>OY728161.1:822804419-824156262 GCA_963277665.1 Viscum album
TTAAAAACTATATACAAGGTAACAATAATAAAAATAAATTATATTAATTATTATATAAAAAATAATAATATTCATAAACATAGTGATATGGTCTTATTACATAACCCCTTATTACACCCTCATAACACCAAAGAGTACGGTGTGAGATGGTGACAAACTCTTGGGGTGCCTCAGATAACATTCTACTGTGGTAGTCTCCATCAACATTCACTTCACTCGTAGGAGGTCCCGCTCGAGCTTAACATATTCAAGCTCGGCTTGGGCTTGGTCAATAGAAAATCTCAGTGACGCCACCTCCTTTCCAAGCACTAATAAATGGGCTTCATATGGGGCACATTTGCTGGATGAGGCTGTAGCTTCTTCTATCTTTGTAAATTGGGTTTGTTAAAGCTCTATATCTATAATAATCATGTGATCACTGTTCAACGACTATATTAGCAATGGTAACAATTCTTATCAGTATTTTAAAATCCAAAAAAAAATAAAATCAAATAATTTGACATTTTATATTAACATTTTACATAAGTAGACATTTAATTAGATCAAGAGGGATTTTCATTAATAATAGTTTGCATCGTTACAAATATTGTCTAATTTATCAATAAAAACACTAAAATGTGATATATATCTCATTAATAATCAATTCTCATGATAGTGGTAAATTTTATTAAATAAAAACAAAATCATATACACACATTAACAAAAGATGATAAAGTTCACATCTATAAGAATAATACCCATTTTTTAACATCTTTTTGTCAACCAAACACTCCTAAATAGAAAATTCAATTATGAATAATGTATGAGAGTGTGATTGACTGAACATATCTCATTTAATAAGATCATAAATTTATTTACCCATTTTCATCACCATTGAGAGTTTCCAATCATGAAAATCCATGAGATAACTTGTCATGCAATCCAGAAATGATATCAAAAAACATATTCTTCAACTCTCGTAATGTTATATCCTAACACATAAAATTTCTATGGAATAAGGAGAAACTATTTATTTATTTTGTTTTAAAATTAATTGTGATATATTTTTATCATCTTGTATATTCTCACCCTTCAAATATCATTAAGAGATGTGTTTCCCTTTAGAGATCATCATTCATATCTGTCATCATGAATACTTGTTGAATTAAATACTTTATCAACATGGGAAATGAACGAGACTTCATCATCTGAATCACTTTATGAATCATATTTCTCTTTTAATCTCACTAAACATATCTTTTTAAAAATTATTTATTTATTATTATTATTACCTTTCATTCCCTTAGTTCTCAACTCATCTTCACCAAATTTTGATTCTGATTCTTTTTCTATTTTTGAATAATCGTAGGAAATATTTACAAATATATAATAATTCCATCACTATGGTGATCATTTTATTTTCCCATTCCATTTTCTGAAACACATTAAAAGTATATAAAAAATATTTAAAATTCATATTCCCCTTCTAGATCATTAGAATAATGATATTAAACAGTTTCATATTCTTTAATTTTTCTCTTTTTCATGTTTTAAATGGCCATTTCAATTTTTTATATCTTTATTAAAGTAGGTATTTTCTTCATATAATAAGGTATGAGAATTTTATGTAGTTAATCAATAGTGAAAAAATCTATTTATTATATCTCTAAAATCAATGAATAAAAAATCTATCAATATCCTCATTTGTTTAAAAATAATAATTGAATCATCAAGAATCTCACCGAACCATATGACATTTCTAAAAGTAAAATTAAATATTCTTATATCTTCATAAATTTTTAAAACATCCTTTTTATTAATGTTTTCAATTTTTCTTCTCTATACCAATAGTATATCTTCTTGTACAATGATGTTTCATTCATAACAAATTTATAATTTCTACCAAATTTTATGTGCATTTTGAAGACCCATGACCTTAGTATATACCATTTTCAAAAAATATATTAGGATGGAGTTTATAAATTTATCACTATTCAACAATTTTTTTTATCATTATTAATATAATAATATTCAATTATTTGTAGAAAACCTATTTTATAAGAATCTATTACATTAAGTCCAGGTTAATGGAGGTAGGGTAGACTTTTATTTCACCAAATGTGATAACTTGAACAATTTAATGTATGAACTACTCAGATATTTATATAAATAAAATTTACCATATGTATAATAAATTCATGGATATTTAGAGATGAACTACCCTCTAATACTAATTATAGATATATATGATTGGCATAGTGCCACTAAGACATGGGGTGAATCAGTAAAACCGTTATTTTTACGAATTGTATCCACCTAAATTCATCATCTTTAACACTTTAATGTTCTAGAGCCACTAAATAGTTTATCTAATTCTAAATTCATGTGAAATGGTAAAAGTGTGGAGGGATTCACATCAAATATTCATGGTTTATCAATGAATTTCATACACCATTCCATGTAGGATTGACACCCGAACCTATATCATCTTCAAAAACTCCACATTGGAATAAAACTAGGTAGACACCTGATTTAGAATTTAACAAAAATTAATTAGTAAACACATCTGAAATCCCTCCATATGTGACTAAAAAACCCAACATATCTCCTCATCTGATAAGTTAGACATCCTAATCACAGGCCTCCAGTAGATGGACTGACACTATAACTACATGATTCCTCCTTAGATGATATAGTTCTAGAAGGTTCATCAATGATAGACTTACTCCACGTGATATATAGATGTACCTTGTGTTCACTTCATTATGATATTCACTAGATTATTTTTTAAAAATCATGATAAGCTTGAATCACCTTTTAGATATTAAATTTTCTGAATTATCATCCTAAAATTATCAATTACATCAACTTATCTTCATCTTAAATTATGTGACACTATATCACTATCACTATTATTCTTTACAACTTATGTAAAGAAACACTAAATTATCTTACAATTATATTATAATATATCATCTCCTACATGCATATATTTATAAATAAAAAATATATTTCATGGGTCTCAATTAATTAAATGATTTAAATTCCCTATTTGAATCCTTATTCTATTGTTTTTATTATTAAACACTTCATTATTTCCTCCAAATATTAATAAACAAATGTTATTAGGTATTATACGCCTCAAATTACATTCCCAATACCCCATGTGTATTTTTTTAACTCATTTTGAATTACCAAATTGAATAAGGTTATTATATCTATTAGTTTATTATATCCAAAGTAATTTAATAAATGAAATATGTCCATCGCCAAAATTTATTACCTTCGGCAGTTAGACTCCATCTTCTTCTAGCGGATAACTGGTCACCCATGAGTCAACAATCATACATGCATGCATGAAACATGTGCCCCATGTGCTTATACAATGACTATTTTTTAAATACTTAAGAGGGTATATGGGTATTCTGTTAATACGTAGAGGTCATCAAAAACTCCCAGGGGATTAGGGTTCACTTCCATTCACATGGATGATCCTCTGTAGCTCCCCTTCATCCAGCATGCATCACGTACATGAAAATCAACTCAAGAGGAATTGTCGAGAGTTTTAGGTCTCCTATAGTCTTTACATGGTATTAAAAATATCACACATCATTAAAACATCGAATGGTGTTGGGTTTCCATGGTTCATTATATTTAATCTAGTGATATTTTGGAATAACAGGGGTGTCTTATCATCATTGACGCATCATTCTCAATTGAGAGAATTAATTTTATATTTATTATTATTCACATGGAATATAAGAGTTCATAAATATTTATATATCCTGTTAGTCCCATTCATTACATGAGTACATATAGTAATTTATTTTACATTCATTCATTTGAATGTACATGTATTTTCAATAATATATTATGTATCTAGTATAATTTAATACTATTTTTGTAAGACTCAACATCATTAGGTGATCATCATGGATCGATTTCATCCTATTTATATACATATGTTCTTTAATATTGTTGTTAATGGATTCTATATACTATCCAAGATTACATGAATTCAATGAAAAAATAATTGATATATTCAAGGACATATGTATGGTATGTTAGCTGTGAGAATGATCTTTGTGCCTCATCAATGTTAGAAAACATACATGCTTCAGATGCCTTGAATGTTGTATTGAGAAAATGATGGATGAATGGATCTGATCATCTTTTTTGAAAGGCTTCACTTATATGTGTAATTTTTTTATGTAAAGAACATGTAACTCCTATGTTGTTTCCCTACATTATCTATGTAACTGGTTCTGTGAATTTTTTTTAATCAACGCATTAAATTAACTTCCAGATGTTAGTATCAGGGACCTCTCCAAATCCTCCACTCACACTACTCCATTACGGTACTCCCTTTTAGTGTGCATCCCATCATTGGGGTTCCACTTATTATCCAATGTTCTTCATATGTATGTGTTATACATGGAACAACACCCTATTATACCAATGGGTTGTCCTGTGGTAGTTCTTAGTCCCCACCTCAGTAGTGGATGCACTTTGTCCCATGGGATATCTAGGTTGGTGGAACATATATTTTTAATGAATCTGTTCGAAATAATATTTAGATATATATAAGTATAAAATTGTAATATTTAATCCATTCGTAAACCTCTCAAATACTCATCATGAAATCATAATGAAAAATATGATTATATTATTACTCGGCCTTTAATTAGATCATATTCAACACCTAATCAAGAAATTATATTTTTCATCTACTCTACATAAAACCTCACACATTGTATCTGTAGACGCCGGAAAAGTCCGTTGTTCCCAAACGAAGCTCCGGATGCGGAAAGCGAAGTGATATTTGGAGTCGGAAGAACGTTTCGGAGGGCCCGGAGGCCTTGCGCGGAATTTCCGAGGCATGCGCGCAAAAGCGATGAGTCGTGCGCAAAACCCCCGGGATGCGCGCAACTCCCTTGCGCGCTGTGGCCGATTCCGCGCCCGCGAGAAGAATTTCGCGCTCGCGCCTTGGATTCCGCGCCCGGGGTTGCCTATAAATACAAGGCGACCCCCAACGTTTCAAAGGTTGCTGGAAGTCGAAACGTCTCTCGTGCGCGCAATTCAACCCCTTCCGCGCGCAATGACGAACTTCAGGTAACCTCCTTTCTTTCGCGCAAGAAAGCCTCGGGGTCCGCCTTCGCGCGCAATCCCCGCTGGCTCCTTTCATTTGAATAACAACTCACCCTAAGGCCTTTGCGCGCAAAAGAACCCGCTTGCGCACAATTTCCCCCGGGGTGCGCGCAATCCGGCCCGATTGCGCGCACCCCCCCTTCTTTCAAGTGGCCATTCATTAGAGAATGAGCCGTTGCCCCCGCGCGCTATCCGAAGCCCGGTGCGCGCAATCCCAAGCATCCGCGCGCAAGGCACTGGCCCAATTGCGCGCCAGCCCGCCTTTTTTGCGCGCCGACCCGCGGTTTTGCGCGCAAAGCTCCTCTTTTGCGCGCAATCCGCCAGGGTCGCCTCCCTCGACCCCCCGAGGGCACCTGCCTGCGTGGCGCCCGATGATCCTCATCCTGGGTGCCCGCACCATGCGTTGTCTTCCCGTGCGGCCCTCCAGGTTCGTGCGAAGTGACATGCACCCATCGTCCGGTAACCTACGTCCTGCACGACGTTAAACTGCATACGTCCGAGCTACAAGACGTTAAACTGTTCAGCATTCGTCCCGCATGACGTTAAACGGTGCATACGTCCAGCATGACGTTAAACTGCATATTCGTCCAGCATGACGTTAAACTGCGCATCCGTCCAAGCTGCACGACGTTAAACTGCCTAGCCCCCATCGTCCGCGCTGCAAGACGTTAAACTGCCAAGTGTTTCGTCCTCAACACACGACGTTAAACTGTACTTCGTCCGGCAAGACGTTAAACCGTCCGCCTCGTCCTCAACACACGACGTTAAACTGTACTTCGTCCGGCAAGACGTTAAACCGTCCGCTTCATCCGATCCCGTGCTCCGCACGCAGGGTCTCCCCCGGTTTGGATGTGGCCCCCACCCGCTCGTCTCTGCAGGGATGTCGGGATTGTCCCGCTTTTGGGGCGATTTAATGGGAGTGGCTTTTCCCTACGGGGGCAGGATATTACAAATCCCTAGTTTCTCGTGGGAGGCTGCACATGTGTATCTCCATTGCGCCTCCCCACTGCCGAAGCCAGTAGAGGGTCTGACTGGGATCGAGGTGTCTTCTGCTTTCGGTCCAAGTCCCTTCCAACTGAGTTTTGCAGCATCCGGGCTGCCCCAAGTGCGTAAGTCCTGACAGAATGAACTACGTGGACTTTGATCCCTGTCTTCTATACAGGGTACGTAGGAAGCCTCCCTGAGGTCCAAGCCCACCACCTGGTCGTCCCGGTCGTATTTACGTCGGTTCGTCCATCAGTGGACCCCTCCAGGGTTCACGCTTGCGTTGATTCACCTATGAATCCGCCCCTGTGGGGGACTGCCCGTGTGTATCTCCACGGTGCCTCCCCACAGCCCCCCTTTTCCATTTCCCCTTTTATCGTCCAGCATGACGTGAAACTGTGATCCACCCGGCCGTTCCATCCCCCTCTGTGCGAGGTGGTTCGGTTCAATCCTCCGCCCGGCGGCCTCGACCTCTTCGTGAGTCGGCTTGCCGACGTCCATCATGACGTTAAACTGTATACCCGAACTACGTTGACTTTGATCCGTGCTAACGCGCGGTACGTAGGAAGCCCCTATGGGGTCCAAGCTCTTCACTCCATCATCCATCCTGATCCTTACCCGGGCCGCCACATCCCGGTGGGGTCATGCCATTTCACTCCACTCCACGTTACTTGGGAAGCCGCCCATGTGCTGGCCCCAGCGTCGGAGGTTCCCCGCAAGGGGTTCTGTCATCTGATCCACTTTTCGTGTCGATCGGTCCGATGCCGTCCCCGCTGGACGTTAAACTCGCGGCATACCCCGTGTTAAACATGGGAAGCTGAGGAAAACCTCAGGTGACACAGTTCCCCGCACCTAGTACGGGATGCCTCAGGTCATCATGCCTTCGAGAAGCCCTATTAGGGACGGAAGACAGATGTGCAGAGCCGCAGTGTTACGACACGCCCCCAGCACCCAGAGCCACCCGGACTTCTCACCGCAGGTTGCTGCCCCGCCCAGACTCCTTGGAGCGTCCGGGCGGAAGCAGCGTAATTAACCGGTGTCCATGAAGATATGGCGCCGGGAACGAGATTCACGAACATTCTTAAGTCTATGAGGGAGACCCGGATTAGGCGACAAGTTCCGAGGAGACGTCCAAGGAAGGAGGAGCCGACATCCCATCATCCCGGTTTCGATCAAGGAGCAGACGCCCCTGAATAAGGGACGAATGCCGCCCGCCCTTTGAAAGCGGGACTGCGGGACCACAAGCCGCGCGCCCATCCCCTCGGGTTGACGGGTGCACGCGCGAACGCGTCCTGGCGGAACAGCGTAACCCGACGCACATCCGCACCGAAACAGAAAAATGGTGAACCCGACGTGAATCTCTTCTCCTCGATACGAAGACCGATGGCTTTCAGAGGTGTTGGAAGACCGGCATGTTGCCCGGCCAAGCATTCAGTCTTACCCGCCAGGGGCTGGGGAAGTGAAATCGGGCACTCCGTCTCGCAACGTCGAGGGCCTGGGTTCCCCCCACGGAAGGCGTCGTGGCGCTAATGGTTGGTTGTCGATTCCTTTTTCCTGTCAGTGTTAATGGGTCTTTCTCCCTGCTTTCAGAAATCAGGTCGCCCGATCCAGTGCCCGATCGCCACCCGCCCACTGGCGCAGGGATAGGGGAAACACCGACGCGGCTACTCCGCGCGGTCCTGCCCGTTCCACAGTCGTCCCAGCAGCCGCAATTGCGGGACGACCACGCCCTCTCTCCCCCTCAGAGGTCATCCAGAGAAGGGTGATCAACACCCTGGTGCGGAGATACGAGGAAGAGGGAGTCATCCCCACTAGGGAAATGGCTCGCCTAGACCTCGAGGAGGCTGCGCCTCGCCACCACCGCCGCCCCCGAGGGCCGCGCAGGGAGGCACCGCTGCCTACCTCAACGTCCAATCGCTTCGGGAGTTTATCCCCGGAGCGCTCTGACAGTTCCCTTCCTTATGCGGATGAGGTGGGAGATGCCCGGGATCACCCTATCCGAGGTCCGCTCCAGGGATCCACGATAAGGGCTCCCGCCAGGCCACGGCGACATCGCCGCCAGGCCCCTCAAGTCGAGGAACAGGCTCTCCACCTGCCCGCGACGCTCATTCCGACTCGTCTGTCCCGACGTCAACGTCGGGCACGAGCGGAAGAGGATGCCCACCTTGGGGCTCTAGCAACAGCGGCCGCATTGGCCCGAGCCACTGCTGGCTCCAGTCGCCAGGCCTCTGTGCATCCTGAGCGGGGGAACTCCTATGCCCGACCCGGATCGAGGCCCCGACCGCCCCAAAGGCAGGTTGGGTTGACTCTCCCGGTTGCTGGCACTGGCAGTAGCCACCGCGGACCACCTCGCGGTAGCGCTATTCACCGGCAGGGTCTACTCTGCGTGGCCGATCCAGGAGGCATGGGTCATCCCACCTCCCGATCCCGGCCCGGAGTCCTGCCCGGAATCATCTCTCCCCGCGTCCCCTTTGATATCTGTCCCGGTGCCCCTCGCACCTTGGTTCCCAGTCCTCTTGGCCCCAACACCAGTGCGGCCGGAGGACGCCAGGACAGAGATCAGCCCTGCCCCGAAGAACCACCCAGGGGCAGGAAGGAAAGGCGTCGATGCCGAGGGAAGAATGTTACGGAATTCCGGACAGAGATCCGACCGGTTTTCTTCTCTGACTCAGAGGCAGAGTACGATTCGGCGACAGAGCCCCTTCCCCAACCCCGCCAGTCAAGGGCAGGGGTAGGAATGCGGCACGTCAGCCTCGTGCTCCCCGAGAGCGAGATCGATGTGATCCCCGCTTCTCTCCGAAGGTATATCCGGAGTAACGAGGTCCTGGTAGACCCCCAAGGATCAAGCTTGCGGTTGGTACCGGCCCCTCCGGAAGTGCCTTCCGACTCGATCGAAGAAGCCGGAGACTTTTTCTGGGGACCGACGGTCGAACCACGATCTGGTGCACCCTCGGCGAGCACCGATGCTACGGAAGGATGTTCGCTCGCCGGCCCGTCCTATCGTGATGTGGTAGCCAGGGCACCGCCACCCTCAGAGGGCGGCCCGGGATATGGAGGCCAATCGGCCTGTTCGCCGTATTCACCGCCGGCCAGCCCGTCAGCCCGGCGGCCCGCCTCAGCACCACTACCAGTCTCCCGTCCATTCCCAGCCATTGAAGAGGACCGAGGAGATCTGGGTCCCGAGTTTGAGTCGTGGAGCTTCTGGACCGTCCTTGCAGAGGGCCACTTCCCTGAGAAGTTTTGGCCAGTCGCAGGACCGGGCTTTGATGCACCCGAATCGCTCACCCCGGATGAGTTCGAATGCTTCCGCCGAACTCTCCGGGAGACTCGCTCCTGTCTTCACCGCCTACAAATGCCATACCCCGGGAGTCAAGCGCACCTGGAGGATATTGGTGAGCAGTGCCGTCAAATTGACCTGGCCATGCTCCCCGCGGTTCGGCACCCCGGGTCATTTGGGCACCACGAGGCCCTCCAACAATGATGCGTCAAGTGTTTTCAAGCACTCCGCAAAGTTATTGAGGAAGCCACTCCCCACGTGTATATCCGTGGATGGGGGCAGTACGCTGCCCTACGCTTCAGTGTGATCCGCCGACAGCCCGATTTGCTGGGTGGCCCTGAGGGTATATCCCCAGGGACAGGAACGGTCAATATGGCTGACCTGTCGGGAGAGGGGAACGACTTGGAACTTCTCGACGGGGGCTTTCCCCCCGAAGACAAGCCGTCGTCAGATCCATCGGTGAGAGTTACTCGTCATCAGAGGATCCTCCTGGGGCTCCCCGCGCCCACTGAAGCACTGACGTTGAGCCGAAACGTCAGCAAAGGAAAAGAGCACAGCGAGGCTATAAGGCCCGCCGACCCATCTGCCTCCATGCAGAGGGCAGAGGAGGATCCCGAGAAGGCTACGCTACGTCAGCAGCTCGCCGAACAGAAGAGGCTGGTTGACCAGCTCCTCGCCGAGCGCGCTGCAGAACGGCGGCCTGACTACGGTGATCCTAGGCCAGGACAGCAGGGACCGGAACAACCGCACCTCGATGAGACTCTCCCGGGCAACCGTGATTACGCCGTGTTCGCCGAAAGGAGAGAGGCCATTGCCTACGGCAAGAGGGCGCGGTATGTTTCGCCACACCCTCCCGAGCGGCGTGACTACCTGAGAGATCCCGCTCGGATTCCTCCCGCTGCCCCAAGGGCCGCTCCGCCCGCCATCCCACGAGCTGCCGAGTTCGACGACCCGGTCGACGACCCGATTGAAGGGCCATGCAATGCGCTCGTGGTTAGAGATCCTCGCCAGGACTGGAACCCATGTCTGGACGATCCGATGGCGGCGCTCATTGCCCGCTTGGAAGCCTTGGAGACTCGGCAAGTGGCGATCCCACCGGACGGCAAGCCCTACCCAGCATGGGTGGATGACATACCGGCGCCTCCGGGATTCGGGAATCCCACTTTCGCCCCCTTCAACGGGACTGGAGATCCGCCACAGCATTTAGCCCACTTCAACTCGAGGTGCGGGCCTATGTTGGGGACTCCGGCGCAGCAAGAGGCCGCTAAGCTTCGCTGCTTCGTTCAGACACTGGAAGGGCCAGCATTTGTCTGGTAGAGCCAGCTCCCCGTCGCGTCGGTAACCAGCTGGGAGGACCTCCGTAGACAGTTCCTCTACCAGTTCAGTTCCACGACCCGGAAGACGAGTATCGCAGACCACTTCAAGTGCAAGCAGAGGCCTGATGAGCGAGTCGCGGACTTCGTCGCCCGATGGAAGGGTCTCACGTATTCCCTTGACATGCCATTGACTCAGGAGCAGTTGCTGACAATGTGCGTCGGGAACGTCAAGACCGAGCTGGTCCCTTCCCTGATTACTCAGAATTACCCCGGAGGGTTCAGGGACTTCTCAGACAAAGCTCAACGTCTTGAGGAAGCCCTGCAACAGGCCAGCCAGGCACACCCGCTGCCTCCTATGATTCCTGCAAGGAGAGCCAGCAGGGCTGAGCCCGCTGCTGTGGCCCAGATAGAGGCTCCCAGGCCATTGCAGCTGCTGCTGGTGAGGCCAGCTCCACAGCCTCACAGGAATCCGCCTCCACGGGCTCAGTTCCCGGCCCAGCAGCGGCAGCCTCAGAACCGGCCGGCCCCTCCGCGTAATGTACCGCCGCAACCCAGGCGAGATAATCAGGGTCCGCCTCCTCGGCCGGCCCCTCCAGCCCCTCGTCAAGACCACGCTCCCAGGGGCCCGCGACACCTGACTTACTCATTTCATGAGGATCAGGTCCCCGGTTACTTCCGGAGCGCCCTGGAGCAGAGGATTGTGCGACTGCCTGAGTGTTGGAAGCCAGAGGAGGCACATCTTACGAATAACCCCCGCTACTGCCCCTACCATCGGGCCCTGGGGCACACCATCCAGCGGTGCTATGTGTTTAAGGACTGGCTCCAAGACCAGATTAACAACAATGTAATCAGGTTGGGCCCAGCTCCGGCACAAGTGGCGGGCGTATTCGTGGGATCAGATGACGATAGTGGCAACGAGGACGAATGGCAGCTGGTCTCCAACCGCGGACCCCAGAAGTACAATAACTGGATGGCCCGCAAGACGACCATTCGCGCCCAGGGAATCATCCGTGCGCGCTTGAATCAGCCTGAGCCCCCAGAACCTGCGGGTGCTGCTTCGGCATCGTCGTCCCAGTCTGCCTCCTCCAAGAGGAGCAAACGGCGGCAGCGCAAGAAGGAAGAGCGAGCCCCGCCAGTTCCGCCACTATCCCGTACTCTCGGCGATTTCATGCCCACGGATATGGGGGTCCCTCCTCGGATCCGCCCGGTGATGGATGATTCGTCCGATGACGGTATTGGGTACGCTTCGGTTAACACCGTCGAGCTGGTAAATCCCTTTTCGGTTCCCGACGTTGAAGAACACCAGGTGGACCTCCCTAGTGTCCCCGGTCGTCGCCACCGTCGGAAGAACCGCAGCAGCAGGAGTCGCCGGGGCACAGCCGTCGGTATCTCCGGCCAGGCCGTGCACGCCACTGAGACTAGGCAGCAGGCTCAAGATCGAGCTCAACGTGCGCAGGCCCCCCATCCGGGGATGACGGATTCGCCTCCGCCACTGTTTGTGGTGTGGGACCAGGCAGAACCGCCTCAGCCGCGTCGCGACCAGCTCCGCCCTGCCACAAGTCCATCCCGGCCTCCTGACTCCAGTACGGTGACCGTTTCCCGGACTGCGACCAGTGAACAGCGAGATGCGCCAAGTACCAGTCGGCCGCCGATCCAACCGGTAAGGCCCGTCATGCCACCAACCGCAGAGCAACCTCCTGCAACCAGGGGCTCGCGCTTGGCCAAAAAGTATGATGTCCTGAAGCACTTGGCCGACATCCCAGCAAGGCTCTCCATCCTTGAGGCTCTGCGCATGTCATCTGAGATGCGCGAGGCACTCGCTGAAGCCCTGAAGAGCCCCCTCCAGTTTGAGACAGAGGTTGCGGCTGCAGAGGCCTTTCACGCCGAAACGATCGAGGACGCCGAATGTCAGGCAGTTATCTCGTTCTCTGGTAAGGATGAAGACCCTCCTATACAGGGACACATTCGTCCGCTGTATGTCACTGGCCAGTTCAATGGCCTTGAAGTCCGGCGTTGTCTTGTCGACACGGGGTCCGGGATTAACCTGATTCCAACTCGGACGCTCCGGAGATTGGGGTTGTCTGAGGATGACTTGATTCCCTCCAACCTCAGGATCCAGGGGTACGACCGCACCGAGCAAACCCCGGTCGGCAAGATACGTTTGAAGACCCAGTTCGGTGACTTGGTTGCCAACACCGAATTCATGGTAGTCTCTCAGGACACTGCGTATAACGCATTGATGGGCAGGCCATGGCTTCACCTTCACGCGGCGGTTCCCTCGTCATACCACCAATGCCTCAAATACTCCCTTAATGGTCGAGTAGGCGTGCTTCAAGGAGATGCCTCTCCTTTTGCCTCATGTGAAGCCCGTTATCTGGACGCGGACTATTACAAGAGCAAGGATAAGCAGATCCTGGCAGGTGAGGTTGAGCCTGTCGCTGTTGCAAGTGATCCCTGGGAAAGTCTGGATGACGCTTACGTCCTCCCGATTCAACGGTTGGACGTAGCCATGGTTTCGACGGCCTGTGAGTCTCCTGATGAGATGACCGCGACCGCCCGTGCCAGCACCAGTGGCCCAGCAGGATCTGGTAGCCCCAATGCAGTTTCCAACGCAGTCTCTCCCATGGATGATCCCTCCCCGAGTGGAGAGGATATGGAAGACGCACCCCCAGCCTTTGAGGAGGGCGTCCCCGCCACGGTCGATGAGTTAATACAGGTGAACCTTGGAACCGAGGCCGATCCAAGACCCACGTTGGATAGTGCCGCCATGCCCTCTGAGGAGCGGCAGCAGTACGTGGACTTTCTCAGGCAGCACCGTGATGTGTTCGCTTGGGGCTATGACGAGATGCCGGGGCTAGATCCTTAGGTAGCCGTCCACCGCCTTGGTCTCCCGGCGAACCATCGCGGGTTTAAGCAGCCTCCCAGGAAGATGCACCCGTCCCACGGTGCCATGGTCGAGGCCGAAGTTGACAAGCTTATCAAAGCCAACTTCGTGAGGGAAGTCCAGTACCCCAAATGGCTGGCCAACATTGTGCCGGTCAGGAAGAAGAACGGGCAGATCAGAGTCTGTATCGACTTCCGCGATCTCAAGCGCCACTGTCCGAAGGATGACTTTCCCCTTCCAGTGACAGAGCTGTTGATTGACGCCACGGCAGGGTTCCAAGCCCTCTCCTTCATGGATGGATACTCCGGATACAACCAAATTCGGATGGCCCCTGAGGATGAGGAGTTCACTGCCTTCAGGGCCCCCCAAGGTACCTTTTGCTACCGGGTCATGCCCTTCGGCCTGAAGAATGCAGGTGCCACCTATCAACGGGCGATGCACCGCATATTCAAGCCAATCCTCGGCACACTGGTGGAATGCTACGTCGACGACTTGGTTGTCAAATCGCGCCAGCGTCAGGACCATCTCAAAGATCTTGAGAAAGTGTTCAGCTTCCTCCGGTCTCGCTGCCTGAAGATGAACCCGTTGAAGTGTGCCTTTGGGGTCACCTTCGGAAAGTTCCTTGGATTTGTGGTAAGATACCGGGGTATTGAGATCGACCCAGAGAAAATCAGGGCGATTAGCCAGATGCCTCCCCCGGGTACCGTCCGGGAACTGCAAGGGTTCCAAGGCCACTTAGCCTATATACGCCGATTCATCGCGAATCTGGCCGGCAAGTGTAAGCCCTTTTCTCGGCTTATGAAGAAAGGTGCCACCTATGTATGGGATAAAGAGTGTCAGACCGCTTTCGAGGAAATCAAGCAGTACCTGCTTCAACCTCCGGTCCTGATGCCGCCCGTATCCGGAAAGCCGCTGGTCCTTTATGTGACCGCCCTGGAACGGTCCCTGGGTGCCCTTCTCGCCCAGAAGAACAATGAGGGAATAGAGAATAGCCTCTATTACCTCAGTCGCATGCTCCTCGATGCGGAAGTTAGGTATTCCCCCATCGAGAAGAGCTGCCTGGCGCTCGTATTTGCCGTACAGAAATTACGGCACTACTTGCAGCACCATGAGGTACAGTTGGTTTCTCGGGTAGACCCGTTGAAATATATCCTGAGCCGACCTATGTTGACTGGCCATCTAGCGCGGTGGGCTGTGATTCTCCAGCAGTTCGACATCAGGTATGTGTCTCAGAAGGCCATCAAAGGGCAAGCGTTGGCAGACTTTCTGGCCGCTCACCCGACCTCCGCGGATCAGCCGCTGGATCTAGGCTTTCCTGATGAGACCATTCTCTCGGTTGATCGAGCCGATCCATGCTGGCAGATGCACTTTGACGGTGCCTCCCGGAGCCCCACTGGTAGAAGACTCGATAATCCTAAGCTCAACAGAGTGGGCTTGGGCATCGTCTTCATTACCCCGGAGCGAGCCGTGCTGCCATATTCCTTCCTGTTGTCAGAGGGTTGTACCAACAATGAGGCGGAATACCATGCCCTCATCACCGGCCTCGAGTTGGCTCTCGAGATCGACGTGCCCCGTCTGTGCGTGAAAGGGGACTCCGAGCTGGTCGTTAAGCAGATCAATGGCGACTACGTTGTCAGGAAGCCGGAACTTGTGCCATTGTTGGAGTGCACTCTCCTTCTGATGGCCCGGTTCCCTTCTCGGCCGGAAATTGTCCATGTTCCCCGGTCGCAGAACGGTCGAGCAGATGCTTTGGCCAGCCTGGCTGCGTCACTTGCGGAACCTGAACAGGACAACCTGATCGTCCGCGTGACGCGCCGCAGGCTCATCGCTCCCGTTATCCCGGAAGAAGATCGCGGCCCGTTGGTAAGTAACCTCACCACGGTTGCCCCTATGCCCGGAGCCCCGAGTACCCCAGATGTGACAGTCGGATCAGCCCCTGATTGGAGGACGCCTTTGGTTGAGTACCTCCAACATGGCATTCTTCCATCGGATCGGGCCGAGCGCGAGCGAGTTCGACGCCGCGCATCGCAGTTCGTCCTCCAGAGCAGTCCCGGTCTGGAGCAGATCCTCTATAAACGCGGATTTGATGGTATTCTCCTCCGTTGCCTTCAGGGAGTTGAGATCCCACGAGTCATGCAAGAGGTTCATGCTGGTTCATGTGGCGCCCACCAGACTGGGCCGAAGCTGTCCCACCAGATTCGGAGGTTGGGATACTTCTGGCCCTCTATGATCCATGACTGCATCGAGTACGCCAGGAGGTGCCATGCGTGCCAGGTTCATGCGAACTTTGTGCATCGGCCGCCGGATCCTCTCCATACCACAAGGTATTCCTGGCCCTTTGCAGTCTGGGGACTGGACGTTGTGGGACCTTACCCGCCGGCGACAGCTCGCCAGTGCCGGTTCATTCTGACCGCCACGGACTTCTTCTCCAAATGGGCAGAAGCGATTCCGCTCAGAGAGGTCAAATCCTGTTCGATCGCTGACTTCGTGACCTCCAACATCATCTATCGATTTGGAGTGCCTCACGCTATCCTCACGGATAACGGAACCAATTTCCGAGCAGCCGAGTTGAAGAAGTTGTACGCCAAGTATAACATCCGCTCGAACCATACATCTCGCTATCATGCGCAGGCGAATGGACAGATCGAGGCGTTTAACAAAACCCTCTCTAACATTCTGCAAAAGATGGTTGGTCAGAACAAGAAGAGTTGGCCGGACAAGCTCCCCAACGCCCTCTGGGCTTATCGGACGACGACTCGCAATTCCACCCAGATGACCCCTTATTCCCTGGTGTATGGAGCTGAGGCCGTCCTGCCCATCGAGATCCAGTTGCCGTCCTTGCGCACTGCGGTCTACGACCAGCAAGCGCCGGACAGAGTTGCTGAAGCCCGTCTAGTCAAGTTGGAAGCACTGGATGAGAATAGACTTCGCGCTTTGCACAACTTGGAGAGGCATCAAAGCAGAATGGCTCGAGATTTCAATAAGAAGGTTCGCCTCCGCTCCTTCCTGCAGGGTGATCTAGTGCTAGCCCTAAGAGCACCGATGATCCCCGGTAGGAAGCCACCCAAGTTGGAGCCCAAGTGGGAGGGACCTTTTGTTGTCCACAAGGTCTATCCCAATGGCGCGTACTCCCTAGCGACTATGGATGGTGAGCGTGTCACTCCTCCCACCAACGCTAGGTTCCTTAAGCAGTACTTCGCCTGAGTGCTCATCGTCCTGCACGACGTTAAACTGCATACGTCCTGCACGACGTTAAACTGCATACGTCCGCGCGGCAAGACGTTAAACTACCAAGCATCATTCGTCCGCGCTGCAAGACGTTAAACTGCCAAGTGTTTCGTCCAACATGACGTTAAACTGTACCTCGTCCAAGCTACAAGACGTTAAACTGTTTGGCATTCGTCCAACATGACGTTAAACTGTACTACGTCCGAGCTACAAGACGTTAAACTGTTCAGCGTTCGTCCTGCATGACGTTAAACTGCCCCTCAAGAACTACGTGCGGCTTGATTCCCATTCTTATGGGATACGTAGGACCGCCTGAATATTCATCTTTCAGGCCCAGCCCCATCTTCCGGTAATTTCCGTCCCATTTCGGGCCCTTGGCCCAAGTTCCTTTGGGGATGTGGCGTATGGTGTGAGCGTGGGGCTATGCCCTTATTCACGTCGGTTTGCTCGCCACGCTGTACGCCCCCCACGTTTGGGGATGCTTTATGCTCCCCCTTTCTCCTTTTTCGTCCAACATGACGTTAAACTGTACCTCGTCCAAGCTACAAGACGTTAAACTGTTTGGCATTCGTCCTGCATGACGCTAAACTGCACCACGTCCAAGCTGCACGACGTTAAACTGCCCAGCGTATCGTCCTGCATGACGTAAAACTGCCTTTCAAGAACTACGTGCGGCTTGATTCCCATCCTTATGGGATACGTAGGACCGCCTGAACCTTCATGTTTCAGGCCCAGCCCCATCCTTCGGGAATTTCCATCCCATCTCGGGCCCTTGGCCCAGTTGCCCCCGGGTGTGCGGCGTATGGTGTGAGTGCGGGGCTATGCCCTCATTCACGTCGGTTTACTCGTCACGCTGTACGCCCCCCCACGTTTGGGGATGCCTTCTGCTCCCCCCTTCTTTTTTCCTCATCATCCTGCATGACGTTAAACTGCACTTCAAGAACTACGTATGGCTTGATTCCCATCCTTGTGGGATACGTAGGACCGCCTGGACATTCATGTTTCAGGCCCAGCCCCATTTCCCGGGAATCTCTATCCCGCGTTGGGCCTCTGGCCCCAGTTCCCCTCCTTTTTGTGCGAGGCGTATCACGTGAGCGGGGGATTATGTACTCATTCATGTCGGTCTACTGGCCGCGCCGTACGCCTCCCCCGTGTGTGGGACTACCTCACACCCCTCATCGTCCTGCATGACGTTAAACTGCACTTCGTCCTGCATGACGTTAAACTGCACTTCGTCCTGCATGACGTTAAACTGCACTTCGTCCTGCATGACGTAAAACTGCCTCTCCAGAACTACGTATGGCTTGATTCCCATCCTTATGGGATACGTAGGACCGCCTGGACGCTTGTGTCTCAGGTCCAGCCCCGTCTCTTGGTTGATCACGGGGATCTGCCCCCCTTCGGTTGCTCTCAGGGTGAGTCCTCCGACCCTTTCCGGAAATCTGTTAACATGTTTTGGGTGCTTCGGTCTATGACTCGTAGTGTCAGATTCAATCCCGACAAGTCCTGTGTTGCTTGTCAGGCCTCGCGCTTCCTCTTGTTCGAGCCTTCACTCAAAGGGATCCTCGTTAGCGGTTTGGGTACGATGCCTCAATGCTCTCCCACCGCTCCGGGTCGATTTACCGGTGGGTCTTGGGCCGCAAATCGATATGAATCCTGCGATTAAGCGGTTGATGCTCGTTTGCTTTCCCCGTCTTAGGCTGACGCGATCGGATGTTGTGTTGCGAATGCGTCAGCAACGTCCTTGATCGCCATGTCAGCTCTCTCAGGCTCTGAACATTGGTTGCGCAGTCCTCATCACACTCCGCCTTTGTGCGTTGTAGTGGAATCTTGACACTCTCTTCATACTGACCTCCGGTACGCCTCTACACGTTAGGCAGACCAACCAGGGTAATGATGTCGTTCGAGGCTCCCATGATCTGAGCACCAAGGATATATGCGGATGTTCTCCCCAAGGGCCATGCGTAGCTGGACCCTCGTCCCCATAAGGAGGAGGGAGTCGCCCGAACAATTGCGTTCTGGGCCCAGTATATCTGGAGGCTAGCATCTCTGCCCCTCGGGTGATGGACATATGCAGACCCATATCCCAAGACTCTTCTCCTGGAATCGTGCGTGACCGCAGGGCTGGGTATGCTCCCACCTCCGCCGTGTCCGCCGTACCGCGGTAAGCGGATTCCTCCATGGTCCGAACCACACGACCTTAAACTGTGTTGTCTGGTCCTACCACACGACCGTAAACTGTGATCGTCTTGGCCGCCCGACGAGAAAACGGCACTGCATCGTGATGTCCTCCTCAGGGGACACTCATGTTGGGCGCTGGTTAATGACCACGCCATTCATCAATGCCTTCTATGGCTTGATTATTGCGGCGACGCCAGAGATTTCTCAATCACAGGCATGTCGCCGCACAAAGAAAAATCATTCATCTTTAAGGACAAACAAGAAATATCAAATGCCGCTCCTTTTGCGTGCGAGGGTCAGACCCGCACTCTTCCCCGCGCTGGTGCCCGACTGTGTTGCACCGCGCTTCAAGAACTACGTGCGGCTTGATTCACATTCTTATGGGATACGTAGGAACGCCCGGATGTTTGAAACTTCAGGTCCAGCCCCCCACCTCTTAGAGATTCCCCCTTCTCTGGGGAATCCGCCGCCTTCAGGTCACCCTCAAGGCGTGTTCCCCGACCCCTTGCCGTGGTCCACCGGTGTCAAGAGTACTCTGGTTTATTGCCAGGAGGGTCAGGATCTGCTTGGTCAGGTTTCCTCCACTTTTCAGGCTTCGTGCTCCCTTTCATTCGGACCCATCGTCTACGCCCTGGGTGGAGCCCCCGTGAACGGTTCGGACACAATGCCTCAGTGCTCTCCCACCGACTCGGGCCGGTACCCCCAATGGCCTCGGGCAGCAAATCGATATGAATCCTGCGATTGAGCGGTCGATGCTCGTTTGCTGCCTCATTCCACCAACGGTTAGTGCGATTTTGATGCTGCTTTTCCGCCACGGTCGGCAGTACTCTCATATCGTCACGCCGGTGCTCCCGGTCCTCGAGTGAATGGCCGCATGATTCACATTTCCCACCTCCCATTCTGACCAGGCGAAAACTCGACACTCTTGACACTATCCCTCAGTGCATCTTCGCATATCCAGGGGATATGACCAGATGCGGCGTACTTTGAGGCCTTTATGGTCCGAGCTCTAAGACCTTAAACTAAGATCTCCCCTTATGGTCCGAGCTCTAAGACCTTAAACTAAGATCTCTCTTTATGGTCCGAGCTCTAAGACCTTAAACTAAGATCTCTCTTTATGGTCCGAGCTCTAAGACCTTAAACTAAGATCTCTCTTTATGGTCCGAGCTCTAAGACCTTAAACTAAGATCTCTCTTTATGGTCCGAGCTCTAAGACCTTAAACTAAGATCTCTCTTTATGGTCCGAGCTCTAAGACCTTAAACTAAGATCTCTCTTTATGGTCCGAGATCTAAGACCTTAAACTAAGATCTCTCCTTATGGTCCGAGCTCTAAGACCTTAAACTAAGATCCTCTAGCCCTATGGTCCGAGCTCTAAGACCTTAAACTAAGATCCTCCACCCTTATGGTCCGAGCTCTAAGACCTTAAACTAAGATCCCCCCTTTATGGTCCGAGCTCTAAGACCTTAAACTAAGATCTACCCTTATGGTCCGAGCTCTAAGACCTTAAACTAAGATCTCCCCAAACGGGGTCCTACGTCCTGCATGACGTTAAACTGCACTCACAGAACTACGTATGGCTTGATCTCCAGCCTGATGGAGTACGTAGGAACGCCCGGGCATTCCAACTCGGGTCCAGCCTCAGGGATCGTTAAGTCCCGCCCCTCCTCGTCGCCGGCCGTCTGGCCTGACTTCGGGTAGAGTGGTGCAGTTGTGATATTCTCCCCGATTCAGCTCGGGATGCCCCATCGCAATGATGGGAAGCGACGGTTTCCTCGACAGAGAGGTGCTGTCTGAGAATTGAGGTGACTCACGGCCAGATTAGTGCATCCGCCTAATACGTTTTCCCCACGGTGGCGCAATTTTGAGAGCGTTGGATTCTGTCCGAACAAATCGTCACTTCGCCCCACGCTTCGCATGCCGTGTTGATCGGGATTTCCACCCTTGCGTCTGAAGGAACCCCAAAGCGGTATTCATGATGACATGTGGTCCGCCTCCTGCAATATGAATGATGGCCTTTTTCGGTCCGTCTATTGCAGTTGTTATGGTCGATCCACTGTCCGCCTACCGTCTTGGGCATTTCCTGGAAGGCCGACCGTTGTGGATGTCTGGATTCGGGACAGGCGATTCACCCTTTCTCATTTCCCTATGTTCGGATAAAATCTCAACGCCCCTAGCGTTGTCCCGCTCGTGTGTTGGAACAAGTTGGGGGATGATACATTGATTAGGTCTGAGGTCTCCTTTCCTAGGAATGACCTCCCTCTTTTCTCCCGAAATCCAGGCCCAATTACGGATGCCTGAAGCTTGGTTAACGCTCCCGCGAGACAATTTGTGGTTGAGCATGTTAAACCAAAAGACGCAGATAAATATGGCGGTTCATACAAGTGGATCAAAATATTAAGTAGCGGAAGTAAATGTTTTGGGAATGGCAAAACAAAGCCCTTAGGGATTAGCGTGCTGAATTAGTCTTTCTAATGCCGCTACCCTTTGGCTGGTGGCCTCCAGAGCTGCTTCTCGCTCTCTGCGTGCCCTTTCTTCGTCGGCGGTCGCAGCGCGCAGTTCGTCGATTCTGGCCTGTGCACGCTCCCGCTCGACCTGAATTGTGACCATCTGTTGGCCCGCCTCCGTCAGCTGTACCTGAGCGTCAACCAGCTGGGCTGCTAGTTGCTCCACAAGCTCGGTACACGTTGCGACGAAGGCCTCCTTCTCTGCCGCCTGCCCTTCGAGGCGCCGGACTTCCTGCTCCGCCGCGAGGAGCGCCCGCGTGCTCTCCGACATGTCCCGACTTTGTGTGACGTCGGCACGCCGGCAGCTCTCGCGCATCTTTTCGGCCATGAAATCACGGACCGTTATATGGAGGCGTTGAGCATCAGCTCCCCCGGCAGACAGGAAGCGCAGCCAGGTCTGAAGTGATCCCATGCGCCCCAGCCATTCCGATGGGTCTCGCTTGAGGAAGCGCTGGATGCACTTCCACCCCCTGCGTCGCGTTACCCGGCTATCCTCGACCGCCTCCGCGTCCGAGTCATCCATCTCCTCGGGGTCGGCAGGCCGGTAAGCAGGGAAGGCAGCCAGCAGGTCTGCTGCAGGGTCCGCCCCTGGGAGGTCCTTACGAGGGATAGGTTCCCCAACATCCGGGCAACCTTCTTCTCTCTCCCCAGCGGCGCTGACACCCTCGTCAGCCCCCAACCTCTCTCCGATGTCAGCACCGCCGATGTCCGGAGCCCCTTGATCAGCAGTTGGTGGGGCCGGCTCGGTTTGGGAAGTCTGTTCCGGAGCAGGCGGCATGTCCACCACTGGTCCACTCGTAGATGGCCCGGGTTCGGCAACCCGACGAGCCTCCAATGTTGAGATCACTGCGCGGGGCATGCCATGGTTAGTCACGGATCGTCAATGGCAAACACCAGCAGTAAAGTAGGGAGACTTACGGGAGGTCGGAGCGTCATCTTCCGCTATCCCGGCCGCCGCAGGAACAGTTGCAGCAGGGGACCCATCCTCACTTGTCGGTTCGACGATAGGTGCCTGGCCCCCGCCTTGTCCTGCTGGCGCCCCTCCTACTCCCGCTGGGGACGCCTGGCCAATATCCGTGCACTCCTGAGAAAGGTGGAGAAATGGGTTAGAAGCTGCATAAGAGAATGGATGAAGCAGGTTGAGTAGGGATAGAAGCAGACCTTGAGGAGCTCAGTGACATCGACATTGTCAGAGTCGGCCACCTCGCCACTCTCCCGTGGGCTCCCCCGATGGGACCTTCCCTCGGAGCCTTCATCCTCCCCCGTCTCCTCCTCCTCCTCGGAGTCGCTACTGTCATCTTCTCCCGGCGGCATCTGTTCTGGAGCGGGCTCGAGACCGAGCATCACCTTCACCAGAAGGGATGGCTCCGCACGCCGACCACGTTGGCGCGCGTACTCGTCCATGGCCGTCAGATATGCATATTGCCGGTTGAAGTCCACCCTGTCGGTGATCTGGAGGCGCCCGACCTCTGGCAGATAGATTCCTTCTCTGAGTATCTTTCGCCAGATGACGTCGGTCCCCAGTGACTGCCGCAGGGTCATCCAGGCCGACCACAGCGCCGGGAAGACCGCATCGTGGGAGGGTTCGAGCAAACGCCTCACCTGCTTCCCGGGCCGCTCCCCGACCGACGCATGTGCCCCCTCTCTGGGCGCCGAGGTCGTAGCGGCAGCCTGCGATGCGCCCGCCGCCGAAGTCCCTGCTCGCGCCGGCCCCGCTGCATGGCGCGCCTCCGTTCTCCCCCGTGTGGCGGCGCCTCGCCTCCTTCCTTGACGCCCGGTCTCCGCACGGGTAGCCTCGAGCCGTCGAACTAGCTTCCGCAAGAGCCCCTCAGGGTACGCGATGGCCCAGTGTTCGGCATACTCGGTTGCCAAGCCTGCGCCGATCCCGGTAGGAGGGAGAGTGATGACGTCGCCAGAGCCGAAGGCGACGAACATCAGCCACATCTGGCGAAGGACGCAAGGGTTCGTCTCCTCCCGGACAGCGGTGAATACCCTCTTCGGCATCCGTTGAAGGCACCCGAACTGCCTGGCGAACCGGGTCGGCACGTAAGGCTCGCAGATCACCTTCCCGTCGATCCGAGCCACGAGCACCCCGCCCCGCATGTTCAGGAAGTACTCATGCTGCTCCAACGGACCCTGCCCGTTGTCGATCATTTGGCCAACGGGAGTGGGGAACGGGCTGAAGTTGAAATTGGCATGATTGCCAATCCGAACCCTCACGCCCTCCTCACTGAGGGTCATCGGAGCGACCCCCGCAATGTTCAGCAGGGAGGGTCGCAGACCGTTGCCCGGAGGACTGATGGCATTTGGGAACGTATACCCACCAAGGTGAGCAGCCACCCAGCCGTGGAAGAACTGAAAGGGCCCACAGATCCTTCGTGGCGACCCCCCTCGTGAGATGCGTCCCAGAATGGCATACAGCCTCGCCAGTACTGGGACCCCGAGGTTGTACCTCTTGTTGGCAGCCATGGCGCCCGCCATCACCAGCGTCGCCGGGCGGACGCCCATCCTCGCGTCCCGCACTGGCAGGAGCCACCCGCTCAGAAAGGCGGCCAGGAACGCCGCGTACCGGACATTCGGGTCCCGGGCCTCGATGACGCGGTACCCCCATGAGCGGTAATCGCCCGTCTCCAGGACCCGCCAGTACGACCCGTTCCGGCTCCTCTGAGCTGCGGTCGGGCACCGCTTCCCCCTGCCTGGCATCTTGACCGCCGGGTCATGCTCCAGGAACTGGCCGAACCAATCCTTGTAGGCTATGTCCTTCTGGAAGTCTTGGATCCCGAGCCGCTGCGTAGCCAGGTCAAGAAGATGCCAGGTCAGAATGGGAGTCCGTGACCTGTCCTCCCAGATGTTCTTCGGTGGCAGGAACTCATCGTACTGGTAGCCCTCCAGCGGGATACCTCCGATGCAGTGGATGTCCCAGAGACCGATGCCGACCTCCCCATGGTGAAGATGGAAGGTGTTGGTATCCGGGGACCAGCGAGTGAACAGCTCCGGCCCGAGCTCAGACTGCTGGTAGAAGTGGAACTGCGACGTCCACACCGCCTCGAACAGGCCGATGTACCGCAGCTCCTCTGCGAAGTGATCGCAAGTGTGGCGTACCCAGAACGCCCAGGCCCATTCACTGGTAAAGTTGCCCCCAGACCGCAAGTCCCAGTCCTTCAGCCAGCCCTTGGTGTCGTCCGTGACACTCTGACGGTATGTGCTCGAGTAGAGGGCTGGAGAATTCTCCGCTGTAGGCTCACCCCCGTCAATGGTTCGCGTCCTCGGGTTCAGGACGTAGACGTCCAAGTGCCTGGTCTCCCTGGCCGGATGCCCATTGTTGGTGATGTTATAGCGGGGCAGCTCGTCCTCCCGAGTCACCCAGGTTCGCGGCGCATCAACCTCGAACCCTGGCACTGGAACCTCATCCAGGAGGCCAAAGTTCCAGAGCGGCAGGTTGTCCGACAGTGGATATGTCTTCTGGGCCGGCGTTAGTAAGTCGAACAAGGATTGATTGTTGGAAACAATCTCCTTGGCTCCGTAAACCTCCTCGTTCGTCGCCATCTCAGCCCTGCGAATGGCGGCATCCCCCTCATTTCCTCTGTGCGCGGCCATCTCGGAAGTTTCGGGAGTCGTGCGGGTTAAGGGATGAAGCGTGCGGAATCGGACGAGGCTGGTGGAAAAGTTTGGGAGTCGGCGCGCAATCCTAGTGGACGGCGCGCAATCGGGAAGTCGTCCGCGTAAAACCCCGGGTATTCGCGCAAAGGCAGAGCGAAATCCGGACGGTTTTGCGCGACGAGCTGGCGAATTCCGCGCCGGAAAAGGCAATTTCGCGCACGAGAGCAGAGATGATTTTCGCGCGGAAGGCCAGTGTATGGCACGGAGGGACCCAGCGCCCCTATTTATAGGCGAGGCCGGGTCCGCGCTGCGCGGAAAGCGCTTTGCGCGACCGCAGCGGCGAATTTCGCGACCGGCGCCCCTTTTTGCGCGCCTAAGTCCCGCGCCGCCCAGGACTTCGGCATTCCGGCGTCTCCCTCGGAACCCGATCGTTGCGACCTCTCGCCGATCAGATTCCGAGGGGGGGCTTTTGTAGACGCCGGAAAAGTCCGTTGTTCCCAAACGAAGCTCCGGATGCGGAAAGCGAAGTGATATTTGGAGTCGGAAGAACGTTTCGGAGGGCCCGGAGGCCTTGCGCGGAATTTCCGAGGCCTGCGCGCAAAAGCGATGAGTCGCGCGCAAAACCCCCGGGATGCGCGCAACTCCCTTGCGCGCCGTGGCCGATTCCGCGCCCGCGAGAAGAATTTCGCGCTCGCGCCTTGGATTCCGCGCCCGGGGTTGCCTATAAATACAAGGCGCCCCCCAACGTTTCAAAGGTTGCTGGAAGTCGAAACGTCTCTCGTGCGCGCAATTCAACCCCTTCCGCGCGCAATGACGAACTTCAGGTAACCTCCTTTCTTTCGCGCAAGAAAGCCTCGGGGTCCGCCTTCGCGCGCAATCCCCGCTGGCTCCTTTCATTTGAATAACAACTCACCCTAAGGCCTTTGCGCGCAAAAGAACCCGCTTGCGCGCAATTGCCCCCGGGGTGCGCGCAATCCGGCCCGATTGCGCGCACCCCCCCTTCTTTCAAGTGGCCATTCATTAGAGAATGAGCCGTTGCCCCTGCGCGCTATCCGAAGCCCGGTGCGCGCAATCCCAAGCATCCGCGCGCAAGGCACTGGCCCAATTGCGCGCCAGCCCGCCTTTTTTGCGCGCCGACCCGCGGTTTTGCGCGCAAAGCTCCTCTTTTGCGCGCAATCCGCCAGGGTCGCCTCCCTCGACCCCCCGAGGGCACCTGCCTGCGTGGCGCCCGATGATCCTCATCCTGGGTGCCCGCACCGTGCGTTGTCTTCCCGTGCGGCCCTCCAGGTTCGTGCGAAGTGACATGCACCCATCGTCCGGTAACCTACGTCCTGCACGACGTTAAACTGCATACGTCCGAGCTACAAGACGTTAAACTGTTCAGCATTCGTCCCGCATGACGTTAAACGGCGCATACGTCCAGCATGACGTTAAACTGCATATTCGTCCAGCATGACGTTAAACTGCGCATCCGTCCAAGCTGCACGACGTTAAACTGCCTAGCCCCCATCGTCCGCGCTGCAAGACGTTAAACTGCCAAGTGTTTCGTCCTCAACACACGACGTTAAACTGTACTTCGTCCGGCAAGACGTTAAACCGTCCGCCTCGTCCTCAACACACGACGTTAAACTGTACTTCGTCCGGCAAGACGTTAAACCGTCCGCTTCATCCGATCCCGTGCTCCGCACGCAGGGTCTCCCCCGGTTTGGATGTGGCCCCCACCCGCTCGTCTCTGCAGGGATGTCGGGATTGTCCCGCTTTTGGGGCGATTTAATGGGAGTGGCTTTTCCCTACGGGGGCAGGATATTACAAATCCCTAGTTTCTCGTGGGAGGCTGCACATGTGTATCTCCATTGCGCCTCCCCACTGCCGAAGCCAGTAGAGGGTCTGACTGGGATCGAGGTGTCTTCTGCTTTCGGTCCAAGTCCCTTCCAACTGAGTTTTGCAGCATCCGGGCTGCCCCAAGTGCGTAAGTCCTGACAGAATGAACTACGTGGACTTTGATCCCTGTCTTCTATACAGGGTACGTAGGAAGCCTCCCTGAGGTCCAAGCCCACCACCTGGTCGTCCCGGTCGTATTTACGTCGGTTCGTCCATCAGTGGACCCCTCCAGGGTTCACGCTTGCGTTGATTCACCTATGAATCCGCCCCTGTGGGGGACTGCCCGTGTGTATCTCCACGGTGCCTCCCCACAGCCCCCCTTTTCCATTTCCCCTTTTATCGTCCAGCATTACGTGAAACTGTGATCCACCCGGCCGTTCCATCCCCCTCTGTGCGAGGTGGTTCGGTTCAATCCTCCGCCCGGCGGCCTCGACCTCTTCGTGAGTCGGCTTGCCGACGTCCAGCATGACGTTAAACTGTATACCCGAACTACGTTGACATTGATCCGTGCTAACGCGCGGTACGTAGGAAGCCCCTATGGGGTCCAAGCTCTTCACTCCATCATCCATCCTGATCCTTACCCGGGCCGCCACATCCCGGTGGGGTCATGCCATTTCACTCCACTCCACGTTACTTGGGAAGCCGCCCATGTGCTGGCCCCAGCGTCGGAGGTTCCCCGCAAGGGGTTCTGTCATCTGATCCACTTTTCGTGTCGATCGGTCCGATGCCGTCCCCGCTGGACGTTAAACTCGCGGCATACCCCGTGTTAAACATGGGAAGCTGAGGAAAACCTCAGGTGACACAGTTCCCCGCACCTAGTACGGGATGCCTCAGGTCATCATGCCTTCGAGAAGCCCTATTAGGGACGGAAGACAGATGTGCAGAGCCGCAGTGTTACGACACGCCCCCAGCACCCAGAGCCACCCGGACTTCTCACCGCAGGTTGCTGCCCCGCCCAGACTCCTTGGAGCGTCCGGGCGGAAGCAGCGTAATTAACCGGTGTCCATGAAGATATGGCGCCGGGAACGAGATTCACGAACATTCTTAAGTCTATGAGGGAGACCCGGATTAGGCGACAAGTTCTGAGGAGACGTCCAAGGAAGGAGGAGCCGAGATCCCATCATCCCGGTTTCGATCAAGGAGCAGACGCCCCTGAATAAGGGACGAATGCCGCCCGCCCTTGGAAAGCGGGACTGCGGGACCACAAGCCGCGCGCCCATCCCCTCGGGTTGACGGGTGCACGCGCGAACGCGTCCTGGCGGAACAGCGTAACCCGACGCACATCCGCACCGAAACAGTATCTTCATCACATTCTTATGAAATTTTTTAAATTTCATGCACATCATCCAAATATTGATTCGAATTATTCAACTCATGAAATAAATTATTTAAATCAACTTGTTGCATGAAATGTGATCTCCAAAGAACATTCCATTAGAAATTAAAGACCAATTAAATATTCTTCAAATATACACAAATTGTTATTTTCTCAAAAGATACATATGATTAAATTGAAATAATTAATAACAATCTTCCAGGAAAGAAAAATTTATTAGTAATAAAATACTGACTCACTAGAAAATAAAACATGTTGTCACAACACCCACCAATATATTGGGTATGTCTTTATATCTCATACGATTATCTATTTGTGATTTTTGGGTGAAGCTAATCCCCAGAGAGTCCTTGTAAAATTTATGAATATTGTATTAGGAGTGACCCTTGGATTATGTTTATGATATCATGTTTTATGTTTTTTCACATATTCCATGATTAAATGATATTAGGATCCATTTTTTTATTACATGTCTCCATTTTTATGATCATTCCATTTATGATTCCATGTTATTCATACTCACAGTCACATTGTGCATTAATTCAATGTTTATTCCTTTATAAGGATTTAGAATACACCTTTTTCCATTTGTATTTTTTCAAATGGTATCCAATTCCATTTTGGTTATTCTGTGGATTTGAAGAGAAATATATTGGTTTTAAAATATTAAATATCATTTTATATTTAATTAGATGTATTTTTGTATCAAATCATGAAAATAAATTAGAATTATAGATCCTTTAATAATAATTTTTGGAAATATCTGTAATGAAATTATAAAATAATGTGGGCTTAATGATTTATCATGATGGTAGAGATGACCAAGTTTCAATTAAATTAGGATATAATCATTAGTGGCCATGGGTAAATTCCAACATTTTAGAAAACCAATCTAATCCTGATATATTTTTTGTGGAAAGTGTGAATGAATTATCCAATAAAGACTAATGGAAAAAACATATATGAAATTCTGAAAAAAAATTAAATGATGATGTTGGTCAAAACAACATGGTTGATTCCCTGTGGGGATAAGAAATAGAATGGTAATTGAGGTGGATCTAGGAAGGGAACCAACATTGATGTAATCCTGGACTACATTAATAATTACATTCTTAATGATGTGAAGAAAACCAGAATAACAAGATATTGGAATGACATCAGGTCCCATGGAACTATCTAAAATTAGACAATTGGATATGACGATTTTAAACACTTATAAAATATATTATAGTTTTTATTTTTATAATTCATGAATAGTTAAGGATATGATATTAAAAATGTTTCAATCCACCTAATCATTGTGGGGGCCTACAAACAGACATTCTATAGGACCTGAATGAATATTAGTGAAAAGGGACACTGTAATAAGGATACTATAATTGTAATCACATGAGAAGAACCCCTTATAATGATACACATTTAACTTAATAAAAACATTGCATTATTTGAAATTGTAATAAAATCCATGTTGTGATCATGAAAAACTAAACATTTGGGTTTTGTTCTCCATTTATTCCTTTCATTTATTTCAAGAAGACCCTCTCCCATTTTATTATTGTTAATGCAATGGTGTAAGAATTCTTCACCATAACATATTCCATGTTGGATATTATCAAAATATCAAATTTTATCATGAATAGAATCATGTTTTATATTATTATATGGATTAATTATTTTCTATTTTATGATAATGGAATTTTGGCATATAAATATTTTCAAAATGGGCATCCATGTAAGAAGATGAATTGCTAGCATCGAATACCATAAAATCAGACACACTATGGTTTTCAATTATAACTATCTATTTTAGTATAAATGTAACCAAACATAAGAACCTATGTCAAAAATGATGACTGTAATGGGAGAGGATGACCAAAGATATATCCATGTGCATTACATAAGATTCAAAAAACAAGGATATGACACGATGGGGGACAAAAAATATTTCCATTTGACACCATATCATGTTTCTATTTCACTGATCATTACACATTAGTAATATTATCCGATATAAATCCAAAATAAATTACATTATTTTGATAAATTTTGGATTATAAATCACTAATTTCATGTTCATGGTATATTCCTGCTACTTTATTCTCAAAATTATCCAATAAGGTTTTATGTTATAAAATAATGAACCATGCATTGTTTTATAAATTAAATATTGAATTATTCATCAAAAAGTATATATTGTTTTTCAATTTCATATTTTTAATAAATGTTTTCTTGAATAACATGATAATATTTATTTTTCATTATAGTGATGTTTTCTCTAGTGGTCCCTATAGAACCCATATGAAGATTATTATACATGATAATACACATATGTGAATTATTTTTTTATTTCATTTTATTAAATGTATAAGACATTTTGGAAATTGGTTTTATTTATTTCACTTTTATTTTAGGTTCTAGGACCCGGCAAAAAAATATTATAGGTATGTGTAATTTTCAGAAGGTATTAAATTTTCATATAGGGTAAAACAACATATGTTTTTATATTATATTGAATATCATTAAGAAAGGAAAATATTTTACAATAATAATAAACATATTTTATTGATGGATTAGTATAGACACTCTTATTCTTAGATTTACAGTGGGTCACCACAGTACTGGGAGAATGATGTAATTTAAATTTATTATTATTTTTATTTATATGACATTGTTTGATTTCCAAATATATATTATATATAATTACCAATTAATTATTGGAATTTTTATGTTTTATATTATATTGGTAATATATTCTTTAAGAAGGGACGTTAGAGAGGGTTCATTAAAGCAATGGATAGTTGAAGGTTACGATAAATACAGATAAAGTTTAGAAATAAATTTATTGTATTATTATCATATACATGAACATATAATGACTGTGATAAATCAGTTAGAGACTCTAAGATATATAAAAACACTATAGAAGAGGATTTTTTTATTAATATTGTGTCTAGACCACTATGAAGTTTGAGAATAAGTAATTGTAGTCTCGGTGGTAGTATAAGGATCGTCCTCAATTTTCTCAGGGGGTGATTTTGAAATTATTTTAATCCTATTAATATGGGTATACCTCTATCATTGATGGTATATTTACTATACAAATAGTGATATTATGATAAATGGTTGTGAATAAAGGTATATTTCGAGTCATCTGACCCATCATTTCCCCTAGGGTGTATATTATGCAATCTATACCTAGGAATAGAAATATTAGGATCTTGATAACAAGAAAGGTTCTTCATGGAGGGGATTAAAAATGATTTTATAGGACTGCATCTTTAAGGTTTAATGTTTCCTATATATCTAAACATTGAATCTTTGTGTCCATGGATGGAGTGTGATGTAAAAACTGAACGACAATTTGACTAAGAATAATTTTCTAAAAATTATGATAATATACTCACATTATCATCTACATTAGAAATACATACTGATAAACTAAAAATATTAATATATGATATTTAATATTATTATCTATCTTAAATAATATCCAATAAGCACGAACTGAAAATTAGTGATCAATATTATGTAACTCATTATTATCAATGAATTGCCTTGAAAATGTTCATAATGGATTCCACTCTCATGAAAATTTCCATACATTCCATACAATGAATAAGGCTATAAATAAATAATTCAAAACATTAATTATAATAACATGATTGATTTTTTAATGATTACCAAGGTATCAGTGATCAATGACCAATATCAATATTAGAAAACAGGAATGAAATTATCAGTAACGTGACAATCTATTGATGAAAATAATTGTTACCCTACTAATGTGTTTTTAATGAATAATATCGATTGAAGAGTATGATATTATATAAATCAATATGTTTAAGAATATGTGATCAATAATTTTTTTTATTATATATGCAGATGATGTAATTTCTTCGATATCATGAGTAATGGAAGGGGTCTTTTTTTTCATTGTCATGTTGAATTCAGTATTATTGTGACTAAAAATAAATTTTCGAAAATTTGACAAATTTTATAGCTTGAACCACATATTATATATATATATATATTACTTGCTTTAAATATCCTCATTCCTTTTTTACATTCCCAATAATTCATAATGTATATGACGTGATGCTTATAATGGAAACCAACTATACCACTACTATACATATACAAAATATTTATCATCCATGATAATATTAATATTTTGTTTCGTGGATGTTCATATATTTTCCTCAATTATTACATAAGAAATTTTATTACAAATATTTCATTCAAAAAATAAACTTTCCATTAATGTTTTATGGGTGGTCTTCTTGAAATAAATTTTATTATCATTAAAAATTATTTAAAATAATATTTATTTTAAATTTTAAATGAATTAATTTCATATTATACATTTAAACAATATTTCATAATAAATATTCACCTATCATTTTTTAATATTTATAATGTAATATCTATTCTGGATTTTTTTTACATTTATGTTGTTAAGATAAATGGCTGTTTATTCTTATTTTTATATTTTATTTTTATATGATATTATAAATGGGGTATTTAATCACCACCAACATCCATTAATTTTTATTCACTCCCACCAAGGATATAATCTAATGATTCAACCCAATATATTTTTCAAAATATATATTGATTATTTAATGTTAACACTTTCATGATATATAATTCATTTTTATAGCCGACCTGAATAATGATAAAATTAAAAATATTTTGAAGATCATGTTTATCATATATTTTTGGTTTATCATTATGTGATGGTTGGGTCTTTTATCAACCTCATGTTCATTTGGTAATGATTTATATATCAGGAAATAATATATTTAGGCTATGGGAGTGATCTCAATCAACTATTGAACTTTGTTAACAATGTTAATAGGAATGTGGAGTAACCTAACAAATTATCGGTCCCTATCTAATATATGGGGATAGTATTATGAGTATGCCGCAAAATTTTCTTTATTTTTATATGATTAGTTTTTTCTAATTCTGATAACATTTATCATCCTTCTATTATAATGAATTGTATCCTTAATATTTAATCCTATTTCCACATTCTTTTGGCTTCTGTATTTTGTAATTCTAGAGGCCTTATATCGTGAATCGTGATTTGTGATCTATGTTTTATTGTTTATATTTCTCTTATGTCATGACTATTCGTATTTATTAGGTTTTCATTCCCACATAACATTATTATGAAAAATTATGAGCATATATTGTTAAATATAATAGTACTCTTACAATGTATATGAGCTCAGATTTTCGTATGTTCTATTTTATGATGTTATAAAATATAATTTTATTTATCATTAGATAATAGGGTATTATGTGAGAATAATATATCGTGGACATATCGATGATGTTGTAAGATAAAATATTTATCTAACATCCTAATTTAATTAACCTTGATGTTTAATGGTGTGATTTTTTATAATTTTTATGAATATTCATGTAAAATGAAGTAATATATATATATTTTTTCTCTAGATTACCCCAAATAAATTAAAATTAATTTATTTTTATTTTGAAAATTAATTTAAATTGGGAAGAGAAATTATAAAAGTAAATTATATTTTACAATATTTATATTTACTATCATAGGTCAATTTTCTATTTATCTCAAAATAAATTGAAATTATTTAAAAATAATGGTTTTTTTGAAAAATAGTTATATGAATTTATTTGTAAATAATATTTATTCAATACAGTGTAAGAAGTAATTTTATTTATAAATATGATATTTAATTTATAAATTAATCCTCTAGAAAAATAATAAGAATAATAAATTATCAATTATTTTATTTAAATATAACCATAAAATTAAATAAATAACAATTATTTTTCTTAATTCATTCCATGAATGACTAAAAATAAATATAAGTTAGTAAATAGTTAAATAGAGATATCTGGTAAAAATATTGGAGGATATATTAAAGGCTTTTCATGATCCAAAATCCTTAATCAAAAATAAAATAATGAATTAAAAGAATGAATTTATGACGAACAAAACCAATGAATCTGGATATCATGACAAAAAAAATTTGTAAACATTTATATATTTTTTAAAATTTATATGGTTGATATTGGAAAAATATATGATCATCTAGTTGTTGTTTAATTAATTTATAATTAAATTATGTAATTATAATATAAATGTATATGTATGGGATAAAATATAATGATATTGAAATAATTTTTTTTATAATTCCATAAATGTTCATTTAAAATCTGATAATTATCAATGTAAAATGAAAATAGATTAAAAGAAAATGCCATATTTTATTTTATTTTAACATTTTACATCAATGAAAAAAATTTAATCTATATTACTTACATATATATACATCTGTCTATAAAAAATGATTATAAAAAATTATTAAAGAATTATATTAATTGTTAAACTAGCTAATTGTTAATGTTCTGTGATAGAATCAAGTAAAATTTAATTGTAAATTTAATTAAAACATCCCACCTTCTTATAAATAACGATATAAAATTAATTCAATGAAAAATATCTATCCAAAATTGTGGAATAAATTACTCAGGAAAACAAGAAAATAAAATTAAACAATATTAATATAACATAAATTCTTAGATTATTTCATCTAGAACAATAAAATAATTTTTAGAGATGATTATTGTTTTGGTATTATCAGATATTATATAAATTTATAATTATGGGATATGTCTCTTAAAACAAACTATTCGTTAGGGTTATTCATACAATGAAAAGGAATAATGTTTCAATAAATATATAGGAAGTTCACGGGGTGTCAATTACAAAATAGTGAGAAAATATTATATATTATAATCTATAAAAAACCATATTGGGGATGTGAATATGAAATTAATAATTATTAAGGTATTATAAAAACGAATCAATTAAAATTCTAAATATCTACTAATAGAAAACATATAAGTAATAATAAAGGATAAAAAATGTTATATCGTGTAAATTGTAGTAATATCAATAAAAAAATTAACGGCCACATATATGGTATAGTTGTTGTTCTTTTTATATGACAATTTATAAAACCATATTGAAGGAAATTGAAAATCATTTTAGTGGTTTGGGGACATTTAGACATGATTGTGCCTTCAATATCAAAGTAGATGACACAACTAACATTAAAACTATAAAAGTTGGCTATAATATATTAGATGTCTGTCGATTGGTGAATAATTTTATGATGATGATATAAATTTTTGATAATTTAATAAATGATACATTTAAAAAATCATTATAAATTTCTCGGAATTTATTGGAATATTCAGTTATGTATAATTATTTAGGGACAATTTATTCCTATTTCGATTTTACTTCTTGTTATTTTATTTAATAATTTGAGAATTGGATAAAATTTGAAGAAATTTCACCAGAGATAAATAATAAGGATTATTATTCGGAGATATGAATATATATAAGAAATTCCAAAATTCAAGATATAAAATGAAATTATTTATTTAATGTTCAAAAAATGAATAATATAATTGTAATGTAAAAAATATAAAATTTATTAAAAATATCATCATGAGTTGGTATAATAAAATTTTTGTGGTAATATGAAACATAATTCATAAAAATTATAATTATTTTTATTAAATTCATTGATTACATAACATGAATAAAAAATATATATTAATAATAAATAAGTCAAATTTTATGGATAATGCTTGATGTGATACTGTGTATGGTCGTGGTATATTTATGTATAATTTAAGAGTGGAAACTAGAAAATAAATACAATTTCAATGAATTTATATAATATATTATAAACAAATTAATTAATCATATATGTAGAATTTATTATACTCAAAAAATTATGTACATAATATATGAATATTAATCATATTCAAAAGGTATAAAATATGTTTTTTTTAAATAAAATTTCATCAAACATTTTTGAATAATATATATGTACTACAATATATATTAATATTTATAACAATTGAGTGATAATTATAGTAAAAATAGTTTTTATTTATACGTAAAAAAGTAACCATAATTATTAGAATTTATATTTTTTATAGTCTATTCTTAATTAAGATTGAAAATAATATTTAGTGTAAATCTTGTTTTTCAGTAGTTGAATGAACATTTATGTGTCATTTTTCACATGGATAGGGAAAAATATTATAAATTGATATTTCATATAAAGATATATCAATATGGTAGAAATATAATTTAACTAATAAAAATATTAAGGGCACTACATGATTCATATATTAATAATTCATCACATGATGATATTTATTTATATCATTAAATGTCTAAAGTAAAAAATTTAATGATGGTAATTCCATTAGTGAATTTTACACAAACATAACTAGGTTTGATGAAAAATATATTATGTGGGGGTTAATATGACGGTGTATAATATTATAAAAAAATAAAAGTTAAAAAAAACATTGGTGTTAGAGAATATACACTTTATAAACTGAGATGTCTAATGTACACAAATAAAACAACACTGATATAATATATTAATCCAAATTATTTTAATGATTCAATTATTCAAAAATATTAACAGTGGAATATGAATAAATAAATATATCAAAATATTTTGAAACATATGAGGTATAATACCCCAAAAACTATAACAATGTAAATTAATTTTAAAAATGTCAGAGTTTAGAGACCGGATCTATGATAATAGTGACATAGTAAAAAAATCAAATTTTTTCCAAATAATTAATTCATTAGTAAAATATATAAATGCTGAATAATATTTCAATAATATTTCTAGGATTATGGAAGATAAATTAACTTAATCTATTAATATTAATGTGGGAATGGTTTTAGGATTTTATAGTTCAATTATAAGGTAATATAACCAATATAGAATTATAGACAGAACATTTTTCATTAGATAACAATTTTACATTACTAGAAAATTTGATGTTTCACCATATAAGTTTATTTACATTAAAAAAAATAGTCCCAAATGATCTTTACTTTTTGATTAGATATCAAATATTTATTAAATGTTATTATATTTTAATAAAAAAATATCTTAATAAATAGTTATTTCAAATGATCCAAATGTGTTTAATGGCCTGGTCCACACACAACATTTACGTACAATATGATAATGAGAAATTTAGATAATAATATCAATACTAAGTATGAATATTAAAACATAATAGGGTAATCATCTTGTTGGAATATTTTTATTAAGAAAATAAATGTTAAATTTTAATATAATATAACTTCAATTAGATTACCTAAAATGACTAATTAAGTAATTTTTTCTTGGAAATGTAATTTCTTAGGATATTATTTTAATGTCATATTTTTTAAAATTTCAACAAAATTATGACTAATTATAATCATAGATGTCTTATAATGAAAAAAAAATTTACTATAATTTTGTTTGAAAATTATATGTAATAAGAATAAAAATACATACTATTTAAAATTTTCTTTTTCAAATAAAATGACTTTTTCATTATATATTATCACTTTATTCAAAATTATTATATATATATATATATAATAAATAGAATATGTAAATATGAATATAATATTTGGGAATAGAATAAAAATATTATCTTATAATGATTCATTGGGATTTTGTTAAAAAGATTGTTTTTAAGGTGAATTGGGAAAAATATCATTTTTTACAAACACAATGACATTGTGACAGTATTTTTATATATTTATGGAATATTATATTTTGAAATATTTTTACTGAACATATATATGTTTTTATGTTGAGTTATATGATTTAATATATTATTTTTAATTTAAAAACCTATATTTCATAACTTAAAACTCATGTCATGTTTTTTTCAATTTTCATTTAAATAATAATATGTTTATTTTTTAAAAAATTAATTTTTATTACCTTTTTTAAAAATTTAAAATAAAATAGAATTAATATTTTTAATAATTATTTCCGAATTATGTATATAGTAACACTTTAGTTTTATACATAAATATATGTTACCATTTGTAAAAACTAATCACCACAATAAAACATAAAATTATAAAATAAAAAATTCATGGAAAAATAAAACTGATACATAATAAAAAATTTCTTGAATTAAGCTTATGTGGTGTGAATTTAATTTATATCCTCCGTAATAAATTATATCCCAACATTGTTCCCACTTTCATTGTAACATAATTCATATTATTAAAAACATATGGGTATTTACAAAAATCAGATAACTTTTCATTTAGTAATGAGGCTCCCCTATCATCATGTCGTGTCACACCATAACTCATATATTTCATCTGAAAATATATACAACCCAATTCATTAAAAAATTATACACCATAATTTCGTTTTAGTATTCACAAAACTCCATCACCAAAGGCTTAGCCTGTATTAGAAAACAGATAATCTTAAAAGGTATTTATTGCTTTTTAAATAATCCTACAACATTTATGTTTCCATTAAAGTACATATTCATCCTAAAATTACATTTAAATATAATAAAAATATAATATCAGTATCAATACTATTAGCATTCATAATAATAATTATGGAAAACCCTACAACAACATTCCCTTAAACCCTTTAGAAAAATAATAATGTGAATTGTGTGTTTGTCCTGACAACCACCTCTATAATATAACAAGTTCAATTTTCATTACTATATAAAATATATGGAATAAATATATAAATTTTTCATTAATTATTATATTTTATTATTTTTATGATTATTAAATAATAATTTTTATCATTGTCCTCCTTTTTTTTAAAATGATATTATCTTCCATGTGTACATATAAACAACTGCCATTATAAAACAGTGTATTCTATCTCTCATAGCCACCTAAATATGATGGATATAAGAAAAATTTTATATGATAAATATTCATGTTATTATAACATTAAGGTTATATAATTATTTATTAGACATGAAACTACTATATAAATAATAAACAATTGTTGTTAGATCGTTTATTTAAAAAAAGTGTATTATGCTGATAATAATCACTTCTTTCCCTATAATGACATTCTATAAATGATTCACTGATATATAATGTAAAAAATATTAATATATCACAAAAATGTAAAAACATATCATTATACAAATGGTATAATGGTATTAAAACTAAACCACATTATTATCCATTTATCAGGGTAGGTTCATGTTTGGTTTGGTTTAACCACCTACGTCAACAATAATATGAATTTCTATCAGGTGTGAATATCATACCATATTTAATGGTATATAATGTTGTAAATATGTAAATTGTGTTTTTTTAATTAATAATACTTTGTTTTTCACTTTAAATAAAATCTATTTCATTGGTAACTTTCTTTAGACACAACACATGGTCTAATTAAACTTCGATATACTGCTTAATTTTTTTCAATATGAAATATATCCCTAAAGAAATGGACTAAGGGGTATAAATTAGAATAATATCATTATCTGAAGTATGAATAAATTTTGAATTTATTTTATATGTGTTTATTATTGTATAATAATTAGGTACTAAATTTAATGTTACATAAATTTATGTTTTCTTCGAAAATTGTGTGTATAGAATTTTATGCATTGATATTAGAATTCAATTTCCTAATAAATGATAATTAATATTTTAAAAATTATATATGTATTTAATTCATCATATATGAATTATCTTATCATTATATTTTGGGAATTTTATAAAAATAAAAAGTTAAAATTCCGATTTTTAGAGAAACTTTTATTTCCATTTATATTATTTTAAAAGATCATTTTTGGTTTTGATTATTTGAAAAATATAATTGGTTTATTTTTAATAAAAATAATTCAAAATATAATTTTTTGATAAATATAATACATTATATATGTATAAAAATACTTTTACATTTTAAAAGACATTTTTCACAAAACAATGTTTTATAGTTTTATCTTCTTCATATTGAATATATACATTCAATTTCTAATTATTTAATTTTATAAAACATTTTAAAAATATTAAATAATAATTTAATAATTTATAATATATCATTTTGGTATTTATTAATATTAAATATAATAAAAATAACATAACCTCATTAATATGGGTAAAACAATTAAACTACCCTTAAAATTTAGGTTTATGGCCGCATGTTTTCATGTGAAATCATATGTATGGAAGTTATTTTTATTCTTATAATCATAGTAAATGAATTTTATTGTTTATGGTCCACTATTACATGAATATGTCTTAATATTATTTTAATCCATTTAAAAATCATGTTGTGTTTCCCTCCACGTAAAAAAGACCCCTTTATTATATTCTTCACACCACGACGAGCTATATTTTATGAAAAAAATCAAAAATAATCACTAATAAGCATTTTTATTCATTAATTATTGGTTTTATTATAACGATCCATAATTTAAAAACATGGTTATTACTTTAAAATTGAATCATATTTATTACAAAATATATCAAAAACATTAAAAGACCGTATAGTTAAAGTGTCTTTAGAAACTGGGAAACATAATCAACTGGTTCATAAATCATCTACGTTGTCTCCTATTTATTTCATCATATCTAAAGTCCCTTTTTGGCATATCCTACTTAATATCCTTCTTCCTGACCTGGGGAAATGAAAACATACAAAAAGGTGAGCTCAAATGATCAGTAAGGGTAAACAAAATAAATATCAAACATATCATATTTATAAGAACATAACATTTTAAAATTCTTATCCTGCAAATGATATTATAACATGGGATAAATCATTGAAGTGAAATTTAATTTCAATAATAATAACTTAAAACATGAGGCTTTGTGGCATACAAACATAATCATAGAAATTCATTTCATAGTAGTCAAGACTCATTTCCATGACTATCTTTGTGGACAAAGTCCTTTTCTGAACCGAGTTGACTCCTTGTTTCAGTCTGGTTTCACTGAACCGGTATAACCTGCCGTTAAATCCATGTCTATCTCATGAGATATGAATATTTATCCAATTAATTTTAGGGAGATATAGGTCCCACACATCCCGTAATAAAACCATTCTTATGTGTGCCACAAAATCACAAATCATACATCATAGCATAACCCATGTAATAAAAATGGGAGTCTTAAACATCGTGACATCATAAATCAATTCATATAAGATAAAGGACTTCATGAAAAAATTTCATGACAACATAATAATTTCAATGTAATAATTGGGATATAAACATAACCCTATATTATCTTAGATGGACAATAATTTTGATAAAACACTTGAACTACATTCTTGAGAAAAATATCTTTTCTACTTCAAAAATATTTTCCTTTCTTAACATATCATAAAATTTTAAACTAAAAAAAGTTGATTAAAAATAAACCTGAAAACTTTTAAAGTAAGCTTCAAGGAAATAATGTCTTAAAAATCCATTCATGATGTATAAGTTAAAAAACATTCTTCCATACATTGGCCGGAAAAGTCAGAATGTACCTCATACGAAAAACGACAAAAGATTCATTCCATATCTTTTAATAAAAACTCACCAAAGGGTAAAATTTGATTTAACAATTTTAGGTAGATGGAAATAATATTAAAAATTGTGGAAACATGGATGTGGATGATAAATATTCCCTAGAAAATTCTGAAGTATAAACAACCTCAGATAAAAATTTGATTTTGAGATTTTCCCTTACCTTAGGTATGATTTGCTTCGTAAGTGTCTGAACCTCTTGTTTAATGATTTAAATAATGTCATTGACTTATTCCATAATCATAATTATTTTTATGATAACATATATGGTCATTTTCTTAGCTTCTTATTTGTAATATTTCATTTCTACTTGTTATTCGGGTGTTTATTGCTTTATGTTTGTATGTGTGTTTTGTCGAATAAATTCTTATTCCACTTTTTAGGATATAGAAACCTCATTTACATAATGTTATTAGTGTAATATATATCATATTTATTCATTAAATTCATTTATATAATCATTATGCAATGAAGACCATGTAGAAAGAGTCGCATCACATCGTGGAGACAGTATTCCGTACATACGCACGAGTGATGATATTGTTCCCGTGATTGTGGAATTTTATTGGAATTTATGTATACTATTTATGAATAAATATCATTTTACAATAATCATATATAGTCATTATTTACACAATTATACCCATCCAAGTAATGTGGTGGTGGAAAATAGATTACACCACGACATGGAGACGGTATTCCATACATACGCACGCGTAGTGATTTCATTTTCCATAGGATGGATAGATGGTGAAATAAAGTTGTTTCATACTTATAATAACATATCAGTATATGATTTATACTGTTGTTATTACTTTATAATGAAACAACTAAAGAAGAATAAGTAGAAAGAGAAATAAATTTGAAAGAATCGGTAACGGACATTACCTCTTCTTTGAAGCGCCTCTTTGAGACCTCCACTTAGAGCACTAAAATTAGACTTTGAAGAAGACCAGGACCAATAGGATGTTTCTAGGGAAGTGGGGAAGTGAAATGGGTAGGGTTTGGCCGATATTTAAGGCTCAAATTGGTTAGAGGAGGAGAGGGAGGAGGTGCCCTTTTATAAGAGAGGAGATGGGAACCTTTGGAAATATAAGAAATATTAGTTTATATTAAATACCAACCCCACATAGAAACATCCAAAATGACTCATATCCGAATATTATATGATATATGGTTGTAATATAATCATCCAATAAAATTTATACTTGTTAGTAATTTATTTTAAATAATATCAACTTGAATTAAACTTATTTATCAATTTAATTTTATCTCTGGTAATAATATTCTAAAATTGATATTATTATAAATAATTACATATGTGTTGTGAATTTTCCATAATTTCACACTTTATGACATTGTAGACCATATAAATTTTAATTTATAATTTTTAAATATTTTTTTGGGATTTTTAATCAATTTTAAAATGTTTTATTTTTATAAAATATCAATTGTGTTAATTTTGACAGTATTCATTTATTTGAATTTAAATAAAATATATACAGAAGATATGTTCGAACTAAAAGACTTATTAGATTAATAAAATTTCGAATTTATATAGAAAATTAGTGGAGAATGTTAAATAGTTCATATAATATTTATTTAAATATTTTTAAAACCATTTATTTGATATTTGATTTAGTAAAATAATTTCAGCATCACTATTGTGTCATAATTAATGATAATTATTTAATACCTAAATATTTTTAATAAATTCATATGATTTAGATAATTGTATTATATTTTTGGAGACTATTCATGTTCTAATTTTCATTTATTTTATCACTAAATTAAAATTATTATACATATAAGATATTAGAAAGTAACATGTTGTCACATTCATTGGTTTTAATAATAATTAAATTATATTCATGGAACAATGTCCAATAAATGAATCTAATCCGACCATTAGGTGATATGTGTCGACTTTTAGTCATCCAACAAGATTTTGGTAGGTGTTAGGGTAATTTTATATTCTTATATTTACCCTTAATTACCCGATTTACCTTTAACTATGGTAAATAAAATTTACCGTAGTTACTATTCATAATGCCCAAAAATAAAAAGTAGTCTATTAACATAATTTGAACCCAATAAATATAAATATGGAATACATTTGTAAAAATTCAAAACACATAAGTTGTAGTAATTAATTTAAAATTAATCCCGTTATTAAGAAAACATGTTTTAGAAGTTAAAACATTGCAAAAGATTGAAATGTTTTTACTTATGAATTCAATTTGAAATTATTTATAATGACATAAATTATATTAAATGGTAATATTATATTCTATTAATACTTTTAAACCATTCAATATTATTATTTAACCATATAAATTATCTCAATGAAAAAAAGTTGTTTTTAATTAAAAATTAGCGTATTTTTATTATTCATCAAAATATGAAAGTTATCAGAAAAATATCAAAGATTTATCCAAAAGTAAATTATTATATCCTGATTCCAAAGAAGAATTATATTTTTTTCAAATTTAACTTATAAACATGTCAAAAACTAGATTTAATGTGGGTGCGCCATCAAAAGGCAGCAAAATGGCATTTTTTTAAAAATACTTATTTTACCCGAAAAATTTATTTTGTTCTCGTACCATGTTCTAGAAAATGTGTAAGATGAATAATAATGTTATAAAATTCAAAATTTAGTTAATAATATTCATAATGGCTAGTCCATAATAATATATCGTTGTTTAGTGATACCCGGTATTGAGTACTACACACGCTATCGAGGAAGGTTGTGATTGCGTGTAATGCAATCCAAGTCAGTATTGTGTGTTGTGAAAGATTCATTTGGTTTTGCGTATAACATAAGACTTAAAAAAATATTTCTCCTAAAATATCAGGGTGTTACATTCTACCCCCTTAAAATGAGTTTCACCCTCAAAATTCCCCACTTCATTACAAACAGATAAGGATACCTCTCCCTTATCATATCCTCAAGTTCCCATGTAGCTTATTCTAATTTGAGGTTCCTCCATAAAACTTTCACAAAGAGAGTGGCCTTTTTCCATAGGTGTTTTTCACTACGATCTAGAATCTCTATCGGTTGTTCTTCATAAGAATGTTCTTACTCCAGCGATACAACTTCTAAGCTGAGTACAAATGAAGGATTGGGTATGTACTCTCTCAGGAGAGATACATGGAACACATCATGATCATGAGATAGATTCGGGGGAAGCGCCAATCAGTAAGCTACCTTCCCAACACGATCCAGAATTTGAAAATGACTGATATATCTATTGCTCAACTTTCCCTTCTTTCCAAACCTCATGACCCTCTTCCAGGGAGATATTCGTAAGAACACTTTATCACCCACTTCAAACTCTAGGTTTTTTCATCAGTTTTTGGCATAACTTTTTTGTTGAATCGGAGGTGCTCTTATGTGTTGTTGAATAGATCTGTCCTTTTCTTCCATCTCATAAAAAAGTTCAGGTCCTAATAGCTTTCTTTCCCCAACTGTATCCCAGCAAGTTGGAGTTCTGCATTTCTTACCATAGAGGGCTTCATAAGGAGCCGTCTGAAAAATGGTGTGAACGCTATTATTATAAGAACATTCCACCAAATATAGGTGTTAACCCCAACCACCTTTAAAATCCATGATGAAAGCTCTCAAAATGTCTTCTATAGTTTGAATTTTCCTCTCAGACTGACCGTCTGTCTGAGGATGGTATGCAGTGATGAAACTCAACTCTGTATCTAGAGAATGGTGAAGACTTCTCTAGATTTTCAAGGTAAACCTCGGATCCCGATCATATATAATGGAAAGTGGTACTCCATGCAATTTTACCACTTCCTTTACATATATCCTGGCAAGATGATCAAGAGAAAAATCTTCTCTAATAGAAATGAATTGTGCCGACTTCGTAAGATGATCAATTATAACCCAGATAGTATTATTGCCATTTAATGTTTTAGAAAGTCTAGTGACAAATTCCAAAGTGATGTTTTCCCATTTCCATTCTGGTATGGGTAATGGTTGTAACATCCCCTCAGACTTTTGTCTCTCAGCTTTAAGTTTCTGACAAACCAATCATCAAGAGACATATTCAGGAACATCTATTTTCATGCCATTCCACTAGAAGTACTCTTTCAGGTCCAATTACATCTTTGTACTTCCAGAATGAATAAAAGATGAATAACTATAAGCCTCATCCAGTAGCTCCTTCTTTAATTCTGGGATGGGAGGAACACAAACCCGATTCCTGAACCTTATTATCCCATCACAATCAAGGATGAATTCAGGAACATTTCTCACCTTCTTTTGTAACTCTACATCTTCTTTCTCTGCCTCTTTAATCTTCACGTGTATATATGGTTGAACATTCATTTGAGAAAGATAAGATTTTCCCTTTCCATTATAATTCCAATATCCATCCATTGTAAATCCATAAATATTGGAACTTTTTGTGATCCTCATCATGGATTAGCTAACATGGTCTTGTCAACTTAATGCATCTGCTACCTTTTTTTCTTTTCCGGGGTGGTAATTAATTGAGCAGTCATAATCATTAATCAGCTCCAACAATATACTTTGACGCATATTCAGCTCCTTTTTTTGTGAAAATATATTTTAAACTTTTATGATTAGTATAAATATCACACCTTTCACTATAAAGGTAATGCCTCCAAATCATTATTGCAAAGATTACCGCATCTAACTCCAAATCATGGGTTGGGTAATTTTGCTCATTGATTTTCAACTGTCGTGAGGAATAAGCTATCACCATATCATTATTCATGAGAACACCCCCCAGTCCCTTCTTGGACGCATCACTATAGATCACAAACCTTTCTCCACTACAAGGTAGTGTGAGCGCATGTGCACTTGCTAAATTTTTTTTTACATCTTTGAAATTCTCTTCTCATTCCCCCATCCAAACAAACTTAACTCTTTTCCGAGTCAACATGGGGAGTGGGTTAGATTAAATTGAAAAATATTTCACAAAACGTCGGTAATATCTAGCGAAACTAAGAAAACATCGGATCTCAGTTACTATTGTTGGTCTCGACCATCTTTCGATAACCTCTGTTTTTGATGGATCCACATATATCCCTTATTTTGAGATTATGTGACGCAAAAATGCAACTTTTTAAGCCAAAATTCATACTTGGTAAATTTGGGATAAAGCTTATCCTTTCTTAGTCTCTTTAATACAATTCTCAAGTGATCTTAATTTTCTTCCATTCTCATTGAATAGACATGAATATCATCTATAAAGACTACCACAAATTGATCAAGATAGTCTCTAAAGACACTATTCATCAGATCCATGAAGATAGCAGGGGGATTAGAAAGACCAAATGGCATCACTATAAATTCATATTGTCCATACCTTGTACAGAATGCCGTATTTGGTATATTCTCCCTTTTGACCCTTAATTGATGATACCCTAAAAGAAGATCAATCTTGGAAAAGTATTGGGCTCCGCAAAGTTGGTCAAATAGGACATCAATGCGTGGGAGAGGATATTTGTTCTTGATAGTGATCTTGTTAAGTTATCGATAATCAATGAAGAGTCTCATTGATCCATCTTTCTTCTTAACAAACAGAACAGGTGCTCTCCAAGGTGACAAACTAGGGCATATGAATCCTTTATCATGATTCTCTTGGAGTTTCTTCTTTAATTCCTGCAACTCAATTGGGTCCATTCTATATGGTGTCTTTGAAATAAGCAAAGCACCCGGTATGAGTTCTATTGAAAACTCAACTTCATGATTTGGTGGAAGACCTAGCAATTCCTCAGTAAAGACATCATCAAATTACCATACAATGAGAATATTATTAATCATGAGTTTCTCTCTAACCATTGGAGATTAATAACCTTCATTTAGTGGAATAAAGACCCATAAGATGGAATAAATTTCCACTGGAAGTTACGTTCATCCTTGCATCGATAGACGATCATAGATTGATCTGGATTATATGAAATGTGACTTCCCTTCTTTGGAAATAGATATGAGATCCATATAAAGAAATCCAATCCATGCCAAGAATCACATCAAATTCCACTATAGGAAGTATCACAAGATTTGCAGGAAGCACTTTCCCACAAACATCAATCAGAGAAGAATTGTAAACTTTTGATGTGACTATTGTGCCATTAAGAGTTGTCACAGCCAACTCAACATATAATTGTTGATGTAATACGACGATACCCTTAGAAAATTCTTCACAAATAAAAGAGTGGGTGGATCCAGAATCAAATAAAAAATTTTCTAATTTATAATGGATGGTAATTGAACCTCTGACCACTTCGTTGTTGTACTCCACATCTCCGATAGTAATTGCATGTGAATTTCCTTTGTCTTTGGCCTTAAGAGTTTATTGACGTCGATCATCATCATAAACCCTTGGATTTGCACATTGATTGGCATAATTCCCCATCTCCTTGCACTTGAAACATTGAAGTGTTGTCGGTTCATTCTGTGTATCTCTTCCTTTATTTGCATCATTAGACATCTTCTTCCCATTATTTCGACATTCAATTTCCCGATGACCTTATTTTCCACAATTATAACATTTTCTTGTCCCCTTAATACAATTTCCTCCATGTTTTTTTCCACACTTTGAGCATAAGGGAAAACTGATCTTCTTTTCATTGTGGTCTTTATATTTTCCTTTGAATTCCATTTTCCTCTTCTTATCAAACCCATTTGACTGATGGGTTACATCAATCTCCATCTCAGACTTGAGAGCACATCGAACTATTTTCTCGTAGCTATTGAAGTCCCTTATGGCTAACGCCCTACAAAGACTTGGTTTTAAACCACAAAAGAATCGATCGATCTTACTATCAGGTTGGATAATAATTCTGGAAGCGTACCTAGCAAGTCTTGTAAAATTTGCTTCGTAAGTACGAATGGATTCATCATCCTTTTTCTTCCATTCAAGAAACTCATTCTCCATCTTTGTTTGAAGAATTCTAGGGTAATAATTATTGAAAAATATGTTTTTGAACTCGTCCCATTCCATGGACTAAATTTAATCCCTTTGTCTCGTATTCTTAATAAGATTCCACCATTGATCAGAATCACCTTCCAAAAGATACACAGATAAGATGACTTTATCATGATCAGAACATTGAAGAACTGAAAACATCTTTTCAGTGGAACTGATCCATCGTTCAGCCACTAATAGATTAGAAGACCCACTGACTGAAGGTGGACGCTTCCTCTTGAAGGATTCAACAGAATGTTGGTCCTTCCTTTGCTCGTTTGGATGTCCTGCATGATTCAAAGATTGAGAAAGTTTTGTGCGCATGGCTACAAGATTCTGCATGCCATCTCCCATAACATTTGGTTTCTCGGGGGGATAATCATTGCATTGCCTGTTGCATTCCGCATTAACATGGTTCCTTCAGGTTCTAGCCATTGACTAAAACCAAGAAAAATAGTGTGATAAACACTAATTATAATAGGAAAACCACATAATCAAGAATAAAATTTCACACTTAAGGTATTATAATAGGTTGTTCATGGCCATTTCTAAAACACTAAGATTGTGTTCTATGATTAGACATATCCTTAGGTTTCTTACTAAGGCTTTCACATCCTAGTTTCCAAAGGTTGACTATAACTTTCCTCTGATACCAACTATAAGGACACATACTTCACAAACATGGTTATTACTTCAAAATTTAAGCATAATTATTAAAACATATAACAAAACCATGAAAGGTCTGTGTAGGTATAGTGTCTTTAGAAACTGGGAAACATAAACAACTGGTTCATAAATCATCTACAATGTCTCCCATTTATTTCATCATATATAGAGTCCCTTTTTGGCATATCCTACATAATATCCTTCTTCCCGACCACAGGAAAAATAAAACATACTACAGGATGATCTCAAATTCCCAGTAAGGGTAAATAAAATAATAATCAAACATATCATATTTATAAGAACATAACATTTTGAAAATATTATACTTCAAAAGAGATCATAACATGGGATAAATCATAGAAGTGAAATGTAATTCCAAAAACCATAACATAAATCATGAGGCTTTGTGGCATACACACATAATCATATAAAATCATTTCTTAGTAGTCAAGACTCATTTCCAAGACTATCTTAGAGGACAAAGTCCTTTTCTGAACTGAGTTTACTCCTCATTTCAGTCCTGTTACGCTGAACCGGTTTAACCTGCCATTCCAGCCATGTCGATCACATGAGATATAAATCTTTACCCAATCCATTGGAGGGAGATATAGGTACCACCAATCTCATAATGAAACCATTCTTATGCGTGCCACAAAATCACAAATCATACATCATAGCATAACCCATGTAATAAAAATGGGAGTCTTAAACATCATGACATCATAAAACAATTCATATAAGATAAAAGAAATCATAAAAAATAATTCCATCACAACAATAAAAAATCAATGTAATAATTTGGATATAAATTGAACCGTATAATATCTTATATGGAAAATAATTTTGATAAATCACTTGAACTCCATTCTTGAGGAAAATATCTTTTCTACTTCAAAAACATTTTTCCCTTCTTAACAAGTCATACAATTTTAAACTAAAAGTAGTTGATTAAATATAAGCATGAAAACTTGTAAAGGAAGCCTCATGGGAAAATTTTTCTAAATATCTATTCATGCCGTATATGTTAAAAAAACATTCTTCCCATACTTTTTCCGGAAAACTCAAAAAAGTACCTTGTATGAAAAACGACAAAAGATTCCTTTCATATCATTTACTAAAAACTCACTGAAGGGTAAAATTGGATATAAAAAATTGTAGTTGGATGGATATAAAATTATGTATTGAGGAATCATGGATGTGGATGATAAATATTCCCCAGTAAATTCTGAAGTATAAACAATATTAGATAAAAATGAGATTGTGATATTTTCCCTTTCCTTAGGTCTGATTTGCTTCATAAGTGTCCAAACCTCCTGTATAATGATTTAAAAAAATGTCATTGACATATTAAAAAATCATACTTATTTTTATGATATCATATATGGTCATTTTATTAGATTCTTATTAGTAATATTTCACTGCTACTTTTTATTCGGGTGTTTATTGCTTTATGTTCGTATGTGTGTTTTGTCGAATAAATTCTTATTATTCTTTTTAGGTTATAGGAAACTCATTTAGATAATGGTATTAGTGTAATATATATCATATTAATTCATTCAATTCATTTATATAATCATTATTCAATTATTATCAAGTAGAACGAGTCGCATCACATCGTGGAGAAAGTATTCCTTACGTACGCACGAGCGATGATATCGTTCAATGATTGTGGAATTGTTTTGGAGTATATGTATACTATTTAATAATAAATATCACTTTAAAATAATCATATATAGTCATTATTTACACCATTATACCCATCCAAGTAAGGTGGTGGTGGAAAATAGATTACACCACGACATGGAGACGGTATTTGGTACATACGCACGCACGGTGATTTCGTTTTCCATAGGATGGATAGATGGTGAAATAGGGTTATTTCATACTTATAATAACATATCATTATATGAGTGATACTGATTTTAGTACTTAATAATGAAACAACTAAATAAGAAGAAGTAGAAGAAGAAATAATGTTGAAAGAATCGGTAACAGACATTACCTCTTCTTTGAAGCGCCTCTTTGTGACCTCCACATAGGGCACTAAAATTGGTGTTTGAAGAAGACCAGGACCTCTAGAATGTTTCTAGGGAATTTGGGATGTGGAATGGGCAGGGGATGGCCCAGTTTGAAGGCTCAATGTGGTGTGAGGAGGAGAGGGAGGAAGTGCCCTTTTATAAGGGAGGAGAGGGGCACCTTTGGAAATATAAGAAATATTAGTTTATATTAAATCCCAAACCCACATAAAAACATAAAAAATGACTCATATAAGAATATAAGATGAGATAGGGTTTTAATATCAACATCCAATAAAATTTATACATGTTAGGAATTTATTTTAAACATTATCAACTTCATTTATCCTTATTTATCAATTTAATTTTATTTGTGGTAATAATATTCTAAATTTTAAATTATTATAAATAATTACATATGTATTGTGAATTTTCCATAATTTGACACTTTATGACATTGAAGAACATAAAAAGTTTAACTTATAATTTTTTAATATTTTTTTTGTGATTTTTAAACAATTTTATAATAAGTTATTTTTATAAAATGACAATACCGTCAATTTTGACACTATTCATTCATTTGAATTTAAATAAAATATATACAGAAGATATGTTCGAACTAAAAGTATAAATAGATTCATAAAATGTCATATGTATCTATAAAATTAGTGGATCACATTAAATAGTTCATATAATATTTATTTTAATATTATATAAACCATTTATTTGATATATTAATTAATAAAATAATTTCAACCTCACAATTGCGTCTTAATTAATGATAATTATTAAATCCCTAAAAATTATAAATAAATTCATATGATGTAGATAATTGTATTATATTTTTTGAGACTATTCATGTTCTAAGTTTCATTAATTTTATCACTAAATTAAAATTAATATACTTATAAGATTTTTAGAAAGTGACATGTTGTCACTTTCTTTGGTTTTAATAATAATTAAATTATTTTCATGGAAAAAAGTCCATTAAATGAATCTAATTTGACTCTTAGGTGATATGGTTCGACTTTTAGTCATCCAGTAGGATTTTGGCAGGTGTTAGGATAATTTTATAATCTTATATTTACCCTTAATTACCCGATTTATCTTCAACTATAGTAAATAAAATTTTCCGTAGTTACTATTCATAATTCCCAACAATAAAAAAGTAGTTTATTAACGTAATTTGGACCCACTAACTCCAAATATGAAATCCATTTTTCAAAATTTATAACACATAAGTTGCAGTAATTAATTTAAAATTGTTCCCGTTGTCAAGAAAACGGGTTTTAGAAGTTAAAACATTGGAAAATATTGAAATGTTTTTACCTACGAATTCAATGTGAAATTAATGCTAATGACATAAATTATATTAAATGGAAAAAATATATTCTATTTATACTTTAAAACCATTCAATATTATAATTGAACCATATAAATTATCTCAATGAAAAGAAGTTGTTTTTAATTAAAAATTATTGTATTTTTACTATTCATCAAAATATGAAAGTTATCATAAAAATATCAAAGATTTATCCAAAGTAATTTTTCATATCCTTTTTCCAAAGAAGAATTTTATTTTTTCATATTAAACTTATAAACATTTTAATAACTAGATTTAATGTGGGTGAGCCATCAAAAGGGGACAAAACTGCATTAACCGAGAAATACTTATCTTACCCAAAAAATTTATTTTGTTCTCTTACCATGTTCCAGAAAATGTGTAAGATGAATAATAATTTTATAAAATTAAAAATTTAGTTAATACTATTCATAACGGATAGTCCATAATAATATATCATTGTTTAGTGAAACCTGGTATTACGTACTACACACACTATCGAGGAAGGTCGCGATTGCGTGTAATGCAAGCCAAGTCAGTATTTTGTGTTGTGAAAGATTAATTTGATGTTGCATATAACATAAGTCATAAAAAAATATTTCTCATAAAATCTCAGGGTGTTACATTTATTAATCCTAAAAGTCCATTATATTGGTACTTAATAGAATATAAGTATATTCACTTTTTGAAATGAAGAAAACATTATTACTAAACACTTTCATTTTTTATCTTCATTTACCACATTCAATTTTATCCAAGATATTTGAATGATTCCTAACTAGTATCTCTCTTATAATGAGAATATATTATATTTATGGAATAATATTTATCAATATTTATCTTTATTAAATATGAAAACACTGTCTCTTGTGTGTGTGGCGATTATCGACTCACGAACTATGTAATTTTTTTCCATCACCTCCTCAAATTAATAGTAATAGTGATGTAAAGAATCAATATATAAATAAATATATAATAAAAATAATAAATAATTAATTATCATTAAAAAATATACTTTACCTTCTTATCCATCCACTCGTTAAAAAATTGTCACATCACGTCTGTGTAAATGTGGACTGCCACATCCATAATGTGATGCAAATAATTTTTCATCTTACCCTTACATAGAATATTATAAATATTTATATATATAATTTATATGATATTTTATGTCAAGATTAACATTATTGGATGATTTATCCCTCATAATGATGTAGGGGAAGAGACTACAGAACTGAAAGATCTTGTCAATATTGACTATTAAACTATAATGAAAGATGATTTAATTAATTAATTATTAATAAATTGGTGAAAAAATATTTTCTCTTGGTCAAATATGATAATTTAAATATGTGTATGGGTCATTCTTAGAATGAAAATAAATCTTTTTTTCATGAGTTTTCAATGACATATAATGCACATAAGATATGAGGTATGGGTTTATTATGAAATCTCATCCCTATTTAGGATTGTTTATCTTTATGTTTATGTTTATGAAAGTACATGATATTTCAATAATAAAACACTTATAAAATAATATCCTCTTGTAATTTCTTTATGTGAAATGTGATATTTCCATTTTCATATTTTTAATAACTCAAGAGGAAAAACTGATTTAAAAAACCCTGATTTTTTCTATTTTTCGGATCATTCTCTTTCATGTATATATTTTATATAAAATTTATTCAATATTGTCTTTAATATTATCAAATAATTTATAAAATTAATTTTTAACCATTTTTAAATTCAAATAAGATATATAAAATAATTTTATTTTAATTTTCAGAATAATGTTCATTTAACCAAAATTGTAAAGGGAATGTTTGTTTTAATGTTTACTCTGCCAATAGATTTTCCATCGTTGGGAAAAATATTTGAAATGAATATTTCATTATTCGTTTAAAATTTTATATTAAAAAATGTTATTCCGACAATTTTGGATACTTTTATAATTGAAATATTTTCCCAATAATGTAGAGGGTGTTTTCCTCATTAAATGTTTTATTAAGTTGTATTTTTATATCAAAAACCATTGAGGATAATATTGAATTAATGGGGTTATAATATAATGATAACATACACCATTTTTTATATGGAATGTGATCATTTTGACAGAGGAAAGTATTATAAATATATACTCTAATTATTCCAATGCTTATTGTTATGGATTATTATTGAATATTAGTCATGTTATATTGTATAATCATCTAGTTATTTCGTTTAACATATTATAATAAGGTATTATACTTAATTTTTATATGGATTAGATGTATTTTTATGCATGGTGAGACAAAATTGGTTTCATTTTTGTCCATGTTCATTCCCATTATTGTAAAATGACGTCACCTAAGGCAATAAAGGTAAATTTGAGAAGTCAAAAATTAACAATTCAATCATTATGAAATAATAATATTTATTTTCATGTGATTATAGAAATATTTATGTTATACATGATTAAATTTCAATATCATTCTAGAATTTATATGGAATTATTTAGTTTTCATTTATACATGTCATGTTATTCTTGGCTTATTTAATCTATGATAGCTTTCTTCATGAATATTCTCTTACTATGCATCTGATCTCACCATTTTACGTTGCTTAATTTCCCTAAGAATCTAGTAAGTATAGTATTATTAATATTAATGTATATTATAGTAGGAATAATAAATATCTCAACGAAAATACAATGATGAAATTAATATTTTCATATTTAATGTGTGATTCAAGAATATATATAGATTTCCAAAATAATAAAAACTTTTCAAAACCTCATGATGATATTAGTTATATCTAATACCAATGTTATATTGTAACTATTTATAAAAAATATTCTCATACATATATAATACATATTTTTTCTATATATACACATCATTAAAAAATCATGCCCGAAGATCATAATGGTATATTTCGTTTGGAGTGAAAAAAAAATCTTATTAAACAAATGAACTTAAACATCTCATATAATTTAATTCCCATTTCTTAATACTTATATAAATACCCAACCTAAAAATTATACATTACATGGGGAGAGGAATCATAAGAAAGGGTGTTATGTGATTCACAATAATGGTAGAAAATGTGAAATAAAACAACATAACATGAGAATAAGGGTACAAGAACACGAACATAACATATGAAAACCATAAAACGTATATCAAAAATAAAATTCATGACTCACTGAATAAACATTTCAAGTTTATATGGATTGGATCAGAAGTTAATTAAAAATTATGAACTATCAGAGTTTGAAATTGATATAATACCTAGATTTGTTGCATAAACATAAGAATAAAAAAATTCCTTAGTAGTCAAGGATCATTGAAAAATGTATCTTTATAGAATCATAGCACTCCACAGACCATCATAGTAGTCATGTCTTAACCATAAGATTACCATAGTGGATAGAGTCCCTTCCCAAACTTGGTTGTCACCCTATATCTGTCTTGTTTCTCTCATGAGATGTCGATCATTACCCGATACATTATATTTAGATATAGGTCCCACCATTCAAATAATGAAATTAATATATACATGTTTTATAAGACTGTATAAATCATTCATCATATCATACCCCATTAAATTAAATTTGTTTAATAAACATTAAATACTATCATAACCTCTAGAAAAGATACAGGTTGAATTATCATTTAATTATTGAATAACTAATGAAAAGAAGTAGGTTTCATAATTATTTCATCTCATTATGAAATTTGCAAGAGAAAAAGTATCATAAACATCACATAATCATAAAAATAAACCTTTCATGGAAAGTTTCTGATTTTTTTATTAAATCAATTCCCATGAAAAAGAATAGTTACATTAAATGATTTTATCTTAGATGGGAAATGATATTGAATGATTACTTGTAACATTACCTGGAACATTTATATTGGAAAATATACATTTCACTTTGAGAAAAAAATTTCAAATATAAAACATTTTCAAAGTACTTTTCAATTGAAATAACATCAGAAACATATATAAGAATCTATAACGATAATTTAATTCATTTATATAAGAAAATATTCATTCAAGATTTAAAATAAAATTTCAAAAAATTAATGATTTGGAAAATAATTTTATTTGAAAATATCCTTTATAATATATAATTTAAGATCTAAATAATATTTTTTTCATAATGTTAGAAACTATTTTTTATGTCTTATGAATTGAAAGAGTGATTCATTAGATGTTTTGAACAAATTAAAATGGTTCATTTTTGAAAAAAAATGAAGTTCCCACTAAAAAAATTTTAAAAAAATAATAACTTGGGTAAATATGGGTTAAATAATTCATTTCTAGAATAAAAAAAAACATTTTTAATTTTTTTATATAATATAGTTTTGAATGTAAAAGGATTATCGACTAAAGAGTGAAATAAAGTGATATCATCATTAAAAATATATTTTGAACTATACGTTATATTAAGAGATGAGAATGAACCAAATATCTGAATTTTAATGTTATATCAATAAGAGAGTAAAATAAATTATTTGATAGAGATATTGTTCACAATATCTCATCAACAAATTCATAAACATAAACAATACTAAAAATGATTTTATTATTACAGAAAACCCTTACCACATGGGTAACATAGAATTGTTAGAAGTAAGAGAATAAAATAAAATTATAAACATAATATAATGAGAATAAATTCTATATATTATATGTCAAAGAGGATATATATACATATAATAAATTAAGATATGTTAATAATATAATATTCATTTCAATGAAAGGAATTTTTACCAAAATCACTTATTGATTTGGTAAATGTTTTTCCATAATCCCCATAAACTAAATACCATAAAATTAGCATGTAATTGAAAATAGTTACCATGATAATCACCATAAAATAATTTCATTTTCAGTATATTCAATGAATTAAATAACAATGTTGTGAATATGATATTTGTCATAAAAAATAAAAAATGTGAGGTTAAAGTCCCTCACTATAATTCTCAAAATCCTTCACAAACAACAAAACTCCTTTATAAAAAATATATGATTATTATAAAATTTTCAAATAAAAATAATAATATGTATTATACCAGATATGATTTAATAATTATCTTTGATTATAGGATTATTAAGAATTTCATGTTAGAATCTTGTTTTTGGTAAAAACTTCTCTATTTTTTATATATTTTCTGATTTGATACTTTTCAAGTCCTCGAGAATTAATAATTGTTATATAATATAATTTTTTATACTGATATAAATATCTTATATATTCATTATATTTTTATTTATTATAATTTGGAAAAGTTAGATATATAAAATAAAATACTCTTTTAAGGATATGTTAAATTGTACATATGTATAAACACCATTTCAATTTCCTTAAAAAATGAAAGAAATAAGGTAATTGATATAATATAATTATCGAATCCTTTCTATTTCATATGTATGGAATAGTAATATTTAAAACTATTATTATTACCATATATGTAATGAGTACATGTAAAACAAATTGCATCGCTCCGTGAGGTAGTAGTCTACCGTATAGATGAACGACATTATCATTTCCCCCATATAATGGAATGTATGATAGTATATGTAATATAAAAATTTAAAAAGTATATATATTTGTTAATATCATATTTATTAATTTAATTTATACTTATTACTATACTTGTAAATAAATAAAAACACCTAAAACATTAGATCAAGAGGTAGTAGACCACTATACATATGATTGTTGTTATTGTTTTCAAATGATTTATGAGATAAAAATGTAGATAAGGTATTATAATTATAGATGTATAATAATATCATAAATATAATATATAATCATTAAAACCATATTTATATCCATCCAGTATAAGAGGCCATTGAAAATGAATAACATCTGTTTGTGAGGCGATAATCTATCATACACACAAATGATAATTTCACAACCCATTTTATGGAAGTGGAGATGGTTATCAGTAATTAAATTAATAAAAAACCTATTTGTCAATTTAATATAATGAAGTTATTATATAATCATTATTTATTAAATATTAGTTCATATTGAGGAAGAAATACTATGAATCACTTTTTAATGAAGGATCCATTTCATTAGAAAACATCATTTGGTTTTCACAAAAAGGTTTCATAGGATGGAATTATGAAAAAAATAAGTGTTCTCTGAAGATATTGTGGAATTAATGGAGTTATTCATGTATTAATTATCTAAAATAGATCGGTTTCAACTTTTTGATGGTGAGGATATGGGTGCGTTTTATATTTGAGATGAGAGGCACACTTGTAATTTTAAAAAAGAAAAAATATTCCCAACATTGCTTACTTGAAACAAGAATAAATAAATTTTAGTATCATAAATATAATTTTAATAGTCCAAATAATTCCGTACAAATGGGGTTTTTATAATAATTGGTTCATTTTTAACCCCTATTTATATTGTTAAAGCTAATGATAAACCAATTTTTACTATAACCAAAATAAATATTTTTTAATATTTGTTATAGAATGACATTGAATTGACCAAATTAGATAATATAAATAATTATGAATCAAAAAATAGAATAAAATTTTAAAATTTATTTCAATATAATTTCAAATTTTAATAAAAAATTAATCCCACTATCATGAGGAGAAGGCGAGTTTCCAAAGAGAAAATATTCAAATGTTAAAATGATTTTTATATAAAATTTCAGAATGAAATTTATTCATATGATCTAAATTTTATTAATTGATATATAATTAAACTAATTTTACCATTAATACTATCTTAAAACATTTTTTTTGTTTTTATATTCTTTTTAAAAAAATGAAAAAACCCCAATGAAAACCTGTATTTTGTACTATTTAATAAAAAAATATATTATTAGGAAATTATAAAAAAAATTAACCTAATAAAATCCATGAAATATATATTCAAAAATGAATTATTTTTTTCAAAAAAAATTTATATGAGGGGAATAATTAATTGTAATCTTCATTTGAAAAATAAGACAATATAGATTTTTTGGAAAATATTATTTTTAAGAGAAAATTCATTTTATTATTCTCATCTGTCAATAAATAACAGAATATAAATAAAAAAACATTATATTTAATATATTAAATAAAATTTCAATAAAATAATTAAAAAAAATATTTAATAAATTTATTGACAAAAAACACAATTGTTTGTATAACAAATATTTTTACAGAAAAAGATTTCCTCTCTTTTAAAATAGTTTTTTATATAAATTTTAAATTAATCTTTCATCAAATATTTAATCATATATTATAATACTATTGATAATAATATTCATAACATCAATTCAAATTTCTAGGTTGCAACTATCACATTAAATTATAATTTTATAATTTTATGTACTGTTTCTTTATACATGGTGTTTTGTGTAATGCAAGATAAACTCAATGTGGCTTTGAATGTAAGACAAAAATATAAATTTTTGAATCACAAAATGACTATATGGTTATTTTTATAAAGAAATATATCATGAAATATTTTGTTGTTACATTCTACCCCCTTAAATAAATGGTTTCCCCTCAATTTGTAATTGTTATTAGAAAACAATGGTTTATCAAAAAAATAATTTCCCCTTAAAATATTAAAAACAATGAAAATGAAAGGTTCATTATAATCAGTAATAAAAATCCATGTTATATAAATAGTGATAATGAGAAAAAATATAAACCCATAGAAAGAAGAATGAAAACATCATTGTTAATTATAACATAATCTCATTAAACACTTTTAAAATACCTTATAGAAGCCTTACAATTGTAATAACCAATAATTATGACTTCCATATTATAAGTATGCAATTCATTTGAAAATATCAAGGTACAACCATCACATAAGCTATAACGGTGTCACTTGTGCTATCTATGATCACCCATTGTATAATTTAATTTATGATCTATAGGTTCTATCTGAGTGGACCCATCATTTATAATGTAAAAGAACTAATTAAATAAATAATTCATCAAAACTCACTAAAAAACCATTATAAATAACAAGCTATAATTAAAACACAGAAATGAAATTGTTTCCACAATAAACTATTGGAAGAATGGTTAACCAATGGAAATGAATCAGATTCTATAACCATCTCATTAAAAAAATATTTTCTACATGAAAATAAATAGGATGAATAAAAATCACATTAAAAATTTTTTAAACCATCGAAAGGAAATGGGTATAATAAAATTAATTTTGATGAATGATTAAATGATAGAAAGGAAATAGGTTTTATAAAATTCTCTTGGAAACATGAATAACCCTTTAAAAAACGAGTTAAATAAAAATTTCATTGTAATATGACTAACCCAGGAAAAATAAATGTGTTCTATAACAATCTCATTAGAACATGATTAACCTTTGGAAAATTAATGGGTTCAATAAAAATCATATAGAATCATTATTAAAACATAAAAATTAATTGGGTTTCACAAAAATTACTTTAGGATATAAAACAACATGGTAAATAAAAGGGTTTCATAAAAATATCTTTAGGATATAGTTAACCCATGAAAAAAATAGGTTTTGTAAAATTCTCTTTGAAAGATAAATAACCATCAAAAAATGAATTAACATGGTATCAATAAAAAGTATCCCAAGTGTATGATAGGAAAAATAGTTTTTTACATTGATGAATGGAAATACCATTAAATAATGATTAATTTTTTTGATAAAAATAATCATTACGTATTCCAAAACCTCTCATACTACTTTGGAACATTTGAACAATTAAACCCATGAATGGAATATCAATAAATATAACATATAATACCCTTAGAATAATGAAATTTATGATATAACATGTTAATAGAGAATTATATACACCTCATAGAAGATTTTTGGTGCATTATATACCCCTATATGTGTTCTACATACAAACACACCTCATATATATTTCAATATTAGGTATTTTTTATATGAGTATCTAGTTATGTAATTTCATCTCATGAACATGCATATAGTTTTGATGGAAATAATAATCGGAGTTTTCTATCTTTATCAAGATTCATTTGTTATGGTATTCATAGGTCAAATCTTGGTGTCTTTTCACAATAAACACAATATTTCCAAAAATCCTAATTTCATTTTTAATAAACATATAGTGTAGAAGTTATATGATAATTCCATAATTTTCCACTTATAGAAAAAGAAAATTCACTTCATGGATCAAATCATCTTAGAAGCATGTTTATAGATTTTCCCATAGATAGTGAGAGCATTTAATTCTTAGTATATCACAAAAAAATATTTGAGATTCAATGTTTCTTGGGGTCATATGGATACAAAAAACATTTCATACAAGAAAATATCACTCCTAGGAGTGCCACTTCTACTTTTGACAGAGAAGGGATTGAAGTTTGTATTGATAGATTAACGTGATTCCACATTTTTGGAGTTGAGAGGAAGTTTTATCCTTGTGCCTATACCGATTCTACTAGATCCAAGAATAATTTACAATTTGAAATGTGATTCATAATGTATTAGGATAAGAGAAATTTTTATCCAATAATATAGACCCATGGAATGTGGGTCTTGGTAGTTTAGGCCACATGAGTGGAACTAACCGGTATATGAAATCGATTTATCTATATTCATTCATGATTTTCATTATTGGAGAAATTAATTCCCAGTAGATTGTTTTTTGGATTCCATAAAAAAATCCTTATATTCATATTTTTCCCACTGTCATTTGAAATTGAGAAAATGGATGATGGTTGTATATATACAGTATTTCGACATCAAGAAATCCTATACCTGGTAAAGGTAATGCTTTGTCCCATGTATTAAACATGAGTACTCAGATATAGGTAGTGGAATATTCCATCAGTAAGAGGAAACTTATGGCATAGATTTATGAGATGCACAGGTAGGAGGATGAAAAGAAAGGGTAGACTTTTCTCTCATCCTTATTTTTGAACTATATTCTACTTGATAGAGTTATGATGAGATATATATCAAAATAAAAAATCATATTACTAAAAGAGTGTGGGGAAGGTGAGGAACCTCTTCCTGGTTGAACAATAAGAATGGATGAGATTCTATATATCAATGGTCACATTTTGGTTATAGTGGACATACATGAGTATCTAATGCATGAGTTTCATGTGTCACATTTGGATGTACACCCTGGTGTCACCAAGATGTATCATGACTTATGAAATCAGTACCACTGGCTGAGTATGAAGTTTGATATAGTTGGATATGTTATTAGGATATCCACATATGAGTTTTTGAAGGCATAAAATTATTGAAAAGACATGCTTTTATAGTAGTTTTCTATTCAATGGTTAAAATGGGATGATCTCATGATGAATTTCTCAAGCAGTTTAATATGGTTTCCTCGAAGTATCTATGATCTGTGGAAGATGATTTACATCTCCCAAAGGATTAAAATTTCCTTACATTAAAGAGTAAATTTAGTTTTTATGAGCATGGAAGGTTTCATAAATTTGATATGGTAAGACTTCATGGGGTCCCTTTCACTGCTATTTGTGATAGGGATGTTCAGTTTAGGTCTCCATTCAGGAAAGGATAATAGAGGGTACATGGTACATAGTTTATTATAATCACAAAATACCACCCTCATACAGACATATAGTTGGAGATTACAATACATGTTATTGAAGAAAAATCAATGATCATGCATCTTGAATTTTGGGGGATCATGGGACACACATATTCCACTAGTTGATTTCACCTATAACAATAGCACTAATGAAACTATAAAAACTGATCCTTTTGAGGATTTGTACATTAAGACATTCTGATATCCCTTTTGGTAATTAATAGATGGTTTGGTAGATTTACTAGTACCACTTCTCATGCCAAAGCCTTCTGAGTAAATCTGATTTATTCAAAAGTGAATGTCTACGACAAACACTTGAGTGAAATCCTTCATAGAGTGTCGTAGACAACCTCTAGAGTTCGAGATTTGGGATAATGTCTTTTTTTACATATGTTACTGATCCTTGGAGATAGTTGGATCACAATATTGGGTAAGCTTCCAATATGATATGGTATGCCCTTAAATATTCTATAGATAGTAGAGTGGGTATTCTATTGTTTGTAGTAACCTCTTATGTACTAGACCTTTCATGACATTATTTATGTATCTAATTTGTGCCTTTATCACCTAGACACATATCATGCTATATAGCCTGAGTAGGTGGAGTTATAGGGAGATGAATCCTTTGAGGAGAATCTAATTCAAATATTTTTTCTAGATCATGGAGGTTCTCTGAGGCTGTTAATTTCTTCTAGAACTAGTTTTATAGCCATAATAATATTTTTAAGACAATTCATGTGAGTGGGAGGACAACAAACATGATCAGTGGATTGAATTTCTTATTAATACAACTGTTCCGTGGTTTTTTTAACACACTAATTCCTTCCGTAAGGCCATGTTTGAAATGATATATATAGATTTATAGTGAGTCCATGTTGGTTATTTATATATTGATAATTGATTTTTTATTATAGGATATAGAAATTTCATTTTAAGGGATCCTCTTTATGATATACAGTATCACTTGCATATTAGTAGATATGTTATGAGAAGATTGAATTTATTTACTACTTTCCATCATTAATTTCACATTGATTTTATTGTTACATTTTACATATTAAAATTGTATAAATCTCTAGGTGGTACCCACTAGGATGGTATCTCATACCTTTTTAGGGCCACCATTAGGTACCCGAACAGTTTACTTGGATGTATGTAGGGACCAGAAAAAGCACCCCAGTTCGACGCATGATTAATTAAAATTCTTATCAGTGAGGGAGCAGATGAATGATATAAGCATCATGATTCTATTTTATGATATCACATTTTCACTTATTTTGATAATTTTATTTTATTGTACTATTGTGTTCCAATTGTTTCTAATTGGTAGAGACATGTATCATCATCTTGTATATTATTAACTTTTGTATTTACTATTATCTTTTCCTACTATTATCTGTTTTATGAATATTAATCATCTAAATCTATTGACTATTATTGATATTCAATTGTTCTACACACTATTGATGAGGGAATAGCATCCACATTAACACACATAGTCCCTCACTACTAGTGGGTATCTTCTATCATTTTGGTAGATTCTCTTGAGGCCTTGTGGCCGCCGGAGAACAAGGTAATGTTGTGTATCATTTATGTCTGAGATCTTGCAAATAAAAATTAAAACATTTGTAAAGGAAATAACATTATCCATGAGAGTACATCATTAACACAATACATTAAATTATGTAATAATTATAATAATACAAAATAGTTTCCATAGTATGCAAGGATCATATAGTAATAAATCATTTTGGAATAGGTTCACCCCCTAAACTATCACTATAGTCACGGTTCACTACCAAGAATATCATATTATACAGATAACCATAATGAAATTGTTTTAGTGACAATTTAAAAATTATTACTTCCTATGATATCATTATTAATACATTTAATTGGTAGGAGATATAGGTCATGTACATCACATAATCAAAATAGTGAAAATTTATGACATGAAATCATAAATCTCTTATCATATCATAAACCATGATTATATATTTGTTTTATAAAAATTTAATCATAAAATAATATAAAAAAAATTATAGGAATTATAATAATTTATTAATTTCATCCTAGAATAATAAATAAATAATTGGGTTTCATAATAATTTTCTCTTAGTATACCCATTTTAAGAGAAACAAAAATCATAAACATCAAGTAATCCAAAAAAAATTATTCTGGGAAATATTAGTAATGGTGTTTTTCGATCATATCAATTATAAATAAAAGCTTACAAAAAAGGAATTAATCACAGATGGAAAATGATTTAGAAAAATTAAATGGAAGATATCTTGAGTAAAATAGAATTTAAACATTATAAAAAATGTTTAAGATTTTAAACTTTTTTTAAATCCATTTCTGAAACTACATTGAAAATATCTAATAAAATATTTAATGATCATTTGAAACATCTCATGGGGAAAATATAATTTCCATTTTGAAAATAAATTTTAAAAATATATAAAAATTTAGAAATCATTATATTTTAAAATTACCAATGATTCATATAACGGATACATTAAATCATTCTTTGGTCAATGTGTCATAAACTAATATTAATATCACACACATTAAAACAAATATTCCTTTCATATTTTCTTTAAAATTCACACATGGAATGTTTATAAAATAATATGAAGATTAATTTTAACAAAAAATAGTGAAAAGTAAATAATGGGAAAAAATTACAACAATTAATAGTTTGGACGATTGAAAAAAAATTAACCATTATTAGAAAACATGGTTTTATTAAAATATATATTTAACCAAAAATTGAAATGGGTCGTGTTTTCAAAAAAAATAACTTGAAATCATCCTTACCTAAATTATTTAATATTAATAAAAATTATGTATTAAAAATAAATAACCATAACAGAATATAATTCATGAGTTTATTGAAATATAGTTTATAATATTTCCACGTTGGAGGCATAAACATAAACAGTCATGATAAACATTATATTTTAAAATAAATCTTTTACCACAATAGTAATATTTATTCTTTAGCAACATGATTGAATAATATTAAAATATATTTTTAAAATCATGCTAATGAATAATTTCATGATACTACAGGTGAAAGGTAATTTTTATACACCTAATAGAGGATGATAAATTCATAACATAACATATATTTCATATTAGCAAAATTTAGAAAAAAAATCCTTTGCTGATTTGGAAACTTTTGAACTTTTAACCCCATAAAATGGTGATCCTAAAATGGATATGTAATTTCTAAAAATTTTAAGGATAATAATCCAAAAATAAAATCGTTTTTATTATATAGATCACGAAGAATAAATTTATGGAGAATATGGAATTTGGGCCACATAAGGAAAATGTGAGGTGAAAATACCTTACCACTTGTCTGGAATTCCGTCATACCCATTTGAAAATATAATTTAATAAATATCAGTTTATTATAAATCTATTATAGAATCACACTCATATTTATCATACCATATATTATTTACTTATATCCATTTATATCATTTTACAATCAATTTATTTTTAAGTTATTCTTTAATGTAATAACTACCTTGTCGTTCATGTTTGTTTTGATTAATTATTTATTTGATTCACATAATTTGAATATGGATAAATAATTCCAATATTATTAAACATGATATATCTATAATATATATTAATTAAATATTTATTTATTATATTCCATTGAATTTATGTATATAAAATTAAATACAATGTTTATGGAGATAGTAATACATACGTAGACATGAATTTTGTTTCACTTATTTTAATGATTTAATTAATAAAGAGAAAATGATATATTATTATTAAAGATTCATTTTTATTTAATATATATAAATAATATCGTTTAGAAACATTCTTTATTAGTTTCAGTTTTATTTTAATGTGAATACTGAATCATATCACTTCATGGGGCGACATTCTGCCATAAACACGAACTACATTATCACTTACCCCTCAGAATATAAATTTAAAAGGTATATATGATATTATAATAAAATAAATAATTATAATTATATTTTAAAAATATATTAAATCATTTAATTTATACTTATTATAATCCTTGTAAACCAAAATGAAAAACTTATTGTATTGGTTCGTGAAGCAGTTGCTTGCCTTACACATGTGATCTATTATTTTTTTCAATATGGAAGTTGGAAAAAAGGTAAATTTGAAATTAATATATTAGGTGGTTATGGACTATGCATTACATCGGTTTTTGAGGTGGTAGTCTGAATTACATATGAATGGTGATTTAAGATCCCATTTGATTGATGTGGAGATAAATATATGTAATTAATATAAAATAAAAACATAAAATTAATTTAAATTTAATATGTTTATTAAATAATAATTATTTGACAATAATTCATGGATATAGAGTAACAAATTAAATTAAACACTCGGTTATAGATGTAACATATTCTTCTAACTACTTCATTTGGTTTACACCAAAAGGATTATTATATTAGATTTATGAAAAAATAATGCATCATGTTTGATAATAAGGAAATATGAAATTTATTTTTATTATGCTATTTTGATCAAATGGGTATTTGATGTGTGAACAGGATAGGATATGGGTGGCTTTTTATAAGTGAAAAGTGTGGCACACTTGTAATTTTTTAAAATAAAAACATGCAACCAGAATTATCACATCCCGCGAGCCTTTAAAATTTATATTTATAGATCCTATAAGATATTAGGTATTTATTTGGGAACAAATTTCCTTTTTAAATCGTTTAAATAATTTTTATCATATTAATTTTTATATTTATCCCCAACGAAAAATATTTTTACCTTAACCGCGGAAAACACTTTTTACAGTTTTTATACTTTATTATATTAATAAAATTAAATTAACCAAATTAGAAAAAATATATTATTATAATTTTCAATTTAAAAAACAAGTTTCTAAATTCCATTAAAATATTTTGATAATTTTAATTTTAAACTTATACTTAAGTTGGTATGAAAAGATAGATGTCAAAGGGAAGTTTATATAATGATTAAAAAGATTTTATTTTAAATTTAAACATGAAATTGATTCGAATAACATAAATTGTATTAATCGGTATAAAATAGAAATAATATTATAATTAAATTTATCTTAAAATGTTTTTTTATTTTTGAATGCATTAAAATGAATGATGTTTCTTAATGAAAACTAGTATTTTCACTATTTATCAAAACATTAAATATTCCAAATAATCTCAAAATATTACAGTATAAAAATTTGTAACCAATTATTTCAAAAATAAATTTCAAATTTTTAAATAAATTATATAAAATGTTAAAATTTTAATTTTAAAATACGATTTTAATGTATGATAAATTTTCATTTCAAAAAAATACATTTTAAAAGAAAAGATTTATTTATTATAATTTAATTTCATAAAAATATGATGGATTTCGAATCATTAGAATTAATAGATAAATTATCAATTATATTAAAATCACACATAGAAAATAATTATTTAATTTATTGACATTAAACATGTTTCTGTGAATAAATTTTTTTAAGAAAAACTTTTCTCTTATTATCAAATGGATATTTATATTTATTTCCAAATAATAGTTTACTAATTAATTGTTCATATATTTTTAATAGTATATCATGTTTGCTTTTATCTTAGTGTGGTATGTGACATAAGATAAACCCGGTGTTCCATGTAACACAATCTAGAAATAGTTTTTCATGTAACAAGAAATATCAAAATTAGTAAGATCATCTAAAAAAATAATATCACAATTTCTGGGATTATAGTAACCAAAAATTATGGGAGAATACGACTGAGGTTTCCATACTTTGTATCAAAAACATGTTTATTATAATCAATGTTAACTAGATTGAAAAAATATATATATTAGAGTAATGTATCTTATGATATAATCTAATGGTAATCTCAATTATAGAATAATATCAAGATGTTTTGGTATAAAGATAATATCTAATTTCCAAAAAAATTTATCAATTTATAGATAATATAATGTCGATGTGGATTAGGTACAAATTCATCTAGGGGTAATAACATTGAATGGGTAAGGGATGGTATTTACTTAATAATCACTATTGCGCGATTATTGGTTCGAAAAACATATTTTGTTATCCAATAATTATGGATATTCTCTTGTTCATTGAAATTACCTTTAAAAAAATAATTAAATATTAAAAAAATTGATTTATTATATTCTTAATTTTACAAGGCTTACGATTATTTATCTATATTTTTTTTTTTCAATTTATGAATATATTTTATTCATATTGACAAATATAAATTGTGATTCAAAAGGTTATTACCATAGATACTATTTTACATTACTTAAAATTACTTCATAATCAAAGGAATAAACTATATCATTATAGTAATCTATTTATTGAATTCCCCCCTTCGGATGAATCAGATTATAGAGCTGGTTATGATGGTTGAACTAGAGATGGGTAAATATATCAATAATGGGGCTGTAAATTTAGGTGAAAACCAATAACAATTCCCACAAAGAGCATCAAACTTCTTTTCAATGCATTTTGATAATTTCAGACTATTTCCTATGAAAAAATCATCCAACATTCAATGGAACCATTAATATGTTATTAATTGAGAAATATATAAGTTTTATAGGATAAATATTTCTCACTCTGGGATATAATTAAGGGGGGATGGATTTCTTGATAATTTATCATCTCATGGGGTGGGTAAATTAATGGTGGTTTCTAATTTCGGACATTAAAAATGTGGTGGAAATACTGAGTATGGTGTGGATTAATTTTATGGTAAATTTAATGAAAATAATTTTCTTATGAATAATGTGTTCATTTAGATATACATATCATGAATATAACAAAAAATGAAGGGGAAAATGTTTTATTTTTTAATCCAACATTACATCAAGAGTAATAAATGTGTCTGAATATGCATGTAATTTAAATTAAACAATTAAAAGTTTATTAATGGGATTAATTTAATAATTTAAAGGGAACATGTCCCCCAAACATTCACACCATATAAGACTATAATATAATTTATTATAAAGATCATGAAATAATTATAGAAGTCTTATAAAATAGATGGAAATTAAGAGAATAATAATACCATTATCTACCTCATGATGAAAAAAATTTAATTAGCGGAAAATTAGGAGGAGTTATAAATATGTAATGCATGTGGATAGAGGTGCCATAATACATAATTTAAGGGGAAATTATGTTTCGATAATTACAAAGAGATAGGCCATCATGCTCACAAATGATAGTTTAAGGGTGTCAAAACCAGAGTAGTGTTTCTTAACTATATGAAGACAAGGGGATATTCCCCCAAATATCCCAAAAATCATGCCAAATACATGATAAAAATGTCATGGGATAATTAAATGATTATAAAAGAACTATAGCAGAATTTGAAGTTCATATTAGTAGAGTGAAAATTACATTTATCATGTACCCTATATGTGATTTTTTTTTATTCTTGGCATACCCACTCTTTTAAATACTAAAATTTTTATAAGCGTATCAAATCACCACCTTGAATGTTTTTTGTAGACTATGTAATGAAGAAAAATAATGGTAATATGATTCCATATTATTACAATATTTCCTACTCAATTAATATTTCTGAGTAAGGGTTACCTAAAAATATAAAATCCTTCCAACTATAAAATCTGATGAAAATTTGGTCAAGGATTTACACTCATATTGTAGGTCCCATACCTTTTTTAGCGATGTATATTACATTATATATTCTAAATCAACATATGACCACTTATTGATGAGAATATGAACATGGGAACCAAATGGTAATTAGTTCCATCGTATTGATATTACTAACATTTCATGAGGAATATTTTTCACAATTTTTTTATGAGAAACTATATATTGAGTATATTCCTATTGTATGGGTGGCTATTGATTACTTTTATGAATAGATAACAATTAAAACTCTAATTGGAGAAGTTTATACTTAAATATAAACCATACATGGTGCTAAAAATACAAAAAGAAATCCATATAGAATATCTCTGAATGAGTTGTAGTAATTAAGAAGAAACTACATTATAATATATAAAAGGCATTAATTTGACCGAATAAATCACCTCTAGGAGGACAGGTTATTTTTTTATGATAAAAGATGACTCACTGCATATTTTAATATAATATATGGAACTTAACAGGTTCACTGTTATGTAAAAGATCAATTGTCCTTGTATCGATGTTCTAATTTCTCAATTAGCATCAGTTCAATAGTTTTCCAAGATTGATAAATAATGTGCATATCATTAACCAATGGATTAGGATGAGGATGTTCCCAATTCAATCATCTATTTACGACATCTTTCTTATGAATTCATATTAATAAAATTTAAAATTACCAATAATCCAAATTTCATCATTTTATTAGAGAATAGTGTCTTTAGAGATTACGTTGATCAATTTTATTCAACCCATATAGATGATATTTAAATATATGGAAGTAAAATACCATATCCTGAAGATCATTTTCGAATTATTCAGAATACCCAATGCAGAAAAAAAATACAAATTTAAAATTTATGGATTTTTTAATCAAACTGTCTCATTCATTGGATAGATAATTTCAGATGATTGTAAATTAGTGGGTCGTTCGTTATCAGATGTTATCAAGTACTTTCGTAGACAAAATAGAAAAATGGAATTTATTTTTTTCATGGGGTATATTTATAATAATTATTATTAAATTTATATTTATCATGACTATCTAATCAACTCATGACATTGATTTAGAAGGGTTTAAGAACATGTGGATATAGTAATGTGACGAGAATTAGAAGGATCTGAAGAGATATTTGGTGAGTGAACCTACACACACTATATATTGTTGTTAATATGGGTTTCAATAATATAGTGATAGAACAATTAAAGGGATGGGATGCATCCTTATAATGAATGGCATGAAGATAACACATGCATAACTCCAATTGACAATACATGTGAAAAACTACATAGCTCAGGATTTGGACATTATAGTGGTATTTATTACATTTATTATATAGGGGGAATGTTATTATGGTGAAAGGTGTGACATATACATTGATTATAAAATATTCGTGTACATATTTATACTTGAATTTTTTAATATTATCCAAATAATATGGTTGAAGATGATAAATATTGGGACTACTCTATACATTAACACTCTACATAGGAAAATTAGGTGGATGGTTCTCTTCATTGTAAAGACCTATGAGTTTCAATATGATGATGATTAAAATATAAAAGATATTGTTTTCTTTTCAAAATATAGATCATGAAATATTTCTTAAATGTGAATGATATTACATTTATAATTTTAATGTTATAACATCCAAACATGAGAGGATTAAAAAGGTGAAAAAGGAAAATGTGGAATTATAAAATAATGTGATGAATATTTTTGACTTAAACTGTGATAATGCGATAATGATAAAGATTATGAACCAACATTGTTTCCATCAATGACAGAAATGAAGAATGAGTTAATTGAAGATTCCCAAAATTCATCATTCACTATTCATCATGGAATTATAAATATATATAAGGATCATAAAATAGTATTGTTGGTGGGATAAAAGAAAAACATATATTATTGAGTGTGTATCGTGATGTATAGTGTGTTAGAATGTTATGGATGTGAGAAATGTCTTAGGTGATGTTACACCCATTATGAATATAATAATAGAAATGGGGAACCATTATCTTGTTTTTTGTCACTATAATCCCAAAAACATATAAAGGGGAAAAATATTTAGGTTATAGTCAACAAAATTTTGAAATCTATACATTTTATTCCAATTATAAGTGTTTTTATCTTTATAAAATTATATAGATAAAAATATACCATGTTATTAGAATTTTGGGAGTTCCAATATAAATTATACAAAATCGAGATTCGATAATTGAAATGATATTCTTAAGATGCCTTCTACACGATATGGATACATTATTGAATTTTAGTTATAATTAGATTTCAAATATAGAAGGTCCACATGAGGGAAAAATTTAGTATCTAGAATAAATGATGATACATTGCTCCATGGATTTGAATTGTCAATTGAATAAGCACTTTTCATTGTTATAATTTTCATAAAATAATAATATTCACTCAAGAATTCATATGGGTGAATATTAAGCCCTCTTTGTTAAAAAGTGAAGAAGTCAAACTATATGGGATGAAGTTAGAGAATGAAATAAAATGGGACATGATACATATGAAGAAATTTATGTTATGGGTGGATCTATTCAACTATACATAAAGGCTTTTTAATGAATACTAAAAGTTATGCAGAAAATCATTGATAAGATCTTGAGTTTGAAATTTTTTAAAATGTATTCCAATGAATTTATCCAGTTAATAAGGTTATGTTTTTTGTAATTAAGTGAATTATTATACCATTTTATATCTATTGATAAATATTTATTGATCTTATCATGGTTGTATATTACCCCTTGGTTCCTACATTGAATCTATGTCAGGATCACGATGTTTTATATGCATCTATCCTCAGAAAGTACATACCTAATCTTTTAAAGGAACTGAACACAATTCTCAGACCACAATATCATGATATATCTTATGAGGAATTTATTTTCGTTATTAAGGATTATATATAGCATTTTTTTTGATAAACATAAGTCTTATAGTTAATGTTTTTTTGATGAAAATTAGACATTTTGATGATATGGGGGAACTCAAGGATTTGATGAGCTAGAAGAATCCTCATTTGTTGTATCAATTTGAATGAATATCGTTGGGGATATTATTATAAGGGGTTTTATATATCACCATGTGATATTGAATTTATCTTACAATAAAATTAATGCTATTGAAGACATAAATACAGATAAAATTTGTTTACGTAATGCATAATATACTTTCAATTTTTAATATGAATCTTATAACCTTAGAGATGGATTGTTCAGTATGAAAATGAATAACTGCATTATAAACTATATTAAGAATATTTTGTACTTACTAAATATTTATTTATTAATACATTATTAGTATATACTCAATTTTTTATAAATTATTTTTAAGTAAACGTAAAAAATGGGTTTTATTTTATTTTCTATCCTCATATTATAAATAATTTCAACTAGGTTTGCAAATTTTACTTTTTGAAAATGATATAATTTTTAAAATTACTATATCAAAATTATAATTGGTTTATTAAATTTATATATTATGAAAATGATTATTATTTTGTGAATACTAGAGATAACGATTATTAGAGATACTTGTCTTTTTCAATTATAGTATTTCGAATGCCGTATAAATATTTGGATTTTTTACAAAATTAAATTATACTATTTCTAGTAAATATAATTTAATTCATAATATTTTGGTCAACATTATACTTGATCATGTATAAAAAAATTAGTGTTCGGTAAAAAAATTCTACAAAGATTTTTCATGTTTTTGTGTTCTGAAATGAAATTGATTTTTGAAATTTCTGGACAAAGTATCATTAATTTTTTATTCCAAATGTTGAATAATAATTTATATATTTATTAATTATGCTAATTAATTAAATATTTTTATTTTATAAATATGTAATACATTTAAATTATGGTAAGGTAAATTTTTATAGATAAAATCATATTGGATGAATTCATTTTAGACATTATCATCTTTAATTTTTTTTAATTATTTATTTGATTCATTTCCATGTATAATTCATACTAATATTCTAATCCATTAAAAATTCAAGTATTATCCCTTGCCGCACATATAAAAAACACAAATCCATTATCTTCTTTATAATAACATGTGACATATATCTTAACTAAACCCTACCCAAATTTCTTATAAAATTCTCTATGCAAGAATTATATGTTATTTCATTCCAAAATTTTTATTCCATGGGACTATTAGATGTGATATAAAATACATATTTCATAAAATATGATATCATCTTAAGCCACCATTTTCATTTGTCATATTGTTTTACCACATTCAATTATTCCATAACTATCTAATATAATAACACTTCAATATAAAATATTGTGAAATTTAATTTTGTTTATTTCATAATGTTTATCCATCTACTTCTCCATTATGTGTTAAACAATACTACCACTCATGTGTACTTCAGTTTAGCACCTTGTGAACTGATTTTATTTCATTTTCTAACACCACCATACATGGATTTTCATAATGATAGAACAAATGAATATCTATCAAAATAATAACCTAATTATTATTCCTAAATATATATAATTTAATTGATTAAATCATGCTTCCACTTCGGAAAAAATTATAATATAGTTTATGTGTATGGGTGGACTACATGTCAATGAACCCATATGATTCGTTTTTCATATCCCTATTTCATTGATGATTATAAATTTTTATATACCAAATATATAATAAAATTATATAATGAATAAAATTTTTGAGATGATATAACATTGATAAATATTCTCGGATAAAATCTATTATACCATAAAATTCATGAAAAATAAACCAAAATACACATGAAAATGATGATTTTAATTACGAATTATTAATAAAAAGGTGTTGAAATATTATAAGTGTATGATATATGAAATTAAAATTATACATTTGGTTATTTTATAGAAGAATAATAAATTTAAATTTATTATATAGTACGTAAAATGTGCATATAAATTATGTTAGGATTGAGTTGATGATTTATTTCACAATTTCTTCCTTATTCATGATTTTCTATGATTATGTTTCCATTGAGGGAATTATAGGAACATTATATATTAAAAACATATATTTTATTTATAATTTAATATTTCATGAATATATATGTCTTTCATTTATTTTAAATACTTTAGAAACATAAGAAACCTAATAATTTTTAAGGAAATGTCATTTTTTATTTATCCAGTTGAGTATATTTTCCTACCATGTTCATATTTTATCAAAAAAGCTTTTCAAGAATTTAATTAAAATTAAAAAATTATATGGGATCGGCTTCCACATGGATTTTTCCTTGGAATTTTTCTGATGCATTCAGATCATGGAGTAGGCTCAGAGGATTTCCTAAGGGACTTTTGTGTTGATATTTGTGGTTGAGGAAGTTTTACGGCATGAAAATAAAATTCAATACATGTTGAATAATTTAATGATTTGAATGTGGAATTAATTTCATGTAATATTTCATGTATTGAAAATTAAAATAAAATAGAATGGACATGGTTGTTTCATTTGATAACATCCTTGAGGCATTACATGACAATAAAAGGTATTTCCCGATATATAATCCAACTAATGATACAATGTTTTAAGTTTTTCGATGACCATACAGTTCATCAAACCCTATAGATTCTATTTCCCTCACTCCATTTCAAGGGCACATATGTGTCCCTTATTCATCTTTTTGGAGACTCCTTTGATGGGAATCGTTATCTGTCTTTCATATTGGATCTATGGTGACATGACTTGATCTTAGGTGTCATCTACCTCGGTTTCTAGAAGATGATACTTGTGTTGTTATCGTTTCATCTTGTATATTATTATAGAGATATTGAGGTTTCTAATCCTCGGTTCTAATGGGGTTTATCTCAGTTGTTGATGGTGCGGTGGTGTTGCTGTGTCCCCGGGGATATACAATTTCTCTTGGATATATAATCATAGATCGATTGTGTGGTCAGTTCTTGTAAGAAGAACATTGATAAACATTTTATGTGGGGGATTCATTGGTTATATATTTAATTTTGTGTAATTGTAGAGTTATTATGATATAACCCATTGGATTATAATGGAATTGACTTAATAATTCATTGAATTGGAATAACAAATTGAAATCTATTGGATAATGATGTTTCTACATTGTATTGTCATAGTAGTCTACCACATTATTTTCTATATAGTGTGATATCTATCTGTTTCATGATTTATCATGTTTTTATAAATGGAAATTGTTAATGAAATTAAATCTATAATTAATAAATATTAATTTTCTAAATGATAAAGAGGCATGTTTAATTAATACAGCTTTTGTGGTTTCAATTTGGCGATAATTAAATTGATTCTAGTGTACATGGTTAATTTAATTTTTTAATGAACCAGACTCGTGATGATTCTTTTTTATAATGCAATTAATTGATGTTTTAATTATATGTTTTAAATTTATTTATTTTAGCATGAGATATCTTGTTTCATAGGTTTCCCATAGTTGGGACTTGTGAATAATGAATCTATTAATTGTCGATTGAATAAATAAATGTTTGTGTGATATATGATAGTACCTTATTAGATCCAGAGTTTCAAATTATTTTGTGATGTCTATGTTACATTTTTTTGGATTTATGAGATCTCATTGTGTGTAACAGTTGAATGAATTTAATTGGGATTAAGATCACATTTCTTAGTTCGTTTCATGCTTCATGTGATGTGATGTGAGCCTAGAATGGATGATCCTAGTGGGATATTATGGTATGAGTGTCAGGAAAGCCCAGTTTTTAGAGTAGTAGTTTATTCCTAGAGTGGTGAGATGCATTAGTATATGCATATGAGTGTCAGGGGGGTCACTGGGGATGATTTAATGAGTTGAATCTCGGCATAATCATTGTTAGTAAAGACGGATGTTTGTTTCAATCAATTTCATATACAATGAACAATTTTTGGATTAATTAAATTGCATTCCCAAATTCATGAGGAAGATATATGTGTTTGGTTAATCTATTTCTATAGGAGTTGAATATGCATGATGTATTCCACTTGATTTTTTGTGTTTAGCTTTTTGTGGTTAGATAATTTTATTCTCCAGATATAGGTGGAAATGATTCGATGAGTAGTTTATATACTCACCATGTTAATACGCCTATGATATGATATATTATAATATTTTTCTAGAGACCCTACTGTTATGGAATGTAATGTTTTTAAATAAATGAATATATGGTAAATCTAGGTGTTATACCTTACAAGGATGAAATGCAATGTTGAATTCTGAGAAGCTGTGGACTTAGTGTTCTTATAACTGTAGGGAATAAAACTATGCAGAAAAGGTAACATGTTGTGATGTGGGAATGATAATAATTAATTATTGGTTAATAATTAATTAACATAATTTGAAACTGATTGAAAAGTATAAATTATTTTAATTGAGCTCTTTATTAGTTTGTGTCCTTGTAGGATATCAAGTTTTAGTAGTGTAAGACGGTAGTCTGAGAGATGTTAGAAACTGTTGATTATGAGACTAGGTTAATACCATATTGTGGTTTTCATCTATATTATATCCTTAAATATTTCTTTTCTATACAATTCTCCATCCTGTTAGTTAGGGAAATTGATACCTTGAGTAATCTTTGTCATGGGGGGTGTTTTCCCCAACATTCCAATGGGAGGATGGATGGATGACTACCCCTTTTAGACCCGATCCCTTGTCACAGTAGTGACTTATGCTGGTATGAAAATAATTTTTTTCCATTATATGTGTGTTGAGGGATTTAATGAATTATGTTTATTTCACACACGTAAATTTTGGACATAGTTTCCATAGTACTAGTACAGTTATAACGTGTGTAGGTTTTTATGTCATGAGGATTCAAACTCTGTGTATGGGTTGTGATGTCTTGAGGTATAATACCAAAACTATGACACATGTTATGGAAGATATGGTGTCTCTTAGATACTACCTAGTTGCTTTTGGTTATGTAGACATGGTGGTGTGTTGCACGAGGTTCATGTAGTGGTTCTTAAATAAGGTCTATGTGGGATAGCAATTTATAAATAGAATATTAGGAGGTGTGATGTTGGGGTAGAACAGCAAACTAGTTTGGATGTAATAGTGGGGTGCCCTGGAAATTATTTAATATATTATATGATATATTAATAGATAATTTGTTATAATAGCCATTGTGAGGCTATAAACTTATTATAAATGTTTGGGAGAATATTTAGTTTCAATTTTTTGTTTTCTATACATTGGATTTCACTTTTTACCTTTTACATAGTAGGCTATTGGGAGGATCATAATGAGTGTATTATTATACTCAACCCATTAATATTTAATCTATTTTCAGTTTAGTTGTAGGAGGCTGGTGATCAGAATGGTTTTTACTAGCGTGGTGGTTTTCATGAGATGTTTGGGCATTGAAGTCACTATTTATTTTACATTCTTTTAGTACCTGCAATTTTCCTTTTCATTAGTAGTAGTTCATTGAAAACATTACATATATGTACATGTTTTATCTTTTGTATTGTAGTCTGAGAAAAAGATGGTTGGTGTCTATTGTATCTCACTCCTACACATGACTTTATCTCTTAGTGTAATTATTCTAATCTTCATCTTTATTATTCCATAGCTGTTAGTCTCCAACTCGGGGCCTACAGGATTTAAGACACCTGTGTTATCTATCTTCTCCCATTTCTGTACAATTGGGGGTATACATTAAGATGATGGTGCCATGAACTAGTGGTATCATAAGTTATGTTGAGAGATATGCTGGATTTTGGGTTTAGGAATAGGTGAGGTAGCATGGGTTGGTTGGGAAATAGTGTCACCTATGTTCATTAACCATTGAAAATAGAGGGGAACTGATGAGACATGTGTATTTTTGACCCTCTATGATCTGATGCATGGACCTATAATTTTATATTTTCTACTAAACGGGGTGATTCTAGTTGCAGGGTGGAGACCCAGTAATGGATTTAGAATCATTATAATTTGAACCTATGTTTTAATGGTTAGACCAGGGAATATGTTAACCTAAAAATTATAAATGAAAACAATTTATTAATGTTTATATATTTAATATTCTGGGGTTAGGAGATTATACAATTTGTTCTTGTGATGGTATGGATCGAGGTCAATGTACTCGTTCAATTCACAGAAAATATCATTAGTAGGTTTTGCCAATAGATCACCATAGTGTAGAGGTCGAAGACAAATACATATAGAGGAGGACGTTGTCTTTGATGATGATGAGTACAAGGGGAAGTTGTATTTAACGATGATGTATGAGGTTGTAAGGTAGTGATGGTTCTTTTTCCTCAGGGATAGTGAGGAGTCAACAGTCTCATGGGAGGAGTTCTAAGACAGGTTTAGAGTCGAGTTTCATTCATTGCCAATACATTGAGTTGGTCCCCAAAGTTTCTTACCCTTCTTCAATTGATATCTAGTGTGATAAAATATGGGATTCATTACAATAACCTTTTATGATATGTTTCAATTCTATGTGATGATTTGGTGGCCAGGGAGATTCATTTCGAGGGGAATTCACATCCAAAGTTCTAGTGCTAGGTCACAAAATTTATGGGGAAGATGTATCTTAAGGTTATCAAGATAGAATAGGTCATTGAAATAACAATATATAGAACCAAATATTCAGAATAATGGATTCATTAAGATTCCTCATGAATTAAATATGTGGTTCGATGATCCCAGCTGTCTGGACAAAAGAACATCCGGACAAATGAGGGTTGGTCCCAGTACTCAACGAATCAATTAACAAGGGTGACACAACTCTCAGACCAATTTTAGAGTATTTGAAGAATGTTTTCCTTTTGGAGTCCATATTTATTACTGATGAGAGTGCCTAACGTTTCTGAGTAGTAAATTTGCACTATTTTTTAAGCATCAGGATCTGCTTTTGAAGTATTTTTAGTGACAGAAGCAGCAACATGTTGATCTAGTTTGGTATCAGTGGAGAATATATGGGGTAGATAGAGGACAACCATATGACATCCCAATCCGTAGAGAGAAGATCATGGGTGAATAGGTAGTCCTCATTATGGTCAGAGAGGTCGTGGAGATTGTATTTGTTAGTTTCATTCTTCAACATTTCTATCTTCTTGTGATCCGGGAGTAATTCGAGTTACACATAACTTGTTTTATACATGGATTCATAGTTTTTTTGATCTAATAGGGAAACCCTTCATTATATCACCTTCCCATTTCCATGCATTGGGAATTAAGTTAGAGATGCCTTTAGTGCCCTTGGTGTTGACTACGCCAGTTTAAGGTCCATCTGGCTTGGTTTAATTATGTAAAAACTGTGAGATAGTGGTGAGGATGTACCGCACTTTGGGAAATTTCCTATTTTTATGTATATAGACATATGAAATCATCCTCAACATGTATTTTTTATTATTCAGCGCAGGCTATCATGGATTTCCCCAATATTCAGGTTTTGTTGTTTGATGGTGATGGATAGATTGCATGGTTTGACAGAGAGTGAGAACCTCATATGGGTCAAAGGTGTATTCATTCCATGACATCCTTGGTGGAAGAGTTGATAATTATTTCAAAAAAAATTTTAGTAATAAGTATTTTCTAGGGTCTTATAATAGTTACATGATAAATTTCTATGGGATTTTTTAGCATTACGCACTTGAAGAGAGATAGAGTCCAGGACATTACTACATCTTGGAACGTATCTTATCTCACTATCTCCATATATGATGGCATTTCTTGAGTTGAAATATTTTTATATAAAACTCGATGGTGTGATGTAGTGTGTTTTCTTTTAATAATATTGTGTCATAATGGGGTGCACCAGTTTTTTTCAAAAAGAAGCCTAGAATCAGTTTGTAGTTGTCTATTGATTATCATTACTTGAACTACGTGATTATGATGAATCTCTATCCTCTTTTGTGGATTGATGATTTGATTATACATCATAAGGGTGAATCCCAGATCTCAATGATTGATTTTTAGTCATGATATATTCAAATCCATGTAAAGGATGACTATCTTGAAGAATCTTTTCCATTTTTCTCATTGGAATTACATGTTTTTCATTATGCAGTTCAGTGTGATGAATGCTCTAGTAGTGTCCATGATATAAATGAATGAGATGTTTCATGAGTTCCAAGATAAGTTCATGGTGATTTTCAATGAGGAAATTACTATGTATTCCACGTATGAGGAGGTTATTTTTTGGAATATGTTTTCCATCTTGGGAGTTCATTATCGTTAGAGGTTGTATTGGATGTTTTCGATATGTGAGTTTCGATATCGAGAAAATCATCTCTTGGGAAATTTTTTTCCATGAAAGGATTAGCTATGGATCGATCAAATATAGAAGAAGTTATGTCTTGGGAAAACCCCATGATAGTATTATAGGTGTGATATTTCCATGGTATTCTCGGCTATTATTGGAGGTTCATATCTAATTTGTCTCAGGTTTGGTTTCTTATGAAAGAATTGACTAGAAATGATCAGGCATTCTTGTGGACTGATCATTGTTCGACAACTTTTGACTATCTGAAGGAAATTTTTTTTACTAATCTAGTTCATTGACTTTTAACTGAAGGATTTTAGTTTGATGTTTTATGTTATGCTTCATGTTATGGGTTTGGTTGTGTTCTATATCATTAGAGATTAATAGTTTCTTCTTGGTCGCTATAGTTAATTCCCCATAACAATAACTAGTCCTTACATTATCATGATTATGTAGTACTATTGTTTTCCCTGATGTTTTAGAGACATTACCTCATCGATGATATTTTTTTGGTCCTGACATATCATTCGAATCTGAGGTAATTTTTTATCTTAATCTGTCTTGAACATGCGCCAGCATCAGTAGATAGAGTCTTTATAAGATTATGACTATTATATTTATTATATACCTAGAATGGGTTATGGTGTAGTCATTTCCCTATTCGAGAAGTTTCATAGTGATGATTTTCATGAATTTGGTGATTCCTATAGATTTATGGAATTACCTTCCGCATTACCTCTAGTTATCGGATAAGTCAGGGGAATGAGTTTTCTTTTCGATATGATAGTACAATGTTTTCTAGTGAATCATGTTGTGGAATCCTAGATGTGAGATCTTGCATTGGATGTTCAGAGAGACTGAGTTGTTTGCGAAAAGGCTCGTGATGGATGGTGTGAAGATGAAAAACACCGAGTGTTGTTTCAGGGGAAGAATTTCATTCGTTGAAGATGAATTATTTAGTTCATTAGGATATCCATAATTATCTTTTGGAGGTACACCCCAGCATGACAATGATGTTCAAATATTTTACAGTTATGTTTTGGTGTCCTGTGTTGAAGTAGTCTAGTTGAAACGTTTTTTGTCTTGATGTATGGTCTTCCAAAAGATGAAGGTTGGTCACTGTGTTCCTAGTTGTTTGTTCCAACTGTTAGATGTTCCTTAGTGTAAGTGGGAAGAAATATCTAGGAAAATATTTAACGGTTTACCATTATGTTAGGGAGTCTACGATTGTATATGGGTTTTAGCTAATCCTTTGAAGAAATCATTTTAAATTTTATTAATTATATAGTTGATATCAGTGGAGATTTTATTGAGGTTTCATTAGGATGAGGTAGTGAGACTCTACAGGGTCTCTAGGGGGATAATTTTCTATCATGGTCTTATTTTTAATTATATACTGTGGGGTGTTCTCCAGAATTCCTTTGATTATAAACAATGATTTTGTAGTGCTTCTCATCCACAAATGGAAGGTCAGATAGAGAAGACAATCCTAGATCATGAAGAAGTATTACAGTCTTGTGTCCTGGTTTTCTTTTGGTTTGTGGATGATAAACATTCCATTGGTAGAGTTCAGATATTGGATTTATTTTAATACACGATCAACATGGAACCATTTGAATCATTTTATGGATGAAAATAATGTTTTATATTCTGCTAGACTATGTTTAGATAGTCAATGACTCCCAGGCTAATACTTTTATAGAATACATCTGAGGTTGTTTGGGTGATTTATGTAATTTTAAAAAGAGAAAAATATCATCATAAATTATATTATAATCATAGTATGAGACCTACAAAGTAAAAATTTTGGTGTCATGTGTTTCTAAGGGTTACTGCACATCATGGGATGTGATGGTTTGGTTGTTTCCGTAATCTTTCTCCCCGGTTTATTAGGCATTTCAATGTGTTCGCTCATATTGGAGTCATGGAATCTCAGATAGCGAATCCCCCATATATGAGCTAGATACGTGATGATTCTCATATCATAGCTCTATAATTAACTCCATTATAACTCTCACATCATCTATTAGGTAGAGAAATGTTTTGATGATAATGTGACCTTTGAGAAGTGACATGTAGACATCCAGGACCACCAGGAGAATTTTTTTTATGTGCATTGTATCCACATGGTTTATTTCATATTGTGAAATGGTTGCATGTAGGAGATTACATTGGAATGTGATTTGTAGATACGCTCTTAGTACCGTGATCAATTAGATGATTATCTCTTATCTTGTAACATTTATTGTTTTGTGGCTGTAGACCATTTTTGGTTGTGAGATGGATTTCTATTATTTCATGTTGTGGTTTGCTTAATTTTGAGAATATTCTCCCCTGTGAGAGTTGTTTTGACCTATTTGTTGTATTTTTATGGTTTTTCGTTTTTCCTCTAGTGTGATGGTTGGCCTCCTATGGTGAAGAGAGCCTTGAGAGGTATGCCCCCAGGGTGGCTTCTCAAATGACTGATTTTTGCTTCCTCTACATTTTGGTTTTGTATTATTGAGGATGATATTTTTTGAGAATTATATGATGAAAGGCCTAAATCCACTTGGACCGAACCATGTCATGTTCTCCAAGGTTTCAGAAATCGGAAGAGGCTTAGAGAATGTATAGATAGACTTAGGTGTTGAGAAATGGTGGATGTGAACAGTCACGGAGTGATAGGGGGTTTAATTCCCTCTACCATAATTTCACGACATGAATGTGAGATTCATTTCATGTAATATTTTGGGTTTTTAAAAATAAAATAAATTCAAAAGGAGACGAATTTTGCATCTTAAATCAACCTCAATTCATTAAACAATGTGAAAGGTGATCACATGTCATGTAATCCCCCAATGATATAATGATATATGTGTTTTTTCATGACAGTCAGGTGGTCAATCCCTATGGATGATTCCTCCCTCCCTCTCAACCATGGTGACCCGATAGTCCCCTCTTTGACATTTTGGTGATCCCTTTGATGAGAATCGATTTCTTACCTCCAAATTTGATCTATGGTGACCTGACATGATCTATGATGTTTTTTTCTTAATTTTTGTACTACTTTTTCCAGGTTTTTAACTCATTTAATCTCATATATTCTATATGTTCTATGGAATTTTCTTTCATATGGTTTTAATGTGGGGTCTCTCTGTTTTATTGGTGTGTTGGTGTTACAGAGTCCTCATATGGATGCAGTTCTTGCATGAGAGGTATTAAAATATTTGTTTGTTGGTCAGTTATCATGCGAAGAATGTCTTTAACCATTTAAGGACTGATATTAATTGATTTTATAATTATTTATGTTCAATATTATAGGTATAATGATTTATACCATAGATTACAATGAAATTAATCTAATAATTACTTGAACTAGATTAAATAATTTATATCAGTTGAATAACGGTGCTTCCACTTTGCGACATGACATTGATTTTCCTCTTGGTTATCTTGATTGTGTGATGTCTATTAATGGAATGGTTTAGTATTTCTTTCTTAATGGAAATTGGTAATGAACGTAAAGCCATAATTAATTGATAATAAATATTCTAAAAGTTAACGAGTTTTGATTAATGAATCTGGGTTTTTTTGTTGCAATATGATGATAATCAAATTGATTCATGTGTTCATGTTTAATTAAATTGGTTAATGAACCTTAATTAAAATAAGAATATTATTGATAAAATAATTAAAGCCTTATTAAATTTATTTGTTTCAATGAATTTATTATAGCACGCGATAGCTTGTTTCACAGGTTTCACATAGTGTGAACCTGTGATTAATGAATTGATTAATTCATGTAGGAATAATGAACCTTTTTTGTGATAAATGATAATACCATTATAGGGATAAATTTTTCACTTTTCATGTAAAGGAGATTTTCCTTCTGTTTTTGAGCCATGAGATCTCATTGTGTGTTAACTTTTAATTCCTATCATTATAGCTAAGAGGGAAATTCCATTTTTGTTTCCTGCTTCTTGGGATGTGACTTGAGCCGGAGATGACTGAGCCAAGAGAGATATTGTGCTACGAGGGGTGGAAAGGCCTAGTTTTTTAGGAAGTAGTTGATTCTTGGAGGTGATATATGCATCAACAGATATATATATATATATATAGGTGTTGGGGAGGACACCATATGTGAAAAAATGGGTTGAGGCTCGGCTAACTCATTGCTATGAAAGATGTATTCTCATTTAAATTAGTTTATTGAATTCTGAATATGTTGTTATTTATTTACCTTCCTATAAAAAAAAATTAGGTAGACATATGTGGTTGGTTACATTATTTATAGGGTAGGAAAATATTTATGGGTTATTCTATGTGCTTTCAGTGTTTATCTACATGTTGAGGGAAAATATTACTCTCCCGCTATTGGAGGAAATGAATCAATAGGTATTCCATATACTCATAATGATGAACCCCTTGGGATTGGGGAGATTAGAATGTTTTACTATATCAACAAATTATATTGAATGTAATCATATTAAATAATATAATAGATGATTAACCCATGGGGTTGGATCTTGATGTGATGCAATGTCGTAGTGGAATTCCTAGAACCCATGGACACAGTTTGTTAATGGCTAGATGTATTTGATCATTGTTGAAATGGAAATTTGATGTGATGTATCAATTATAATAGAAAAATAATGTTAAGGAATTAATAAATGGAAATTGAAACAGACAAATAATGTATAAAATAATTTAATGAAGTTATTTATATTTTTTTATAGGATATCTAGTCATAGCAGTGAAAACCTGGATTCTGATAGATGATAGCTGCAGTTGATTCTGAGAATTGGTAATGGTGATAGTGTCGTAGTGAAATATATTATAGATTGTGATTTTTGTGTTTCTATATGCTACTCCACCACGTTATTTAGGGAAACCTACGCCCTGTGGATTCAATTTTATTGGGGTGTTATCCACAACATCCTAGTGGGATGATGGATGGTTGACTAACCCCTTTGGCCCCACTCTCTTATCATGGTATTCAGTTGTGATGGTATACACATCATTAGGTTTTAAAAATATATTGGTATGTAGGGATGTGATTTCTTGTGGTTGTTTCACAAAATGTATTTTTCATATAGTTTAATAAGGGATACTATACGTATAATGTGTATCTGTTGTGCAGGCATGAGGATCCATACTCAGTGTATGGGTTGTGATGGCTTGAGGTATAATATACAGTGTATGATTCACGATATTCATGTTTCGGGGGATCTTGGAAACTACATGGTTATTTTTTATTATGTGGCTGTGGTTGTGTGTTGCAAGAGGATCATGTTTTATGGATTCTCCTAGGTGTGTCTGTGATAACATTTTTAGAGAATAATACTTAATATGTATGATGTTGGTGTAGAGTGGAATCCCAGTGAGTAAGTAGTACCATGGTACCCATGAAATTCATTATTATATTACATTATATTTTATGTGATTCATTGTGAGAGTGGACATGGTTATCATTGAAACATTGTATACAATTTTAGGGTGTGAGATTGTTTCACTTATAGTTCAATCTACTTTATAATTATTTATTTTCATATAGCATTACTTGTTTCGGTACTTCTGTTTTATTTTATATTATAGTCATAGAAGGAGTTGTTTGGCGTCTGTCTTATCTCTCTCATCTTCTTTTGTTTCTCTCATAGTGTAATGCCTCCCATCGACATGTTTATTATACCATCAGTGCTAGACCCCAACCCGAGGACTACTAGAGGTGGGTCTCATGGATCACTATATATCATCTCCCATTGCGATCCAAGGAGGGGCACTCTTTTTAGGGAGGGTTTCATGAAAAAAATGATACATTAATGTCAATTTTTCAATTTTTGAAAATATTATAATAAGGTTTAACAAATGTCTTATTATTTTCGAAATGTGTTTATCTTTACAAATGTTGAGGATGAATCATTTAATTTAAAGAGATTATACTCTATTGGAAACAACCACCATTTTTTGGTATGACATATGATCATTTTGATTAGTTAATTTTTTAATATTTTTATGGTAGTTCTTCCACAATTAACATGTACTGATTATAATGAATATTTTATTATTTAAAATAATTTATTCATATTAATAATTAATTTTACTTATACTGTGCCTTATGGGACCTTGAATTAAATTTCCACTCAAATAATTGGTTGGTCACGTGAGGGAAAATAGGATGTGTATTTGGCCAAGTACTTTTTGGCCTATGTAATGTATCTTTTCACGAGACATCGATTGTATGTTTTAGATGTCCATAAATATGAAATAATTTATTTATGACCATATGATTATTAAAATATTTATTTCATCTATTGAATGGTTTAAATCCCATGTGATTATTAATTCGGAAATATCTTATCATCAGTTGATCCTCTAGGTAATTTAATCCTTCTTTATTTTGTTTTTGATATTTCTATATTCCATTATTTATAGAGGATTTTATATCATACATTATTTTTCCACAAAATTTTTCAAATTATACAATGATTGATCATAATTGATATTGAACATGGAATAATAATGTTCTCAAATAAAATATCATGTCAAATGTTTTATTTTTATTTTAAATTTGAGTTTCAATGGTTTGTCTATATTTCTAAACTACTAAACTGCTTGATATCTCTTATTGTGGTCAATTGTATATAGTGATAATATAATAATGTAACCAAAATATGTAGGTTATTTTTTTTGGGTCGATTCATTATTTGTTTTGGTAAGCATATTTATACATTTATGTTTTTAATTATGACATATCAATTTTTCATTAACAATCAAATAAACAAGTACTCCCTCAATTTCATCCACATGTATCATAACCAAAACTACCATGAAATGAAATATTGGATCTATAAATTATCATTGATGACCTATTATATAACATTTAATGATCTTAGGATGATTAATGTTTTTACATGAAAAAATACGAAGACAATTTTTATGAATCTAGTTAAAAAAACTGAAGAATAATTTCACCAGATTTTAAAAATGGTTAATAACTAACAAGAATTCATATAAATAATAATTATATAACATGAGAATAAAATAAAAGGTGTTTGATTAATGTTATTAATTAAGTAACCAATTATACTATGTAAGTACTGAATACCAAATAAGTATACTAATGGAATTCAATAAAATATATAAGGGTTCCATGTCTCAAATTTTCATTTCTTACAACATATGTTTTACATTTATCCATTCATTCTTGGGAATGGTGTGTCAACTACCACTTTAATATATATTAAAATAAAAAAATCATTTTTAGGATATTTTACCATTAATATAATCTCAAAAAATTCGATGGGTTTGTTTATTGATTGTGTCTATAGTTGTACAGATTTATTTGGCCTCAATTTGGACTCTCTGAGACACAATATATTTTATACACATTGTTTCCTTTATTGTGTAATATGGGCCACATATTTATTTTTATATTATATGTTTAAATTTCATTATATATACTAAAAAATTTCATATAACATCCTTTATGTTTCTATATATTTTAATTACCCATTTAGTATTTATTTTTCATAACTCAATTTTCAGTCACTTAGTTACAATGTTTCATCATGATCTTTACTTGTGTTCATTGATGATACATTTATATGCATTTTTTCCTATTTTTGAAAATATTTTATTAATAAGAATTAATGTTTTAATAGGTGTTTTTTTGCAAAATTTATTTTTAAATGTATTTACAAGTTTCATTTCATTTTATTATAAATTGTTTTACATTTGGATCAGTATTTACTATAGAATGATTTATGTCATTTTCAATGATCCATTTATGGAGATTCATTTTAAATTTAATTTTTTTCATATTCATTATCTTCAAAATATCAAAATATAATATTTTATTCCAATTGTTTCTTTTACTAAATTTCAATGTTAAAAAATTTATCAAAGTGAAATTTTCTATTTCCACCTCAATTTCCATTTTTATATTCAAACGTATTTACCCAAATTGAATTCATGTTAAATTATTTATTCTATAATAAATATATATATTTATTATTTTAGGGATATTAATTATATTATAAAATAATTAAATTCAGGATCCCTTCATCATTGATTCAACTCAATGAATTATTTTGCAAGAATATATTTCATTAATGTCACAAAACTTTTATGTATCACGTGTCACATCACTTATTTTTTTATCTTGAATCCATCAAACATATTCTCTAGATGTGATACGTAATGATATTTATTTTAAATATATCATATATCAATACCTATATCTTTCTATGCCATCCATCAGGATTAAGTGATACATTTCTTCAAATTCCTTTACATTGTGAAATCCTTGTTTACCATTTTTTTAATTGAAGGATTATCACAGATATTACACACATCGTATGACTGGTAAAATTTATAATTTTTACCATATAACCATAACTATCTATGGTGTTATTTTTACGTATTATTATATATAATGGTATTTCATTTATTAATTGTTGAAATATTAAAAACCCAATATTTTTCATCAGGTTATCAATGTTTTTTAATAACTCTGAATGGTATTCATTGTTTTGTTTGAAAATAAATATTCATTATCCAAATGGGTTATGAATATTTAATCCCCAGTATTTATATGGGGAAAATTATTTGTTCTACATATGTGGTTATTCTCATTAAGATGATAATTAGAAAAATCTTACTTATATTTTTTACCCATTTTCACTTATGTTTAATGCATTGGACATACATATATAATGCCTGGCACCAAAAGATACATATCCCCAAGTTGTATCTATGAGTATAACTAGATAAAAAAAATTTATGTATTTTTTATTCATATCCAGAAAAATAATTTTTTGGACACTGGATGTGGATGATAATATAATGATGTATTAGGTTAGGGAATGTAATTTGTTATATTTGATAAATAATTTCATCAACAAAAATCCATTAATTATTATGCACATAATTTTCCAATTATTATTCATGGATTTATAATTATATCAATTTCAGATTGATGATATTATTAGGTTTACTTATTCTTACCATGACTTTTATGTCATTCCATGATTCACATAGTTGTATTCATTCCATTTTTGATCATTTGTGAATACTCATTCTTATGCATCAATTTTCCAATATTATAATGATTTTTTTTTTAAAATTATATATATATTAGGGTATTTTGTGGATACTTTTTTTGGATATTTGAATGAATTATTAGTGATTAATATTTTCTTAATATAGTACAAAAATATCAATTTGTAGAGAAATTAATATTTTCGGATTCTTTATTTTCTTTATTTCCCTAAATCTCTAAACATAGAAGGTATCAGGAAGTATATTTTGAAATATTTTAACTAAAAATTGTAATTATGGGATAGTTATGTCTATGAATCCATTTTTCACACTTAATCTAGTTATCATACTATGTTTTTTTGGAACCAAAAATTGAAGTGCACATCTGGGGTTCCGAAGTATATATCATGGATGTTTTTAGATAACTTTGGTGACAAGTATATCTAGTAACGATTATTTGAGGGTGGATATATTATGGTTCATAATAATTTTTAAGTAATAAATAAACCTTTGGTATAACATATGATGTAATTTAATTGAAATAATTCACATTTTATTTTGTTTTTGAGAAATAGATTGTGTGGATCTCAATGAAATTACATCTTATTTTTGATACTAGAAAATAAATAGGGATCTAGTATATTTGTAACTATGTGTAATAATCTTGAAAATGTAATATTAGAAATTTACAAAGTCATAACCTAGGGGGTGGAAAAAGGCTAAATTGTACACCATGATTTACACACCCATCAGATATTTTTGGGGTCATCATATCCAATTTACAAACCACTATAAATGATTTATTTCCTACTATCATCATTGGATTAGGATAAGGATCACATGAAATCTCAAATAAAGAGTAACATTGCTCGAACATGAAATGATAGAAGATAATATATGCATTTTATATATTAAGCTATTATTGATATAGTTGGATCCAAAATAACTATATTTAACATGAAAAAAAAATTATTATCCTCTGTGGTAGGGGAAACAACTGAATTATTATGCTAAACAAACTAGAGGTTTTTTTCATATAAATTAAGGGGAAAATATTCATATTTCCTACGCTCAAGTGTTTTGTACACCATATTAAAATATTATTTCATCAACACTTTTTTATATATGACACTTTCAATGACATTTAATAACTAAGGTGATGATTTTATTACCGATAGAATCTTCTTTGTTGTGATATAATTATATCTCAAGGTGATATTTATGAAAATATGGATATTTTGGTTCATACATTAGATATTATTGATGTGATTCTAGTAATGTGTTAAATGTTTCATCATTGTCTTCATATTAAATAAATAATTATTAGATTACACGTGACTTAAATGTTGTTGAGGAATATATTCAAGTTAAGATAATTATCGTGATGCACTATATAAGGATCTTAATAATAGTAAAATAATTGAAGAAAATATTGAATCACTTATATTAGTATCCATTAATGAATCCCTTTATTATATTGGATATGATGATGCTAGAGTTTTTTAAATCTCTATACAAATAGTCGTAGTAGAAAAAAATCCCATGTCACCATTTCTAAAAAAATAAGACACGATAATGATGTAAAAAATATGGTGAGTGTACTATGATACATATTCTTAGTGTTTTATGAGAATAAGGTTTTGTTAACTAGAGAAAATGAGATCCCAAAATATGTATAAGAAAAAATTAATGTCTTTTGAGTCCCTATTTGGGAGCAAGAAGACACCCTGGATTAGATGTAGTGGGGTACCCACTATAATATTATCTATTTTGGATTAATCCTTGATCATGGTTTGTATGTAATTTATTATTGTATTAATGTTAAAATAAGATTTTCATAAAAAACACCCATATAATTTTTAATGTGTTTATTTTGGTAATAGATGGGGTCTTGGGAATTATATAAGGGTAATGTTGGTTTTAGAGACTCATTGTAATTTTTATACCATTTTTATAAGGGTTCAGAAGGGGTAAAAAGTGTATTGTAGTGGTAGATCCATTGGCCCCTGTGATATTTAAGGGTTAATATATATTCTTAAGGGTATCATTGGATGGAGTAGGGGTTATCCCATCATAGTTTAAGGGTAAAAATCGCTATGTAAGGGTTCCAATGGACAATATAAGAAAATAACATAACGTAACAGTATTGTATAAGGGTATTGTGGTGTTTCATAAAGATTTTATATAATGTAAGGGTACTATATCAACATACCAGTGCACTGTGTAAGGGAAAAATATTATGATAGGGTTTAAAGTAAGGGTATTAAATGTACTATGTAAGTGAAAACCAGTCATTCTAAAGGTATAATAAGTGTAGATTGGTGTTTTATAAGGGTATAAAGGTTTAATAAAACATAATGAAGGGGTATCTACTAAAACATAATGTTTAGCCAATGTTACCCATATACAACACAAACTATATTCATAAGGTTAGTGTTGTTACCCCTTTTTAATATTTATCACTTATTCATCCACACCACAAACCTCTAATGTCTATTTCATTATATAAAATGAAAAAAATATGAAAATGAATCCATGGATCCTTTATATATTGTGAATCATATATATAGACAATAATAAACACTCTATTGTTATGAATAATTTTTTAAACAATTAAATGGTAATATTTATGTATTTTTTATTTCAAGGATGAATGTAGTTGTGTTTTTATAGAAGATAAAAACCCTTGTTTTGTTCATTTTTGGATAACCCATTGAGTCTGATCTACCTAAAGATACACATGATATTCATTGGTTAAAACTTCAATGACTAATTTGATCCATCCATCATGTTTTCATGTGTGATAACCCATTTCATCTTGTACTCTTCCATGATGTAGAACATGAGGTAGATAATTCTATTTGGGAATTTGTTCATTTCTATTTTAAGTTTTTTTGGAATAATTATTGAATTAACCATCTAAAATTTGAATAAATATTTCATTAATGATTATAATATATAAATTATCAATGAATTTTTATAAAATAATATCAAATACTAATACTAGAATATCACAGGCATTATATTAATGATATATAGAGTATTGAAAATGTTGTTTTGTATTTATTAACTTTGTAATATTTTTATAGAAATGTATTGGAATATTTCGATAATTATGAAATTATCAAGGAATGATAAATTTTTCTGACATCTGATATTTAATTACTTTTTGAAATGATAATGTTGGTTTTTAATATAGGAATCAATAGGGACTGTTTGAACTGATGAGTACAAGGACATGACTATACATATTTTTCATATATAAACCATCACGTTGAAACCCAATATTTTTAGGTAGGAATATAGAAAACTTTTTAGGGATTAAATTAACACATTTTTTAGTGATATTATACTTTTTATTGGAACACTAGTTAGTCTCATGTGAATATTATCACATATGGGTGTGTTTTGGTATATATTTCGAATCTTCTGTGACAGATTATTCCATTAGAATATTTATAAACTATTGATTCATGTTTGATACTACTCATATGTAATTTATGTTTCCACTTTACTCCTGATGATTTGATACACATACTAGTGTGTTCTACCATGTTTTTTTTACTCTAATGGAATTTATCATTGAAATCAATGCAAGAGGACTCTTGTGACATGTTTATATCTTATAAGCGTGGTTTTAATAACTTTAGATGATAAAAATGATGAAACTAAAAATAGGTAAAGGTTATTATGATTAATAATGGATGTTAGATGATACACACATTACATAGAGGATTTCATGGGGCTTGTTAATTGATGCCTTGTGTATATAGAGTATAATTATCACTTGATGCCTTGTTGATACCTAGAACTTGACTCACTTGATTTCTTTATTGATTCTGAGTTGTATTTCACCACAATACAAGAAGAATCCTAATTAGTGTAATAGCCCAAGATTTTATAAAAAAATATTCTTTTTAATTTTATTAATGTCTTGTGTTGTACGCTACACCAAAAGGAGTTTGCACAACACACATCCTTGACTTTCCTTGCATTACACGCAATCGCGACCTTCCTCGATAGCGTGTGTTGTACGCAATACCGAGTTTCACTAAACAACGATATGCTATAAAAATATTATTAAAACTAGCCGTTATGAATAGTAATAACCACTTTTTGAAATCCAGTAAATCTTATTTTTCAAATTGAACTTTATTTTTGGATTCGGAGTATCGAATTTATCCTAAGGTGAAATTTTGGTACTTTTCGGATAACTTTCATATTCTGATGAATAGTGAAAATTACTAATTTATAATTAAAAACAACTTTTTTAATCGAAATAATTAATAGTGATAAATTATTAATTTGAGTGGTTTTAAAGTATATTTAGAATATATTTTTACAATTTAATACAATGTTGGTTATTGGATGTAATTTCACATTTAAACCAGACGTAATCAAATGTCAATCTTTTGATAGATATTGTTTCTTAAAAACACGCTATTTGTTTTAACAGCGGGATTTAATTATAAATTTAATTAATGCAATTTCTATGTTATGAATTTGGTAAAATAGACTTCATTTTTGAATTCGGAATATAAAATATAGCATAGGATGAAATTTTGGCATTATTCTGAAAAACATCAATTTTTGATGAATAATGAAACTACTAAGTGGTAGGTTAAAAACTGAATTTTGTATAAAACTTAATTTTACCGCTTCTGTGAATGGAATTTCGAAAATCCTAGAGACACAGTTAATATCAAGGACTAAAATGTGGTTCAATGAGATGAAAATAATTTTTTGGTGAATAGTAACTTTTTACTTTTTTTTACCACGGTTAATAGTAAATAGGGTAACTAAGGGTAAATATGATATTACTATTACCCTAACACGTGTCCTAATCCTATTGGACAAGTGTATTTTGACCAAAAACAAACTTAGGAATAAAATATGACCATTTAGGCCCACTTGGGTTAGATTAGGACATTTATTATTAATTTATTTAAAGAAGGGTTAAAAGAGTTAAAATAAAGGTTTATTTACTAAAACATTTTTAATATTGGGTTATACATAAGATAAATTCGATTGTAAATATTCATTAGAAAGCTAAAAATATTTCCTAAATGATGGTATTTTATTTGTAATTTTATACATCAAATAATTTAATTTATTTATGACACAAAGATGATGCAGTAATTATCTTGTTAACGAAATATTTACATAATTGATGTTATAAACACCAAAATAAATGTAATTTGAGACTTTTTATGAATTCCACTAATTTTATAGGTTACTATGATATATTAGTGTTGATTTAATCAACTTGGTTCGAACATATAATTCTGTTATGACTTTCACAAAAATCATATATCAAATAGTGTCTAAATTGACACAAAATAGTTTTTAAATAAAATATTATATTATTAATTGTTATTTTATTCCTAAAAATCTATGGTTCTGCCAAATGACATAGATAAGGATATATATATTAATAATAAACAATTTGGGGTTCGTTTGGCATGTTATAGTAAGTGTATTAACCATATAGTGAAAGAAAACAAAAAGACATGGTAAAAGTTAAATTATTTAACTTAGAGTTAAATCTAATTGATAAGGTTAAAATAATATCCTAAACTTGTCTAAATTCTATTGGTTGATAGGATTTAGACCCATCCCCACTTTAGCTTCGAAATAAGACCCTTTGGAACCATTATAAACCTATTTTGACTTTAATATAAAATAATATTTTGAGATATTCCTAAGGTTCCCCTCTCCTCCCTTATAAAAGGACACCTCCTCCCCCTCCTCCTCACACCAATTTGAGCACTCAAGCTCGGCCAACCCCTGCCAAAATATCTTCTCCACTTCCCTAGAAACATCCTAGAGGTTCTGGTCTTCCTCAAAGACCAATTTTAGTTCCCTAAGAGGAGGTCTCAAAGAGGCACTTCAAAGAAGAGGTAATTACCGTTACCAATTCTTTCATCTTTATTTCTTCTTCCACTTCTTCTTCTTAGGTGGTTTCATTATGAAGTAATAACATCAGTATCACTAATATACTGATATGTTATTATAAGTATGAAACAACCCTATTTCACCATCTATCCATCCTACGGAAAAAGAAATCACCGCGCGTGCGTACGTACGGAATACCGTCTCCACGCCGTGGTGTAATCTATTTTCCACCACCACCTTACACGGATGGGTATAATGGTGTAAAGAATAACTATACATAGTTATTACAACATCATATTGATTCTGATATATTGAATAATCCACTCCAATTCAATTCAATATTTATTGAAATGATATCATCGCTCGTGCGTACGTACGGAATACCGTCTCCACGACGCGATGAGATTCATTCTCCATGTTAACCATTTAAGAATGATTATAATGTATATATAAGAAATAATAATGAAATATATGACATTATAAGGCTACTGGATTTATGTATATATATACATATGTATGTCATCTACTTACTTCCATTTCAAGACAATAAGGAAAGGAAAACAGCGTTCATGCGTACGTACGGACTACCGTCTCCATGAACGGTGTTTTTCATTTTATTTATCTACCTAATATATATATATATATACTGAATATATATGATATATAAATCATATTTTATATTCTTGAAGTAAGTAAATCATGATATAAGTAATAATGATGTCAAGAACAACAAGTCAAAACACCTACGATAAATGAAACGATTTTACCCAAAACGCTTCTTTAACATGGAATTTACAAAAGAACGGGTAATATAATGTCATAAGTGAACCATATATGATATCATAACAATGAATATGATTCATTAATAAGTCAATAACATGATTTAAATCATTATACAGGAGGTTCGGACACTTACAAAGCAAGTCGGACCTAAGGTAAGGGAAATATCACAATCTCATTTTTATCCGAGATTGTTTGTACTTTGAAAGTTACTGGGGTGTATTTTATCATCAAAATCCATGTTTCCTCAATATGTAATGTTATTTCCATCCACCTACAATTGTTTAAATCCAAATTTACCCTTCGGTGAGTTTTTAGTAAAAGATATGAAAGGAATCTTTTGTCATTTTTTGTACGAGGTACTTTTTGACTTTTCCGACAAAAGTACGAGAAGAATGTTTTTTTAACTTATACGGCACGAACGGATTTTTACGGTTTTATAAAGCCTTATTTTCATGAAACTTCCTCCAGAAAATTTCATGACTATTTGTAATAAAATATCTTTCTTTTAAAATTGTATGATGTTTTGTGAAAAGAAATTCATTTTGAAGAAGAAAGGATATTTTCCTCAAGAATTCATTTCAACTGTTTTATCAAAATTATTTTCCATCTAAGATAATAAAGGGTTCTGTTTCTATCCATATTTTTACATTGATTTGACTATGTTGTTATGGAATTATGTTTATGAATTCCTTTATCTTATATGAATGGTTTTATGATGTCATGTTGCTTAAGAATCCCATTTTTATTACATGGGTTATGCAATGATGTATGATTTATGATTTTGTGGCACACATAAGAATGGTATCATTATGAGATGGGTGGGACCTATATCTCCCTCCAATGCATTGGGTAAAGATTTTATATCTCATGAGATAGACATGGCTGGAATGGTAGGTTATACCGGTTCAGTGAAACAGGACTGAAACGAGGATTACTCGATTCAGAAAGGGACTTTGTCCACTAAGATAGTCTTGGCAATGAGTCTTGACTAACAAGAAATGATTCTCTATGATTATGTGTGTATGAAACAATTAGTAATGTTTTAAGTTATGATATCATTTCACTACTATGATTTATCCCATGTTATGAAATTATGCTCTCTTTTGCAGGTTAAGATTTCCAAAAATGTTATGTTCTTATGAAAATTATGTGATTGATATTTCTTTTGTTTACCCTTACTGAGCATTTGAGCTCACCCTTTTATGTTTTCTTTTCCCCAGGATATAAAGAAAGGTTTTAGGTAGAAAAAAGGGATGACCTTTATGGGATATATTGAAGAACTTTCACCACGATTAGAAGATTACGTTCCGAGTTTCCAAAGACACTAAACTATTACGATCCTTTATTGTGTGTTTTTGTTATGTACTAAGTATTCCGAAAATGTAATGTAATGTCCATGTACGTCAAGGATACGGGTCTCTACAGTTGGTATCAGAGGAAAGGTTTAGTCAACCTTTGGAAACTAGGATGTGAGAACGTTAGTGAGATCCCTGGAGATATTTCTAAGGTATGTCTAGGGATGTCTCTAAGGATAAGTATTCGTATAGGATATAGTTCTAGAACTACGGTAACGATCTTAGAATTTAACCTAAGATGTTAGATATTGAGGGTGCTCCCCCTTTACTATGTTGTCTTCCCTAGCATGATTTCGCCTCTCACAAAATTCTTTTTGTGTTTTAGTTAATGGAGGGAACCAGAAGGAATTCGGTTAACATTGAATCCAATGGACAAATTTGTGACTATGAGCAACAAAATTGTGTGATGCCTAGAGATAAAGATATTGTGATTATGCCGAATCAGTCATCGCGATATATGATTAACAAGGTGAAATTTAGTGGTATGACTAATTCATCAAAGAAGAGGAAGATAAACTATTATGCATGTCCGCATGTTGAGGAGCATAAAGAAAGGAAGATTGAGATTTCTAAAGAAGGGAAGAAGAACCTTGAGGAATACCTCAAATGGAGGGACCGATGTTATCTGTGTGGAGAAAAGGGTCATAGAGTGACAGATTGTTATGGAGTTCAATGTCTTGTTTGTGGAGAACATGGGCATTACCCAACTCAATGCCCTGACCTAAAAAGATACTTCTAAATCAAGGAAGGACTTATTCCAGGACAGTCATTGAAGTGGATGGACTGAAGTGTTTATGTATTGGTATTCAAGAATAATGTTGTTGAGGTACTTTTATGGTGTATTGGAATATTTATGTATTGCTCTAATGTGGTATTCGAAGTGATTGAGGTATTTTTGGAAAAAAGATGATATGCGCATAATGAAGGGAAAATGAGAAAATGAAATATGTGACAGTATTCATGAGCTCATGATTGATATAAGGACTAAGTGATATCATGATTTGAGTATATAGAATTTTGAGGATTTTGGTATGTGGATAGTGTTAACTTTTAACTGCACTCATGTTTTCACTAAGGTATTCAAGAGAATACACGATTAAGGACTTTGAATGTTTGGAATGTGACCAACAAGACATATCTTATGATATGTGGGGATCAACGACAGTATTAAATCTCTGGTAATCGATGTCACTATATTATGAGAGTGGACTGCAGTATTATGTATAAGCCTAAAGATTAGACTGGATTATGTTGGACATAAGTTAGTATTGTTTAAGGATAGAAGATTTTCGATATTATTGATGGGATGTTATAGTAACGTAGTTTTAGAAAAAGGGACAACCTACAGGACGGGCGACAGCCCATCGCTTCGGACAAGGCTGTGGGAATCGAACCCACAACCGAAGTGCGACTGACCTTTATCGCCTACCACTGACCTACAGGAAGTCCCTGTTTAGTAGAAACTAGTTTTATTATATTAAGCAGTATGATATATGAAGTATAAGTCCATTTTAGGAACCATATGTGATTAATCTCACTATAGATCGACTTATGTATATAATTTTTGCTAACCTTTTGTTTGAGACAGGTGGAATGACCCGTCATTCTATCACATGATCTGCTAACACTTCACGAATAACAAATTCAACTTCATTTATTTAAGAGATGAAGTGGAAATTGTTAAAGGCACGAACAACAGCGAGATTGTACCAAAATAAAGTAAGTATTTATTCTAATTTAAATTCTTTAACTTTAGGGAAATGATCTTGAAAACCAAAAATGTTGTCCTAGTTCTCTTATACCTGATGAATCAGATGGTACCTTAGATCGTCACAAATTTATGGATTTGTGATTACTGGCTTTTCCATAGCCATGTTCTCTACCACTCTCCATCAGAACATGATGGTTAGATTTCTCTTCCATATCCATATTTTCACCTATGTGGAAACCCAGTGATTAGTTTATTTGGGTAATCGTTACATTTCATACATTAGTTTTTAAAGCCAAGTTTTGGTATTCCCTTTTACGATGTGGGTTTCTATTAAAGAAACTTTCAAATAGTAAACCATTTATAACCCCGACGAATTTCGAGGGCGAAATTCATTTTAAGGGGGGTAGAATGTAACAGCCCAAGATTTTATGAAAAAATATTCTTTTTAATTTTATTAATGTCTTGTGTTGTACGCTAAACCAAAAGGAGCTTGCACAACACACATCCTTGACTTGCCTTGCATTACACGCAATCACGACCTTCCTCGATAGCGTGTGTTGTACGCAATACCGAGTTTCACTAAACAACGATATGCTATAAAAATATTATTAAAACTAGCCGTTATGAATAGTAATAACCACTTTTTGAAATCCAGTAAATCTTATTTTTCAAAATGAACTTTATTTTTGGATTCGGAGTATCGAATTTATCCTAAGGTGAAATTTTGGTACTTTTCGGATAACTTTCATATTCTGATGAATAGTGAAAATTACTAATTTATATTTAAAAACAACTTTTTTAATAGAAATAATTAATAGTGATAAATTATTAATTTGAGTGGTTTTAAAGTATATTTAGAATATATTTTTACAATTTAATACAATGTTGGTCATTGGATGTAATTTCACATTTAAACCAGACGTAATCAAATGTCAATCTTTTGATAGATATTGTTTCTTAAAAACACGCTATTTGTTTTAACAGCGGGATTTAATTATAAATTTAATCAATGCAATTTCTATGTTATGAATTTGGTAAAATAGACTTCATTTTTGAATTCGGAATATGAAATATAGCTTAGGATGAAATTTTGGCATTATTCTGAAAAAACATCAATTTTTGATGAATAGTGAAACTACTAAGTGGTAGGTTAAAAACTGAATTTTGTATAAAACTTAATTTTACCGCTTCTGTGAATGGAATTTCGAAAATCCGAGAGACACGGTTAATATCAAGGACTAAAATGTGGTTCAATGAGATGAAAATAATTTTTTGGTGAATAGTAACTTTTTACTTTTTTTTACCACGGTTAATAGTAAATAGGGTAACTAAGGGTAAATATGATATTACTATTACCCTAACACGTGTCCTAATCCTATTGGACAAGTGTATTTCGACCAAAAACAAACTTAGGAATAAAATATGACCATTTAGGCCCACTTGGGTTAGATTAGGACATTTATTATTAATTTATTTAAAGAAGGGTTAAAAGAGTTAAAATAAAAGTTTATTTACTAAAACATTTTTAATATGGTGTTATACATAAGATAAATTAGATTGTAAATATTCATTAGAAAGCGAAAAAGATTTCCTACATGATGGTATTTTATTTGTAATTTTAGACATCAAATAATTTAATTTATTTATGACACAAAGATGATGCAGTAATTATCTTGTTAACGAAATATTGACATAATTGATGTTATAAACACCAAAATAAATGTAATTTGAGACTTTTTATGAATTCCACTAATTCTATAGGTTACTATGATATATTAGTGTTGCTTTAATCAACTTGATTCGAACATATAATTCTGTTATTACTTTCACAAAAATCATATATCAAATAGTGTCTAAATTGACACAAAATAGTTTTTAAATCAAATATTATATTATTAATTGTTATTTTATTCCTAAAAATCTAAGGTTCGGCCAAATGACATAGATAAGGATATATATATTAATAATAAACAATTTGGGGTTCGTTTGGCATGTTATAGTAAGTGTATTTACCATATAGTGAAAGAAAACAAAAAGACATGGTAAAAGTTAAATTATTTAACTTAGAGTTAAATCTAATTGATAAGGTTAAAATAATATCCTAAACTTGTCTAAATTCTATTGGTTGATAGGATTTCGACCCATCCCCACTTTAGCTTCGAAATAAGACCCTTTGGAACCATTATAAACCGATTTTGACTTTAATATAAAATAATATTTTGAGATATTCCTAAGGTGCCCCTCTCCTCCCTTATAAAAGGACACCTCCTCCCCCTCCTCCTCACACCAATTTGAGCACTCAAGCTCGGCCAACCCCTGCCAAAATCTCTTCTCCACTTCCCTAGCAACATCCTAGAGGTTCTGGTCTTCCTTAAAGACCAATTTTAGTTCCCTAAGAGGAGGTCTCAAAGAGGCACTTCAAAGAAGAGGTAATTACCGTTACCAATTCTTTCATCTTTATTTCTTCTTCCACTTCTTCTTCTTAGGTTGTTTCATTATGAAGTAATAACATCAGTATCACTAATATACTGATATGTTATTATAAGTATGAAACAACCCTATCTCACCATCTATCCATCCTACGGAAAAAGAAATCACCGCGCGTGCGTACGTACGGAATACCGTCTCCACGCCGTGGTGTAATCTATTTTCCACCACCACCTTACATGGATGGGTATAATGGTGTAAAGAATAACTATACATAGTTATTACAACATCATATTGATTCTGATATATTGTATAATCCACTCCAATTCAATTAAATATTTATAGAAATCATATCATCGCTCGTGCGTACGTACGGAATACCGTCTCCACGACGCGACGAGATTCATTCTCCATGTTAACCATTTAAGAATGATTATAATGTATATATAAGAAATAATAATGAAATATATGACATTATAAGGCTACTGGATTTATGTATATATATACATATGTATGTCATCTACTTACTTCCATTTCAAGACAATAAGGAAAGGAAAACAGCGTTCATGCGTACGTACGGACTACCGTCTCCATGAACGGTGTTTTTCATTTTATTTATCTACCTATTATATATATATATATACTGAATATATATGATATATAAATCATATTTTATATTCTGGAAGTAAGTAAATCATGATATAAGTAATAATGATGTCAAGAACAACAAGTCAAAACACCTACGATAAATGAAACGATTTTACCCAAAACGCTTCTTTAACATGGAATTTACAAAAGAACGGGTAATATAATGTCATAAGTGAACCATATATGATATCATAACAATGAATATGATTCTTTAATAAGTCAATAACATGATTTAAATCATTATACAGGAGGTTCGGACACTTACAAAGCAAGTCGGACCTAAGGTAAGGGAAATATCACAATCTCATTTTTATCCGAGATTGTTTGTACTTTGAAAGTTACTGGGGTGTATTTTATCATCAAAATCCATGTTTCCTCAATATGTAATGTTATTTCCATCCACCTACAGTTGTTTAAATCCAAATTTACCCTTCGGTGAGTTTTTAGTAAAAGATATGAAAGGAATCTTTTGTCATTTTTTGTACGAGGTACTTTTTGACTTTTCCGACAAAAGTACGAGAAGAATGTTTTTTTTAACTTATACGGCACGAACGGATTTTTACGGTTTTATAAAGACTTATTTTCATGAACCTTCCTCCAAAATATTTCATGACTATTTGTAATAAAATCTCTTTCTTTTAAAATTGTATGATGTTTTGTGAAAAGAAATTGATTTTGAAGAAGAAAGGATATTTTCCTCAAGAATTCATTTCAAGTGTTTTATCAAAATTATTTTCCATCTAAGATAATAAAGGGTTCTGTTTCTATCCATATTTTTACATTGATTTGACTATGTTGTGATGGAATTATGTTTATGAATTCCTTTATCTTATATGAATGGTTTTATGATGTCATGTTGCTTAAGAATCCCATTTTTATTACATGGGTTATGCAATGATGTATGATTTATGATTTTGTGGCACACATAAGAATGGTATCATTATGAGATGGGTGGGACCTATATCTCCCCCAAATGCATTGGGTAAAGATTTTATATCTCATGAGATAGACATGGCTGGAATGGTAGGTTATACCGGTTCAGTGAAACAGGACTGAAACGAGGATTACTCGATTCAGAAAGGGACTTTGTCTACTAAGATAGTCTTGGCAATGAGTCTTGACTAACAAGAAATGATTCTCTATGATTATGTGTGTATGCCACAATTAGTAATGTTTTAAGTTATTATTTCATTTCACTACTATGATTTATCCCATGTTATGAAATTATGCACTCTTTTGCAGGTTAGGATTTCCAAAAATGTTATGTTCTTATGAAAATTATGTGATTGATATTTCTTTTGTTTACCCTTACTGAGCATTTGAGCTCACCCTTTTATGTTTTCTATTCCCCAGGATATAAAAATAGGTTTTAGGTAGAAAAAAGGGATGACCTTTATGGGAGATATTGAAGAACTTTCACCACGATTAGAAGATTACGTTCCGAGTTTCCAAAGACACTAAACTATTACGATCCTTTAGTGTGTGTTTTTGTTATGTACTAAGTATTCCACAAATGTAATGTAATGTCCATGTACGTCAAGGATACGGGTCTCTACAATTGGCCACATGTTTAGTTCATGATTACACTTTATACCAAACATTCAATCTAGCATGGAACCTATGTAGGTTTGGTTGAGGCTCATGGTGGAATATTTATCACATATTTTCTTGGTTTTGTATTATTTTTTTCATTCTAATTTATTTTTAAATTTTTTAATTTGAATAATTACTTGACCAGGTATGTTAAGGACGTGTCTTTTGTGACGGATTGAGTCTTCTAATCATACTGTTTTTGGTTATTTCAATTAAAATTTTCAATTTAGGACTATGAATATAAAAAATAAACAGTCTCTATGATGAATGGTTAAGAAGACCAGAATATATATATTAGCATGCCTGAATAGAATTTCACAGACCCCATTGTTTTATTTATTTTTATCTAGAAACTATACTCAATTTTTTATTTCTACATTGGGATACATTTAATACATGAATAGAGTGTATTAATTTTTTATTTTTTATCATCCAAATGATATATTGATCATTCTATTTTTAATTATAAATTTTATGTTTTTTTTTATTGATAATAAAAGCATCAGTCTACTGACTAATGAAATTAATCTGTTGATGTTAGTCATAATCCTCTGGTGTTAATGGAGACACACATGAGATCATGCAACCCTTTATCTTGATCTTTTCGGTTCGGTTCACGGTTTTTCAATATGGCATCAGACGATAATTTCTTTAATTTTATTTGAAAAATCATTGGACATTGTTGTAACGAGACAGCTATGGAGGACTCATATAAGGGAGTTTCTATACTTATGGATAATACGTGTCTACCAGACCTTCATGACACCATCTATGATGCATTTATTTCTATTATATCATATTTTTGGTGAATTAATGCATCATGACTTGGAAATTAGGCTATCATTATATATATATATATATATTCATTTTTTAAATTCCTCTATTAGCTCCCACTATTTGGGATAGATTTTATTTTTTGCTAATCCTATGTTGGAATTAATTAGTTAAACTAATCATGTTGTTAGGTTTTAATATATATCATCACTATGAATGATGTGTTTCTATGTTACATGTGTCATGAATTGGATGATACTAACATGGATTATGGATAGACTTCTTTAATATCCCATTATGATCATATTTAATTTTAAGGATCTATTTTGATTCCCAAACTCCCATTTTTATATAAAATACTATGTCACATATAATTTTTGGAACCATATTATGAGAATGAGGGTTCTATATATATTGATACACAACCTATTATAGTGCTTTAGGAAGTAGTTTCAATACATGTATGAGTCCATTAACTGAGATCTACAATCAACTACACAAGTGACTTCTAGCTCATGCATCCTTCATCGTAATAGTGGATCGGTGAACCTTAGCTTGCTGAGGACTGTGTGGATTTTGTAGACACATAATAAAGACGTACATGGACATTTTAATTCCTTTTTGTAATAATTAAAACAATACTAACACATATACCTAATGATTATATTATTTTAGTGCATTTGGAAACTATGAACATACTCTTCTAATCTTGGTGAAGGATCTTCAATATCTCTCATAAAGATATTACCCATTATTCCTAACTAAACCCTTTCATGATATCATAAGGAAAAGAAAAAAATGGTGAGCTCAAATGCTCCATAATGGTAAACATGGTGGAAAAAAAATAAACCATAAACAAATGACTGTAAAAACATAAACATAAAGATTAATCCTTAAAATTTTGAGTCACTAATTAAATATTGGTAGTACATAATGCATGGATCATAAAGGAGCATTATACATGATAGAATTTAATTGGAAAAAATAATTAATTTTGTTAGACTAATAAGAACACATTATTTTTTCTATATAATCTAGGGCATTTTTTCTTAAAAAATTATAGTGGACAATGTTTATTTCCGAACTGGGTTTACTTGACGTTCCTATGATATCTTACTGAACCAGATTTACATATGGTTTCAGTTATGTCTATCTCATGAGATTTAAATCATTACTCGATGAATAAGGTAGATATAGGTCCCACTAATCTCAAAATGAAACCATTTATATGTGAGCCATTAAAATACATAATCATTCTCCATAGCATAGACCATGAAATCAAATGGGTTTCTTGAGGATCGTTTCATCCTAATTAATATAAATGTTGGATTTACTAAATTAAATTCCATAATAACAACAATAAAATCATATTAATAACCAGGATTGAAAAAAACAAATTTAATGTTAGATAGGAAAAAAAATTTATAAAACACTTGAGCTTCTTTCCAGAGGAAAATATTCATTCTTCTTAAAATACAATTTTTTTCTCAAAATATCAATCAATTTTAAGTGAAAATAATTGCGTATAAAATACATGTGTAAACTTATAGTGTATTATTCAAGGAAATAAGGCATTATGATGATTTAAAAAGTCACTCATGTCATATATGTTATAAAACAATCTCCAAATACTTATTTTGTAAAAGTCAAAAAGTACCTCATATGGAAAACAAAAACAGATTCCTTCCAAACCATATAGTAATACTGAAAATGGGAAAAATTAATTGAATCATAAATACAAGAATATTACACATTTATGAGAATATTATTAGAAGACGTGGTCATAGATGATAAATATATCCCTGGTAGATACTTACGAATAAACAATATCGAATAAAACGAGATTGGAAATGTTATCCATTACAAATTTATAATCAGTCGAATCTTATATAATAAAGATTGTTATATGAATATGTAAATATTAAAACCATAAAAATAATAATAATAAAAATATACATGGGTATCATAAACTCCACACAAAATAATTAGATGTTGAATAAGGCATATGTCCCAGGGAAATAAATGTGACACAAAATAATCCCTTACTATCGGTCCAATTTCATCTGTATATGTCTAGATATCCTATATATGGGGTTAAAAATATTATTTAGTAGTAATAAAACTATAATAATATTTATAATATAAAATATGATTCAATTACTACTTTATATTACACGTTAATTTGTCAGTTCTATGTTAAAACAATGTTTTCGGTAATAATCATTTTATTAAACACACGTGTTTTGAATTGTTATTCTTGATATTATTACTTATATATTTATTTACATACATCAATAATGTATAAAATGATTCATATATTATATATTTTCTATATATAATTATATATATAACATATAGATAAAAAATGGAATACACCATTCATGGAGATGGTAGGTCGTACTAAACATGAACACTATTTTCGTTTCCTTATTAAATTGAATGGAAGTAAGTAAATGATATATATATATATTTATATAAATAAATATATTATAATTATTATGATATATATGTCATGATTATTTATGATATATAATTTATAATCATTCTCAAATGGTAAACGTAGAGAATGAATCTCAACGTGTCGTGGAGATAGTAAGTTGTATGTACACATGATCGATGATATTGTTCCCCTACTTGTTGAACAACACTGAAGTGGATGGTGTATAATCACTAATAATTAGTATAATTTTATAATAATAAAATATATTTATTATTTCAATCATTATACCTATCAAAATATTGTAGTGGTGAAAAACATATTACACCACAGCGTGGAGACGATAAGTCGTACGTACACACGGGTGGTGATTTTGTTTTTCATAGGATGGATATAAGGTGAAATATGATTGTTACATATTTAGAATAAAATATTATTTTTTTAGTTAAAATTATTTTATTGCGTTATAATGAAACAACTAATTAATTGATTGAACTAGAAGAATGAAATTTTATATAATCGGTAGAAGATATTACTTATTCCTCATCGTGCCTCACTAAAATTTTCTCTTAGGGTACTAGAGTTAGTCTTTTGAGAATAAAAATAAATTTATAATGTAACTATGTAATTTAAGAAAACAAATGTGTAGGGGTTTTCTGAGAATGAAGACTCAAAATGAAGTGAATTGGAGAGGGAGAAGGTTCCTTTTTTAGGAGAGAAGAGGGGCACATTAGGAATGTATTAAAATATTAATTTATTATTAATTTAATTTCGTTTAAAAATGGTCCAAATAAAATTTAATTCTAATAAAAAATAAGTATTGTTCGAATACCCATAATAAAATAATTTTTTGACATGTTTTGAATATTTTTGTATCATTATCTATTTGGTTTAACCGTTATTTTTCCCTTTTTAATTTTACCGTGATATAATGTTATTTACGCATTGTGGGTTAATATAATTACTATATGTTATCAAAAGACCCAAGAAAAGTTATTTATTACATGTTTGGACCTATAAAAATAATTTTGAGGAATAATATATTTTTATGAATTTAATATCATTTAATAAAATATTTTATGTTTTATGTTATGAATTAAGTCAATTTTGGATACTATTCATCCATTATTTTTTTATGAAATCATAACAACGTTAATACCTCTAAAAAGGGCATTAAAGAATCCCAAATATTTATATTTCATCAATAAAATTAGTGGATGACAAAAATAATTTATATTTAATTTTTTTTAATATTTATAAATTACTTTATTTGAATATATCATTAATGAGGTAATCTCTAGATAGTGATTGTCGCATAAATAAATATATTTATATAATGTATAAAAATTATATATAAAATACCATGATGTTGGACATCGTTTTTTATTTCTTATGAATATTTATATAAATTGATATCAGTTATATTACACTATATTATAATCAATTTAGTAAAATATATATCTGTAGTTAATAATTATATTTAATGTTAATTAATTCTTATAAAATGCCATTTTCACATCCATATGAATTCATGGGGTCCCAAAATAGTCCCAAGAATTCCCATGTTCTTAAATATCACATAAAATAGTATTAGGGAATGTGTTAGTTTAGTTTTATGTTATTATAATACTATTTGATTACCTTATTTACCAGATTTAATCTTTAATGATGATAATTAAAATTATTACTAATCTTACTATTCATAATGACAAAAAATAAAATGTAATTTAATACACTATTTGAACCATCTGATTGAAAATAAGGAATCCATTTTTTCAAATTCAATACATATAATTTTCATTCTTTATTTTAAAATCAATTCCCGTTGTCAAAAATAGAAATCTTGTTTTTAAGAAGTAATAACAATCAAAATATTGACATATTTTTCTGTCTAATTTGGTTGTGAAATTGTGTCCAATAAACAATGTTGGATTAAATGATAAAAATATAATCCAATTATATATTGAAACCAATTAAAATTAAATTCTAACAATATAAATTAATTATATTAAAAGGCATTTTTGAATTAAAATACAATATTTTTCACAATTCATTAAAATATTGAAATTATCAGAAAAATATTGAAATTTCATCCAATGTTAATTTTAATGTTATGATTCTAAGGAAGAAATTTCATTTTTCAAATTTATATTTTAAATGTAACAAAAACTAGATTGAAAATGTGTGTGCCATCAAATAACAGTAAAACTATATTTTTTTTAAAATATTTCATTTATCCGAAAATTGATTTTCTTCTCATATAATGTATGATAAAACAAGTAAGATAAATTATAATGTAATGTAAAATTAAAAATGAGGTTAATAATACTCATAAAATCTAGCATAAATCTAGCTAAATAATATTATTTTAATAACATATTATTTTTCTGTGAAACTCGGTATCACATACAATGCAAGCTATCGAGAAAGGACGCTCATGCGTATAACGCAAGACAAGTAAGTGTTGTGGGTAGTGAAATATTACTTTTACATTTCATATAACATAATACAAACAGAGTTTATTTATATATTCAACAAAATCTATACTCATTGTTGAGTGAAATGAATTCATTCCAAGGAACTAAAATTTTTGTGTAACACAAACCGAGAATATTGTTGCGTATACTGCAAGCTAATACAGTGCTGTGTATAACACAAGATAATCATTGGGGAGACGTACACCAAAAGACTTTAATGTAATTAATGAAAATATATTACATAAAATAATTGGGAGTTATAAATTTCAATAATGATATCTTCAATATCATTGAGATTTTTGGTTGATTTGTAGTTGCATAAAAAATATTTTTTACTATTGTGTCCTAATATGAAATTTGGGGATTTATGGGTCTTGCATGAACACATTAGGATCTCAATTGGGAGGCCTTGAAGAACTGGTTCATTATATTATTATTTTTTAATATTTGGATTCTTGACCAATAGTGTGATTTTATATAGATATAATTGGGCTCCATGAATGTTTATTCTTACTAGGCCATTTTACATAGCTTCTTTATTTACATAAACTTTTGGTTTGGAAAGATGATCATATCTGTCTAGTATTCAAGATCAGACTTATCCCCGCACCAGAAAACATCTATATAACTTTAAAAAATTACCATACATATAGGATTCATGAAATTTATCGACCATCAAGAGTATATTTGTTCATGGATGAGTGGTAGGCCTTATTCTACACTACATTACTCATAATTGGGTACTATTAACTATTGTGATGATTATAACATTTGATGGAAGGAAGAGGAAGGATTTGCATCTGAACTAGAGTAATGTTATGTAGTTGAAATATATTTTATTTTATTTAGTTCTATCACGAGTCTAGAAAACATTATTCATGTATGATATGATTAGAAAACCCAAAAATGATTTCTTAGACGCATTGAGAAAATGTCAAAAATATGAACATACATGAAATTATATATTGTTTTATTCAGAAATATGATATCAGGATTCAATATAGGGTTGAGGAAAACTACTTCATTTGACCAAGGATCGACTTGTCTTCCATAATAATGGTACCAACAAACAGTGACATTGAAGATTCATGCATATCTTACAGATATTCATGAAGAAAAGAAATTTTTTGTCTATTTTATGGAATAGAATTTAGTAGATTACTATGGGGATCCATAATCATTATGTTGTATGTTATTCATAAAATATAGTTTTTATATATTTTTTATATACTAGTACATAAAATTATTTAATTCCTACCCATGTATTTACTGGACATGAATTACATATAATGTTATATTTTGAGTATGTATCCATCGATATAATGGTGGGCATGGATATTCACTATCTCTAACGATGCACAATGTTTACATAATAAATAGATTTATATGTTTATATATGGGGAATCATGATTATTTAAATGATTAATTTTGATTATATTTGAAAATTGTACAATCTTTCAATCCATTAATCCTATAACACCCAGAGATTTTGTGTAAAAAAATTCCAACTAATGTTATCTGTGGGATATTTTTATTTCATGCAATACTAAAAATAGTTTTTATATATTAAATCACTATGATTAAATTAATTTATTCATAAAACCATGTTTTATTTACATATAAATAACATAATGATTAACATTATCTAAACGGAACATTGTGATTTGCAAACATTAAACATAATAATGAATTTTCTTGATGGCTTATGTAACATGCAAGAACAAGTTTTACCAAAAAATTATATATTATTAAAAATAATTTTTTATTTAAGAAGATATAAACTATCCATTAAGTGTATTTTTTTGATTATTATTACCTAACTTATTAAAATACATGGTTAAATTCTTGATTTTTATATTAATTTGAATTAAATATAAGAACTCATTGAATATAATGAAAAATAGCATTATTATTATAAGTTAGTTTACCCTATTAAAATAAATTAATTATAATTAGTTAGTGATATTAATATAAAATATATGTTATATATTAAATCCAATATATATGAAATTAATCCAATATATTTCAACGACATAAGATAAAATCAAACCCAATTTTATATTGGAAACATTTATTTTTTATTAAGTAAATTTTACCATATTTTATTGGAGAACCCATTTTAAATCCTATTTTTGGATCTTTTGTAGATTTATTATTTCATAATATAAATAATATTATAAATTGGAACTTAATAACTAGGTTAGGGAAAATATTTGGTATTTTCAAGGATGTGTCATGTTGTAATGAATAGTCAAATATAATGAATTTTAGATCAAAACTACTATTTCATCTAATTTATATGAAATGATAAATCACATTTTAAATCATATAAAATTTTTGTTCAATAGTTTTAAATAATTTAATTTAATTTATGCAATTCAAATCATTTGGAAATTTATATTTAATATAAAAACACATTACTCATTTGATCATTTGTACTAAAAAACCCTCAGGGTCATCCCATTAGCAGGATTAATTCAAATTAATTTAGGTCACTTCTATGATTAGAACATGAAAAATATTATTCAATGTTTTCAATAATAATAATTTATAATGTCAAATAATTACTAATTGGTTATTTAAGATTAATATTAGTGAATGTAATTAAAATTATTTACATTGATTTAGGTAAAATTAAGCGTAACTAAAAACTAAACCTCAAATATATAACCCAAAAAACCAATAAATATGTACATGATCCATTTTATATCAAATATTAGTCATTATACTAAATTTTATATAATTATGTCCATTATTGGAACAACATGACATGTGATAAAATGGTATGGAACTCATTTTTCAAAATATTACAAGATTGTCATTCCTCCCCCACAATAAAAAGGCATCATGTACTATAATTATTTATATCTATAAAACAACAAATTATATGATTAAATCTGCTCAAACATCCTACCAAATTAAAGAAAGTCTCTATTTGGGACTACCAATTGGAAGAAATCCTTCTGAGAAATTTTTTTGGTTCAGACCAAAAGTATTTACCCGATTAATAGGTAACACCCTCCCTCAAAATCTTATCTATTATTTTTTTCACCACCGTTTCAATAATTCTTATTCATTGATTGTATGAAAAATACCTACCCCCAATACAGTAGGTTTTATATGAGTATTTTTAGATCAAAACAAACAAACAAATCCATCTAATGGGTAACGAATATACTATATTTGTGTATGGTGAACTACCATCTCACAAAATGATAAATGTTTTTCCCTTTATCTAATTTCATGGGGAGAATTATGATGTAATATATATATATATATAATATTTATTACATATTTAATATTCTTTAATTTTTAAAAAAACATATATTATACTTTTTGTTTTCTGTGAATACAATAATTTCATTTGAGGATGTGGGGCTACCGCCCCTCAAAGAAATGTGATTCGTTCACAATATACAGGGATTGTATTGTGGATTTATTTACTTAAATTTTATTTTATATATTATATAATAATTGTAATTTAGCAATTATATATATACATATATTTCATTTAGTCTATTTCCTTAAATACGGTAATTAATTGGAAACAACATTATTCATTCGTATGACCTACCATCTACATGAATAGTGTATTCCATTTCCTAACTCTATGTTATATTGTTTATTATAATAAAAATATACTTATATAACAAATATTTATTTCAGTTATTACATGCATTAATTAATTATATATGTATATCGAACAATAACATAAAAAATTAAGACACATGTCAAGAACAAATTAGATATTAGATGAAGGGAACCCTAAACATATAATAGTTAACAAGAGGGAAATATTAAGAAATAATCAAATATTATATGGTATTATATATAATTTTATATTTTTAATATATGTATAATAAATTTATATTTTTCATATATAAGGTTTTAACAAGTATGAAAAGAGTCATGACATAAGGTAAGGGAATTTAATCCAAACTTTTCTTACCTTAAAATACCTGTGTTATTTAACAATCACTTTTATTATGTGGTATATAAAAATCCCTTTGAATTGTTATATCAATAATATTATTATTTTCATGATATTATAGGCTTCAATAAATTTCATTTCCACGCACAGGGAGTATGATTCTAAGTTACCAAGTGTTCTATTTTTTTTTAAACATTCTCATCATTTATCGAGATTATGATTATGCTTCAATTGAGGACATATCATGATCCATATCTCCATAAAAACTATGAATCATATTCTTTAATAGTTTTCCATGATATATTAATGTATTAGTACCAATATTCCACTATTTGGTTCGTTTGATAACTATGAAATGCTTTTCAGTGAAAATCATATTTATTTCTCATTTCGGTTGGAAATCTGCATTCTTTCAAAACGGTAGCTTCAAAAAATGAATTAAACAATATTTAAAAATTATCATATAATGTTAATGGAATTATTTAAACTTGTTTAGTCGTATATAGTATTAAAATAATTATTATTTTCATTTTCCTATCAAGGAAATATTTTTTAAATTTTATGTCAAAAATGAAATGTCAGGCATGTATGGAGTTTCCACTATTATGACAGTCATTTACATGAAGAATCCATTTTACATTTAAAAGATTAATTTAATTGAAATTTTTTTTAATATTCTATATATTTATTCTCATAAAAGTGGATTCCAATTATAATGGTTTTCCAAATGGTTTTATTCCCTTTTTCAAAGAATCCTTTTAAATATTTAAAATCAACTTTCCAATAATGTTTTTCCTTAATGTTTTATATTTATGAAATTTCTAAATTTTTTTCATGAATTTATTACATTTTTTCTAAGAATATGGTTTCAAAAATGACTTCAAGGATTTATTTATAAGCTTTAATGTTTATTTTCAAGTAAATGGTTTTTGAAAATGTTACTGTTTTAAAATGGAATTTTTCAAAAATAGAAAAGATATTTTCCTCAAAAATATTGTAAAAATAGTATTTTCAAATTATTTCTCATATATGATGACATTTTTTATAGTTATTTTTAACATTCTAGGGAAATGATAAAATGAAACCATTCATATTCTTTCTATGAGTTGTTAATGTTTTTATTTAATGTTGTATAAGAAACAATCTTCTATTCCTATTGTTATATTCTTTTGATACCTACTTGTTATCGTAGGTGGTGATTAAGGGCCTACCTCTTCCCATAAGAAATGATATGATTAAATGTTCATAATTCCTATATAGATTCATTGGATATGATATGATTATATTTTAAAATATGGTGTCATGTGAATTTATAAATTTTTATATCTCTTGTTGGGATCTATATATCCCTCTAATGCATTGGGTAAAAACTGATGAATCATGAGTATATATGTTACATGTCATCCTGATTTTATGTTCAAAATCTTATGAGTGCACCCAATTGACTGGAAAAATGTTATTCATAGACCTGGTTGAATATCTATATGTTTATAAATGAACATGATTACATATTCATACTGTTATGAGTGAACTTTACTATAGGTTCACAATGTTATACATGGACCTGGTTGCAAGTCCATAAGTTTATGTGTGAACTATATTACATTTTCAAAATTTCATTTGTGAACCTGAATACATGTTCACAATGTCTTTCAAGGTCCTAGTTTCATGTACATAGGGATATACGTGGACCTGATTACACAATCCAAATGTAATGTATGGACCTGTTTTCATGTACAAAAGATGATTTGGGGACCTAATTTCATGTTCATAACATAATGAGTGAAACTATTTCTACTTATACGTGTTCACAATGTTATAAACCAACGTCATTGTCATAAATTCCATGTAGTATTCAAATGTTATGATTTCATGACTTATGCTCTTAAATATTTTTGTGATCCATGTATTATGAATTTCCAGTATTTCTTATGTCCTGTAATATATGGTGTAAGACCTTTTATTTTTATCCCCATGTTTCATGACTTTTCTTCAAATTATGATTATGAATATTATTTATTTAACCTTAATAATAACCTCAATAGAACCATTTCTAATGTTAATATTCCACATGTTATGAAGAATGGTTTTTGGTATAAGTACTAAAGGTGGAGATATCTATGTGATATATTGAAGATATTTTAACCAGATAGATGGTTTTGTTTCCATGTTTCCAAAGACACTAAATCATTGCAGACACCATGCTTGTATTTTTTTAATGTACCCAATATTCATCGTCAATGAGGTAATAACTATTTTTTTCCTAGGTTTATATCATTGGTATCAAATGAAATTATTTGTAAACCATAAGAAACTATTATTAGAAAACCATATTGAGATCCATATTGGTATTTCTAAGAATTTATCCTGGTATGTCTCTAAGGATAATTATAAGGATAAGGACAAGTATAGGAAAACATCATAGAATTTTGATAAATGATATAGAGTTTGGTTTCATATAAATACCTCTCGTTCTACAAAATAAAATTTGATTTGGATATGGGCCAAAAGTAAATATGATTGACCACTCCGGGAATATTTTTCAAGCCTGACTCAGGGTAATTTGGTACATGACAATACGCATTACTATACACCTAGATTCACAATCATGAGGGATATTCTTTGATAATACACAAACTCTTCATGAAACATTAAAATGTATTTAAATAGGATATTTAAATGAATAGACTAGGATTAACCTAAGGTGTTATAGATTAAGGAAGTGTGATCTACGATTTAGGAACCCTATAAGTAGTTTTCATGATTATTTTGTATCCAAGTATGTTAAATGATTTGCAACCAATTATTTATTTTTTTCAGTAAATAAAGATAACTAGAAGTAACATGGTTAGAATTTAATGTTTTATATTTGTAAATTATGGGTATTATGTGAATCTATTACCTGTGTGGAAATCTCATAAATATAATCTAGATGTGGGTACGAGTATTAGTTATACTAATGATGATACTAAACTAATGAAGGAAATATGAATGTCTTGTGATGTTATTCAAGTATTTTTTACATTAAATGAATGAAAATATTAAGTATGAGTGATATTATGGCCTGATTCATAATTTATATTAATATAAATATGTATTAAAAAATAAGTTTCTGAAGCAAGATTATTGGTTTAGAAATGATGTTAAATTAATGAGGTATTTATGTTCTCGAATTAATATATTATTTTATAAGAATCAAGAAATATAAAATCTTCCCCATATATGTTTTCGATAAATATTTAATCGGACATGTTGAATGGTGATAATGACATAGAAAAGTGTTTATTTGGAAAACAGATATTTTAATTAAGGGAAGGAAACCCCCAAATAATATGCACTTTAGAGATTAACATTATTTCAAGGATTTTCATAATATTAATTTTTGAAATAATATTATTGTGGTTTTAAAAACATATTGTATATTGGATGATAACCAATCATGTTTGGTAAGGCCTTAGGCCTTTAACCCATGACAGAATAATGACAATTATTTCACTCATAACGTCAGCCTATGTAAATTTCCCAGTTAATGTGTAATTTTCATTGTTAATAAATGTTAATGAAGACAAATTTGTGTTAGTTTTGATTTATATTGATTAAATTATTAACCATATTAATTTTGACTAATTTTTCGAGACAAATAGTTATAATTGTCATTATTCTATGGACCGTATGATTTGGTAAAACTGTATTTTGTTGCTTTAGGTATCAAAGTTAATATCAAGATATTCGTTTCTTATTGCAACACATGATTTATAGATAGATAGAGTTATAGGTAAAAAATGAAAATTTTCTTATATAAGTATATCATGTATGTATTTTTCCTTATATTATTCATCAATAAAATAATTAATCAACACTAGGATATTTATAAAAAATTTGTTTTCAAAATAACTTAATTTTTGTTAAACCGGTTACCTTTTAAATCAGAACATATTTATCACTATGTGGAACTCAAATTGGGTTTATCATTCAGTTGTTTGTTATTGATGTGCTCAATCACTCCATATAAATGTTTACACTTTTCAACTATTTCCAATCTCCATACCCTACCTATGTTATCATATGTGGAAACCCATTTATATGTTACTTTGGTTAACCATTTTCATTCCAACATTCCGTTTATAAGGGAATTGTTTGTATTCAATTGTGTGATGTGATTTTATATTAGTCGAACTTTCAAGTATTAAACCATTTATAACCTAGATTAATTTCGAGTTTGAAATTCATTAAGTTGTGTAGAATGTAAAATCCCTTTGTTTTCTAAAATATATATTTTTCTAATTTTTTTATGTTTCTAATATTTTTTACTTCATGCAACAAAGAAAGTATATATTTTTTACATTAAATCACTATGATTGGGTTGATATATAAAAAAATAATTAATGTACTAAATGCATCATAATTTTTAACATGCTCTACATGGAGCACCGATGTTAGCTTACATTACATGTAATAATGGCTTTTCATGATGGTTTGTGTAACACGCAAGACCGAGTTTTACAAAATTGTAATATATTATTAAATATATTTATATTGAATATAATATAATATAACATACATGTTATATTAATATTTATGAATTATTCTAACAATATTATGAAAATACATGGTTGAATTCATGAGTTTAGAATTGAGTGAAATTTAATATAATAACTAGTTGAATAAAAAGGGAAATATTATTATTTTTCTATGTTATCTCACCCTAATAAATTAAATTATTTATAATTATTTTATGATATTAATATAATATATATTTTATACATTCAATCTAATATTCTTGATATTCACCTAATAGATTTTATATACATAAGATAAAAAACATAATTTTATGCTAAAACCCCATATTTGTTTATTAAGGCATATTTACTACATTTTAAGAGAGAACCCATTCTAAATGAATTTTTTGAATCTTTTAACGATTTAATATGTAAAAATAAAGTACATATTGAATTATTTACATGAAAAATGGGTTTGGGTAAATATTAAGTATTTTTTCCAGAAGAACCGTTTTTTTAATGAATAGTCAATAGTATTGAATTTTAGTTAATAATTATTTCTCATATAATTTATTTTAAAATTAAAATTAAATTTAAAATTGGATTAAAAGATAAATTATATAATATTTTACCAATTAATATAACATATATCATTGGAACCACTTTAAAATGATATTGGATATTAAAATATAGTAATCATTCGATCAATGTTTCTTTAAAACCTTGTAGTGTTTCCCCAAAAACATTACTAAATTTAAAATAATTTATGGATATTATATGATTTTAATTTAATAAAATGATTGCATATTTGGAATAATCATAATCTATAAATTTAAATAATGATATCTTAGTTTTTGAATAAAAACATTACTGAATGTAATTAATATTAATAACATTGATTAAAGTAAAATTAATCTTAAAAAAGGACTGATCTTTAGATTAAATACACAAATCATCCTATAAACGTTTCCAATTTCCGTTGGTTGAAAATATTTTGACCTAATCCTCTGTTTAATCCAATTTGTCTTCTATGGAATTCACATGTCATCCGAACATTTTGTATGTAATTCCATTGTCAAATTATTAGAGGAGTGACTCCCCTCTTCGACTATAAAAATGCCTCATATCCTCCACTTATTTAAACCTATAAAACCACTTTGTCAGCCAATATATTCAAAAATATCCTTCATAACTCCCTCCCTTACATCTTTATTCTTCCCTTTTTCATTAATCCATCCATATAATTCCTTTGGTGCAAACCAAAAGGAGATACTCGATTAAGAGGTAACACCCTTCCACAATATCCTTTCATTTATTTTATTTCTCCACCAACAAAATAAATCTCATTATATTATTTTATAATAAAATATATTACCTAAATATACAGGGATATTTTATGCCACAGGTTTGGAATACACTTACACACAAACTATCTAATGGGTAATAAACATAATGATTATTTGTATGACGAACTAAAACCTCACAAAAGGATGGTTGTACGAGTTTCCTTTAACACCAATCAAGGTAGAAATTAGGATGTACAAATAATTAATATATAATATATATGAAATTTATAATTTTTACTGATTATTTAATTCTTTTACTATAAATAATGTTTTAATCTTCATTTTGTGTTAATATGATAATTTGATTCTAAGAAGTGTGGACTATCGCCCCCTCAATGTGATGTGATTCCTTCACACACTACATATAATGTATTAAGGATGGTTTTCCTTAAATTATTTGATATATATGATATAAAAAATCTATATAAATAATTAAATATTTAAATTTATATACAAATATAAAATTTAAGTTCGTTCTTTCATTAAAATAATTAAATAGAGAGAATATGCATTCTTACGTATGAACAACCGTATCCATGAACGTTGTGTTCAATTTCATGATTCTATTTTATAAATATTATTGTAATACACATATACATAATATATATGATATTTATATCTTGTTTTTTAATCATTAAATCATTATAAAATTATAAGAAACAATGAAATAACATACTAAGACACATGTGAAGAACAAATAAGATATTACCAAAAGTGAAACCATAAGGTAAAATTGTCAACATGAATGTAAAATAAAGTCATAATAAATTCATATATGTTAATATAAATAGAATATGGGTACATTATTTATTTATAATAAATTTATAATTATCGTATAGTAGGTTTGAACGTGTATGATGAGAGTCAAGTCATAATATTAGGGAATTTCATCTCAACATTTATTATCGTGAGATACATGCCTTATTTAGTGCTCAACATTAATGTGTTGTATAAAGAATTCCATTTTAAATGTTATATAATGAATCATCATACTTTCATGATATTACAATCATCATGAAATTTTATTTTCAAACATGGGGAGTGTGATTCTAAGTTACCATGTTGTAAGTTTATATTGAAACAATCACATTGTTTATCAAGACTGTATATGATTATTCATCAATTGAAAAAAATAAATTGATACATATATTAGTAAAACCAATTATGTATATTATCCTCTATATTTCAAGGATATATTATCATTTTCGTTCAATTTTTTATCACTTCATTACATAGAATAACTATGAAAACGTTTTAATGAAAATATGACATTATTTTTCCTTTCAGACTGAAATTTGTATTATTTTAAAACCCTTATTTATAAAAATGATATGAAAAATGTTTTAATTTTATCATTAGATATTTAATGAAAATTATACCTATATTTTACCATTGGTAGTCTTAGATGTATTTTTGTTTTTTTATTCCAATCAAGTCACATCATGTACATTTCATGTTAAAAACGAATGTTTGGTATGAAAAGACATACCACCATTACAATTGATATTTCCTTGAATCTTAAATTGGTTGTTTACATGTTTAATTAGAAGAAAATATTGTTCTTTTTATATTATAGTCATTTATATTTTTTTAATTATGGTGTTTATGAAATGTTTTTTAAAAGTTTTTTTCCTACATTTGATAATGATTCCTTTAAAATATTTCAGTGATATTATCAATGAAGATGTTTTTCGAGAATGTTTTTTTAAGAAATTGTTTAATAAAATCCAAGAATTATTTATAAGATCTCAGGTATAATTGTTTACAAAATGATTTAAAATCATTTTTTATATTTTTTTATGTTTATTTTAATCACAAGGTCCTCAAAAGTATTTATTTATTAAAATGAATTTTCCACTGTGGAAATTATATGTTAATTATAATGGGTTTTTAAAAGAATCATCCAAATTATATACCATATAAGATGACATATGTTGATGTTACTCCTGAAATAATGGTTAAATGATTCAAGTATTCCATTTATTTTCTTTTTAAGAATAGTTAATGTTTTGATGGAATGATATTTATGAAACTCGTTTTTCATCCACATGTTATATGCCTTTTAAACCCACTTATTTTTATGTTGGTGACTATGAAACATACCTTTTTTATATATGTATTGAGATTATGGAATGTACATGATTCAAACAACATTTTATTGGTTATGATAATATTTTTTTTATAATCTTGTTTCATTCATATGTAATATTATTTATGTCTTCGTTTGGATCTATATATCTCTCCAATGCATTGGGTAATGATAGATGACTCAATTTTATATATGTTATTTGTGAAATATAATTTGTGTTGGAAATTTTATGTGTGAAATTAACTACTTGTTCACAATGTTATTCATTGACCAAGTTTCATGTCATTAGTTTATGGACGAAACAAATTATGTGATAAAATTATATGAGTGATCCTTATTATCTGTTAATAATTTTATTAATGGACCTGGTTTCATGTCCATAAGTTTAAGATGGGTCTTATTTACATGTTCACAATGTTTCTTGATAACCTGATTACATGTTCACAATGTTATGAAATATCCTTGTTTCTTATCCATAGGTATATGTGTGAGCCTTATTACATGTTCACACTATTCTTTATGGACCTGGTTTCATGTCCAAGATATGATGTGGGGGCCGAATATCTTGTCATTTATATAATCTGTGAACCTTTTTATACTTATACGTGTTCAAAATATTAGAAAACAATGTGCATGAAATAAACTCCATGTCTTATACCTATATTATGTTTTTATGAATTATTCACTTTTTTCTCTTAAGATTCATGTCATATTAATTGTTAATCTTTATTATGAACTATATTATGTAGGTTACAATCTTAAAATGTTATAATCAAGTTATATAACCATTATTTAAATTTTATGCTTTTCCAATTCTAATATATCCTCTTACATAGAATATGATCTCACCTTTCTTAGGATTCCTTCCCTATGGTTATGATGAATATTTTTAGGAAGAAGTACTAAATGTGAAGATATTTATGGGATATCTCAATGATGTTTCACCGAAATCAAAGATTTTTATTCCATGTTTCTAATGACAATATGATATTATGGTTCTCGAGCATGTATTTTTGTAATGAACAAAATATTCGCGTAAAATGATTTAAAATCAATGTATGTTAATCCTAGATATCTATATATCATGAATTTTTTTTCTATTGGACATGAGTGATTTTTAATTCATTGAAGGTAGGGAGGTTAATGATGATCGTTCAATGGGAACATGGTGGTGATGGGTTTAAAAAAATTGATTCATATTTTAATAATTATGACTCAATTTGAAGGATTGGGTCTTTTAGTACAATGAATAGGTGGTTCTTTGACTTTACCTATAGTTAAGGATTATTATTATGAAATCATCCCTGACAACATCACAATACATAATTTTGAGAGATGATTTGACTTTGATATTGAGAACATGATACAATAACAGACCATTCTATTCCCACTTATCATATGGTTCCTTCCAATATGAACGATCTCATGGTTCATCAATTTGAGTTATAGCGTAAGGTAATTATCAAACTGAGTTCATATTTATAGTGTGAACAAGTGAAAATTTTCTATTAGGTAGAAAATGCACTTCGAATCTTCAATTGATTAAAAAAGACGATTAAGTTGACTTGGAAGAAAATATATCATCTTCCAAGGATTGATGTAATTTTTAGTCATTTATAGGTCACTGGATGGTTATTCAATATTGATCATAGATTTGGAAATCAATAGCAGCAAAATAGAGATGGTTACATTGTGAAGTATCACAGTGCCTATGGGCTATATGTGTACTCAATGATGTTATTCAGACAAATGACCATTCAAGAAGTGTTCATTACTCTAATGATCATTATATTTTACCCTTACCTAGGATCATTAATCATTGTGTTTTTGCTGACATTCTCATGTAATCGATGTAAACATTATTGCATGAATGACATCATGAGAATGTATTCGAAATTCATCATGCATATCAAATTTTTATCAAGATACAAATGTGTGAATTTTTCTTTTTTTATGGAAGAATATTAGAGAATGTGTTCTGTAATATAGTCATAAAACTGGGAATATTGAAGATTGAAGTGATATGCTTGAAAATTCCCAAAAAAACATGTTCATGATCAAATGATTTATGGAAAACACTAGTATTTCTATCATTTTGTCATGGAATTCTCTTGATTATCTACACCCATGGATGAAATGAAAATGAAGGGGGTGATATTATTGTGGTCAAACAGGTGCGAAATAAAATTTTATGATTCGAGGAGGTAGTTTACTATAGTGTATATAATGATAATTCATGAGCATGAAATCATCTATTCGGTATACATTGATATGTCAAGTATTGGTATAGGATATTTCCTAATAAAGTGATAAAGTAGTATCTTATGGGACTTTAATTTTGAGACCCCAATATAGAAACTACTCTACTAATTACATTGTGATTGTGGTGATGATCTACTCTTTGATGTTATGGTGACACAATATCATCAATGAAAGGTTCTTTAACTAAATTAACTATAAGATCCTCTGTTACATCATCACAAAGTGGGACATTAAACTGATATTGAGGTACTTGGTATAGTATCATCAAATATTATGATTGAGATATTTTTTGAACTATGGAACTGTGACATCACAACATATTCTTATAGATGTATGACATAGTTGATAAGGATCCTGGTGATATGCCTTTATTGGAACAATGGTGAATTATGATATTGATGGTGGATCATAGAAGGGATACATTTAGGGATCATGGATAATTTCTTATGCTCTATTTTGGGTCACATCATCTCTAGTATATTTGGTATAGGCATAATTGGAGTTAGAATAAGTGTGTGTTGTGATACAAGAACAACTTTCTAGATTCCCCCCGATACAAACGTGGTTGTAACTAATAATGATATGACATTTTTGGAATGTGAGGGTCATGGTCTATATATTTATTATATATCAGATAATGGTGGATTTCATACCTCAATATAGGGAGTATATCATGGTGTGAAAAAGATGAAACATGACATTAGGCAATATCTCTCATGACTACGAATAAAGATGGAAATCAATTGTTTCATATCATAATGCCTAACCTATTATTGGGTTAAGGTCAAGAAAAAGTGTTTTTTTTGTTTATATTTCCCCTTCCTATTCACATGTAATGGTGGGAGGGAATCATGATGGAATTTTAAATGGGGTTACGCAAAATCTCAATGAGTAATGATGTTGTTTGTGTGATTTTCAATAGTTCGAAGATGGTTTCCCACATTTAACTGATTAGTGAGACTCTCTTAGTATATGAGATGGGGAGGCATTACTATAGTGAGATAATATTCTTTAATATAGTTTAACTTTTAATTTGGCCTACTATATATACATATTAAACATTGACGTTTTTTATAGGCTTTGTTGAAATCCATAGTGACTCGTCTGATATTGATTAGGGAATAACTTACATAGAATGAAATACAGTTCAAACCTATGACACACATCATGGATGATATTCCATGATCTTACATTTTTGATAATATTTGTATCGTGGGATATTATTTCTTGTGTTTTCAGAAAAAAAAAATTTAGTTGGATTTAATTCAGATATTAATTTATGAGTATCTTTATGGGAGTCTATGTCAGTCACAATATTGTTACCCTGGGGTTCCTGATGCCCATGTTATAGGTCCTAATTTGTTTTAGAAATAAATTGAGAGAGTTCAACAGATTAAAAATATATTTATAAAGGCACAATTAATTTTTAGATCCTCTGGCATCCATTTGAGGAATTTTTTGGAGTTTTGGTGGTAAATTGAAATTTAAGGATATTGACTCCTCAATTATTCCATTGACCTATTCAAATGAATAGTAAACAAGAAAAACAAAATTTGGATATTTGAGATCACTGAAAACGTTGGTGCAATGGAACACCATTTTGATATTACATCTCTTTATTGGGGAATTGCCGATGTGATTCATGTTTCATTGTTCTAGGGGAACGATATCAATGCTATGATTGTTTTAGATAAAAAACACGTAAATTTATTTCTAGTTGCATCCTATGAGGATCATATGGTTTTTATTATGGACCATTGTGATAAATCAAAATGAGGGATGTTGATAAAACTTGAATGGGTTTTGTCGAATCATCGATGTATCCAGTAGGTGATGTAGGAATCTACTATTCAAAATTAGTGGATTAGGTTTTTTGAGAATGTCCAATTGAAATAATTATACGGGTTGATAATATATTATATTTGTTAATGTTAATATTACATTGTTTTAATTAATACTTTAACACTCTTTTATACGTAATGATTAAGTGTTTTTTTTGAAAATCAAAATATTCAGAAAAAACTATTGTTTGGTTTCATTGTGTAAAAAAGGGGTGAAATATGGGATTCATGGATTATGTAAAGGGTGAATTGGGTTCTTTAGAACCATTATGTCATGACATGACTCATTGGATCTCTAATATCTTGTGGAATGTAAAGTTTCATACCCATATCCCACCAAATATTGGATATTTTATAGAGACCAGTTGAGAGTGTTCATATAAAAAACATCAGAGGCCTCATCATTAGGTTCATGTTAACATTAACAAATCTCTACAAACTGAAATTTTTTTTGAAGGAATTTATTTTTTTACCAAAGTTTCAGGAATAAATGTATCCCACATCAGAGTACAATGCAAGTACATGAAATCTAAGGGGCCATATACAAGCCCCCCAAAATAATATGAATGTTTCCAATGTATTACTGATAAGGGGAATAAAATCAATATTAAAATACAAGAATCCATTATGATCCTTCTTATTAAACTATGCTTCAAATGACTTTATTCTTGAATGGAATCTATCATAAGAATTTTCATCAACATCATACATGACATGTGTAGTAAAATTCTATTTAGTGGTAAGCATAACATACACATTATTAAAAATTAAAATCATCAAAAATAATTCATCAATGAAAGATAGATCAATATCAAAAAGTCTAGTAAAATAAATAGTGAATCAATTAAAATTTCCAATTTATGTTCATGGATAAACACCAATCCGAAATCTATGTTTACTACCACACTACTATCCCAGGACTCTAGTCGATGGAAAATGTAAAGTTCGTATAAATGAAATCACTCCTTATGTTTCATTAACATAGATATTGATCAATTTTCAAGTCATTAATGTTGGGCTTGTTTTTTAATTAGTCCATCAGGGATGTCAAAAAATGTCGATACAAATGTAATGAAAAACACATATAGCCACATTAGGTTGTCTCGCCCTATATATAATGGTCCACTAAGATGGGTATCATAGACTCAAGATGTTGGTAATAGGGTACATGTTTGAATGTAGAAAATAATGATTATGGATCACACCATTGTCCACAGAGAGGGATACCTGACTATATCTAAAACTAACCCCATAGAAAGGTTCACTAATGCTATTCTTAGTATATGATTAATCACTGTACCATCATAATGATGGACCAAGGGATCATAATCTTCTAATATTCTTATAGAATGATGTAAATAATGGATTCAAACTATCCTAGGAGTGGTATAAAATTTTTATATATAATGGACAACATGACCATGATATATGGACATGTGAAGTATGTGCTTTTTCCCAATATTTTTAGATTATTCTTCCAATAAACACTAGATTTTCCCATATACATAATCCATGACTGTGCACACTACTAATGACCATGTACATGTACATGTTATCCTAAGTTAAACATTTTTTCACTAATAAAGGGTAACATAACACCTAAATGGTTGCACATTATGTGATATATTTCTCGATTTGTAAACACTAGCCACTAATGAAGGGGATTTAAACAAAGTGTGTTCATACAATTTTCATGTCACATATTTTATATTTCCCTTTAATGTAAATATTAATCATTTTTTTCACCCGCATTACTTCCTTAATTATATTTTCCAATAAACAAATATTTAAAACTCATATATACTATCAAATACACATGTCTATCATATATAGTTGGATTTTCAACATATCCATTAAGATTCTGACCATCATCGCACTATATCGCCAAATTTGAATACCATGTAATGAAAATTATCATTATAATACATAACACTCAATCATCTTCATCACTCCATGAACATGTCTTCAAATTCCAAATATATACTTGTGGAAATGTCTTATTGTTCCATGTATTGATGGAATACATGAATGGTTTAATTTTATTATTGAATCAATGGTAAAACAAAACAACAAAAATTAACACTTTAAGAATGAGGGGATAATATAACAAAATATAAAACTAATAAAATAGGTATTGACCATTTTTTAGGATGAAATTATTCCATTGAAGGATGAAATAATTCATAAAGAATAATAGACAAGGATCTCTGAAAATTTATTGAGACGTAATTTTAGGATTAAAAACACCAATTAGTAATCCATAGTAAACTTGTGAATTAATATTCTAAAAAAATGTATTCATGATAGGTAAGAGGATTCATAAATTGGAATTTATTGAAAAAAAATTAAAATACCTACCGCAAAATTAGATAATTAAATGAACTATAACATAGCCTATGTAATTTATGTATTCCATATGAAAGAACATAATTGAAGAGAAAAAACTCATTGTCATGTGGATTGTCGATCCAAAATTCATGTGTTATTCATCAATGATAGTTTCCATGATAATTAAAAATCTCAAGTATTATACCGAAAATCCACTGATCTAGAAATAAGATGGTTTTAAAATTGTGTATTTCCAGCAACCCATCCCCAGATTTCCTAGAGCTTGTGTCAAATACTAAATAAACTGTCATGATTACAAGGAATCAATCCCTAGCATAATGATCCATTTAGTATACTTGGTAAACCAAATACATTATAGAGTATTGAATTGCAAATTAATAAATTGATTACAACATATTTCTTTTTTATTAAAAAACAAATAAATTGATTTGAGAATAAATCTAAATATATCTATTATAATATTTAATATCAATCATTGTATGCTTCTTATATTCTTGGGGAAGTAGAAAAAATAAGTGTGAGCTCCAATTCATAGTAAGGAAAAAAATATAGAAGACACAAAAATTAATCAATGAGAATAGTCAATATGTAATGGTAAGTAACATGAAACACATTCATTAAGACAACAAGATAAGGGAAAAAAATATGGAAATGTAAGAAACTAAAAAACATTACATCTAAATAACTGAAAATGAAATGTATCCAATGATATTTCAAGGAAAATGTCATGTATAAATAATCACTGAGTTATCAATAAAGAAAATACTTACTTTTTGGACGTCATGTTTCCTAGAACCATGATACCTTTACTGTAAAAAAAATTTACCACTACAATTTTCACAAATTATTTTTCAAATGAGACTACTGATGCATTGAGGAGATTTCATTCACATGTCTCCAACCCATAGGGCTTTCCATAAATGGTCTGTAACCCGTTTATTTCATGTCCAAATTATTTTTTCGTATATAAAATAAATAATACTCCTTATAAAACATCCATATTGAATAAATAATATGTATTTATTAGTAATACCCCATGGGAGGTTAAGTATAATAGGGGTTGTTGACATTGAAAAAATCTTGAAGAAAAATAACATTTAAACATTTTAATGTGTCACATATCACATTGAAAAATTTAAATCGTAATTCCTATTGAATTAAATGAAACAAATAATATCATGAGAAGAAGTTGATAAAGGATATAAAATATCAAATGGTAGTATATAAACCATATAAAAGTGAATTGGTGCACATAAATATAAGTCTCAATGTCATGTAAATTGAGATGAAAACCTTATGAATTTCATAAAAAATGAATTAGAAACTGAAAAGGTAATAATACATAAATAAAATAGTTAAATACCATTAATATAAATTTATTCATGATATTATATGTCAGTGTGGTAGTATGTAATCCATATATAAGAAATTAGGTGCACAAAAATTATGTATGCCTCACAGAATGAAATTCAGACAATGATCCCTTACTATGACGGTAGATTTTGAGTCAAGGGTTCCATGAAAGAGTACCATCAATTGAATCATTTGAAAATAATGAAATAAATGGAAACTATGATATAATATATTAACATATGTAGTAAATACACCAAATAAATGATGTCAGTGGTGAACATGACATTTATCTCTTGGATGTAAAAAGTGAGATGAGAATCCATTACCTTTAATTTTCATTTCTGGTTAACTTCATTAAAATTCATGCATAATAAACATAAGTTAATTTTATACTTTCCTCATAGACATTTTCATGTATATTAATACTTTTATTTCAATTATTACCATGTTGTGTCTGACTACACAAACGATTATGTTTACGTCAGGTGTTTTTTACCAAATTCGGTTTATGCCTCAAAACTACTATTATTGGTCAACAATAGTCATGGGGTTCAAAATATAACATTTATATAATAAATACCATGACATAGTTATCATATTTATAAATATAATATACTTTTATAATCAATCATTAAATATGGATATGAAAAATGAATTAACATTACAAGCATGGAGATGGGGAGTTCTACTTACGGATTAGTAAGGTTTAAATTTTTCAAAGGTCATTATTGAAATAAGGTATGTAACACTACATCATTACATAATTATAATTATATAATAAGTACAATATTATTTAATCATACATACTTATATAAATAATTCTGTTATGTAAAAGAAATCACATCATGTCAAGGAAGCAATCGTCTGTATATCTATGAACAACGTTATATATTTTAAAGTGTGTGGAGGTGTAATAATAAAAATGATATATATTTATATATATATTTCCATAAAGTTAATTAGGTAATGGATATCATATATATGTTTTTTACATATCATAATATTAATTATGTATATTCTTATATTATTTTCATGTATCGTGTGAATGAATCAAATCGCTTTGAGGGGGCCATAGTCCACATTTACTCAAACAAGATTTTCATATTTACACATGATGGAAGAATAAAGTGTTGGGCATGTATTGGCTCAACAATAAACTATAAATATTATTGATTTTGATGCTCACAAATACCCTTTTTTAGTAATGATAATACAGAAATTTATTTTAGAAAATTAATATTCATTACAATCCTTATTTTGGAGTTATATTTAATCATTTTATTCACTGGGAATATTCATCAAAATTTCATAAATTCCTATATGTGTATTCTTGAGATACTAATTTTTTTATTCTAGAAACATTATCCATACCCTGTGTTGACGAATATAACATAAGGAAGAACCCCTAGGTTTTTTTTAAACATTATGTTGAAATATAAAAAACCTAGGGTAAATCAAAACTACATAGAAAGAAATGTATGGATAAAGAACATTAAGTTTGGATGGAACCTTATTATTGACAATAAGAAAAATTATTTTTAAAAGAACCCTATATATTTATGGATCCTTATGTTTGAGAAGCAAACATATAGATCATAATCGTTATGTTTTAAATCATACAATTGAATAATGAATTTTATATAGTTGAACCCTATGTTTGGTATTTTTTACAATTTATTATGTAACCCTTGGTTTGGATTTTCCACCAGAGATATTTGAATTTACAGTTTTATCAGAGATTCATGTAACAGTCTTTTCAGAATATCAAGGTGATTTAAAGATCATTTCAAACCAATTTATTGCACTATTTTGACCAATTCAAAGATCGTTATGATTGATTAAAAAAAATATTTAGTGGAGAAATTCTCACCTATTCTTAAAGGATGTTACATCTAGTCTGAGGTGTTTTATGAATACGAATTATGATGATCTATCAGGAAATTTTCTTGGATCTGGAATTTTGATGTAAACACTCTTCATTATTATATTCTATCGGTTTATTTTTTCAATATTTATATGTTTGTGTGATTCAAATAAAATGTTACACATATTTCCTTTGATACTGCATTCTTGTAAATATATATTACATATCTAATGCAACAATTTATCGGACTCTATTATCTACCATTGGGGATAAATTATTGATACATAAATTTTTTTAATGTTGTATTTTCTTATGTCTGCAATGGTTGTTGGTTACTTCGTTCGTTTAAATATCTTTGGCAACCACATCACATCAGAACTACTCTTTATTGAAGAAATTATTTAATGATGAAGAATATCCATCTACTATAAATTCCAATAAAAACTATGAAGTTCAACTAGATCCCTTTAAATAAATATATATTTATTGAATATTTCAACAAATCATACATAGTTGTGGTGGTGTATCAACATCTTGATATAATCTGAGGATATTCAGTTCTCTATTAATAAAAAAGAAGGCAATATTTTTCTGTCTTATTTTTAATATTGTCAACTACCTACACTTAGTTTTGGATTAGTCCTATGAAATTTGGAACTTACTATTGAAATTAACCATACTCATAGAGAGATTAATTGGTGGAGTGGACTAGTGGATATATGTTCCACGAACCACTATAAAAATGAATGTTCTGTATTTCTATTTTATCTAATGCATAATATTATATAAAATCATAAAAATCTCTTATCTACATAGTTAATAGCCTATTTTCAATATCTAGAATTGTGGATGATTTTGAAAAGACAAAATTCACCCCCTCTCATGTTTATTTTTATATTCTAAACAAAAATTTGGTATCAAAGGAGATCTTTAGGATAAATATATAACAATTTAAATGTATAAGTTGTATACAATGATTGAAATGACTAATCGTAGCGAATTAATGTTAATGGTTTGGGCTCTTTATTGGAATGGTGATAATAATAGATATTGGAAATAATTAATGATTATCTATTTGAAAAATTTGGGATTTAATGTCTACTCAAAGATCATTACTCCTTATATAATTCATCAAAATCCTAAAATATATAATGCTGATATAGAGGATGTGTATGATATGAATTATAGAGCTATAAATGCTATTATCTATAGTCTTGGACTAGATGAAATAATTCATGTCTCTCAATGTCCTACTTCTTATGAAATGTGGAAAACTATTGTAGTTTCCTATGAAAGAATAGATAATTTGAGACAAATGAGTAATTTAAAATAAAATCTGAAATTTGAAAAACAAATAATGTTTGATGGAGAGTGTTTCACTCAAAAACGTAATAAATCAAGAGGTTACAAATAGTATTATAGCCTTAGGTGTTCTTATCAAACAAGCATATCAAACATTTAAAGTAGTGAGAGTACTACCTACTAAATGGAATGGTATATCATCTGCAATTCACAAATAATAACCTATCAATAATCTAATAATGAGCAAATTAATTGGGGAAATGATTGTGTAAGATGCTGAAATGAAAGATTAATCTAAATATCATAAAATCCTACTTAAATGGGATAATACTACTCTAGAGGTAAAATATATGAAGTATAGTTAAATTTTACAAGAAAAAATGTGGATTTAGAAATCCAATAAAAAGGATGAGAAAGAATACAAAGAAGTCAGATTCTATGTATTCAATAAATTGGTTCATATAAGGCATGATTGTCATCACCTAAATTGTGAAAAGAGAAAGTTAGAAATTAAATATCAAAAAAAATTGATTATGAACATGAAGGAAAATATGCAATGAAGGATAATGTGGTTGTTTCTGAAGACTCCAAAATCTCATCAAAAAATATTTTAGAAAAGAAAGAATCATATATAAAAGTAAATATCTGCTTCAATTCAAGAGAAGATAAGTTCCATACCTATTATTTATCTAATTCTTAATCTGATTCAAATTATTCAATTAATATATTTTTTGCCTACTTCCCAATGCTACAAGAAAAATTTTACTCTATATTAAAAATCCATATTCGTTAATTAATATTCACAATGGTATTTTAGGAGAATGACATACCTTAATTAAACTACATCAAGAGTTAACTGAAAAATTTAACACATCCACCACAAATTGTGTAGATCATAAAAATAAAATTAATGATTTATAATATGATGTGGAAACTTATAAAAGTGCTACTCGCTGATTTACAAAAGAAGAGAATATTTTAAATAAAATTACTTCAGGGAATGTAATGAGAAATGATTCAGTATTGGGTGTAGGGTTGAAAAATAAAAACTATATAAGAATTATTTTTGTACAAACATAATAACTATTACTTCTCATTTTAGTGGAATATAATGAAATATATCAAGAAATTATAATTTATGAAACCATAAAATAAGTGTAATTTAAAGATATTTCATTTAAAAATGTTTGTCTAAAGAAATTGATATGTGTTTTGGAAAAATTCATATCTGGATTCTCAAATTTCTACTAGCTAACACTACTAGACCCATGAGGATATGGGCACCAAAACAATATTTTGTCTAAATTTCCGTTGTTAGAAACCTGTCCCAAAAAAGAAAAGATATACGGTATATGGAAAATTTTATATCTAATCACAGGAGTGGAAAGCCATAAAACTTCAATTCACTAACTAAAATATATAGAAGTCTAGTAACCTTTTGTGATAATATTAGAGGAATGATAATAGGATTTGGAACTGTTAGAGATAAAAAAACAGTCAAAAATAAATAAAGTATTATATGTACAATAGTTAAAGCGCAACCTGATAAGTATCTCACAACTCTATGATGATGTATGTTATGTTGATTTTTCAAACAATTTATGCCCTATATTTTATCGCCAATTGCATAATAGTAGAGAACCTATTAATTATAATAATTATACTTTGTATTAAAATTTCATGTTTAAATATATAGTGAATTGTTTAATGAATAAATAAATGAGTCATGGATCTGACAACAGAGGCTTGTTCATTGTATTTTTTATGATTCACATAAATTTTCCTTGAAACAAGTAGTTTATGATTTACCTACTCTTATATTTGAGAACGACAGATTATATGATGCATGCCAAATTTTAAAGCAACACCAATATTCCATCAAATATATTAAAAAAAATTGAATAAAAACCTATAGAACATATTCACATGGATCAGTTTGGACAATCAAGAGCAGCATAATTAGATGGTAAAATATATTTATATGTAATAGTTATTTATTTTTGTAGATTTATTTTTGAATATTTTCTAATTCTAAAATGTGAAGTATTTAATATTTATGATTGTTTTTGTAAAACATTTCAATATGAAAACGTTGTCAAGATAATTCTATTAAGAAGTTATCATGGTGGAGAATTTGAGAATCTGGAAGTCATTCCCTTTTGTTCGAACCTAATTATTAAACTCACCCTCTTTAAAAACAGAACACCTCAACAAAATGGAATTGTTGAAAAAAGAAATTGAACTATTCATGAAATGGGTAGGACCGTGCTGAATGAATATAGTCCTCTAACCTACTTGTGGGAATAAACTATAAGCACATTCTTCTATATCATAAATATAGATTTAATTCAGCATATTTTCAAAAATTATCCTTCTAAAAATTTATATAACAGATATCCAAATGTAATGTACTTTATGGTTTCTTGAATACAAGGTGCATATCATAAACACAGAGGATATTCTTGGTATATTTGATCCAAAAGATGATGAAGGAATATTTTTAGGATATTCATGTTACCTTTTATTTTTTAATGTGTTTAATAATATGTCAAGGATTGTTAAAGAATTAGTTAATGTGATGTTTGGTGAAACATTCCCTTTTATTAATGATAAATTTAAAACTAATGAAATTACTTTCTATTTTCATATCATGAGACATGAAAATATCAAAAATGATTTTGAAAATATTATAAATCAAATTCAGTCTAGTTCATAAGAACATAATACTGAAGAACCATAATGTGTTTTGTCTATACATTATAGAACACTAAAGAATCCTCTTTTTTACCTGTTATAAGGGCCATATTTTTATAAAAAGAACTAGAAAAAATATAGGAAACCTAGTTAAGTTCTATACATTTTTATATGAACTAGAACCTAAATATTTTTTAGATTCCTTAGAAATAAGAGATAGCTGTTAGCCTTATAGTAAATTTTAACCCATATTAAAAGGAATAATGTTTCTGAATTAAATGAAAGGCCATAAAATTATACAGTTATAGGAACAAAATGTGTTTTTATAAATAAACATGATGATAAATTTATTATAACTAGATGTAAATATATATTAGTATCTAAATGATATAATAACGATGAACTTATAGATTATGATGTTACCTTTTCCCCTATATCTATATTAAAATCAACTATAATTCTTTTAGATTATGAATCTCATAAGAAAATTAAATTATATCAGATGGTTATTAAATATTTCTTTTTAAAGGTTATTGAAAATAGGAAAGTAATTTTGAACCACCTCCTTGTTTTGAAAATTCTCAAAAAACTAATTCTGTTTAAAAACATACTAAAACATTCTATGGCCTTAAACATGCTCCTATAACATGGAATGAACAAATAATTTATTTTCATTTGAAAAATGTATTTACTCTAGGATTGGAAGCCCAATGATTTTTTATGAAAAATATTTTTTCAAACGCTTAATTAGTTCATATCTGTGATGATGATGTTATTTTTGGTTCATATAACGATAAACATTGTAATGATTTTTCAGAACTCATGGAAAAGGAATTTGAAAGTTCTATTTTTGGAGAATTAAATTTCTTTTTAGGACATCAAATTTATCAAAATGAGCATGGAAATTTTTTAAGAAAAATTAAATATATTATCAATTTATTGAAAAATATTGGTCTTGAGGACAATACGTCATATATAACTCCCAAGTGTACTATTATGAAACATGATTTAGATGAAGATGGAAAACTAGTGGGAAACAATTTATATTGAGGTGTGATTGGTAGTTTATTAGGTCTTACTACTAGAAAGATTGGCATTATATTTTTTGTATATTTATGTTCTAGATTTCAAACAAATCATAAATAATAACATTTTATTACCTTGAAAAGTATTTTTTTTATATTTAAAAGGAACTATTTATCAATCAATTCTTTATCCACAAACTTCTGAATTTAATTTAATATCATATTTACATGCTAATTTTTAGGCAGTAGATTAGATAGAAAATGTACCCCTGGATCCTGTTTGTTTTTTGAAAAATTTTCATATCATGGTAAAATAAGAAACAACACTTAGATTCACTGTAAACATCCAAGGCGGAATGTATATCATTAGGAAGATTTTGTGCACAAGTATTGTGGATAAAAAACACACTAATCGAAGTTGTACAAAATTTTAATATTAAACATATTTTTTGTGATAATACTAGTGAAATAAATATTTCAAAAAAATCTTATATGTTATTCAAGAACTAAACATATTGATATTAGGCATCATTTTCTAATAGATCATGTTCTTAAAAAGGATATATCATTAGAATTTGTAAACACAGAATATCAATTAGTTGACATTTCAAAGAACAACTTACCCTATAAGATTTGTTTTTATTAAAGTGGAGTTAGGTTTATTTATTTTTTAAAATAAATTTTATTCTTTTATTATATAATATTTTTTTATTCTAATTTATTTATGGAAAATTTATTTTATGATTAAATTAAATCTAATTTGTTTTAATATTATTATTTTTCTATCTATTTTAGTTATATTATTTAATATTACATTTATATGCAACATATATATTTAAAAAAATTATTAATTACCCTATGTAAACAGCACGAGAAATAAGGCTATGATATTACCATTCAGAAACAATTCAAATATATTATCCTTCAATTTTTGAACTGTTTCACCTAACCCAAACCCTCGTCTACCTTCTAAAACCTATAATCCAAAAAACCTCAGTTTTTTATATTTTTAGAAATGAATATATCAAAGATAAATAAAGTGGGTGAATCCAGTGATCTGAAGTGATAATAAGTTTTAGGAAAAAGGATTATTCAATGAAAAGTTATAGAATTCGAATGGCTCTACATGACAAATCAACTCCTAAAACATGGATTAGTGTATCAAGATCTGGAATCTATGTTCAATGAAGTTAACTTAGAGTATTACTATTAGGTAGAACTAAAATATTTATACAAAATAATAATATTTAGTATCATTTATTATGAAGAAAATATTTTTTCGAGAATAGAAGATAAAGAATTTTCCATTTTTCCATTTAAATTTTCAAAATTTGGAACTTTCCCCATAAAGGAGTATTTCATATAGATTTATGGTCTATTAGAGAAAAATATTATAAGTCTAAAGATTATATATTTTCTTTTTGGATCAAAAAATATAAAGAAGATTTTTTCAATGATCTTGAGGCAATTCAGAAAATATTAGTTAAATTTATTCAAACCGGAATTGCTACAAGGATGGCTGAAATGGATAAAATCATGTATCTAGACATGTATGTGATGTTTCATTTTTAAGTGAATTAAAGCTGAATTTTTCATGTTATATGTTAAGATATCATCAATACTGCTATAATCTAGATGCGAGGATGAATTTTTATCTTTATGAAAGGATACATTCTTAGATTCTTTTTAAGAAAGATATAATTTTATTAATATAATCTCAAATAAAATGTCACCCCAATAATGTAATAAATGGAAGAACTATACTAAAATTAGGTTTTCTCAGGAGTACAATGACATGAAAACTGTTACATATTGTTGCTTATGAGCAACATGGTTTTAGAGCTTTTTCTCAGGGGGACAAAGTGTATGTTAGAAAAGAATGAGTTGATGAATCCCGAACAGATGTTTTTTACCAGCCATCTAATTGGAGGCTTAATTATAATGCTAAAGGAGGATAAGAATAATCATTTCACGGTGTACTTGTCCTCAAGACAAGAAACATATATTTTCAACAAATTGAAGAACCGTTGTTGGGTTCTGGAGAATCTACATGCTCGGTTCATTTAAAAGAGATACTTCATGAATAAGATCATCAAGTAGACAATCAATATTGAAAGCATCAAGATATACCTATGAAAATTGATCATATAGAAACTAATATTAAAGAAACGAGTATTCAAGAAGAAAATGTTCAAGAAGAATCTTTTGGGAAAGAACAATATGGGAAGAAATAAGAAAATTAAATTATAGATATTATTGAGCATCTGTCAATAGAGATATCAAGACCTATCTCTAAAGATAAAATAATAGTTCTTAATAAACAATTGTTCTCTAGTGAAAAATATGTAGGGAAGTCAATTTATAATCCTTTATCAACTATTATTGTTGGACATTCAGATAACCCAAATGAAATAACATCTAATTCTTTATCAAATCATGTTGAGGAGCTTGTAATTAGTACAGTAAAATTTAGGAAGAAAATATAAATCTTCATCAAGAGCTTGATGTTTCAAGGAAAAATTTTAAGGATAATAAAAATAATTCTATTTCCAAAAAGTATTTTGAATAATTCAAGATAAATATGTTGGGTGATATTGGAAGATGACATCTAAAGTTGTTCCAATACCAGAATATGATGATCTAATATGGTATTTGGGGAGGAAATTTTAGTCATTCAATGTTGTGGTAGTAAGGCCAGTAAATCATCTTCTTCCCCCTCTACCTATCTATATTTTATTCACATATTTCAAACAATCACAACTGTAATTAGTAATAAGGATGATACTCCACAATACCTTTTCTGAAACATTTCTCCTTTATCAGTTTTGTTGGACAATAAGAAATTTCAAATTTACGAATTGATATAGAGAAATCCTGGTACCTGGATTCTACTGAACAAATACAGTGATAACATAAGAGAATTTATGCAGTCAAAAGACAGTTTTTATGAGTTTTTAAAAGTTAATTTAGTTGATTGTTTGCATCTTACACAAGAGTCAAGGATTTTGATCTGTAATCTGGGTGATGATCTTACAGAATGATTTTAGGCTCATATGGCAGAACTCGAAGAATTTTTTTAAGCATCGTAGGATCCAAAAGAACCCATGCCCCATCGAACCCGAACCAAATCCAATAAACATTTATGTTATGAAATTTTGAATCTTTAATCCCTAAGCTAAAAATGATCTATGTACATGAACATTTTTTATTAATAAAATTTCTTTGTTATTTTTATAAGTTATATGTTTATCTCAAACAATAAAAATCACTAACATGTTTGTTCTTACTGTATAATCAAACATTCATTTATTGTTATGTTCCAAATTAAATGTGTTTAATTTCATTTATTTTACATTATTTTTGATATTACAAAAATGGGGAGAAAATTTTTTTAACACAATATTTAATATTAAATTTCTTAGAACTGTTAATTTGAATTATTTGTATACATATTATGTTTATAATGTAAATCATAAATGAGAAGTGTTTAAAAACTATATTTTATGTTAAATTCTTATATTATTATATTAGTTTTTTGATCATCTAATAAGGGGAGATTGTTGGGTATATTTGTATCAACAATACTCTATAAAACATCTTGATTTTGATGATCACAAATACCCTTTTTAGTTTTACTAATGAAATTAATTTATGTTTATTTCATGAAAGTAATATTTATTATAATCCTTTTTTTGGAAATATATCCATGTTTCTTATTTGTGTGGAATATTCTTCAAAGTGTATGAAATGCTTTTAATCATATTCTAGAAACAATGTTCATTGTATTTAGGAACCATTGTTCGTACCCTACGTTGAAGAATGTAACATAAGAAACGAATCCAATATTTTTATTAAAACTTATGTTGAATGATAAACGAATTTGGTTAATCAACCCAACATTGACAAAAACATATGGATGATGAACCATATGTTTGTATGGAACCGTACATTTTACAAATAGAAAAATTATGGTTATGGAGCTCTAAGTAAGTGTGGATCCATATGTTTGGGAAGCAAATGTGTGGATCATCAACCATACTTTTTTAATCAACCATACATTGTCAAATTTATGTTTGGAGAATGAACACAACATAGTTGAGCCCAAAATTTTGTATTTTTATGTTTTATGAAGGAACCATACATTTTACTTCTTAACATTAGAGTTTTGAATTTACGATTTTATCGGAGTTTTGTGCAGTAGTCTTGGTGGAATATTAGGCCGACTAAAAGCTCATTTTGACTGATTTAGTGATCAATTTTGACCGATTCAAATAATGTAATGATTGATTCCAAAAATCCTATTAAGTGGAGAAATTATATACAATTATTAACGGATGTTATGAATTCTCTAACATATTTTATGAATTTGAATTCTTGAGATCTATAAGAATATTTTCATGGATATGGAATAACTGATGAAAGTCTCTACTTTATTTTATTCTATCGGTGTATTTTTTTAATAAATATGTGTTTTTTTATTCAAAGAAAAATGATCCCATAAGGTTATTGAAGAAACATTATTTTAATCAAATTATATATATACTGCAAGAATCAACCAGACTCTGTTATCTATAGAAAAGGATATATATTGAAGACATACATGTTTTGATTCTCGTATTTGTGGTTTGTTTGTTGTTGATATTTTTTAATTATTTTTTTAATGATAAATTGAAACTGGGTCACTTTACAAGTAATAGTTCATGAATAATTATATTTTCTAAAGAATAATACCCATCTACTATTATTTTTTGTTATAAAATATTATGTTCAATCAGAAAATTTTATATCAATATATTTTTGTTGAGAGTTTCAACTGCTCGTACTCAATTGTAGTGTAGTACCATCTTCTCTAACTAAGATGTGGATATACGGTTCTCTATAAATGAAATAGATGGCTATGTTTTTTATCTTTGTTTTCTATGGTTTTAACTATAAACACTCAGTTATGGATTGCTCTTATGATATAAGGACCTGACCAGTGAAATTTGGAAAGCTCGCATTAAGAGTAATTGGTATAGTGGACTGGAGGATCATTGTGCCCAGATCCAATAAAAAATGTGTTCTATATTTCAGTTTTTTCTACTCTAATTTTTTCCATTCAATAGTAATCATCTCTTATCCTCATAATCTATAGTTGATTATCAAAATCTAGAATTTTGGAAGATTTTAAAAACATGCAATTCATCAACCTCTTCTATATATTTGGATATTCCGATATAACATAGAGGCATGTTATAAATAAAAATTATTTAATTACAAAGAGATTATAAATTAAATATATAATATATATAAATATTTTTTCCAAGATAATGACCACAGTGATAGATGGTAGTGAATGTCGAAAAATCTTCATTTCATGAGGCAGTAGTTCTCCAAAAAATGATACAATATTTTTGTTACCCATTATATTGTCGTGTGTCTATGTATAGGTTAAACTCTCAACATGAAAACATCCTTGTATATTGAGATTACTGGTGTTTTCCTTTAATAATATAATAAATAGATATCATGGTTTGTATAATGGATATGAGCCTAGATTTATTTAGAAAAGACATTACCTTTTAATCGGGTAACTTCTTTTGGGTTAACAAAAAACATCCATGGAAGGTATTGTGCCCAATGGGATGATTATTTGTTGAAGGGGGAGATGTTAGGAGGCCATTTTGACAGATCCTGGGTAAATTTAAGAGGTTTTAAAGGTGTGATTGATGGGTAGAGGTGGTGAACATTTTTTAGGGAATGAAATGGACTCACTTGGTATTCTTGAAAAGAAGTTAGGTTTACACATGTTCTAATCTATAAAAGTAATAAAAAAACCCAGACTCATGAAAGAAATACTAATGGACGAAATTTTTCCATCCAATGGGTGTTGGAAATTGTTATAGTTCATTTTGACCGTTAACCTCATGGTTTTTGTCAAATTTTATTCATAATTACACCTTAATCATTGTAACTTTTTTTAATCACATTAACTAATTATTTAAAAAAAAATAAAGTTTCACTTAATAGACCAAATATATTATCATGGTTTCAATGGTAACTATACGATTTTAAAAATTCAAATCATGAAAGCAGAAATATATGGATTAATTTAAATCTCACAGATAGATGAATTAACAGGTTATAGTAGAAAAATGAGCAATAGTTTGATATATATTTGTTTTCAATTTAAAAGGTTTATAGATTATAATAATCTATATTATATTAATTGATTTTTAATTTTCCCAATGTGACATTAAAACTAATTTATAATTTAAATTAATATGAAAAATTATTTAAACGATATTGTAGTTTTTAACTAAAATGTGGTATTTTTCACTATTCGCTAAAAAATGATGATTCCCATAAAAATCCCAAAAATTATCCTAAGATAATTTATATTTTATGAATTCAAAAAAATGTTTAATTTATCAAATTAAAATATTAAAAGTTTCCAAATTAATATTTAAAATAGGATCACCACTAAAAGTCAGTAACAATTCATTAATAAAAATATAGGTTTTATGTAATATATTAGGATTTCTCTCATCCTATGATTACCAAAAATATTGTATGAATATAATAAAATTAATTGATAGAATATGTAACATATTAATTAGATTAATAGTACACACTAATTGTAATTATTTTTATCAATTATAGTAAAATATCTTTGTGAGCATAAAAATATCCTATTAATATTTAAGTGGTTCTCATATTCATTTACAATTTATTTGTAACCAATGAATTAGTTTTCTAAATGATACATTTTCATAAGTTATATAATAGTATTGATAATGGATATTTTATATTAAATAATAATTTTTAAATTATAGATTGTTTCTCGATAAGAACCAGTATTGTGTATAGTGCAACCCATTAATGAAGGTCGATGTTGTGTGCAACACGAGATATTGAGGAAGGGAATTGTTGTGTATGATTTATGAAAACATATTGTCATGTGCGTTGAAATATAACTCAATGTTTCCTGTGTTGAAATATATAGAACGTATTATAAATTGTAAATACATTTTAAAGTATACAGATATTACATTATCTAATGCGATTACTGTCATGGGTCATACGCGCTATCGAACACAAGGTGATAACATTAGTTTTTCAGGGCATCACATTTTCCCTATATTATTTAATTTTAATCCTCACGATTTAAAATCAATCAAGGTTATAGTTTTTTTGATATTTCCTATATTTAAATCTCACATCATCATAAGGGTTCATAATTAATCCTCTATAAAATAAATAATGCAATTTAATTAGGTCACATGTACTAATGTGTAACTAGGATTCTAATTATGATAACATTAGTGGAAATTACATATACATATTTTTGGGAAATCATAATTATAATAGGGAGTGAATGTGGTCATAAATTATAAACAAGTGAATGATCAATGTAATATTGAGGGCCTCAAAGCTGAATATATATGATAATTTAAAATGCATTCAGTTTAATAGAAATTTCGGAATTAGGAAAACATTTTACTTTATTTAATTTTACAAATGTTGGTAAATCCCTTTATAGACCCTTAATATTAAAAAAATATTCTTACATGATAGGATTAAATTTAATATGAAGAATTATAATTTTTTCTTGTTCATTGACCATATTTAATTTTGTTACAGTACTGAAAAAAAAATTAATTACCAATAATGAAATTTTCTTTTTTTTATTCCCAAATCACTAAAATAAAATTTTAAAGGATTGTGAGGCTGATAAAAGAATGAAATGTCTCATTATTTTGCATTAAATATCTCCAAAAATAAATAGGGTTAATATATAAATTTTAAATCATCAAAACTACTACTATTGGTTCATCATTATTATTTATTTGTTAAATTGTTTGAAGAAAAACAATGAACATTGACCTGAATATTTTATATGTTATTTGTTGGTGTGAATCCCTTATCGTCCTTCAATCATAGGTTCAAGACCCACTTCCTTTCTAAATTTAATTAGTTGTCACCCGACTTATAGGTTTTCTTTTTCTAAAACAAAATTAATATAATTTGAAAAAAGAAATATGATGGTCATCCATGAAATTAGGTTATTCACTAAATAGAATTTTATATATGGTTTTCAATATAATCCCAATATATAAATACCACATCCATTTTATTTGTATATCGTTCATTCCTTGTTGTAGGGTTTTTCTATAATATAAGTAGTTGGATTTGGAAATTAGGACTCCATATCTTCAATCTAAAACTCATTAGTTTTATCCAAGTTTACTTATAATGTATCCAAATCCTTCACAAAGGTTTGTAAAAAAAAATTGTTCTCCTACGTGTTTTCCTCGAGAGTGTCACCCTAGGTGTGCAGTAATGCTAATTGTCATGTACCAAGATATCCCAAGTCAAGCTCTAAATACCTTGTCCGTGTTGATACACTTAGGTACATCTAACCAAAAACCACATCAAATTGTAGTATCTAGAGAAGGATGTATTTCTTATAAGACCCACATAATCTACATATTTATAAATCATTATGGTTTTCATCTATTCTTCGTATAATTATACCATAGGGTTACGTTTTCTAATCTTGGTTTTTCAAAATGCAGTTTTCATTGATACTACTAAACTTCCTTTGATACCATCTATAGTGACCCAGCATCATATAGCCCAAAGCCGGTGTTTTCTACTAAATAAATTGGAATGATTATGAGGAATGAATCCCTGAAGGACATATCAGTTTTTTAGTCGTGGGAAACTATATATATAAATGAGAATTTTATTATAAATGAATAAATTTATTACAACATATTTTCCTTTTTATTATAAACAAATAAACAATTTTTAGGATAACTATAAATCTATCTACTATATTCATGAATTGCATTCATACTACTCTTCTTGGATTCCTGAGGAAATAAACATAATAATGGTGAGATCAAATCCCCAGTAACGGAAAAATATAGCGGAATCAACAATGAGTCAATGATAATTGTCAATATTTAAAGGGGAATAAATGGAAACCCATGACATTATGATAACTAGATATGTAAAATAAATTTGTAAATTTAATAAACTGAAACACATTTCATCTAAATAATTAAAAATGATATGTATTCATTGATATGTAAATGAAAAATCTCATGGGTAAGTAATAATGGAATTATCAATAAAGGAAATTCTTATTTTTTTGAAATCATGTTTCCTAGTAACATGATACCATTAACATCAAAATACAGTTTAACCCTTTCAATTTTCACAACTAATTTGTCCCATTAGACTAATGATTCATTTAGGGGATTTCATTCTCCAGTCCCCAACCCATTCCGCTTTCATTAAATTGTCTCCAATACGTGTCTTGCATGTCCAATAAATTAATATTATTCCAAATAATGAATATTAATTATCAAATATCCATATTGAAAAATGAATATAAATTTTTCAATAATTCCTTAGAGGAGGTTAAGTGAAATAATATTTGTTGACATCAAAACATTATTGAGGAAAAATAATATTTAATAATTCCAATGTTTAGCATACCATAATGAATCATATAAATCATAAAACCACTTTTTTTAAAAGAAAATTATAATATCATTAGAATAAGTGGATACATGATATAACACGAAAATGGGTATTATATACACCAAATACATGTGACTTGGTGCATAAGAAAAGTAACACTCAATGTAAGGTAAATTGAGACGAAATCCCTTGACAATATGGTAACTAATGAATTGGAAAAAATAGAGGTAATGATACTCAAACAAAACATTTAAATACCATTAACATAATATAATTATATTATATTATATGTCAATGCAGATGTATGCACACCATATATATATGAAATTAGGTTCACAATAATTATGTATTCCTCACAGAATTAAAATGAGAAAAGAATCCCTTACCACTTTTGTAAATTTTGATTAAAGGGATCAATGAAAGTGTAAAGGCAACTAAAAAATTTAATATAATAATATAAAGGTATATAAGGATATAATATATCAGAATTGTATGTAGATACACCACACAAATGATTTATGTTGTGAACATGAAATTTGTCTCCTCGTTGGGAAATGTGAGATGAGAAGCCCTTACCTTATATTTCCTTTTAGGTGAACATCCTTAAAATTAATGTAGGTTGAACTTATTTTAATTTTATACTTTATTACATACATTTTTAATGTTGGAAATACATTTATTTCACTTATTACTATGTAATGTATTCCTACTCATGAAATAATGTTTACATAGGGTGTTTTTGTCTAAATTCAGTTTATGCATGAAAAAAACTATTGTTGGGAAACAATCATCATTAAGATTAATATATATCATCATTATTATAATAAAAATGATTTAATTATCATATTTTTAGATGAATTATACTTTTAAAATCAACCATTAAATATTTTTATGAAAATTTAATTGGCATTAAAATCATGGAGACGGTATGTCGTACATACCCATGAGAAACGTTGCCATTTTTCGGTGTCTGTTATGGAATGAAGGTAAGTAACACCATATTATTCATGAAATATGATTATATAATAAATACCATATTATTTAATCATACATATTTATATAAATAATTATGCGATGTAAAAATAAATCACATCACGTTGAGGAGGCGGTAATCAACACATCCATGAACGATGTTATCTCTTTTAATGTATGTGAAGGGGTAATAAAGAAAATAATATATACATATATATATATCCAAAAAGGTAATTATTATAATTAATATAATATATAAGTTCAGTTTTTATAATTTTTTTAATTATGTCCCATTATTTATATATTCCAGTTATCTGACAAACGAATCAACTATCATTGAGGGGGTGGTAGTGCACACTTCCCCAAACGATATTATCGAATTTATACATGGTAAAAGAATAATGGAATGAAATAAATAAATATTATTAAATAATAAAGAAATTTTAAATGAAATATATATTATATATAAATATATTTTCCATCATAATAAGAAACATGATAGGAGGTAAGGGATATTGAATGATCATCGTTTTCTGAGGCAGTAGTTCATCGTACACAGAAACAGAATGTTCATTGCCCATTTGATGGTGTTGTGTGTATTTTTAGGTTAAACACTCAGCATAAAAACATACTATTTTATTGAGGATTCTATTTTTGTTATACATGAACATAATAATAATATTTTAGATGTTAGACAATGGGATTGAAATTAGAGAGATTGATAAGATAAATTACCTTTTAATGGGGTAACTTATTTTTATTTAGTCAGAAGGCATCCATTGAATGTATTCTGCATAAAGGTAGACTTCAACCACTAGGGGAAGAATTTTGGGAATCATTTTGGTTAGATATTGGCCTAACTTAATTGGTGTGATTAGTTTTAGTAATGGGTAGAGTTTGTGGCCTTTTATAGGGACAGAAAAGGACTCAGTTAGTATTCATGAAAAGATGTTAGGTGTGCACATGTTCTTACCTAAAAAATCATTCCAACCACCCAAAATCATGAATTTCAGGTGAATGGCCTAAAAATGAACCGATCCTCTATTTTGTACAATTGGCTAGGTCATTTTTACCCATAAATATAGGGTTTTAGTCTATTCAATGCCTAATTACACCTTAATCACTGTAATTAATTGTAATCACTTTCAGTAATCATAAATTTCAAAAAATTTACTGATCATATTAAACCACATAAACTATATTGATTAAAAAAATTTATGTTATATTTTAATAATTCAAATAGATGAAGAAGAAAAATTAGGATTAGTGCTAATCTCACATACATATGGATCTATTGGTTTTAGTATAATAATATTAGAAATAATGTTATATTTTTTTATTTAATTTAAAAAATATATTGATTATAATCAAATAAATTATATTCTTAGTTTTATAATTCATAAAATGATATTTTCAAGTATATTATAAAATAATTTAACCTTAATAATTATATAAACAAAAAGAAAATTTTAATCTATAACACATTTTTTTTCAGTATTCCTTAAAATGATTTTTATCCAAAAAATCCCAAAAATTCAACATCACATAATTTGGACATTAATAATTCAAAAATAATTTTTTTAAAATTAATTTCATTAAATTTTCCAAATTAAAATTTAAAATAATTTCTCCATTAAAAGGTGGCCAAATGCCTTAATAAGGATGTGTTTTTTATGTGAAATATTGTGTTTTCTCTTTTCTTATGCTTAAGTAATATGTTCGATGATTATAAGATAATAATATATTGAATATTTAACATATTTATTACATTAAAATCACTCACTAATTGTAATTATGTTAATTTATTTGGGTAAAAAAACTATGTAAGCATAAAAGTATCCTTTTAAATTTTACTTGGTTCATATAATCATTTCTAATGAATTTTTAACCATTAAAATAGTTATCCAAATCTTATATATTCAAAAGTTATTAAATAATATTCATAATATCTAGTTAATATTAAAAAAATAAGGTTTTAATTATAGATTGTTTCTCAGTAAGACTTGGTATTGTGTACAGTGAAAGCCATCGAAGAAAGTAGTTTTTGCGTGTAACACAAACTATAGAGAACAGTCACTGTTGCACATGATGTACTCTAACTAATTGTTATGTGATTTTTACAGCTAAATCCATGTATAATGCATTGAAATATATAGAATATATTTAAAATATAAAATATAATATAATGTATATGGATATTTATTACCTTACACACTTGTTGTCTCATGTCATACATATTATAGAACACAGGGTTCATACTTTATTTTTCTAGGGTGTCACAATATTAGTTCATGAAATTTATTTTTCATTAAAATAATTGATTTATTTATTTATTACTCTTCCCATTACTACTCAATATCCAAACATCTTACATATACCTAGTTTGAAACATGATGAGGGTAAAAAAAATCTATATTGAATAATGGTATTAGATTCTACATCTAGAGAACCATTTGCATGTTGTTACATTATTTTATGAAAACTATGTCAATGTGATAAAATATATTTCATATATTTAATATATAAATATAGTGGCTCAATGGGCCCTATAATAAAAGTAAAACATTGTTCCTAACCCTGAAAATAATTATTAAAAATTTTTAATGGGTTACAAGAAAAAATAGAGATGATATATTATCCTCAACATAGGTATTTCAATCATTAAATTCAAAAATCCTACTCCAAAATATGAGGATACTGATCACACATATGGTTTTCCCACTCTTGGGATCTCTGTTGAAAATCATGTCCACCATAAAAAATGAAAAAAAGTGAACCAATTTCCCATAAAGGATATTGTATTTTAGAACCACAGTCACAATTGGGTACTCTATGAGGTTAGTTACATCCATAATGTCCATTTCTCTTCAATCGATATCATGAAGCATGTCATGCACATTTTTTTAGCTGTGAAAAATTGAACACATCATGTACATAATCTAATTATGGCTATAGTTCATTGTTGTATGCCACTTCTCTAACAGTATATATTATCTAGAAGGGGTGTGTGATTTTCAAATATATCTTTCCACTATTTACATAACATTGAAATTCGCTTTGAGGTGATACCATCATTTAAATGGGTTATCCCTCATAGTACTATAAATACCCCCATATTCTATTCTAATAAGATTTATATTGTTACTATGTAGTCCTCAAGTAATCCATGTGGATTTATGCCTTCTCTTTTGTTTCTCAAAGTAACTCTCGTCCCATGAATGCTAACTCCCGTTGATTTTTCCTTTATCGTGGTAAACTGCATGTTCTATAAGAAAAGGGCTTTAATAGTTCCATACTGATTTTGGAGTGCAAATTATTGTTATATTAAAACTCAAATAATTGTATTTGATCATCCATGAAACTAAAAAATTCTATCTTGAAATCCCAATATATGTTTTCAAGAAGATAAATTCTCTACATACTTTTTTCGTATTAATGGTAGTGAAATATCATTCTCCACTGCAATTGTTTCCCAGTGGCCTCATATAAACATTTACACATTTCTGATATAATGTCAACATCACAATCTAATATTATTATAAAGTGAACTAAATGATACTATATATCTTTAAAAATATAATGGTGTGCCATGATATATAATGAACTCTTCTATAATATATATAGGATGCGCGATTACATAGTGATTTGTACTATGGTCACCCAGATAGCATCATGTCCTTTATAGAGCTATTGAATTCCATTAAATATGTCATGGAGATTCAATCCTATATCCACTCTAACACATCATGTTATTTATTCGGCATTTCTAGAATTTGGGGCTTTTCATCACCATCTATAAAATGGGGCATAATTATATGAACTCATATATTCCCCTCTTCGTTCCTAGACTCACTAGTGGAATATCAATCAGGAGAATTTCTATTAGATATATCTCCCTGAAAATACTCAAAATATATATCTCCATATATGTCTACCAAACTCACTATATAAGGGGACGGGTAATAATCATTTACATTATATATTGTTCCACCATCACAATCCACTACTGAAAGCTCCAAAGAGGATATTTCATATTACACCTCAACCAAAAAGTGAACAGAATCATCAAATGATATTTTCTACAACCAAGTTCCTCTTCTTAAGATTAAATAATATCTCAAATTCATAATTCTACAATATGAATAGGCAAATAATATACCTCGTATTGTGATATTTTTATCAAAATATATACATGATACTCTTGAGTAAATAATATATTATAAATTTGCTTCCCATAAAAAATTATATCAACATAGTAAGGTTAAAGACACAATCTTCTAGTTCCAAATAATATGTTGAATTAATATTCTCATGGGGTATTTATTATAATGGTATTTATGAAATCACCACATCTCTTTGAATCTGAACACATCTCATCAATGTTCAATGAGAAACATATGACACAAAATACTCTACAGCCTCCCCTGGAAGTCTCATTTCTGGGCCACTTGTCATCATCCACCAAAACCCCTAAAAATAATGGTTGAACATATTTGTCTACATAAAATGATTCCACTCTCAGGTTTATATATTCTAAGTTGTTATAATAGTTGATATATTAGTTTATGATTTCTTATAGGACCCTTATAATCTAAAAATGATGGAAAACATAGTCATTTCCTTGGGTGGATGCTATGTTAGAACCTCTATAACCATATCCAGGTCTTTTGTTACTCCATATTTTGAGATGATATGACTGGGAAAGAGGACCCATCGAATCCTAAAACAACACTTCCAGATCATTCGGTATATGTTGTTCTCTCTAAGTATTTCATAGATCAAACTCAAATATATCACATGATCTACCATTAATGTTTTGTACCCAAGGATGTCCCTAATGTAGTCTAAAAATTATTTTTATAATAAGAGATGAATGTTATAATTTATATTCCCCATGAAAGATACTAGTTTTCTCTCCATTCCAAGTTTAATAAAAAAAATCTCATAGTGATTTTAGTGAAATTATAATTCAATATTCGGTACAACCTCCCCTCAAACTATGAGATGGTGGTAGCCTAGCCAGTCTTTATTCTTCATAAAATAGCTTTCTTCTCTCATATAATCCATGATGTCCCCAATTCTCAAATGTGGATTCTTACTATTCATAGTCCTAGGATTTTGGAGATGGTAATCCAATAATACAGTCAATCTTCTATTTTAAATCATGGAGTACAATATTACAGATACTTAGGGGTAACAATGTGTCTTACAAACCATTCCTATGAAAATCCTCTGATGCCACATTCATGTTTTGATTCTCAATAGGGCCCATGGGACCTCCCGACTCGGGAGCCACTCAATGTTTCCCTAAGCCAATTGGCCACATTCTTTCAAGCGCGACTCCAAATATGTCAGTGTGTTCCAACTAGTAGTGATGGTCAGGTAAGTCAGTCTTGTAGAGACTATACCCTCTATTATTATAATAAAACAAAAATAGAAGCGGACAATAATAACTAAGTATGAATGTGTATAAATAACTAGAACAATACCATGTCATATGATATTAATAACTAGAAAATAAAAAAATCAAATGAATTGTAAAATAAGTTATAACAATGGAAGTGTCAAGTGTCTACAATGAATTTAAAACTTATGACACATTAACTCCCAAGCTAGTCCAGAAGTAGGTCTAGTTCCCACTACCATACTACAATCCCAATGGACAACCAATCCCAGGGCCTTTCCCTTATCCTTTCCTACAGCACCGAATTCAACATAGGTGCTAATCATGTGACCTGAATAAGGTGTGAGTACAACTCAGTATTCCACCACTAATGGTGTCTAAAATAAATCCATTCAAAATATAGTTTGTGAAGTTCTAGGAAGCAACAAATACAAGGAATAATTTAACAGTTATCAAATTATCATTTAATCATCAATCATCACATTCGGCCTAGTTTCAATTAATGTTTCCCATTTGAATCATCATTCGTTATTATTAATAACATGGTTTATGTAATCTTTCCTAGCACCCCAAAGTCACAATCTGGGATAACTGTTGGAGAATAATTCAATGTCCAAGTCCCATATTCTAATCGGTATAGAACGTCGTTTCAAGCATCATAAGAATATCATCCATTTATCCATTCATTAAATCAAAATAATCATAAACATAAATCCATTTCTAATCCAACTATTAGTTAAAAAAACTTATGGCCATTAGTTTAACCAATAGTTAATTAAGAACATAACCCATTAATTATTTCATCAATTAATTAATCCAACACAATTCATTATCCCTAATTAATTATTCAAAAATAATTATCCAGGTCAATTCTCAACCAGACATAATTAATTCTCATAATTAATTGTCTCTGATATACATAATAAAACATAATTAATTATAACAATTAATTATGTTTAGTAAACATTTTGGAACATAATTAATTCTCAAAATTAATTATCTTACATATCCAAATATCAATTAAAAATTAATTCCAACCAATTAATTATTTTATCACAATCAATTCAATATCTCTATGAAAAAATATCATCACATAATCAATATCTAATCAAATATCAATTTGGTAAACCACCCTTATTTTTTCATGATTCAATTATCAATTAGTCACCAAGGAAACGAAAAAGTCAAAACAACTTACCTAATTACTACAATTTTGGAATTCAATTTTCAATGGAAGATGAAAAATAACAAAATTTGATTCACATATCATGAATCAGGATAATTGGGGTTCTACTTAGACCACCTGCCTCAGTTTATTGATGGATGTTAGCCCAACGAAAATACCCAAAATTAGAGTGGCACAATATCATTGGTCATTCTCTTGGTCTAAATCCATTTAAAAAATTAAGAACAAAGTCGTCAAGAATTTGAAAATATTGATATTGATCTCCAATAATTGATCTAGATCCGAAATCATAGGTTTATATCTGCATATTTGGTAGAAATATTCCATGAAAATATCAAGCAAATATTGATAAAGGAACAGGAGAAACAACATAATGAAATACAAATACCATGAAGAGATAATATCATAAATCCTAGCTTTTGATTTTGAAGAACAATGTTTGAATAGCCTTTAAATCCCTACATAAGGCTTTGGGAACAACTATAATTTTTGAATCCTGGACCATGGTCGAAATATGGAAGTCACAAGGGGTGTTTGTGTTTCTAAAAAGAATTCTCAGAATAAAAAACCCCCGCGCATGGTTTCCTGGAAGAGGCCCATAGTTAGGGAAAACTGCGCACCAACTCTACTGTCTTCCACTTCACAGATAGATTTATGGTGCATGGCTAGGAAAAATGTGTTCCAACCGTGTCGGCCTCCACAGTTAACATGATTAACATGCGCATAGTTTTTCCAAATTATACACAACCCATCCACATCCCCTTTCTTTTAGTCTTACTTAGATATTTACTGAATCACACCCCAAGACACCACTATAGATGAATGATACATAAAATCTTCAAAAAGTACCTGAAAAGGTTCCCGATATGACTGCATAAAATTCAGGGATATTACAATCTGCTCAACTTATAACAACTCATCCTCGAGGTGCTCTCTCGAACTTCTCTTTGATTCTGAGAAAAAAATATTGGTCCATTGAGCCCTCATGTGTGGTCCTTATTCCCAAGGTTTCTCTTGAAAAATTCCATGTTTCTGTAACACATGAACTAACATCAGTATCATTCCCTGTAACAAATTATCAATGCAACCTGGTACACATATCAGATTCTCCTCAAAGGAAGCATCTATCTCAAGGTCAACCTCATTCACATAATTCACATTAGAAGGGTTGGGATGATACTTTCATAGTAATTACACTTAGAAAACATCATGCATAGTACTTAATTTATGTTGAAGATATAATTGGTACGCCATCAGCACGATTATTTTCAGCACTTTATACGGTCCTATGAAACTTGTCTCCAACATTACCTGCCTCCATATCCCATGGTGACCAAATCTTGGTGACACCTGAAGGAATACAAGATCACCCACTATGAAATCTAGTTCTTGTCTTCATCTATCATCATATGACTGTTGCCTACTCTGAGCCATATCCATATGTTTCCAAATCAACTGCACCTGCTCCAATGTCTCCTGAACGAGAATCGATCCCAACATATCTAACTCACTCGCCTCTATCCCACACAGTAGTGACCTACTAGGTCTTCCATAAAGATCCAAATATGGTTCCTTGTATATAGTTTCATGATAACTATTGTTATATGCAAACTCCACTAAATACAAGTGCTTCTCCCAAGTTCCACCAATGTTAAGCACACGTGCTTGTATCATATCCTCTAACACTTTTATGGTTTTCTTCGACTATCCATATTTTTGTTGGTGGAAGGCATTACATAACAGAATCAGTTTATCATGTTCCTTATTTAAACCCATATAGAAACATAAAGTAATGTGTGTATCACGATCTCAAACTATAGTATGTGGAACCACATTAAAATGAACTATCTCCCGCACATTTTATTCTCTAAAAATTTCTATTGTAAGGGTTTCCCAGATAGGATAGAAATGTGCTTCCATAGCTAGTTGATCCACAACAACCCAAATTTTCCAATAGAGTCTTTGGATTTCCTACCGCAAAATTTATAGTCACGTCATCCCATTTCCATTATAGAATAGCTAACATCAGCCATAGGCCTCTAGGACATTGATGTTATTCCTTCAAAAACTGATAGGTGAAACATATTGTTACAAACCCTACTATCTCCATTTTCATTCCTAGCCACCAATACTATCATCGTAGGTCATGGTACATTTTTTTTTCACACCAGGTAGTACTTCCCACTATGAGGAATGAAATTTTTTAATGAGTTCCCCTCGTATAATCACATGCACTACATCCTGATTTTTCACATAGATGATCTTGTCCTCATTTATTATCTAGTATGAAGGTGTCTCCCAATTTTCAAGGATTTCCCTTAAAGTTAAACACTCCAAATACTCATACTACCAATCCATGATTTGTCTCAAGAGAGTAGTCTCCACTGCTACAGAAATGAAAGTCATCCTCTCATGATTCTCATGATCTACCGCTTTCATTTCCTCCAGAAAATTCATCATCTTCTACTATGCACTATACTCGTGTACCCACTGAGTCCGAGTTTTCCTACTCAAGGCATCAGCCACACTATACCAATTTCTGGGTTTATATGACACTTCAATATCAAAGGACGTAATATATTCTACCCATCTTCACTATTGAAGATTCAAGTCGCGCTGTTAAAAGATACACTTCACACATTTGAGAGAGAGAGAAAAATGTAATCTTGTTCACCTAGAAGATTGTGTCACCAACACATAAGGGCATAAAAGACAACATTCGACTCGAGTTCCTTCATAGAGTAATTCCGTTCATGGGGCCTCAATTTCTGAGACTGATAAAAAAACATTTCAATCCCCTTGCATCAACACAGCTCCGAGTCTTATCCTAGAAGCATCACAATACACCACGAAATTTTAACCCAACTCAAATAAGATATAAATTTGTACTTATGTAAAGACATTATTAAACTCATTGGATGCATTCTCACATGCTTCTGTCCAATCAAACATTACCCCTTTATTTTTCAAACATAAAATCTGTACTACTAAAAGGAAGAAGTATCGGATGAACCTCTTGTAATATCCAAATAATCCCAAAAAACATTGAATATCAAAAAAAATTGTGGGATGCTGCCAATAAGTCATTGTATATAATTTTTTTGGGTCCACAGTCACACCTTCTTCTAAGATGATGTTTCCAGAAATGTATACCATGTCAATCTGAAACAAACATTTATGTCACGACCCATCCTCGGGGCCCGTGTCGTGACTACCCCAATCCCACCTTTCATAGGCCAGGGGCTGGCGACTAGCACCAAAGGCGTAAATCTCGATAACTGGGAAGGCATTACCTTTAAAAAAAAAGTAAACAATGCACCACAGAGTATAAGAGGAAGAAAAACACTAGGTACAAGAGAAGTGCTGAAAGGTAAATGAGCCAGAATAAAAACCCAAAGTAAAAGTACAACAGCAAAAAGACAACAGCTGGAAGAACGGAAGAAGCTCCTGGGTCGTCCTCCTCGGATCCTACCTGAAAGGTAGGTACAGATGGCGCAACTCCTAGATCATCCACCATGGATCCTACCTGAAGGGTAGGAACAGATAGCCTCCAAAACGCTCTCTCCTGTCAACCTCCTCCGAGTGTCGTCTCGCCGTGAAGTCCACCTCCAGATACTGACTCGTCGTGTAGTCCACCTCTGGGTACAGTCCTCGAACACTCAGCCTCTGTCAACAATGTCTGTCGTCTGCAACCAACACAACGAGGTGAGGGCATAGCCCGTGCAGGGGTGAATATAACGATACTCAGCAAGGACCCCGAGACCCTCAAGGTCTCACTAAAACCAACAAGGATAACCACAAAGAAGTTCTCAACATATAACATCTACTTAGTTATATGCCCATACATTACCTAAGTTATCAAGTAACCCATCTCAATCATGAGGAAAAACAAGGATCATGAAACAAACGGATAACCACTACCCAGGAATATTCCCATACATATACCTAAGTTATCAAGTGACCCATCTCAATCATGAGGTAAACCCAATAGTCAAAAGTCTCAGGTCAAACCAGTATTTTCCTTATCGAAACCGTAACTGCTGAAGTGCCCCGTCTCTAGAGTGTACAATGGTCCTGTCGTGAATCTGAGATACTGCTCACTAACCTAAGACTTCTGAGGTACTCCTCCTGTCGAGTATTGTGGGCCTGCTGCTACAACCAAGCGCTTCCCACCATGGGCCTTCCGCTACAACCAAGTGCTCCCCCTCATAGCCTCAAGAGGTACTCCTTCTGTTGAGTACTGCAGGTCTGCCGCTACAACCAAGCGCTCCTCCGGTGTGGTTCTGCCGTTACAACCAATTGCTCCCCCTCATAGCCTCCAGAGATACTCCTTCTATTGAGTACCACAGTTCTACCGCTACAACCAAGCGCTCCTCCGCCATGGGTCTGCCGCTACAACCAAGCGCTCTCCACTAGGGTATCCGAAACACACCGAGTCCATCGGTCAAGCAGTCGTCAGGTCTCAGCCGGCTACACGGTCTCTGTACTCCGCACGCTCGTCTCCAGGAGGGTCCTCTCCACGAGCTACTGGTTGATACTAAAACTATCACAAATTTCCACGAAGAAGTATCTCAAAGGACCGCCTCTTCATAGGGATCTCATAGCAACAGACGGCGCGTCAATCGGATGTCCGGTCTGTGAGTTATTAGCCTTTTCGTCCCAAGGACCCGGTTGGTTTTGTGAGCGAACCAACCTAGCCGTAACTCAACTGTATTCGAACTCTTATAGGGTATACTCATAGGGACCGTTTCTCAACGAGATCCCCAACGCCGCTGACAGTTCGTCAAACGAACGTATGGTCTGAAAGATATCAGCTTTTCCGTTCCATAGGCCCGGTTGGATTTCGGGTGCAATCCAACCCGGCCACTATCCAACTGCAACCAAAACTCCGGTGACATAGGCCAAAAGCTCCGTCTCAACAAGTGGAAATCAACGAGACAGACGGCGCGTCAATCGGACGCCCGGTCTGTGAGTTATTGGCTTTTTCGTTCCAGGGGCCCGGTTGGATTTCGTGAGCGAACCAACCCGACTACACTCCGACGACATCCAAACCTCGATCATAGTAATCCAAAAGATCCGTCTCACTTAGAGGAAAGCATAAATGTCGACGACACATCAATCCGACATCCGGAGCTCAATATATGAGCGTTTCCGCTCCGAGGGCCTGGTTGGGTTTGTGTACGAACCAACCCTGCCGAACCCAAAGTGTTTCGAAACCTTGAGTGTCATATACTGAAACGACCGTCTCAATCCAAGGATCACATTGCCCCTGATGGTGCGTTGTTCGAAGGCCCGTAGCTCACGATATGGGCAAAAGACCATGAGGGGTCCGAAAATGGGGGGTCTGGGCCCGGACCGACCCGGCCCGACCCCCCTGGGTCGGCCCGAACCGGGTCGACCCGACCCGTGTCTAGGTCCGACCCAGCCGGCGGCTCAGCTCGGTTCAGCTCGGCTCGGCCGAGTGGCCGAGCGAGCGGTGTCCGGGGGCGGGGGTGCGCTGCCCCCGCATGTGAACACCCCCCCCCCACCCCCCCGCGCGGGGGCTGCCCTTGTTCAGCGGACGCGGCATTGCCACGTCCCGTGTGTGCCAGACTCGCGCGGTCGCGGGTCCACTGGTGCCACGGTGTCTCTGTCTGACGGCGCGACGACGCGCCGTCGGTTGTTTCCACAGGCCATCGGAGCTGCTCCGGTGGTCTGATTCCACTCCCGTCTGCGTCGTAGCTCCTCTCGGGTCCCGTTCTTCAATGCGAAATCAACAAATCCCCCCTGCAGCATGATTTGTCATCGCCCGCCAATCCGCGCATCAACGAAGAATTGCGGAGGGTTGTCGGGCCGTGTTTGTTTGGCCCACACCCTCCGCGTTAGGTGATAACAATCGGGAAGAAAAAAATAATCCACACATGGGAAACAAAACAATATACAATTTTAATAAATTAAAATTGTACTTGATTCAGGTTCTTTGTTTTTAGGAGGAAACAACCACGAAAATAAATTCATTTCATAAACAAAACCCCTACCTCAACTTCGTCGTCAGACGCGAGATTGATCGTCGCAGAAGAAAGGGTCTCCGCGTCGCGGAAGGGTGTCGCTGTCATGCGGTACTCGGCGTCGCGTCGACGAACTCCAAGTATCGAGAACATACAGATTTAATTATAATAATTAAATCCATGTTGATGTTATAAACCAAAAAGATTTAAAAAAAAGAGCGCTACCCCCTACCTTGTCGTTGTCGATCGAAGGTTGTCGCGGGGTTGGATCGTCGTGGAAGAAGCGTCGCGGAGGGAGAATCGCGGAAGAAGCGTCGTTGAAGTCACGGTACACGGCGTCGCGTCGTCGATCTCTGAGGGTTTGGCGTTCTTCGTCGGAGGTCGGAGCATTCTTCGCGTTCTTCGTCGAAGAAGAAGGCTTTCCTCCCAAATTCTCTCCACGCCACAAGTCCAACTAAATAAAATAAGTTCAAACCTTATTTTATTATTGACCAAAGCTTTTGAAATTCAAAAGATAAGAAACGAACAATTAATTCATTGAATTAATTGTAACGATTTAACTGCCCAATTAATTGGGGCGTTTCTTAACCAGAAAAACACACAATTGACTTTCATTAATGAGGAGGTTTCGCAGGTGCGTTACTTAGAGGAAAAGAAACAGTGTGGCTCGTGCAGGCCCCACCTCAAAAATATCCTACCAAGAGGGTAGGATATTTTGGATTTCACCCTATCCGCTTCAACTCATCTTAAGTAGCTTTAAGTGGCTTTAAGTGGCTTTAAGTGAAATAAAATAAAGTTGTCGCACCGCTTTATTTTATTTTCTTCACTTAACCCCCAAAAATTAAAAACCACACCCGAGAAAACACAACTACGGAAAAGGAGTTTCTAAGAAAATACCGGTGTTGTGATTCCATCGGTGCCCTCTGAATTCGATTTCGTGCACCGGTTCAGAAGTTAGAAAAACCCGCTCATTCGTTCACTGAATGTACCCGAGCTAAACTTCGGAAAATGATTCCGGGCACACTGGGACTCGGAATCAGGCGTCGTCAGAAACTGCGTTCTTGTAAAATCCCAAAGAAAATTTAGAAAAAAATTTCCCTTGAAATTTCCAGGTCGTTACAATTTAGATCTCTTGGAATATAGCCAATTTTCTCTCAGTGTATCCATGATGATGGAAAGATGATGGGCATGATCGTCATGAGACATGTGTACATCAATATTCAATCCACAAACACCACCACAAACTGATATATTTGTAGATTAAAGAACCTATTCGTTGAGGACATAAACACTACTGAAGAATTTTTCAACCCAAACGGCATTACGAAAAACTTTTAAATTCCATACCTGCTTCCGTAAGTAGCTATTGGCATATTATAAGTCTTTACTCTGAACTAATGACACATTGATCTCAAATAAATCTATGGGATCATAGAAGGCCCCTATTGCGTTTCAAATTGATTATTGATACTCAAATGAGGATATAGGTTATTCAAGGTTATTTTAATCAACTTCCAGCAATCAAAAAACACGTGTAAACTCTCACCAACCATCTTTTCAAACAAAATAGGTGATCCCCAAGGAGACTTACATGGACAGATAAAAAATCTATCTTAAATTTCCTCAAATGATGTTTTGATCCCATAAAGCTCAGTCGGTGCCATTATGTAAGGTAGAATAGATACTTTCTCATCTACTGACATGAACTTAATACTGAATTACACATCTCTCTAGTGGAAACCCTAAAAGGTCAACAATAAAGACACCATGAAACTGTTCTACTATAGGTGGAAGGATGTCTTTCCTATGAGTTCCATCATCCAGAAAAACACTAGAAACATGGGTTTTGGGATCACACAGTTGCTGAGTAATTGGAAAAGATCTCCCTTCATGAATTTTACATTCTCCACGATGAATCTAGTGATCACTGTCAAGAGACACATTGGTCTCTATACTATGGTAAAAATCTATGTGGGCATAGTATGCGACTAGCTAGTCCATAACCATAATCAAGTCGAATATTGTTATATAACGTTCATAGATATCCGAATGAAAATGATACTCTCCGGTATCTATCGAACATTTCTTACATAAAAATATACCCCTAGACAGGGATCCAATCATTTAATCGATATTTATCACCACCCTTATGGACTCAACCTCTAGGATCGAACCATTTTCATGATTTGTAGATATAAAATACAAAGTGGAACCAATATCAAACAAGGATGTGGATAATGTAGAAGAATCTAAAATAGTACATCTTATTATTGATGGACCCGACTTACTCTTCAAAAGTTTAGGCTACACTGCATGTAATTGTCGTTCCCCTCTTCCCTGTGATTTCATCTGACTCCCTTGAGTAGCACCACTCTACTAATAAAGTCACTCATACACTCAAGCACCATGTCCACTACCTATACTGCCTCTTCCTGTAGAACTCTTGCTACCATACCTATACGGTTTAGAAGACCCCCTTCCCACACTCTATCTCTGAGCATCTTGTCACTCGGTACCATCCTACTGCTGCATCCTATAGAGATTCTGTAGTTTCCCCATATTACAACAAAACCTTCACTCCACTGGAGTCCTAGGATAATTTGTATGATAGTGTCCCTTGATACCTCATTTGTATAAAATCATATGAGTAAGATCAAATACAATTATTCCTCGTGACTGTCAACATTGCATTCCATTTTCCTGACCTAGATTCTCAGAACGACCCTTCCTACTCTCAAAAGGGACACTCCTTGATCGTCCAATGACAGCTACCTGTTGAATACTTGAAACCTTATTTAGGTTCCCTTCTAAAATAATAACTTGATTAACCACTTCAGATAATTTCTTTAGCCTAAATATATTCATATTAGAATTAATTTCAAAACTTATTCTGTCCTAAAATCATTTTTCCAAAGAAGCCTCATCTTCCGCCAAAGTTGTAGCAACACTCTATAAATCTATGAAACATTATGTGTTATACATTTTGGTGAGACCAGAAGGTCTTGGTCCTAGGGAAGATACTTGTTAAGGATATTGGATAGAACGAAGAAAATATTCAAGGATTAAGAGGTGTGGGAGGAAGAGGGGAATGAGGTTAGTATTTATAGTGGAGGAGATAAGGGGTTTTATAATATTTTAATCATTAGTTTAATATTTTTTTCTCAAGAAAATTAATAGTCTTGAATTATTTTACCCAAAAATTGTACAGACCCGAAGCTTGACGTAAATGGACATTACATTAATTTTTCAGAATAATTAATATATAACAAAAAAAACACAGAAGGACCGTAATTGTTTTGTGTCTTTGTAAACTCAGAATATAATCTTCTAATCGTGGTGAAAGATCTTCAACATCTCCTATAATGATATTCCACTTTTTTCATACCTAAAACCTTTATTTATATCATGTGTAAAAGAAAACATAAAAGGGGTGATCTCAAATGCTCAGTATGGGTATGCATAAAGAACATAAAACAATCCTAAGACATTTGAATCTAAAAAAACATGAGCATAAAATCTAAACATCAAAATCTTGAGCAATGACATAAAACATGGTAGTACGTAAGGTATAGATCACAAAGAAACATTAATCATGATAAATAAGAATGGGAATAAAACATGTAATTGTGGAAACCATTAAGCACGTGATATGCTTTCCATAGTATCCAAGGCATTGCTTCCAAGACCATCTTAGTGGACAATGTCCCTTTCTGAATCGAGTTCACTCCTCATTCCAGTCCTATATTACTGAACCGGTTTAACATGCCGTTCCAGCCATGTCTATCCTATGAGATATAAATCGTTACCCAATGCATGGGAGGGAGATATAGGTCCCACCCATCTCATATTGAAATAATTCTTTCGTGTTCCATAATATAAACATAAATCATTCATCATAACCCATGAATAAAATGGGTTTCATAAACATCATTCCATCATAACGTAATCCATAAAAAATTGGATATCATTTCATCATTAGAAAAGTGAAACCATATAAATCATAGAGACATCATACTTGAAACATACAAATGTGAAATAATGTCATCTTAGATGAAAATGGTTTTGATAAAACTCTTGAAATTAATTCTTGAGGAAAATATCCATTTTTCATCAAAATCATTTTCTTTTCACAAAATGTAATAAAATTTTATAAGAGAAGGATTTTGTTGAAAATAGTCATAAAATATTTTGTATGAGGCTTCATGAAAATAAGGCTTTATAAAACCGTAAAAATCCTTTCATGGCCTATACGATAAAAAAACATTTTTCTCGTACTTTTGTAGGAAATGTCAAAAAGTACCTAGTATGGTAAATAACAGAAAAATTCCTTCACTACCATGGGGTAAAAGTCAAATGGGTAAAAATGACTTTAAACATACAAGAATAAACTTTTATAAAACATCTACATGGATGATATCAATAACCCCAGTAAATACTTATGAATAAGCAATCTTGGATAAAAATGAGATTTGCACAATTATCCCTTACCTTAAGTCCGATATGATTCGTACGTATCTGAACCTCCTATATAATGATTTAAATAATGTCATTGATATATTAAAGAATCATATTCATTGTTATTATATCATATATGTTTCACTTATTACATTATATTACCCGTTCTTTTGTAAATTCAATGTTAAAGCAGTGTTTTGGGTAACATCATTCCATTTATCGTATGTGTTTCGACTTGTCGTTCTTGATATTATTACTTATATCCGGATTTATATAATTAAAAAATGTAAAACATGATTTATATATAATATATAATCATCATATACATATATATATATTATATATCAATAAAAGGAATGAAATACACTGTTCATGGAGACGGTAGGACGTAGGTACGCATTAACGTTGTTTTCGTTTCCTTATTGATTTGAATGAAACTAAATAGATGACACGCACATATATATATACATAAATCCAGTAGAATTATTATTTCATATATTTCATTATTATTCATTATATAAACATTATGATCATTCATGTATGGTTAACATGGAGAATGAATCTCATCGCGTCGTGGAGACGGTAGTCCATATGTACGCACGAGCGATGATATCGTTCCCATAATTATTGAATTGAATTGGAGTGGATGGTATAATATATCAGAATCATTATGATGTTATAATAACCATATAGAGTTATTCTTTACACCATTATACCCATCCATGTAATGTGTTGGTGGAAAAACATATTTCACCACGGTGTGGAGACAGTATTCCGAACGTACGCACGCGTGGTGATTTCGTTTTCCATAGGATGGATAGATGGTGAAATAGGGTTGTTTCATACTTAAAATAACATATCCATATATGAGTTATACCAATGTTATTACTTCAAAATTAAACAACTAAAGAAGTATAAGTGGAAGAATAAATAAAGTTTAAAGAATCGGTAACGTACATTACCTCATTTTTGAAGCGCCTCTTTGAGACCTCCTCTTAGGGAACTAAAATGGGTCTTTGAAGTGGACCAGAACCTCTAGGATGTTTCTATGAAATTGGAGAAGATAATTTGGAAGGGGTTGTCCGATCTTTAAGGCTCAATGTGGTGTGAGGAAGAGAGGGAGGATGTGCCCTTTTATAAGGGAGGAGAGGGGCACCTTTGGAAAAACTAAATATATTATTTTATTATAAAGTCATATTTTGTTTTTAATAGATCCAAATTGATTTATTTCGAAGCTAATGTGGGGATGGGTCGAAATCATCTCATCCAATAGAATTTAGACAAGTTTAGGTTTCTATATTAACATTATCATTTATATTTAACCTTAAGTTAAATAATCTTACTTTTACAGTGTCTTCTTGTTTTCTTACAATATATTGTCAATAAACATACTATAACAAGTAAAAAGAACCCCATGTTGTTTATAATTAATATATATAACCCTATATAAGTCATTTTTCTGAACCTTATATTTTTAGGAACAAAATAACAATTAATAATATAATATTGTTTAAAAAACTATTTTATGTCAATTTTGACACTATTTGGTAATTTATTTTTTTGAAAATCATAACAGAATGATTAGTTAAAAAAAGTTAATTAAATACAAAATAACATGTCATATTAACCTAGGAAATTAGTTAAATTCAAAAAAATTCTCAAATTATATTTATTTGGGTATTTATAACATCAATTAGGTCAATATTTCATTAATAAAAAAATTACTGCATCATCATTGTGTCATAAATAAATTAAATTATTTAATGTATAAAAATTATAAATAAATAACCATTATGTAGGAAATAATTTTAGATTTATAATGAATATTTATAGTCTAATTTATCTTCTGTATAACCCTATATTAAAAATGATTTACTTATTGAACGTTGATTTTAATTATTTTATCCCTTCTTTAAATAAATTAATATTAAATGTCCTAATCTAATCCAAGTGGGCCTAAATGGTCTTATTTTATTCCTAAGGATGTTTTTGGTCGAATTAAACTTATATAATAAAATTTGGACATGTTTTAGGATAATAATAATATCATTTTTACCCTTATTTATCCTATTTACTTTTAACCGTGGTAAATAAATGTAAAAAGTTACTATTCACAAAAAATTATTTTCATCTCATTGAACCACATTTTAGTAATTTATATTAACCATGTCTCTTGCATTTTCTAAATTCAATTCAAAGAAGTGGTAAAATTTCATTAAAATGAAAAACTCCATTTTTTTACTACCACTAAGTGGTTTCACTATTCATCGAAAATTGCAGTTTTTCAGAAGAATACCAAAAATCCATCCTAAGAATTATTTGATATTCCAAATTCAAAACTGATGTCTATTTTTTCAAAATCAAAAAATAGAAGTGGCATTAAATAATTTTAAAATTAATTCCCGTTATCAAAACAAATAGCATGTTTTTTAAGAAACTATAACTATCAAAAGATAGATACTTGTTTATATCCAATTTCATTGTGAAATTAATTCCAATGACCAACATTGGATTAAATGGTAAAAATATATTATAATTTCACTTTAAACCCAATTAAAAATATATTCTTAACATATAAATTATTGCGATGAAAAAAGTTGTTTTTAATTAAAATATAGCGTGTTTCTACTATTTATTAAAATATGAAAGTTATCAGAATAATATGAAAACATTTTCCAAAGTAAATTTTTATATTCTGATTCCAAATAAGAATGTTATTTTGTAAAATTTAACTAATATAAATTTAATAAACAATATTTAATGTGGGTGCTCCATCAAAAGGCAGGAAAACTACATTTTTTGAAAAATACTTATTTTACTCGAAAAATTGATTTTTTTCTCATACCATGATAAAACTCAAAATGTAATTGATAATATTCATAACAGATAGTTCATAATAATATTATAACCATATATCGTTTTTTAGTGAAAACTTGGTATTGCGTACAACACACACTATCGAGGAAGGTCGCGATTGCGTGTAATGCATGCCAAGTCAGTGTTGTGTGTTGTGAAAGACTTATCTGTTGTTTCGTATAACAGAATCCAACCATATTTCATTTATACGTTGAATATATATATATATATATATATATTCAATGTTTCATAGAATAACTACTATAAAAATTGTGTGTAACATGATCCAAGAATAGTGTTTTGTATACTGCAAGCTCATATAGTGTTGCGTAAAGCGAAAGGAAATCATGTTGTAGCTTAAAACACAAGACATCAATGAAATTAAAAGAATATTTTTCATAAAATCTCGGGGTGTTACATTCTACCCCGCTTAAAATGAATTTTTCCCTCAAAATTCATCAGGGTTATAAATCGTTTTCTATTTAAAGAAACCCACATCGTAAAAAGGAATACTAAAACTTAATTTTTAAAACTAAAGTATGAAATGTAATGATTACCCAAAGTAACTCATCAGTGGGTTTCCATATAAAAGAACATAGGTGAAAATATGGATATGGAAGAAAAATATAACCATCATGTTCTGATGGAGAGTGGTAGAGAACATGGCTATGAAAAAGCCATCAATAACAAAGCCATAGATTTCTGATGATCAAAGGTACCATCTGATTCATCAGATATAAGGACACTAGGACAACATTTTTGGTTTTCAATATCATTTCCCTAAATTTGATGAAATTAGAATTAGAAGATATAATTTCGTGATTTTGGTACTATATCATCGTTGGTCGTTATTTGGAAAATTTCCACTTCATCTCTTAAAGAAATGAAGTTGAATTTGTCATTCGTGAAGTGTTAGCAGATCATGTGATAGAATGATGGGTCATTCCATCTGTCTGAAAAAAAGGTTATAAACGTTATCAAAAATACATAAGTCCATCTATAGTGAGATTAATCATATATGATTCCTAAACTGGATTTATACTTCATATATCATACTTCTTAATATAATAAAACAAGTATCTACTAAACAGGGACTTCCTGTAGGCCAGTGGTAGGCGATAAAGGCCAGTCGCACTTCGGTTCTGGGTTCGATCCCCACAACCTTGTCTTACGAGATGGGCTATCACCCATCCTGCAGGTTGTCCTTTTTCTAAAACTACATTACTATAACATCCCATCAATAATATCGAAAAAACATCTATCCTTAAACAATAATGACTTATGTCTAACATAATCCATTCCAATCTTTAGGCCTATCCATAATACTGTAGTCCACTATCTTAGTATAGTGAAAACGATTACCAGACCATGATATAATTATTTCCTTATATCAGTCATGAGCTCATGAATACTGTCAAACATTTCATTTTCTCCTTATCCCTTCATTATGCACATATCATCTTTTTTCCAAAAATATCTCAATCACTTTCCATGGTTACCAGTACCATAAAATTATTGAAAAACACAATAGACCAATACATAAATATTCCAATATTCCACGATACTATATAAAACATTATTTTGGAATTCCATTACATAAACACTTAATCATTCCACCACATCGTTGTCATATTCAACATCGCCAATTGTGATCGCTTGTGACTTCCCATTGTCCTTTGCCTTAAGTGGTTTCTCATGTCGATCATCACTAACCCTTGGATTAGGGCATTTATTAGCATAATGCCCCACTTCCTTGCACTTGAAGAATTGAAGTTTTGGTGATGCGTTCTCTACAGTCTTTTCTTTATTCACATCATTAGCAATCCTTTTTCCATTACTCCAACACTTAGTTGCTCGATGACCTTATTTTCAACACTTAAAACATCTTCTAGTCCCTTTAAGACAATCTCCACCATGCTTTTTTCCACACTTTGAGCATAAGGAAATATTCATCATCTTTTCAACATTATTCTTAGATTTCTCCTTGAACTCCATCTTTCGTTTCTTGTAAAAACCATGAGATGGATATGTAACACCAACTTTCATTTCTACCTTGATAGCACAATGCACAATTTCTTCATAGCTACTTAAGTCTCTTATAGCTAATGCCCTTCGATGATTTGGTTTTAAGCCACTGAAGAATCGACCAACATTTCTTTCAGGTTGGATGATAAATCCAGATGCATACCTTGCTAGACATGTAAAATTCGCTTTGTATACACCAACAGATTCATCATCCTTTTTCTTTAGTTCAAGAAAATATTTCTCCATCTTTGTTCGAAGAATACGAGGGAAGTAATTATTGGAAAATAAGTTCTTGAACTCATCCCATTCCATGGACTCAATTTCTTCTCTTGGCCTCATATTCTTGATAAGATTCCACCATTGATCAGCTTCACCTTCCAAATGATATACTGCTAAGACAACATTATCATGTTTAGAACAATGAAGAACGGAAAATTTATTTTCAGTTGTACTAATCCATTGTCCAGAAACATGTGGATCAGAAGACCCATTGAAAGAAGGTGGATGTTGCCTCATGAAGGAATCAATAGAATATTGTTCCCTTCTCAGCTCATTTGGATGTGCAGAATGATTCATAGCTTGTGTATGTATAGAAGTAATATTTTTCACTCCATCTCCCATAACAATTGTTTGTTCAGAAGGAAAATCATTTCATTGTCCATTTCATTGATCAACATGATTATTTCGAGTTCCAGCCATCGTCTAAAACCCAAAAAGAATAGCAGGAGAGGAAAAAATCATGCTAGGGAAAAAACATAATAAAGGGGGAGTACCTTCAATATCTAACATCATAGGTTTAATTCTATGATCGTTACCATAATTCTAGGACTACAAACTATACTTATACTTATCATTAGGGACATCCTTAGACATACCTTATAAATATCTCTAGGGATCTCACTAAAGTTATCGCATCCTAGTTTCCAAAGGGTTACTAATCATTTTTTCTGACACCATCTATAGAGACCCTAAGCTTGACGTACATGTACATTACATTACATTTGCGGAATAATTAATACATTACAAAAACAGACAAACAAGGACTGTAATAGTTTAGTTTCTTTGGAAACTCGGAATATAATCTTCTAATCGTGGTGAAAGATCTTCAAAATATCCTATGAATATCTTCCCAATTTTTTCTTACCTAAAACCATTTTTTATATCTTGGGGAAATGAAAACATAAAAGGGGTGAGATCAAATGCTCAGTAACGATAAGCATTGAAAACATAAAACAATCCTCAGACATTTGAATTTAAAAAAACATGAGCATAAAATCTAAACATCAAAATCTTAAGCAATGACATAAAACATGGCAGTATGTAAGGCATAGATCCTGAAGAAAAAATAATCATGATAAATTAGAATGGGAATAAAACAGGTAATTTTGGAAACCATTAAGCACATGATATGATTTCCATAGTATCCAAGGCATTGCTTCCAATACCATCTTAGTGGACAAAGTCCCTTTCTGAATCGAGTTCACTACTCATTCCAGTCATGTATTACTGAATTGGTTTAACATTCCATTCCAGCCATGTCTATCTCATGAGATATAAATCTTTACCCAATGCATTGGAGGGAGATATAGGTCCAACCCATCTCATATTGAAATCATTCTTTCATGTGCCACAATATAAATATAAATCATTCATCCTAACCCAAGAATAAAATGGGTTTCATAAACATCATTCCATCATAACGTAATCCATACAAAAAAATTGGATATCATTTCATCATTAGAAAAGTGAAACCATGTAAATCATAAAGATATGATACTTGAAAATTACACATGTGAAATAATGTCATCTTAGATTAAAATGGTTTTGATAAAACACTTGAAATAAATTATTGAGGAAAATTTCCCTTTTTCTTCAAAATCATTTTCTTTTAACAAAATGTAATGCAATTTTAAAAGAAAATGATTTTGTTGAAAATATTAATTAAATAATTTGGAGGAATATTTATTAAAATAAGTCTTTATAAAACCATAAAAATCCATTGATGTCGTATAAGTTAAAAAAACATTCTTCTCGTACTTTTGTCGCAAAAGTCAAAAAAAAACCTTGTAGGGTAAATAAAAGAAAGATTCCTTCCATACCATGGTGTAAAAGTAACATGGGTAAAAATGAAATTAAACATACATGAATACAATTTTATAAAACATGGACATGGACGATAGCAATAACCCTGGTAAATACTTACGACTAAGCAATCTTGGATAAAAATGAGGTTTGCATAATTATCCCTTACGCTAGGTACGATATGATTTGTACGTATCTGAACCTCCTATATAATGATTTAAATAATTTCATTGACTTATTAAAGAATCATATTCATTTTTATGATATCATATATGTTTCACTTATGACTTTATATTACCCTTTCTTTTGTAAATTCCATGTTAAAGCAGCGTTTTGGGTAAAATCATTTCATTTATCATATGTTTTTCGACTTGTCGTTCTTGATATTATTACTTATAACCTGATTTACATAATTCCAGAAAGTAAACAGTGATTTTTATATAATATGAATTCATTATATACATATATATGTTATAGAATGATAAAAGAAATGAAATACACCTTTCATGGAGACGATAGGTCGTACGTACGCATGAACGCTGTTTTCGTTTCCTTATTGAATTGAATGAATCTAAATAGATTACATACATATATATATATAAATAAATCATGTAGCATTATTATTTCATATATTTCATTATTATTCATTATATAAACTTTAGGATCATTCATGTATGGTTAACATGGAGAATGAATCTCATCGTATCGTGGAGACGATAGTCTGTACGTACGCACGAGCGATGATATCATTCCCATAATGATTGAATAGAATTGGAGTGGATGTTATAATATATCAGAATTAGTATCATGTTATAATAACCATATATAGTTATTCTTCACACCATTATACCCATCCATGTAGGTTGTTGGCGGAAAAACAGATTTTACCACGGTGTGGAGACGGTATTCCGTACGTACGCACGCGTGGTGATTTCGTTTTCCGTAGGATGGATAGATGGTGAAATATGGTTGTTTCATACTTATAATAACCTATAATTATATGAGTTATACTGATTTTATTACCTCATAATGAAACAACTAAAGAAGAAGAAGTGGAAGAAGAAATAAAGTTGAAAGAATCGGTAAGAGACATTACCTCTTCTTTGAAGCACCTCTTTGAGACCTCCTCTTATGGCACTAAATTTGGTCTTTGAAGAACACCAGAACCTCTAGGATTTTTCTATGGAAGTGGAGAAGAGAATTTGGTAGCGGTTGGCCAATATTTAAGGCTCAAAGTGGTGTCAGGAAGAGAGGGAGGAGGTGCCCTTTTATAAGGGAGGAGAGGGGCACCTTTGAAAAAACAAAACATATTATTTTATTATAAATTCATATTCGGTTTTTAATAGCTCCAAATTTATTTATTTAGAATCTAATGTGGGTATGGGTCTAAATATTCTAATCCAATAGAATTTAGACATGTTTAGATTTCTATTTTAACCTTATCATTTATATATAACCTTTTGTTAAATAATCTTACTTTTATAGTGTCTTCTTTTTTTCTTACACTATATGGTTAATAAACTTACTATAAAAAGTAAAAAGAACCCGAAGTTATTTATTATTAATATATATAACCTCATCTAAGTCATTTTTGCCAAACCTTAGAATTTTTGGAATAAAATTACAATTAATAATATAATATTTTTTTTCAAAACTATTTTATGTCAATTTTGACACTATTTGGTAATTGATTTTTGTGAAAATCATAAAAGATTTATTAGTTCGAAAAAAGTTAATTAAATCCAAAAAAACATTTCATATTAACCTATAAAATTAGTTAAATTCATAAAAAGTATCAAATTACATTTATTTGGGAATTTATAACATCAATTATGTCAATATTTCATTAATAAGATAATTACTGCATCATCTTTGTGTCATTAATAAATAAAGTTATTTAATGTCTAAAAATTATAAATAAAAAACGATTATGTAGGAAATATTTTTATCTTTATAATTAATATTTATAGTCGAATTTATCTTATGTATAACCATATATTAAAAATGATTTACTTATTAAACATTGATTTTAACTATTTTAACCCTTCTTAAAATAAATTAATATTAATTGTCCTAATCTAATCCACGTGGGCCTAAATGGTCATATTTTATTCCTATGGTTGTTTTTGGTCGAATTACACTTATCCAGTAGAATTAGGACATGTTTTTGGGTAATAATAATATCATTTTTACCCTTAATTATCCTATTTACTTTTAACCGTGTTAAATAAAAGTAAAAAGTTACTATTCGCCAAAAATTATTTTCACCTCATTGAACCACATTTTCATACATCATATTAACCGTGTCTCTATAATTTTCGATATTCTGTTCACAGAAGTGGTAAAATTTCATTTAAATGAAAAAGTCAGTTTTTAACTACCACTAAGTGGTTTCACTATTCATCGAAAATTGCAGTTTTTCAGAAATATACCAAAAATTCAGCCGAATCTTTATTTGATATTATGAATTCGAAATTGATGTCTATTTTTTCAAATTCAAAACATAGAAGTGGCATTAATTAATTTTAAAATTAAATCCCGTTATCAAAACAAATAGCGTGTTTTTAAGAAACAATAACTATTAAAAGATTGATACTTTTTTATATCTGATTTCAAAGTGAAATTAATTCCAATGACCAACATTGTATTAAATGGTAAATATATGTTTTAATTACACTTTAAAACCAATTAAAATGATAATATAACCATATAAAGTTTTGCGATGAAAAAAGATGTTTTTAGTTAAAATATAGCATATTTTACTATTCATTAAAATATGAAAGTTATCAGAATAATATGAAAAATTGATCCAAAGTAAATTTTTATATCCTGATTCCAAATAAAAATCTTATTTTGTCAAATTGAACTTATAGACATGCGAAAAACAAGATTTAAAGAGGGTTTTCTATCAAAAGGCGGCAAAACTACCTTTTTTAAAAAATACTTATTTTACTCGAAAAATTGATTTTGTTCTCATACCAAGATAAAACTTAAAATTCAATTGATATTATTCATAACGGCTAGTTCATAATAATATTATAACCATATATCGTTGTTTAGTGAAACCTGATATTTCGTACAACACATGCTATCAAGGAATGTCGTGATTGCGTGTAATCCAAGCCAAGTCAGGGTTGCGTGTTGTGCAAGACACTTCCATTGTTTCGTATAACAAAATCCAACCATATTTCATTTATACAATGAATATATATATTTATACACTCAATGTTTTTTAGAATAACTACTATCAAAATTGTGTGTAACATGATCCAAGAATAGTGTTGTGTATACTGTAAGCTCATACGGTGTTCGTATTGCGTAAGGCAATCTTGTTAAAGCTTACAAGACAAGACATAAGTGAAATTAAAAGTATATTTTTCACAAAATCTAGGGGTGTTACAAAAATAGTAATAATAGAATTTGATTTAGTACCAAGTGTGCCTATATCAACATTTAATCACCTATGATGTAGTAAAACAAATATTTAGAATTTAACGTAATTTATCATATTTTACTACTCATTAATAATTCAAAAATTTCATAAATAAACAAAAAATTCACCCTAACCATTTTTTGATGTGTAGAAATCAAAAAATAACTCCATATTTTGTAAATAATTTTCTATATATTATTAATTTTTTTATAAATTAAAAATTCATTCCTATAAAAATAGAAACTTTAAAATAGAAAATCATTTCTCAACACCTTCAGAAAATAATCAAGATCTCATTAACATATAACATTAAAAAATAAAATACTAATATGATATATTATTCATAAGGTTATTATTACTAATCATATTACTATTCATATGAGTATGTTACTATTAACAAAAAACATGTAGTTTCTATGAGACTACAAATAACATACTGATCACAACTGTAGATGACAGTTTTTGAAATTATAATCATTGAAGTAGGAAAATTATGATTAAATTATTATTATAACAACCTAAATAAATATATGATTCTTGATTTTCAATTTATTTTTAAAACATTGGGTTTATTACATTTTTACCCTTTTACCAATATCTTCAAGGGAATATTCTTATCGCTCTCAAATTAAAGAATTCCTTCTAACCTTTTTACCACGCAAAAGGAATGTTCCTTTTTTTATCTTCATATGGAATATACAGATTTACCCACCATCATTCAGTTGTATATTCCAAATAATTTTTAATGGTTATTCTTTATGAAATTGTTTTCAATGTAATTATCAAGGAAAAATATTTTTAAAATGTTTTGATGTATTCTTTATATGTTATCTCGGTATTTTTCAATGAAAATTATTTTTAAATGGTTTTATGTATGAACTATCCCTTTTAAAAAAATTGATATATTCCTCATCAAAAGATTTTGAATGTTATTTCAAAACTATTTTCCATATAATTTTACAACCATTTATTTTAATCATGGGTTTTTTGGAAATTCCCTAAAAGATCCATTCATATATTTACTACGAATGGGTCCTAGTTAATGTCAAGGTCATTATGAAATGTGTTTCACATTAATGAGTTATATTCTGATGAAATAATTTTATCACTCAATAGTTATTCTTCGATTAAATTGTAATATAACCTATCTCTTTTCCATTGGTTATTATTTGACGAAATGTTGATGATAACCCTTTTATTTTATTGGTAATTATTTTATGTTTATAATACCTGTATGATTTTATTGGTTATGATATGATTGATATAATATTATATTATGGCACATGTGTGAATCATTTTACGATGAGGTGGGTGGTAACTATATCTCACTACATTGCCTTGGGAAATGAATTGTTTTATATGAGCTCAAAGTGTACATGGGTTGTTTCCCATGCCTGAAAAGAAAGACACTGGTTGGGTTGTATCCCATTACCGAAAAGATAGAAGGTTTTTGGGTTATAGACAAATCCCAATAATAATGTGGGTGTACATGTTGTAACCCAAGCCTATATAAAAGAGGTTACAAGGGTAGTAGCCCAATCCTAAAAAAAGATGTTTCATGGGTTGTAGGCCATGACTAAATGAAAATGGGTACATAAGTTTCTAGTGAAAGCCTAACGTTTTTACAAGCATCGTAGCCCAATCCAAACATGTTATGAGGGTCTTGGTAGGTATCCCTGACATAATACTTTTTATTATTATATGTATACCACAAATCCTATGTCTTATTCAACCGTTATGATTTCATGGCTCATGATGTTTATTTCATTCAGATTCATGTCTTATGAACTGACAAATGTTATCTAATAACTCATGTTTATAACCTTTGATATGTATGGTATGATATACTAAAGATCCTATTGTGTTATAATACCACTATGTTCTTGTTTATTCTTATATATCTTCCTTTTTACCCTTACTGAGAATCCAAGCTTACCCATTTATTATGTTTCCTTTCTCCCGGTTATAAAGAATGGTATTAAGTGGATGTTTTAATGGTGTAGTTATTTATGGTGGATGTTGAAAATAATTCACCAAGATAGAAGATTCTATTTCCTTGTTTTCAAATACACTAAAATATAACAATCCTCTATCATGATTTTTTTAATTTACTAAATATTCCCCTAGAAAGATGTAATATCCAAGTATGTTAAGCCTAGGTTACTATAGGTTGTGTGTGTGGCCAATGAGATCCTTATTTGAAACTTGATTTTATTAGTAAATTTGTAGCGTGTTTATTAATTATCGATGTTTATCACATGTATTGTAACTTTTACTTTTACAAATTTTAATATTATATCATTGGTCGTTTTCTATACCATTTTATGCATGACTATGGTGGTACTGCTCATGGATCCAAATGCATGTGGATGGAGATGGCATGTTTATACCTTGGAGGGGGAGTTCACTTGACATGAGATGATTGAAATGATGGACCGAATAATATTGTAGGGATATTGTGATGCCTCATGGACCCCATGTGAGACAATTGATTCCAAAAATATTTAAAGGATAATTTTACTCAATGCCTAGTGATTTACGAGTAGTAGGATCACTCGACACATAGTGGATGTTAATAAAATCACTCACTTGATGACTTGTGGATGTTTAGTAGTACACTCAAATGATGTGGAGTAGTCTGATTATTGTCCACGACAATAGTTCTTTATTAATCTTGGAACCTTTACATACATTCCGGCATGGAGTAGATAATGTTATTTCCGTGAACTATGTCACATTTTTGGGAAAATATGTGCTAATTTATTATTATTTTTTCTAAATAATTTGTTATTATATTTTTTCATAGACTTATTTACTTGATAAAACGTGTTATGAATGCATTAGTGGTGTCCAACTATATCTTATACTCACACAATAATTAATAATTATAGTGTGCTCGATGATTTCATTAGAAGGGATCCAGTAAGGGGAATTTTTACTCTAATTGACGGGATATTAGAGATGCATAGATCTAGTAGCAGACCATGATGGAATCTGATGGACACAGTATTTTATTAATCATCTATATTCTCTTTATACTCATGTTTAGATGGCCACTTTGGGATGAATTTATTACTTGAATGAAATTTATTAACTTTTTACTGAATAGTCTTCTCATAATAATCTAAAAAATATATATTTAATTAATCTATTTATTTGGTGACACTATGATATGATATGAGGTATATAGTATCCCTAAAAATTTACGTAATCACATTCTATTATTTATAAGACTCTTTCCCATGGTGATCCATGTGGGATTTTATGAATCTCTATGGAATAGACATGGTGGTTTGGGTTAGGGAGATACTTCCATCCAATGACAACCATTATTTAGGAGGTGTTTTTGGATTAGTAAGTATATTGGATGGTTAAACAAAAAAAATAATGGATGGTAACCTACCTAGGCTGGTGATGTTGTAGACAGATATTTTGGGGCGGAAACAAGCATATTTTGTAGAGGTGGCTACATCAATAGGGTTTCGATGTTTTATAAAAATATATCCAAAAATTTCATATGGTGATACTAATAATTATTCATTGAAATCATAGTTCACATTTCAAATTATGTGAGATCTTCCAAGTTGAAGACGTCGAGGGGATGAGAGATAGATATTATTGTTACATTAATGCATCTATATTTAAAAAATATCTAAAAAAGGGAATGATTTTTCATAGAAACTATGTCAACAATTCACTACATTTATAATTATCAACTCGTGGATAGTAATTTTTTTTTCTCAAAACCCAACCATGAGAAGTATATTTCCCAAATTACAGGACATATGTTGTTTATGGAAATATAAACATTGGTGATTTTTTCCCATCTATTCATAATTTTGATGCCTTATGCTATTTTAACCATATAGATATCCATAAATATTTTTTAGGTGTAAAATAATGTTTTTAATGATATTAATTTAAGGTCAGGGAATGTAACACATTGATATTTTAATTTTTTGATTCCTTTAAATGATCCATATGTGATTGATTGCTTCCTCCACATGCATCATTAATAAAACATAACTACAATAGGTTTCTATAAAAATAAAAATATTATGTAAGTTCATTATGACGTAGTAGGAGTGAGCACATTAAATAAATACATGTTCAATAAAATGATGGATATTTTTAAAATGAGTAATATTCAACTACGTAATATAAAATTTCTATTATATTCATTTTTTGGAATAGTACATTTCAAAAAAATTCCTCTTTATATGATATGAATTTCTATTTCATCAAACATAATATTAAGGTTGGTAAAATATTTTATATATTAGTATTTTTTAACCCATATTTAGGTTTTATATTATATGATATAATTATAATTATAGTTTATATTTGATAAATCCATATTTTTATAAAAACAATTCATTATTTTTTATGACTTTATTAAAAAGATAAATTTATAAATTTTACAATTTTAAAATAAAAATGTGAGAATATTTCTTTGGAATTAAAATAAAAATATAATACTAGGAGGAATTTTATGGATTTTTCTAGAATATTAAATTTTTAGGGGATTAGTTTTATATATCAATTTTTAGAGACCAGGTTATTTTCCAATAAGACTTGAAATATATATAAATATAATTTCCTCGCCCGGTAATGAGAAGATGTGTGATTCTAAGGCCTGGTGTTCCTAAAATTGTTTGTATAAAAATATTAAATATATATTGCATAACACATTAACTGCTAATGAAAGAAAAATGGATAAATATGAAATGATTGATTGGATTGAAAATTCAAAACTATAGTTGGGTCCCAAATGCAGCATTTACCCTAGGCACAACATAAAATAATTCAGCATGGGAAGTTCGGAATTCTTTCTCATTGAAAGTTCATTTTACCTGCTTTATTTATGTAATTTTATTAATTAAATTAAAACCATTCAATATTCTTTAGGTAAATAAATTCCTATTTTATAGAGAATGTATCGTAATAATATTTTGCCAACAATGGAAAATCCTATCTTTCTCTCCTCTGTTTCCCAATGACAAATGACGAATGAATAATGATGATGAACCGCTAGATCTAGAACGATCAATGCATAAAGGATCCTCAACCTTTTTCAACGAACACATCCCTCATCAAAAGCACATAATCCAATCTAGTTATGGATTGATCATGGTGTTCTCTCACTGTGAAATTAACATTGACTATGTTATTAGAAAATTCTTCAACTGGTGCCTTTGATCAAACCTATCCATTATCCCATGTTCTTATTTAATTTTTTTATCAATTTTTTTAACACTGGTAACCCATCCTTGATCAATGGCCCATCATTCTTGGCTGGTGATAAACAAATTCATTTGTTTAGGTAATCCCCCTTCTTCTTCAGTTTTTTTTTACCTTAGAATCCATGTGGATTGAAGTTTGATGATTTTTGGGATACCTAAGCTCGATCCGGCATTTAAAACGATATAGATTCATGGAAGAATCATGCAACAGTAGTGGAATTTCCAAAGGAGACTGGAATAATATAGGTCATGTCCTAATGATCAAAGATCTAATATTATTTCACAGTTTCCGGTTTGATTGAACATGTGGTGGCATTCATAAGGTGTTGGAAGCATAATTTGGATAGGGTGGCGGACTAGTGTGGTTCTGGTAAAGTGAAGAGGTGACCTGTGATGGCAGGGCAAGGTGCCTAAGGGCTCATGTCTAGCTGAGGATGACGACTACTTGGCTAGGTGTCCCGGGGAATTTGAGGCTGTGTTGCCGAGTGGGGTGGAACGAGCATGGTGGTCTAGTAGAGCGAGGTCAGCACAATGGAAGGCTGAGGTGGTTGTGGAGGTGGATCAACAAAGTCACGTGTTGTGGATGGCATGGGGTGGTCCCGGAAGGCTTCAAGCGGTGTGTGTTGGAGAAGTGGTTGCATGAAAATTGGGGGAAGGGGGCCCTAAGGGATATAAAAATAGATAAATAAATAATGAAATGAAAATTATTATTATTATTATTTAAATTCCCAAAACTCCCTCATGTTGTGTCCAATTGATATGCTATCAGTGATTGAATTATAAAAAATATGATATAGTCATTTTAAGACCATTTTAGTAAATAATACTTGATTAGGACCAAGGCGCAAGAAACACTTATGAAACAATAGATTTAATAATTGTATTAAATCATAAACCCACCAAAAATCTTCCGTGCTATGTCCAATTTATTTAAATTCAATAACATTGGGACCCTGATGATAATGTCGATATTTTGACACCAACTTATAATACTTAGTTCGAGATCAAGGTAATGGCCCCATGATGCCCACCTCAGGTGTGTTGCGGTGAAATGTGACTTTTTCACCAGGATTCCATTTTGGTCAATTGAATATTAGATTCTATATGATTTTCTATTTGGATAGCAATTTTAGGATCCATATTTTTCACTTATAAATCGATAAATAGGCCCCTGGGACTCATTTCAGGATTAGTATGACATTACACAACATTTCCATCTAATGTAATTTTGGAGCGAGTAGATGATATACCTCGTGTGTTTTTTCAGAAGGATCACAAAGGTGGGATACATTTGGATGTGTGGGTCCTTTTAATTATAAAATAAAATGTGGAAGCGTGAAAATAATATCGATGGAAGATACATTCGAGGTGTTCCAAGCCTAGTGAATCTCAATGTGAGGTTTGACAGTGGAAGGGATCATACATGCTTACTAGATTTGATATAGAGCCGATGCACTCAGTATGGTTGGGTAGAGTAGTTATTCAATGATGAGATACTGAGTGGGCCCACATTACAGGGCTTGGTGGCATAGTTTACTGATGACCAAATACTCTGATGAACCACTCTGTAGGGCTGGGTACTATAGTTCCAAGATGAGAAGATACCCGATTGACCCACTCAGCCGGGCTGGGTAGCGTAGTTCCCTAACAAGAAGATACTGGGCAGACCCACTCTTCATGAATGGATATCACAATTTCCCCAAGTGATCATATTCACCTTTCCCACTTAGTGGGGTTGGGTAGCATTTTCCCATATGATTTAGAGTAGACCCTCGACTATGTGACACATTGGTGGGGCACAACTAGAATTACCTAAGGACCCATAAGAAATAAAGGATCATTCCCCACCATTATGTGTCCCTATGATGTGATCCAAAACCATGCAGGTGAGTCAGCACCTCCCCAATCAAGTAGTATTGTGGTGTGGGGATTTGATCCCCTATGACTTGGGACTCTTGGGTGCATAAAATTTACATTAAGACATCACATATGAATTCAAATAGAACTGTTATCTACTAACTTTCATGGGCTGAGCTATGAGATGGAGATCCCCTTACCCTCCCACATTTGGGTTTCTATAAAAGAGCTTTTATATATATATATATTCATTTTGTTACAGTTCCCACTCATTGTGTCTAGTTTACTACCCTTTAATAAAGGTAAATGATGCAATGGTTATTCCATAGGATTTTTGTGTCTAGTTTCTCATTTTCAGACGAGTTACTATCTAGTTAATGTCAGTGAACACACGATGATGATTTCTTCTCATCACAACCTCATCATATGTTTGTTTGGATGATTCAACATCCACTCTTGTCAGGTTGAGTTGTACTCTTTAAATTCCCTTTTACAATACTATGTTTCATTTACAACTTCAATTCAGTTGAATTTCTTACAACTCCACCTTCACATTGTTTAGGCATTCTAGTGGGTATGTAAATAATCACCCCTACATGGGAGTTTCCTAAAACATCTCGTGTCTTTTGAAGAAGGAGGACAATTCTATCATGAATATAGTGGGGCGTAGGGTTACTGGCTGTGTGGACCGCATACGGTGATCATGGTTGGAATTCATCTGCTGGTATCTTTCATAAGATAATATTTTACAGTTGTCTTTAGGTTGGGGATGGATTCTAGTTTGGGCATGTGCTATTTCCTTTTTTTATTTAGTATTTACTACTATACTCTTATGTTGCCTAGGGATTCATGGATGTTTACATTACTTTACAAAACATTGATTCTTTTCTACATTCCCTCTACACGTTTTCATCCAGTGGCTGTGTGTGTCTGTGTTTGTGTGTAGGTTATTAGGAAAAGGCCTCCCCAAGGTAGTGGTTACTTTGGATGTTTTCACCAATCCCTGGCCAATTGGGAGGGCTTATTGTAGTGGCGGCTCAAGCCTATCTTTGTTTGTGTTGTGATACTGTTGTATAAGTGGACGTTCATTACTTTGGAAACATTTTCGAACAATTTAACATAAATGGATTGTTTGGTAATTGTTGAATAGTTTTGATGTGTCTCAAGAGAGACTCATGAGCCAAGAAGTCCAGTGATGGTGCAGTGACCAATGTATCCATTCACCAAGACACTCATTTCCCACTTGTGGACTCAGCATGTTGAAACACTTGTTGTAGAGGAAAATGGTGAATTCATCATATATTATTGAGTCTTGCAATATCCTTATTGAGTTATACCCTCATTTTTTTTACATATATATTAGACCATCAGAGTTTTGTACTCACCAACCATTTTTATAAATCCTCTGTGATGGGAGCCATCCATGATACCAGTTCTTGATCGTGGGGATGATCTTATGAGAAACGAGACATCAATTCAGGGACCATCATTTGACCCCTTCCTCCAATTGGATATGTAGAAGGACCTCCAATCGTAGGGATGCAGTATGTCCTAGCATGACAAAATGAGGACATGTTCTAGCCGAGTGCACATTGTGAGTTCCAGTGATAGTGGCTGCTGTAGTTTCATAGTGAGCTAAAAAAATCAAGTAGCAGAGGATTAGATGAAGTCATTAGTCTGTGTGTTTGGATAGGTAGGGACCCTGATAGACCAAAGGGTGGATTTTCAACGAGTCTTTTTCAGGGAGTAGCAAGGTTCTGGAAGATGTTTGTTACTTGGATGTTTGATGATGAAACACTCACATGGGACGACAATCAACACCTCTTTTACAAGAGGTACTACACCACCTGCTTGTGCATCATCAAGGTTTTGGAGCATCTGGAGCTACAGTAGGGAGGGATAACTATGGTAGAGTACCTAAATGGATTTATAGATATTACATGCTACTCCATCAACATGTTCAAAGATGGTTAAATCCACTTACAGATGTTCGAGAAGGGACTCAATAGGATGATCTCGGCTGGCGTAGTTCCCTTGTGCATCCACACGTATGCTATTGTGCTAGAGAAGACACTTTTTAGGGATAGATTTATTATGTAGGGGTTTCATATAGATAGATATTATGGTAGGTGCACTGAAGCTGAGTCATCTTGAACAATAGTTAGACACCAGAGATCTCAGAATTGAGGTCCCTTTTGTGAGAAGACTCAAGGGTGTTTTCGTGAAGATCAAGGTCAATAAAGATCACTCAGCAGATCCAAATAATTATGATTATTTTTAAGTTATTTTTGTGGTCACATGGTCGGGGACTACACAACCAAGTGTACTGAATATCCCAGGTAGGCCGTAGAAAGACCTCCATGGTAAAGACAATGTCCGGATCGAGGATCAACCAATTGGGGTCAGGGTGCTCCCTTGGATGGTGGATATGGAAGAGGATCAAGGGGTGATTTTGGTTGGGTAAAACAAATAGGATCTCCCACCACTAACACCATCTGGCCCACGCCCATCACTTTGAGCTGTTGGTCGGGGCCACAGAATGCAACAGGTTATGGACGTTAACAACCCATCGACGCACAAGATGATTCAAGGTACAATCTTTGTTTACATTACTCTCACATCATCACTAGTAGAGATAGATGACGTACATTCATCACAAATTGAATATTTGTGCAGGATGTTGTGTTTATAGTAGAGTCACTTGCAATGCCACCATGCCTTCTAGTTCTTACAAGGAATTCTTTCATTTTATCATCAATCTGTTGACAGTGCGAGCTTTCACTTTATTGAGGGAGGTTCACATGGGAACTATTGGTCATCATGATAGAACCCAATTATATAATCGTAGGAATGAATTTTCTATCTATGATTTGATCCCATATTTATTATCACCACCATTTATCCAGATGTCTTTGTACTGATGGGAAGAGGTTATCCTTTTTTGGCGAGAGAGACCTCATAGTGGGATTAGTGAGTGTGATGAGAAATAGGTTAAAAAATATTAAAAATTAGCATGTGATTATTACCTTTTTTGAAACATAATCATTGGGCATTTGGATCCCTTCAGTTGTGGAGGATTACATGGATGTCTTTACTGAAGTCATTTTGGGACTACACCTGAAGAAGGAGTTAGTGTTTTGCATCCACTTATAGCCAGGGACAACCCCGATATGTTCTACAACATATAAAATGGTACCCATTTAGATACGGGAGTTGAGGGTGTAGCTAGAGTACCATCATAAGAGACATTTCGTAAGACCCATTGTGTCCCTCTAGGTGCCTATAATCACTTATTTGTGAAGAAGGATGAAGGTAGCTTTTTTATTTTCATGAATTATTGTCACCTGAACCAGGCCACGATAAATAACAAGTACCCATTAATGATTATTGAAAACATTTTCGAAAATCATGGATTAGGTAGGTGATTCTCCAAGATCGATCTCAAGTACAACTGCCACCAGTTATGAGTTCGTGATGCTGAAATCTCGATGTTTTCATTTCAATATCCCTATTTTCACTCAAAATTCATAGTGATTCAATTTATTGTGACTAATTCCCATGATAAATTCATGTATTTGATAAACCATATTTTATATCCCGACATGGAACCATTTTTCATTATCTTCATCAATGTGATCCTCATCTACTCTATGAGAGAGAATGCGCAAGAAATGCACCTGAGGTGTGTCCTTCATTTACGTTGAGTGAATCACCTTTATGGAATGCTCTAAAAATGTGAGTTAAGGATTTGGTCAGGTCAAATTTTGGGTCATTTAATTTCTGAGAATGAATTCCTAAATGACCCAAAAATGTTCAATGTAGTGCATTCTTGTGATCGACCTAATAATGATTTAGAGGTGTGGAGTATTTTGGGATTGGAAGCGAACTACCATATATTTTTGGATGACTTCTCTAGGATTGCATCCCTATTGACAAATTTGACACAGATATTCCATATGTTTTCTGGGTTTGATAATTTTATGATGGAATTCAAGGAGTTGAGGAAATGGATAATGAGCACTATAGTTTTGAGGCTACCAGACGAAGGAGTTCAGTTTGTAATATATTTTGAATCCTCAAGAGCTGGGCTTGGTTGCATGTAGACGCAGTGATAGGAATTTTTCACATATGGGTTGAGGTTTTTGAGACACCTTGAGTGGAATTACATGTCTCATGAACTGGATCATGATGTAGTGGTTTTTTTCATTGAGGATGTGGCAACAGAAGCTTCTGGGGATGCACTTCGAGGTTTACATAGACTATTAGAGCCTTTGGTACTTCTTCACTATGGGAGAACTGATCCTAAGGAAATGATACTAGTTGTAGTTCATGGAGGACAATGAAATTGATATGGTATATACTCTGGGTAAGGGAAATTTTGTTTTAGATTCCCATAAAAGAATGTCCTAGTCTCTTCTAATGCTGGAATCTTCTAAGAAGTTATCTATCCTACATCTGACCCTGATGGAGCAGGAGGGTGCAATTTTTCTATAGTCAATGGTGTTGAATCATACTATCCATGAGAGTGTTAAAAAGTCTCATCTGAGAGATTTCAATTATGAGGTTCTGTGTGATTATATATCCATTGTCAACGGACCCATTGAATTTTCTTATGGAGATAATTGGGAGATCCTGTTATAGGGGAGAATGATAGTTCCAATTTCAATATAGGAGGATGTTGTGTGGGATTTACATACTTCTCTCTTAGTAGTAAATCCCAATGAAAGGAATATTTATAGGGATATTTTTTTGTTTTTTAGAGGTTTGACATGACACAGAGCGTATTTGAGTTTGTTTCATGATGCCTTAGTTATTAGGAGGTGATGTTCGCGCACCATGTACAAGAAGGTTTGTTACAACCTCTTGATATTCTTGAGTGGAAGTGGGAAAAAAGTTTTTGGACTTCATCACAAGGATCCAATGCATGGAGAATATCCATGAGCCCATTTGGGGTGATAGTATACTGATAGATGAAGTTGTTTTCTCTTCCTTTCCATCAGGTAGTAGAGTTCAGTGGAGATTTTGGGGAAGTTGTATATGCGGGAGATCATCCACCTTCATAGTGTACCCTCAACCATTGCCTCTAATCGTGAAGTGTGGCTTCCGTCATGATTGTGGAGAGGCCTACAGGAGGCATTTGGGACCCAACTACGGATGTGTATAGCCTTCCCCCACCAGATGGATGGGTAGACCAAGCTCACTATCTAGGTACTCGATGATATAGTGAGAGTGTGTGTGCTGGATATCAGCTTGAATTGGGGGATTCACCTACCAGTTGAGGAGTTTTTTATTAAATACCTACCAATACACCATATACAAAGAAACTTTCTATGCCTTATACTAGAGACCATGTAGGCCACCCATGTGTGGGGAAGTTATTAGAGAGTCATCTTATGTGGGCCCATAGTTGGTGACAGCCACGACAGAGAAGGTTTATGTCATTCGTGAATGGATGAAGATGACCCATATCAGACTGAGGTCATATGAATATAATTCTCATAGGCCCTTAGAGGTCGAGCAGGGAGACCATGTCTTCTTTAAGGTCACCCCATGACATGAAAAGAAGAGCTCTATCAGGTGAGAAACCTATCCCCAATGTTCATTGGTCTATTTGTGATCATGTGTAGGATTGGTGATGTTGCCTTCCACCTTGCCTTTACCCCTCAATTAGAGCGAGTGCACAGTGTCTTGCATGTGTTACATCTAAGTAGATGTGTTCCTGATCCCACACATGTTATTGATTTGGGAGAGCTAGAAATCGAAGATAGAGCTTGATTCGTGGAGCACCTAGTGGCGATTGAGGAACGACAGGAGCAGACCCAGTGAGGATGAAATATTACACTGTTTCAGGTGTTGTGGCTACAAAAGAATATATAGGATAATTCATTGGAGCTATAGAGAAATATTCAGTCTTATTATCCAATGTTTTTTGTTTAATTGTTCTTTTCAGGGAAGAAAATAATGATTTATGGAATGATGTAGATACCATAATTTTTCGTAATAATAAATTAAAATACATAAGATATTAGTCAAGATCTAGACATGCAGATGGAATACGATCTTGAGGCCAATTTTTCTCAAACTTTATTGAGAAAAAATAGTAAAAATAGTTTACATTATGCACATGTAGTTAATTATAGAAAATGTGATTACTCATAAACAGTTGATAAGATCATAAATCTAAGACCACAGTTGGGCCAACAATGTAGTGTTTCACCTTGGCATGACATAAAATAAGCCGGTGCGGAATGTTATGATCTCTTTCTCCATGGAATAACATTTTATGTGGTTAATTTAGTAAATTTAATTAATTAAATTAAATAAATTAACATCATTTATAGATATAAATTCATATTTTTGAGTGTTCGGCTCAGAATTATATTTTTTCCAGAAATTAAAAACCCTCTCATCCTCTCATATGCTTCATGTTGAAGAATGATTGTAGAGATCCAAACATGATGTAAATGTACATTACATTACTTTTGCGGAATACTTAATACATAAAAAAAACAAACATCGATGTATCGTAATAGTTTAGTGCCTTTGGAAACTCGGAACACAATCTTCTAATCATGGTGAAAGATCTTCAACATCTCCCATAAAGATCTTCCCCTTTTGTTTTTTTACCTAAAACCTTTCTTTATATCATGGGGAAAATAATACATAAAAAGGGTGAGCTCAAATTCTCAGTAAGGGTAAACAAAGAGGACATAAAAAAATCCATAAATATTTGAATGCAAAGAAAACTTGAACATATAATCTAAACATCAAAACCTTGAGCAAATACATACAACATGGAATTATGTAAGGAATATATGATAAAGTAAAATCAGTCATGCTAAAATAGAATTGGAATAAAAAAATTAATTGTGGGAACCCATTAATCACATGATATTATTTCCATAGTAGCCAAGGCATTGTGGGCAAGACCATCTTAGTGGACAGTGCCCCTTTCTGAATCATGTTCACTCCTCGTTCCAGTCCTGTAACACTGAACCGAATTAACTTACCGTTCCAGCCATTTCTATCTCATGAGATATAAATCATTACCCAATGCACTAGAGGGAGATATAGGTCCCACCTATCTTATAATTAAATCATTCTTACATGTGCAACATCATAAACATAAATCATTCATCATAACCCAAAGAATAAAATAGGATTCACAAACACCATCCCATCATAACATAATCCATATAAAACAAATGGATATCATTCATCATATGTGAAGTGAAACCATGTAAATCATAGAGACATTATACTTGAAACACACACATATAAAATAATGTCATCTTAGATGGAAAATGGTTTTGATAAAACACTTGAGATAAACTCTTGAGGAAATTATCCTTTCTTATTCTAAATTATATTATTTTCAAAAAATGCCATGAAATTTTAAAAGAAAATGATTTTTTTGAAAATATTCATGAAATCATGTTGAGTATGCTTCATGAAAATAAGGTGTTATGAAACCTTAAAAATCTGTTCATGTCGTATAAGTTAAAAAAACATTCTCCTTGTACTTTTGTCAGAATAGTCAAAATGTTCCTCGTATGGTAAAAAAAGATATATTCCTTTAATAACATGTGGTAAAAGTCAAAAATGGGTATAAATGACTTCAAAAATACATAAAAACACTTTTATAAAACCTGGACATGGATGATAACAATAACCCCAGTAAATTCTTACGAATAAAAAATCTCGGATAAGAACGAGATTGGAATGGTTATCCCTTACCATAGGTCTGATATGCTTCGTACGTATATGAAACTCATGTATAATGATTTAAATAATTTCATTAACTTATTACAGAATCATATTAATTGTTATGATATCATATATGGTTCATTTATGACTTTATATTACCTGTTTTTTTGTAGATTCCATGTTAAAGCAGCGTTTTGGGTAAAATAGTTTTATTTATCGTACGTGTTTGGACTGGTTATTATTCATAATATTATTACATATATAATGATTTAATTACTTCCATAATTTAAATCATGATTTATTTATCTTATATATTCATTATATATATATATATAATAGCTAGATAAATGAAATGAAATACACTGTTAATGGAGACGGTAGGCCGTGCGTATGCATGAACACTATTTTCCTTTCCTTATTGAATTTAATAGTAGTAAGTAGATGACATATATATATATATATATCCAATAGCATTATGATGTCATATATTTATTTATTATTCATTATATATACTTTATAATAATTTATTAGTTGTTAACATGGAGAATGAATCTCATCGTGTCATGGAGACGGTAATCTGTACATACACACGCATGGTGATTTCTTTTTCTGTAGGATAGATATAAGGTGAAATTGGGTTGTTTAATATTTATAATAAGATATCAGTATATTAGTGATACTTATGTTGTTACTTTATGATAAAACAACTAAAGAAGAAGAAGTTGAAGAAGAAAGAAGCTTGAAAGTGTTGGTAGAAGAGATTACCTCTTCCTCGATGAACCTCCTTTAAAATTCATCTTAGGGAACTAGAGATTGTATTTTGGGAAGACCAAAACCTCTATGCTATAACTAGAGAGGTTGAGAAAAGTAATTATCAGGGGTTGTCAGAGCTTCATGGCTCAAAATGGTGTGAAGAAAAGAAGGAAGGGGTGCCCTTTTTATAAGGGAGGAGAGGGGCACCTTTGGTAACATAAGAAATATTAAATTATAATAAATTCAACCTCACTTAAAACATATTAAAAATGAATAAAAAACTAATATAAGATGAGATAGTCTTGTAATCTAATCAACTAATAATATTTAGACATGTTGGGAATTTAGTTTAAACATTATCAACTAGATTTTTTCTTATTTAATCTATTTAATTTTATTTGTTGTAATAAGATTATAATTTTTTAATTATTGTAAATAATTACTTATGTATTTTGAATTGTCCATAATTGGATAACATATGAAATTTTAGACCATATAATTTCAATTTAAATTTTTTAAATATTTATGTGATTTTTAAACAATTTTATAATATGTTATTTTTTTAAAATAACAGTAGTGTCAATTTTTACATTATTCATTTATTTAAATTTAAATACAATCCACATAGAGGATATACTCTAAAAAATTATTTAATATATTCCTAACATGTCAATTTTTCCTAGAAATTTCGTGGATCACAATAAATAGTTCATATATTATTTATTTTAATATTTTAAAAACCATTTATTTGGTATATATCTTAATAAAATAATTAGTACAACACATTTTTATAATTATTTAATATACTTATTTTTTTATATAAAATAAAAATAAAATCCTATTATGATTTAAATCTCATAGATTTTATCATATAACTTTTACTAGAATTTATCATTTTAAAATAACAACATGTAAATTGTTATATTTATTAAATTATGAAAGTGACAACATTGGAAGCATTTAAAATAAAATAATATAAGGGTCATAATCTTCTTTATAAGGATTAAAATGGTCACTGATTCGGAAATTGGATTCTTACGGTATATATATACACTAAAAATAAGTTTTGGTCCGGTTTTTGGGCGTTTTTATCTCTATTAGTATTTCCATAAAAACTATATTATTGAATTTTCACTAAATAAATAATTTCTCCATCAGTAATGTATAAGCTAATATGGTAAATAATTAATTCTTCAAAATTACAAATAAATTACCATGATAAAGAAAAAAATTTTAACTTTATAATTTGTTATTATAATGGAATTTATATTATGTATAACCTTATATTAAACATAGTTTAAATATTAAAGTTTGAGTGAGACATATTACACTTTCTATTAAATAAAATAAATTAAAGGTCTTAATCACATCCAAGTGGGTTCCAATGGATTCCATTTCATCCAAAATATGTCATAAGATGAAATATAATCATAAAATTATATTGAGACAAGTGTTAAGGTAATTTTATAATATTTTTTTGACCCTCAATTACCCGATTTACCATTAACTATGGTAAATAAAATTTACTATAGTTACTATTCATAGTGCCCAAATATAAAAAGTATCCTATTAACATAATTTGGACCTACTAATTCCAAATATTGAATCCATTTTTCCTAATTAAAATCACATATGTTGAAAAAATTAATTTAAAATTAATCCTGTTGTTAAGAAAATGAGATTTAAAAGTTAAAACAATGTAAAAGATTGAAATGATTTTACCTATGAATTTAATGTAAAATCAATTCTGAAGACATAAGTTATATTAAATGGTAAAAATATATTCTATTTATACTTTAAAACCATTCAATATTATAATTTAATCATATAAATTATTATGATGAAAAAAATTGTTTTTAATAAAAATATATCATGTTTTTACTATTCATTAAAATATGAAAGTTATCAGAATAATATGAAATATTTATCCATAGTAAATTTTTACATAATGATTCCAATAAAGAATTTTATTTTGTAAAATTTAACTTATAAACATGTCAAAAACTATATTTAATGTTGGCGTGCCATCAAAAGGCGGCAAAACTGTAATTTTTAAAAAATACTTATTTTTATTTGAAAATTTTATTTTGATATCATACGATGTTCTAGAAAAAGTGTAAGATGAATAATAATGATATAAAATTCAAAAAGTATTTAATACAATTCATAATGGCTAGTCCATAATAATATTATAATAATATATCATTTTTTAGTGAAACCAGATATTCCGTTCTACACTCACTACCGAAGAAGGTCGCGATTGCATGTAACGCTAGCCAAGTCAAGGTTGCGTGTAGTGAAATCTCCCTTTGTTGTTGCTTATAACATAATTAAAACTTATTTAATTTATAAATTAAACACAATCTATACTTAATGTTGCATAGAATAATTTCTACAAAACGAACATGAAATTGTGTGTAAAACGAGCCAAGAATAGTGTTGCGTATACTGCAAGATAATACAGTGTTCCGTATAGCACAAGATTAATTTGGAGTAGCATAAAACACAATACATAAATGAAATTAAAAATAATAATTCTCATAAAATCTCAGGTGGTTACATTTACCCCCTTAAAATAAATATCACCCTCGAAATTCATCGGGGTTATAAATGGTTTACTACTTGAACATTTCTTTCATAAAACCCACATCGTAAAAAGGAATACTAAATCTTTATTTTAAAAAGTGAAGTATGAAACATAACGGTTACCCAAATTAACTCATCACTAGGTTTCCACATTGGAGAACATAGGTGGAAATATGGATATGGAATAAAAATCTAGCATCATGTTTTGATGGAGAGTGGTAGAGGACGTGACATTGAAAAATACAACAATCACAAAGCCATAAACTTGTGATGATTTAAGGTACCATCTAATTCATCGGATATGAGGACATTAAGATAACATTTTTTGTTTTCAAGATCATTTCCCTAAAGTTGAAGAATAATTAAAAGAAATAATTACTTGAGTTTGGTACAATCTCACTGTTGTTTGTGCCTTGAACAATTTTTACATCATCACTTAAATAAATGAAGTTTAATTTGTCTTCCGTGAAGTGTTAGAAGATCGTGTGATAGAATGATAGGTCATTCCATCCGTCTCAGACAAACAGATAGAAAAAGTTATTAAATATACATAAGTCCTTCTATAGTGAGATTAATCGTATATGGTTCCTAAAATGGACTTATAATTCATATATCATACCTCTTAATAATAAAAAACTAGATTCTACTAAACATGGACTTCCTGTAGGCCAGTGGTAGGCGATAAAATCCTATCACACTTTGGTTCTAGGTTTGATTCCCGCAACATTGTCTGACGTGACGGGTTGTGGCCCATCCTGTAGGTCTTCCATTTTCTAAAACTGCATTATTTTAACATTCCATAAATAATATCAAAAAATGTTCAAGACTTAAACAATACTAACTTATGTCCAACATAATTCATTTCAATCTTTAGGCTTATCCAAAATGCATATGTCCAAGATCAAATTATAATGAAAAAAATTACTAGAAATGTAATCAGTCGAGAATGTGAATACCATCATTTATCCCCCATATATCATAAGATATATCTTGTTGATCGAATTTCAAACATGTGAATACCATAATCATGTATTCTCTTGAAACATGAATTACAATATAATCTTTGAGAAAACATCTATGCTGTCAAAATTCAACTCTTTCAACATACCAAACTCCCAAAATTTCAATATACTAAAACCATGATATCACATAGTCCGTATATCAGTCATGAGATCATTAATACTATCAAACACCTCACTATCTCCTTATCCCTTCATTATGCGTATATCATCTACTTTCCCTTAGGGTATTGGTTTTCATAATCCCTGTACATTCAACATTTAAAACATTTAGCCATTGTTTATGTCTTAGAAATTCAATTATCTTTGTCCATGGTGTTAAGAAAACCTTTTCCTTTGCAATTACTATATTTGTGTCCTTCTATTCTATACCGAAATCATCTTCCAATTACTTTCAAACATTATCCATGATGTATCTTACCAGATAATTTACATGAAGGAAATTGAACATTCTTTCCTCTATAATCATTATGAAACTCCATCTTTCTCTTATTTCATGAGTCATGAAACTTACCAAAGTTGAGATTATTGATCATATTATGAGATTTCTTATTAGGCGTTATAAAGAGGTTTCTCCTTCCAAATCCCATTTCATTTTCTTGATCATGATGAATATCATTCCATTTTCCATCATATTCTCCATTAACATGAATCTTCCGGTTTCCAGCCATTTTAAACTACCCAAAAAGAATAGTGTGAGAGGAAAAAATCATACTAGGAAAACAACCTAATAAATGGCGATTAACTTCAATATATAACATCTTAGGGTTAATTATAAGAGTGTGACCATTATTCTAGGACTATAACCTATACATATACTTATCCTTAGGGACATCCCTAGACACACATTAGAAATATCTCTAGGGATCTCACTAAAGTTTTCACATCCAAGTTTTCAATGGTTAAATAAACCTTTCCTCTAATACCAACTATAAAGACACAAACTTGATTTAAATGGACATTACATTACTTTCTTAGAATACTTAATATATATCAAAAAATACACCAAAGGACCGTAATAGTTTAGTGTCTTTGGAAACTCGAAAAACAATCTTCTAATCATGGTGAATGATCTTCAACATCTCCCATAAATATCGTTCCCTTTTGTTTTCATACCTAAAACCATTCTGTATGTCCTGGGGAAATGAAAACATAAAAAGGGGGAGCTCAACTCTTAGTAAGGGTAATCATATATAACATAAAACAATCCATGAACATTTGAATGCATAGAAAACATGAACATAAAATCTAAACATCAAAACCTTGAGCAAAGACATAGATCTTGGAAGTATGTAAGGAATATATCATAAAGGAACATCAAACATGATAAAATAGAATGGGAATAAAACATGTAATTGTGGAAAACAATTAAGCACATGATATGATTTCCATAGTATCCAAGGCATTGTATCCAAGACCATCTTAGTAGAAAAAGACCCTTTCTGAATTGAGTTCACACCTTATTCTAGTCCTGTAACACTGAACCGGATTAACATACCATTCTAGCCATATCTATATCATGAGATATAAATCTTTAACCAAGGAATTATAGGTAGATATATGTCCCACCCATATCATAATTAAATAATTCTTACATGTTCCACAACATAAACATAAATCATTCATCATAACCCAATGAATAAAATGGGTTTCATAAACATCATCCCATCATAACATAATCTATATAAAACAAATGGATATTATTTCATCATAACTTAAGTGAAACCATGGAAATAAAAGAGACATTATACTTGAAACGTACACATATGAAATAATGTCATCTTAGATGGAAAATGGTTTTGATAGAACACTTGAGATAAATTCTTGTGGAAAATATGCTTTCTTATTCAAAATAATTTTCTATTCAAAAAATTCCTTGCAATATTAAATGAAACAGATTTTTTTGAAAATAGTCATGAAATATTGTAGAGTAAGCTTCATGAAAATAAGGTCTTATGAAACCGTAAAAATCCGTTCATGTCGTATGAGTAAAAAAAAATCTCCTCGTGCTTTTTTCGCAAAAGTCATAAAGTTCCTCGTATGGTAAACCAAAGTTATATTCCATTAATAACATGTGGTAAAAGTCAAAAATGGATAAAAAGGAAATTAAACATACATAAAAACACTTTTAGAAATCATGAACATTGATGATAATAATAACCCCAGTAAATATTTATGAATAAACAATCTCGGATAAGAACGAGATTGGAAAGGTTATCCTTTACCTTAGGTCTGATATGCTTCATACATATCTGAAACTCCTGTATAATGATTTAAATAATGTCATTGACTTATTACATAATCATATTAATTGTTATCAAATCATATATGGTTTATGTATGTCTTTATATTACCTATTCTATTGTAAATTCCATATTAAAGCAGCGTTTTGGATAAAATCATTTTATTTATCGTACGTGTTTGGACTTTTTATTATTCATATTATTATTACTTATATCATGATATAATTACTTCCAGAAAGTTATATATCATATATATTCCATATATATATATAATATCTAGATAAATGATATGACATACAACGTTAATGGAGAGGGTAGGCCGTGCGTACGCATGAACATTGTTTTCCTTTCCTTATTGACTTCAATGGAATTAAGTAGATGAAATATATATATATATATATATATCCAGTAGCTTTATCATGTCATATATTTAATGATAATTTATTATATATACTTTATAATAACTCTTGAGTGGTTAACATGGAAAATGAATCTCATCGCGTCGTGGAGACGGTAATCCATATGTACACACGCACGGTGATATCGTTTTCCGTAGGATAGATAGAAGGTGATATGAGGTTGTTTCATATTTATAAAAACATATTAGAAATTTTTTGATACTTATGTTATTACTTTAGAATAAAACCACAAAGAAGAATAAGTTGAAGAAGAAAGAAACTTGAAAGTGTCGGTAGAAGAGATTACGTCTTCATCGACACACCTCCTTTAAATTTCTTCTTAGGGCACTAGAGTTGGTCTTTTGAGAAGACCTGAACCAATAATTTAACAATAGGGGCTGTGAAGAGAAATTTTCAGGGGTTGGCCGAGCTTCAAGGCTCAAAAGGGTGTGAAGAGAAGAGGGAAGATGTGCCCTTTATATGAGGGAGGAGAGGGTCACCTTTGGTAACATAAGAAATATTAATTTATAATAAATTCAACCTGACTTAAAAACATAAATAAATGACACAAATACAAAGATAAGATGATATATAGTTGTAATATCATCAACCAATAAAATTTAGACATGTTTGGAATTTATTTTATACATTATCAACTTGATTTATCCTTGTTTAATCTAATTAATTTTATTTGTGGTAATAAGATTCTAATTTTTGAATTTTTATAAATAATTATTTATGTGTTTTGAATTGTCCATAATTGGATAATTTATGAAATTTCAGACCATATAAATTTCAAATTATAATTTTTAAATATTTTTGTGTTTTTTAAACAATTTTATATTATGTTATTTTTTTAAAAAACAATAATGTCAATTTTGACATTATTAATTTATATTAATCTAAATAAAATGAACACAGAGGATATATTATAACCAAAATATTTAATACATTCATAAAATGTCATATATTTCATGAAAATTCATGGAGAACATTAAATAGTTCATATAGTAATTATTTAAATATTTTTTAAACCATTTATTTGGTATATCTCTTCATAAAATAACTATTACAACACTTTTGTATAATTATTTAATATACTTATTTGATTCTTAAAAATTATAATTAAAACCCTATGATGAAGATAAATCTCATATATTTTATAATAATACTTTTACTCTAATTTATCATCTTAAAATATCAACATGTAAATTGTTATATTCATTAAAGTATGGAAGTGAAAACTTTGGAATCATTTAATCTAACATAATATATGTGTCATAAAATTCTTTATAAGGATCCAAATGGTCACCAATTCTTCCATTGGATGATTAGGGTTTATATTTACAATACCCATTAGTTTTTTTCTGGTTTTGGGCCTTTTGATGTGTATTAGTATTTCAATAAAAACTATATTATTGATTTTTCACCAAATAAACAATTTCTGCATCATTAATGTATAAGCTAATAAGGTAAATAAATAATTCATAAAAATTAATAATAAATTACCATGATAAATAAAAACATTTTAGATTTTAAATGAGTAATATAACAGAATTTATATTCTGTATAGCCTTATAATAAATATAGTTTAATTATTAATGTTTTAGTAAGACATATTTCACTTTCTATTAAATAAAATAAATTAATGGTCTTAATCACATCCAAATGGTTTCCAATGAATTCCATTTCGATAAAAATCTGTCATAGGACTAAATATATTCATTCAATTATATTAATACAAGTGTTAAGATAATTTTATAATATTATTTTGACCCTCAATTACCCGATTTACCTTTAACTATGGTAAATAAAATTTACTATAGTTACTATTCATAGTTCCCAAAAATAAAGAGTAGCCTATTAACATAATTTGGACATACTAATTCCAAATATTGAATCCATTTTTCCTAATTAAAATCACATAAGTTGACGAAATTAATTTTAAATTAATACTGTTGTTAAGAAAACAAGATTTAAAAGATAAAATAATGCAAAAGATTGAAATGATTTTACCTATGAATTCAATGTAAAATCAATGATGACGACATAAGTTAAATTAAATGGTAAAAATATATTATATTTATACTTTAAAACCAATCAATATTATAATTTATCCATATAAATTATTATGATGAAAAATGTTGTTTTTAATTAAAATATATCGTGTTTTTACTATTCATTAAAATATTAAAGTTATCAGAATAATATGAAATATTAATCCATAGTAAATTTTTATATAATTATTCCAATGAAGAATTTTATTTTGTCAAATTGAACTTATAATCATGTCAAAAACTATATTTACTATTGGTGTGCCATCAAACGGCGGCAAACCCGCATTTTTTGAAAAATACTTATTTTACTCGAAAAATTTATTTTGATCTCATAAGATGATATAGAAAATGTGTAAGATGAATAATAATGTTATAAAATTCAAAATGTAGTTAAATCTATTCATAATTACTAGTCCATAATAATGTTATAACAATATATCATTGTTTAGTGAAACCTGATATTTCGTACTACACACGATATCGAGGAAGGTCGCGATTGCATTTACCGCAAGCCAAGTCAAGGTTTCGTGTAGTGGAAGCTCATTTTGTTGTCTTGTATAACATAATTAAAACATATTTCATTTATACATTAAAATAATAAATACTTAATGTTTCATAGAATAATTTCTATAAAATGAGCATGAGATTATGAGTAACACGATCCAAGAATAGTGTTGCGTATACTACAAGCTAATACGATGTTGCGTATAGCACAAGCTTAATTTGGTGTAGTGTACAAAATGAGACATCAATGAAATTAAAATTAAAAATTCTCATAAAATCTTATGTTGTTACATTATTCCCACCCTTAAAATGAATTTCTCCCTCGAAATTTGTCGGTGTAATAAATGGTTTACTACATGAAAGATTCTTTCATAAAACCCACATCAAATAAAGGAATACTAAAACATAATTTTAAAAAGTGAAGTATGAAACATAATGGTTACCCAAATTAACTCATCACTAGGTTTCCAAATAGGAGAACATAAGTGGAAATATGGATATGGAATAAAAATCTAACCATCATGTTTTGATAGAGATTGGTAGATGACATGGCTATGAAAAATCCAACAATCACAAAGCCATAAATTTGTAATGATTTAAGGTACAATGTGATTAATCGGATATGAGGAGATTAGGACATCATTTGTGGTTTTCAAGATCATTTACCTAAATTTGATGAATAATTAAATGAAATTCATAATTGATTTTGGTACAATCTTACTATTGATTGTGCCTTGAACAATGATTGCATCATCTTTTAAAGAAATGAAGCTGAATTTTTTTTCTGGGAAGCATTAGCCGATCATGCGAAAGAATGATAGGTCATTCCATGTGTCTCAAAAAAAAGGAAGGAAAAAGATTCTAAATATACAAAAGCCTATCTATTGTGAGATTAATCGTATATGGTTCCTAAAATGGACTAATACTTCATATATCATACCTCTTAATATAAGAGAACTAGATTCTACAAACCAGGGACTTCCTGTAGGCCAGTGGTAGGCGATAAAGGCCTATCACTGTTCGGTTGTGGGTTCAATTCCTGCAACCTTGTCTGACGTGACGGGTTGTCACCCGTTATGTAGGTTTTCCTTTTTCTAAATCTACATTATTATAACATTACATCAATAATATAGAAAAAAGTTATATCCTTAAACAATAAAAACTTATGTCCAACATAATACATTCCAATCTTTAGGCTTATCCAAAATACTTATGTCCATTCTCATGGTATAAAGAAAGCAATTACTAGAAATTTCATCTGTCGAGCAAGTGAATACCATCATTTATCCCCCATATATCATAAGATATATATTTTTGATCTCATTTCAAACATGTCAATACCTTTATCATGTATTATCTTGAAACATGAATTACCATATAATCATTGTGAAAACATGAATGATGTTAAAAGTCAACTCTATCCACATACCAAAATCCCAAAATTTATATATAGTCAAACCATGATATCACATTTTCCTTATATCAGTCATTAGCTCATTAATACTATCAAACATCTCATTATCTCTTTAACCCATGATTATACACATATATTCTAATTTCCAAAAATATCTGAATAACCATTCCTGGTTACTGGTACCATTCAACATATACTTTCAAATACTTTAGGAAAAACAATAGTGTGACAATCCTTAGATGTTTCTTTATTCCATAGAACCATTACCTATACAACATAACTCTTGATAAACATAAAATAATTCCACTACCTTCTTAAACCATCGACTGAGCTTTATCATTTTATTCCTCAACACTTATTTCATATCATATATCATTTGTAGTCTTGTCATCATCATCAACATAAATACTACCCATACGACCATGCTGATGCTATTCATGAGAAATTACCTTGGGGAATTGGTTTTCATAACTCCCATACATTTGACATTTAAAATAATTAACCATTGTTGATGTCTTAGTAATACCATTATATTTCTCAATGGTGTTAACAGAACCTTTTCATTTGTAATTACTAGAATTGTGTCCTTATTTTCCAAACCCAAATAATCTTCCAATTCCTTTGAAACATTCTCTATTATTCCACTTACCACATGATTTACAAGAAGGAAATTGAACTTTATTTCTTCTATGATCATCATGAAACTCCATCTTTCTCTTATTGCATGAGTTAAGAAACTTACCAAAGTTGGGATTATTGATCATATTATGTGATTTTTTATTAGGCATGATTACAATGTTTCTCCTTCCAAATCCCATTTCATTTGCTTGATCATGGATAATATCATTCCATTGTCCATTATATTCTCCATTAACATGAATCTTCTGGTTTCCATGCATTTTCTAAAACCTAAAAAGAATAGTGTGAGAGGCAAAAATCATACTAGGAAACAACATAATAAAGGGGGAGTAACATCAATATATTACTTATTAGGGATAATTATAATATTGTTACCATAATTCTATTACAATTAGCTATACTTATACTGAACCATAGGGACATCCCTAGACATACCTTAGAAATATCTCTAGGGATCTCACTAAATTTTTCACATCCTAGTTTCCAAAGGATAACTAAACCATTCCTCTGATACCAACTGTAAAGACCCAAACATGATGTAAATGGAAATTACATTACTTTTTTGGAATAATTAATACATAAAAAATACAGACACCAAAGGACTGTAATAGTTTAGTGTCTTCGGAAACTGGAAACACAATCTTTTAATCACGGTGAAAGATCTTCATCATCTCCCATAAATATATTCCCCTTTTGTTTTCTTACCTAAAACCATTCTTTATATTATGGGGAAAAGACAACATAAAAAGGTTGAGCTCAAATTCTCAGTAAGGGTAAACATAGAGAACATGAAACCATCCATAAACATTTGAATGAAATGAAAACGTGAACATAAAATCTAAACATCAAAACCTTCAGCAAAGACATTAATCATGGAAGTACGTAAGGCATATATCATGAAGGAACATAAATCATTATAAAATAGAATGGGAATAAAACATGTAATTGTGGTAAACTATTAAGAACATGATATGATTCTGATAGTAGCCAAGGCATTGCTGCCAAGACCAACATAGTGGACAATGTCTATTTCTGAACCAAGTTCACACCTCGTTCCAGTCCTGTAACACTGAACCGGATTAACATACCATTCCATCCATGTCTATATCATGAGATATAAATCTTTACCCATTGCATTTTAGGGAGATATATTTCCCACCCATCTCATAATGAAATCATTATTACGTGTTCCACAACATAAACATAAATCATTCATCATAACCCAATGAATAAAATGGGTTTCATAAACATCATCCCATCATAACATAATCCATATAAAACAAATGGATATAATTTCATCATAAGTCAATTGAAACCCATAAAATCATAGATACATTATACTTGAAACATAAACATATGAAGTAATTTCATCTTAGATGGAAATTGGTTTTGATAAAACATTTGAGATAAATTCTTAAGGAAAATATCCTTTCTTATTTAAAAATCATTTTCCTTTCACAAAATGCCATTACATTTAAAAAAAGGATTTTGTGGAAAATAGTAATGAAATATTGTATGGTAATATTCATGAAAATAAGGTGTTATGAAACCATAAAAATCCATTCATGCCGTATAAGTTAAAAAACATTATCCTCGTACTTTTGTTGGAAAATTCAAAAAGTTCCTCTATTGGTAAACAAAATATATATTCCTTTAATAACATGTGGTAAAATTCAAAAATGGGTAAAAAGGAATTTAAACATACATAAAAACACTTTTATAAAACATGGACATGGATGATAACAATAACCCTAGTAAATACTTACGAATAAACAATCTCGAATTAGAACGAGATTGGAAAGGTTATCCCTTATCTTAGGTCTGATATGTTTCATATGTATCCAATACTCCTGTATAATAATTTAAATAATGACATTGACATATTACAGATTCATATTTATTGTTATTATATCATATATGGTTCATGTATGACATTATATTACACATTATTTTGTAAATTTCATGTTAAAGCAGTGTTTTGGGTAAAATCGTTTTATTTATCGTATGTGTTTGGACTTGTTATTCATCATATTATTATTACTTATATCATGATTTAAATACTTCGAGAATGTAAATCTTGATTTATATATCATAAATATTCATTATATATATATATAATAGCTAGATAAGTGAAATGAAATACACTATTAATGGAGACGGTAGGTCATGCGTACGCAGGAATGCTGTTTTCCATTCCTTATTGATTTTAATGGAAGTAATTAGATGATATATATATATATATAAATCCAGTAGCATTATCATGTCATATATTTAATTATTATTATTTCTATATACTTTATACTCATTCTTGAGTGGTAAGCATGGTGAATTAATCTCATCGCATCGTAGAGATGGTAATTTGTACGTATGCACGCGTGGTGATTTCATTTTAGGTAGGATAGATAGAAGGTTAAATGGGGTTGTTTCATATTTTTAATAACATATCAGTATATTAGTGATACTGATGTTATTACTTTATAATGAAACAACTAAAGAAGATGAAGTTGAAGAAAAAACGAAATTTGAAAGAGTCGGTAGAAGAGATTACCTCTTCCTCGACACACCTCCTTTAAAATTCTTCTTAGGGAACTAGTGTTGGTATTTTGAGAATCCCAAAACCTCTATGATATAACTAGAGAGGTTTAGAAGAGAAATTTTCTGTGGTTTTCCAAGCTTAAAGGCTCGAAAAGTTATGAAGAGAAGAGGGAAGGGGTGCCCTTTTTTAAGGGAGGAGAGGGGAACCTTTGGTAACATAAGAAATATTAACTAATAATAAATTTAACCTCACTTAAAATCCTACAAAAATGACTCAAATCCAAATATTAGATGATATAGGGTTGTAATCGCATCAACCAATAAAATTTAGACATGTTGGAAACTTATTTTAAACACTATCGACTTAATTTATCCTTATTTAAACTATTTAATTTTATTTGGGGTAATAAGATTCAAATTTTTGAATTTTTATAAATAATTACTTATGTGTTATGAATTTTCCATAATTGGATACTTTGTGAAATTTTCGACCATATAAATATTAATTTACAATTTTTAAATATTTTTGTGATTTGTAAGCAATTTTATAATATGATAATTTTATATAATAACAATAGTGTCAATTTTGACATTGTTCATTTATTTTAATTTAAATAAAATCTACATAGAGGATATATTCTAACCAAAATATTTAATAGATTCCTAACATTTCATATTTTTCTATAAAATTCTTGGATCACATTAAAGAGTTCATATAATATTTATTTTAATATTTTTAAAACTTTTTATTTGGTATTTCTATAAATAAAATAATTAGCACAAACTTTTTGTATAATTATTTATTATACTTATATGTTGCATAAAAATTAAAAATAAAATCCTATGATGAAGATAATTCCCATATATTTAATAATAATACCTTTACTCAAATTTATCATCTTAAAATCACAACATGTAAATTGTTATATTTATTAAATTATGAAAGTGACAACTTTGGAATCATTTAAAATAAAATAATATAAGTGTCATAATCTTCTTTATAAGCATCAAAATGGTCACCAATTAGGCCATTGGATGCTTAGGGTTTATAGATACACTAAAAAATGTATCTGGAAGGTTTTTGGGCCTTTTTATGTATATTATTATTTCTATAAAAACTATATTATTTATTTTTCACTAAATAAATAATTTCTGTATCATTAATGAATAAGCTAATAAGGTAAATAAATAATTCTTAAAAATTACAAATAAATTACCATGATAAATAAAATAGTTTTATCTTTAAAAGTAGTATTTATAACCTAATTTATATTATGTATAACCTTATATTAAAAATATTTTAATTATTAATGTTTGAATGAGACATATTTCACTTTCTTTTAAATAAAATAAATTAAATGTCTTAATCACATCCATGTGGGTTCCAATGGATTCAATTTACCAAAATAATCCATATGAAGAAATATAATCATCTAATTATATTAAGACAAGTGTTAGGGTAATTTTATAATATTATTTTTACCCACAATTACCTGATTTACCTATAACGATGGTTTACCGTAGTAACTATTCATAGTGGTCTAATATAAAAAAATCATATTAACATAATTTGGACATACTTATTCCAAATATGGAATCCATTTATCCTAATTTAAATCATAGAAGTTGCTGAAGTTAATTTAAAATTAATCTCGTTGTTAAGAAAACCAATTTTAAAAGTTAAAACATTGCAAAAGATTGAAATGATTTTACCTATGAATTCATTGTAAAATCAATGATAATAACATAAGTTATAAAAAATGGTAAAAATATATTCAATTTAGTCTTTAAAACCATTAAATATTATAATGTAACCATATAGATTATTATGTTGAAAAAAGTTGTTTTTAATAAAAAATTAGTGTGTTTTCACTATTCATTAAAATATGAATGTTATCAGAATAATATAAAAAAATTATCCAAAGTAAATTTATATATCCTGATTCCAAAGAAGAATTATATTTTGTCAAATTTAACTTATAAATATTTCAAAAACTAGAATTAATGTGGGAGCGCCATCAAAAGGCGACAAAACTGCATTTTTTTTAAAATTACTTATTTTACTCGAAAAATATATTTCATTCTCATACGATGTTATACAAAATGTGTAAGATGAATAATAATGTTATAAAATTAAATATGTAGTAAATACTATTCATAACTGATAACCCATAATAATATTATAATAACATATCGTTGTTTAGTGAAACCTGATATTGCGTACTACACACGCTATCAAGGAAGGTCATGATTGTTTGTAACACAAGCCACGTCAAGGTTACGTGTAGTGAAAGCTCCCATTTTTGTTGCATATAACATAATTATAACTTTTTTCATTTATACATTAAGAAAAATCTATATATTATTTTCCATAGAATAATTTCTACAAAAGGAACATGAAATTGGGGGTAACACGAGCCAAGAATTGTGTTGTGTATACTACAAGCTAATATAGTGTTGCGTATAGCACAAGCTGAATTTGGTTTAGCGTACATCACATGAAATCAATGAAATTAAAAAGAATAAATCTCATAAAATATCAGGTTCTTACAATGATGAATGGAGTACAACGATGACTGTTGAGATCATGAATGATCAACGTGCAGCGAATCCTCCACCTTCACCGGCCAACACATCCCTTGTCAACAACACATAATCAAATCCATTTAGGAATCATTTGTGGTGTTCTTAAACCCGAGGTTAATATTTTACTAGGTAGTTATTCAATTCATCAACAAAACACCATTGATCAAACCTCTCCATGTGCCCCGGAACAAATTTACTTTGGTTTACCAAATTTTCAAAAATAAGTTCCCCATTATCGATTCCCATACATTAAAATTTGTCCAGTGTTTTATAAGAACCATTTTTATGGTTACATTCCACCCTTATTTGTCGTTTTTTTCATCATGGAATTCATGTGGATTAAATTTCGACGATTTTTAGGATACCTTAGCTTGATCGGGTGCCCAAAATGGGACTACTTTGTGACAGAATCATGGAAATAAATGGAATCACAAGGGGAGATATGTTATTCATATATCACGACCCTAGTATTGTTGATATGAGATTGTTTCATAGTTTTTGTTTGGTTTGTATTTTTTTGGGCTTCGAGATGGAGTTGGCGGCATGATTAGGCAAGGTGATGGTCCGACATGGTTCTGGTAAGGCGAGAAGTTGACTCGCAGTAGCAGGGCAAGGTTCCCGAGTGACTCTGGTACAGATGTGGGAGGAGGCACTAGGTTCAAGTAGATCTAGAGATTTAGGCAGTGATGTTGAGCTGCTCGGCGCACATATGGAGATTCTGGTAGAGTGACGCTGGTGTAGCTATAGGTCGATGCAGTTGTGGAGATGGTGTAGCAGAGGTGTTGCCGGTGACTGGTGTGCGGCGGTCCAGGTAGGAGGCCGGTGGAGTGAACATGGGAGGTGGCCACATGAGAAGTGACAGAAGGGGGGAACCCCTATGGGAGGTAAAACCATATAAAAAAATAAATAAAATGAAAAAAATAAAATAATAATAATTTATATTATTTTAATTCTTGTAATTCCCCAATTTGGTATCCAATTGATGCACTATCAGTGGAGAAATGACACAATAATTTATATGGTTATTTTTTGACTATTTTGTTAAATTCACTAAAACCCGCGAACTCGGCCCATGAAACGCTCCTGAAGCAATAGATTTAATATTGGAATAAAATCTTATACATGCCAAAACTTATCCACACTACGTCCAATAGACATAATGTCAGCAGTGTTGTGACCCCAATTATGTGGTGGACATTTTGACACCATTTTGAAATACATATGTCAATATCGAGGTGTGGGCCCCATGAATCCCAGTTTGGAAATGTTTTGGTGAAATGTATCTTTTTCACTAGGTGTTCATTTCTGACAAATGAATAGTTGATTCTGCGTGTTTTTTCATGATGATCAAATTAGTGTGATCCATATTTTTTATTTCATAATGGGTCCCATGATACACCATTTGATTGAAGTGCAGTGTTACCCATCATAACATCTGAAGACTTTTTATAGTGACTGGATAGTCTACCTTGCATGTTTTTCTTGAAGGATCACAACGGTGTGATCGATTTGCATGTGTGGAGGATTATTTGAGATATAATTAAATGTGGAAGAATGAATTTAATTTTGGTGGATGGTCTTTTATATGTGTTCTGAGCCTGATACATCTTCATGAGAGGTTCAATGGTCGCGGTAATGAGATATTATTACCTATGTTGATAACGCGTTAGCCATCTAACTAAGGCTGGGTAGAGTAGTTCCCTAACAAGAAGATACCAGGCTGACCCACTAAGTAGTATTTTGTTGTGTAGTTCCCCGAAGAGCAGATATATGTATGACTCACTGTGCAATGGTATGTAGTATAGTTTCTCAATGATCATATACTATGCTAGCCCACTCAGTTGGGGAAGTTTATATAGTTTCCCAACATGAAAATTCAAATTTTAACCACTCCGTAGGGTAAGGCTGCGTAGTTACCCAATTAACATATATCAGGTTGAACCACTTAACAGGGCTAGGTAGCATGGTCCCTTTCAATTTATAGTAGACCCATGACTATGTGACACGATGGAAGGGTGTTGTTTGTCTTACCTAAGGACCCATATGAAATAAGGGTGCATTCCCCAACAAGATGTATCCCGATAGTGAATACGAAAACTATGTGGGAGAATCAGTGTCGCCCAATAAAGATAGTATCGAGGTTTGGGGATCTGATCCATGATGGCTTGGGCCATCTAGGTGGTTGTCATGAGTTGTTAGGTATCAAAAATAGCTTCACATGGAACTTTTTTCTACTCACATTCTTGGGATGAGCAATGTGATGGAGATCCCCTAATGCTATCTCATTAGGGGTTCATTGACTGGTCATATATATGTATATATATATCCATTTTCATCTAGTTACGCCTTCTGGGTACTTGGTTACCCTTATTCCTAGATAGGTAAAGATTCGTAAGGTATTCCACATGATTTCCATGACTAGATTATCATGGTTGGATGGATAACTAATGGAAAATCACTAGTGATGATTCAACGAGCTGTTCATCCCCTCATCATCTCTATCTCCTTGTGTCCAGATGATTATACATCTACTATTTTGGGGTCATGTTATACTCTTTACATTCTCATTTACTGAACCATGTTCCATTTACTGCTTCTTTTCAGTTGTATCCCTTCCCACTACCCCTTCACTTTTTTGTGAGTTCTACTGGGTATGTATATAATCATCCCAACATGGGATTTTCAATACACTGGTTGTGTCTTTTTTAAATGATGGCTATGTAGATCATGAAAATAGTGGAGCATTGGGATATGGGCTGCATTGATCACATATGGTGGTTTTGGTTTGGATTGAGGAGAAGGGTTCTCTCAGTGGATACTCATTTCTAGTTTTCTTTAGGTTAGGGATGGATTCTAGATAGGGTGATTGTTTCCTCTTTTATTTCAGTATATACTATCATACTCTTGTACACTATATAGGTTCATTCATGTTTAGATTACCTTACTCTAGTTTCATTATTATCAACTATCCATCTAAATGTCTACATCGAGTGGCTGGGTGTGTGTTTGTATAGGTTCTTCGGAAAAGGCCTCGATGTGTTAGTAATTCCTTCAATGCTTCTCACTATCCCATGACATATGGAGGAAATCATGGGGTAATTGCGTCTTGATCCCATCTTAGTTTGGGTAATGACACATTTTTGAAATATTACACGATTTAATGGAATTATTAATATATATTTATGAGTTATAATTTTCTGAAAACATAATAAAATAATATATATTTTTCATAAGTGAATTTCAATATGTTAAAATATTAATTAATGTAAAAAACAATATTTTACAATTTCAATCATAAGTTTTGTTTTAACAAAATGTTATAATACATAATACATTTTTTATTTTTAAAGTAATCTATTTTAGTTTTATAAATATAATCCATTTTAATGAATATAAAATATGGAATTGTTTATTAAAATTAATTTAATTTGTAAAATATTTATGTTAGTTATAAACATAAAATACCTTAGGTAAAAATTATTTATCATGATAAATGGGAAATGGGTAAAATTAGAAAGTAAATTTCGAATGGGATTGAAATATGTTACAAACATCTCTCTACATGAGTGTATGTGTATTTTATATACCTTATATCTTCCCAATTTTATTATTTCTCAATTTTGGATCCACTAAACATTATCAATAAATACTTAAATGAATTTTTTGGGAATTTAAAATAATAAAATCAATTTTCACTAATAAAAGAGGATATACTCTTCAAACTTCCCCTCACACAAAAATGAACATAGTTTTCCCATGTTCTAATGACACCCCTATTTTATATTAGTATCCACATTACCTATTATAATTTTTTTATAAAAAATTTGTCTACTAGTTTCTTAAAACACAGGGAAAATGATACAATCCAATAAGTGTGGTATGCCATTCTATGTGCTCCATTCTTTTTTATATTTCATTATTTTTACATATTATTCTAAAATTAAGGTTCACTATGATTTAATAATAAGATTAATCTAATAAATATTTGTATATGGTTTTGTAGTGATATTATAATCACTAACCCACTTTCCATTATCCATTAATAAATATAAAAATGTGAATTGTGTGTATGTGGGGACTATCGTCTCCATGATATATCTTGTTCATATTCCAAAAGAACATGAGATTGATGGAATAAATGGGGAATATATTAAATAATTATTATATTTATATCAGTTATTTAATTATGAAACAATAATATATGTTATGAATTTCACTCATTCAGTATAAATACTATCAACAACAATGTGTATGTGCGAACAATCACATTCAGGTAATGATGTATTCTACTTTTCAACACCAACATTAATAGATTAATCTATTGATATTGTTAATGGATAAAAAAATTATTATTTTATCATTATGTTTATTATATATGAAATTTTATGTCCTATTAATGATACCATTAAACATGATCATCATTACTTCAATCCTTTAAAACAATTATACTTTCACTAATATAATATAAGGCTACATAAATTGTTCATAAGAATTAATAAATGATATAGAACTATTGGTATAGCCTATACCAATGGTTCTCTAAACTGGTGGTCATACATCCATATGGAAATGCCTATACCAATGGTTCTAGTGTAACATTGGTATAGGGTGGTCTTAATTTCACGTTAACAAATGGTTGATAGCCATTGGGATATGTATTTACCAATGATTTACAATAAACTTTTGGTTTCAACTAATAGTAAAATTTTTAGAACAATTTATACAAACCCCTCACATTCACCAGTAGAAACATCCCCACCCTTGACCACAACACCTACATATAACACAAAACATCACATACAAAACCAGTAAATAGAACATTAAACTCAAAAAATAAAAAATAAAATTAACCATTCAAATAAAAACTAACAGGAAATCAAAGAACCACAAACTAATGACAAAAAACCTATAAAAACCAAAAATATAATTAATCCAACCTAAAATCCTCCACAAATTGAACCTATAATGAAACGAACATAATATCCTCAAAGATTCGTAAACTAAAACACAAATTATGTTAAAAAAAATCCATTTATGTATTTAACATGTGATATCATACATAAAAACATCACAGAAGAAATCATAAAACAACAAATGTCAAAAAAAAAATAGTAAAAAATGTAAATTATTAATATATCCCTTATCACCATCACAATCATCACCATCATCCTCAACCCCAACATCATCATCCTCCTCATCCCCATTATCATCCTTGACCTCACCCTCTTATTCACCATTATCCCCACCCTCTTCCTTTCCCTCATCCTCACCATTTCCATCACAAAGAACATGATCATCCCAACCAACCGAAGGAAAATTTTATGATGAATTATATAATGTATGTGTTATCTAATTAAATGCTTCACAATCTGATATGGTCCTTGAGGAATTTATGGATATAAAAATTCAATCGCTTTCATAAATTCATTATTTTCACATCGATACAATTCTTCCACCTCTATAACTATATTGTGGGATTTTCTACCATAACCACATAATGTGATGAATGGGGAATAGTGTATTCTAACACGGTGCTACTAGAATTGTAACCTAAACTAGGTCAATACCTCGTCGGGAAAATACTCTACCTTGGTCAGCATCATACTCTTCAATAGTTCTCATCTTCCAAAACATGATGTAAGTGATCGCTTGTACCAATGTTGTCAACATAATAGGCATAAAAGACCTCCAAATATTAATTTTGAATATATAATTTGTAAAATTAGTTTCAAAATATATATATTATATTTTGAAATTAATAATGTAAAAAAACAGATTTTGGGTTGGTTTATTTTCCACAATATAATCATTTTTCTTTCTTGCAATGAAAAACAATTTTTCTTTAGGCACACTTCCTTAAATATTCAATCCCTCTCATTCAATGGATTTGAATATAAGAAACCATAATCAAATATATTTTACTAACAATTAATTTAATTACTAAAATCAAATTGATATAAATTTGAAATAAATATGTAAAAACAAATGGTTGGTTAATTATAACTAAGAATCAATGAATTATTCATCAATATATATATCATATATACAAGTGAACAAGTCATAATAATAATTAATAATAAAGTGGTTGTGTTATAACCATAATTAATTATAAGATGATCATGTATTACTATATCCTAAAGTAATGTTCTTGAATGGGTTATCGACACTATAATAATAAATATGATATATTGGATATATGGTTTTTTTAAGATTTAAAAATAAACTTTTCATTAGGTCATATTCATTCATCCATAATAATATTGATTTAATCCAGTTTGATTCTTTACAGTTTACTTCTTCACAATTTGGTTTAGTTTGGTTGTTGGTGGTTTATGGTAATTCAATTTATTATTGATTAGTTTAAGTACATATTTTGTTCAAATTAGTTAGTTTAAGATCTATTTCATCTAGATTTATTTATTTCATATATTTTAGTTCTATTATATTTGAATTAATTTAATTTATTTATATTTTGATAAAATGGTTTTTGTTTACTTATATCAAATATCATTTCCTTCTGGTCAAGATGGTTGAATATTATTAGCTTTAGATGAATTTACATTAGTATTGACCATGTTGGGTAAATTCATATGGTTTTAATTTGATTTAGATTCATCATGATTAGTTTAATTTATTTTTTTTAATTTAGTTTCTTTTATGGTTATTCAATTTGGATCTCATATGGTTGATTATATTTTTTCTATGTTAGATTGATTTTGTTCAATTCAATTAATATTTATATGATTGAATTTTAGCAGTTTCAATTGTATTGTATAAAGTCAAATTTTTGTTTTTTCTTTTTTAAAATTCTAATTCATATCAATATAATTTTGTTTAGTGTGTTTTGTTTTGATATTATTTGATTGTACTGGTTTTTGGTTGGTTTTTATCATTTTAAATAAAATAAATTCCTTTATTTTGAATTTTATTTGGCTTACGGAAAACAGATTTAGTTTATAAATGTTGTTTAGTTTTTCTTATATGGAAGTATTCATGTTCTATATTGGATTAGTTTTTTTATATTTCATTCAGTTTTATGAAATTCAAAATTATATAGGTCTAGTTGATTTGGTATGATTCCTTTAGGTGTCATTCTGTTGTATTTATGTCCCGTAATGTCAAATAAATTTGGTTCAAATCTATTAGATTTAGATACGTTTGATAAGATTATGTTTAGTTCAGTTTAAATTATATTAGTGATAATTTGGTTAGGTTGAGTTAGTTTAGATAAGGGAATATAGATACCCACTCTTTTAAAATAGTAATATTACATAACACATTCGGAATACACAATATATTCATCAAAAAATCCCAATGACCATACTAATCTAGTGCCTTTGGAAACATGGAATCATAATAACTGGTATATAAATTAGCTACATCATATCCCAATAGGTTATTCGTTACTATAAACCTTCTTAATCACATCAGGCATAATACATACCATCATAACAGGGGAGAAGGAAACATAAAAAAGGGTGTGTTAAGATGTTTAGTAAGGGTAAATATGGGATGTATGTATGAATAATCGTGAGAATAAGGGTGTCAGAATATGATCATGAATATAGAAGATAATATTCTGCTGATAATATATTATAAACATGAAACCTGAATTAAATAATTGGTGTTCATAAGATATGAATCATAAGGAAATGAAGAACATAAACCATGAAATCATAACATAAGAATAAAACAAGGAAGAATGGAAAACACATAAGATTATAATATAATTTCTATAGTATTCAATGAACCTCTTCCATGAACATCATATTAGTATGGGTTCACTCAGCATACCATCTTGGTGGTTATAATTCACCCCCATACTGATCATTTTAGAATGATTCCACCCCTTTTACCACCTTTGTAGCCATGGTTCACACCCATGGACATATTAATTGCATGTGTTCATTCAAAATACCCTCTTAGTATATCCCATTTGATTTAATTAATTACCCAATTCATTTTTTGGTGCTAAAGTTCAAAGCCATCTCATAATTAAAACATATATACTAATGCTAAAATATCATAAATAATCATATCATAACCCATAAAATGAAATTGGTACCATAAATATGTAATCATATCATAAAATAATTATTATAATAAATTTTTCATAATAATTTCATCAAATATTACCCCATGAAAATAATTAGGTTTCTAAATCATATAACCCATGAAATTGAAACAAGTTTCACAAACATCTTATCATTAAAATATAATTCATTCCGAGAAAGAATATGAACGTAAACATAGAGTAATATTTCTAGAAATGTAAGAGTAACCCCAAATTATGTATGTTATAGAGGAAATAATTTTGAACGGTCTTTTAAAAACATTTATTTTGGAATATATATTATATTCATAGATTCCACTATTTATAACATAAACCTTTTTCAAAAACCTTTTTTTTTGAAAATAACACTTAAAATATATAAATGAAGATTTAAAAATAGAAAATAATTTATAAAAATGATTGTTTCCATGAAAATTATCTTCAATTATTATTTGAAAACATTTTTTAAGACATGGTTTTCGAAAAAAATATATTTCCAACGGAGGAGAGAAATACAGTGAAATTTTTCATAAAAACAATTTCTTAATTATATTAACTTCCAAAGAGTGGGAAATGGTACAAATTCATGGATATAACATGAATATATGTTGTATAAGTAATTTCATTAGTTATCTTGAGATTTGGATCATAATATTTCCTAAAGGTAATCATTAACATATACAATATTTTAAAGCGGTGACACTATTTCAATAAATTCATATTACTTGGTAATTTGGGATCATAATATCCTTGTAAGAAAATTAAATCACACAAAGCATAAAATATAACTAAAATAGGTATATTCATGTTATAATAATTAAAATGGAATTATATACACCTTTTAAAAAATGTAAGTGCATAACAAAACATGTGTCTCAATGAAGGCATTTTGAGACAAAATTTTCATACTAATTTGGTACATTTTGAAACATTAACCCATGAAATAAACATCATATAAAGTATAATTAAAAAAACATAAATTTATTTAATTGATTAATAGAATAAATTCATGGGATATATATATACCACACAAAATAAATGCATGGTTTATAAGTTAAATATGTCAAGGAAATAAGAGGTGAAATGAAATTACCTTACCTTTTATCATGACCCTCATCGTAATTGTTCAAACCTCCTATATAATAAATATAAATTTATTATAAATATTATAATGAAAAATATTTTCATATAAAATACCTGATATTTTTAGATTAGGATCTTAAATTACCATCTTTTTAACAATATTATGTTACGTTTTTAATTTCGGTAATATTTTCTTTTTTATTCGCATGTGCCTTTAATTTTTTATATATTTGGACCTTATAATTGAAAAATATTTCCAGAATGTAAATAATAATTTAAATATAATTTATATTCTGTATTTTTTTACAATATTCTATGTAATATAGTTGTAATAAATGAAATTCACTATTCATGGAGAAGGAAAGCCATATATATACATGAATGATGATTCCGTTTTTATTATTCTATTGAAAGAAAATAGGTAACTAAACCATGTTTAGATATGTATATATATATTTTTCAATTAAAATTATTAGGTAATATATATCATATAATTCCCTTAAACCCATCTTTAATACTTTATATGTAGTGTGTGTATGAATCACACCCCGTTGAAGGGGAAATAGTCTATACATCCTCTTATGGAATTATCATAGATACAAAAAATGGGAAGAAAAAAAGACATGTTTTTTAAAATGAAAAAAATAATAATTGACTAATAAATATAATATATGTCATTTATCGATATTTTTCCCTTTGTAATTACCCCCAATATAGTCTGTAAAAGAAAAAAGAACCATAATCGTTTTGTGAGTGGATAGTTCGTTGAACACATAAACAGTATGTTTGTTACCCATCAGATGGATTTCTATAAAAGTGTAGTTTGAAATATTAGAATAATAAATCAAATTATATTTATGATAATTGTTTTTTATAAAATCTTGGAATAAATAAATTGGAGGTGTTCATAATGAAAATAAACATAAGGATCTTGAGAGAAGATGTTCCTCTTAATCAGTTAACTCTTTCTGGTTTATACTAAAAGGCTTCCTTGGATTGCATTATTCCAAAGGGGGGATTTTATGTGTATGGGATGGAATTTGAGAAGTGTGTTTGGACAATATTTTTTGAACCTAAATTGTTATATAGTTGTGAAAAAATATGTATTCGTAGTGGCCATTTATAGGGAAGGGAAAGGAAAAAAATGTTATTTTTCTAAAAGAAGTTAGGTGTTCCCATGATTTTTAGTATGAAAATATGTAAAAAACCAAAAATATTTATATTTAAATGTTCATGGAATAATAGTTTCTAGAAAATAGTTTTTGGAAATATTTCTAGGTCATTTAGGGTTATAAATTTAACGTTTATTACTTTCAGAATCTACTTTTTAACTTAGCCTTTTTAATTAACTTTAATAACATTAACAATTATTATTGGTAATTTTTTCACATTAATAGAAATTCTAAATTAATATAATAAAAATATAGAATCTATTTTTTCAAATTCTAATCACTTAAGTGGTGTAAATTAATTTAAAAATAATCCAGTTGACGCGATGACACAACATGTTTTTAATGTAAAAAACTCCAAAATATTGCTATGTTTTTACACCTAATTTAATAATTAAATTCATTCAAAAAACCTTAATTGGAATAATATATAAAAACATTATATAATTAAAATTGTATAATACATTACAAATATAATTTATCCTAATATATAAATTAGACGAAAACACAGTTTTGAATTCAAAATCAATATTTTATCTATTCCTTAAACAAATAAAAACTTACAAAAAATACCATAAACTTTTACAATCCTACTTTTTATAGTTCTCTTTCAAACGTGATGTTTATATTGACATATTAAATATATTTAAAATCACAAAATTTTATTTAACATTGGTACCCCATTAATAGATGGAAAATCATCCATTATAAAAATATATATTTTAAGCATAAAATTGGGGTTGGTTTTATCTTATAGCTATCTAATTTATTTCATTTCTGTAACATTTATCAAATAGTATATAACCATTGAATTTAACACAATAAATTCATAAGTCAGCTAGTACTATAATCTTCACTTTACTATCCTTGTTATATCCTATTAAATAATTATATAATAATAATGATTTATTGCTCATTAATACTCGGGCATGCATGTTTCGCATGCCAGCGAGGAATTTAATTCTTGTGTATAACATAATACAAAAAAAGGGTTCCATGTAGACAAATATACAAGTTATGTTTCATTTATTGCCCAAATAACTTATTTGATTTATTAATCAAACTAGACAGAGTGACTGAATATAAAATATAATATTTTTAGATTTGTGGGAAATATAAAATATCAAAAATATTAAATTAATTTGATAAAAACATATTTCCCAAAATCTAAGGTCGATTCATTCTACACACCTAAAATGAATTTATCCCATGAAATTAGCCTAGGTTATCAAATCTTCAATACCTAAAAGTCCCCTACATAGAATCCCACATCGTAAAACTGAATCCTAAAACATTCTGTAAAAATGTAATGTTAGAAAACTAATGGTTAGCTGGAGTAACATATAACTATTATTCCGTAGAGGAGAAAATATGTAAAGTGAAAACATATACTTGTAGGCAAGGAATAAATATTAATAAGGATTGATTGCGGTCATCAATCAATAATAAGTTAATTTTCAATGAATGTTTTAGGGAATGAATTTCAAAAATGTGTAATGATTTAAAAGTCCACCAGTTCATCAAAAATTAATGTATTAGGGATACTATTATTTTATACCATTATCCTATCTTTGGGTAATTATTGTATTGTATACTAATGTATGGAATTATAATTATTGTACTGTTTATATAAAATAATTCATTCTTTGGTTATTTTGTTATATTTTTCTATTTCATCTTTTACATCATTAAATGGATATATAATAATTAACATTGATGACCAAATCACTAAAATACACATTTAAAAGATCATAAGGAATGTAAAAAAAAATTATAACTACTTGCCTCTAATGATCCTTTAAATTCAATATTCATAATATATTAATCTCTGAACATAAAATGTATCAATACTATTTCACCATAAATAATAATTCATCGAAAATAATTATACATTATCCAGGACATCAGATAGGCCATAGGTAGGGGTGATACCCTTATCATCCATCAATCATGGGATCAAGGCCTTCAGCCTTTCCATACATATTTTTTTTCTCCCAATATATATGATTTCCTTCTCTAAAAATAAAGTAATATAATTTCCAAATTAAATATGATGACATCCTGGAAACAAAATTATTCCCTAAATATCATTTCATCAATGGTTTTCAATAAAATATTAATACATAAGTAAATAATCTAAATATTATCTTAAAAGTTTCATGAATGTATAATATTTTAACACTTACGATTGATGAAAAACAAAAACTTTATATTGTATGTAACCAAATCATCTTAACATTGATTACCCATATATCAAAAAGAAAATCTTTTTTTCCAATTTGATACACGTGATTACCCTCATAGTAAAATATAATTAATCATGTCAACAAATATAATTAACTTATATCATTTCGGAAAAAAATGTATGCTTCATTAATCCAAAGTACACTAGATATATTCCATACATATAATAAGTTATAATACCTATCCATGATAGTATAAACTACTTGAACCATTTCTGTAATTATTTCTAAGGTAATAAGAACCATCACATTTACTTATTCATATCTCTTATATATTTATTCAAACGACAATATCTTATCATAAGTAACATATTAGGGGTTATATTCGCATATTGGAAATATGAACTTTTCATTAAATCACTTTTCTAATAAATCAGAAACATTAAAAATAATCATTCAAATCCTTAGTGAAAATCATTAATTAGACAATATGTGTTTATTCCATTATTTAAAAAACATAATTCATGAATCCCAATTACATAGAAACCTATATTATTCCACATTTTTCATAAGACAAAAGAAGGATACCCTATTATATTACATAATAAATGTTTCCATTCACATTTCATCTATAGTTCATTCATCTACAAAAATATAACCATTTCTCACACCACCATGATGTTTCCCTTCAGGAGCATTCCCCATGGGTAAATCAATAGAAAAATAAGCATTTATTACACACTTAAAACACATAACATTCAATGATTCCATAGAGATTCCAATATTATCATCAATTTCATTAACTGGGCTCTCATTTCTTCCATTCTGTCACTAGGTTTGTGTATATATATTCTATAGAAAAAAATATTATTTTATTATATGAAATTAAATTAGGTTATTCATTCAAAAATTTTACACAAAAGAAACCAATTATTCTATCCTCTTTGATATCCATTACCCGAACACTCACCGACTCAATCTTTCTTTTCAATAGCGAGTCGGGGAGTTGGTTATGTTGCATGTTTTTAATAATGTTCCTTGAAATGTAATTAGTCATGACCACAACATCTTTCACTCCAGTGATCATCCCACTTGACTACCCATTAGAAAATCATCCATCACATTCAACAATAATCTAGTTCCATTTGGTACCCACCATTTACTATAACTAGAAGCTTAGTGTGAGATTTACTAATCACAACATAAAAGCACGTATTCATGAAATGAATTACTTATAAGATGTATAAATCATTAATCCTTATATAATATATGAAATAATAGGTTAATATTAGGTTATTCATATTTTATATATAATTATCTCATTCTTGGTGCTTCCTGAAGAGTTTGTAAATTCCCAATGAATTTCTCGTGGTAGTGTCCAACCGGTTGTGCAATAATGCCCATTGTTATGTACCATATTACCCTGAGTCGGGCCCATAGCATATTTTCTTGGTTGTTAATCCTAGGAATATATATTCCAGAGCTATATCCACTAATAGTATCAAAAAAGTAATGTATTGATAGGAAACCACCCACCCTACCCTTTACCAGAAATTTGAGTACATTTTTCTATTCATTTCATTTTTCTTGATGTTATAATTAGATATTACCATAGGCTTCTCACTATGTTAATATATTCATATATTCCAAAGTCCAACTAAACCTTTTATGTAATATGATATAACAACCCTTTTCTTTATTACAAATTTAACATGATTTATTATATAAACTATCCTTTATGACAACTATGAGGATAGAGAGGTCAGGTGTATTGAAAAATTAAGAACATTATATGAAAACATATAACATAAAATACAATATTTTTATTGAAAACAACTTTTACATGGACAGAACATTCCTTCACACATTACATTTCATGTGATAACTTGGGGAAAAAAAGAAGATAAGGGTGAGCTATAAAGCCTAGAAAAGGAGTAAACAATGAATAAAACGAATAATACAGAACATGTTAGAAAATATTCATATCAATGGAGAACAAATGAAACATAACCATAAAGGAATGGTATTACATGATTATAATAACATGTAAATCTGGAAACAGAATACCACATGATATTACCATGATCCATGACTCATTGTACACGGATTAGCATGAGTGAACCCTTATTGCAATTGAATTTTCATGAGTAAACAACCATTTAAATTGATATAGAATGATGAAACCCTCATTTTATAAGGCGTATCATGATACTAAACATTACCCAATGCCTTGAAGCGCTATATGGCGCACCCTTTATAAACATTTAATTTCATGCATTAGTGTCCCAAATTGATCATAAAACATGGAATCAATCAACACCATAAGTTATTCCATTACCAATGAACGTGTAATATATATATGTATGTAACATTCAATATTTATATGTGGATTGTAACAGCCGGAGATTTTATGAAAAATATTCTTTTTAATTTTATTAATGTCTTGTGTTGTACGCTACACCAAAAGGAGCTTTCTCAACACTCATCCTTGACTTGCCTTGCATTACACGCAATCGCAACCTTCCTCGATAGCGTGTGTAGTACGCAATGCTGAGTTTCACGAAACAACGATATGCTATTAAAATATTATTAAAACTAGCCGTTATGAATGGTAATAACCACTTTTTAAATTTTAGAAAATTTAGCTCTCAAAATGGACTTCATTTTTGGATTCGGAGTATTGAATATAGCATAAGGTGAAATTTTGGTACTTTTCGGATAACTTTCATATTCTGATGAATAGTGAAAATTACTAAATTATAATTACAAACAACTTTTTTAATCGAAATAATTAATAGTGATAAATTACTAATTTTAGTGGTTTTAAAGTATATTTAGAATATATTTTTACAATTTAATACAATGTTGGTCATTGGGTGTAATTTCACATTTAACCAGACATAATCAAGTGTCAATCTTTTGATAAATATTATTTCTTAAAAACACGCTATTTGTTTTAACAGCGGGATTTAATTATAAAATTAATAAATGAAACTTCTATGTTATGAATTTGGTAAAATATACTTCAATTTTGAATTCGGAATATGAAATATAGCTTAGGATGAAATTTTGGCATTGTTCTGAAAAACATCATTTTTTGATGAATAGTGAAACTACTAAGTGGAAGTTAAAAAACTGAATTTTTCATAAAATTTAATTTTACCTCTTCTATGAATGGAATTTCAAAAATCCGAGAGACACGGTTGATTTCAGTAAGTAAAATGTGGTTCAATGAGATAAAAATAATTTTTGGTGAATAATAACTTTTTACTTTTATTTACCACGGTTAAAAGTAAATAGTGTAATTAAGGGTAAGAATGATATTAATATTACCCTAACACATGTCCTAATTCTATTGGACAAGTGTATCTCGACCAAAAACAACTTTAAGTGTAAAATATTATCATTTAGGCCCCCTTGGATTAGATTAGGACATTTATTATTATTTAATTCAAAGAAGAGTTAAAAGAGTTAAAATCAAAGTTTATTTACTAAAACATTTTTAATATAGGGTTTTACATAAGATAAATTCGATTTTAAATATTATTTAGAAATATAAAAAGATTTCCTACATAATTGTATTTTATTTTTAATTTTTAGACATCAAATAATTTAATTTATTTATGACACAAAGATGATGCAGTAATTATCTTATTTATGAAATATTGACATAATTGATGTTATAAACACCAAAATAAATGTAATTTGAGACTTTTTATTAATTCCCCTAATTTTATAGGTTTATATTATATATAAGTGTTGATTTAATCAACTTGGTTAGAACATATAATTCTGTTATGACTTTCACAAAAATCATATATCAAATAGTGTCAAAATTGACACAAAATAGTTTTTAAATAAAATATTATATTATTAATTGTTATTTTATTCCTAAAAATCTAAGGTTAGGCAAAATCACATAGATAAGGATATATATATTAATAATAAACAATTTGGGGTTCGTTTGGCATGTTATAGTAAGAGTATTTACCATATAGTGAAAGAAAACAAAAAGACACAGTAAATGTTAAATTATTTAACTTAGAGTTAAATCTAATTGATAAGGTTAAAATAATACCCTAAACTTTTCTAAATCCTATTGGTTGATAGGATTTCGACCCATCCCTACTTTAGCTTCGAAATAAGACCCTTTGTAACCATTATAAATCGATTTTGACTTTAATATAAAATAATATTTTGAGATATTCCTAAGGTGCCCCTCTCCTCCCTTATAAAAGGGCACCTCCTCCCCCTCCTCCTCACACCAATTTGAGCACTCATGCTCGGCCAAACCCTGCCATTTTCTCCTCTCCACTTTCCTAGAATAATCCTAGAGGTCTTGGTCTTCTTCAAAGACCAATCTTAGTTCCCTAAGTGGAGGATTCAAAGAGGGGTTTCAAAGAAGAGGTAATTTCTGTTACCAATTCTTTAACCTTTATTTATTCTTCCATTTCTTCTTCTTAAGTTTTTTAATTATTAAGTAATAACATCAGTATAACTCATATAATGATATGTTATTATATGTATGAAACAATCCTAATTCACCATCTATCCATCCTATGGAAAACGAAATCACCGCGCGTGCATATGTACGGAATACCGTCTCCACCCCGTGGTGTAATCTGTTTTTCCACCAACACCTTACATGGATGGGTATTATGGTGTAAAGAATAAATATAAATAGTTATTATAACATCATAATGATTCTGATATATTTTATCCTCCACTCTGATTCAATTCAATAATTATGGAAATGATATCATCACTCGTGTGTACGTACGGACTACCGTCTCCACGACGCGATGAGATTCATTCTCCATGTTAACCATTTAAAAATGATTATAAAGTATATATAAGAAATAATAATGAAATATATGACATTATAAATCTAATGGATTTATGTGTATATATATGTATGTCATCTAATTAATTCCACTCAATTCAATAACAAAAAGAAAACATATTTCATGCGTACGTACGGCCTACCGTCTCCATGAACGGTGTATTTCATTCCATTTATCGATCCATTATATATATGTATTTTCTGAATATATATTATATATAAATCATGTTTTATATTCTATTATTAAGTAATAATGATCTAAGTAATCATATTAATAATTACAAGTTAAAACACGAACGACAAATGAGACGATTTTACCCAAAACGCTACTTTTACATGAATTTACAAAAGAACGGGTAATATAAAGTCATAAGTGAACCATATATGATATGATAAGAATGAATATGATTCTGTAATAAATCAATTACATTATTTAAATCATTATACTTGAGGTTCAGACACTTACAAAGCAAATCGGACCTAAGGTAAGGGAAATATCACAATCTCATTTTTATCCGAGATTGTTTATACTTTGGCATTTACTGGTGAGTATTTTATCATCCAAATCCATGTTTCCTCAATATGTAATATTATTTCCATCCACATACAATTGTTTAAATAAATTTTACCCTTAGGTGAGTTTTTGTAAAGTATATGAAAGGAATATTTTGTCGTTTTTCGTATGAGGTACTTTTTGACTTTTCCGACAAAAGTACGAAAAATTTTTTTCTTAACTTATACAGCATGAATGGATTTTTAAAACATTATTTCCAAGAAGCTTCCTTTACAAGTTTTAATGTTTATTTTTAATCAACTTCTTTTATTTTATAATTGTACGACATGTTAAGAAAGGAAAAGTGTTTTTGAAGAAGAAAGGATATTTTTTTCAAAAATGGAGTTCAAGTATTTTATCAAAATTATTTTCCATCTAACATAATAAAGGGTTCTGTTTTTATCCCTATTATTACATTGATTTGATTATGTTGTGATGGAATTTTTTTATGAATTTATTTATCTTATATGAATTGTTTTATGATGTCATGTTGTTTAAGAATCCCATTTTTATTACATGGGTTATGCAATGATGTATGATTTATGATTTTGTGGCACACATAAGAATGGTATCATTATAAGATGGGTGGGACCTATATCTCCCTCCAATGCATTGGGTAAAGATTTTATATCTCACGAGATAGACATGGCTGGAATGGTAGGTTATACCGGTTTAGTGAAACAGGACTGGAACAAGGGTGACTCGGTTCAGAAAGGGACTTTGTCCACTAAGATAGTCTTGGAAATGAGTCTTGACTAATAAGAAATGATTCTCTATGATTATGTGTGTATGACACAAAGTTTAATGTTTTAAGTTATGATTATTGTGATTACATTTCACTGCCATGAGTTATCCCATGTTATGAAATTATGATCTCTTTTACTGGTTAAGATTTCCAAAAGTTATGTGCTTATGTATATGATGTGATTGATATTTCTTTTGTTTACCCTTACTGAGCATTTGAGCTCACCCTTTTATGTTTTATTTTCCCCAGGATATAAATAAAGGTTTTAGGTATAATAAAAAGGAATATCTTTATGGGAGAAGTTGAAGATCTTTCACCAAGATTAGAGGATTATATTCCGAGTTTCCAAAGACACTAAACTATTACGGTTCTTGTGTGTGTTTTTTTGTTATTTACTAAGTATTCCGCAAATGTAATGTAATGTCCATGTACGTCAGGCTTCAGTTCTATACAGTTGGTATTAGAGGAAAGGTTTAGTCAACCTTTGGAAACTAGGATGTGAGAACGTTAGTGAGATCCCTAGAGAAATTTCTAAGGTATGTCTAGGGATGTCCCTAAGGATAAGTATACATATAGGATATAGTCGTAGAACTACGGTAACGATCATAGAATTTAACCTAAGATGTTAGATATTGAGGGTACTCCCCCTTTACTATGTTGTTTTCTCTAGCATGATTTTTGCCTCTCAACGAATTCTTTTTGTGTTTTAGTTAATGGAGGGAACCAGACGGAATTCGGTTAACATTGAATCCAATGGACAAATTGGTGACTATAAGCAACAAAATCATGTAATGCCTAGAGAGAAAGATATTGTGATTATGCCGAATCAGCCATCGCGATATATGATTAACAAGGTGAAATTTAGTGGTATACCTAATTCATCAAAGAAGAGGAAGATATACTATTATGCATGTTCGCATGTTGAGCAGCATAAAGAAAGGAAGATTGAGATTTCTAAATAAGGGAAGAAGAACGTTGAAAAATACCTCAAATGGAGGGACCGATGTTATTTGTGTGGAGATAAGGGTCATAGAGTGACAGACTGTTATGGAGTTCAATGTATTATTTGTGGAGAACATGGGCATTACCCAACTCAATGCCCTGACCTAAAAAGTTACTTCTAAATCCTAGAAGGACTTATTCTAGGACAATAATTGAAGAGGATGGATTGAAGTGTTTATGTATTGGTATTCAAGAATAATGTTGTTGAAGTACTTTTATTGTTTATTATAATATTTTTCTATTATTGTGGTTTTCAATAATTTTAAGGTACCGGTAACCATGAAAAGTGATTCAAATATTTTGGAAAGCAGATGATATGCGCATAATGAAGGGATAAGGAGAAAATGAAATGTTTGACAGTATTCATGAGCTCACGATTGATATAAGGACTAAGTGATATCATGGTTTGAGTATATAGAATTTTTAGGATTTCGGTATGTGGAAAGTGTTAAATTTTAACTGCATTCATGTTTTCACTAAGGTATTCAAGAGAATACATGATTAAAAACTTTGAATGTTTGGAATGTGACCAACAAAACATATCTTATGATATATGGGGATCGACGATGGTGTTAAATCTCTGGTAACCATTTTCACTATGTTATGAGAGTGGACTGCAGTATTATGGATAAGCCTAAAGATTGGAATGGATTATGTTGGATATAAGTTAGTATTGTTTAAGGATATAAGTTTTCTCGATATTATTGATGGGATGTTATAGTAATATAGTTTTATAAAAAGGACAACCTGCAGGACGGGCGACAGCCCATCGCATCGGACAAGGATGTGGGAATCGAACCCACAACCGAAGTGCGACTGGCCTTTATCGCCTACCACTGGCCTACAAGAAGTCCCTGTTTATTAGAAACTAGTTTTATTATAATAATTAGTACGATATATGAAGTATAAAGTCCATTTTAGAAACCATATATGATTAATCTCACTATAGATTGACTTATGTATATAATTTTTGCTAACCTTTTGTTTGAGACAGATGGAATGACCCGTCATTCTATCACATGATCTGCTAACACTTCACGAATAACAAATTAAACTTAATTTATTTAAGAGATGAAGTGGAAACAATTAAAGGCACGAACAACAGTGATATTGTACCAAAATAAAGTAAGTATTTATTCTAATTTAAATTCTTTATCTTTCGGGAAACGATCTTGAAAACCAAAAATGTTGTCTTAGTGATCTTATATCTGATGAATCAGATGGGACCTTAGATCGTCACAAATTTATGGCTTTGTGATTGCTGGCTTTTCCATAGCCATGTTCTCTACCACTCTCCATAAGAACATAATGGTTAGATTTCTCTTCCATATCCATATTTTCACCTATGTGGAAACCTAGTGATTAGTTTATTTGGATAACCGTTACGTTTCATACTTTTGTTTTTAAAGATTGGTTTTGCTATTCCTTTTTACGATGGGGGTTTCTATTAAAGAAACTTTCGAATAGTAAACCATTTATAACCCCGACGAATTACGAGGGCGAAATTCATTTTAAGGGGGGTAGAATGTAACAGCCCGAGATTTTATGAAAAATATTCTTTTTAATTTTATTAATGTCTTGTGTTGTACGCTACACCAAAAGGAGCTTGCACAACATGCATCCTTGACTTTCCTTGCATTACACGCAATCACAACCTTCCTCGATAGCGTGTGTAGTACGCAATACTGAGTTTCACGAAACAACGATATGCTATTAAAATATTATTAAAACTAGCCGTTATGAATGGTAATAACCACTTTTTAAATTTTAGAAAATTTAGCTCTCAAAATGGACTGCATTTTTGGATTCGGAGTATCGAATTTATCCTAAGGTGAAATTTTGGTACTTTTCGGATAACTTTCATATTCCGATGAATAGTGAATATTACTAAATTATAATTAAAAACAACTTTTTTAATTGAAATAATTAATAGTGATAAATTATTAATTTGAGTGGTTTTAAAGTATATTTAGAATATATTTTTACAATTTAATAAAATGTTGGTCATTGGTAGTAATTTCACATTTAAACCAGACATAATCAAGTGTCAATCTTTTAATAGATATTGTTTCTTAAAAACACGCTATTTGTTTTAACAGCGGGATTTAATTATAAAATTAATTAATGAAACTTCTATGTTATGAATTTGGTAAAATAGACATCAATTTTGAATTCGGAATATGAAATATAGCTTAGGATGAAAGTTTGGCATTATTCTGAAAAACAACAATTTTTGATGAATAGTGAAACTACTAAGTGGTAGTTAAAAAACTGATTTTTTCATAAAACATAATTTTACCGCTTCTGTGAATGGAATTTCAAAAATCCGAGAGACATGGTTGATGTCAGTAAGTAAAATGTGGTTCAATGAGATGAATATAATTTTTAGTGAATAGTAACTTTTTACTTTTATTTACCACGGTTAAAAGTAAATAGGGTAATTAAGGGTATGAATGATATTAATATTACCCTAACACATGTCCTAATTCTATTGGACAAGTGTATCTCGACCAATAACAACCTTAAGTGTAAAATATTATCATTTAGGCCCACTTGGATTAGATTAGGACATTTATTATTATTTAATTCAAAGAAGAGTTAAAAGAGTTAAAATCAATGTTTATTTACTAAAACATTTTTAATATAGGGTTGTACATAAGATAAATTCGATTTTAAATATTCATTAGAAATCTAAAAATATTTCCTACATAATGGTATTTTATTTGTAATTTCTAGACATCATATAATTTATTTTATTTATGACACAAAGATGATGCAGTAATTATCTTATTTATGAAATATTGACATAATTGATGTTATAAACACCAAAATAAATGTAATTTGAGACTTTTTATGAATTAAAATAATTTTATAGGTTACTATGATATATTAGTGTTGATTTAATCAACTTGGTTAGAACATATAATTCTGTTATGACTTTCACAAAAATCATATATCAAATAGTGTCAAAACTGACACAAAATAGTTTTTAAATCAAATATTATATTATTAATTGTTATTTTATTCCTAAAAATCTAAGGTTCGGCCAAATGACTTAGATAAAGATATATATATTAATAATAAACAATTTTGGGTTCGTTTGGCATGTTATAGTAAGTGTATCAACCATATAGGGAAAGAAAACAAAAAGACACGGTAAAAGTTAAATTATTTAACTTAGAGTTAAATCTAATTGATAAGGTTAAAATAATACCCTAAACTTGTCTAAATCCTATTGGTTGATAGGATTTCGACCCATAACCACTTTATCTTCGAAATAACACCCTTTGGAACCATTATAATCCGATTTTGACATTAATATAAAATAATATGTTGAGATATTCCTAAGGTGCCCCTCTCCCCCCTTATAAAAGGGCACCTCCTCCCCCTCCTCCTCACACCAATTTGAGCACTCAAGCTCGGCCAAACCCTTCCATTTTCTACTCTCCACTTCCCTAGAATAATCCTAGTGGTCCTGGTCTTCTTCAAAGACCAATCTTAGTTCCCTAAGTGGAGGATTCAAAGAGGCGTTTTAAAGAAGAGGTAATTTTCGTTACCAATTCTTTCACCTTTATTTCTTCTTCCACTTCTTCTTCTTAGGATGTTTCATTATGAAGTAATAACATCAGTATCAATCATATACTGATATGTTATTATATGTATGAAACAATCCTAATTCACCATCTATCCATCCTACAGAAAACAAAATCACCGCGCGTGCGTACGTACGGAATACCGTCTCCACGCCGTGGTGTAATCTGTTTTTCCACCAACACCTTACATGGATGGGTATTATGGTGTAAAGAATAACTATAAATAGTTATTATAACATCATAATGATTCTGATATATTTTATCCTCCACTCCAATTCAATTCAATAATTATGGAAATGATATCATCGCTCGTGCGTACGTACGGACTACCGTCTCCACGACGCGATGAGATTCATTCTCCATGTTAACCACTTAAGAATGATTATAAAGTATATATAAGCAATAATAAGGAAATATATGACATTATAAAGCTACTGGATTTATGTGTATATATATGTATGTCATCTACTTAATTCCACTCAATTCAATAACGAAAAGAAAACAGCGTTCATGCGTACGTACGGCCTACCGTTTCCATGAACGGTGTATTTCATTCCATTTCTCGATCCATTATATATATGTATTTTCTGAATATATATTATATATAAATCATGTTTTATATTCTATTATTAAGTAATAATGATCTAAGTAATCATATGAATAATTACAAGTTAAAACACGAACGACAAATGAGACGATTTTACCCAAAACGCTACTTTAACATGATTTTACAAAAGAACGGGTAATATAAAGTCATAAGTGAACCATATATGATATAATAAGAATTAATATGATTCTGTAATAAGTCAATGACATTATTTAAATCATTATACAGGAGGTTCGGACACTTACAATGCAAATCGGACCTAAGGTAAGGGAAATATCAAAATCTTATTTTTATCCGAGATTGTTTATACTTTGGCATTTACTGGGGAGTATTTTATCATCCAAATCCATGTTTCCTCAATATGTAATATTATTTCCATCCACCTACAATTGTTTAAATCCAATTTTACCTTTAGATGAGTTTTTAGTAATGGATATGAAAGGAATCTTTTGTCGTTTTTCGTACGAGGTACTTTTTGACTTTCCGACAAAAGTACGAAGAATGTTTTTCTTATCTTATACGGCATGAATGGATTTTTAAAACATTATATCCAAGAAGATTCCTTTACAAGTTTTAATGTTTATTTTTAATTAACTTATTTTAGTTTATAATTGTACGACATGTTAAGAAAAGAAAAGTGTTTTTGAAGAAGAAATGATATTTTTTTCAAGAATGGAGTTCAAGTGTTTTATCAAAATTATTTTCCATCTAAGATAATAAAGGGTTATGTTTTTATACCTATTATTACATTGATGTGATTATGTTGTGATGGAATTATTTTTATGAATTCCTTTATCTTATATGAATTGTTTTATAATGTCATGTTGTTTAAGAATCCCATTTTTATTACATGGGTTATGCAATGATGTATGATTTATGATTTTGTGGCACACATAAAAATGGTATCATTATGAGATGGGTGGGACCTATATCTCCCTCCAATTCATTGGGTAATGATTTTATATCTCACGAGATGGAAATGGCTGGAATGGTAGGTTATACCGGTTCAGTGAAACAGGACTGCAACGAGGGTGACTCGGTTCAGAAAGGGACTTTGTCCACTAAGATAGTATTGGAAATGAGTCTTGACTAATAAGAAATGATTCTCTATGATTATGTGTGTATGACACAAAGTTTAATGTTTTAAGTTATGATTATTGTGATTACATTTCACTGCCATGAGTTATCCCAGGTTATGAAATTATGATCTCTTTTACAGGTTAATATTTCCAAAAGTTATGTGCTTATGTATATTATGTGATTGATATTTCTTTTGTTTACCCTTACTGAGCATTTAAGCTCACCCTTTTATGTTTTATTTTCCCCGGGATATAAAGAATGGTTTTAGGTATAATAAAAAGGAAGATCTTTATGGGAGATGTTGAAGATCTTTCACCAGGATTAGAAGATTATATTCTGAGTTTCCAAGACACTAAACTATTACGGTCCTTGTGTGTGTGTTTTTGTTATGTACTATGTATTCCGAAAATCTAATGTAATGTCCATGTACGTAAGGCTTCGGGTCTCTACATGGATAATCTTTAAAACCCTTTATTGAGAAATGAATATGTAATTCATTACATGAGAATGTTTTCCTGGAAAATCACAGTACAATTCTGGGAGCATAACTACATGACATAAAAATTCATAAAAAAAATTTAATGAGAGAGAAAGGGGTATCATATAATATGTACATGAAATGTTAATGGAAGGATATGGGGTCATATAGATACAAGTCCCAACAAATGGAATTTTGAAATATATTTTTTAACATAGTAAAGAAACTTGAAGAAATAAGAGAATTGAAATAACTATTAAAAAATTTGGTCATGGTTACAGGTGTACATGGGAGGAATTAATTATAAATAAACAGTTCTCTCAGAATTAAAACATAATTATGTATGTATGGTGGAGGTTTAATATCATACCCTATAATTTTAAATTGAAAATAAAATGGTATATCAATATAATTAAACGTTGACAAAAAATTAGCAAGGAAGAAATCCCTAACTTTAGTGTGTGACTTCAAGAGTTTAAGGCGGGGATTATTGAGAGCTTGGGGGACATGGAAGGATTATAGGGAGAGTATTGAATATTAGGGATGAGATCCATGATTTTGGAGTGAATAGAAGTGGTGTCTTGGGTGTGTATATATAGGAAAAGAAATGGGGTTTCCTTAATATTTCACAAATATAGGTTTTGGAAACTATGTAACTAAATATTCAAAATCTCAAACCATCACATGATTTTTCACATGGTTTTTTCCTAAGGGGAGTGAAATGAATTATTTGATACGGTAAATGTCTGAACATGTTAAAATATTAGGCTTTCTTATGTTAATTTGAGTCACACAATCATGGAAATCAATTTAAAAGGTTAAAATATTTTATAAGTATGGGAGGGTCCACATAGGCCTTGTAAAATTATTAAAATAAAAAAAAAATTATTTCAATGTTAAGACATATTTGGGACAAATGGCTCTTTTATAGTGTTTAATAACATCACAATTGGGTCATTATGATGTCACAAAACATATTATATATTTAAATTGTATTTAACAATCACCCAAAAATTTAAGCAACTTAGAAAATTATGATAAATTCAGAATTAGATAATTTTGATGTCCTAATTCAAAAAATAATATTCATTTTATCCAAATTATTTTTCATAATATGTGATTTTTTATAATATAAAATAATACCATTTTTTATTGAAAATTCATGGGTTTTGACAAAAAATAGTTGTCAAACCTTTATAACAATTACAGTTGTATTCATTAAAAAATATGATCATTTTTTAATAATAAGTAATTATTTAATAATATATTATTAAGATATTCCTTAAGAGTATGGTTTGCTATGGAGGGACTTTTGGGGGATGTTCCTTGAACTTGATTTTGGTTGTGATCTCGATGAGCATGGACTTCTCCCATAAATGGGTTTTCTCAAGCATAAGTTATTGGATATATGATTCAGATGGATCTAAAGAAAAACACTAGAAATGATATATCCCTAAAAATATTGGATAAATGGGATTAAAAGGAAATGATACTACCATTTGAGGATAACACTTTCTTTGTATGTATCAAAAGGATTTGTTAAAACAATATATATATAGTAGTAATGTGATCACTTTTCAATAGTTTTATTATTAATGATAATGATACTTAATGGTTATTTATACCTAATAAAAAAAGTTCATGTGTTTTCTATATCCATAAGACATTAATTGAAATAGAATTTTATTCATTATTTTTTGGGTTTTTATATATGAAGTATAGATAACCTCTATTTTCATAAACTAACATTACATTACTTTTTGGAAATCATAAAATATTAAACAGACAAAGGCCCAAAATGTATCCAATCTAGTGCCTTTGGATAAAATGAAATATAATCACTGGTACATAAATTTTCTATATAATCTCCCACTTTGTAAAAAATTACTAAAATACTTTAAGAAGGCATTTCTTCCTATACGAGGGGAATTAGATATAAAAAAGGGGGACCTCATATGCTCATTAAGGGTAATAAAGGGAGATGGATAAGCCTAATCCTGAGCATAAGGGTATAAAAACCTGATCATGAAAATAAAATATACTATGCTACAAATAAAAGATCACACATTTGAAACATGGAATAAATCATGGTAGTATGTAATAATTGAATCGTATAGAAATGATGAACATCATACATTAAATCATAACACAAGAATAAAACATGGAATTGTGGAAAACTCATAAACATATAATAAGATTCAATATTTGAAAAAAAAATGAATCCAATACAATCTTGGTATTTTCATTCCACTCCCCATACCATCAGGGTATTTATAGTCCACTCCCATGGCTATATTAATTACATGAGTTGACTTCCTATATCACCATGGTAGTAAGGGTTCACTACCATGGCCATATTAGTGACCAAGGATCATTCCCATGACCATATTTGTCTACCTCATGAGATATAAATATTTGCCCAAAGCATTTGAGGAAGATATAGGTCTCACTAATCTCATTGTGAAATCATTCATACTCATGACACAAGATCATAAATAATCACATAATGACCCATGAAATAAAATTGGTACTATAAATATGTAATAATTCCATAACTTGTGAAAAAGAACATTTTTCCTAATCATTTGATCATAAGTACAACCCATGAAGTGTAATGGGTTTCAAAAGAATATAAATTGTGAAAGAGAAACGTGGTTCATAAACAGCATTCCATAAAATCATAATCCATTATTAGAAATATATGAATGTGAAAATTGAATAATTTCTACAAAAAATGCATGAGTATTACCAATAGATGTTATCTTATATTTAAAATAATTTTAAAATATCTTTTAAAAACATTTCGTGAAGAAAATATACATTCTTCATTAAAAAATCTTTTTAAAAGAAAAAATGTATTTAATATTTTTTATTTCAAACTAGCATAGAAAATTTATTAATAAATTAGTGAAAAAAATAACAGATTTTAAAATAATTTTACCATCAAAAAATATCTTTATGGGTCATTTTAAAATAATTTTTAAATTATAATGGAAGAAACGGTTTATGAATAAAATATATTTCCCACAGAAAAGAGAAATACTATCAGATTTTTCATAATTTTGATTCTTAATTATCTTTTACACTAAAGTGTGGGAAAATGTTAATAATATTAGTAAATATCATTAATAAATATAGGATAAGGATTCTCTGGAGTGTTCGTGAGATAAAAATATTTATAATTCTTTAAAGGAAGCATAAACATAAACACTCATTAAAAGAAATGAGATTATTTCAATAAACACTTATCACAAGGTATGTTTGGATCGAACCCTCTTTGTAAGAAAAATGAAAATAAATGAATCTTTAAAAATCATGAAAATAATAAATTCCTAACATAAAAAATAAAATGGGTTTATATTACCCTCAAAAAAGTATAGGTTCATAACAAACCATTTTTCTCAAAAAATGCATTTTGAGGCAAAATAGCCTTTCTAATTTGGGTTTGAATAATAACACCATGAAATAAAGATCATATATTGGATATTTAATTAACATTAAATTTAATTATACTATTTATATAATATAATCATTTGAAAAATATATAAAACATAAAATAAATTAGTTATGTTAAATTCATATATCTAATAGAAATTAATATTGAGATGAAATTCCCTTTCCTTATGTATTTTGTCTCATTGTACTAGTTCAGACATTTTAAATTTATTATAAATATTTTATGGAACCATATACATATATATAATACCACATATGGTCTGATTATGAGCTTATATGAACCGGATATTAATAATCTGATGTTAAGCATTCATTTTGGTTAATATTAGCTTTGTTCGTCATATGTGTCATAATTTTTTATATCTATATCCTTATAATTGTATCATGAATTCCAGAATTTAAATAAAAATAAAAATATAATCTATATTAATTAAACCTTTATTATAACAATATCTCTATTATATTATTGTTAAATGGAATACACCATTCATGGAGACGGTAAGTCGTACATACACATGAACGATGTTTCTATATTTATTATCGTATTAAAATAAATAAGTTAAAAGAAATATGTTTATACATAATTCTTATATAAGATTTACTATATCATATATATCATATAATTTCACAAATTATATCTTTTATACATTCCACATAGTGTGTGGATTCTTCCATCACTTTCAGGGTGTTGTAGTCCACACATCCTCAAACGAAATTATTATATTAACACCAAATGAAATTTATAATGATATATTTGGATAAAATTTAAAATATAACATAAATAAATAATAAATATAACATATAATAGATATATACATCATTTACATCATAAATTACTCCAGGAGTGGAGGTAATGAAAAAAATGAACAACTAGCATTTTATGAGGCGGTAGTTCACAAGACACATAAATAATATGTTCGTTACATATTAGATAGATGTGTATGTATGTGTAGGTTGAATAAATAGAATAAAAACTCCTAACACATTTAGGATCCTATTTTTTTTAAATGAACACTAGAATATATATATATTTGGTTGTATAGAAATAAAATAATAAAACGGAGTATGAGAGAAGGAGTTTCCTCTAAATCGGGTAACTCTTTTTGGATTCTAAACAAAGACTTACTTATATTGAATTATTCACAATGGGAGGCTTCCATGAGGAAGTGAGTGATGTTGGGGATTTCATTAGTTATATCATGTATGATCATAAATTTTTTTATAGGTATTAGGTAGGGGGATTGGTGGTGGAGTTTTTTAGGGATGGAAAATGACACACTTGTCATTTTTGAAAAGAAGTTAGGTGTACCCATGCTGTTACATAAAAATTCATATAGAACCAAAACAAATCAATAATTGAAGGTTCATGGATGAATAATGTGTAGCTAATGCGTATTGGAAGTGTGTCTAATTCATCTTGGTCTAAAATTAAACATTTAGTACATTCTTAACCTCTTTTTTCTATTAATCGTTATAATTAATTTTCATGACATTCACTAATATTGTCAGTCAAAAACTAAATAAAAACTATTATAAATTATGTATTATTATTATTCCAAATGCACAATTCATTTTTCCTATTTTTAATCACATTATTGGTATAGATTATCTTAACAATAAACCTACTGATGATACGACACTACGAGTTTTTAACGTAAAAACAACCAACAGTCTAATAAGTTTTATACTGAATGAAAAAATAATTTTGATACTGTTATCCCAAATTTTATTAATTTGCTAAAAATATTATCTATTTAAAATTTAAAACTAAATTAATATATAATTTAACCTTATAATTTTTTTTATGAAATGTTATTTTTTAATTAATCATCATTATATTTAATTATTCATTAAAAAATAAAACATTAACAAAAAATACCAAAAATTTATCATAACATAATTTTAATGTATTTAGTTCAATTATAATGTTTATTGTGACATATTAAATCTATAAAACTTCCAAAAGTTTTATTTTAACTACTATATTCTTTAAAATTCTGTAAAACATCATTTATAAAAATATAATTTTTTACACAAAAAATTAGGTTTATTCCTATCATTTATATATCAAATATATTCAATGATTATCCGAAATATTTGTTTCAATATATAATATGTAAATTTAATTAATATCTTTATGTGTTATTACTTAATTTAAAATAATTATTAAAATGATATTTTTCAAATAAAAATTTATTTTTATAAAACGAGTCCATTATATTAATTTGGTTTATATATTTTTTTTACATTAAAAGGTAACAAATGAATTCAATAATATATATATTCAATATTTATTTAATCATATGTTATTCAATTTGAAGTCCATGTTATATATTAATAAATAATAATACATTAATAAAAAATTATTTGTCGATAACACTTGTTCATGTGTGTTACGCATTCCACATAGTAATGTGAGTCTCGTGTGTAACGTAAGATAACCTCAATGTTTCAGTTAGTGAAAAATAAATTATGTTCTATGTAGTGACCGATTAAAATTCTGTTGCACATAACTCAAGAGAAAATAGTGATATAATATAAAATAAATATTTCTAGTTTTTCATGTAATGAAAAATATTAAAGAGAATAATTTATTTTGGAAAAAATAACTCACAAAATCTCATGGTGTTAATGTTGAGTATTATTTTTTCTGTTTTATATTGATTAATTATATAAATTTGTAATTTGTTTTATTTAGATTGATTGAATTTTATTTAATTTAAATAATATTATATTTTTTGTGATTGATTTTGGTTCTATAAATTATTTTAATTTGGCATGGTTCATCTTGAATAAGGCATAGATAGATTATATTAGTTTGAATTAGTTCAGTTTGGTTTAGTTAGATAATTTTTTTGTGTGTAGATTAGGTGTTTTTAGTAGTATTTAATTTAGGTTTTCATCGATTGATTTAAGTCATGTAATACTACTTAATTATTTATATTAATTATTATTTCTACAATTTCATTTTATTTCAATTCCATTTAAATTGGCTCAGGTTAGGTCGAGTTTGTTTTCTTACACAGTTCCATAGGGGTTACATTCGTTTCAGATATTTCTATTTGATTCCATTTTTTGGGTTTGTTATATTCATCATAAATTCATTCTTTATCATCAGGTATATTATCATTATTTTTTAGGGGAGTAAAAATTTGGGAATAAATCCCTAATGCCTTCGAAAAATGATTATACTCCTCTTATTCCAATTGTATCATGAGTCAGTGCAATGATTTTTCCCCTTTTTAGATTTCATCTGACGCTTCCCTACTAAAAAATTTAAATCATTCAAATCCTTAGGATGATCTGTTTTAGAAAGGCACTGGTTTGGATAGTCAATCTCCATGGTATATTCAAATAATCAACGATTATTTCAATATATGCAGTAACATGTAGAAAATTATTTATTCACAACCAAACTGAAACTATGATGATATTTTATTCTTCTTTATTTTTTATTCTTCATAAAAAGAGTGTACAACCATTTTCCATTTTTGTTCTATCTTGTAATCATTTCATAATATGGAAAATGATTGACCATCAACATTAGCACAAAACACATATGAAATATGTCATTTGAACGTAACTCGCATGTGCACACACCAACATTCCAATATAGATTAAATTATTTTATTAAATATGTATAAAAAATGGCCATGTGTTTTTCGATGTAAGTATCTTCCCAAATATATTAAAATTGTCACATGAAATACCCATCCTCACATTATGGATGTCATCATAAAAATAAACATATCATGTATATTGTTCATTCTATTAAAATCCATATGTAGAGTGAAATGACACATTATTATTATTTTTACAATCTCTATAATTCGATCGCATTTTTATTAATATTAAACTAGAAAAAAAATATTCTGGAGTATAGGTATCAATGGAATGTACCACATTACATTATGTGGAACATGGTATTGTGTTCCATCTGCTTTTGGATTCCATAGTGATGTCCCAATTTTTATTCAATCAATTTTTATATAGTTTCTCCTTGAAGAATACGGAATCATTCGGGCAATCATGAATTTATTTTTTGAACATAATAGTTCCTCAACTGAATTCCAAGACATATAACAGTTTTAAGGAATATCATTATCATCTAGAAGAAAGAACTTCAAAAATATTATAATTTAATTGATGAAAGTATTAGATATCGCGTACATTATTTTGCTAAGGAATTGTCAGATTAAATATTATAGCTTCTTTATTTAATCACATATTAGATATATTGGTGTCGTGGAAGCATCATTCAATTTTATTATACTTTCAAAATCCTCATTTTAAGTATATGAATTAGGAGAATAATATTTAATTATTCTTGCATCATATCCATTTATTTATCATGATGATGAATAAATATAATCTGACAATATAATAAATTCTCCAACATTGCCCTCTTATTTGTATCATGATCATTTTGAGATTTCATTTTCCAACCCTTATAATACAGCAAATAGATTTTTTTTGGGAATCCATATTTGGTTATATCAAAGGTAACTTCTTCATGGCTCTGCCTGTGTATTCCAATCCAATTACAACTTGGGGGTTATGTGTGACCTCTATCTGAAGCACTTTCAAATGAAAAATATTAAACTCATTCAAATTTTTTTAAATCAAGTTATATCTGATCAGTTTCATAATTCATTATTATATCAATTCTATAAGAAATGTTATTCATCTTTTCATAATAAGAAATAAAGAAGATTAATGTTTAATCTAAAATATGATTAAGGAAACGGGAAATAGTGACATTATTTAAAACCATAACTGAAACACTAGTACATATGACAATAAAAATACAATAGACAATAAAATTTTATACATATACGAGAATACAAAAAATATAATCCAATGATATTGAATTAAATTATATCAAAGAGTAATAACAATATATAATACAAAACAAAACTGCGTTCATAATTATTGTTTTTATTTTTTTATTCAATTCACATTTTCTATAATGTTATAATTATTCATTAAATTCATGTATAAATTAATAGTAATTATAAAAATCCATATTATATTTCATTCAGATTAGTTTTATTCAGTTTCGTATATTTATGATTCCTTTATCTTTGGTCAATTTAGATTCATAGGGTTTTATTATTTGGATTGAATCTATTAAACCCTATTGGGTTCTTATTAATGGTTGTTAATTTCAGTTGATTTTTTATTATTATAATAGATTTCATATTAGTTTGGTTCAAATTAGTTCATATATTATTATTTTTGTTTTGTTTGATGTAGTTTATGGTAGTTCTATTATACTCACATCTATATGGGTCAGATTAAGTCATTTAAATTCAATTCAATTGGATTGGAAAGGTCGGATCGATTATTATAATGATATGTGTTGTTAGTATAGTTTGGATTTATTGTATAATGGGTGGATAGTTTAGGTTCATTTATTTCCAATCCTAGTAGAGTGACTTTATTATATTAAATGTCATAAAATTTCATGACCCATAATTAAAATAATGTAAAATCCACCATGTAAAATTCTAGTAAACTAAGAAGTATTAATAAAAAGGTGGGCACCTAATCAATAATGAAAAACTCATTATTGATATAATGTTTATGAATAACCTATTATAACATGTTATGTTTATTATTTAATATATATATATATATGTAAGCGATGAGTATATATTCAAAATCAGTAGGTTCCCCTAACCCATATCTGTCTTATGTAATATATGAATGTTAATCCATATTGGGATTAATTAATAATATTGAAAATTTAAATAAAAAGTCATAAATAACATCTTTACACATATTTGACATCAAGTAAGCATTTACCAAAAAAATAATATAATGGATTCCTTTTCAAATACACAATGTATAATGTTTAACACTCATTAGTAAAAAAACCACCAAATCATCCATCACCACATCATTCAATTATTAGATAATTTGACTTCCTTTATACAAAAATTTCATTATGTAATTAAATATTTGTTTTCTTCACATCTATATCAAATAGTGGGTTGAATGGTATTATCCATGTATCAATTTTATCAGAAAAAAATAACAATATATGACATCTGTATTGATATGAAATCAAAATAATTATAGTTACACTAATATAATAAAAAATCATCTTTAAACAACACATATTCACATCAACCACCATTTTCAAAAAATTATAAAAATAAAATCAACATTCCCCATTTAAATCTTGTTTCACATTAGAAAATTACCACTACCCATTCATCATCAGACATTAAACACAAAGTATTATTAAAAAATATAATATTTTTTCATATCATGGTAATGTAATTAAAAATAAAATGTATTACTAATATAAGAACATCACAAAATCAATACATATCATATAATTAAATCTCCTTAAATACTAGAGAATAGATTTTTTATTAAAAATGTTATTTTATATATAACATATCATCATGAACAATGTGTATGTATCACTTTTATTTTCTAGTCAACTTAATCCTTCATGACTTTATGATTATTAATATATTAGCATTTTAAATTAAAATATAATTAAATTAACTTTTTAATTTACAAAAAACTAAAATATCTCTAACCCCACGTATCATTAATAATTTTAAAATTCATTATCATTAAGGTTATATCTTGTGACCCATTTTTCAAATTTTAAAAAATATTTACACCCTATTTAAATTCCAAAATTAATTTTCATTAAAAATTTACATATAAAAAATTATTTTTTCAATTTATGAAAACCAAAATCTATCATAGATATTGATGGTCAATGAAACATATAATTATAATTGAATAATAAATTAAAATTATAACTATATTAAATTAAATAATAGAAATTTAAAAATCGCAAACTTTAATAATAATGTAATTATTTCTAAATCAATAAAAATATAAATACATCACATAATAAATTATATGTGAAATAGACACAATGAAAATCACTACACCAATATACTAAAAAATACCATGATGGCTTCAAAAATGCAGTTTTATCTATTTCCACAAACTCTTGAATGATACCCCAAAAAAATAAGATATAATGTTTTTGAACATGAAAATTGTATATTCAATAATAATCAAATGGAAATAACGAGAGATTGTTGATGATGCTGAATGAGTCGAGGAAAAATAAATCTAGGAAGAATATATAAGTAATTTCAAACTTAGTAGTTTGAATTTGAAGAAACCAGATTCCATAATCCAAGGATGGATCACTGGCTGGGAAGATGAAGAGGACACTCATACTCAGAAGAATATGAGTACTTGCGTAGGGGAAATTTTGGATCGATTAAGGAATGGGGAGGTTTGGTCATGCCTTATTTGGGGAAACTCAGTCACAATATTTTTTAAAAACTATAGGGATACCATTTTATAATATCATTGGGTGATGTATGTGGGGAAACACTATTCCTATGGTTTTTAAAAACCATTGGGATAACTTTATATTGAATGGCATATCGTAACTATTATGCATAACCATTGTGATAAGACCCCCTATATGAATGGATTTTTAAAATTATTGGTATATGGGCATTGGTATAGATAGGATTTCAAGTAGTATTAGAAGACATTCTTTCTTCATTCAAAATAATGACATTATATAAATTATATCAACATTATAATTATATAAAATAATGATATACAAAAACTTATAAACACCAAATGAATATCATTGTTTTTCTAGTTAAATGATATATTATACTAAACCACCACAAAATCATCCCTTAATAATGGTATATTCATGTTTTGGTACATTTAACAACATATTTGAAATATAAAACAACATTATAATATGTATGTCTATGATAACATTGTTTCTTGTTAAATATTTTATTAATATGTATATAATATTTTTTTCTTAGAGTATTTTCATAAAAATATTAAACATAATAATTAAGAATTATTCTTTGGTTCAGTATGAATAAATAAAATTTGATCATCCTTGATTCAACCACATTGATCATATAAAATACTATCATGAAATTTATTTATACATTTATAAAATATATTGATTCATATATTACATTACCACTAATTCTCTCATGATGATGCAATTTTTATCTAGAAATAATACCCACAAAATTTTTATGAATCTAATTCAAAATGATCATGATTAGTTACACGTGATATTAAAAATACTTAATCTTTAACTAGATTTAATATAATGTATTAATGTATATATATACATAATAAATGAATATACATATGATTAACGTACATAATTATGTAGTTATTATAGATATAACACCATGTTAAATCTTTCAGGAAATTCTAAATATTTAATTTGATCTTTCTTTGGTTGGGTTTATTTAAGGTTCTGTCAAGTGAAAAATTTGGAATTTTTTTAACAACTCTGGATTGTGAATGTTTGGAACATAGTTTTCTCAAACCTTTAACCATCTCAAGGAAAATCATGAAATACTAGGTATTTGGATTTTTCAAATTTATAAAATACTTTGAAAAACTATGATCCCACTTAGGTTAAACTATGCATCCCATTAAAAATATGAAAACGGTCAGTGCACATGGTTTGGTTTAACCATGCGACATTGCCCGGGAAACCATTAATATGAGGTTTTTAATATAAATGTATGATTAGATATATGGAAAACCATCTTTTAGGTCCCCAGCAGACTCCTACAACCCCATAAAAATTGCTTCCTCTTTATAGGCTTTGGTGAGTAGGTTTTCCCATAGGAACCAACGATAATGTAGATAAATGATTATGTAACTCATTCTATCTTTTCTCACTTAGTTTCCTTTTCCTGTTCTTTAACTCTTCCTATCTCTCGTATTATCTCTAGAGATTCAATTATTTATATGTTTATTTGTGGATATAATACCCTATATTTTTTTATATAAAACCAATATTTGAACAATAATATAGTTTTTTGGTGTAATATTTTGTTTAATATTATTTTATATTTATAGAATCTATGGGACAATTTTCAAGAATATTTTATTGAATTTATTATATAAATATATATCTTACATTAATTTAACTCACTAATTTTAATTATTTTAATTCAATAGAATAAAATTTCTTTGTATTCATATAAAAATGTTTTCATTAAAAATATTCCCTTTATCTTCAAATGGTTCCGATATTCATTTCTTATTAAGATGTAACCAGTGAATTAATATTATATTTTTTAAACTATAATTTTTATATGATAATAATTACTGTAAAAAAATACTAATTTAGAGGCTATTTTTTATATTATTATTTTAAATATTAATATTTAATAATATATTTTTTTTAAAAAAAATCGATCTTCTGTTTAACACAAGCTAACGAGGAAAGTCCTTATATTGTGAAACACAAGGAAAATAATTGTTGTGCGAATTGTAAGATGTAAACTATATATTGAATTTATATGAAATACAAACTTTATTATAAATTCTTGTTATATTATATTACTATATTCACTTGGTATTGTCTGTCATATACTCTACAAGAATACAATGTTTGTAAATTAGATTTTTTTTGTTATAGAAAAATACCACTTGGATATGGTTTTACATATTTATCATTGGACATAAAGAATGTTCCATTTTGATTTTTTCAGGTTTTCGTATTTTTTCATTCTTTTATGTAGTACTTTTTTTATATATTCCTATTAGACATCTGGAAAACTTCTCCATGTGTAGATTTTTTGTGTGCTTACTGATTTTTTTTGTGTTTAAATCTTACCATTTTGTAGAAAAATAATTCCATATTTCAATTTGAATGATTCAATGTGTCTGTCACCCTATAATGGTGATTTCTATCTCTCTGATGGCCATGTTAGTGTTGTATTTGTTCTTGGGTTAACTAGATACATATAACGGTTCATGAAAAAGTGTTACTAGAGCTCCCTGATTAGCTTTTATCTTGAAGTCAGAATACATATTTCTATTCTTGAATTGACATAATAGGTTGTTATATTTGATTGTATGGATATATCTCACTACAATTAACCTTCTATTTCATTTGGAGTCTAGGGAAATATGTGTGTTTTGTCCAAATGTTTTTCCTAATTTTGATTTAGATAAGTGAAATACAAATCATGTTTTTCTTTATCATGGGATTAATTTTCCCCATTTATCCATTTGTGTCTAGGAATGATTCCTTATTTTTTGATTCTCTATAATATTATATGATAATTACCCTGGGAATATATGCAAATCTTATATGGGAGGAAGTTGATAATGGACATCAACATGACAATTCCCTTGTGGTCACACGATTTATTAAGGTGATCATGCATTCTATCTAGATTATAGGTTATGAACAACCACTAGTTACTATTCAAGATTTATATGTCGATCCTCATAGATAAATTCTCAATATTTGTTCTCTCGAGTTCTTTCTCCCAAATCCAACGATGTTAAAATGATTGAATGTGCCTCAAGAGGTTGAGGAATGGTTTTAATGATTGAATGTTTTTCTTGGTTCCTGGAGACACATGAAGAAATTAGGGTGAAGTGTTCCACCATTATTCATGAGGTTCCAAGAAGTAGATTGTCAGAATCTATGGTGATTCTGAAGAAGAATGAGGGCCTTGATTGGAAATAATTCAATTTTCTTCATACCAATAATTTTATCTAGAGTCAATGTTGTTGGCCAAGGCTGTCGGTTTTTTAATGCATGATATGGCTAACAATACAATCGAAGAGGATGAAAACTATTTTTCTTAGATCATGAATTTTTCTCCTCAGATAGTACATCATGATAATATAATGGCTCAATGTTTTGATTTGTGACTTTTTCCAGATGGTCATTCCCATTTTTTCTTATCGAATATGCCTTCTTTTGAAATGTTTCAGATAGTATACTGTTTGTAAAATTGGACCTGAATAAAATTTCGTGGTTATTGGGTGTTTCATTATCTATTGGTGAAATCATCAGTTACATTAAAGCAAAAATAATGCATAGTTATTATTTTGGTGGTTCTAAATAGTAGGGTTTAACAAAACCTCATTCAGTTCCTAGATGAGGCCCTTTAATTTCCAACTTGTGTTAAATGATAAGGTAATCTAGGTGGGTTTGTACTGATACATCCAAGTTGAGTTGATCCTCCAGATGCTCGAGAAACCTAAAAAAGTTATAACATATCAATTATACTATGAATCGTCAATAGAGATCATAAGATATGTTTGAAACTGTGACACATTCATATTCATCAAGGAGAATGGAGTTACAGCCACATGCATCTGGAACGAAGCATCTTTACACAATATAAGTTGTTCAAGAGGAAGAAGATAGGGTTCCCATGACTGTGAGAGGTACCATTACTGAGGCTTTATCACTATTGGATACTCCATTTAATATTGGTTCATCTCACTCAATTGTTTCTACCAAATATTTTAATATTATAAATCATTATTTGGTGCTTTTATCTCGCACAATGAATGTTTCTACAGCACTTATTATGAAGTGAGAGTAGGGTCTTCGTAGTCCCAATTATGTTTTCTCTCTATTATATGATGTGATTTATTAGTTCTTATGATTCTTTACATGAAACCACATAACATCATATCTTGGATGGATTTTCTCGATACCAATAAATTATATATTGATGGTTATCATCCTCGGGTCACCTTTGCTGCAACCAACGATGTTTTTTGTGCCATTCAAATAGAATGGGACCCAATGCCGCATAGGTATATACATATATATCTCGATATGGTGAAATTGATTCATGTTTTTGGTCTTGATTTAGAGTGGGAGTATTTTCGAAGTGATATCCCTCTAGTAGTCATCAAGTTTTCCCAACATGTTTTCTTCTGACATCACTGGTTCTCCACTGGAAAGGTAGGTATAGTTTTCTAATGACTTATATCCTTCTACTCAACCTGTTTTTATTCATTCTTACCACGTGGATCCAGTATAAATGAAATAGTTGAATTCCTACTTGGATTACCTTTTTGATATTAGACTTATACATCCAAATGTGTCACATAGGGTGGTGCCTTTTTTCTTTTTCTAGAATGATGTTGGTTCAATTATCCTTTGTGTTGATTAGTGAACGATTAATTGAGTGACCATAATGAACAAGTATACATTTACATGGATTGTTGGATCCGTTTGATTAGTTGAAATGGGAAAAGTTACTCTTGAAGATAGATGTTTAGTATGGTTACCTTTAAATGAGAATAAATGAATTAGACGTTCAAGAAAACACCATTTGGAGAAGTTATGACAATTACAGGTACCATTTCTTTCCCTTTGGTGAAAAAAATCTCTTTTAGTATATATGGATTTAATGAAAATTATATTTCAATGAGTATCATGATTCCATTATGTTATTTTTTGGATGACTTCCTCACCTACTCTAATTCTGATGAGGATCATATACGTCTTGTGAGAGTATTTTGTAAATATTAATAAATCATATACTACATTCATAGGTTTTAAAATTTGATATCTTTATTCTATAAGTGATGTTACTGGGACACATGATGGAAAAACATGGTATATCATTTGATCCTAGGAATCTAAAAGCATATATATCACGAAAATAATGAAAGAATATCTTTTAGATTCATTACTTTATGGGATTATCTAGTTATTATCACTACGTTGTAAAGGTATTGTGAATATAATATTCTTCGATGAATTATATAAATCATCAGGGAATAATTTTTTTGGGATGAAAAAATTCATAGATAGTTTGTTGATTAAATTTTTTTTGTCTACCGCATGGATTTCGACTCCCCTAGAGGCTGGACAAGCCTATGTGGTGTTCTGTGACGCATCATGTTTCAGATTGGGATGTGTTACTATGAAATGAGATGGTTTTTTTTCTTATGTATCTTGTAATATTAGGAAATTAGAGAAGAACTATCTGACCCATGACTTCGAACTCATAGATGTGGTGTTTTTTCATTGGAGTTGGAGGCATTACCTTTATTGAGAAATGATTATTATTTTTCTGACCACAAAATCTTTATTTATATATTATCTCAAAAAAGATATAAATTTCCAAGCCATGATTTCATCGGAATACCAATATTTTTAAGATTTTGACAACTACAAAAACGTTTGGAACATGAATTTCATTTCTTATGCATTAAGCAAGAATCTTAAAACTCATGTCATGAATGAATCATCAAAAGAAAGGAAGAAAATTATTTTTACTAGCATCCATGACACACTTTTGAGGTTTTCTGGATATTATTGTTCCAAGATGGATCAATGTTAATGTGGACAATGATTCTAAATGAAATTTGTCCCCTACTCGATGTGTATGCATCTTCATGGATAATCTTAGTAAGATCATCAGGTGATTATTTTGAAACCGTGGTATTTCCCTACATCTGGAGGATGAAATTATGAGCGTCATTCAGGAAATTTGTTTCACTAGGCACCAGGGTTATAACAACATATGGGTTGAAAGAGATTTTACTACCATTGTAAATGTGATTTGGAATGTTGGGATTCATTTGGCTTGGTCAACTACTACATTTTGTATATATTTTCTCAATTATCTCTAATAAATCAATCATATTATCACTCATATCTAACATGATGTGAATATGGTTGGGAAGGACTTAACCATTATTTAAGTAAATTAGGACATTTCCTTCCTGGATGATCTCACTAAAGATTTACTCCCACATTATGTAAAATATTGTTATATGATCCCATCTCTTAGACTCATGTAACATCTTTTTATATAATAAATTTTCTTCGATATTTTAGAAAAGGGACCACATTATTTAATATATATATATATATGACTTCCATAGTTATTGTCCATGGTTACCCTATCTAGTGTTCAGATGAAATATTCTCTTATTGAGATGAATCATCATGATCAACATCAGGTTGATGAGTTATATAGCATTATGGACCCTCTTAATGGTGGGGATATCGTTCGTGATTGGTTATTACCCATTGATGGATTTCTATGCTTTCAAAATTTCTTTTTCCTACTGATAACTGTAAGGAATTCTATGATGGGGGATTTCCATAATTACTAGTGTTCATTGAATCCATGAACTACAATGGTGTTCTATGACATGTAGTAAAAATTTTGGTGGCCATGTATGAGATGAGACATTGTTTAACATGGTTCTCATTATTATACATACCGACGAGGAATGGATGACCGACCAAAAATTTTGGATTTTCAACAAATACTTTCATTTCCGACTTGGGAGTGGTATGATATCTTTATGAAAGTTGTGGTTGGGGTTCCACTTACCCAATGAAAAAAAAGATTTTGATATGGGTTTTAATTGATTGGGTAACAAAGTATTCTCACATTATACAAATTCATGATAAAAAAAGAATGAGAAGTTGATAAATCTCTTTGTAAAAGAGTTTGTTGATTTACCCAAATAATCATATGATAATATTCATGATAGGGATACTCAGTTTAATTCCCATTATAGAGATGCCTTTAGAAGGAACTATAACCTCACATCCATTTGACTGTGTCCCACCCTCAAAAGATGGATTCCCAGATATAAATAGATATATAGATTCTATAGAATATGATGCATGCTTGTGTTCATGACTTTGGGGGGGGGGGGTGATAATTTGGTGATTCTTGAGTTTTCGTATAATAATATTTATTAGTCCATTATCAAAATGGATCTGTTTGAGGCATTGTATAGCCAAACATGTTGATATCTATTGTGGTGGTCGAAGATTTATGAATTTACCTTTTTTAGACCAAGTATCTTCCATGATAAAAAATGAAAAAGTTGATTCATAAACGAATGTTTAAGACATAGATTTAGTATAAGTCATATATTAATCATCACCATAGACCGTTTTAATTTATTTTTCACAACTAGGTTTCCTTGATAGTTTCATCCCGGATGGGTCATTCATGGATTTTGAGGCAAGGGAACCATGCTCTTCATTTTGTGGGAAATTTTGTGGTTGTCGAGTAGTTGGGAGAATTTTCTTACCAGTAATCACATCCATAACACCTAAAATTGATATATAATGGGGTATTGTGTCTCAGCTACAAAATTAAATATCTAATCCATATCACGAACTTAGCTATAGTGACCTTGTGGTTGAAACTGATTTATCCATGACTAAACAACAAGTCCAGATTGATGATTCTAAAATAAACATACAAAAATTTAGGAATATAAATTTTTAATGAGTTATATGTAACGACTGTTATAATAATCATGATATGTGGGACAAGAAGACACTAATGAGTGAGTATTGGAATCATATTTTTGGAATGGAAGCTTTTAGGTAGGCCTTCTAGGGAAAAATGTTTTAATAACAGGGAGGTTGTAACATAATGTTATTATTTATTTTTATAACAAGACATATATTTAAACAATACTTTGTTTGGGATTCATTTTATTTTGTTTCAGGTGAAAATTCTGGAATATTTGAATGTTCTGGTTTTTGCATGATTGGCAAATTGTTTTCTCAAACTATGAACCCTCTCAAAGAAAACCGGGAAAATTCATATAGTGGATGTTTTCCCAGTATGCTCACCATTTCAAAAACCATGTTCCAACATATGAGAAACTATGAAACCCATTAAAAAGAAGCTCCCTACCGTGGTGTATAGTTTGGTCTAACCTTGTGTCCCTACCCAGAAAATCATGTGTATGGTTTTTTTATTCGAACTTATTTTTTAAAATTTTGAAACCACTATTTTAAGTCTCGGATAGACTGGTACAACCCCAAAAATATTTATCCCTCCTTGATTTCATTCAATAGTATTTTTTAAACCCCAAACCCCTCCAAAATGTAAATAAAATCATATGGAATGTTTTTTGATCTTATCAAAGTTATTTTTCTCTTCTTGTTCTCTATTAACCAGTATGTGTCATCTCCTCCCTATGTTTTTTGGGATTACCATAATGATTTTTGGACCTAATAACCTCTATTTTAGAAAACTAACGCTATTTTTTCTTTTCTGTTTCCATTATTATCATTACCCATTTCAAATCCTATTTTGAGTGTGGAGTATTGAGATCTATCAATTCTTGTATGTGGTACCATTACATTGTAAAAATTTTATTATCCCTAAATTGATTATTTAAATTAAACTACAATTAAAAATGAAATTTATATTAAATAGTTTATTCAAAAAACTATTCCACAAAATTATGGGTTTTGTAAATTGTTTTAATTTCATGAAATTGGGAAAACCCAAAATTCCATTGAATTGAGAGATATCTGCAAAATTGATGGAATGTTGTGGAAATTTAAATTTTATAATTTAATTTATTAAATTGATGGTAATTATTTAAAATAAATTGTTTAATTTATTTATGAAAATTGAAAATTGATTTTATTTAAATTTCTAATATCGGTAAAATCGAAAAAATGGTTTTGATATAATCCATTGGGTTTTATTGTGTAAAAATAAATGTTTTTATTAAAAATATATGTTGGGTTTTAAATGGAATGTTACGAATCGACCCTAAATAGCATAGATCCAATATCTACTATCTATCAAATTGAAAATATTATAAGGAATCAAATACTTAAGTGCTGACGAATTGAATAATCTTTAAAAACCAAATACATACATTATAAATAAATATACTAACTACAAAATTTTTTATTTCATTCATATAAATAACGTTGAGAATAACATTATTACGTCTAGTATATCAGTGAATATATTTCATAGTATGCTACTTGGATTACTGGGGAATGAAGAATAATATGATTGAGCTCAAATGGTCTATAAAAGAAAAATATAGTGAATATAATAATCAATCAATGAGAATAGTCAATATAGAAAGGTAAATAATTGGACAAACATCCCATGTAATTAATAAATTGAATGAAAATGCCTAAAAAATATAGAAAGTTAAAAACTAGAAATACATGGAACTAAAATATCTAGATAAGGAAAAAAATATTGATTGGTAATAAACCAAAACACATTCTACTTAATAAATGCGCTAAAAATGAAATGTATACATATATATGTCATCACAAACTTTGATGGATGAATAATAACTAGAACTAGTATCAAGAAGATGATTTAAAAATTGATGTCATGTCTGTGGAACAAAAAAAACATCTATCATCATGACCATTCATAATATGGTTTGAAACTATGGATGGAACCCCATTTAATTTTCAAAACATTATTTTTTCCTGAGAACAAATTGATGCATTGAGGGGATTTATAACGTCTTGGACCAACCCATCATTTCTAGTCCAAATAATTCCTCATATCAATAATCAAAATAAAAAAAATTCTTATAAAATAACCATATTGAATAATGAATATGTATTTATCAATAATTCTATTTCTAATCAAATAACTATCAAACTAAAAAACATATGCAACAATGATATACATTTTAATAATTTTTAATATCCATTCTATAATAAAATAAATATTTAAGTAAATTAAAAATGAATAATGATTAAAATAACATTATACTTTCATGATTATTTTAAAAATCACAAATTTAAGTGATATTCCAAATATAATCACTATGAACATTCTTTAGGAGAATAATCTTTAAGCATTCCAACATGTCTCATACCTCTTTGAAAGATTTGAGTCAAAATATACATAAATGTTTGACAATAAAGGAAACATATTATATCATGTGAATAATGGGATTCAAGATATATAATATTTATAGAAATTATAAATACCAAATAATTAATAATTGGTTCATAAAAACAAATAAGTCTCAATAAAATGAAAATATTATGAAATTACCTACCCATGATCTTCTTTTCGGGTGAACATCATTAAACTTCATGTATAAAAAAATATTTCAATTTTACAATTCATTGATAATATTTTTCGTGTTCACAATTACAATTATTTTATTTTTTAATATCATATATAAAACTACATAATCTATTATTTTTACGTTTGTTGTATTGACTAAATATGGTATAAGAGTCAAAACTACAATGGTATGTCAACAATGGTCGAAGGGTTCATTATATAAAAAATACATAATAATAATAATAAAATAAATATCATATTTATACATCAAATATATGTATAAAAACAATCATTAAATGTGGTTATGAAAAATGAATCAGTGTTACGATCATGGTGATAGTAGGTCGTACGTACGAAAATGTAACGTTCCCATTCTTCCATTATCTTTATGGAAAGAAGGTAAGTAATAACATATCATATTATGAAGAAAGTTACATCATAAATAAAATTTTATTTATTCATATGCACTTATATGTATAATTCTTGTGATGTAAAAGGGATCACATAATGTCGAGGAGGTAGTAGTCCACACGTCCAAGAACAACGTTTTCGTTTTTATATGTCTGTATAATGGTAATAAAGAAATATATATATATATATATAAAGGAAATAAATAATTTAATGAATATAATTATTTTTATGTCTTATATTTTTCAATATACAAATATTTTATACATTCCTTGTATTGTGTGAATGAATCATAAGGCTTTGGGGGAATATTTTGCACACTTCCTCAAATGATGTTACAGTATTAACAAAAAATGTAATGTTTTAAATTAATATTTTATGAAAAGATTTCAGAAGTATAAGTACATAATAAATATTATATATAATATATATAACTCAGTTTTCAATTATAATTGCTTCCATGATAGTTTGTAAAGGAAACATTGAACAACTATCGTTTCTTGAGGCAGTAGTTCACTGTAAAATGTAACAATATGTTCATTACACATTAGATTTATGTGTGCATCATTTTATGTCATTAATATTACATAAGAACATCCTAGTACATTTAAGATAATTTTTATGTTATATAATAATATAATAAATAGATTTTAATGGGGTGGATAATGGAAATGAAAAAAGAGATCTTGAGAGAATACATTACCTCATATTCGAGTAACATCTATTGGTTTTAAACAAAATGATTCACTGGAAGACATTATGCCTAAAGAGAGGAATAAAATATTGTTCGATGGGTTTTAAAAATAAATATGATGTAATGTCATGATTCTGGGTGCCACTCAACGGGCGCCCCGATCCCGGTTCGCCACATGACCTCAAGCGCATATCCCCAAACGCCCGAGGCTGCCGACTAGTAGTGAGGGCCCAGGTCTGATAGTGGGGGAACTATGCTCTCATTTTTCAAAGTGTAGCGCAGCGGATTATAAATTAAAACATACAACATATAGCAGAAGCAGTAAACCATACACAACTGAAATAAACAATAGCAATGGATATTGCCAACAATATAAAAAAAATGATGCAACATGTCTCAAGTTCTAAGAAAACTGCCAAATCATGTTGTACATCAGTACAGTACAACAAAAATAAAAGTACATCAAATCAAAACAAAACAACTGGCAACGGCATCGCGAGCCTAGTCTCGGTCGCATGCCCTCCTACTCCAAAGCAATAGTCAAGTACCTGTATAGGGACTCTTTCCCCTATCCACACCTATAGAATGTTAATCTCTTTGGGCCGAAAAGGATAACCCAAACTGGGTGTGAGAAATATATCTCAGTAGGCACCCACCAAAGGAACATGCCCAACAGTGTGGAAACATGCAACAATAGTGTTCAGTAGTAAAATTAAATAATTTAAGATGTAATCAAAAGTAACTAATTACCAGTTATATTTCCATTTTATTATTTATTTAATCAATTTAATTTAAAATACCGCCATAATTAATATTCAAAATCACCAGCTAATGTCCTCGGACATGTAATCCCCTAACCTCAGGTAAAGAGTATCCCACACAAGAATCATCCCTCAGTCATAACAATGTTTTCCCTCAAGAGTAGTTAGTGTCGCCCACAGGCATAGAGTCAGCTGCCCACAGGAACGGAAGAAGTTTCCCTCAGGCCGAAATAACTACTGCCCACGGGCTAAATAGTGCAGTGGCCACATCCTAATAACAACAACGTCCTCAGGTTAAATAGGTAACCAGGCCATTCCCAACAAGTAAATAAGCAATAAAAAGCAATTCCTATCAAGGAAATTCTACATTTACTACTTTAAAGGCATACACTCGGGTATCTTGTCCAAACTGCTAAATAGTGGAAGACACCCCCGGGGTGGTTCCAGATCTAAGAAACAATCCCAACCATCATTTTAATATCACAAATAATCACCTACCCAATTCTAGTTGTTTATTATAGCAATGGCCTCAGCAACACTACACCCCAACATGGGTTCGTGGCAAAAGAACGCACAAAACACACGACAGATGGAAAAATAACACCAAGCCACCTACCTTATATGCCAACGAGTGCTATACATGATCGTTGATCCCAGAAACACCCAATAATGGCATAGATATGAGGTTTGAAAACATTCATTCAACCACAAATAACTCTTATTAAGTAAATAATTGGTAAGCAACACGCTATGAGAAGAGAGGGCTTACTTACATGCACAATTCCATCGTGATCGACGGAAGTGAGATCGGATAATTGGTGCTCGATCGTTTGATCCATGAAGATCCGGTCTTCCTCCCGAGCTCTTTCCTCCGGTTATAAGACAATCATGTGAACAGGGTTGGTTACTGCCCGTTTTAAGCGAAAAAAACAATGTATACGGCGTGTACTCCTTTCATTTAACGGTTCCTTTGGCGGCACCGCCACACTGTTCATCTGTCGATATGAGTACATGGCATCTACTCATGATTACACGGTCTGTAATATTTCCCAGCTGGTGGCTGCTCCACCGCCTTACAGTTTCGTCATGCCGACTGACTACACTATGTGTAATGGACCACTACACGGTGTGTAGTCGGTTCCTACAACCTTCGAGCCGACATGGCTACATGCCCTGTGTACTAATCCCCACACGGCCAAAAGTACACAGCGTGTTGAAAAGTACAGGGCGTGTAGTTCCAAAATTTGGTAGTTTTCCCATTTTCCATATTTTCTCAAAAACACTTAAGGAAAAGGGAAAATAAGCAGCCTGTACCTCAAACCTAAAAACTGGGTTCTTACAAACTTCCCCCCTTATTGCAATTCGTCCCCGAATTTCCCTTCCAAGGGTGGTGAGGATATAGCTGTGAACAACTCTGGCGACTGAGCATGTACGTCGGTCTCCCACTCCCAGGTTTCATCCTGCACTCGGCCATGCTGCCATAACACCCGCATGAGAGGATCTGACTGGCCTCGGAGAACCTTCGTGCACCAGTCAACGATACGAATCTGATTCTCCTCAAATGACGCATCCACCTGAATCTCAACCTCATCTGGATGAAAGGATTGAGATGGGTCTGAATTATAGTGGCGTAACTGAGATTCATGGAAGAGGTCGTGCATGGCTTGATATCGCTGCAGTAACTACAACCGATAGGCAACCAACCTGACTCTCTCCAGAATCTCAAATGGCCCCACATAGCTCAGTGAAAGTTTACCCTGTCTCATGATCCTCTTGTGTCCTAGTCTCGTCAAAACATGCAAGAAAACCTGATCCCCAACCACGAACTCCAAAGGTCATCTGCGATGATAAGCTTAAGACTTCTGACGATATTGCACGGTATCCATCAGCTTCTGAATCAACTGGACCTGCTCAGAAGTCTCCTACACGAGACGTGGTCCCTGTAAAGCTCCCTCACCTGCCTCTAACCAGCACAAGGGTGATCTGCATGGCATACCATATAAAGCCTCTAATGATTCTATCTAAATATTTTCATTAAAACTATTGTTATAGGAAAACTCGACTAGTGGTATGTGCCTCTTCCAAGAGCCCCCAAAGTATAGGACGCATGCACGCAGCATGTCCTCAAGAACCTGTATCGTACTCTCTTACTGGCCATCGGACTGAGGGTGGTTTTCTGTGCTCTGAAGCACCTGTGTACCCAGTTCCCTCTGAAAAAAATTGCAAGAAACGAGACGTAATGTGGGTGTCCCTATCTAAAATGTAAGAACGGGGGGCCCCAAGAAGACGTACGATCTCTCGGATATACAGCCTCCTGATCTCATCAACACAGACGGTCTCTTTAATAGGAAAGAAGTGAGCCACCTTCGTGAGTCTATCCAAAACAACCCATAAGACAATATTTCTTCTAGGTGACCTCGGCAACCCAGTCACGAAATCCATCGCGACATCATCCCATTTCTACTCTGGAATGGGTAACTTCTGTAACAGTCCAGCTCACCTCTGGTGCTCCGCCTTCACCTGCTGACTGGTGGAACACCTCGTAACAGAACAAGATATCTCTATATTCATTCCCAACCACCAGTACTGACGCCTGATGTCACGATACATCCTGGTAACCCCGGGATGAACTGCCCAAGTAGAAGCATGAAACTCCCACATCATCTCCTCGCGTATATCCCCTGGAACCCATACTCATCCATGGAAACATATGACCTCACCATCACCTACTTTCCAACCAGGAGAAGGGTCCCCAATTTCCATAGATTACCGTAGAAATAGGCCTTCTAGATCCAATAGTTTCCTCATCCTCACTCTGCCCAAAAGGGTAGAAGTCATAGCTAAAGAGGAAAGACATGTCTTCCCCTAACTTTCATGCACCTCCAGATGCATCTTAGAGAACAAAGACATAAGCTTCCACTCACCACTGGCCTCCTGAAATGCATGTATCTGAGTCTTCCTACTCAGTGCATCAGGTGTTGCATAACCATTACCAGGTGTATAGGTAAGCTCATAATCGAAAGACTATAGGTACTCGACCCACATCCTCTGCCTCGGATTCAGGTCACGCTGAGTAAAGATATACTTGAGGCTTTTTTGGTCAGTGAAAATCACAAAATGCTCTCCCAGAAGATAATGCCTCCAACAGCGCAATGCATGCACAACTACAGCCAACTCGAGATCATGCATTGGGTAATTCCTCTCATGTGGCCTCAACTACTGAGACCCGTACACAACAACTTGGTCGCCCTACATCAACACTGCTCCCATCTCAATCCCTGATGCATCGCAGTAAACTGTATAGCTGTTCTGCTACTCTAGGAGTATTAGGATCGGTGCTGATGTCAGCCTTTCCTTCAGGTCCAGAAAAGCTGTCTCGCTAGATTTTGACCAAACGAACTTCACACCCTTATTTGTCAGACCTGTCGACATTGCTTCTATGTGGGAGAAGTCTTGTATGAAGCATATGTAATAACCAGCCAGCCCCAAGAAAATCTTTATCTCAAACAAGTTCTTAGGATGATCCCAAGAAATTACTGCCATCACCTTCTCTGGGTCTACTACAACTCCTGCCTATGAGATGATATGACCCAGGAAGTGAATCTGGTCCATCCAAAAGTGGAAATTCAAGATCTGAGCATATAGTCGATGCTCTCTTAGTGTACTGAATACGAACTCAAGATGGGTGGCATGGTCGTGTCGAGTGTGAGAGTACACCAAGATGTCGTGAACCAATACAACCAATAAAGAATCAAGATACTGATGGAATACATGATTCATTAGATCCAGGAAAACTTCTGGCGCATTCGTGAGTCCAAACAGCATAACCAAGTACTCGTACATACCATATCTACTCTGAAAAGCCGTAAGAGGTATATCAGATGGTGTCACGCGCAGCTGATGATATCTTGACCTCAAGTCAATCTTCGATAACACTCATGATCTATGAAGTTGATAAAAAATAACATCAATCCTCGGCAAGGGATATCGGTTCTTAACTGTCAACGGGTTCAGCTTCCGATAATCCATGCAAAGTCTAAGGGTATTTTCCGCCTTCTTTGTGAAAAGGACTGGCGAACCCCACGGTGAAGTATTGGGTCCTATAAAACCCTTTTTCTATAACTCATCTAACTGCCTCTTGAGATCTTGAAACTCTAGTGTAGCCATCCTATAAGGAGGAATGGACACTAGTTCTTCTCCTGGCACGAGATCAATAGAGAAATCCACCTCACGCACCGGAGGTAGACCCAATAATTCATCTGAGAAAACATCCCGGAAACGATCAACCACTAGAGGGAAATATGTCTGACAAGTCCCCTGATCATCCAGATATAAGATCGCAATATTGGTTGTGACTCCACCTCGCCCACGATGCGATGGTCCAGCTCGACTCGCCTGAACATCCCATTCTCCCTTGTATAGAAACTCTCCGCCCTATGGTGACATGAAACACACCCTACGACGATAGCAGTCTAAAAGGATCGATAGGGAACCAACCAGTCCATCTTGAGGATGACGTCATAGCTCATCATCTCTAAGACTTAAGGGTCCCAAAGAAAATGACACCCACCAACCTCAAAGGGGCACTCCTTGCACTGACACACACTAGCAGTTCTATTCCCCAAAAGAGTGTCTAGCGTCCTGGTATCGGAATAAGCAGAAGCACATAGCCCAAGGCTCTCCATAATGGGTACATATTTGAAACAATGCGTAGAACCCAAATCCAAAAGTACTGAAGATAAGACAAAAGCTACTAGAATAGTACCTCTGACTGTAGAAGGTCTGGGATCCTACTCATGCTGGGTCTGTTGCAATGCATATGCCTACCTAGTGTCGTGTCCCTACGACACAACCGGGCTACTGTGAGCTATCCCAACCTCCTACGTCTGAGATCATGATGTCTGGTTACCCCATCCATGACCAACATCTCTTCATGAACGCCTTGTCATATTCCAGTTCCCGAATGGTAAGAAGCCACTGGTCCTGCTCCTGCATACGGAGTCTGCACAGAACCCCTCTCACTATCCACTAGTGGAAACACCCAGAAAATGCATTGTAGATGACCCATCTTGCTGAAAACTCGGCACTCCACTGGATCACGTGGAAATTGTGGCCACTTTTTCCCCTCGCTACCACACTAATAGCACATCACATGGCCACCAGATACATTCGTCTGACTGGTACTGCCACCCTGAGAGAAGTCCATCTGCCTCTTCCTCTTCCCAGCAGAAATAATACCAGTAACTAGTGCTGAACTGACCTTGCCCACACCACTAGATTCCCACCGGTTCCTCTATGTAATCAGTGCCAAGTTCACAATAGCATGCATGGAAGGCAACCTGAAAACATTCACCAGTGCTTGGATGTCATGTCGAGGACCATCTTCAATGCGTCTAGCCCTCAACATATCATCACCCACCAGAATGGGTGAAAAACGCTGAAGCTCGGTTAAACGACCATAATAGTACATCACCGACATAACTCCCTGCTACAGATTCATGAACTTTCGAGCTTTATCTTCCCTCAGCATCTCTAGGAAAAAGAAGTCATAGAAGACTGTCTGAAAATCTTCCCACGCCATGTCACGGTGATGCTATGACTGGGTGGTAACATCCCACCACCTCTTGGTAGAATCACACAACATGTAATTCTCTATCTTGAACCTCTGCCCTGGAGGTGTATCAAGATGTTTGAAAATAGTCTACATCGGCCCTAGACAAGACTCCGTAGACTGTGGTCCGACATCCCCTAAAAACGTAGGCGGATGCTACAGCTAGAAGATACATGTCGGCTCGTCAATAGATGTGGAAGCCTGCGGTGCTCCCTGAAAGGTCTGCATGGACCGCATAAAGCCTTCACGGAACTGCTCCTTCGCGCTTGTGTCCGGTATAATAGCTGGCGTGGCATCCGGCTCTGCTAGAGGATCCATTGGTAGCCCGTGGACCTCCATCTCCAATGTATAATCATTGCTGCTCTCCTGGTGAACAACACACGGTCGTCTAGGCGGCATGACACTATAAGGTCAAAGGCACTCCTTAGATTCAATATAATTAATACTGAATGTTAAGGAATGACAAAGCGAACATGATGAATAATGCATTTCAAAATATAAAAAACAAGACTACAGAGCGTGTATACTGTCTACACGGTGTGTACTTGACTTCCCTTCCCCTGCCCGGGTCCTTACACACGGCTAAGCCACACAACTTCGATTCAAAAAAAACTACACGATGTGTATAATATCTACACGGCGTATATGATGTTATTTTCCAACTTCCCGTGTCGTCTGTGACACGGACGACTACTCGGCTTGACACCACACGGCGTGTTACACCCGCACATGGCATGTACACCACCCCCTTTTCCCGCCACACAGCTAAGTCCACACAGTCTGTCCTTGGACAAGACTACACAACGTGTCCCACAGGTACACGACTTGTTCAAGGAGGGGTGACGCCGACCTGTCTTGTTAGTTACACGGTCGAGTCCCCAGGTCACACTACACGACGTGTTCATCATTGACATGGCATGTTCTGTACAGGAGTTCACCGACCCGTGTTGTGAGTTACATGGCCGGACTACAGGTCACCACTACACAACATGCACATCATGTACACGACATTTTTACCCATGCTCTTCCCTTCCCCGTATCGCCACCCACACGGTTTGTGACACGGGAAGAGACTATACGGCGTGTATTCAGGGTACACGGCGTGTACCTAAAATGTTTATTTTTCTTCCCGAACGAGATAACATACACAATGTATATGAGGTTCTACACGGCATGTATTCTGGGTTTTGCAGACAGTATGCCTCAAAAATTTTCCTGGAACCCATAAATACTCCGAAACAACACCTAAGTGTCAAATTCCAACCCGTGAGGGCCAATACTCCCCACGAATAAAATTTTTACATCGGATCTGTGTTATAACAAGTAAACAGTAAATGATCCACCAAATTCCGGTCAATGGGGGCCCATACTCCCAAAAACCAATGTTTGGCATCCGTTATATAAACAAGCTCACATAAAATTACCCTATCACACAACAGATATCTTATCTGAGAAGCTATGACAACATCATGCTTTTCTAACACAACAACTATCACAACAACATGAAAAATTCTAATACACCTACTTGGCATAGAAACTATGCATCGCTTTTGATATCTAGCATGTGACTATATGATGCACGATACAGCATACCCTCATCTCATCAGGTTGCAACTAAATAGTACTCACATATCAAGTATAAACAGCACAATCTCAAGTCCTTCACCAAACGGTGAAAACAAATCAACTATAAATTGCAGAATTAGTAAAATTGCAACACGAGGTAAATTGGATTTTCCATGTACACGGGTTAGCTATGCCTGTGAATTTCTTATTACTAACTACTCGTCCGTCATATCCCTGACTAAGGCTCCAAATAGTAAATCAATGAAAAGAACACCCTCTGATACCACATTGTAACATCCTGATTCGAGGTGCCACTCAACGGGTGCCCAGAACCCAATTCGCCACGTGACCTGAAGCGCATTTCCACGAACGCCAGAGGCTGCCGACTAGCAGTGAGGGCCCAGGTCTGATAGTTGGGAAACTATAATCTCATTTGTCAATGTTTAGTGCAATAGAATATAAATTAAAAAATACAACATACATCAGATGCAGTAAACTATACACAATTGAAATAAACAACACCAGTGGATATTACCAATTGTATATAGAAAATAATGCAACATGTCTCAAGATCTAAGAAAATAGCATGATCATGTTATACATCAGTACAGTACATCAAAAAGAAATGTATAAAAAATCAAAACAAAACAACAGGCAGTGGCATCGTGAGCCTAGGCTCATTCCCATGCCCTCCTACTCCACATCAATAGTCAAGTACCTGTATAAGGACACTTGCCCCTATCCACACCTGCAGAAACGTAATCTGTTTGGGCCGAAAAGCACGACCCAAATAGGGTGTGAGAAATATATCTTAGTAGGCACCCACCAAAGGCACGTGCCCAACAGGGTGCAGACATGAAACAATAGTGTGCATTATTAAAATGAAATAAAGTAATCAGTACTTAAAAGTAACTAATTACCAGTTATATTTCCATTCTATTATTCATTTAATCCATTTAATTTAAAATACCACCACCGTGAATATTCTAAAAAACCAGTTAATGTCATCGGACCTGTAAACCCCTACCCTCAGCTAATTAGTATCTAACACAAGAATATGACCTTAGGCATTACAGAGTTTTCCCTCAAGAGTAGGTAGTGTCGCCCACAGGCACAGAGTCAGCTGCCCACAAGCACTGAAGAAGTTACCCTCAGGCCGAAATAACTATTGCCCACCGGCGAAACAGTGCAGTCCCTACAGGATAATATCAACAACACCCTCAGGATAAATAGGTAATCGGGCCATGCCCAATGAGTAAATAAATAGTAAACAAGAAATTCCTCTCAATAAAATATTACAATTACTACTTTAAAGGCATACCCTCAGGTATCCTGGACAAACGACTAAATAGTGGAACACACCCCCGGGGTGGTTCCAGATCCAAGAAACGATCTCAACCATCATTTTAATATCACAAATAATATCCTACTCAATTATAAGTGTTTATTATAGAAATGGCCTCATACACACGACACCCCAACATGGGTTCGTGGAATAATAATGCACAAAACCTACGACAGTTGGAAAAATTAACACCAATCCACCTACCTTATATGCCGACGAGCGCTATACACGATCGTCGATCCCATAAACACCCTAGAACGGCTTAGATCTGAGGTATGAAAACATTAATTCAACATCAAATTACTACTGTTAGGGAAAGAATTGGTAAGCAACACGCTAGGGGAAGAGAGGTCTTACCTGCGTAGTTCTAACGTGATCGACGAAACTGAGATCGGACTCCCGGTGCTCGATCAGTTGATCCACGAATATCCGGCCTTCCACCTGATCTCCTTCCTCCAGTTCTAAGAGAATCCTGTGAACAGGGTTGGCTACTAACCCTTTGAAGCGAAAAAAAAACAAAGTACACGATTGGTACTTCCATGTACATGATGTGTACTCCTTTCATTTAATTGTTCCTCAGGAGGCACCGCCACACTATTCATATGTTGACATGAGTACATGACATGTACACCTGAGTACACGACGCGTACTATTGCCCAGCTGGTGGATGCTCCACCACCTTACTATTTCAGCCTGCCGACTGACTACACAACGTGTAAGGGACCACTACACGGTGTGTAGTCAGTTCCTACACCCTTTGTCGCCGACATGGCTACACGCCCCGTGTACTCATCCCCACACGACCAAAAGTACACGGCGTGTGGAAAAGGACACGACGTGTAGTTCCAAAATTTGGGATTTTTCCACATTTTCCATATTTTCTCAAAAAAAACTTAATGAAAAGTGAAAAGAAGAAGCTCGTACCTCAAAACTAAGAACCGGGTTCTTACATATGAGTAGATATTGGAAATCATAATTTGATTTTTATGTCTAAGGAATGGGGAGAGGTGGTTTCCTTTTTTAATGGATGAAAAGGAATCACATATTATAAATCAAAAGAAGTTAAGTGAACCCACATTTTTACATAAACGACTATTAGAAACACCAAAAAACTAAGTAATGTAAGGATAATGGATGGATTATGTCCAAAAATTGTGGTCTAGACAAATGGATAGATCATTTGTGCCATTAAATTAAAGGATTTGTCCAATATTATGTTTAATATAACCATATAAATTGTAATTAATTTTAATATGTTTATCTAATGTTTTTGGTCATAAATGATGTTTGTATAATTGGAAATAAAAAAATTTTATGATTCCAAATACGAAATCCAGTTTTAAAATTTCTAATCATATAAGTGACTGAATTTTTTAAAAATTTAACCAAGTTTATGGGATGAAAATACGAGTTTTAGTGTAAAAACGTTCGAATGATTGTTATGTTTTTATAATCATTTTAAAATTTAAATTGATTATTAATTCATATATTAATTTATCTTATAAAAATAATAAATATCTATACATTATAAAATATTTAATATATAATTTATTCTTAAAAATAAAATACATGAACAAGCAGTTTTGACCATAAATTATATGTTTTTAAGAATACATTAAAAAATGAAATGTTTTAAAAATATATAAAAAAATTACACTAAACTCATTATTATGTTTTATTTGTAATGATGAATTTTATTTTGATATATTAAATCTTTTTATGTTTTAAAATTTATATTTAGAATTGGTTCTCCATTAGAAAGCGGAAGAATTTATTTTATAAAAATATTGATTTTTTGTGAAAATTGAGTTAGTTCATAACATATATATCTAAAACCTAAAGTCTGAATATAGAAAATATTTTATTTAATTTATAATATAAATGTATATATATTAATTTAATATCACTCCCTAATTGTAAATAAATTAATTTATTATCATAAATACATTGTGAGCATAAAAATATTCTTCAATTTAAATATACACATTATATTAAATGGATTTTTATATTCATTTATAATTAATTTGTAACCAATTAATTCGTTATATATTTTTAGAAATTATATTTTTATTACATTATTTATTAATATTTACAACATCATTTTTAATGGCTAGATTATATCTCATTATATTGTAATAATATTTTATTGTTCAATAAAACCCAGCCTCCTGTGTAAGGCTAGCCATTGAGTAAGGATTATCTTGCGTGTAATCCCGAATAACTCAGTTCAGAATGAATTGAAATATATAAAGAATATATTTTAAAGAGAAAAAAATATTTTAATGTATATAGATATTATATTACCTTACACTCTTTGTTTTGTGTGTCAAACATGATATTGAATAAAATTTTCTCCTATGACATTTTCTCGGCATCACATTCTCCCACCTTAATAAAATAGTGTCTTAATTATTTTATCTATATCATGGTGATAGATTGTCTAATAATTCATATGTTTTAAATCCCTAATTTTGAGAATATTTCATAAATTTTCCATTCATGTAGGGAATGGGTGAGTATGTTACTTGTAGTGGAATCCGGACTCTGAGGTTCAGGGTTTGAGTCATTGCAAGGAAATGAACACTATAGGTCCTTATAACCTCGTGTGGGCCCCCTACCCCTTGTGGAACTGTCCAAAAATTCCATGGTGTCATTTCACATAGTCATGTGGCTGTGGATGTACATAAATGAACTTGGTGGTGGGTGATGGACCACCTATACCTTTTTACCCCCTAGGGCCGAAAAACTAAATGTACTTTTTTCCGTGGGGAATGGATGAGATTGTAGTAGGTGTGGAGTCTATCATTGTCATGACCCATCCCTTGGGGCCCATGCCTTGTATACCCCATGCCAAACTTTCATGGGCCATAGTTGGTGACATGCATGAGAAAGACATTTCCTGATAATGGGATGGAATTTCCTCAAAACCTATACACACACAGATAGGTAACAATAAACACAAGAAAAGAACAAAAAAATAAGTAAGGTGCACCCACAAAAAAAATACCCACTGAATGTAATAGTAAATACTAAAAGTGATGTGTCCAGAATATAAGCACAACATAAATATAAATACATCAAAAAGGTAAAAAATCTCTTGAGGACATCTTCCAAGGATCCTACTTAATGGGTAGGTATAGATCATCACTGCATATCTCCACATATAATGGTCACCTCCATACACAATTTTTCAACCACCTTCGAGCACTGTCTAGCCCTCACTCCTCAAGGCACAGTCATGTTGTTCATTGTCTTCACAAGACACAATATGGTGTGGGCGAATCCCCTAATAGGGTGAGTATAATAATACTTAGTAGGGATCCTAAGACCCCAAAAGGTCTCCAAGGATTCCACAATGTGAAAACAAAAAATCATGATTTCAATCACCAAAAATTTCAAAGGACTCAACTCAAACCATGAATAACTTATGTGCCACATTACATATGACTAGTTGTAAGGCTAGATCATCTTTTTCTGTTAAGAGGCACTACTGATAACCCACAAAGGAATGATTGGTACTAACCCCCACTGACCCACACAAGATCCGACCCACCCATGATCGATAGGTACTAACCCCCGTAGACCCACATAGGATCTGACCTGCCCAGGATTGATTGGTACTAACCCCTTCTGTCCCACAAAGGATTTAACCCACAGAGGATCAGTATTGGCTAACCCACACAGGACTGTTGAGCGCTGGACCACATTAGAAATGAACGACATAGGATTTCTATGCATTGAACCACATAGGATCGTTGAATGATGACCCACACAAGATTGACACACCCAGGATCGTCGAGTGCTGACCCACACATGAAATAACCCAGACGGGATCGATAGGTGTTAATCCACACGTGATCGCTAGGTGTTGATCCACACATTAATTATATGCGTTGATCCACACAGTATCTCATGGTTTTGATCAACACATGATCTCTAGGAAATGAGACCTATAGGATCACTCGGTGCTGACCCACACAGGATCGCTATGTACTGACCTCCTCAAGATCAGCCTCCAATCATCACCTCACAGCCAGCCAGTAGATTACTACACAATGCATTCATAATTCGGGTAGAATCTGATCATAAATCCATCAGTTGTATTTATACTGGAATGAGGTCCCAAAAATAAGTTACCCAATGATCCATCATGTCATAAGGGTTCCAACTCAATAGATGGATTGTCAATCAGACGCCCAATCTGAGAATTATAGGCATTTTTTGCCGAGGGCCCGGTTGGATTCAGGTACGATCCAATCCGGCCATACCTTGACATTCTCTAAAAACATTGATATATTATTTAAATAGAACTGTATCATTCCAAGGATTCCAGCTCCAGAGACGGTTTGTCAAATGGACATCTGGTTTGTGAGATATGGCCTTTTCAGTATATCTGGGCAAAAAATGAACTGTGTCCAGGCCCTCCCTGTCAGATTGACACGATGTGGTTTGGGTCGCACCCACAAAGTCTGATTCTAACCCGAACCAACCCTATCTAGATGGTCTATGGACCAACATGGTCTAAACCAGCTAGGTCGCAGTTGGCTCGGCCCATTGGCCCACGGATCGGCTCTGCCTAAACCGACTGGGCTCAGCCCCCTGGCAGAGGACCATCTTGGTCCGCCTGCTAGTGCATCCCATGTGAGGGGTCGCACGATCCCTCTTTTATGAGTGGCTCAATGACCAATTCGGACCTTTATGTATCATCTCCACATGGAATCGCTTGTCCGTCTATGGGAACTGTTAGGAGTGAGTCTCTCACCATACACAGCAAATTCAATGTCTCGGCCTCCACATCTGACACACGATGGAATGCCACTCTCCACCAACACGGCATGCTGAGGGATGGTACCTCCTCTGGCCTGCCAAGCCTAGCGAGAGCCGGCCACCGCCCTTTCCCTCTAGCCCAGGTCACCATCGTCGCGCAATCACATCTTCTTGCAGGGCTCCGGCGATGCTCTGGAGATCTATATCCACTCCCTATTGCTCCTACAGGCCGTCGAGAATGTCGTAGTCATCGCATGACCTTCTAATTCATGATACAATCAAATTCAAAAAATTTCTGTGAATAACACAATGATAAACCATGATGTACATGTTCTGGTCCCTGTTCGTTTGTTCTGTTCCCTCTGTTTTTGCATCATATCATCTGGGTAACAAATAAAAACATCACATAAATATTAATTAATCCCCGATAAAATCACTCGCAAAAAACACCCCCAAATTCAATAATAATTAAAAGATATTATATTTCGTTAAATTTAATTAAATCCCCAAACTCGAACATATTGGGTTTGCTTGGTGAAGAAGAAGTAAAAAGCCAACGTGCATCATCATTCATCGCATGTCGACCTACAGATTGATTTCTCAATGGGAATCATCAAAAAATCACCCTTCCTTGAAGTTAGGTATTTTTAGAACTTCGTGAGGGGTTTTCTTGTGGGTTCCCAAAACCCACGCTAATGATTTGATTATATAGGAGGAAAACCTCCCATTTTGGTTAATTATTATGATTTCTAAAAGAATCAGAATCAATGATCCTACATAAACACAAGCGTTGAGGTTACACAATGTGAGGTTTTTGTCAATAAATGACACACGTTTATTGCTCGACGTTGTACCGTGGTCCCATCATTCACCGCTCCGTAGTTTGCAAAAAAAACCTTTTGTTATTTTATTATTTTTTACCAAAAGTATGAAATATTACCTTTTCTATTTGACATTTTCCAAACAATGTTAATCATAACATAAGAGAACCCTGGCACTAAGAATTAAATTGTTCCCTTTGATTTTAATTCCGAGCACCGGTTCAACAGTTATAACATTCCACCAGCATGTTTACTAAACATACATTAAAAAAAGATCAGAAAATATTAACAAGAACCCTCGAATCACACCGGCCTAGGATAGGCTTCACCTTAGGAAAACAAACCCTCATGAGATCACTAATACATTCAGATTTTCAATATGTGTTACCATTTAGATGTTATATATGTTAAAATATCATAATTGTCACATAATTATTTTATTTACTGACAAAAACTAACTTCCACCGGTGTCCTGTGACGACCAATGTTGTTGTCTGTCTAATTAAAGATTACCCAATCGATTTTAATGGTGGTCTTGAATATTTTATCTGAGTAATAATTATTGAATTATAATAATTTAAAAAATAAAATAATTATTAGGTATTTATTTTATTTAATGTTATACAATTTCCGAGTTTCTCACCGAAGTCATGTGCTGACTAAACCTAAGTCATAGCTAGGGTAAAACCGCCATCCTGAACGCAATTGTGCCCTCATATTTCTAATCTGGGAACCCATTTAACATTTATTCCACTTTTTCAGGAAGGCCACTCATGTTTTCTATTAAAAATAAAACATTTCTCGACGGATCATTCCAGGCACTCCTGGTCCCAGAATCATGTGCCGTTAGATTTCACGGTCTCAAAATTATTCCATATAATTTTAAATTTTATTCTGAAATTATTGATCATTACATTCTATCCACCTTAGGGATTTACATCTTGGAAATCAAAAACAAATTTAAAACAAACAAATGAGGGTACTGTGCCAGAATCTGAGACTCCCACTCCTATGAGACCTCTTGGGGGTTCCCATGTTGCCACTAAACTCGCACCAGATAGATCGACCATCCAAAAATTACTCGCTTCTATCGATCCGCTATCTCCACTAGAAACTCTGTACAAGACTCCCCATCATCAAAGTCCAAGTATCTATAGTTGTTAATGTGTGATAGATCAAGCTTGCATCTCCTCATCCGCGACACAATGAAAACATTATGCACCTAGTGCATCTATGGGATAATATCTAGGCACTACGCAGCCTTTCAAGCTTAGACAAGAATCAAGAATGGTGTGATGATCCTTGGTGATATATTGTCGCCCCAACCAAATATCAGCCATCCATTTCAAGGTGAGACCCATTGGAAGACATGGAATCCCTTATAGAACTATAAATTATATGATCCCCATCGGCATAAGACATTTTTCTACTCTGTGTAGTCTTCAGACTCTCCTAGTTGATATGCTCCTTCTTAGTGGTATCATGTACCAACTCTGGACCAAAAAGATCTGACTCCCGCTAGGTCTTCCCAACAAAGGGGTGATCTACACGGTAGTTGTACCAGGCCTCAATCAGTTCCATGCCAACAGTGGAGTGATAGCTATTATTGTACGAGAACTCCCATAGTGGTAGGTGGTCCTCCAAACCATAACAAAAAAACAAGGACACAAGCATGAAGTATGTCCTCCACAGTCTGTATGTTCTGCTTCATCATTCAGTCTATTTTCGGCTAAGAGTTTTTCTCAAACGTGCAAGAATCAGATGCTCAGCTATCACTTGCTGACAAGTTAGGCATCGTGATATGAACTGTAACAGCCCAAGATTTTATAAAAAAATATTCTTTTTAATTTTATTAATGTCTTGTGTTGTACGCTACACCAAAAGGAGCTTGCACAACACACATCCTTGACTTGTCTTGCATTACACGCAATCGCGACCTTCCTCGATAGCGTGTGTAGTACGCAATACCGAGTTTCACTAAACAACGATATGCTATAAAAATATTATTAAAACTAGCCGTTATGAATAGTAATAACCACTTTTTGAAATCCAGTAAATATTATTTTTCAAGATGAACTTTATTTTTGGATTCAGAGTATCGAATTTAGCCTAAGGTGAAATTTTGGTACTTTTCGGATAACTTTCATATTCTGATGAATAGTGAAAATTACTAAATTATAATTAAAAACAACTTTTTTAATCGAAATAATTAATAGTGATAAATCATTAATTTGAGTGGTTTTAAAGTATATTTAGAATATATTTTTACAATTTAATACAATGTTGGTCATTGGACGTAATTTCACATTTAAACTAGACATAAACAAGTGTCAATCTTTTGATAGATATTGTTTCTTAAAAACACGCTATTTGTTTTAACAGCGGGATTTAATTATAAATTTAATTAATGCAACTTTTATGTTATGAATTTGGTAAAATAGACTTCATTTTTGAATTCGGAATATGAAATATAGCTTAGGATAAAATTTTGGCATTGTTCTGAAAAACATCAATTTTTGATGAATAGTGAAACTACTAAGTGGTAGTTAAAAAAACTGAATTTTTCATAAAACTTAATTTTGCCGCTTCTGTGAATGAAATTTCGAAAATCCGAGAGACACGGTTAATATCAAGGACTAAAATGTGGTTCAATGAGATGAAAATAATTTTTTGGTAACTTTTTACTTTTTTACCGCGGTTAATAGTAAATAGGGTAACTAAGGGTAAATATGATATTACTATTACCCTAACACATGGCCTAATTCTATTGGACAAGTGTAATTCGACCAAAAACAAACTTAGGAATAAAATATGACCATTTAGGCCCACTTGGATTAGATTAGGACATTTATTATTAAATTATTTAAAGAAGGGTTAAAATAGTTAAAATCAAAGTTTAATAAGTAAATAATTTTTAATATGGGGTTATACATAAGATAAATTAGACTATAAATATTCATTAGAAAGATAAAAAGATTTCCTACATGATGGTATTTTATTTGTTATTTTTAGACATCAAATAATATAATTTATTTATGACACAAAGATGATGCAGTAATTATCTTATTAATGAAATATTGACAAAATTGATAATATAAATACCAAAATAAATGTAATTTAAGACTTTTTATGAATTACACTAATTTTATAGGTTACTATGATATATTAGTGATGATTTAATCAACTTGGTTCGAACATATAATTCTGTTATGACTTTCACAAAAATCATATATCAAATAGTGTCAAAATTGACACAAAATAGTTTTTAAATCAAATATTATATTATTAATTGATATTTTATTCCTAAAAATCTAAGGTTCGGCCAAATGACTTAGATAAGGATATATTTATTAATAATATAAAATTTGGGGTTCGTTTGGCATGTTATAGTATGATTATTAACAATATAGTGAAAGAAAACAAAAAGACACGGTAAAAGTTAAATTAATTAACTTAGAGTTAAATCTAATTGATAAGGTTAAAATAATATCTTAAACTTGTCTAAATTCTATTGCTTGATAGGATTTCGACCCATCCTTACATTAGCTTCGAAATAAGACCCTTTGGAACCATTATAAACCGATTTTGACTTTAATATAAAATAATATTTTGAGATATTCCTAAGGTGCCCCTCTCCTCCCCTATAAAAGGACACCTCCTCCCCCTCCTCCTCACACCAATTGGAGCACTCAAGCTCGGCCAACCCCTGCCATTTTATCCTCTACACTTCCCTAGAATAATCCTAGAGGTCCTGGTCTTCTCCAAATACCAATATTAGTTCTTTAAGTGGAGGATTCAAAGAGGCGTTCCAAAGAAGAGGTAATATCCATTACCGATCTTTTCAATTTCTTTCTTCTTCAACTTCTTCTTCTTTAGTTGTTTCATGATAAAGTAATAACATCAGTATTAATTACATACTGATATGTTATTATAAATACGAAACAACCCTAATTCACCTTCTATCCATCCTACGGAAAAATGAAATCACCGCGCGTGCGTATGTACGGAATACCGTCTCCACGCCGTGGTGTAATCTATTTTCCACCACCACCTTACACGGATGGGTATAATGGTGTAAAGAATAAATATACATAGTTATTACAACATCATATTGATTCTGATATATTATATAATCCACTCCAATTCAGTTCAATATTTATGGAAATGATATCATCGCTCGTGCGTACGTACGGACTACCGTCTCCACGACGCGATGAGATTCATCCTCCATGTTAACCATTTAAGAATGATTATAATGTATATATAAGAAATAATAATGAAATATATGACATTATAAAGCTACTGGATTTATGTATATATATACATATGTATGTCATCTACTTACTTCCATTTCAAGACAATAAGGAAAGGAAAACAGCGTTCATGCGTACGTACGGACTACCGTCTCCATGAACGGTGTTTTTCATTTTATTTATCTACCTATTATATATATATATATATACTGAATATATATGATATATAAATCATATTTTATATTCTGGAAGTAAGTAAATCATGATATAAGTAATAATGATGTCAAGAACAACAAGTCAAAACACCTACGATAAATGAAACGATTTTACCCAAAACGCTTCTTTAACATGGAATTTACAAAAGAACGGGTAATATAATGTCATAAGTGAACCATATATGATATCATAAAAATGAATATGATTCTGTAATAAGTCAATAACATGATTTAAATCATTATACATGAGGTTTGGACACTTAGAAAGCAAGTCAGACCTAAGGTAAGGGAAATATCACAATCTCATTTTTATCCGAGATTGTTTATTCGTAAGTATTTACTGGGGTGTATTTTATCATCCACATCCATGTTCCCTCAATATGTAATATTATTTCCATTGACCTAAAATTGTTTAAATCCAATTTTACCCTTCCTTGAGTTTTTAGTAAAGGATATGAAAGGAATCTTTTTTCGTTTCTCGTACGAGGTACTTTTTGACTTTTCCGACAAAAGTACGAAGAATGTTTTTTTAACTTATACGGCATGAATGGATTTTTAAAACATTACTTCAAAGAAGCTTCCTTTACAATATTTCAAGTTTATTTTTAATCAACTTCTTTTATTTTAATGTTGTATGACATGTTATGAAAGGAAAAATGTTTTTGAAGAAGAAAGGATATTTTCCTCAAGAATGGAGTTCAAGTGTTTTATCAAAATTATTTTCCATCTAAGATAATAAAGGGTTATATTTTTATCCATATTATTACATTGATTTGATCATGTTGTGATGGAATTATTTTTATGAATTCCTTTATCTTATATGAATTGATTTATGATGTCATGATGTTTCAAGAATCCCATTTTTGTTACTTGTGTTATACGATGATGTATGTTTTATGATTATGTGGCACACATAAGAAAGGATTCATTATAAGATGGGTGGGACCTATATCTCCCTCCAATGCATTAGGTAAAGATTTTATATCTCATGAGATAGACATGGCTGGAATGGTAGGTTATACTGGTTCAGTGAAACAGGACTGAAACGAGGATTACTCGATTCAGAAAGGGACTTTGTCCACTAAGATAGTCTTGGCAATGAGTCTTGACTAACAAGAAATGATTCTCTATGATTATGTGTGTATGCCACAATGAGTAATGTTTTAGGTTATGATTTCATTTCACTACTATGATTTATCCCATGTTATGGAATTATGCTCTCTTTTGCAGGTTAAGATTTCCAAAAAATGTTATGTTCTTATGAAAATTAAGTGATTGATATTTCCTTTGTTTACCCTTACTGAGCATTTGAGCTCACCCTTTTATGTTTTCTTTTCCCCAGGATATAAAGAAATGTTTTAGGTAAAAAAAAGGAAGATCTTTATGGGAGATGTTGAAGATCTTTCCCCACGATTAGAAGATTATACTCCGAGTTTCCAAAGACACTAAACTATTACGGTCCTTGTGTGTGTGTTTTTGTTATGTACTAAGTATTCCGCAAATGTAATGTAATGTCCATGTACGTTAGGCTTCGGGTCTCTACAGTTGGTATCAGAGGAAAGGTTTAGTCAACCTTTGGAAACTAGGATGCGAAAACGTTAGTGAGATCCCTAGAGATATTTCTAAGGTATGTCTAGGGATGTCCCTAGGGATAAGTATACGTATAGGTTATAGTAATAGAATTACGCTAACGATCATAGAATTAAACCTAAGATGTTGGATATTGAAGGTACTCCCCCTTTATTATGTTGTTTTCCCTAGCATGATTTTTGCCTCTCACACTATTCTTTTGGGGCTTTAGACGATGGCTGGAACCCGAAGGAACCGTGTTAATGCAGAATGTGATGGGCAATGCATTGATTGTCCCCCTGAGCAACCAAACGATATAGGAGCTGGAATGCAAAATCTTGTAGCCATGATCACACAACTTTCTCAAGCTATGAATCATGCAGGACTTCCAAACGAGCAAAGGAAGGAGCAACATTCTGTTGAATCCTTCATGAGGCAGCGTCCACCTTCTTTCAGTGGGTCTACTGATCCATTAGTTGCTGAACAATGGATTAGTACTACTGAAAAGATATTTTCAGTTCTTAAATGTTCTGAACATGATAAAGTCATCCTAGTAGTGTATCGTTTGGAAGGTGAAGCTGATCAATGGTGGAATCTTATCAAGAATACGAGGCCAAGAGATGAGATTGAGTCCATGGAATGGGACGAGTTCAAGAACTTGTTTTTCAGTAAGTACTTCCCTCGTATTCTTGGAATGAAGATGGAGAAGGAGTTTCTTGAACTAAAGCAAAAGGATGATGACTCTGTTGGTATATACGAAGCGAATTTTACAAGACTTGCAAGGTATGCATCTGGCATTATCATCCAACCTGAAAGTAAAGTTGATCGATTTTTCAGTGGCTTAAAACCATGTCTTCGAAGGGCATTAGCTATAAGAGACTTCAGTAGCTATGAAGAAATTGTGCGTTGTGCTATCAAGGTAGAAATGGAAGTTGGTGTTACATATCCATCTCATGGTTTTGAAAAGAAACGAAAGATGCAGTTCAAGGAGAAATCTCAGAATAATGGTGAAAAGAAGATGAATGTTTCCTTATGCACAAAGTGTGGAAAGAAGCATGGTGGAGATTGTCTTAAAGGGACTAGAAAATGTTTTAAGTGTGGAAAAGAAGGTCATCGAGCAGCTGAGTGTCGAAGTAATGGAAAAAGGGATTCTAATGAAGTGAATAAAGCAAACACTGCAGAGAACGCACAACCAACACTTCAATGCTTCAAGTGCAAGGAGATGGGACATTATGCCAATAAATGCCCTAATCCAAGGGTTAGTGATGATCAACATGAGCAACCACTGAAGGCAAAGGACAAAGGGAAATCACATGCGATCACTATTGGCAATGTTGAATATGACAACGATGTGGTGGAATGATTAAGTGTTTATGTAATGGGATTCCAAAATAATGTTGTATCATTGAGTATTGCAATATTTATTGATGTGGTATTCAAAGTGATTGAGATATTTTTTGGAAATAAGATGATATGCGCATAATGAAGACGAGAAAATGAAATGTTTAATAGTATTCATGAGCTCATGATTGATATAAGGACTAAGTGATATCATGGTTTGAGTATATAGAATTTTGAGGATTTTGGTATGTGGAAAGTGTTAACTTTTAACTGCACTCATGTTTTCACTAAGGTATTCAAGAGAATACATGATTAAGGACTTTGAATGTTTGGAATGTGACCAACAAGACATATCTTATGATATGTGGGGATCAACGACAGTATTAAATCTCTGGTAATCGTTGTCACTGTATTATGAGAATGGACTGCAGTATTATGTATAAGCCTAAAGATTAGACTGGATTATGTTGGACATAAGTTAGTATTGTTTAAGGATAGAAGATTTTCGATATTATTGATGGGATGTTATAGTAACGGAGTTTTAGAAAAAGGACAACCTGCAGGACGGGCGACAGCCCATCGCTTCGGAGAAGGCTGTAGGAATCGAACCCACAACCGAAGTGCGACTGGCCTTTATCGCCTACCACTGACCTATAGGAAGTCCCTGTTTAGTAGAAACTGGTTTTATTATATTAAGCAGTATGATATATGAAGTATAAGTCCATTTTAGGAACCATATGTGATTAATCTCACTATAGAATGACTTATGTATATTTAATAACTTTTTATAACCTTTTGTTTGAGACAGATGGAATGACCCATCATTCTATCACATAATCTGCTAACACTTCACAAATAACAAATTCAACTTCATTTATTTAAGAGATGAAGTAGAAATTGTTCAAGGCACGAACAAAAGTGAGATTGTACCAAAATAAAGTAAGTATTTATTCTAAGCAAATTTTCAACTTTAGGGAAATGATCTTAAAAACCAAAAATGATTGTCCTAGTGATCTTATACCTGATGAATCAGATGGTACCTTAGATCGTCACAAATTTATGGATTTGGGATTACTAGATTTTCCATAGCCATGTTCTCTACCACTCTCCATCAGAACATGATGGTTAGATTTCTCTTCCATATCCATATTTTCACCTATGTGGAAACCCAGTGATTAGTTTATTTGGGTAATCGTTACATTTCATACTTTAGTTTTTAAAGCCAAGTTTTGGTATTCCCTTTTACTATGTGGGTTTCTATTAAAGAAACTTTCAAATAGTAAATCATTTATAACCCCGACGAATTTCGAGGGCGAAATTCATTTTAAGGGGGGTAGAATGTAACAGCCCAAGATTTTATAAAAAAATATTCTTTTTAATTTTATTAATGTCTTGTGTAGTACTATACACCAAAAGGAGCTTGCACAACACACATCCTTGACTTGTCTTGCATTACACGCAATCGCGACCTTCCTCGATAGCGTGTGTAGTACGCAATACCGAGTTTCACTAAACAACGATATGCTATAAAAATATTATTAAAACTAGTCGTTATGAATAGTAATAACCACTTTTTGAAATCCAGTAAATATTATTTTTCAAAATGAACTTTATTTTTGGATTCGGAGTATCGAATTTAGCCTAAGGTGAAATTTTGGTACTTTTCGGATAACTTTCATATTCTGATGAATAGTGAAAATTACTAAATTATAATTAAAAACAACTTTTTTAATCGAAATAATTAATAGTGATAAATCATTAATTTGAGTGGTTTTAAAGTATATTTAGAATATATTTTTACAATTTAATACAATGTTGGTCATTGGACGTAATTTCACATTTAAACTAGACATAAACAAGTGTCAATCTTTTGATAGATATTGTTTCTTAAAAACACGCTATTTGTTTTAACAGCGGGATTTAATTATAAAATTAATTAATGCAACTTTTATGTTATGAATTTGGTAAAATAGACTTCATTTTTGAATTCGGAATATGAAATATAGCTTAGGATGAAATTTTGGCATTGTTCTGAAAAACATCAATTTTTGATGAATAGTGAAACTACTAAGTGGTAGTTAAAAAAACTGAATTTTTCATAAAACTTAATTTTGCCGCTTCTGTGAATGGAATTTCGAAAATCCGAGAGACACGGTTAATATCAAGGACTAAAATGTGGTTCAATGAGATGAAAATAATATTTTGGTAACTTTTTACTTTTTTACCGCGGTTAATAGTAAATAGGGTAACTAAGGGTAAATATGATATTACTATTACCCTAACACATGGCCTAATTCTATTGGACAAGTGTAATTCGACCAAAAACAAACTTAGGAATAAAATATGACCATTTAGGTCCACTTGGATTAGATTAGGACATTTATTATTAATTTATTTAAAGAAGGTTTAAAATAGTTAAAATCAAAGTTTAATAAGTAAATCATTTTTAATATGGGGTTATACATAAGATAAATTAGACTATAAATATTCATTAGAAAGATAAAAAGATTTCCTACATGATGGTATTTTATTTGTAATTTTTATACATCAAATAATATAATTTATTTATGACACAAAGATGATGCAGTAATTATGTTATTAATGAAATATTGACATAATTGATAATATAAATACAAAAATAAATGTAATTTAAGACTTTTTATGAATTCCACTAATTTTCTAGGTTACTATGATATATTAGTGATGATTTAATCAACTTGGTTAGAACATATAATTCTGTTATGACTTTCAAAAAAATCATATATCAAATAGTGTCAAAATTGACACAAAATAGTTTTTAAATCAAATATTATATTATTAATTGATATTTTATTTCTAAAAATCTAAGGTTCGGCCAAATGACTTAGATAAAGATATATGTATTAATAATATACAATTTGGGGTTCGTTTGGCATGTTATAGTAAGTTTATTAACCATATAGTGAAAGAAAACAAAAAGACACGGTAAAAGTTAAATTAATTAACTTAGAGTTAAATCTAATTGATAAGGTTAAAATAATATCTTAAACTTGTCTAAATTCTATTGGTTGATAGGATTTCGACCCATCCTTACTTTAGCTTCGAAATAAGACCCTTTGGAACCATTATAAAACGATTTTGACTTTAATATAAAATAATATTTTGAGATATTCCTAAGGTTCCCCTCTCCTCCCCTATAAAAGGACACCTCCTCCCCCTCCTCCTCACACCAATTGGAGCAGTCAAGCTCGGCCAACCCCTGCCATTTTCTCCTCTACACTTCCCTAGAATAATCCTAGAGGTCCTGGTCTTCTCCAAATACCAATCTTAGTTCCTTAAGTGGAGGATTCAAAGAGGCGTTCCAAAGAAGAGGTAATATCCATTACCGATCTTTTCAATTTCTTTCTTCTTCAACTTCTTCTTCTTTAGTTGTTTCATGATAAAGTAATAACATCAGTATTAATTACATACTGATATGTTATTATAAATAAGAAACAACCCTAATTCACCTTCTATCCATCGTACGGAAAAATGAAATCATCGCGCGTGCGTACGTACGGAATACCGTCTCCACGCCGTGGTGTAATCTATTTTCCACCACCACCTTACACGGATGGGTATAATGGTGTAAAGAATAACTATACATAGTTATTACAACATCATATTGATTCTGATATATTGTATAATCCACTCCAATTCAGTTCAATATTTATGGAAATGATATCATCGCTCGTGCGTACGTACGGACTACCGTCTCCACGACACGATGAGATTCATTCTCCATGTTAACCATTTAAGAATGATTATAATGTATATGTAAGAAATAATAATGAAATATATGACATTATAAAGCTACTGGATTTATGTATATATATACTTATGTATGTCATCTAATTACTTCCATTTTAAGACAATAAGGAAAGGAAAACAGCGTTCATGCGTACGTACGGACTACCGTCTCCATGAACGGTGTTTTTCATTTTATTTATCTACCTATTATATATATATATATATACTGAATATATATGATATATAAATCATATTTTATATTCTGGAAGTAAGTAAATCATGATATAAGTAATAATGATGTCAAGAACAACAAGTCAAAACACCTACGATAAATGAAACGATTTTACCCAAACCGCTTCTTTAACATGGAATTTACAAAAGAACGGGTAATATAATGTCATAAGTGAACCATATATGATATCATAACAATGAATATGATTCTGTAATAAGTCAATAACATGATTTAAATCATTATACAGGAGGTTCGGACACTTACAAAGCAAGTCGGACCTAAGGTAAGGGAAATATCACAATCTCATTTTTATCCGAGATTGTTTATTCGTAAGTATTTACTGGGGTGTATTTTATCATCCACATCCATGTTCCCTCAATATGTAATATTATTTCCATCCACCTACAATTGTTTAAATCCAATTTTACCCTTCCATGAGTTTTTAGTAAAGGATATGAAAGGAATCTTTTTTCGTTTTTCGTACGAGGTACTTTTTGACTTTTCCGAAAAAAGTACGAAGAATGTTTTTTTTTAACTTATACGGCATGAATGGATTTTTAAAACATTACTTCAAAGAAGCTTCCTTTACAAGATTTCAAGTTTATTTTTAATCAACTTCTTTTATTTTAAAGTTGTATGACATGTTATGAAAGGAAAAATGTTTTTGAAGAAGAAAGGATATTTTCCTCAAGAATGGAGTTCAAGTGTTTTATCAAAATTATTTTCCATCTAAGATAATAAAGGGTTATATTTTTATCCATATTATTACATTGATTTGATCATGTTGTGATGGAATTATTTTTATGAATTCCTTTATCTTATATGAATTGATTTATGATGTCATGATGTTTCAAGAATCCCATTTTTGTTACTTGTGTTATACGATGATGTATGTTTTATGATTATGTGGCACACATAAGAAAGGATTCATTATAAGATGGGTGGGACCTATATCTCCCTCCAATGCATTGGGTAAAGATTTTATATCTCATGAGATAGACATGGCTGGAATGGTAGGTTATACCGGTTCAGTGAAACAGGACTGAAACGAGGATTACTCGATTCAGAAAGGGACTTTGTCCACTAAGATAGTCTTGGCAATGAGTCTTGACTAACAAGAAATGATTCTCTATGATTATGTGTGTATTCCACAATGAGTAATGTTTTAGGTTATGATTTCATTTCACTACTATGATTTATCCCATGTTATGGAATTATGCTCTCTTTTGCAGGTTAAGATTTCCAAAAATGTTATGTTCTTATGAAAATTATGTGATTGATATTTCCTTTGTTTACCCTTACTGAGCATTTGAGCTCACCCTTTTATGTTTTCTTTTCCCCAGGATATAAAGAAATGTTTTAGGTAAAAAAAAGAAGATCTTTATGGGAGATGTTGAAGATCTTTCCCCACGATTAGAAGATTATACTCCGAGTTTCCAAAGACACTAAACTATTACGGTCCTTGTGTGTGTGTTTTTGTTATGTACTAAGTATTCCGCAAATGTAATGTAATGTCCATGTATGTTAGGCTTCGGGTCTCTACATGAACTCCGCAATTTCTTTCTTCATCCCTGGCCACCACTAATGAAGGGAGAGGTCCTGGTACATATTTTCCACACCTGGATGTTCCTCCAAAAAGGAATGTGTGGAAATACCTCAACACCTCCTATCATAGCATCACTGGTACCATGGTGTTTCCTCTAAATAGGATGACATGCTCCGCACCTTTATAAATATATTAGGAACCCATATTGAGGATATCTGAGCACATCAGGCCTCAGATTCAATGTTCCCAAGATGTTCCTCCCTAACTCGGTAATGGAGTGGGGGAGTAACTGTCATATACTAGAGATAAGATTCCCCATCACAATCCTCAAATGATAACAACAAAACAGCTAGCTACTATGTCACCTCACCCAATAGTTATAGACCATCAATCCTGCTAATGCGTCTACCACCACATTCGGCTTACCGGGATTATAGACTATCTCAAAGTCATTGACCTGGAGGAACTCTAGCTCTCTCAATTTTCTCGGGTTTATGCCTTTCTATTAGAAGATATACATTGGGCACCTGTGATCAGAGTAGAATGTAAAAAATTTTCCAAAAAATACTCCAATCTTCTATAGCTCTGCAAAATCCATTCGATATGTAGTTATAGATATTGGTGTCATATTTCGGTACAAGTCAATGCAGAAGTCCTTCTTCATGTGGGGAGGTAATGATGGAAAAATCTTTTGAATGGATTTTCCCACACTCTACCTCTATTGTCGGTAACTAAAAACTCAAAACACCTTTTTTCATGAGGGTATGGTCAGCCTAATCAAAATTGATCTGCTGTACCTTCCTATGATTGAGTTTAACCCATCCTGTCTGGGTTTCCATTTTTGCCGATCAAGGAAAACCCTATTCCAATGCTATAGATATTCCATATCCTTTTTTTTCTTCTAAAACTGTCAATCTGAGCATCAATTGATGATGACCAGCCCATATCAAAAATTATATCATAAGGCCTCGACGCTGTCACCAAGAGGTTCCAATTGAAACTCTCACATCAAGGGTCAAATCACATCATCAACTCAAGTGTGATTATCGAGTTTCCTACCATAGGTATCTATAGATTAAAGGGTCATGTCAACAGTTTAATAGGAATATCTAGTACTTGAACATGATTCATGACATGAAGAAATGATTAGTACCTATTTCTATTAATATGGGAGATATTACTATACACAGATCATACATTGAATCATTCCGGGATCCCTTTGGTCACACTCCTTGACTACATGAAGCTACTCCCATCCACTATATTCTAGCTCCATGAGAATAATGGGTACCACATTTAGGTGGTGGTTTTAACATGTCGAAATGTATACCACCTCCTACTACTATATTAGATCTTCTTCCATGTCTGATACCCTGCAGATTCATCTATCCCTATCACTTCATCTTCCCAAAACATTTTACACCCCCACGTATCTAAGACTAGAATCGGTTTCTTGTATTCTGACTACTATCATTCACTGGTTATATCTACTCAGAAAAAGTTCATTCAACCCAATGGTTATTTCGAGAACCTTAACATAATTAGGAATTTACAGAGGAATAATTCCATACTGGATGTCCCTAAAAACATCTCACTCGGAGGTCCGAGCCCTGATGCATTGTTTGTATCGTATTCATCGAGTACCTAGAATGGTCAGTACGCCTCAACGAATACTTATCTACTGACATGTCATCCTATTGAAGATGTAGAAGCTATTGGGAATACATACCCCTTAGATTTTATGGAAAGAGTCTTTTTATATTAGGATGGTTCTCAAGCTATGTCCACAGAAAAGTCTTCTCATCATAAGATAGTGGTAATCTAAACCTTATCATTGCCCTGCTGACCCACAAAGAATGATCACTACCAGGACCACCATCTAATCTCATGGTGCCTTGGCTAGTTGGAAACATGGTCACCACCTCATTCCAATCCTTAGCCACTTATGATTCGGGTTCTCCTCAAAACCTGAGGGGTATTTGTCACTGAAACACATGTATGGAACAGAATGTATATGTGTCCTCTACCAGTAGAGCCTATAGTAACTACTGACCAATAGGCAGTGGTATCACCAGGACAGCACCGAATGGTACCATATCGAGAAATGGTCTTTGTAATGATGTCTCAAAACTCTACGAACCAACCTCACTATCACACACTAGAATATTGGCTAACTGTCTACGTGGGGGAATCTTGATAGAGCATCAATATGAACCACTGTCAAAAGGATATACCTGGTGAGCTGACTCTAAAGATATCAATAGAAAAACATATTAAAAACACATAAAACTAGTGTTTTCTTGTACGTAGTTGGAAAATTGAATTTTGGGTCCTAGAGAATGGATATGGCGTCCGCTGCACTAATAATGGACTCTCCGAACTAAAACCCAAAATGAAGACACTTATCATTATTTCCCCATTGAAATTATAGACAATTAGTTTTTTTTGTAGAACCAACCCCTGTGATACCACATTGTCATGACCCATCCCCCGAGGCCCATGACGTGACTAACCCATGCCCACATTCCTTAGGCCAGGGGTTGGCGAGTGGCATCGCAAAGGCATTTCCCTATAATGAGAAGGCATTTCCTCAAAACCTATACCCACAATGACATGGGACAATATAAATATGAAAAGAAAAATAGAAGAAGTAATGTGAAACCCAAATTATAAACTACAATTATGTGTAATATTAAATACTAAAATTGAAGGGGGAAAGAATACAAGTCCAACTAAATTGGAAATACAGAAAAAAGGGAAAACAACTCCTGAGGTTGTCTTCCAATGATCCTACCTAAAGGGGAAGTATTTCTCATCACTGCAACTCTTTCAGTCTACTATTAACCTCCATACACCATCTGTCAACCACCTCCAAGCTCCATCTAGCCCTGACTCCTCAAGGCTCAGTCAAGTGTTTCATCATCTGCAGAAGACAAAACATGGTCTGGGAAAAGACAGTGTTTGGGTGAGTATAAGAATAATCAGCAGGGACCTCGAGCCCCCCGAATGCCTCCCAGGATTCCACAAAAAAACACAAAGCATGATCTCAATCACAAAATACAAATAAAAATACTCACCTCAAACTAGGTATAACATAGGTACAAAAGTACAGATGATTAGTTATACGACTAGATTATCTTATTCTGTTATGTGGCACTGCTATTTACCCACACATGATTGATATTTACTAACCATCTCTGACCCAGATAGGATCTGACCCACCCATGAATGATTGGTACTTACCCCCACTTATCCACACAGGATCTGACCCTCCTAGGATCGATAGATACTAACCCCTATTGACCCACATTGGATTTAACCCACACAAGATCAATATGAGCTGAACCAAATAATATTGATGAGTGCTTAACCCCAAAGGATTATTATGTGCTGACCCATAGAGGATTGATGATCCCTAACCCACACAGGATCAGACCCACATACAAGCTCTATGCGCTAACCCACTTAGGATCGCTGAGTGCTGAACCACACAAGATCTGAGCCACACAAGATCGATAGGTGTTGATACACACATGATTGATAGGTGATGATCCACACATGATCGGTTGGTGCTGATCCACATAGGCTCTCTTGGTTCTGATCCACATAGGATCGCTCGGTGCTGACCCACACTGGATCGCTAGGTACTGACCTCCGCCATATTTTTCTCCATTATCCTCCTCACAGCTAGCCACTAGATTCCTATACAATGCATGCTTATTACCAAGATAATCCTCTCCTCAAGACATCATTCATATTTCATCTGGAACAATGTCCCAAAAATAAGTAACCCAATGATATGTCATGTCATAAGGGTTCCAATGCAATAGACAGGGCGTCAAACGCTCAGTCTAAGAGTAATAGTCATTTTAATGTCATGGGCCATGTTTGATTGGGTACAATCCATCCCATCAGTACTAAAACAATGTTCCAAACTGAGGTGGTGTACATCAAAATTAATACATCATTCCAAGGATTCCAATGCCAAACACAGTTCATCAAATAGACATTGGGTTAGCAAGCTACGACCTTTTAAGTGTATTTGGGCCGAAAAGGGTCAGGGTCTAGCCCGGCCCAGGCAGACTAACCCAACCCAGTTTGGGTCAACCTGGCCCACTTGGCCTGACCTGACCTGGTTCGGGACATGCCGACTTGCCCCAACCTGAACTGGAAGGGTCGCCAACTGGTTTGGGCTGAACAAGCTGGGTCATGGTGGGCTCAGCCTGCTGGGCCGTGGACCGGACCGACAAGAAACAGAAGGGCTTCACATGCTTGGCCGTAGACCAGCTTGGCCCGCCAGCCGGTGTGACTCAGTGAGTGTTTGTATGACCCCTTTTTCCAAATGGCTCAAAGACCTATTCGACTCCTTCAGCAGCGGCCCTGAATGGCGCCACCTAGATATCTGTGGAACCCAAAGGGTGCGGGTCCCTCACCTTCTGACGCGACTTCGATGACGTGGCTTCCAGCTGTGGAACGGGATGGCGTGCCGCTCTCCACCAATGGTATCAACTGAGGGTCGTCCACCTATCTGGTCTGCCACGACTGGTGACAATCGGCCGCCGCCAACGACTGCCATCCCGAGTCACCGATGTCACCATAACGCATCTTCCGCGTTCCTTTGACGATGCTTTAGAGCTCCGTTTCCTCAATCATCTACATCTATGGGCCTTATGAGATGTCTTTGTCTTTGCGTGACCCTATTATTTGTGTTTCCATCATATTCAAAATTCTCCCACGAAGAACACAACGATAAAACAAGTGGTGGAGGGTCTGGGCCTTATTTGTTTGGCCCATGCCCTCCACATTAGCATCGTATCAAGAATGTACCAAATAGAAAAATCACATAGATATTAATTAATCTCCGTTAAAATATCCCACAACAAACAACCCAAATTATAGAATGAGGAAAAGAAAAGAATCTTTCTTGAATTTAATAATAATTCCTATCTTTATCACATTGGGTTTGCTTGCGGAAGAAGAAGATGGTCCGCGTGTGTAGTCGATCACCCCCCATTGTACATCAGATTGATTCCTCAATGAGAATCATCAAAATATCGTTCTTATTTGGAGTTATATGTTTATATCACTTCATCATGAGTTATACCATGGCCTCCCAAAACCCACGCCAACGATTTCATAAAATAAATGGAAAACCTCCCACATTGGTTCATTATTATGATTAATTAATGAATCATAATCCAAGAGCCTAATTAATATAATTCATTTTTTATACACAATGATAAGTTTATGTCAATAAAGGGCCCATGTTTATTGCTCGACGTCTCACAACAGACCCACCATTCGCCGATCAACCATTTTCAAAATGAATAAAATAACACGTTTTGATATTTAATTTTTTTATAATGTCTGAAATATTAAATTTTCTGTCTAATTTTGTCCAAATATAGTTAAGCTTCCCTTAATAGAATCCCAGCACTGGGAATTTAATGGTTCCCTCGAATTTCAATTCCATGCACAGGTTCAAAATTTATAAAATACCGCCCGCACGTTTACTAAACGTGCCTTAAAAAATGTTCAAAAAATATTAATAGTCACCCTCAACCTGCACCGGTTGAGGTTAGGATCCTCCAATGGAAAACACACACTCACAAGATCAATAGTACTCTCATATTTTCTATCTTTGTTACTATTTAAAAGATAAATATTTTACAATAAAATAAGTGTTACTTAATTATTTTATATACAGCCAAAAAAGTAATTGCAAATGGTGGCCTGCACCATCCAAAGATTTTATCTTCCTAAAGAAAGCATAAACTCACACGATTAATGGCAGTATAATATTATTAATTTTAGTCACCATTCGTGAGTTGTATGCATTTAAAATTTAAAATAATTTTTTCAATTATTTTTTTACAATCATTCCATTTTTGGGTTTTATCACCGAAGACCCGCACCGACTTATCTTAAGTTGTGGTTAGGGTAATCCCTCCATATTGAATGAAATGGTTCCCTTAGATGTCTTATTTGTGAAACAATTTATATGTTATTCCAGTTTTTCAAGAAAAACAATCACACATGCTATTTGAATCAAAACATTTTTCGACAGATCATTCGAGGGTCACCGGGTCTCAGAATCACGTTCTGTCAAATTTCACAGTCTCCAAATAATTACGTATAATTAAAATAATATTATATGGAAATTTTGGGACATGTTAATCATTAGGGGTTCCAGGATCAAATAAATGCTATGAAAATTCCTGAGAACCCTGCAAAATATCACTTACGACCCCTCTACATTGTGTGGAACTTGTCTCAATGCCCAGGTGTCATTACCCATGGGCCTACAGCTGGGGAAGTATATAAAGGCGTTCAGTAGTGGGTAACAACCCACCTATACCATGTAACCCTATGGGCCAGAAAACCCAATATACATTTTTGACGCTTTAGTAGTGGATTAGTAGTGAAGGGACTACTGACCTAGAAACAATTTTCGATGTGCTATAGAGTTCGAATCATGAAATACTAGTCTTAGGGGAATTTCTACCTCCCTTGTACCTATTTCCCTTCCAGGTCATCCAATGTCTAATCATGTATGAAAAATGGGTTTACATCACCTAGTAGATAGATTGATTTGTTGAACCATCGTTGGTTGAGGTATTACCCCGTTGGGTGCTCTATCAACTTGGATGGAAACAACTCTTTTCGGGATGAGGAATTATGACCTCTTTCTAGTGTGGGTGTTCCTTGGATGGGGCGGGGGTCGAAGTGGCCACTATGGATATTGAATTTTCTAAAATTTTTTTCATAAGTGATCCTCTATAAAATAGAGACTCGGTAGAACAACAGTCATATGGACTACCATGTAAGTAGTTCTCTATGTATGAGAACAACTGTTGCAAGTAGAGATATGTAGGTGGGGGAAATGTATAGATATTTATAAGGAGTAAATAAGATAATATATTACAACAAAATGAATGATAATAAGTATGTTAAGGGCCTAAAATCCTTAAATCATTGAGGACATAGAAGTCCATATGTTCATTAGATATTAAGCTATTAAGGAAAATTTTAATCTAAATGTCATTTTCCTAATGTTTGTTAATTATTTTACTGAGCAATAGAAAAAATAATATTCTTACCTGATAGGATTCAACATCATATGATCAATACTAACATTTGTTTCATAATATCAAATTATAGTTCATCCCTTTACTCCCAAAAATTAAATACTATTAATGAATTTTTTATACCAGAGGCACTAAAAGAAGGTTTCAAAGGATCTTAAGGCCTATAAAACACTGAAACACCTCACTATTTTCCATTAAAAATCTTCAAAAACCAATTTAGATAACATGTTGATCTCTAATAATAAAAAGTGAAACAATTTTTTAGTCATTAACATTTATTCGTAAAATTATTTATCTTAAAATGATAAAATAACTAGGACCTTGTTTAGGTCAGTGGTTGGTTTGAAACCCTTATCATACATTACTCATGAGTTTAAGACCCCTATCCTAGTCGGAATTGATATGTTGTCACCCGAAATACATGTTTTTATATTCTAAAACAAAATTATTATTATTTCCAAAATAAATATAATGGATATCTGTAAAATAATTGTAATCACACAATATTATTTAACCAATCTTTTCAATACAATCACAACACATCAATACTTAATCAGTTTTATTTTATCCTAGGTCCTTCCATGGTCTAATTTATATCCATAATATCATCTCTAGGATTTCTAAATCATGACTCATTATTTTCAATATAATACACCATATGTTTATCCTTAATTATTCTTTGTCATTATCCATTAAAATATTTCATATTCGTTTGTAAATATAATATGGATTATCAAAAGAAAATACCTTGGGACTTCCAACACAAGTGCATAGTAATTAATATTGTAGTGTACCATGTTACCTCATGTAAGGATATGAATAAATAGTCATAGTTATTACTATTCAGTTAATCATTTATAGAACCACATCCACATTTAGTGTCCAGAAAAGGTTGTATTTATAGTAAGACCCACAAAATCCTTATCTCACGAAAATTCTGGGATGTTCTTATATACTTATACCTAAAATCAGTCTTAGGGATATGTTATGTAACCAATTTTTTCATAAATATAGTTCCCATGGTTGATACTAAAATTAATATGATATAGAAATTTGTGACCCGACCCCAAATAACTCTGATACATTATCTATTATCAATTGCATTTACATGATTAAAATGAATCACATCCTACAGGATAAAATAGATTAGTATTCATGAAAAACTAGAAACATACATGAGAAAATAATATACTAATTACAACATATTTTTTCATTCTATATAAATAAAATTGAGAATATATCATTATTCTAGTACATCCATAAATATCATTCGTAGTAAACATCATATATTACTAGGAAATAAACATTAAAAAAGTGATGTCAAATTCTCAGTAAGGGATTGATATATTATAAAAACTAATGAATACTTATGAATAGTAAATATAGAAGGGTAATTAATTGAACCCACATTCCATGTAATAAGTAAATTGAATAGATGTGCATAAACAATATGGACAGGAAATAATTCCAAACTAATGCCATTAAAATAACTGGATAACACAAAACTAATATGTATAGTTAAAAAACTAAAACACATTACACATAATAAATGAGATGAAAGTTAATGGTATCCATAGATATTTTGACACAAAATATCATATATGAATAATACTATGAACTAATATGAGTAAATTATTCGTTAATGAATTTCATTTCGGAGTCACATGAATACCTATACCATTAGTACCTTTCATATTACTTTCTAAAATTATGGATAAAAACCCATTATATTTTTGAAACTATGTTTCCTCATTAGAACCTACTAATTCATTTAGGTTAAATGTGATGTTCGGGCCCAACCAGTATTACTATTCCAAATAATTGAATAATAAACACAAGAAATTTATGATATGAAATGAATCATAGTATATCATTAGAATGAGGGAATTCATGGTATAACATATTAAAAGGATTTATATACTTAAAATAAAATTGAATTTGTGAATAAGAACAAATAAGTCTCAATGGAATGTAAATTCTGGAAAAATTCAATTAAAATGAGTTTAATTTTCGGTGATTGTCCTTTAACATCATATATAACAAAAAAATGATAATTGTATACTTTCTTTATAACGATTTTCATGTTTATCCTTACATTTATTTGTCTTTATTCTTTGTTTTACACAACTACTTAATCAATTACATTTATGTTAGGTGTTATGAAATTTTTTGGTTAATTTGTCAAAAACAATATTGTTATATAAACTATGGACAAATGAGTCATTATATAACATATCCATAATGACAATCATGAAATAATTATCATATTTATACCATAATTATTCATTCAAAATAATAATTAAATGTGGTTATGAATAATGAATCAATGTTATGCTCAAGGAGACCGTAGGTCATACATACGCATTAGTAACATTCCCAATTTCCCATAATCATTATAGAAAGAGGTTATGTTACATAATTGTTTTAAATAATGATCATTATATCATAAAAACATCCAATTATACTGAGTTTACTATTTTTTTATAATATAGGAATAAAATTATATTAGTGGGTGGGTAATGGAAACGAGACTAAATAGTTTTAGAGTAGACATTACCTCTTAATCATGTAACTTTATTTTTAACAAAAATGATTCCTTGGAATAATTTATTCCAAAAAGATGGATTCCTAGACTAGGAGAGGTATTTAGAGATTTTATATTTATATTTCATGGCCTATTCTATGTGTTATGAGAGGTTTGGTGAATGGGGAGATGTGGAGGCCTTTTAAAAAGGAGGAATATGAATCACATGGTGTTTGTCCAAAGATGTTTGGTGTACCCATGATTTTAAAAACCATATCTTAGAAAAATTTAAAAAGAATAAATATTAGGTTAATTTCCATATTATGGCCATCCAATGGGTTTTGGAAAAGTTTCTAGGTCATTTGGACCCTTATTTTATAGGTTTTGTCTTTTAAAAAGTTTAATTTTACATTAATAATGGTAACAAATTTTAATAACATTAACTACAATTTTTGGTAAAAAACTAAATTCTTATTATTATAAAATATATATTATTAATATTAAAAATATAGAATCCATTTTTAAAATTCCAATCTCAGAAGTGGCATAAATAGATTTAAATTTAATCATGTATGGGAGATTATAGTGTGGGTTTTTAATGTAAAAACATCTGAATGTTTCCTATGTTTTTGAATCCAATTTCAAAGTGAAATTTATTCTAATTACCTAACATTAATTTATTGATAAAAATATAATCGATACAAATTTTAAAAACAATTAAAAATTAACATTATTATTATAAATAAATATGATGGAATGGTAATTTTGGACTAAAAATCATTATTTCAAGTATTCATTAAATAATGATATTTTTTAAAAAAATATAAAAAATTATCCCAAACATATTTAATATTTTTTTATTTCAAATATGATGTTTATTTTGATATATTAAATCAATTATTGTGTCCAAATTTATATTTAAAACGCGTTCTCCATTAAAACAAACTAAAATTGCCTTTATAAAAATATAAGTTTTTATGTGTTAAATATTGTTTGTTATTATCTTATGTCTATCAAAAATAAGGGATGAATATAAAAAATATTTTATTGAATATATATATTATATTATATTATATTAATATCACTTAATAATTGTAAGTAATTTATTCTATTATCATAAAATTAAATTTTGAGTATAATAATAGTTTTCAATAAAACTATTCAGATTATATTCAATTTCTTCTTATATTACTTTTCAATTAATTCATAAAAAATTAATTAATTTAATATTTTTATAAACCATTATTCTCATTTTGAATTAATAATATTTATAATTTCTAATTAATTGTCTAGATTCATTCTCATTTTATGTTAATAATATATTTTTTAGATAAAACAGGTGTGGAGCATAACACAACCCATCGAGGAAGGTCACTCTTCCATCTTAAAAATACTAAATCATTGTTTCGTGCATTGATATTTATATAATATATTTTAAATAGTATATATATTATAAATTATATGGATATTAAAATACCTTACACGCTAGTTGTGACGTGTCATACAAGCTATCGAATTCAAGGTTCTTACATGAGATTTTTTGGGCATCACACAGAAAATTGAATGGTTTGAAATGAGAGAAATGGTTTTAAATTTGTTATGTTTTCATGAAAAATATGTCACATTATTTATTTTTAACATAGAAACTGACATCTTTTGAAGTTTATTATTTATTAGAAGAAACACATGATTATGAGAATTCCCTAGCACCATATTTAGGCTTTATAACACTAACATGAACATTATTTTAACACATATAATTCCACAATGATGTTCTGATAAGTACACTATTTATTGTTCCAAGGGATGTGTTTTAACATTAGATTAATTAAGATAACAATATATGAGGATCAAATTACAAGGAACTAGCTTAGATTTTGGTATATTTCATTGTTTCTCGCTTGGTTATATTTGTGATATAAATGAATAAATGAAATTATTTTCAACTGTTTGATATGAATTTTGAATTTATATAAACTTTTTTATATAATGTGTTTATTTATAAAAAGAATTATATATATTTTTTATCAATTTAAAAGTAAATTATGATTTTTTTTCAAATAATCCTTGGAAAATCATTTGTTTAAATTGATTCTATCATTTGAAATTCAATGCATAAATTATTTTAATTATGATTTTGAAATTCCAAAACAATTTTATTAAATTCAATGATCTCTTTGGATAAATACATGCTATCATCTATTATTGAATCCTTGGTCAAACACTTCTTGTATTTTTTCTCCCCACTAACAATTCCTTCTGGTGTGTGATGATTTTCAGTTTCTATGTTCGATCAATGTTATAGTATCAATTGGTGGTTGGTCTAGTTGTTCATCTTTTGAATTGGAGACTTGCATCTATTAGAATTGAAGTGCCCAGATCAGTGTGAATCACTGAGAGGGGGAGGGGGTGAATTAGTGATCCTTTAAAACTTTTTACTAATTGATTCTTAATCAATTAAACCTCTATGGCTGGTTAAAGCCTCGACCCACTCTTCTTGTATCTCTCACCTTTCGAAGAATGATGCAGTAAATGTAAAGGCACTGGACACAAGGATTTACAAGGTTCGGCACCAAAGGCCAACATCCTTGCCATGCTCTCCCAGCATGGATTCTCCATTATAACCTGTTAAAATTACAATGGTCGATACAGCTTCCCACCGTATCTCTCCTGAGTCCCACAGGAGGGTCTTTATACTGTGTCCCACAGTGTTACCAGAGTCCCACTGGCCTGCTCCAGAATCCCACTGGAGACTTCCTCCACCCTGAGTCTCACAGGGGTCTTCTCCTGGCTGCTCGAGTCACACGAGTAGCTCTTATTCTTGTTCAGCTCTTCAAGTATCTTCAGCAGTCTGGGATAAAGATTGTTGGCCTTTCTCTATACCTCTGATCATTTGTGATGATCAGGTCTTCTCGTCTCCCTCAGGATTTATCTCCTTCTTCTCAGGATGACCTGGCCTCTCTCTTCAAGAATCTTCAACAGCCTCTGAAAAGGTATGTTGGTCTTGCTCAGCAATCTTCTAATCACTTCACTTGATCAGGCTCTTCTCAAATACTGAAAACTCAGACAAACAATATCTTTCACTTCAGTCTGGCTCAGTCTCACTCACTTCATCTTCATGCACTGAGTGCATCGCAACTCTGATTCTTCATGCATTGATTTCATGGCCTTCTCAATTCTCTTCAAGATCTTCAAGTCTTGGACAACTCAATTGCACACAAGCAGATTTAGCTTTGTTCACGTGTGCACGTGCATGCATGCATGCATGCACTCTCCTCTTTCTCCTTGGTGTGATAAACCCTCAAATGGTATATTCTCTTTGAGCACACACCTTCTCACTCCTTCACACGTTTAATTCCTTTTGATTACACACACATAAATGTGTGTTATACTTTGTGTGAGTGTCCTTCCTTTTCTTCTTCTAAATGCATACACACTACTTAGTGCACACACATAGGTTTGGCCTTCTTGTCTCTTTTCACACAAAACTTCTTCACTTTGGCACACACTTGAGCTTGGCCTTCACACTTGTTAAGCACACACAAATTATATAAATTTTGTCCACATGGGTGCTAGCCTTGGACTTGTTCTTTCTTTGCACATACTACTTGATGTAGTCTTCCTCCTTATGCACACACTAGGGCCACAGCCTTCTCTTGTTCACTTTGCACACATGGCACTAAGGCCTCGGCCTTCCTCTTGTTTTGCACACACACAAATCTTGGTGTAGTTCTTTGTGCAAGCCTCGGCCAATTCCTTCTTTGTGAACACACTTAGCCAAAGGCACTTCCACTTGTCTTGCACACACAAGTTGTGATGGCCTTCTTGTTCTGCACACACCAGCCGTAGGGCCTTCCTCCTTTACTTGGCACACACAAGAGATGTGGTGGCCTTCCTTCTTTACTATGCACACACAAGAGGCAAAGCCTCGGGTCTTCTTCCCCACTTTAGTGCACACACACAAGGTATGAAACCTACTGCCGCGTAGGGTCTTGGTGTAGCAAGCACACAGGGTGTGAGGTGCAAGGGCCTCCTCCTCTTCTCAACCACCGCGCAAGTGTGCAGAGTGCAACACCGCGGGCTCACAAGTGCATACCGCGCAGGGGGCTGCGGTGCACAGAGGGAGCGCGCAAGTTGGCGCAACCCAACCTCTTCTTCTTGTCGTGCAAAGGAGCAGCGCGCAAGGGACTTCACCGCGCAAGTGTGCGCGGGGCTTCGTCTTCGCGAGGCAGAGGGCTCTCACGGGACACAAATCTTCAACAAGAACTTCAGCAAGCACAACCATCGCCTCGGGCTCTCCTTTTATAGGAAGAGGAGAGGCGGTTCATCCGTGTGAGATAATTCCAAATCCCCGAAAGTTTCGGTTCTTTAAAATATTTCCAAATCTTGAATTTACTCTCTGTTTCACGCGGCTTCTTTTATTTTCTCTTCTTCACGTGATCTCTACTTAGGATATGGAATTCCCATGGTTTCTTCTTAATCTTCTTCATCTCCTCTTCCATATGTGTTCAATACTTAGGAGGGACTTCTTCAACTGAATCTCATAAATCAAACATGAATTCTTCAACATTCTTCATTGATCTAATCAGAGATCAATTGGATCTTCTTCTGATTCACATGTACTAAGAGTTAGTACATGGATTTCTTTAATCCAATTCATCCACTTAGAAGTTGTGGATGGATCTCTTGCTTCTCCTCATGCATTGTCAATACAATACATGGTCTTCAAACAATGTTGTGACATTGTATCTACTTGATACAAGTTCTTGGAACTTTAAGAACAGCTCAACAATCATTTGATTTTCATAGAGAATGTTTCAACCACAACATCGTATGTCACTTAGTGAATCTCCTAAGTGACATGCATCTAAGTACCATGGCCATTCTCCATTCATCACCATCACTATCACAACCTTTGTCATACACATATTGAAACTCCTTGACATCCATCCATTCATTCCTTGACAACAACATACCTCATTGACAACACATGCAACACAGTGCACTTCAATCTCCCCCTTTGTATTTTTTGGAAATACACTAGAGCAATATATGAATGGGTCAATATGTGTGCCAATATTTTCTCCCCCTTATTGGCAATCAAATGCAAAGGTGTGGTGTGGTTCACATTCAAAAATATCTTCCTCCCTTTGAATAGAATCTTCTTGAAAATCACTAAGAGATGGATGATGCCACATGTTCTCTTTAGCAAAGAACCTTTAGTAAATCAACTCTAAGTCTACTTGGGCTAACCTGGTGTAGAAAACAAGAGTGATGTAACCAAGGAACTCAATGATTTCCAACATTCACTGTACATGTGAAATCATGCTTCAGGGGTTTGAAGGTTTTCAGATATAACAATGAATTGCTAAATCCTGCACATACTCCACAAAACTCATTAGAATGTTCAGTGCAAAGATAAAGCTCCCCCTTTCAACCATTTGTCTTCAATCAATACTCCCCCTTAATTTTCATGATGAATGCAATTAAGAATCAAGGGATGAAAGTATGATTGGAATACCTTCACTTTTCTCAAGATGATATTAATCTCAGAACATCATCTTCTTCAGATTTGCTCCCCCTCAAGGGGTGCACTCCATTCTGTCCAAACCATCCTCCAAATGAGAATGATCATCATCTTCAATTCCCTGCAATGTTAGCACATGTATATACCAAGATTATAAGGGAATAAGATGGAACCTCCTTGGTTCATCAATGTGAACAACAAGGTTGAGAATATTCTCTCAACCGAGATGTCCCATTTTCACCAGTCTTCACACTTGCACATTTGATCTTCATTGATGATTGTGCTGGTGTGGTTCTCAAAACATCTTCATGTGAATCCTTCTTCTTCCCTTTTGCTTTAGAAATTGCCAGAGCTTCATCTTCAACTCTTTGTAGTTCTCTGGCAAGTTGCAACTGATGTGGCCATATGACAAGTAAATCATTTGGAACAGTGGCCCCAGTTCTGGAAGTTCCACATGGTTCCTTAGATGCTGTCAAGCTACCTTTCTTAGGCAACTTGTTTTCAATCAATCCCTTCTTCTTCTTCTGGATTGATTGTCTTTTTGAGTCCAGTCTGCTTCTATTCAGTTCCATGGCTTGTTCACAAAGATCCATGGTATGACCTTTCTTTCCACAGTAGAAGCATTTCTTCTTGGTGGTCCTTCTGGATGCATCACCCTTCTTGGATTTAGACTCCAACGTCTTCTCTTACTTTTTCAAAATCTTCTTGGGAGCATCTTCAACTTTCTTCTGCTTGCTTCCCAAGGTTTCCAATTCAGCCAGGTTCTGTGATCTTTTCTTCTTTCCAGCTTTGGATACAGTTGGAGATTGACATGTATCATTCTTTTGACCACTTTTGCAACCATCCCAGATGTTGTCAAGTAATCCAAATTTGTTAGCAGTAAACAGATGTCTCTGGACCTGTGGATGCTGCTTCTTTTTTTCTGGCTTACTCCCCCTAGGCATGGGCTTCCTCTGTGCTTTGGCATTCAGTGGATTGTACCAACAATCCTTTGCACAATGCCCATACTTGTTACAACACCAGCATTGTCCCACGAATCTTGACCTCTTCAGTCCTTCTGATTGTAGGGTACTTTTCTTGACCTGTTGTGCTGTTTCAGGAGAGCTCTGCTTCTTTACTGTCTTCATCCATATTTGTTTGGAATTATTCTTCCATCCTGCACTTTTTGTGGAAACACAATTAGAAGCATCAGTACAAGATGGTATGGATGGTACCTTCTTTTTAGAAGATGTTGCCCTTTTATTAGAGGATGTCTTTCATTTAGAATCATCCTTCTCAAAGCTCACTTGAGTGGCAACATTTCTTCTTTTAGCTGACTGGGAGGATTCAGCTTTGGGTGATTGCAGATTTTTCAATATCACCTCTAGTTCTATGTATTTCATGTTGAGGGAGTTCTTCTCATCCTCAACAGCTCTTAGCTTTCCTTCCCAACTTTCTTTCAGCTGATTCATCTGGTCATCATGCACTGTCTTCAATTCAAGCAATGAATTGTCAAGCTCCTTTACCCTTTTTACTTTGTCTTCAAGATGAGCATCTCTGACATTCATTGAAACTTTGTGCAACTTTTCCAGTGCATGGAAAACATATTTGATCATTATCAAAAATATTTCTTTCTCAGAAAAGCCCCTTTTCAATTCTTCAGCTGTGTCTTCATATCTATCATTGCAAAGAGAAACGGTTTCATCTTTAGCCTTCACCAGCTTTCTGAGAGTGTTGGTTATGCCAACCCTTTTTGCCAATTGATCTTCCATTGCATTGGCTTTTTCTTCTAACTGTGATTTTTTTCTTGAAGATCAAGGTTGCCTGTAGTTATACACATTGCCACTTCCTTGGGGACTGTCTTCTAAGGATATTCGATTGCATTTTGAAGATCATTCATTATTCCAACTTCATCACAGCTAGGACAGGCTTTCTTCATCTTCTTGTCCTGTTTCTTCTTTCTATTTTTCTGAGTCTTGGCAGATATCTCCATTTGAGGCTGGTCGCTCATTTCCTCAAATCTGCACTTCATAAAGACTCCCTTGGATCTTTTAGAGGTAACCTCCCTCTGATACCAATTGAAGTGCCCAGATCAGTTTGAATCACTGATAGGGGGAGGGGGTCAATCAGTGATCCTTTAAAACTTTTTACTAATTGATTCTTAATCAATTAAACCTCTATGGCTGGTTAAAGCCTCGATCCACTCCTCTTGTATCTCTCACCTTTCCACGAATGATGCAGTAAATGTAAAGGCACTGGACACAAGGATTTACAAGGTTCGGCACCAAAGGCCTACATCCTTTCCATGCTCTCCTTGCATGGATTCTCCATTATAACCTGTTAAAATTACAATGGTCGATACAGCTTCCCACCGTATCTCTCCTGAGTCCCACAGGAGGGTCTTTATACTGTGTCCCATAGTGTTACCAGAGTCCCACTGGCCTACTCCAGAATCCCACTGGAGACTTCCTCCACCCTGAGTCTCACAGGGGTCTTCTCCTGGCTGCTCGAGTCACACGAGTAGCTCTTCTTCTTGTTCATCTCTTCAAGTATCTTCAGCAGTCTGGGATAAAGACTGCTGGCCTTGCTCTGTACCTCTGATCACTTGTGATGATCAGGTCTTCTCGTCTTGCTCAGGATTTATCTCCTTCTTCTCATGATGACCTGGCCTCTCTCTTCAAGAATCTTCAACAGCCTCTGAAAAGGACTATTGGTCTTGCGCAGCAATCTTCTGATCACTTCACTTGATCAAGCTCTTCTCAAATACTGAAAACTCAGACAAACAATATCTTTCGCTTCAGTCTGGCTCAGTCTCACTCACTTCAACTACATGCACTGAGTGCATGGCAACTCTGATTCTTCTTGTACTGATTGCATGGCCTTCTCAATTCTCTTCAAGATCTTCAAGTCTTGGAAAACTCAATTGCACACAAGCAGATTTAGCTTTGTTCACGTGCGCACGTGCATGCATGCATGCATGCACTCTCCTCTTTCTCCTTGGTGTGATAAACCCTCAAAGGGTATATTCTCTTTGAGCACACACCTTCTCACTCCTTCACACGTTTAATTCCTTTTGATTACACACACATATTTCTGTGTTATACTTTGTGTGAGTGTCCTTCCTTTTCTTCTTCTAAATGCATACACACTTCTTTGTGCACACACATAGGTTTGGCCTTCTTGTCTCTTTGCACACAAAACTTCTTCACTTTGGCACACACTTGAGCTTGGCCTTCACACTTGTTAAGAACACACAAATTATATAAATTTTGTCCACATGGGTGCTAGCCTTGGACTTGTTCTTTCTTTGCACATACTACTTGATGTAGTCTTCCTCCTTATGCACACACTAGGGCCACGGCCTTCTCTTGTTCACTTTGCACACAAGGCACTAAGGCCTCGACCTTCCTCTTGTTTTGCACACACACAAATCTTGGTGTAGTTCTTTGTGCAAGCCTCGGCCAATTCCTTCTTTGTGCACACACTTAGCCAAAGGCACTTCCACTTATCTTGCACACACAAGTTGTGATGGCCTTCTTGTTTTTCACACACCAGCCGTAGGGCCTTCCTCCTTCACTTGGCACACACAAGAGATGTGGTGGCCTTCCTTCTTTACTATGCACACACAAGAGGCAAAGCCTCGGGTCTTCTTCCCCACTTTAGTGCACACACACAAGGTATGCAACCTACTGCCGCGTAGGGTCTTGGTGTAGCAAGCACACAGGGTGTGAGGTGCAAGGGCCTCCTCCTCTTCTCAACCGCCGCGCAAGTGTGCAGAGTGAAACACCGCGGGCTCACAAGTGCTTACCGCGCAGGGGGCTGCGGTGCACAGAGGGAGCGCGCAAGTTGGCGCAGCCCAACCTCTTCTTCTTGTCGCGCAAAGAAGCAGCGCGCAAGGGACTTCACCGCGCAAGTGTGCACAGGGCTTCGTCTTCGCGAGGCAGAGGGCTCTCACGGGACACAAATCTTCAACAAGAACTTCAGAAAGCACAACCATCGCCTCGGGCTCTCCTTTTATAGGCAGAGGAGAGGCGGTTCATCCGTGTGAGATAATTCCAAATCCCCGAAAGTTTTGGTTCATTAAAATCTTTCCAAATCTTGAATTTACTCTCTGTTTCACGCAGCTTCTTTTATTTTCTCTTCTTCACGTGATCTCTACTTAGGATATGGAATTCCCAAGGTTTCTTCTTAATCTTCTTCATCTCCTCTTCCATATGTGTTCAATACTTAGGAGGGACTTCTTCAACTGAATCTCATAAATCACACATGAATTCTTCAACATTCTTCATTGATCTAATCAGAGATCAATTGGATCTTCTTCTGATTCACATGTACTAAGAGTTAGTACATGGACTTCTTTAATCCACATCATCCACTTAGAAGTGGTGGATGGATCTCTTGATTCTCCTCATGCATTGTCAATACAATACATGGTCTTCAAACAATGTTGTGACATTGTATCTACTTGATAAAAGTTCTTGGAACTTTAAGAACAGCTCAACAATCGTCTGATTTTCATAGAGAATGTTTCAACCACAACATCCTATGTCACTTAGTGAATCTCCTAAGTGACATGCATCTATGTACCATGGCCATTCTCCATTCATCACCACCACCATCACAACCTTTTTCATACACATATTGAAACCCCTTGACATCCATCCATTCATTCCTTGACAACAACATACCTCATTGACAACAAATGCAACATAGTGCACTTCAAGAATATAGGGATGTGTTTCCTATTTTATTGTACTATTCTATATTTTTTTGGGTTGATATTCCTATTTTAATTATGGTACACTTCTCCATGTGGAATTTTCTTATATTAATACAGACTTTTTTATCTTTACTTCTATAATTCATGTGGAATAAATTAGTCCCACTTTAATTTTTTATGATGCAATGTAATAGTCTCCAACCCATGGGGTTCAGGAATGCCATTCAGGCCATGTTAGTGACGACTCAATTATCGAGTGACCATGGTACCTAGAAAGTATTAGGACAATCGATATGTTTTTGATATATCATGTCAATGTACCTTAGATGGAGTCAAAATGAGAAGAAATGGTTTATTGTATTAAATTTTTATCCCCTTATAAATATTTCTCATTTTAAAACAAGTTTTCTTTAATTGTGTATATATTATCCCTTTAAATGTTTTTAACATTATCCAATAATAATTTATACTATTTAATGATTAAATCGAAATCATATCGTTCAATGGGATTTTGAATATTATTTTCTAGTGGATTTAATCATTTTTTGGTCTCAATTTTGATTCTTTGAGGCATAACAAATTTTATGAAAAATGTTTTCCATGTATGGTGTATTAAAAAGAACTGAGGTATTTTAAGGAAGGATATTAGGTCAACTAAATTACTATTCAAAATCATATTCCCACATTCAAAAGGGTATTAATTAAATTATTACACTAGTTGAAAAGAATTTTGGAAAATCCATTTTTATCCCTTTAATTATAATGTTTCAATATGCAATTTACATGGATTCAACCACAATAAAAGTTCACTATAAGATATATTCAATTCGAATTTTCGGAAATGAATTTTCATACAATTTTTTTTAGTTTGTTATTTTTTAATTAATGGTATTTTTAATTTCTAAATATGGGTTATTTTTTTATTGTAGACTTTTTTATCATATGCTTTACATTTTATCTAAAAAATTTATATCATTTTCAAGGGTAAACTAGTAATGATTATTTTTAATGTAATATATTAAAAAATAAGTCACTTCAAATTTTAAAGAGATTCCTTTGATAGTGAAATGTGTGTATATATTTCAAATCAGTTTTAAAAATGTATTTTAATTTAATTTTATTATGTCACCTCATTTTTTTATATTAAATATGACATAAAATTGTTAGATTTATGTTAAATTTTATTACATATACATATATCAGTTCATCAGAGTGGGGATCATTAGGTGGAATTGAGTTTCAAATAAAATCATCTATTTAAAATGGAAAAAATTGATTCCCTTTATTAATTTAAATAAATCCTAATTAACCAAAAAAGAATATTGTTAATAATTTCAATATATTAAAAGATATATTAGATTATTGATTTATTCTCAGGTAAATAATGTACAATATCACTTAATAATTATAAAGCAGTTTAACAAATCAATTTGTTATAAAATAAATATTTAAGGTTAAATATCGGAGTATTAGTTCTTTTTATAGTTTAAAATAAATTTTATTTTTAATGAATAGATTCACAGTAAAAAATAATACATGTATTTGAAATTTGAATACAATATGATCATTCTCGAGATGAGTCTTAGTCTACTTCACTTAGTGATCACCTGTCAACAAGTATTCAATATAAAATATATATTTAGCCATAAACATGATTAGGTTATTAATAGTATACAAACTATTTAGACCACACATGTCTTATTCCATAGTTTCCATAGGAAAACAAAATGATGTAAGTCACACGTGTCCTCTTCCGATGTTTTTTCTGGTAATAATGATAATTAAATTTTCATATGATATCTATTTATCTTCAAGTTTGATGTAGGAGATATTTTTCACATATAAAATAGTGTATAGAACACACAGCTTGTAATATAAAGGATAAAAATAAACTATGTAACTAAAATTTATAAATGGATAGGAATTATTGGCATGTATTTATTTTTATCTTATGAATTGTGGAATATAATGAGACATTAAATTCTAGTAAAATTTATTAAAACTGGTGTATAAAATATTGTTGTATACTCCTTAAATTCAAGACTGTAGAAATACAATAGATGTTTATTTTTCTTTAGCTACCATATTTGGGCATAGCCATGTAAGATCTTGTAATGATCTATAACTAAAAGTTCATGTATAACATTCAATAAGATATTATTTCTGCGTATATCATTTGATTTTATCACCATATTCAATTAGAGAGTCTTCTTCTCTTTTTATCAGTAGAATGCATGTGTATCCATGTGAGAATCTATATATATTCGTCCTCATTATCAGAGAAGACACATATTTTAATTATATTTATTTATCCATTATAAAAAAATCATTAAAATAATCTAAGAATTTAATTCAATAATATATTAGTTAGAGGAACTAATTAATGTTTAATTATTATAGAAAAAGAATAGGTGATTTCTAGAACAAAGAAAACACTCGGGTGGTATATCAATTATGCAATTTTCCAAATTTATAAGCAGGCTGTGAGACACATTTTGATGGTGTCTTTTTCTAGATGTGTGATGTTTTATATATTTCCATAATTCTACACTAGTGGTGTCTTAGTTGCCAATGATTCATCCTTCTATATGTGATTCTTCCAATGGTAGGTTAGGAAGGCAGTGTCTCTTACATTTCCAAAATTCCCTTCTAACTGTGAGATATATTGGAATTGTGTGTGGTTATTAGTTATTTATGATGGTGACTAATTCCTAGAAGTGTCTCAAACATAATTTTGACCCATTATTAGGAAATATTTAATCACCTTTCACTTATTATATGATACTTATAAAAACCTGATCTCATAAATAATATTATAGTCATGATTTTAGGATCATTTAAACACAGAGATCATGAATATTTATTTTATTTTGGGGATTTCATTGTTGTATTCAATGAATTTGATTGTGGATCCAATATTGTATTATACCATTTTATTAATTAATTTTCTATATTGTTTTTATCTATGTAATCATCTATTTATGTTTTTTATGGACTTTGGATATATGGACTTCATAAAAAATTCACCTTTTTATATGATTAGATTACGTAATGTTCATTAATATCCAATATGTGAAACATCAGTAGAAATTATTTTCAACCCATCCACCATAAGTTGGCATAACATTCCATAAATTTCATTTCCAATATGAATAAACTACATTTCATTTAATTTATTAAAGGGTGTTCACACTGATTCCATCCATGGATTAATTAGAGAAATTATTGAAATAACCATATAACCATTACTATATACAATATTTGATTGAAATATTGTTACATATATGTCTATCCGATTAATTAATTGCTCAATTGTAAGGAATATATATGTTTTTAAAATTTGGACATAGATTTTTGTTGATTACATAAGAACGTTAAATTTTTTGTCTATTTAAATAGCCACATTATTTATTTAAATATGTTATAATCATGCTATCTACTTATATTAATGAGTAAGTGTACTTTCAATACATTTTTTTCAAACATTGGTGATTATTAAAATTATTATTATGTATTTTTTTTAAAATTTTATCTTATAATGAATGATTTATAGTACAAAAAATTATTTTTGTGGGACAACATTATATTTCTCCTTGATAAAAAAAATAGTTCTCATGAGACTAACTAGTTTGAGAATAATAATATATTTTTCCCTAATAAAAATAATTCCTATAAAAAGAAATGTGATAGTAATATAATTATTTATTTTCATAGGTAATAGAATTAGTCATCAAAAAATATGCATTTAATCACTAGGGAACCTGTTATTTTTATCCTTGTGATCAATGTTTTTAATTTCTATTAATTCCTGTATTATTATCTAGGTTTTAGTTAATTATCAAATTATTATTATGTATTCTTTTATAAATATTTAATTAATTCCATGATCTCCTCATTTCTATGTATTATATTACTGTTATTTTCATCTCACAAAATATTATGGTTCAATTTCCATGGGATATGAATAAATGTACTATGTATGAAAATTCTAGAAAGAAACCTGTTTAACGAAATTATGGGTGAGTTTAAAAATTTATTAGTGATTATGAATCTACTTATGTGGAAAAAGATTCCATTATCTAAGAACAGAAGTAGTATTTTTTATTATGTTTTTTCATAATTCTAAAAATATATAAAATAATATTGTGGTGGTTATATATATAATGCAATATTTTCATTAATTCATATAATAACATGATAGTTATATCAGACAATCTGGAGTTCTTATTGAATCCAATAGGTATTTTTGTTTTGTTTATGGAACCGGATCTAGGAGTGTGGGTCTGATGTAGAAAATTGAATTCATTTGAATTAGGATATATATTTTTAATGTGGATAGGGGTGTGATTTGGAAAATGAATAAAATTCATATGGTTAAGAAATAACATTCTATGACTATCTAAATAATAAAAAATATATAAATAAAATAATATTAAATATGCGATTAGGGATATTTAATAGTGTGACTATAATGAATTATAATGGTAATTAAAGATACCAATATATTTGAAAAAATCAATAAATATTTTTATTACCAAATTCACATGTTTATATAAACTATTGTTACACCAAATAGTGGGATGCGGCATATCTGATTTATGTTGCATGAATAAATATATAAATATATAGTTTTCAATAATAATCTTTATTTAATGAGATATAAATAATTTCCGCATTCTATGTTAATTATAATTGAATTCAGTTTTTGATCATTGCATCATTCTCAAATTCAAATATTTTTAATCGAAGATGTCCAATATCATTTGAAATATAGATATAAAATTAAAATTCATCAATAATTTAAATTAATGAATATATAAAATATTTGTTGAAGTGATGAATAATAATATTTACTGATCAAAAAATTATTTTTTATTAATATATTCTAAAATAATCTCTTATAAATTTATATGAGAGAGAATATTTTGAGTAATAATAAATCCATCCTTGAGATTAATAGAGATTAATAAAATTATTGATTTGAGAAAATATTTTTCTCTCTTCAGAGGCCATGTTCTAGTAAATCACAGTCTTTAATATAATTAGTCACTAATTAAACTTATTCACGTTGTGTAAATTTGTTAATCAAATTTTTTTGATGAATTAAATCATCTACCGTGTTAATTTAATAGACCCCAGTTTTGAGGTAGGTCCATGTTTTTTGCTACATATTTTATGTTTGGTGTAATTGGGGAGTATTTTTCGATGTTTTTATATGGAGAGGCATGAATGGAATATATAACGATGTTATGGTATATGAATGAAACATATAATCAAGGTGTAATATAAATTCAATATGTGAATGGTTAGTTTTGATATTGATTTCATGGGAAATTCCATGGAATAATCTGATAGAGTAAATGGGGTTTTTTAAAAGGCTAGCTAACACCATTGATGATGTCGAATTATATTAATGTCATGAATGAATTTTTTTTATTTTATAATTGGGTGATGAAAATTTCGGTGTATGCAACCCTTAAAAAACTCATGATGTGATTTTCTTATTCACCAAATGAATATGGTCTGGTCTAGCCTATTTAATAATTATATCAATCCATCCAACTCCAATTATTTTCTTCATATAAGTATTTATACCATAGGTTCTCCTAAGAACATTTAATGGATATTCATGTTCCATACATCAAATTCAATTAATATTTTTTTAAATTTTAAAACAAATAGAAATGGGTAGAAGATCCTCGATCTATGGATTTCGGTAGTTTGTTTTACCAAAGAAACCTTAGGTATGTGGTTTTTTCTTCATTCCATGATTATTATAATGTGAAGGGTCTTAGTTTTCCTAATTAAATCCATTATATTTTTAAATTATTTTACAATAATAAAACTCTACTATACTACTATCGTACATGTTTTCTATTGATAATGGATTATTAAAATTTCAAATATTAATTAAAAATAATTAAAATAAATGTTTTTCTTAATAGAATAATGGTTTCGGAACATTTTTTATAATGGTAGGGTTTCATTTGATGAATGTAAATTCACATGTTTACTGTTAACTGATGATATTTATTTTATAAAGCATAATTGAAACTAAGATGGAAGATAATGTTGAAAAAAATGAACAATATATAATTTATACCAAATGATATCTTATTTGAGGACATGGAACTCCTTGTGAACGTTTGTATTTTACTTGGGCTCTATGGATTATTACAAGAATACATTACATATATGAGTAATTTAGATTAATTAATTGATTATGTCCTTCCAAAAGAAAAATTATTTCAATTATCCTACATTTTAAATATATTAGTATCATCATTATTGGTTCTTTATAAAAATATTTTTTTACTTATTATATTATTCCCCCTATTTTGTTTTCATTTGATTTAAAAAATATCAATTTATATTGTTTTATTGGAAAATTCAATTATGGATTTTGAGTTACACTTAAATACATGAAATATTTATGAAAGTGAAAAATTACTCTCTTCCATTATAAATCAACTCACCAATTAAAATATATTGAGTTACCCCTAAATACATGAAATTTATACATTAAAAAAAGACTCATTTATATTATATGAATAAAAAAAAGAGATAATGATAGAAATGTACCGAAACAATATTTGTAGAAAAACAAATTTCATATAATTCACCCCCATTGAAAACATAATACATGGATTAGTATGTATTCTAAAAAAACATATCAACTTGTGGATGTTAATGAACAACAATTTTCATCATCATCAACTATGTTTAATCATTAAAAAAAATTTGAATATTAAAAAAAATATTTGGAATTAATTCTTATTTAATGTCACTATTTCCTACGCAATCATTAAGAAACTGAAATATTTTCCTATATATGTGGATTTTGATATTTATATATGAATTATAGAATGGAGTATTATAATATGATTATTATAATAAAATATGATATATTTTTTTCATTTTGAAATATAAATATTATATTTCATCCATCTTCGAAATCATTTGAAAAAAAATAATTAGTAGAAACAACATATTTTCCCCCAATAGTATTCTTATTATTATGCATTGTTACATTCAGTTCGAAAATCAAACCACTGTCAAAAAATGAAAAATCCCACTCGTATTAGACATTAACCAATATAATAACCTACCATTCATTATTAATTATATAAGATAGATTCAAAAGATATAAATTCTTTTTAAATATCATATATATCCCTATAAAATTAACAAATATGAAAACATTTTAAAATATATAAAAAGGGACTACTTTTGGTCAAATTGATATATGGTACATAGTTTAAAAAATATAATATCGGGTTCTTAAGTTGTGATATAATGTGGAATCCAAATACATCTTCTAAATTTCACATGATTTACACACATAAATATTTAAATTAATCAAGATAAGAGTGATGTTCACATTCTTCTTTGATAATTTAGGTTCCCCCAAGATGTTGTCAAGATTTTTATACAAGGAATGATATTTTTATTCCTTGTAGAATGTTTCTTAATAATTATTATACTATTATATAATTATGAAGAAAAGTATTTTTTGGTTTTTCCATTTGTATATCCTATTCATTCTATCCAATTTAAAAATTTAATTATTATATATATTTCTATAGAATGAACCAATATTTTCTCTTCTGGTATGGAAATAAATCGATGGAATCTTATAGTTCAGCCTCTTCAACTTGAAAGAAATATCATAATACAATTTTTTATATTTTTATGACAAAATCTCAATAAAAATATATTTTATTTTTATTATCCACATGGTTCCTATAATATTTTATGAAATAAGTAATGGAATAGTTTCTTATGTGGTATTTATACAAATATATTTGATCAATTCATCATGGTTTCTCCACCCCATGGGATGGACTCTATTATTATTCACCATGGTTAATTTTGATCAATTACATTAGTAATCCATGAACTTATAGGAAATGTATGATGTATTATCTACTCTATAAAATTGCATCCCACAGTCATCAGGCTAAACCGAGATAATTTTTATTTGAAAATAAATTTTTACTAAAATTCCAACCTAAGAACATATTCATTATCAAAAATAAGAAAATAAATCATTTTAATCGCATTTATTAGGTTTCTAAAATTATAAAATTATCACCAAATTTACCTCAAATTATCAGTTTCATGTAATTGATGAAAAATAAACATCTTCCTATTAATTGTGGAATTTTAGTTTTTAATATATGGCCATTTAATATAAACCCATAACATTTTTAGTTAAATTAACTTCAACACTATTTTGGAAATCACACTTCCAAATAATTGATTTTCTAGAAGCTTCCCAACTATATATTCAATTATCATCACTTTTAAAAAGATACTACATGTCATATTAGTCAAGGAGGATCTCTTCACATATAATGAAATTGGGATTCTTTATATTGATATTTTACCATAGTAGAAAAATAACCCATTCACTTATTAAGATTAGCGATTCAATTTTTTTCTTGATAAAAATTTGTGAATACCTGAAATCATACTCACCTCATTACCTCCCCATCAATACTCTACATTTAATGTAAAATAATTCCACAAAAGAATTAAGATAATTTGGTTGATATCTTTGTTCCTAAATGTGGATAGTAAGGTTGAGATGTTTTTATCATCCAATTTTTCCATTCAATTAATCCATTAATATTTCATTTTTCATTAATGTAGGTGTTTTATAATTTTTTCAATAAATGATTCACATATCCACTGTTTGTTTTTCTCTATTTTTAAAAATAAATATAATTTTCATTTCTAATTTATTTATGGAAATGTTTTTTTAAAAAGAAATATAGATTATTCATTTTCTTCCCAAATTTGTGGGATAAATTGGAAAATATGTAATATCGTGGTCAAAGAAGAATCCATTTTTTCCTCTTCATCTAGTTATTAAAGGTCATTATCAATTTCCATGATAAAGACATATATGTAACTAATTTCAAAATGTAAAAATTATTTGAATATAATTATATTTTAGAGTATATATATTTAATAGTTTTAATAAACTCAAATTCTATAGCCTCATCACATGTTCGGTTTCCACCTTTAAGAGGACCACTCCCATTTTATTTAATTAATGATAATTTTTCATATTTATGAGAAAAACATTATAATAGATCATTTTTTATCATTTGGGTTTTGGTCAATTTCATTTCCTCTCCCTTCCTCATATTAACCATTTTTTTAAAATCCCTTATATTTTGTTTAGTTGGTGTGGAGAAAATTTCATCCAACTAATGAAAATATAGATCAACATAAAATATTAACATCATATTAACATTAAATAAATTACAGAGGGGAAAAATGATCCAATAAAAGGAAAACCATACTCTAATATAGCTGGATGATCCTAAAGGATCATCTATATTCAAATAAAAGATTTAGGAATCAAAAAAGACATCATTTATCAATTAATAATTATTATATATATACCAACTTACACATGAACCTATACCCCTATTATGAGTAATAAAAAAATAAGAAATTATTAAATCTCACATATGTTTAAAATTTAGAGATAAATTATGAGAAAAATAGGGTTTTATATGTTAACCATCTATATGAAGGACTACTACTTGTCATGTTAGACTATTTTAAAAACATGGAATTTAATATCAATATTACGTCTATTTTTTACAAGTGTATTTATATTCATAATCAATTTTAATGATGTTATATTATTATCTATATGATATAAGGTATAATCCACTTCCAATAGTTGAATGATCAACATGGTTTAAATAGAAACTACATGTTCATTAAGACAAATCTGACATATTTTCTAGTGTGAAACATATGATTCATAATCCACCAAATGTAATATCATAATGAATATTATTTTTCAATTTTTTGACTGATTCTAGACACTTTATCTAGGGCTCAAATATGACATGGGTGTGGCTTTTGTTTCCCACCATTCTCACTTTACAATGGCAGATGTATTCCATCAATTTCATAGTTGATTTCTACACATTGATGGATATAGGATTGTGGAATGTGGGTTCCTTCTTCTGGGGATTCCACATTTGTGCAGTTTTTCTAGTTCGAGTCTCCTTTAATGATTTGTTTCATGTTATTGAAACTAGTTCCAAATTTCATTTCAAGATGGATACTGGTTTTTAACACTTATTCTAAAATAATAGATTATGAATATTTGGACATTAGATAGGTTAAATTGGGAATCTATAGGTATGTATTAAAATTGGGTATACTGGGGACTAGTAAATTCGTTTACATTTTAGGGATTATCATGTGATGCATCATAGGAGTGGATCCAAAAGAATCTTGTGTCTATTAAGATGTAATGAACAGTAGGAGTATAATCCTTCCATGTTTTTTTATGTAGGGAATCACATGTTTGTTACATGGAGTTTTTATTAGGATTTAGAGCATGAGATTAACATCTTCCTGAGATAGACATAGGGTAAATGTCTTGAATAGGTAACAAAGACCAATGTTTAATGTCTTGCATGAATAATGCCAGATCATACTATTGATAATGACTGATTGGTTACGTTCGTATGTATGAGGGAAGATGTCACACTTGGGTGAATAGATCAAAATTCATTATTGATGAGGAAACCATGGTCTGTCCCTGTGAGGGAATATGTAACACCTAGATGAATGGAACTGAATTTTTTACGGAGGAAACCTGTGAGGTCTATCCCTGGAAAGTAAGATGTCGCACTTGGATGGATAAATCAAAACACCCATTGAGGAGGATCCATAATGTATGTGAAGGATGTCCTATTGAGGTAGATATATGAGGGGAAATCCTATGAGGAATGATTTCACACCTAGGATTACCGATGTCGGTATTGACCTGTAGGGAGGAATCCTACATACATTGTTTAAGATAAAGTGATAAAAGCCCACATAGTTTGATGTACAGTATAAGGTCATGTGAGAGGACTGATCCATGAAGTTTAACATCATGTAGTAAGGAATATCTTTTTGTTGAACTAATTTCATTGACAGATGGTGTGAGGAATACACATGGAATATTCCATTTGTAATATAATCACTCTATGAAAAATGGTGGGGGCCTTACCCATTTATTCTTCTCTTTAGAGGAGGGTCTTGCCATTATGCGAGAGAATACGTATTCCCATGAGATTCATACATGGGGCATCCAATGTTTATTGCATGGGGTTGTATGTGTCAGGTCATTCTATGTCATTCATAAATGGGGTATCCTACATTAATCACACAGGGAAAGGCTATAATTTTACAGCTTGTGTTTTTGGAATTTATCAAGTAGATTAATATTATAAATCGAGGATGTGGTTTTCAGATGTTTAATTTTATGAAACTCAGAAATGGATGATTAGGTCACTTCTCATGGATGATCTAGTTAGGGTGAGAGTAAGATTATTAAGAATTCCCCACTGATTATGCTGCATAGTTTCCCTAAATGGTTACACCCTTGAAGATTAGGTATCTACCACTCATTCACCATTATGTTAGACATGGAATTAGAACTATTGTGGATAAGTGGAGATCAGGTGGCCTGATATTAGGGTCAATATTCATAGGAGAAATTTTCATTAGGTAACCAATTCACATAATACCTTGAAAGGGTATCAGATTCACAAGAATCATAGGGAATTCAAGGTAGGTAACCAGTATGTTTATTAATTAATGATTGTCCAGTTGTGAAAAAAATCACAATTTGGGGGGCTCTAGTACTTGGGAAACAATATTATCAAACTAAATAATTACTTTTATGATTTTAGATTTAGGTAGATCAAGGTTTAGAGAAGGTGGATATATTTTTTATTATATGGAATAGTCAAATGAGTAGTTGCATGAGGATCACTCTATGACATGACAAGTTATGTTTGGGACCCTAGATGTTTTTATCTCCAATGATAAACCATTAAGTGTAAAAAATAATTTGTTTTTTTAAATATCCTAAAATATGGTTATTTTTACATAGAAGAGTATCTTTTTCATCTAGAGGTCATCTCAAATGACTATGGGAGGTGTTTTGTTTATATCGAATATCATCATAACTTGGTTCACAACTCCATTGGAATGGAATAATGTGAAATGCATTTACATCCTCCTCTATTAGGACAAGGATTCACAATAATCTTTATTTGAGATGTTATTTTTCATGATAATATATGGTTTCTTTCCAATGATGTGTGAAATGATACATTATTAGGATCATCATGATTTTATTCATGCAGGGGACTTGGGTGACAATTTTGATGGAGGTTAAGAAACATATCATTTTGTCGCCATTAATGTGAAATTATTTCTCACATAGAATTTAATAATTTTTTGTACTAATAGAAACATGGGTGAAAAAATTTATCTTTCCTAGAATGATAATTTAGGGTGGACATGTTTTTTTTCATCCAATTTTCTTAATTAAAATATGGTCATTTATTGTCTGAGATAATATTTCAATGCCCAAAAATTACACCTCAGAATATGAGCTGACATGGGGATAAGAAGGCTTGATTATGAGGGAAGAACCAAGGGGATTGTCTTATTTTCATTTTTGCATGCAACTATAGGCATGTGTCACGTAAATACATTCTGTGCTACACCGAATCAGTTGGTAGATCCTATAAATAGGTTAGGCCCCCCTTATATAACATGCTAATGTCTCACGAGGTATAAATTTTATATCATATAAAAAACAATCCCATTGTATGAATACCCAAGCCCCTAACATGTATTTCACAACACTACCTCTTTAATTTAGATAATTTTGTGTCCATGAGGACATGTTCTATATTTCAATGAATATATATTAGAGAACACAACTATTCATGAGATGGAAAACCTATTGAACATATCTGAAATTGAAGGTGATTCCACTTTCTGTTGGATAAAATTATTTGGAAAACCAAAGATCTATCAATCTATTAGGGTCATTTATAACACCCATGAAAATTTGGGAATGCCTTCTGAATCCTAGAGGATTGATAAACCAATAATAAACCTTCCATTATGAAATTTTAGGACTGTTGGATTATGAATACGTACAATGAATTTATGTAAAAATGTCACACTATTGGTTCACATGTCAGGAAAATATCAAAAATGAGAACATTAAAATTAATAGTAACCCTTCTTTGGAGAATGAGGTCATTGTTGTCTACCCGCTGAGTGAATGGACCAAAATTGTTATTGATGGCCAACATGATGCCAAATAGTTCCGAAGACACAATTCCAGTTTCGTCGAGAGTAGTATATAGGAAAATAACAATGGATGACTCATATAATTCTATATATGGAATGGAGGGAATTTTATAGAGAAGTGGGAAATGTCATATAGGGTATGTGTCACCTACCTTGAGTACGGGGATGAGTTTCACCATACAAGATTATATGAAGGAGTGTGGACATCAATGATCCACATTTATAAACAAATGTATATCCATATAGATATTTATAGATATTGGTTTATAGGGATAAATACTTTTCTCCTTCACTATGGGGAGATGGGTCTGAGCCTATGTGATGGGCCATGTATCAGTTGAATCTGACCGATTGGATTCCAATATAATAGGTTCTTCCCAAACCCAAATGTTAGGGACCACAAGTAGCATAACCTTATCCATTCACAACACCTTCTAGAGGTGTTGATGTCTGATTTGAATCATTGTTCCCCCTTCTACGAAGTTATTTCATTGATTATCTAGTTGGCCATGTTTTATAATAGTAATTCACATTTAAAATTTATATTGTGGTCAAACCATTGTTTAGAAGTTCCCAAATGGAGAAGGAATGAATAATTAATGGATTTTACTGGAATATGGGAAGTATAATTAGTATTGTTATAGTTGGTTGATGATCAGAAACCATTAGTCCACTATATATCTTTTCTAGAAAAATTCCTCAGTGCCTCGGTACATCAGATCATAGAAAAGAACATTGTCCTACGTCCAGGGATGCTATCGATGCTAAGGATCTGGGCAGCCGACAAAAGGGTGAATCTAGGGGTTCAAGTTTTGGTTTTACTATACAATGGATTTGTCCATATTCAGAGTGGGGAAAAGACTATGAAGATCTATAACCCATTCTAATGTCAGGATTCCTAGATTTTGGTTCTCATAAAAGAATATGATATTTCAAACTCTATCCGCCAGATGAATTATAATCTAGGACCCAGAGTACTCCATATTTCTGGGGACCATCCAGTGGAACCTAGAGATATAGGGGATACAGTTTTCAAAAAAACTATATGAACCTCAAATTTATCTTGTTGACTAATATTTTTAGAATGATTGAGGTAAATCTTTAAGGGAATTACAATAGTCAGAATACATAAAGTCCTTCTAGGGTGGATTACTGATGTCCATAATTTATAGAAACGTATAATTTGATCTATACAAAACACCTCGGTTCAATTGTAATTTTATATGCATCTAGATGTTGATGATAGAGAGTCTCTATGGGGTCAATGAATATTAGTATCGTAATATACATTACCATATATGATGGATGTTTATAGAAGTGTCTATAGAATAATATTACTGCAAGCATATCCCAGGATTATGTCAATAACTAGGAAAAGACATAATAGTGTGAGAACTTTCTTCAATGCATAAGTGTGACCAGGTCAGTAAGAAAAGTGTCAGAACATCATCAAGCTAGGTGGGATACTCTTTCAGGGTAGATCCATGAATTAGAGGAATATCATGTTGGAGATGGTGAAGAGGTTGGACGAGGCACCATTTCACCCATGTCTCTTGGATTGGAAATCATTCTCCAAAATTTTATATGGGAATTGTAGGTAGATCTCAGGCTAGAAACATCAGAGCTGGGTAATACCCAGTAAAATGATGTGGTATCTCCTATTGAAGCCCACTAATGATTCATTCATAATTATTTAGGCATATATTTGGTTTCTCAGGATGAACATCCCCACTAAGTAGACCATCCATCGGAGTATCGAGGACATTGTGTACATGGATGCCTTTTACAATCAGTATGAGTCACATGAGGTTCCCACCATCCTGGTGTGGGTGATGTTCTGTAGTGTGCATGAACATGATCAGATACCACAGAAAAATGAATCACCTGAGGAGATATTAGTTGGTGATGATACATAAGGATATTGGGATATATAATCATAAATATCATCTATGGAGTAGGATTTTCCCAAGGAGAGTGGAATGATCTCCCCTCTATATGAGTTTGTCTTGGTCATATTCCTCAGTTTAAGATTCCTATATTACATGCCTCTTCTAATAAATTCTATATTTCCTTCATGATATATAAATATGATATTTCATGTAAAACATAAGGATATATATGAAAAAGGGTTTCACGTATATAGTGATGTGGATGATCCCTCATGTTCTCTATTGGGTTCTAGAGAACACACTATGGGTCAGGCTCCTGAGGTTGTCACAACTAGAGGTTATGTCGAGGAAGTCATTGTGGTGGTATTAAATCATATTGTCCACCATATCATCTATTAGGGACCATGAATCTACATTCCAATGATAAAATCTACTCTTGGTTAAGAATTAAACTCTAGGATCCTCATTATTATGATCCCATTTCCTTGTTGAAATTCTAAATTCAAACCCATTTGACTCGTTTTCAAATTTAATGGATCTTGTTCATCAGTGTGTTTATCTGTTCTCATGAATCGTCTACTAAACCTACAATGGGAGGTCTAGTGCCATTCACTTAAGTTATTATTAACATTTAGGGTTATCCTATGATGCTGTTCCTTACCAATGTTCTGGGGCCATGCCTCACAAAAATTCTCGACCTCTATATGCTAGTCACACTAACATGAGCTATGTTTGTCCATTTTTTCATCACTGGTCAAATGGACTAACATGATCATATTTAAAGAATTTATAAAGTGAGTGTGTGACTAGTAATTTTATATTTATGATTTCAATTGGTATGCATTCATGATATCATTTCCATCAACTGAGAATATGGCCATTAATGATCGCTAAACCTTTTTCTAGAGAGGGAATCCAAATACCGTCACAGGTGATGTAACAACTATGGTAGAGCATGAATTTTTAAAGAAAAATAGTCATGGAACATATATAAATAAATGTTAATCCTATTTATATGGTACTTTAATTGACATAATGTATCCAGGAGGATGACCTTTCTCTTTATATCCTTTTTTATTTACCAGAATATGATCTGGCACTTATTGAGTTGCGTAGTGACTCTGGTTCTGAGAACATGAACAAGAAATCCATTTTTAAATGAAATAATTGAGGATAATTTTTCATTTCATCACATTTACAATGATTTAATATATATTTAACTCTATTTTGTCCCATCTTAATTGGTTTCACAACCTGAACAATGTACGGTTGGATTCATATACTCTCCATGCACTGGTTTACAACAAGCTTGCATAGTGGGTTCATGCCAAGCTCCAATATTTATATTTCTCCTAAAATAATGATAAATATAATTGAAACCAATTTTTCAATGAGGATTACCATGAAGCTCATCATCTACAGGAATATGTGGATGATCATTCATTTATCGTCAATGCTAATGTGGAGGTAATAAACCAAATGTAGTCTCTGATGGAGGTTGTCAATGATCAATTGAAGGAGGTGGAATCATTGATATCTAGGGACTTGGATAATTAGGACTTAGTTTTCGTCATGGGTGATTATTAATATTTTTGTAATAGGAGGATGATGTAATTTTTAAGAGGTTGGAGTTGGCACTAGAGGCTAAATTCATGTGGTTGGCTTGGCTAGAGCAGTCATTCTCCAGAGCATAACCGTAGGGGAATTTTTTCCAGGAAATAAGAGGGGATCCAATGAGTGGATGAACCTATAGAATATTGTAGGACTTTTTTTAAATTTATCACATACTCTATAGAAAATATTATCTCATATTTTATTTTCACATATCATTCATACTCATGAAATAACCTACAACCAATCTCTATGATCACATGAGCCGGTCTGAGTGTGACAAAAAAGGGATGACCCTATTATTTCTCATTTATATGGGAGTGTCAATAATGAATCAAATACTAAGGGCCTATATATTTTTACTAATCAGTAGTAATGTTTTTAATGAGAGGGTATATAAATCGAAAAGGAGGCTCAAAAAGAATATGTCTCTCTCATCCCACTTTCACTAGTGCAAAAATGGGGTGAGACCAGGGGCATTGAATTCTACCATATAAAATGAGAATGGATTGAATGAATCCTAAGACCCACGATTTAGAAAAAAATGGTCCTGGAATTATGATAGGGGATAACTACTAACCAATTTAAGAACAAAACATCCATTATAATTTTTTCCATAGATGAAGAGACAAATATGAGGGAAAAAACTAATATGTTCCAAACCTGGGAGCTTTCACCAAATAAATCCAAATTATAGTGGGTTAGGTGACATGTATATAAGGTGAGATATTCTATCTAGGAAATATGCATATTATGGGGAAGCGTCAAATGTGGGGGAGGATGAGTATTTAAATTAAGTGACACACAAATCGTGGAGATAGAGGGATTGGATGTTTGAATGGAATTAAATACTATGTGGATTATTCCACTATGGATTATTAATCCTCGGGTAGTTTTATCAGTCAAAAAAAGGTCAACCTTATTATCTAGTGGGAGCATTGTCTTCGATTCTGAGTGATAGTCGATGAACATGAATAGTGTGGTAGGTAACTATCATTGATGGAAATGGTTTCTCATGTAATGGAAAAAGATTATATACAGTTTTACATCATTTAATTATGATGATAGACATTATTAGAAACATTAAATAGTAAGAAGGATGTATATCACAATTTTACATCTTTTAATTGTGATGTTGGACACAAAATTTATGAACATATTGTGAAAATAATGTATTCCATAGTTTAGTGTCATATTGTTGGTAAATGGAAATCGATGTGAATAATACTATTGAAATCAAAGGGGTGTAGGTTTGGAAAATGTAACACCATGGGGGTACTCTCAATAGGTTCCTATAAGGCATGTAGATCATAGATGTCAAGACACTATGAAAATGAACTTGGGTTCATTCACACAATTTTTAATATGATGATGCATGGACATGGGCCCCGAGATTAAGGTCAATGATTTTTGACCACGGGTATAAGAGATCAACCTAAAGGGATATAAATAGAATGATAGAGGTACAACTACACCTAAATTGAGGTCTATGGGGACCCAATGCCATAAAAAATATCATGATAAGTTTTGCATGCAATTTAAAGGCATGATTCTTGGACTTGGCGTATGATTTTAAGGTCATAGAGTTTAAAACATGGGATCTTGGATTATGGTCATAGAATTTGGACCACATTATCTTAGTTTAAGGTCTTAGATTTTTTTTCCATACGATCATACTTTATTGAAATTGATTATAGGCCATATACTCTTATTTTAATGTCATAGGGTTTTGACCAATAACCTGAATACCATAAAAGGACATGTGTAGTGTGGTAGTGTGGAAACCTGACTTTAGTTGAGGGACAGTAAGGCTTAATGACATAGAAAACATTACATAGGTGTGATACACACAAAATATAGATTCATGATGCCCCAAAATTGGCCCATAGTTTATGGTAATAGATTCTGGACCATGTGTACCTGAAAGTGTTGGTCATGGAATGAGGGAGTAGTAATCTGATATGAAATAAAAAAATGGAGTCCCCAGACCCAGTGAAACATATACACGAAATATTAAAATAATTAATGGTTTTAATTTTTAAACCAAGTACATATATTTTATTTTCATGGCACATAGACCATGGGACATTCTGTCTCAATGAAATGATAAAATGATTAAAATGGTTACCTAGCATACATGGAGGAGAATAGAAATCTTCCAAATGACGCAAAACCTATCCCTAAGATAATGTGTACATAGTTTAAGGTTGTGACCCATGGTTATTGACTATTATTTCCTTTTTATCCAGTTGTGAAGAAGGATAATAATATCAAATTGAAATGTGTAGTTTGTAAAAGTGTTTATCCTGATTTGAATTCATGTATATGGAGGCCTACAACCATTGAAAATTTTTTAAGGATGAGTCATACACATTTTAGAGTCATTGTCTTAGACATGGAATCCTATTTTTAGTATATAGTGTTCGGACCATGGGATTGAATACCCTGAAAGGACATCTGTATCATGTCATAATAACATCTTGATGTGAATGAAGGGAATTAGAGACCCTCATGCTGCACAACACATACTTTGGTGACAAATACACAGTTTACATTCATAGTTCTTGGAATTGGACTCCTAGTTTATGCTCATACAGTTCAGAACATGGTATTTAATACCTTAAAAGGTCCACTATAACATTTAATACTGACAAACCAACGTGAATAAGTTTCCAAGGTGGCCCTTATATGGGACATCACATTCATGGGGTGACTTGAACATTGTTTATTTTTTTAATTATTTGACAATGGATATTAGTTAATGGTCGTAGAGTTTGGACCACGGGGTAGTCACATTTCTCCTCCAAACTCAAATAGAACTTCATCCAAACTCCTATGCCAGCATAATCCATGTCTAGTGAGAGAAACAAGTAGTGGTATGGGGTTCACATTGCCTTCTTTGGAGAAAAAAATGGGGGATAAAAGTAAATGAAAAACCCCAGTTTTATTATTTACACATCCTATAAAGTATAGTGAATTGAAAATAACTGAATAATATGCACAAAATGATGACCATGTTCGAAACATTGGTTCTACACCCCTGTCGGTTAAAAATGGGGAACACAAACACATAATCTCCAATTTAATGAGTTCAAAATATTGGATCTTATATTTTTTTAAAAGATTATTCGATGTTTGAGCCTGATATTGGAGGTGAGCTAGTGTGGAATGATATATTCTATTATGGAGAATCATTTTATTGATAGGATAATAATTAATCAAAATAGAGAAATAATAAAGAATAGTAAGGAATGTGAGTAATGTCTTATAAATTATCCATTGATAGGGTCAGAACATTGAAAAAATATATTTTCATCACTTCATATACCCTGATAATGGGAATCAATCTATACGTTTTTCTAAGATATGTCTGGGTTTGTGAAAAATTCCATTATTGTGATATACCATCTATATAATTTATTAAATGAACTCATATTAGGTTGAATTCTAGTTCTATACCAGTCAGTGTGTGGTTCATATCATACATACAATTTGGGGAAACACAATTTTATATGATGAATGGTTATATCTCACTAAAGCACATCACAATTAATGATAGGGTAAGATCACAGTTTAACATATTGTGATATGGACTTTAGTTGGATTATCATCCCATACATGTCATGTTGGGTATCCTAGATGTATATGGTGTTGCTTCCAGTTTATTGTTGTAGAGATTTTAATTGGGGGAAAGAGTGTCCCAACATGGTTTATGTTACATGAAATAGTAATAAATGAATGTGAATGAAGGTTTGAAGAGATGATAAGTACCACAAAACTCAAAAAACCATACACTAAGTATACATCATACAATTGGGGATTAAATGGAATAGTAGAGGGTTAATTAAGGATGATGGTCCAAGAATGAGATATCAGGGCATCAATACATATCCCATATCAATGGGAATCAAGCCTCACAAAGTTCTGGATCACGATGTTGTAAGAGACCAATACCAAAGTGTGATACCCGCTCAAATGAGGATATTGGTTCATATCCTATTTCAGTATGGCGTATCCTAGGTTTATAAAAAATAATTATATTGTTTGACATCATGTTCTAAGGAAATTGGTGTTTCTTTATTCCATATAATTCATACACGTTATCCTTGTTTGACAATGGGAAAATCATCTCACTTTCAGAGGCATCCTCATTTTATACTCAGTAAGATTAAAGTTTTGAATCCTGGGATTGGGGAGATGGAATGTATTTTTCACTAAGATTCCCAATAATTTCAACTGAATGTTAGATAAAGAGGGAATATGAAACCTCTAATGGGTAAAGGTAAATAAATTTGGATTTACCTTAAAAGGAAGTCTTGTGGGATCATTTTACGGTGATAGCATCGTAGGTAAAAGATAAATTTATGGTGAATCAAAGGTTGTTCCTGAAGAAAATAATTATAGATTCCACTGTATACCCCATTAGGATTGGGATGAATCCAAATTTAGTACTCAAAAATTTGGATGAACAAGATTTTCAGAACAACACGGGTGAGGTAAAAAACAAATGGTGGTTGAATGTGCAAAATTTAGGGTCAGAATGCTTAGACTCGGGATCCTTGATTGTGGTCCAAGAACTTGAACATGTTAAAATTGTTTAAGGTCATATTTTTTATACTAGGATATTCGATATAATGATATTATGATGACAAAAAATAGGCAATACCCAACATCAATGGATCTATGGATGACCTTTAGCACGTGATGAAGTCCTAAAGGTGGTGGCACATATTTTAGGTTTGTATGGAATAGACCATGGAATGTAGTTAATTTTCATGATTCTATAAAATAGAAATAATTTTTTAGGGTATTTAAATGTAATTGAATATGTAGTATAAGATGTTTTATTAGGACACAAATTCCCACATACGACACAAATAACATGGAAGCAATGAATCATATTTTGATGGATTAATTCATGGACGGGGTAGGAGGTGGAAAAGAGTTTAATATCATGGGGCATTGAATTGGATACATGATTCTAAATAGTATCTATGTGTCCTCGAAGTAGAAATATAATACATGAATGAATCCAAAAATTCATTCACACCACTTTCACAGTTCATGTTAAACACCATGAAATTTAATGAAATAATTCATGGACCATAAATGCATCAAAGGATCTAAATGGTTGAATTTTTTTTGGACTAAAGAAAATATTTTCCTATATAAATATGGAATACTAAAATCTGGAATACATTATTTTAATTATATATAGTAGTTTAATGTGTTGACGGTGAACCTCGATGGGAAAGACTACCTTTATCTTGTATTATTGGTAATATGATGTCATATTGGCGGACATTTCGTTTTTATTTTGATAAGTTCAGTGGGTGTTGCAGAGAAATAATGGCCAAATCATCGTATTCAATCTCACCATCTTCTACACGATGTTAGAGAGGTTTTTTATTAAATTATCCAATCATCCCATTTTATTTTCCGTTTTTTAAGGATGTATGGTTGGACTATATTTTTTTCATGACATAAAATTTCCTCAAATCAGCATCCCAAATGTTCTTATCATTGTCGACGAGAATAGGGTGAGGAACATAAAATCATAGGATGATGTGGTACATCTTGATTGGAAACATGGATAAAGATTTTTGTTCTTCGAGTGGAATAAATTTTGTAATCATGTAGAATATGTTCATAATGTTAATAATGAACCTACACTGATGAGTTTTCCATGTTTGGTATGGTCGCAGGATGTAAATTTTCCATATTGAAAAGGGCCATGAATTGATTGTGGTGTAGAGAAGCTTTTGTGGTTGATGGAAAATGTCTTAATAAATCCAACACACATTATATCTTATATAAAATTCATTGTATTCAATGAGAATTATGATCCACATATAACCTAGAATCTGAATTTGGTGGGTGATATTCAATCACAATTGATGTAAACCATTGGACATGTCATGGATATCCTATATAATCGAGGATTCTTTTCTACTTGAATATATGGAGGATAATCCCATAAAATCCACATCATTATAGAGTCTTCTAATTATTATTACCACTCTGTAGGGTAACCTGTGATTCATAATGTTAGATTATATCTTTCTATGATTGTTGAGGTGATTGAATAACACTTTATAGATACTCAATTACTTTATTTTTCAAATTTTGAATTAACCCCACAATGGGTTAAAATAAGGGTCGTTGGAAAAAATGAACACAATATTTTTACGTATATACATTCACCATCATCTAAAATGGTGGCCGAGATGACCCATTATTGTTCCAAATGAATTAATAGGCTAATCTAGTCATGTTATAAGAGAGATTAATCTTAGATTTACCAAGTGTTGGATCGACCATTCTATAATCAGGGAATGTAAGTCACCTCTGGCTTTGACAGGAGACAGTTCGTTATCATATGGTAATGCACTTTTGGGGAATGAGATCATATTTTCTAACAATATTGTATCCATTGATCTCATTGAAAATCAATTTTGATTCAATTTTCATTCAAGTGTGCGCAGTCAATATTGAGTTCTAAATAAAGACTAGTAATTAGAGAATCAAACTATTCCACAATAATGTTAAATACATTTAAAAATATGAATGAGTACATATGGATAACATATTTTTGGATAATGAAGAAGATCCCCATGCCTTTTCTGTTGTTCTTGTGATTTTTAGCCTCAAATCAGTTTGGATCCAAGAGGATTCATCAAAATTCATATTCGAACACGACATAGCTATATCTACTATGTGAAAAATCCTCATATATTTATTTGACACGAAAAAAATATTCTATAAGGGTGAGATGTGAAGTCAAAAAATATTCCAGTGCCAAGCCTTTGACGACCTACATTGGGAAAAACACAATCTCAAAATTCTGAGGGATCACTACCCAGCATTCCAATCACCCTGTCAGCATTGTATGATTAAGAATATACATAAATGGCTCTACATGAGACACCAATTTCATATAATTATTCTATATATATTTTATGAAACTTCTACTCTATTGGAAGTAGTGTGAGGCAGATATTCTCTATGGGTATAGTATATGGTTTCTATATTGAGTAGCATCTGACTAACATAGTATAGACTATTTCCTAGGAATTTTTTATTTTTTTTTTGTGAGAATAGAACCGACTGACCATTCCCTGGAAGTAATGTAGAGAACAATAGGATTCCCTAAAATGGGAGGCATAAGAAATAAAAGATATAGTGTACACTTATTGATGTCCTAAAATGATACATCACACTCCTTAACCCATGAGTAAATAGTTTCATTTTTCTCATGATCTTTGTTAAGAGATATTACTTCCAATATATATTTGGGATAAATAAGTGTGTTTATTCTAATTGTAAATTTATTCTATGTTACTCCCATCAATTTCGTAATGGAGGATTTTGGATGATGGTCATGATCTTATAATGTTCGACATAGTTTCCTTTGTATAATAAGTTAAATTCAAGAAACATCTGAGATGTATACTTGAATACACACCAAAAGTGGTTCATATTCAAGTGTCAAAATATGAGGAAGAATTACACTTTTTAAATGTCACTAGGATAGTATTAATTCTATTGGGTTTTTACTAACAATTCATATACATACAATTTGACCAATGTCATAATAATTAGCTTGATGATGTGGTGAACGACCCACTAATAAATGGATCCAATGTTTTTATGGATATGGGTATCTACTAATAGAATAAATTTCATTGGGTTTTCCTAAAGGAATTAAAATCCTCATCCATAGGCGAAATCCACATCTTATTATACATTGAGTATTAATCCATGAATGGAGGTCTTGAAACACTGCACAGAGTCCTTCAACAACTCTTTCCCTATAAGTGGAAAATTATCCTTCATTTAATGATTGTTGAGGTCCAAGAAGTTGACACAAATTATGATATCCCTTTAATATTTTTAATCTAGATGACGTTTTCTAGACATATGGGGTACTGGATCTTCTTGAAATGGTATATATTGAAAATGTTTTCAAAATCATCCTTGGCCATAACACCATGGTATAGTTGATTTATTCTAGTAGGATTCTGGAACCCTGGAAGAATCATTGGGATTCCATGGTATAGAATGGTGATATATATTTTCATACTATACAACGTTCCATTTCTCAATCATATTAAATTGTGGTTCTATTTCAGGAAGGCCACAAAATGCAGCTTCTCCTCTGGTAGCTCGGATTCACTAATCAACATTGTTATGGGATCTTCCTATGTACCAATGTTTTCATAGAATATCTCATCAACAGTGGTGGAAAAACCATATTTACATGAAATATATGAGTCTTAAAATTATTAATCTTTATCTAAGAGAGGATATTCAGGGGGAGAATGCGAATATTCAAGGATATTCATTCAGGGGATGACCCGATGCCGGCTTTGGTGAAAATTAAATATTCATTAAGATGTTCATTCTATAATAAATAACTAGTGGTAGAACCTATCATAAAAAATTCTATCTAGCCTCCTAACACATGTTCCATTGTTGATGTCAAATAAATGGTGACAATGTATCTCATTCAATCTGATATAGTTAAGAAAAACAAATAGGAATGTGAGAAACTATTTTCCATGGGAAAAAGATCTCAATACTTCAATGGAGTATGATATTTTTCAATCGACCAATCCTATCCAGTGTACAAGTATGAGGTAATCCTCAAGCCTTCCTTTTTTTTGGGAATTTTAAAACACCTTTTCATGTATATGAAAAACAAACCCCATTATTTTAGAATTGTTGCCTCTAACCAATGACTAAGGAGAACTAAGGATTCATCCACTCCTCCTCTAGGGTATACTTCATTGGATGTAATGTAATTGAGAGTATATATGAACTCAATACCATAAATATTATCCCAATCTCCCTCTACCATGTATTAGTCAGAATCCATATAGCATGATTCATGAGAGTCAAAAGTGGATGCATCACCCTATAGTTCCCCTACTCGACCGTTTAGATAATTTTTGAGGCACTGGTGTTATGAAAAGGTCAGCACTATATGAAAATAAACACATTATTGAAATAGATGTGTTGTATAGGTTGAATCCTATAAATCAACTAAAAATTGGTTTATTTATATGAATATTTCAGATAATGTATTCATCCTAACTCTTCCTGTATTATTATTATCTCTCTAATAATAACCTTGGATTTTCAAGTTAGAGGGTTTAAAATATTGATCAATCAATACTAGAATTTAGTGTATCAGGGTTCAGTTGTGATTAATCATATATCTAGTTTCTATCAGGCAGTGGATGTTCTCTACACCATTGAACTAATCGGTGACATGTATTGTTCGTATATTCCCCATCAGGATGATTCCCTCACATTCCCTGAAAAATTAGATATGGAATGTGATTCATCTGGCTCATACTTCTGATCATGGTAGGACTTTCTGATAGTTATTCTGGAATTTAATTTTATACATATTTTCAAAGCTTATAGAAGGGTCTCACGCATATCCTTTGTTAATTCGATGGTACCGAGCTTCAGAACCATTTAACTTTTTAGGAATAGGTACATTAAAAATTATACATATGTTGGAAGGGAATATTTTTTCCCATTTAGGGATTCTCCTTAATATGGGGAATAATAGTTTGAACTAAATGAATTACTAGGTTATAACAAGTGAAGAAAATATGATAGTGCTGAGTGGCTATTGTTATTTAATCTACCCTCAAGTGAATTCATGTTACATGAGGTTCATCCCTGGTAAGACATAGATAAGGATGGCTTGATCATAAGTGAACTTCTTGGAAAACTAATACAAAAATTTATGGGGGCATGCCTAACAAACTAGATTGGGAGGAATGTGTCAGCTAACCTGTGTGAAAAACCTACAACTTGGTATTTGTAAAATCGATGGAATAATTAGGCAGATTATTCTTTGGGATCTCATTCCCTCAACTATTCCTTTGATTATTTCAACTAGAGATTCCAGTCGGTTTTCCCTGGAATTCATAACAACATGGAAATATGAAGTGATCTACCATTTCAACAACATTCACAAATTCATACCCATATTGCTCATTTTTGGAATAGTCCTTAGTGGGAAATACCTTAGGTAATCCTTCTAAATCAAGAGGCATAAATTATTAGATTGTGAAATATTTCATCGATGTTGTGGGGATTCAAAATTTTCTTTGTACCACAGTTTTTTGATCTTCTGAGACATGGAAGGTTAATGTCGATGTTGATGCATTGGATAGTGGTGTGTGAAAATAATTCAAGGTTCAGTCTTTAACAGTGGTCGTAAATAATACCATGAACATGAGAAACGTATTTCTTCACCAACCAATCCTCAAACATCATTTTCCCATAGTTAGATTTCTAATTCCATTATCAAGAGCATTCACTGCCACTTTCATGGTCGTCCATGGCATGGTTAAGTAGCATTTTAATTTCAAGAAACATGTCTAAACCATGACCCAAATGTTCTTGAATACTATATTTTACCATTTTTAATTCATTGATTATGTTTCCAAGGATCCTACGATACTGTAAATGATTGTGATTTCCAGTGAATCCAACCCCATGGGGCATATTACGCTCTCTAAATATTCAAACACGCTTCTCTATATCATCAGTGAAGTATCTAAAAACCTCATAGTTCCCAATGAAATAGGACCATTTTTTACATTCATGGAAAATTTTATCGAATCCTATCCTTTTTAGGGGACAAAGCCAAATTATCCTATTAATAAAGCTTTGCATGGTGATTTATTCCAAAGGGTTTTTATGCTGGTTGTGGATAAATTTGGTATGGATTATTTGTTCGGTCAGAAATAACACTTCTGGCATGTGGAACATTTCATGCATTAGAGTGGGAGTATTTAAATTTATAGGCATTATCATGGGAGCTCCATGGGAACTCGGTGTGACTTTTGGCTTGAATTGTGCGAAGATTTCACCTGAAACATATCATTTTCAAATACCACCAGGAATCCACCTTTGATATTTTGGGGGATGCGTATAGGGTCTATATAAATATTCATATTAACAGCACATAATAAAAATTTATTAGTATATCTGTATGTTGAGTGAATATGTCAGTCTGATCCACTAGGTTACAGAGACTCAAACTCACTCATCAGATCTATAGTTGCATTTGATGTGGTTGTAAATACTTTTCCTGTGCATGGTGGATCTAATCTAATATTTGATTGTCATACGAAAGAATATTCATATACAAATGAACTTTATGGGTAATTTTTTGTACCAAAAAGGTTGGTCATCATAGTGTCTAGATAAAACATTGGAGCTAGGTAGTGTCTTTAGGTTATTGGGTCCCCCAAAAAGTCCCACACCATTAAATAAAGTGGTCCCAATTCTATAGTGGGTCACACATATCTTTTAATGGGTGAAATAAGGGATTTGAAATATATGGAGGTCTTCATACATTTCTGACCAAAAATAGGTATGTATTTTTGTCCAATTTTATATTTGTGTTATGGGTTTCCAAGGCATTGATGAAGGTATTGATAGAAGCGATCAAGTAATCTTAGCTAGGATCTCTATCCACCAATCTGTTAAATGACATATACACTCAAAGAGTGGTATCATCCTCTTAGAGAGTATAACTTACTGGATCCCAATGAGGATAATCATTCTTCTCCAGTAGGATCGAGAACTTATTCCATGGACTTATTCCATATCCCTAGATTTATACCCTTAATAGTTGTGTTAGACTCCATGTTGAAACAATGAAATCATACCATGGAGGTATTTATCCCCATGGGAGGATTTGTGTGATATTTTAAGTCATTTATATAATTTTGGAAGTTCAAAAAAATGACTTCAATGGAAATAATTTTGTATTCCCCGTATTTATTGAGTATGGATGCTATTGTGATTTCCCTCTCAACTTTCAGTGAAGCCTCTAAAGGATAATATTGATCGATATGTATATTAACATTCTTGTTTTTCTAAAATACAAGATATGATAAAACATTATGGGGATCTCTGTGTCTGAGAGTAAGACTCTCCTTATGTGTGAGGACACAATCCATAGGTTCTGCCTAGAACTACATGTCCCCATTACTACAGTCTTCCAAATCATACCATGTGTCGGTTCCCATATACCTTTGATCCCTAGGAATCTCATGGAAAAACAATTTAACCATGGATGTATATGGGGGGGGGGGAAATCTCATCTCATTCATATGGTCCTTTCATTAATAAGATTAATATAAAATTGTATGGTAAAAACATTCCTCATTCTACGATATTTATGGCAATATATTCTTCTTCCATAACCTGGATGAGTAATATGAGGTTCTAAACATAGGTCTGATGAAGAGTCTTATAGTAGAATTATGATGCATTGTGCTAATCTACTAGGATGTTCATGATATCAACCATCCATCCCTGTTACTTGGTGGTATTTAGGTTCTCTTAAGTCCTTGTGTAGGTTTAATGTTGATCATGTGGGTGGGGAAATGTCTCCCAGCTAATTTTGGGGAACACATATTCTGGTCCGCCTTGACGGAAAATAGAATGTCAGTGTTTTGATGTCGCATGAATAATGACACAATTAATTTCCAATTGGTCACCAAAACCTCCCACATAACGACATTATGATTGGAAGGTTCATGTAGTTGGTAAGCTAAATCCCTGGATGGAACTAATGGAGATAAAGCTGTAAGAACAGATTCAGACAAGTTCAACAAATAATTTTTTCATAGAAGAATCACCATTCAAGTCAATGGCCTTCTACATACCATGACGTCTATCGGGGGATGTTCCATCCTTATCATCACATCCCAATAGGATGGGTTGTTCATTAAATCCCCATGTGAGAGGGAAGTGCATACCATGTACTTCTCATTGGAGTACACTACTTTGAAATGAATCAACCCAAAACATATCATTTCATCAAAATCTAGGATGGAGGTACAGATTAGGAAACTAGTATTTATGATAAAGGATACATTGAAATCCCTTGGTTTGGAGTTAAATCATCCATCCACTGTATATAATGATCGAGTGATGTGGTTATCCTATGGACCATGCCTTCTATGATTAGTAATGTGAACTATCCGGATCTATCCACATATTATGGATGTTGGAAAGGACGATCCTTCTTCATGTCCTATTTTACCTTAAAATTTGAGAGGATAATGTGTTCAATGATGACGTGGATCCTTTCACTCTTACATCAACAATGGATAGTGTTATCCCAACATACCTGGGATAGTTCATTTGGTAAGGGAATATTTTTAACGTTGAGATATCCTTTGTAGTAATTAATGTTAGGACATGGTGTACATCCTCATTGATCGATGGTGTCACAGAGAAGAAATATATACTACATTTCGATGGATCAGGGAGGACATACACTTTTATTGGTGATAGTAAGGGGAGGATCTCTTATCTTATTGCTTAGGGATTGTTAGGGCCTTCATGTTTTCTAACTGGAGTATGGGGAGGCACTATATACTAGTAGTCAGTGGAGTGCGGAGGACCTACACCTTTGTTGGTTATATCATGAGGAGTTCCATTATGTGTTTCGATAATGTTACATGGAGGACCTCATTCTGGAATATTGATAGCTGATGGAGGATCTATGATCTTATTGATGAATGAGTTGGGATGACCTATTATCTCGTTAGTAGCGGCATGGAAAGGGCCTATGTGCAGGCTACGAAATGTTTGGAATGGACCTACACACATTCTCATAATGGAGAGGGAAGGACTTCCAATCTAGTTCTATTTATCAAGGGATGGATTCTAATGTATATTGATGGTGTTAGAGATTTAAATATGCATCTAATCCTACTAGTGATGAAACTAGAGTCTTTATCCAAATCAAGAAATGGAATATCCCAGTGTTCCTATTGTAGGGACTTGAAGTGATATAGTAGTAGTGTGGGAACATGTGGGATAGACGATTGAACAAATTGGGTGGTGTCCAAGGAATCCCCATGACATCATCATTGGGTGCCCATGACCGGGTCCGATAAAGGATGGGTGACACCCAACATCTCATTGGCTAGTAGGACTAGTCGGTGTCGACATCTATGAGGTATAGGGGGAGCCCATTCTCGGTTTATCCTAGAATCATTTCATGGATGGTGTGAGAAGAATATACCATAATTAATTGGATTAGTTGAGTTATTATTTATAACACTTTGGGAATCGACCCCCAATGTGGTTCATTATTGGAACCATGAGTTCTTTCCTAGTACGTAACCCTTAATGTTAGTGATGTCAACAATGCATAAATGCCTCCAAATTTCAGAATTAAATATCCATTGTGTGAATGACCCATTAATACTCATATAATAATTTAATTGAATAATTCACCCTCCTCTATATGGACTCAGATGGTGAGATAGGGTCTTTCCACCTGATATCAAAATATTTAGGGGAGGTATAGAGGATGCATTGTTTTGTGGGATTTATGCATCAATATTTCACATACCCTAGAGCCTACAAGTGCTATAAATCCATATTCCAATCAAATAAATAATATATGGAATGTTTAATAATCCAATAGTATATGTAATTGTAATGTAATTACCAATACACCAACATTATCCACTATTCTGAATATGTAGAGGGATCCTTGTTGATGATATTAGAGGAGATGGATTCCCAATGCTAACTTCCCAAATATCTTAGTGCATCGTGTGTTGGGTCCACCATTTTATTTTTGGGACATGGTTCCAAATGCATTAATTTAGTGAAATGATAATACATTGATTCCCCATATTATACTAGTCCATATGATTGATAACATTTTTGGTCTAAGTTCACCTTTGTAATCTCAGATGCTTTCTATGAGGATCCATCACCACAAGCACGCATCTTTTGTTGCAATGTGTTCTGGAATTAGAAAAGCGGAAATATTTCATCCTATTCTTTATTGATTTCATCTCTATGATTTATTTATGGTGATGGGTTAATGTTCCTCCTTCCAATGATTCCTTATTTCACCTCATTGTCTGGTATGGGTCTCGCTCATATATTTTATCTCTGTTCGTGGAAATCATTCTCAATGACATATCGAGGTGGATGATGTTTAATTACATTACTGTATTCTCAATAGGGTATTAAACTTTGTTAAGGAAAACAGTAATATTGTGCATGTCTGAACATTTGTTATTTTGGAGTCCGGTAAATTATTTCTCTATAGAGGGAATCTCTTGTGGGGAAAATCAGACCTGGAATACAAGATATCCCAGGTCTAACATAAGGTTATTGACTCTAGGGAGAAAAGTCTTTGAAGGATTGTTTTCCCTAGGAAACCCATTTTCATTATGTGGGGTTAATATTGTGGATCATTGTGTGATTTAAATGTCTAACTGATAAGAGAGTATAGTGAACTTTAGGTGGATTTGTGATGGAAACATGTCTAATTTACTCGGGGATAGGGTCAAAACTTTCTATGGAGATGGTCGAAATGATTTTTTGTTTTCATATGAGGAAATATGTTAAAATTGGTTAAATGAATTATAATTATATATTGAGGCAAATAAAGAGGTATCTCCCTTAGAGGTAAGATGTCCCACCTAGATGGATTTATTGGAATGACCTATTGAGGATGACCTAGAGGTGTGTCTCAGGGAAAGAAGATGCCACACCTAGATGGATTGATCAAAATGCCTTAGAAAGGTAGATCCTGAAGGGTTGAAAATGATTCCCAATTTTTGTGGATCATGATGGTTTTTACATATGAGGTAAGATTTAAAATATAGTTTTACATATATTGAGATTGAGCCTCTTGGGGGCATCACACATACCCAATTTAAGTGACAAGGATACAAAACAATGTAGTTTGATTCTACAGATTGAAGACCAGTGACAATTGTGATCCAAGTAGTTTGACATAATATGGTAAGGAAACCCTTGTTATAGAATAGTCCTCAATTTGAGATTTTGTGGGGGGGAAAACATGTAGAATATTCCATTAACAAGAGGATCAATCTTGTGGGGATGGTGTGGGGGTTTTTGTGTGGAAGTTTCCCACTAGGGGAGGATCCTAAAATAGTGGGAGAGAATGTGGAAACCCATTTGATTTTTATAAATGGAACACTATGTTAATTAATCTTGGTATGATTTATGGTATCATTTAATGTTAATTATAAATGGGGAACCCTACATTCACCAAATTGGGTAACACTATTGTTTTAGGCCACATGTTGGGGATGTTTTCTTGCAGGATAACAGTGTACTACAACGATATGAAGATAAGAATTTTTCTCTTGTAACTTATACTTGGATGTTGGGGTCACTCCTCAAGGGGGACTATGATAGGGAATAATGAATACTCATAAGATATACCCACTGTTATTGGTTCATAGTTTCCCTCAATGATTAGATTATTAGGGAATCTATGAAAACTAATCATGCACCATTGGGAGGTACATTGGGTTATCACTACCATGTCTGAGTGTAAATATGAAGTTCTAATTTCAGTTTCATGATGATTATGAATAACATAAATTAGGGTACCTTTTCAAAGGATTAATAGGAAAAGAAATTAATGCACTAGAAGTATAGTGAACAACAGGTATGAGACCAGGAACTTATTTCCACCAAATTTGTTCTCCTGCATACAAATGTACATAATTAGGGGTCTCTATAATATGGTAAATTTAAGTAATCAAGGGGGATAATTTCACACAAGATTTATAGTTTCATGAAAATTGGGGTCGTGTGACTACCGTTTCACATTGTGATAAACTAACGATCCTTAGGATTAGTTTGTTGAGGATCACTCTACCTAAGGTGATTTCATATTTATGAACACATTATGTACACTAAATTTAATCATAACTTCTTAGGTTCTATGATCACTATGGTTTTCTTCTTTCATGGAAGGGAGGGAGTTGTGAAAACTATAACCTTGCTTAAAATTTCAGAGTTCCTCTATATGGATTGATGGTTAGCATCAATTTACAGATGAAATCATCAGCTGCCAGTGTGAAACATCATAGGTGAAGAATATTGTTATGTGCTTTTCAATAATTTACCTTAGTTGATTGGCCATACAAAATCATTGGTTTTACATCATAGTTGGAAATAAATAGGATGATTGCACTCTGAAGATTCACTCAATGCTTCTTTCACTCTTGTAAAATAAATTTGATCAAAATAGTGGACTTGAGAGTTCATTCGGACTAAGGGTAATATGATAATCAATTCTCCACCTTTGGAGTTCATTTATTTTTTATGTGTAATTATACCATTGTATGAACTCTTGGATAATTTATCACAACCAAAACATATACCATTAAATTTTCCATTAGGGTTGGTTTTGTGTTTGGTTTACCTAATTTTGTTCACCCAAAATCCCTTATATGGGGTCAAAGTTGGTATTCAGGCACCATTAGTTACATTGATTTATCTTATTCCATCATAATTATAGTATTCTCATCAAACTCTCCTTTTAAAAACCATCATCATTATATATTTGAAATTTATGAGGAAATTGAATCATATGTTTTGGTTGATGCCTATATTGAATAATGATTCTTTGGATGTGAGATTAAATATATTTACATCAATAAATCATGTTTTGGATATGTTATGAAATTTGGGGTAGGCCATACGTGTTTGGAATAATGTTAGAAATCTTTAGATAATCTTGGATTCATTAGTAGCCACGATTAATGATATCATATAACTTGTGGAATTGGAGAATACGTGGACTCACCAACCATCTATGTGATCTTTCAAAAATTATATTGTTGTCTAGGCCATTATACAATTATTCATCATGTTTTTCCAGCATGCGTTTTCACCAATGTATCACTAGTGAGACATACTGGAACAATATGGGGTGTAACTTGGGATCATTTTAAATGGAGTATTATTCTTATTTTCTCACATTTGGAAACATATTTATTTTCTATGAAATGGTATAGGCAGATCATATTGGTTAGATTAATTTCTCCTTCATTCCTGATCCTTCAATGTCATTTTATTAAGGGAAAATATAAGCACAAGGTGGTGATGATTCAATGTATAATCCTTAGTAATTTTTTATATTGAATGTACCTTTTCATGCATTTTAGAAAAATATATTTCATTTTTAGAATTCATATCAATTCGTTCCAAGAATTTATAATTGACGAAGTGTGATGTGGAAATCACGTGGCTTCTATAAGAGAGGTATTTGGAAGCTTTTGACACATTTTTAGGTATATGTGTGTTTCAATTTCTATATGGGAATAGGTAGATCGTCTAAGAACTAAAATATGATTATTATAGAAAGAGTAGGTGTAAATATTACAAGGCCTTAACACGTTCATGGAGGAAATTTGGACATTTTTAACTGCATAACGACTATGTAACTATAGTGATATGGTGATTTATCTGATGGTGTTTAACCATCTGAGTAATAAAAATTTGATATGTTTATGGAAATACTAAATGTATTTCCCCTATAAACATTATTGTAGTTATAAGAGGAATATTTCAAATAGTAATGTCGTATCCTATGAGAAAAATTAGTTGAAACGATATATTGAATCATATAAACAATTTATTAGTTTACATTAAGATCTGAGAATAATTTATTGTAGTAGCTAGACCACACAATCAAAGACAGTGTTTGAGGTGAGACATCTAGCATTAGTGTGGTGGTAGGTTGTCCTTACAATTGGTCATTATTTATGATATTGAATTTAATAATGTTATTTTGTGTATATTTGTAGTTGTGGGAAAAATTTTATGATATTAATCACTTTTGTGCATACCCCATGAGATGTATTCAAGATATTTAACACAAATGTGTGTCTGGATATAAAGAAACATTCTTTAAATCTATGTTTGTTCCTTAAATTTTCTACTCTATTTTGTGTTAATGATTGGAATATTAAGAATTTTATTTAGTATGAAGTATATTGTTTGATATTTCTAGGTTTTTTAAATCCAAGATGTGAGCATGTAGTGTTGTGATGTTGTGTCAGTGATGATGATAAAACCAAGATACAAGGAAATGGTTAATTAGCCAATTTTTTCAGACTCGATATAAATATTGGGGTATCATGAACTTGTGGCTTAATCTAGGGAATTATTATCCCATTGGATTGAACTTATATAAAAAATGAATGAAGGATATATTTTGTAACCCATAACTAATGTTGTGGTGTGATGAAATTATGGAATGGGACAAGGCTTGATTGTATATAATCCATGATTTCAGACATCTATTGTCATTGTGATTTTATTGGATGGATGATGATGTTTTATTAAATTCATAATATGATATGTATTATTCTATTAGAATTTATTTATATAATGGTGAGATTGTATTTATGGTAGAGTAATAGGGTTACATGGTATGCACTTGATAGCCATACTTATGTCTGAATTTCCAACTACCTTGGTGGCCTCATTAGAACATGATGACTTGATGAGAATGACTTGTTTTAATAATATTTTCCTTGTATATAAAAAACACTTGTTGATGTATATCTATTATTTAATATGATACTCTACTAAAAAGTATTTATCAAATCCGTTATGGGAATCCTCATGTGTGTGAAGTACTTATTATTATTATTTGGTTTATCGTAATACTTTTATTAGATTGGGGTAGTGAGGATGATAAATTATGAACACACTTGGTATGATTATCTATGTTATAGAAAATAATCCATGTATTTTTTTTTATTTTTTTTTATTTTAAATTTTTTTATTGGAAAACAATTTCACATATGTTTTATAGAATAATTTTGATATAGAATTAGACTATGTTATTTACCTTGTAATCGAATATACAAAGAGAATATTCATGTTTAATTTTTTTTAAAATGTTGAATTATATATGATGTAATATTATCCCATATGTTACTATAAGACGTAACAACTAGTCGGTATACTATATAGTATGGAGAGGCATGCTTTAGGAAATATGGTCACATTTTGGACATGGTGATTTGGGAATGGTGTCAGAATATGGAATTTGAGTTTGGTTGTTTTCTATGATTTGGAAATTCAGAATAAAGTTTGTAAAAAATATATTTATAATTTCTATGTACATCATAAAATTGATTCCTGAAAAATTATTTTAGTGGCATGTCTATGTTACTTTTTTAATGGGATTGTTTTCATTCCTTTTAACTATTGTGAATGTTATTTTTACTGATTAGGATGTATTACAAGAAATTTGTTTTTTATTTTTTATATCTCAGCTCATTAGTAAGAGTTTATTTTTTATCTATTGTTTTGTCCATGTATGACTCACATGAAATGTATCTCACTTTGGGTGATTTTGATGATTTTACTTTAATGAAATTTCATTTAGGTCTTTGTGTAGGATAGTCTATAGAGGTAAATGATATCCCTTCATCTTAGGATTCCTGAAAATTTATAACTAGCAAGTGGATCCTTTTAATATATTAGTATTGTAACCACAATGTTTTTGTTATAGTTATTGGATTCCTAGTAAATGGTTCGAGTACGGTCTTAGTTTCACCGATCATGTAGGAACTCTAAAAGGGATTTAGAGAATGAATAGATAGATATGTCATGGGATTGTATTTTCAATTTTATAAATGATTTTAAAATTTGTCATAAGACTTAATGAAAGGATATAAGTATTATTAGGAAATTGATTAAGGGAATTGGTTGAAATGGATGGATTGTGAGGATCTTAAGAGGATGAAACTAATAGTGTTAGAACATTTGCATATTCTCTATTGTTTTGAATTGACAGCTATGTTGTGTGTGGTTCGCGATGATTCCTAGAATAAATGAGATGTTTTTTTTTCATGAAGTGTGTTGAGGATTCATCATATCAAAAAAAGTAACATGATACTAACCATGATCAATGGTTTAGGTGTATTATCTAAGGTTTTATGAGACCCAACTCATTGGATTACTTGTCAAAAAGTGACATATGATTTCCCGGTACTGTGTATCTATTTGGTTTTGGTGATAACATGTAGGATCTTTAATGAGGACCTATGTGAGGTTCATTGTCCAGTCACATGGCTTTGATTGTGTTGGATTAGTTTTAGTGATTATTTATAGGAATGTATTGATGAACATTGTTATGGGTGTAATTGGCCTGAATGGCCTGATGACCTTCTTGTTTATTGATTGTTGATAACACCCATCTCAAGGGATGTGGGGGAACCCTTACACGGCCCATTGGCTAGAGATTACATGACCCGTAGGTCTTAGGATATATGTAGACTATACATGGAACTGCTCCTCCCCAGCTCCTTCATCACGATATTAGCTCTCCACCTTCAAATGGCTTGTTTAGATAGACTTACCATGAAAACACATGCTAGTCCCAATGGAAATGGCATAACCTCTCTTTCTATAAATCTATTTAGGTTTGGATCTGGTGAATGCACCTCCTATGAATCCTCATATGGAGTCATATCCTTGTATAGATAGTCTGATAATTTAAGAACAATTTAAATTGTACCAAAATCCTTGAGGTGGAACTAAGGGCCTTATGGTGGTCTGAAGGCCTTTAGGTGGCCCGAAATACTTACTGGCCCACAGACATTACTGGCCCGAACGCCTTGGGTGGCCAGAAGGCCATAAAGGACCCAAGGTCTAAAACAGAGGCCCAAAATCCAAAATGGATGAATAGTTCAGGATACTACACTACTAATTATTACATTCTACAGTACTACCATAGTTCTAATACAGTATCCCAAAAATATTTCTCTACACGGTTTTGAACTCGAGTCTCTTGGGTGTAATTTCCATGTTGTTACCAACTAGGCTAATAATCTTCTTCAAATCATGGGTGTATTTTGTATGTATGACACTAACATGTTTTCAAATTATTTAGTTTATTTTTTTGGTATATCCAAAAATTTTCAGCTTTTATAAGATCTGATGTGATGTAATTGTGGTAGTGATTCGAATGTTTTATATTAGATTTTCTATTCTATTGAGGTCACCCATGGGTCAATAACATTCATGTGGGGAAAATGGATTTTGGGATTCGTCTATATAATATAGAATGTCCATATATTAGAAGATGACTATGGTGCTGTTCTTGGTATAGAGTCATGCAAAATCAGTATTGAATGATAACAGAGTGTGTTGGTTATAATGGTTGGGTGATAGTGACTCATTAGTAGTTTTACATGTTTAGTGTTGGGATCCATTTGTGGTTTTTTATCATGAAGTAATGTAAAATATTTTTTATATTGGAGAGAGAACTATTGGATAGTTACAGGATGTGATCAACCTTCTAGATGAATATTACCTACAATAATCACATCATTCCTATTATTATGAGAATGAGGGAAAATAAATAATGAGGTTATAACTTGAGTATGAGTGGTATGACCAAGAAAATTCATTATATGAGGTAATTGATGGATTATAAAATATGGTGAGTAGAGTTTGGAATTGATAAGTTATAGTGTGTATAAGAATATGGTGGTAGTCAACATGTCAATCACAGATAAACAAATTTTGTGTCTGAATGATCATGATTGTGCGGAATGTCTAGTAATTGAATATTCATGTTTGTACTATGTTTGGGTGATGCACATTTGTTGTTTTCTCATTCCTTGGTAAAAATTATAAATTAAAAATAGATACATTTTTTTTAAATATTTTACATGTCAGCAATAAGATAATGTAAAATTAGTCTAATAAAAGTATGAGTCAGAGTGGATGTGTTCAATTATGGTGGAAGATAAAAATGGTTAGTGAAATCAGTTAGATATCTATTCATAATTTTGCACAATGTTTCAGGCATGGAATTGGGTTCATGTTTTGGTTAATAAAAAATGATTCTTTGAGTTATGGAATATGGATTTAGTATCTTGGATAAACGTTATTATATAAAACCAATCCTTTTGGAAGAGGATGGATAAATAATGGTAGGTTGTGTTTTTTGAAATATTTTATGATATAATTTAACATAAATCATAGAAGATTCATTATTCAAACATGGATATGAATTCAGTTTACTTTTGGAGGTGTGTTTCAGTATGGTAATACTATTATACTGAGCACAATTAGATTAAATTGGACATTATGATTAGAGCCATTTTTTGGAGAGCACATCCTGATTCAGTATGATCATTTTGTTTATGGTGATTTGTTTTAAGGATATATCGGTCTAGTGATCACTATCTCACTATTAATATCATAAATGAGCGGTTAGCTCATTTTCTAATAAATGGTATTGTTGGTTTTTAGTGTCACGTAGTGGACGTATATTGAATAATGAAAAAGGATACAATGTATTGTTAGTGAAACAATGTCCTTGGATTTTTGACTGTTGTTCTTTGATAAATTACATAGATTCATGAGGATAAGAATATCTAAAATTGAAATTTCAATATAAAACATGTCATTATGGATTGTATATTTGTGGTGATGTTTGAAATTTTTCTTTATTGAATGGTGTATCTTATTTACTGAGGATTAGAATGGTATGTTAGTGGATTAGGAAATATATATTATAGATTATAGATTTAGTTAAAATCATGAGGATTACCACAATTATTTAGAATAATTCTGTAGAATGATCTATGTATCCTTGATGCTGCATTAATCACTAACTACCATGAGATATTCTGCCAAATAGCTAGCAAGATTACAGGTGGAAAAGGGTTCCTGATATGAATATTTACATGATAGTGATCTCGGACCTCCTTCATAGGATATCTCAAGGACATTATATTATATTGGGATCACCCAATATCAAGCGAGCTTGCACAAAATGAATTACAGCCCACTGACTCACCGGTGAAACCCAATAGCTAACTTCTGGGTTTGACATGTATGTATTTTAAGTGGGTTATTTTTATAATTTGTATTCATTTTGTTCATAGGGATATAGTTAACAAATAATCTATGGAATGGTCATTACAAAACCGAATTTTTATTCTAAAGAAACTCATTCAATCCACTTTGACAAGGTAAGAATATGTGTGTGATGAAATTTTCATTTACTTTATTATCATATATTTTAATCTATTTTGGAAAATCCCAATATAACCCTTTTATGTTTCTTTATTCCATTTAGAGATTTTATTTTTATTTTCCCAAAGCATGATATTTTTAAAATATGATGATGAGATTGGGAAAAAATATATGGATCAAGTGACCATTATGATAGATAATGGGTCTGACACTATACCAAGACTGATGATAAGTTCTTAATGGTACTTTGAATGTCCAGATTCATCTGATGATTATTACTCTTTAGGGAGATGGTAAATGATTCAAAGAAAATATATTATAGGATCTATATAATATGATATGGGTCAATGATATAGACTAATTATTTCACTATGATCCATACAGGCTGTGTTAAGAGGGGTTTTCATGATACCTAAAAGGTCTCTATAGAGAGACGTGAGATGAAATAGTGCCTTTCTTCATGGTAAACTGGTAAGGACTATGAATTTGGATTCATTGAGAATTTAAAGGGGAAATAACCCAACCATTTGATTCCACGTTTAAAATAAGCCATCAGAATATGGTAACATATTAATAATACATATATTTTTGGGGAATTTATTATATTTTATGGTGTCCTATATATGTGGGTTTTAGTGTAAAAATGAGTAATCTTCTATGATATTGTTCTCATGTGTCTCAATCTAAATAATGTGAGACCCATTCGTGATAATTAGTGAATTTTATTATTATTTTTACTATCGATACCCATGATTGATATGTTATAATTTTTCCATCTATATTATTATTAGTTTTGTTTGAGTGGTAACACGCGGGTGGTTTATAATTAGAACCAAGTTGAGAGTTGTATGATCATTGAATGGATATCCTCCAGAGGGGGGGGGTATGTGATCTTGGTATGGGGTGATGATGAAGATGAATTTACTTGGATGGATAATAGGGGAACATGGACCGTATGGATTATAACAAACTAGATTATAGGGTAAATTCTTTTATGGATTAACTCAAGGACTTATTGACATTATGGTATGAACCAATAGAATGTGGGTTGAAAACTGTATGGTTTAACCAATTACTAATATAAGGTTACGAATGACTTTTGGACAATGATCTGGTTTGAAATGCTATGTTCTATGATGTGATAGAAGTTATAGCCTTGTGGTATGATCCAATTGATGATCATGTTATCCATTCTACCTAATCTAATGTGAATTTTTTTAAGAGTCCTTCATTCTATAAAGGACACAATGATTGTATTGTTGGATTTTTGGGTCATATGGCGAGCACAAGATAAGATGAATGATGAGTTTAACCGTATTGTGTCATTGTGACCAGCAATAAACATGATGGATATGTTATGGTTCATATTGTTTATTCTATTTTCCTCATAAATATTCACTCATATTAAGTCGTTTATCCTGGGTACCTGGTGATACCGAATTGAGATTCCATTATCTTACCCTATATGGTAACCATATTGAGTGTGTTCACCATATGTATATTTTTAATTTTGAGTGTCGAACATGTTCTGTATTTGGCATTAGATTATTTAGATTTTTGGAGACCTAGTTTATGGGGTTTGGGGTTGAATGAGGACCCATTTTATTTTTTAATGTTATTTATAAATTATTTTTTCCTAGTGGGAAACTAGTTGAATTTTTTTCACAACCAAATCATTCTTATATATAATTTTTTCCTATATTACTATATAATTTTTTATCATTATTAAAACTACTATTACTAAATTTGATATTACAATATATTCTTCTAACTATTCTTCTGGGCCCTTACCACAAGTCTCTAACCACTAGTATATAAGAAGGTACACTTGATGCCATTTGGCACACCCTTTATACCTAGTGATTGAATTGGGTGATTATAAATGTCCCACCCTAAAATGATATATTGTTAAAAGAACTTCTTGTTACAGAAATTTTCATCCAGGTGTATCATTCTTTTTAAGAGACTACAAATTCATAATTTCATAGTTAAGTAAGGAATGTCCTAGATTAGTGTTAGGATGGGTTGCCTCTTGGAAGGTCTCTCAGTGTGTGTGTGTGTGTTTCTAAAAATCATATTGAAATAACATGTTTTGGACTATGGAGAAAATATTTAGTCTATTGATAAATTACGGAATGTGGTTGGGCCCATGTAATAGGAAACCATGAGTCTATGAGGAAACAAGTGGCTACTATAGGACCAAGACGTGTAACCTATATTAAAAATTTGGGGTTCATGTTCTATTGAGAAGGCTTAAAAAACACATGTATCTATAGAAGTAACCTACCCAATGTGAATGGGTTCTATCATTGTTGAAATATAGGGTCTTAATGGGGAAATTTTTCCCTATATGTGAGATAATAATATGCCATATTATTTTAAAGTGTTCTATGAGTTAATATTAATACCCATGTGAACATGGTCAAACCATTATTTCAAGATCCTAAATGATTTCAAATCTATGGTTAAGAGAAATTAGGAGGATGTAATGTAATGATTTGTGTTCTCATGGGATGTATCATAGGGTGTGTGTGAGTGGGGATAAGGAACAATGAAAGAGAACATGTTTCCCTGCTAGGAAATTATTAAGTATGATGATATGTTCAGTCACATGGGTGGTCATCCAAAAGGTGAAAAAATATGTCTATGGGAAACTCATTATTTTTATGTCCAATTGGTGGGGCTTGGATATGCACACCTCAAGATATCATAGATAAAATATTTATGAAATATAGGTTTCATGAGTAGAAAAATCCTCAATATCTTCATCAAGGGTCTTGACATTATGATATTGAATAACACCAGCAGAGTCATCCCATGTAATAAACATATTTCTTTACCTATTCGATAGGTGGTGTTTCTTCAATGTTTGAGAAAAATCAAATGCTTCTTTTCTTATCATCTTTTTAATTTCATAAAAAATATCTAACAAAGGTCCTAATAATTTATTTATTGTTATTATACTTCTTCTTCTACAATATATGAATATTTCTAAAAACTATTAGCCTACATAAAAATATACAAGTATTATCCATTGTGTGAGTATACATAGATATCTCAAAATTTTCATTCATTATTCATATATTTATATTTTCAATCATAATAGAAATAATGTTTCTAGAATAATGTTTGGAAACTTCGCTATTCTTGGTTGAATTGGTGATAACAGGAATATACTGACTGATAAATTGTAACTACATTCGTTACCAATAATATTGAATATATTAATTCAAAATCTCTATATATAATGTACATTGAAATCATTTAATTATTTTCAAATAATAAATCAAACTACTCTACAAAACATTTTATAATTAATTCCATAAAAATATCCATGAATCATGAATGAGAACAGACTCTGTATCATCTTACACAAATATATAAAATGAAATAAATCTATATGCTTTAAAGAACTCATTTCATTAAAAATATCCACCTCTAGTTTGATTCCAAAATATTAGTTTAAATGGTAAGTTCTTGGTACGTTTGAATAATGAAGAACAATGAGTTATTAAATTCTAATTTGATCATTAATTAAAATCATTTTATTTGGGAAATGTTGATTTTTCAAAATGTAAAATATAATTTGGAAAATATATTTTAATTTCATAGAGAACCCCCAAAATATATTTATATAAAAACCAATATGATTTGATATTTCATACATAATCCAAAATATAATATGGTCTCATCCTTTGGAAAAATATAAAAAAAATCATATATCATACAAGCCATAAATCATATTGCATAAATATTTCTCAACCAAATCAAATATCCATTTCATGGATGAATTTTAATTATTTTTCTTCAATTCAATATTGTGAAGATAATTTTTTTAGGTTTTTTGAATTTTTTTATGAATTTAATATTTCATATTTCATGGAAAGTGTCTATTCTGCATAGTTTAAATGTGTTAAAATTTATGATGAATTGTTAATTTCTATCAAATTTACATTGAACTATCTATAATCACTTTTTCATAGATTAAAAATATTATACACTACTGAACTATCTTATATGTAGGGTGAAATCATTTATCATTAATCTAAACATTATCTTATGAAAATTAATTGCATAATTTATTCAAAAAATATTCATCTATAAGAAAACATATCATTAAGCATCTATGTTTCTCATGAACCCTTCAGAATAATCATAAAATTACTATTATATTTGGTTTATAACTATGAATACATCCCCAACATAACCAATTCATGGTGAATATTATTTCTAAGAATTCCTTCATTAATTGATTGTTGTTATATGTTTTTTAAATATATAGTTATGATAAAAGAAATAAATAGAGGATTTATTTATTAAATATATATGTGGTAAAACATTCAATTTTTTATGTTCTTTATTATTCTCTAGTAAATATCCTTTGATATTAGTTGTTTTTATAAACTGTTATATATCCCTTTTTTAAACTGAAATTTTTTTTGGGTCTCGACTTTTTTTACTTATGTTTTCTGACGAAAATCTCTATAAAAAATTGGATTTTCATTGTTGATGATTTTATATATAAATATTATTATACATAGTTTGTTTTAGTTATCAACCATCATTACTGATTATTTTGATGTTTTTTAGGTTAACTAGATAAATAATGGAGAATCAATTTATGTGTAAGCTGAACTAGATCCACATAGATCAATATTTAATTTTCTATTGGTTATGTTTTATCATATTAATGTAGCTATTTTATGGATGGTTTAATTAATAATTTTAAATATTAATGTTATGGAATTTATTGGGGGATTAATCATTCTTTCCTAGAAATTAATATGGTAACAAATCACATATATATGATAAAATCACTCGGTTAAACAATCAACTAATGGAAAATTGGTTGCGAGCTTGTGGTATCACTATTATATCCACTACTAAACAAGACTTGGTTTTATTAAATTCTATCTGGAACAATATGAATCAATTCATTTTTAAGAGACATAGTGGTTTTTAAAGGTAGGAATGCCAAAATATTAAATATTTTTTATTGGGAAATAAGGTAATTTAAATCTTAAATATGATATATGTAAATATGTAAAACTATGTTATCGGTAATAATTTCCCACAATGTTATAATTCATGTAATTTTATTAATTAATTAACTATAAATACAAGGATTTCGGTGTAGAAAATGATGATGGGGATGTAATTATTCTTAAAACATCATTATATTAAACTGTTAGTATAAATAATAATGATTTGTATATTTTTTATAATATCCTATGATAATATTATTTAGTCCACATAACTATATAACATCTATCTCAATAAATTTATTCATTTTCAACTGAAACATTCATTTCATGAAATCATATATGAATTTATGCTAATTACTTCCTCTATTATTCCATGTTTTTAGGACTAGTGGTCTGATTCATGTTACATAGTGAATCTATTTTATTATTTTATTATTTAAACATATTTTTCCCCATAATTATGAATAATTACCAAAATTAATTTTTGTTACATAAATAACTCATTCATGAAACATTTAATTAAGAGAACCCTTATTTATTAAAATCTAAAAAAGTAATTGATTTTGATGAAAATTCATAGTCAAAAGTCTTATATTGTATCACTGTTTAAAATAGAATTTAATTTCATTTAATAATATTTTTATTTAGGAATTTCATTTTAATTATATACAATAATTTTTATATATTAATTTAACGATAATTCATTCATGATTTATTAGTATTAAAATATTTCATGTCTGTTATATAGAATGTATTTGATGCATTCCTATCACATAATGTACGTAGAATAAAATAAAGGTTCATTCCTAAATTAATATTTAATATGTTCTCTATGATAATAATGTACAACATTTCTCATATTGATTAATTATGGAATTAATTTCTTTTTCGAATATTTGTGTGATATATGATATGTTATTTATTGGTTATATCATGTTGAGAGTGAAATCATTAATATATTTTTTTTAAAAATGTTGTGGTTTGAATAATTTATAAATAATATATGACATGTATGTGTAAATATGTCGTCCAATAAAGAATCATTTTATGGTGTTATTATAACCCTATTATGATTCCTGTTCTTTAACTCTCTCTTTATAAAATGAAATAAATATTCATTTTCCATCTGTTAACCTAATATTTTTGTGTTTAACTATATCTTAATTTTATATAATTAATTCAAAAACAATATCATGATTATATATGTGGTGATGGTGTCTTATTTTATTACTATAAGCCTAGTGAATCTAGTAATTTATTTTTTATTCATTGATGTATTTTCATTGAGTGGTTTTTTATGATGTTAATATATGTCCCAAATATGATTTTCATATAGTCATTGTTTATAGATTTATTGGTGGTGGTATTGAATGGATAGTGTTTATGAGTGTTGTGGATTACAACATATAGGTATGAAGAGGTCGGGAGCCTAAATTTATTATGTTTTATTTATTTTTGAGTGGATTCATTAGATTGGGAGATGTTCCTCAAAGTTGGATGTAGTTTACTATTATGTATGTTGTTTTTATGATTATTCTATTATTTATGCTACACATTTTAACTGTGTGTTGTGATATTAAACAAAATCAATTTTATACAAATATTAATTTTATTATTTATGAGGAAATGTGAAATAAGAATCATGGAATGAATAATTTAGAAAAATTTACAAAAAAATGAATTATAGAGTTTCCACCATGGAACAACAATCAAGGAGTTTGATGTATGGTTTGAAAATAATAATGATTCACGTGATCCATTGAAGATGTAAGATTAGTTCATAGTCTATTTTAATTATATTGTTTCAAAATATGGATTAATTGTTGTGAAAAAAGAGTTTAGGCATCAGGAGTGGAACGAAATTTGAAGAGATTCATGAAATCATAAAATAATATTCTGTCTCTCGTATTTTGATGAATCATTAAAAAAATGTATCATAATGAGATCCATCATGGAAAAAATGTTAGAATGAATTTAAGATGCACTATATATATCAGGTTCATAATTGTACAATATAAATAGCTAGGGTATATGACTAGGAAGAATAAAATAAATTATTATTGAGGCTATATATTCAACGATTTATTATAGTATTTAATTGGTTTCATGATAATAATTAAGGGAATGGGAAGATATCATGGAGATAGGAATTTCTATTATTTATGTTTTCAATAAGGACCATTCTTCTAATTTTTACATAGGATAATATAAAATATATTAGTTAGGGACTGATATTGTTGAAATAATAATTTATGGGGTAATATAGATTTAAATCATGGATTTTATTTAATGTTTTGAGTTGCGCAATGTTCTTTACGAGGGGAAAGATATTCAATTATCAAGGTAATTCCATGTGGAGTATATAATATGGTTTCTCTAACAGTCATCAGAGCTAATAAACATTCACAGGTCATTAATTCAGGTTTACAATGTGAATCATGCTATAAGGTAGAATTAGTAGTGAATCACCCATGTCTAAGTGGTATCTACTCAATTCTATTGATCATAATAATTTACCTATTTTGATTTATGATTATAGTCAAAGGTCATGAGTAGTTTTAATTTTAAAAAATTTGAAAGATTGGGTTTCCCCATTCATGTATTCAACATTTGATTTCATTTCTATTAGAAAGATTTAAATTCTAAAAGATTTATATTTTTAAGAGGTGTCCGAAGCTTGTTAATAGTTAATTATAATCATTTAATTAAAATATTTTAGGAGTGTAGGTTTCAAGGTGTAGAATTGTAGTGTTTCAGATATAAGATTATAGATTTTAACACATAATTGGTTCCCCAATCAATTTTAATAAGTATGGTAATTGTTATGGTTCAATAGATTTTGTTATTTCAAGGGGCCACTGGTATATGTTTCATCAGTATATATACCCCAATGATAAATTTGGCTTATAAAACATACCCTTAAAAAATGTAATGGTATCTTAATGTGTCTAGAGCATTCCAGGTGTTTTGATAGGATGTTTCATCACCACAATGTAAACTGTTCCACTATTTGTAGTGCTTATTTATTGGAAATGGGAAAATGAAAATGTGAAATCATCATGGGAATGGTGGCCCTATGTCGATGGGATATTCTATTAGGATTACATATATGAAAAAGTGAGGATGGATCTCACTATACATTGTCTATTTTATGGTGGGCCTAAAACTATGAGAATGATCTCATTATATCATTGTGTTTTTAATAGTCATAGTTATCATAAATTATGTTTTTAAAAAACTATCACTATTTAATGAGGTTATAATGAATTAAAATGGATGAGATATTGTCTCTCAATTTCATGGATTCTAGTCTGGCTATTTTGAATTCCTCCATCCAAGACAAAGGAATATAAGATTTTCACTTTAGATTTGTATCAATGATTTTTCCCAACTAATCCATGTTATTTTTTCTTAATAATTTTCATTTTTTATGGCCACATATAGGTTAATTTTTTTAAACAATTTTGGGTTTTGACTATATTTATTCATTGTTTCAAAACCATCGTCAATATGATGTTTCCTTCATTTCCCTATTATTATTATATTCATCTAATATCTATTTTCAGGACTATGGAATCAATGTGAATGATTAGTTTTGGGGTTTTTTTATTTTTTCTTTTATATCATTTTTATTTCAAATATTCCTTGAATCTTCTCAAAAAAAATGGTGATCATATTTGATACATTGGAGGTAATTTTTTTGTTACATGAGTTTGAGTATTTTGTGGCCTATGTTTATCTTTAAAAAAAATATTAATATTTTGTGGAATATATTATTTAACCATATCAAACCTTGAAGAAATATGATATTAACCACTTGCATCAAATGATATTAATTTTAGTCATTACATTTTATTTGTTAATCACATCACCATAATTCGTAATGTTTATAAAAATATACAAATTGAAACACAGATTCCAAAACCATTGTGAATTTACTTATATTAACACATAAATAACATTGTAAAACCCAAAATAATCCTTCAAACATTGTATGTATATACTCTCTCATGAGTCTTGATATGTATGAAAACCCCATATAAAACGGGTGGTTTTTAACATATTTCTACTATTTGATTCACTACAATTGTTCCTTTTTTGGCTATAGGGATGAGGTTTATTTATGGAATCATTTATTCCATTAATTAAGAATTCTCCCAGTCTTAATTTTTTTTTTGTTTTGTGGAAGGGGAAACATTATGTTTCCTCTATTTCTAAATACTTTTATTTTATGGGAATTTGATTATTAATCACCTCAATTAATTCTTAAATTTATACACATCAATTTTATTTACATGTTATATTCTACTATATTGAATGTTAATTTACATAATAGAAGAATTGGAATATGAATTAGTCATGGTATAGTGACTATGATGTGTTGATTACTATTTAATCCCATATTTATATTTCGATATGATAATTTATATTGTATATGAAGCAACATAGACTTTTCTTACTTTGGATATAATAATCATAAGAAATATTGAAGAGGATGTTCATGTAAATATTGAATCAAATTAGTGATTTAGGATGTATCATTAGAATTGGAATATGAAGTGATCGTATTAATGAATTATTGTTAACATTTAAAAAATAACTCTAAATATAAATTTTTTACTTGGATAATAGAAAATTTATAATAGATAAGAATTTATATATGTTATTCAGTTGTTATCATGTTGACGTCTTGGTTGGGTTCTTCTTGTTTTTTCCTTTCGTAGATGTTAATTAATGGTAGGGTCTTCGGGTACCCATTTTATTACCATCCACAATTATTTTTGGGTTTTCAAGGTTTTCCTATGTTTTCTTAAATCAATATATGAGAAAGGGAGGGTTGAAAATATTTTCTATATAATATAACACACTAAAATAATAACATTCAATATCTTGATGTTTTTAACCTTGGATCATATAGTTAGGATGCATTGGTCCTTTTGGAAGTTGGTTTCGTATTTCCTTCATGATTAGTGTAATTCAGATATGTATGATCATGGAGCGGGATGAATTGGAATGATGGTGTATTATTGTGGTGTTGTAAGGGAATAGGTTATGGTTTTTTGTTTGGATAGAAGCCTGACATTATTTAGTGGTGTTTAATAGTATATGATTGGTTAGGAGGAAAAAGTGAGATTATTGGATTTCGGATTAGGTCAAGGATTTCGGTATGATAAATGGTTTTTTGTATAGAAATAATTAATTTTCCAATGGTATTGGTTAATTAATAGATGAACAAAGGGATTATAAAATTGGACTATGAAATAGAATATCATTTTAATAATAATTAATTCAAAAATAATAAAATACATCGGTAAAAAACATTTAATTGGGATAAAATAATGTGTTGATAATGACTAATTAAATGGTTTTAGAATAATTAAATAGAATAATAATATAATGTCATTGTTAAATAGAGAGGAAAATAAATTATAATAATAAATATAATGTGTTTTTGATATAAATTATTAATAATTAATAGATAATGTGAATAGAAAATTAAATTAATGAGTGATGAATAAATTTTTCAGAAGGGAACATCCCTATAGCTGATAAATTTTATTATAGATCGATTACTAATTTCTGTTCTATCATTGTTATGATATTTTAACTATTTTGACTTATACTGGATAAGATGTCATTGTTTGATCATACAATTTGATGATCTCTAGAAATGGGTTGTGATGGGATATAGGAATGCATAGTGTGGTTGCATGATAATATAATAATGGAATAATAGTTCTTATGTAAATATGAAAGAGTTATATTGACGTGATGGATTAATTGTAAATGATTCGTGATATATTAATTGCTTGGGTTCATTCAAACATACAATTCATAATGCTTGAGTTTCTCACATAAAATAACTACCAATATAATTTAGAGTGGCCTCTGGTTGACAAGTATGATCAATAGTATATTTATATTTAATTTAACTTAGTTTTAATGTTATAAGTATTTATATGTATATTTATGGTTATGATATGTTAGGATAAATTGTATTTTTTCTCAAAAGGATGCAAATAGTGATGGTTCGGGTAATTTATTCTTTTCAACATCTATCTCATGACTGTATATTCTATTGGGATATAGGACATCTCTAATTACATTGAATGTTGTGGGGTTATGATACATCTTAATTGTATAAGATTAGTTTATTGTAGTTTTTCATTTTCAAATCATTTATTTCTTAGTTTTTATAAAACATATCTATCATCACACGTTGATTTATCTCGGACATTGAGTCTGTTTTAAAATATGATTGTAGTTTTTACTCTAATGTATCCACCCCTCTATACTATTTCATTAGTGAATTTTCAGAATGTATTTGAGGAAGAATATTGCAATTATTACTATGATGGGTGGATTAGTGACTCAGGGAGTGGTCTTATATTATGTTTATGTTTTTTTAACGTTTTTTCAATGTAACCATTGTAATGATGGGGTAATTTAAAATGTTTCTTATATTTATTTGTAACATTTATGGGATGATTAATTATGTTTTCATATATATCACATGGGTAATATATCACATAATTTTGATAAATACTCTCAGTGCTAGTATAAATCCTATGGTTTTTGGGATGGGGATATATATGTGACCGAAATCACCATTGATGATAAAGGAAGGGATTTAGTAAGGGTGGGTTGTGACACTAAGAATTACTATGTAATTGGTGGAATTATACTAACAAGTCGGTAGTTTCATGGTGTAATTTTTATTTTAGTGTATTGTAGTCATTTGAATTCATAATATCTAACCCCAATACCCTTTATAATAATGTTTTAATAACTTATTCACTCCATATGAATCATGGGAGTTCCAAACACAATTCCATTAAATTTTGAAATCTATATTTCACATTAATATATAATCAATGCTTAAGGGTAACATCAATTTTTTTATAGAATATATATTTGAGAAACACACACAAATAATGGTTTTCTAATATCATTGAAATATACAAATCCAAGTATAATATTATATGTTTGTTCTTATGGTTACAATTTTACTACATCTTTAATAGACCCTTCCCAAGATGGTGCTTTGATGATTTAATATGTGTTTTTTTGGTAAAGATCTTTTATTTTATATTTTATTCTATACTCTCTCTAGAATAGGCTCTACCAAATTTTTTAGTTTCAAAACTATTTGTGTCAAATTATCTTGTAGTGCCCTATATATTATATTCAATAACAGGCCACTAGTTCATTATACTCAATGGTATTTAACTCATACATTACATGAAAAATTCTATTGTGTACAGTTCTAAATTATATAATAATGAGTGAAATTAAATCTTAATAAATTTCAAATAGTTGAAAACATGACTATTAAAATTATAAAATGACATTAATAGTACATTTTATATTGGATAACAATTTATTATATTTGAACAAATTTTATATTTTACTTTATACAGGTAATAGATTTTTTGATTATCTACATTATCTACTTGAAATAACATCATGGGAAGTATAATATAATTTTTATTTTGTAACACCCATGAATTTTAAAGGTATAATACCATATTATATCGCATATATGACACGCAATACTAATATTGGAAGATAATGAAACAACATGATGCATTTCTATATATTTCCATCTAAATAAATTCAATTAATATCTACATATTTGAAATAAAATAAGAACCATTCTAATAAAAACAATATACTCTTAAAAACAATATATTTTAAAATAATTGTATTGTAGTTATTTTTTCCAAAAATTAATATTATTTCCTCTATTAATTTTTTTTTAAAATATGTAAAAATGTTTTTAAATATATTTATCATAATTATCACTCTTGGAAATTATTCAATTTCTTTTGAAAATTTTGGTTTTTTAATGAATTAAACATCTATCTTCATTAACAAAATTAAAAAGATAAATCATATTTTAAATTTTACTTAATTTAACAATAGAAAAGTATAACAAAATTCCAAATAATTTAGGTCATTTAAATAACTTTAATGTCGAAGTTTGATATTTAAATATTCTTTACCTATGAGAATTTTTCATTTGAAAATCCACCGATTCATTGCGTCTACATCATAATTTCAAAATGATTTCTAACACTTTTTTGAGTTGAATTTTGAGAAATGTATTCCCCATTTATAATTATAATATTTTATATTACCTAATGATATTACTGTAATTTTATCATCCTAATGAATTGTTAAATAATAACAAATTAATTTTCAAGGCTAATAACAAAATAGGTTTATCAGGGCTTTATCAAAAAATATAAGGGTAAAAATACCTGAAAAAATAAATAACTAATTTTCTATACATAGCTTGGCCTTATTTCCTATAATGATTTTCAAGGAACCATTTTTAGTATTATCTCATTAAAAAATGTCAGTATCACTTTATATTTTCCAAAATTTCATTTGTGTATACTCCCAAACATATAAAAGTACACCCACTTTCTTGCCAACTTCACACTTCCAAAATACATAGGTTCTAATAGTACCTACAAAAAGAGCTTCCTAAAATCACACCCCACATCATACATTCATTAGTTTTATAATTAATCTCTCTTAACAAGTCGTTAGGTATGAACCTAAAGATGTTCTTTAAAGATGAATACAAATTATTAATTATGCATAATGATTTAAATATTATTCCCCCACATAAAACCCAAATTCTGAAAATTAAATTTAATTTAAAAAGTACATATTATGTTTGGAGATATTATTATGTAAATTGTATTTCCATATCATTATCTACTTACATGAAATGGGAAAATAAACCCTGAATCATGTGTTTGGTGGAATACCACCTCACTAACTATGGAAATTATCATCAATGATCAAATTTAAAGGACTTATATATTGTTTTATTTGACATATTATATGATATTTATGAAATTTTAATTCCTATATAAATATATTATCATATATACATTATTACATTCTATTCTATGGGGGGGATCTTATAATATCGCTCATGTGTTTGCGAGACTACCACCATTCAATGAGATGTGAATCATTTATCACATATGATTCACATGAAATCAATTAAGGTCAAATTTAATTAATATATGTGATAATTTCTTAAAAAAATGAATATGGAAATAAAATATCACATATAACGACTTACATTGCAATCTATTAGAAAAAATTAACGACACTTGTACATATGAGATGAAAACTACCTCTACATAGTGATGTGAAATTAAATTCATATAATTTTATTTATGGATAGAAATCATGATTTTGTTATTTAAATAAAAATATATATGAAAAAATTATTATTATATAAATAATAATTTAAATTTATTTTCTTTTCATTCCATCTGTTGAGTAAATATAAAGCAACATTCACGCGTATGTACGACCTACCATCATAATTAATAGTGTAATCTATTTTCTATCTCAATATTTAATTGATTAAAATATATATGATATATATATATATATGATATTTATACCATCAAAATAATTATTGATTCTTTTTTACTGTGATCAAATGAAATGGACAAATATTATCGATAAAAAACATCCCTGAAAAGAGAAGTAATATCACCCGAAAAAATGATTTTAACAAAGAATTGATAATAAATGGAAGGAATTTTTTTTGTTAATCACATATGTTATGATATATATGAGTATATTTATATACTACATTCCTATGATAATTATATTTATTTTATAGGATTTTTATAAACATACAAAACAAGTCTAAATTGAGGTAAGGGTTTCTCATCTCTCTTTTACTTCCATGAGACATACACTATATTCATAGATTATTCATTTTTTTGGTGTATATACCACCATTTTATGTATTTAATATCCCTAATATACTCATTTTCATTTTATAAAATGTTTTATTAAATTTCATTTCATTTATGGTAATTGATATTCATGAAGATACTAGGCGGGTAATGGTTCATTTCAAAGTATCATCATTTTTTGTATTGATTGTATTTATTTCTCCATTGGGGGAAATATTTAAGATTCAATTCATAAAACCAAAATAAATTTACAACCTATGGTCATTCATTGAAGTTTTTTGTAAAAACACCAATTTTTATTGTCATTATAACTCAAATTGTCTTAGAGATTTTTTTAAAATTGGACTCCATTTCACTCTCTAGATGAAAATGATTTTCTTCTGAAACCATGTTTCATAAAATAGTAAGAATCGTTCTTAAAATTTTACAAATAATTACTAAAAAAATTACCCATGATTGATATTTTCCAAAAAAAAATGATATAAGCCATTATTTCATCTTCAAAAAAATGCCTGTTAGGATTTTACCAAAAATGCGAGAGGAATATTTTTTTCATAATGTTCCTTAAGAATGATATTTTCCAAAGACTATACCATAAAAATATTTCAATATTAATTTAAATGTCATAAATATTTAATTTAAAAATTGTATTTTCAAAAGGTTTGGGACCTTATTTAAAAAAGATCATTTTCAATGTTCAAATGTTGTTTTCATTGTAAATGCTTTTAATGACATTTTTAAGGTAATAATATTCACTGACGACATTAAAACTTTATTGTAAATTTGATAAAATAGTGATAAATTGTATTGAAAATATACTTTTTCAATATATAGATGGTTTATGATATGTTTTTCTGTGGATATAAAATTTTACTCTAAATCACCATTTTATTCTGGATGGCTTATAATTATGTTTATTTCATTGGGTTAAGTGTTAACATTTCGTATGAGAGTTTTCCAATATGAATTTTTATAATATATGTTTCATTCCCTTTTATATGATGACATAAATATAATATTTATGTGATGTGTGGTGTCTGGTTAATGATATCCCCCCGATATATCGACTCATCTTGTCATACAAATTAGTTGGCCAAATTTGAATGATTTCTACCAACTAATTTAAATAGTATTTTGAATGTTATTTAAAGAATATTTTCGATATATGTCATTATAAATCCTATAGTTGTTATATAATTTATTGATTTCAATGTTACTATATTATTATTTTTAATATCCATGGATAACTTTCAAGATTATGTGATTATTTATATGGAATTAATTGATCATAATCTATTCCCCACTCATTATATATATTTTATTTATTAAATATCACATGATCAAGTTATTTTCCTTTTCATATTGATTATTCATAGTAACCCCAGATTTATTCCACTATATTATTACCCTTAATATGTATATAATCACACACTTTTCGTATGTTTTATTTCTCCCTGATATGAGGATGTATTTGGTGATTGACATTTCAGGATATACTATATGGTGGAAAATGCTATTATCATAGAAAAAACATTGTGTATTTCCTGTTTTAAATTTTATTATGAATTTTAAGTATTAATATAGTTTTAAAATAATACTAAACAATTAATTAATTTTGGATGTTATTCATCACATGTATCTCTAATGTAATAAAGTAATAACTAGCTCCATGATAATGGATTCATAATATTTATGGTTTGTATTAGTTGAATTTTACTATAAACTGTGGAACCATATTTTTGAAGACAAATCATATGGAATATAACCATGTGATAAACATAAGTGATTTTTGTAGAAGAACAACCTAATTTTTCTAATGATAAAAATTATCTAGATTTTTCGAATTATATGTTATAGTATTTCATCTATGTTGGATATGGTTTAGTAAAATATTTTCATTGGTCTAATAATTAAGAAAAATGAGTGTCACACGGACTAAAGTGTTACCCATTACACAAAATCATGCTTTACTACTCATATAGTGTGAAAATCCGTAGAGATATTTCTAGGTTAATTGCATTTTTATTTATGAACCAAGAATAACTATTTTAATAGATTGTATCCATGAATGACATAGGATTACCATAATGGGCATTTTATTGAAAATTCGGTATCACCATTTATATTTCCAATAATTGATATAGTAAGACTATGATATTTCCCATTTTGATTAGTGTTTCTGACACATGAATTTTTCAGTTTATGTGAATATATAGGACAAGAATAGACTTTTTTAATATCTAATTTGATTGAATATGTATTGACAAGAATCTAAATTGACGGATTACTAGAGATGAAGTTATTATGTTTATTATTAATTAGTTTTACCAAAATATGATTAATAAACTATACCTTAAAATACTCTTGGACTCAACAAATAATAAAAGGATATAGTTTCTTTGTAGATATTGTGGTGGAGACCATAAAGGAAGAAATTATCGACTACTATCATGTATGAAATGTGGAATGTAGCATCCTTGAAATTCCCTCAAAGGAATAGGAAAACCTTTTATGTGTGGTTGTAATGAACATAATGACAGAAATTTTCAATGAAAAGTAAAATGTTTTTAATGTAATGGATTACAATAATTGTCTCTCTAATATATCCATGAGAGTTAAATGTTATAGATATAGAGTGTATTGGATTTATAAAAATTTATTTTCTAGGGGTAAATCTTGTAATGAAAATAAAAAATATAATATGATTAATAGATATATTACTGATGATGTAGAGACTTCAAATAACATACGAATGGAAGGTTGTATTATTGAATAAGAGGTTAAATCATAGATTATGGATCAGGAAAAAATTTAATGATTAATTTTTTTATGTTTGGATTCAATATTTATTATATAGATTAGTTTTTTCAATGAATTTATGGTTATAATAATTATGAAAGGTATAATTATTGTATATTACTACTTTTTCTTTTAGTATTAGAGAGACTATATTGAATTGTACCAATGAACAACTAATCATTTTAAATAGAATTTTGATTTATTAAAAAATTATTGGTGGAATATAATCCAAAATATGTTCACTATATTTATTTAATAATGATAAAAATATTTATGGTATAATATTAGTGACCATATGATTGGTAAGTGATTTGGTAGACTATATCAATTTTCCTAGAGCATACTACATGTTTTTTTATAGATTATTTTCAATGACAAGAGTTTTTATTTTTGGTTGGATGAATATTTTAATTAAGGTTTAATAAAAATCATGGTATTTATATATTTTTAAGGTGACATTGATATCAAAATTTTGTTTTCATAGTAATATAATGTCGATTTTGTGAGATTATTTATTTATTTGTTCAAAAAAATTGGATGATCCTTAATGATAACTATTTATAGAATGAATTAATTATAACATTCACTGTTATTAGATATCCATTTATAACCTTTTTAGTTTATTTAAATATAATTGTAATTTCTTGTTACACGTTTACTGGTTTTATGATCAATTAAAAGTTAATTTTAGTGTTAATGGAATATTTTTGGATAATCATTTATTGGAATAAGAGATAAAGGGGAAATCGATTAATTCAAAATCAAAGGGTGAAATTGTACTTTAGAAATGAAAATATATTGTGTAATTATATTTCAATATATTATTTGATGTTATTGTAATTAAACAACTCTATAAATAGGGTCCTTGAAAACATGTTATCCTACTACCTTAATTTCTATTCAACAGATGATATTTTCAACAATTATATATTGTTCACTTTGGATGATTATACTTATATGAATCACCCACATTCATGGGAATTTGAGATCTCTATCCAACCCTATAACTATTTAACATTTTTCCATGCTCATAATTTTACTTCTCTACGATTTTCTGCTTTATGGAAACATAGTTACGCAGTTTTTCTAGACTTCTTCACTACTTCTCATTCTCAATTATCAGGAATATTTCTTAGTAACCCTTCTCATGATGTGGGATTTAATAAAATGTATATTCAAGGGTCAGAATAATGATTACAAATATTAGGATTAAACTGTGAGGACATAATTTATTTATAGGGATAGAATTTGGATCCCCAAAAATTTAAAAGCGGAGCTTCATATCTGATAGTGTATATAATACAAAAAAACTTTTTTAATAAGAAAATGTTTCAACATAGGGAATTATAATAAATTTCATTTTAAATAAATTAAATGGTTATCTATTGGTTATAAATAAAATAAGAACCATTGGAATGAAAAAAATTGTTCTATTAGAAATTCAATTTTCTAAAATGTGGTCAAGTCATGCTCTACGAAAATAATATATTTTTTATTTTAATGTATTTTTAAAAATTTATACCAAAAAATATACCTAATTTTATAAATTAACAACTTATATATATTTATATTTTTTAAATGAATAATAATTTACTATAAATATTTATTTTTTGATGAATTGTAAAAATAAAGCTTCTTATTGAAACCCACCTTTTCATTTATATTATTTTCAATGAAAAATTACATTTATAATTTATTATGAGGTAAAATCATTCAAATAATATTAATATATAAATAATTTAGGTAATTTAAATCTGTTTCATTTTTAATTTTTCTATTATCACATTCTATACATTTGAGATTTTTCTATTTGGAAAACCCCTCATTCACCGTGTCTATAGTTTAATTTTAAATTGAATTAGTCGAATTATATATGTTGAATTTGAAAAATTATATTATATATTTGGGGTCATAAAAAACTATATTATTTAATATTTTAAATTAATTTTTTACCTCAAGGAATATTTAAAATAATAATAATTAACTACCATGGATAATATTAAATTGGTTTTTCTAGGGGTTAAAATAAGAAGATAATTTTTAATATATTGACTAAAATATTTGAAAAAATCAATTTTACCGATATATTTTTACAACATTACAAATAAAAATTTTTAATGATTCATTTTGCTGGATTTTATAATGATAAAAAAAGGTAAATCAACTCATGAAGAAATGTGATTCATTTTTATTTTATGCACTACATGAATGATACAATTATTAATTGAATATATATATGTGATATATATGATTAATTCCTAATTTTAGAGATACAATATCACATATACCTCCCTACATTCTAATCAGTTATAAAAAATAGTGTCTCCCATGCATATGTCTGGACTACCACATTTACAAGGCGATGTGATGTGTTTTCAAATTTATTTTTACCTAAATAGTAAATAGGATTTCTTTTATTAATATAATATATAAATATTAAATAATAATGAACCATAAAATTATAAATAATTTTTATTTTCCTATAGTTTCATCGGTCAGAAAAATGTAATCAATTATCGTGCATAAATATATCATATTGCGACAATGAACACTGTTATCCATATTATATATATTTCATTAATAGATTAATATAAATAACTATATAATAAATAAATAATATATTTGTATAATTTTTTACACTATAGATTTGATGTAAACATGGTAAAATTAAATGAACTAACAATAAGTAAAACATACATGAAAAACAATGTAATTATCTCTCGAAACAATGATTTTAACATACAATTGATAATCAATAAGTGATAAAAATAGTATTATATGCAAAAAATTTTCTACAATATATTTATAATAAACCTATATTTATTATAAATTAGGATCATAAAAATATGAAATAAGATAAACTTATGGAAATGGTTTCTCATCTAAATTTAACTTCACTAAGACATACACTTCATTAACCACTTATTTTAATTATATGATGTATATACCTCAACATTTGATACTTTATGTTATTTAAAAATATATCTTCATGTTTTTTATGTTTTATTTTTTTTATTTCATTTATGGGTTATACCATTCAGAGTTTTTTATTGTAGTAATGGATTATTTGAAAATCTAATCATTTTTTGAGATTTTTATTCTTTACAAATATCAAAGGTGAATTATTTGTATTCATATTTTAAAACCAATATATTTTCATCACATCTAGTTATTCTTGAACATTATATGTAATATTTAAATAAATTCAAATCCAGGTGGCTTAAAATTATTGACAAAATGTATTTAAGAAAATTTAACATCATTTTAATCTTTAGTTGAAACCCAGTTTTCATCAAAAACCATGCTTGAAATTTTTTTTCAAAAATATATTTAACATCTAATATAAAACATAAAAAAATTTTACCAAACAAATAACATTTTAATGATTTTTGAAATAAATCATCATGACATTTTAAAAACAATTTCTATATATCTTTTAATAAAAAAAGGAAAGGAATGTTCGGTATATAATGTATGGAATGAATATTTTTCCCCCCACATGACCAATCAATGTTTTAAATATCATTTAACATGTTTTAAATAATTACTTTCAAATATATTATTTTAAAAAAATTATCTATTTTAATAATGATATTCAATGATAAAATTTTATTTCCCTCAAGAATGATTTTAATGTATATTTTAGGGGTTTTCACTTAAATAATGAGAGTATATATTAATTTTAAATATTAACCACTCATGATATAATGAATTTATTAAGCCATTATTCTTTGTTTTATGTTTTAGAATCATTTTTACAAAGGATGTATAATTTTATAACCATTCACTGTTTTAGTCTGGATAGTTTTTTAGTATTTTTCATTTATTGGTGAAAGTAAAAACATTTCATATTTAGATTTTCTAAAAAAAATTAAGTTTATTATGTTTCATCAATATTAATACGATGAATGAATTGGAATTAGTAAGTGATTTGTGGGGCCTGGTTATAGTGATCCCCTCAAATCATCCACCAGTCCCATGAGGCAAATTAGTTGACAAAATTAGATTGGTTACTACCTGTAGATTTAAAATTCATTATTAAAGTCTTTGAAATTATGAATCAGATGTCTTGAATAATTAATTACCTCATTATGATATCAGTTATTTATTTCAATGTTATTTTTTTATTTCATTGAATATGAATGGGTATGTTTGAAACTTATGTGATTACTTATATGACTTTATTTGATGATCATTTAATTATTCCTTTTTATTCTCAATTATTTTATTAAATAATGTGTATTATTGATATTTTAAAATCAATATTGATTATTATTATTTACTCAATATAGTTTCTGACATATTTTTAGCATCAATGGGCATCATATCTCACCTTTATTTTACTTACATTCCTAATGTTATGAAGATTACTCCCTTGAAAGAGTTTAAAAGTTTCATAAAATTTTATTTTGTTTTATTTTATATTATTTTCCCATAATAAAATGGTTATATTTTATGTATCTATATCTCCAAAAATACTAAACATATCGGTCCTTCAAAAATTTATTCCTTGTATCTTATGCAAATGTTATATTGGCTACCCCATATCTAGGTGAGTATATTTGTGTTTGCTATAGTATTTATGGACCCTAATATATGTATATATTTCATCATTGTAACAAAATTCTTCTAAATGTCTTGAATATTTTGTATCCATTTACAAGTTCATTTTTCTGATAGAATAGTTGATGGATGTCTTATTCAAATTTTATTCATAAGTATATTGATTATCTAACATGTTTAAGTCAAATTTTATTAATGAAGAGGATGAAATACCCATACAAGTTTTTTTTCAAAATTTTTATAATATATATATTGAATTTCTTTTCATTATCCCCTCTTTGTTTTAAAAAAGATTCTATAACACCCATTTATTTATTTAGAATTGTTCTTATATAAAGTATACATAATTTTGTATTGACATTGTATATGGAGTACTTTTTTATAGTGGTTACAAATAACTAGAATATAGATCAAATCATATTTATTTTTTTATATTCAATTTCATCGGGCTTATAATTATATTATATTCCTTAGATTTTTTAAATATTGGTTATAGGGGAGGGGAAACATCCTACCGAGTAAGATATACTCACACAGAATACAATACCTTAAATTTCATGTCTATATCCATTATTATGTTATCCAAGAATTGGTAAGGAACCAAAGCAATGATGGAATTCCTAATGAAGTGTGGATCCACATGTGATTATATTAGTGATTTAAAAAATCATAAAAGGGGGTGATATGTTTTCCATTAGACATTCAAATGTGATTTCATTCATAAAGGCTTTTCTTATTAAAAATTTAGATTTATTTTATACACCTTGATTAATTATATGTCTAATAATGTATATTTTGATTTCATATAATCCTATAAAATAATTTTTTATCTGTCTTTATACATTATTACGTTGAAACATATTTTCACATACCTATAATACTATATTGAAGTTGTTTATATCCTCTTTACATAAAAAATATTTGGTAGAAAGGTTGAAGTTTATTATTTATCCTACATATTCTATGGTAATTTATTTTTATAAATTGATCCTTTGGAGGCTCTACTAGTTTAATGGGGGTAAATAATGAACCAATTTATATTATTCAATACAATGTATTTTCACAAGCATCTAATGATATAGAGCTTCACGAGAGGTATTGTGATGTCCCATCTTAGTACAATTCATGTATTAAAAATTTATCATAAAAAATGGTATTATAGGTAAAAATGGATATTTTATATGATAATATACAAAATATATGGTTATCAATAATTAATATCTACAATATGTATATTTCTTAAAAAAAATAATTATGTTGCAATGATTAGTTACCCCTGGAAATCTAAATATGAATTAGTTTTCAATTTCAGTTTTTCATGATCTTTTAGGACCCATGAATCACTATTGGATTGGAAGAATTAAGCTCCTCCATTATATGGACAAAATTATATGATCTTGAAATGGATTTCATAAATATCCCAAAGTACCTCACTTAATGAGAAATGTGCATTTATGTTTTTTATGTGTTTATTATTTAATAATTTTATCATTGAATACATAATCATAAATAAAAATCACCCAATAAATTGATGTTGTGGTGGGAACCTCTTATAAGGAAAAGGATGTGTATTTCATTCCTTTCTCATGTAAAGGAAACATAATTCATTCTATTTATTCTAAGGGTCTAATGGTGAGATTTTGGCTACGAGAGAGCATAAAACTACAATGAATTTCAAGTCAAAAGGTCTTCCTACATTAAGATGTGAACATGATTCAAAATATGTATAGTGGAAAAGAAAAAATTCATATAAATAAACCCATCCCCAGACAGAAAAATATATGTTGTTATATCCTAGACTATAAAAACCAAATAACCTCATAAATATGATTCATGTCCATGGTGATAGTCCCAACAATCATGGCCAAAGGATATAATGATATCCATGGTTCCTATTAGAAAGGTTCTTGTGGAAATAGCCTCATGATAATAAGCTATTTGGAATTATTTTGGAAATAGACCATGTGTTTGTTTTCATCAATGATTATGAAATCAACTATCAGTCAGTCCAAAGTCCACACTACGGTAGCTGACCACACTTAAAGCCACGTGTATAGATAATGAACACATATTTCATATTTGTATCCATTCATACATAATGTCTTGGGATCAAACTATATCCATATACGTATATTCATGTTGGATATACATATGATAATACCCCATATATCACAAGAACACCGTATGAGATAAATTTAGGGCCACATGACATGCCCATAGTTATAGATAATGTGTGTTATAAATATAAACTGCAGCATTTAAATAATTTTATCAAAAGATCATTTAATAATGTATTTGAATATTTAAAACTATGAAATTTTAATTATATATGTTTATATATATATAATTAATTAATATTATAATAAACACATTTTAACAAAAAAAATATGATGTACAATCAATGATGGATAAGATACTGAAAAATGTTTCTTATGGGGGTATGTCATATCTACGAGGGATGTGCCACGTTATTACTAGATGTAGCCCCTTACTAGGTTAAAATATAGTGATGGACATGGTTTTCCATTATCACATGAATTATTATCCTATTCTAATGACCATTGGTAACCTTGTATATGGCTATATGATTCTTTAAGAATTGAATACATCAATTAGGAATATTGGAAATATAAATAGTGTATGTTTTCCATCACATACCATTATGAAAAATATTTCCCATGGAAATAATCCCATATGGAGAAAACATAAGTCTATGGTTACAGTTATTCATCACTATATGCATGACCATCATTAGAAAACGACCATTGGAAACATTGACCATGCATATAGTCCTCATTCATTATCGAAAATAGAAACGATGAAGGATCTTTGTGGCCATAGGCCTGGATATTTTGTTATATAATAATGAATATAAAATAATAGAAAGTCAACATCATGTAGAGACATCATTAGAACACATGTCATGATATTTAAGAATATTAGGATTCACATCAAATTCCATAAATCTAATTTTTAGGATTCTTGTGGATTTAGTCTCTTAATTAGGATTCTTATGGTCATATCGATCATTTCATTTAGAAAATGTGCAGCCCCATGTTGGTTTATTTCCAAGGGAATTATTTTATATGTCATAAATACTGACTATTTTTCATTGTCTATGATTTTTTTCTAATATGCCATACTATAAAACATATGCCCTATTTCTTATTGATATATGATTTTTATCATTTATGATATCTTTTTTTCATATTCTTAGACCTTCTCATCAAAAACTATGCTTGTTTTCCCAACTCTCTAGGACTTAAAATCATTCTTTGTGAATCTATCGTATTATTTAATGCCACTTAGGTACTCATATTATTATTTTCCCATGCCACATCCCCATTTTCCCTAACCTGTCATCATGAACTGGGTTTCGTATGGCTATAGGAAATTACTATTCATGGCTTCTACTAATGGGTTTGATTCTGTAAGAACCCAGATCTCTTTTTCAGGAATGTTTTTCATTTTTCTGGAGTTTTTGATAAAAGAGGACTTTATGAAAAATTGTTAAGTACATGTCGCGTACTTTATGAGTTCACATCGTGCACTCGGTTACTGTAGGTAGCTGTGTGCTAGCTATGAAGCGTCTTTGCACACAGCCATGTGTGATGACCTGGAGGCTGCCTAAAGCAGAGTATGGAAACAGAGAGTACACTCCATGAACTTCTAAAGTGCATGCCATGTATTTTTTTTCCTTTTTCGTTAAACAAATCAGGGTCTCGTCTAACGGACCTAACCATCTCCTTCTCGACCTAGTTCTTCTGAGACCGCCGAGAAGCCATGACTCTTTGACATGCCCCCAGCCGAGTGTCCTTCTGCCAAATCATACACCGATGGTTGCATTGGAATTGCATCGATAATTTCTCTCTTCTCCTAGAACACCATCCCTTTATTTTTCCGTTGTCATGAATTATCAATGGTTGAATGTTTTATACCTTTTCCTATATCTACTGCATTCTAATGCAATTCAAGATTTGTGGATCATGTATATTGATCTCCCAATGCTGAGGTGGGTGTTTTATCCCTTTTCGATTAAAAACTATGAGTTTTATGTTCAAATTTTCCTAATACCCCTAAATGGTGTATTGAACATTTACTATTTTAGCCCTATTGTTTGTCTAATATGATTTTATGATTGATTAGATGATATTTTATTGTGAATAGGGTTAATATTTGTGCTTTGGATGTGTTTCCCATGCATGTTTTTCCTGTTTTGACCTTTGGGTCAAGTTGCCTATTTGGATACTATTTACATTCACATGCATAGTATTGTAGGATGGTGTAAATGTTGTTCTGACATGCTAATATGCTTTATAATTTTATCCAAGTGGTTCTTGATGTTTACTTTTCCCAATACACAGTGCTATACTTGTTGATTTACACAGTGTAACGTCCTGGATCCGGGTGCCACACAACGGGTGCCCCGAACCATGTCGGTCACATGACCTCAAGCGCATTCCCCCCCATGACAGAGGCTACCAACTAGTAGTGAGGGTCGAGGTCTGATAGTGGGGAATATATTCCCTCATTTGTCAAAGTGTACCGCAGTGGAAAAATATATCAACATACAAAATACGGAAGCAGTAAATAATACCAATGCTTAAATGTACACAGTACAAAAATAAATAAATGACCAACAATCATATATAATGATGTAATATGTCCCTAAGCCTAAGAAAGCAGCCAAAACAGGATACACTACAATTTGAAACAATACAATACAAGGAACAAATATAGCGAAACAAAATAAAGCGGTGCAGTAGGAACTCAGCAGCATCGCAAGCGTAATATCGATCCCATGCTCTCCTACTCCTCTACAACAATTAAGTACCTGTACATAGACTCTTTCCCTTATCTACACTTGCAGAAATATAATCTGTTTTGTCCCAATAAATGACCCAAATAGGGTGTGAAAAATAAATCCCAGTAGGAAACCACCAATGGCATGAGCCTAACTATCAGGGAGTTTGTGCAACAGTAATTTGCATTAACGAAATGCATTAAACTAGACAGTACTCAAAAGTAACTATCACTACAAGTTTGATTACCATTTTAATATTCATTTCACAATTCCATGCCTGTTCTTTATCTTGGAAGATATAATCGAAGAAAATCACCACAGTGAATACACAATGTAAACATTTTCCATAGAAATTCCAATGATTACCCTCAGGTAATCATAATCGAAACATGATGGTTACTGCCCATAGGCATAATGAATATTGCCCGCAGGCGTATGAGGTGTCACCCACAGGCACAAAATCTACTCCTCACATGCATGATAAAAATTTCTTGCAGGCCAAACGAAACACTGCCCTCAGGATAAACATTTTAACTGGTCGAGCCCATCACATAAGCAATAAATTTATATACAATTCCTCTCAAGGAAATTTAAAGCATTCTATAATCACAGATACCCTTGGGTAACCTAGCCAAAATGATAAACGAGGGAACATACGCACGAGGTGGCCCTGGATCCAAGCAATGATCCCAAATAGAAGTTTTACATATTTGTTAAATCACCTATGCAATTCTATGCATTTATTTATCAAGGACATATCTATAATACAACTCAAACATGGGCACATAGAACAATGGTAAACAAAAACACACAGCAGTTGGAATTTATACACCAGACCACACACCTTGATCATCTCTGATCGGTATACATGAATGACACCTCCCAAATCATCCAAGAACGATGTAGATATGGGATAAACGTTCACTCATTAAAACTAAAATAACATACCCTAAGGAAATAATTGGTAAGTAACACACAAGGAGAGGGAAGAAATTTCCCACCCAGTTCAATCAAGACCATCAGAGAAGGATTCAGATTCCCGGTGATTGGTCGAGATAACTCCGAAGCTCTAACCTCCTCTCCCAGCTCAAAAACAAACTCAAAGTCTCCTCTTCTGCATGAGGAGGCTACTACTTATTTTAAGTGAAAAAACCAAACTAACCGACCTGTACTCTTGAGTACATGTCGTGTACTTTTTCATTTTTATTAAATTGTTCCTCTGTCAGATTCCATCCCCTATGACACTATTTGTTCATTGACATTGGTGCGCAATGTGTATTCTTGATTAATGGCATGTACTATCGCTCTGCTGGCGGCTGCCTCCACCGCATTACAATTCACATACTGACTGATTACACGACATGTAAATACTATGCACAAGGAGTGTATTCAGCTTTTAGACTCTTCATCGCCTATAGGCCTACACGCCCTGTGTACTTATCCCACATAGCCAAAGTACACAGCGTGTCAAAAATTACATGGCATGTACCCATAAAATTTGGTATTTTTCCCATTTTCCTTATTTTATCAATAACACTAATGGAAAAAGAAAAGGAAGAAACATGTACCTCAAGAAATAGAACTAAGTTCTTACACACTGGGTGATGAGAACCTATTGTAGTAAACTATAAGGATAATGGATGTAAGGGCTTATTAAGAGTGTCTTTTATAATATTATGAGGTGAGACCACATGGAGAATTGATGTTGAGTAATTCCTTAGAGTTTTTTTAGTTCATCAACATGGGCTATATAGGGAATGTGATGTAAGTGCTTCCCTAGTGTCCTTTTGTACAGATACAAGACTATAAGGGTAATTGATGGTGAGTGCTTCCTCAGAGATTCTATACATTATCTAAACCTGAGGGGTGAGACTGTGTGTGCTACCCAGAGGGCTGCTTGTATCTATTAGGTAGGACACGATGGAATAGGCTGTGAGTACTTCCCAGAGGGGTACCTGTTGTGTTATTCTACATTTATTAGATATTGATTGGTATCTAAAACTGTGGATTATTACTATTGATTACATGTTTACCTATTTGTCACTTTTACATGCCATATATTCACAGACCCGTAGGCACAGATCTTGTGGTGGTTTCCTACTAGGATTCATCTCACTCCCTATTTGGGCTAAGAATTTGGGCTCAAATAGATTATATTGTTGCAGGTATAGGCAAGGAAAATCAACCTTCCACTTCAGTTACTTTATTACATTAGAGCTGGAGAGCATGGGACCAAGATGAGGCTTGTGATGCTGAGGAGTTTCGTATCTGTTTCCCATTTGTGCCTTGGTTTAGTACTGTATTCAGCATTGCGAATTGTTTGGATGCTTCCCATGAAATAGTTTTATCATGCATCATTTATATATATATTATCTAGCTATTTCTTTATCACTGTTCCATTGTTAAAGTTGATTGGTATTATTACTGCTCATATATTGTATATCTATTTACATTTGTCGTGTACTCTGCCAATGAGGGAATAATTTTCCCACTATCACATCCAATGCCCTCGCTACTAGTCAGAAGCCTCTAGCATTCGGGGAAATGTTCTTGGGTCCATGTGACCAACTGGGTATTGGCACCTCTGGGTGGATTCTGGAACCGGGATGTTACAAAGTGGAATCAGAGTAATTATTTTCTCATTACTTACAATTTCGTTCCTTTAGCCAGGGATTGGAATAAATAGGTACTTGTTAATAATTTGTTCGTGGGAGTAGCTAACACATGTACAAGGAAAATCCAATCTACCTAGTTTATTTCAATTTTATAGTTTTTTAATATTACGGTTGATTTGATTTTCATCGTTGTGTGACTCACATGTTTTGTACTATTACAGTTGATGTTATTGAGGTTCTACTTCTGTCGCAACCCGATGAGATTAGGGTATTCCATATCATGCATCATATAGGCACTAGGTAGAAATCTCATGTCATGCATTCTTTCTATGACATTTAGGATGCATAAGTGATTTCATGCTATAGTGATAGATGTTGGGTAGAATATGCATGATGTTGTGATAAATTCCATGATAAAATACTTTCTTCTTGATAGGGTATTTTTTGTGTAAGGTTTTTTTCTGAATGAATTCCAAATGTTGGTTCTTGAGGTGTCATGGACCCACATAAACTAGAACATGGTGGATTATTGACTTGTTTACCTTGTTATAACATGTATAAAATTTCAAGCTTTAATTTTTAGGGAGTATGGGCCTTCACAGATCAGAATTTGGCACCTTCAAGATTCATTTCAGTTTTTCCTAAGTTTTAGAGTAGTTTTTGAGGCATACTGTCTGAAAAAAACCAGAATACAAGCCATGTAGTTTTGACAACATGCCATGTGCTCTTCTTTTCAGGAAGAAACTATTTTTCACTAGTACACACCGTGTACATTATTTTCATTCCATGTAGTCTCTAACCGTGTCGTAGGATATGTGGCCAGAGACACAGGATAGAGAAAATCTTTTGGGAACACACCGTGTACCGGTTATACATGCCATGTGGTGTTGAACCTGTGTCCACCCGTGTAGTTAAAAACACAGGCAGATAAACCATAACCTATTCATGCCGTGTCTGGATTGAACATGTTGTGTATTGTAATCCTAGGAACCTATTTGTGGAGCTAAAAATACGGGTCGATTGAGTATCTTCTTATACACACCGTGTACACCAGGAAAATGTTGTGTAGTGTGAGCCGTGTATCAGGTAATTTCACTAACAACACAGGCCAGGTGATGCTCATCTAGTACATGCCGTGTTTCTTTTAAACACGCCATGTAGTCTTGTATTAGGATATCTGTCTGGAATAACCGTGTAGAAAGTCATGGGAAGGGAAATATGAATCATATAAACACCATGTGTTAAGACAACATGTTGTGTGTTTGGGGTGTTACATGTCCAATTTAGGCTGGAGTCCATTCCCATGTAAATGACATAAGGGAACACGTCGTGTCGGAAATGTAAACGTGGTTTAGACATGTTTTAAAAACAAAAATGTTTTCCTTCTCTGGTTCCATTATTACTCTTCTAGTTTTCAGTCCATGATAATGATGATCAAAGGTGTGAATTTATCCATGTAGAGTCATGCCACCAAGATGACCTCCCGTTGTCCGCCAGTTACAGGGCAGTGATCAGACGCTGGATATGGCTGATCAGGGACTTCCAGTAGATCCTTCTATTGTGACAGTCTTGGCACTAGTAGTAGACCTGATACCAGTTTTGATACACAATTTAGGGAAGGCATTATGAGGATGATGTAGAACTTTCAGGGGCACTACCTCATGCCCTGGTGACGTTAGAATTGAAACGGGTTTTCCAGCAGCATCATCCTCCCACCTTCTCAGGGGATGGAGGACATCAGACGGTAGAGTCAGGGCTAGAAGCCATGCTGAAGATCTTTGAGCATCTGGAGATGCCTCCAGAGAGGAGGATGAAGCTCTATACTTACATGCTATGGGATTCCACCAAGATATGGTGGTATGTATTCTCACAGGCATGGCATCATCATGTAATGTCATGGGAGGAGTTCCAGCACATCTTCTTTGACTACTTCTATCTGAAGACCTTGAGGGCCGACACAGCCTGGGAGTTTATGAGTCTGGATCATGGAACTCTTTCTCTCATGCATTATTATTAACGCTTCTATGAGCTTCATCACTTTAAACCCTTCCTAGGGGGAGATGGGTTGTTCCTAGAAAGGAAGTTTGAGGATGGTCTCAGGCATGGAATCGATTCGCAGGAGAACATCATCTGGTTGACTTCCATGACATCTATCGTCAAACAGGTGATGATCAAAGAGCGCAATCTCAGGGATTCTGGAGTTGTGTTTCAGGGCGGCTCGACATCTGGAGATAGTATCCCTCCTAAAGATAGTAGGAAGGGGTGTAGGGAGTCTTCACCCGAAGATCCTAGTAGGTGCGAGACATCATTTGGTAGCCATGGGGTATGCTACCAGTGCGAGATGAGTGGGAATATGAGGCTTCAGTCCCAGAGAGATCCAACGGAGCACCGATCTTGTGGCAAGATGGGTCACCTTCAGCATTTTTGTCAGATCTTTTCAACTGGAGACGGTGATATGAATTCTTCTATGACTCCGCGTTTTGGAGCAGCACTGCCAATTTCTCAACAGTCTAGGAAGTGGAGTTTTTTTGCCATTTAGGATGCGGTGGAGGTCATGGACTTGGGGTTCAGTCACCAGTCTTTCAGCGACATTAGAGTGGATTAGATCAGAGTGGTCAGGCAGGGTCAATGGTCATGGAGCTGGCTAGACCGTTGTAGTAGAGCCGACCGAGCTGGAGTAGTATCCCTGACCTTCTATAGTTAGAGGTACGATCCTAGATTCCATAGTTTTATCTTCAGATCTTTTCGATACATGGGGATCCCATAGCATTATATATTTTTCTGTTGTGGAGAGCCATGGGCTCTATATCTTTTCTTCTACTGACATTTTGACTCTATACACTCGGCTGGGGACTAGAATGGCTAATGTATGACAGTGAAAGGAGTGCCCTCTAGAGGTTGGTGGGTGTCACCTCTTATGAGATCTCTATATCCTATAGATGACATGCTATGATTTCATTCACAAAATGGACTTTCTAGTTCCCCTATAGGCAGTAGTCAACTACTATTGCCGAAGGGTGAGTTCCATATCACCCTAGGGTGGATCTTTTCTTCATAAGGGTGAGTGGGATGTCTAGGCGAGCATACGAGGTCCATAGAATCATGGTTTGGGAGGAGTTACAACCCAGATTACTAGTCTATATATGGATGATTAGGGGACTTAACATTTTGACATTCCTGTAGTGGTAGATATTTTGATAGATGTCTTTTTAGAGTACTTTTCAGGTTTTCATCCAAAGAGAGAGGTGGACTTTTCAATTGAACTTGTTCCAGGAGTGGAACCAGTGTCCATTCCTCCTTATAGGATGGCTTCACCGTAGTTACTAGAGCTCAAGAAACAGTTGATGGAGTTGCAAGAAAAGGGTTTCATACGACCCATTACTTTTCCATGGGGTTCAACTATCATGTTTGTGAAGAAGGAAGATGATACTCTCAGGCTTTGCGTGGATTATCAGAAGCTGAACCCGTTGACGGTGGAGAACCGAAATCCATTCCCAAGGATTGATGATCTCTTTGATCAAATTCAAAGAGCCTGGGTGTTCTAAAAGATTTAATTGAGGTCCAGTTACCATCTTTTTCACATTATTCTATCAGATATACCACTTACAGACATTTAGAGTAGGTATGGTCTACACCAGTAAATGGTTATGACTTTCGGTTTCATGAACATGCTAACAGTTTTCATGGCATTGATGAACGAATTATTCCATCCTTACTTGGATTATTTCATGGTTGTCTTCGTGGCCGATATCTTGGTTCCCTCTCACACTCGACATGACCATGTCACAATTCTTGAGATCATTCTCTGTACACTGAGAGTGAAATAGTTATATGCTAATCTCTCAAAATTCTACTTCTGGATGGACCAGATTGACTTCTGGGGTAATGTTATCTTAGAGAAAGAAGTATCAGTCGACCCAGAAAAGTTAAGGAAGTTGTTTCCAGGGAGTAGCTGAATAACGAATTTGAGGTAAAGAGTTTTCTACGGCTAGCTGGATACTACATACGCTTCATACAAGACTTTTCACTCTTAGCAGCACTGCTGACTGGTCTGACTAAGAAGGGTACAATGTCCTTGTGGTGAGATTCTTGTGATTCATCATATATAGAGCTAAAAGGGAGGTTGACTTCAGCACTGATACTACTCTCTAAATAGCTAGGAAAGTGCTATACTTTGTATTGTGATGCTTCAGGTATCAGGCTGGGAGCTGTACTAATGTAGGGTGATGGAGTCGTTGCGTACGAGTCTATATAGTTGAGTCTGTACTAGAGGAATTACCCAATGCACGATCTGGAGATGGCAGCTATTTTTCATGCGCTATGCAATTGGATATAACCTCTTTTGGGAGAGCATTTTGTGGTTTTCACTGACAAAAAAAGTCACATGTACATCTTCACTAAGAGTGAAATAAATTTGAGATAGTGATGGTGGGTTGTGTAACTTCTGTTCTTCAATTTTGAGCTTTCCTACATGCATGTGAAATGAAACACAGTGGCAGATTCATTTGGAAGAAGGAATCAGATATATGTAGTTCACGAGGCCAACAATGAGTGGATGCTTATGGATTTGTTCTCTGAGATGCATTTTGAGTTTCACAACCGACATGGGAAGGCTTTCCTTTCTTCTCTAGTTGTTACCTCTACCCTTCTTGATCGATTACGAATGAGCAGCTATTAGACTCTGAAGGCCTAGTCCTATGGGAATGTGTGTCAGGAGAGGACCCTTTTCCTGGATGGATCATAGATGAGGATGAGATCTTTCATTTCTAGGGTTGTGTGTCGGTGCCAATAGACTTACACGAGGAGCTGATGCATGACTTTCATTTCTCATTATCAGCAGTTTATCCTAGTTTCACCAAGATGTATCGTGATCTACACCATCAGTATTGGTGGCCAGGTATGAAGAGGGATGTTGCAAGTTTCGTCATGAGGTGTTCCACAAGTCAGCAGGTGAAGAAAGAGCATCTGTGACCAGAAGGGCTTTTGCTGGAGTTACCCATTTCCGAATGGAAGTGTAATAATGTCGCGATGGAATTCGTGATAGGGTTTTCAGGGTATCCTCGAGATAATAATGGAGTATGAGTTTTCATTGACATACATACGAAGGTGTCTCACTTTTTTCCGATCAAGGAGACCATCAATGTTGATGAGCTGGGATGGTTGTACATATGATATATTGTGCGCTTACATGGTCTTTCAGACTCAATTGTTTCATATAGGGATGCATGTGTTACTTCTATGTTTTTGCAGGGGGCTTCAGAAGTCTTTGGGTACATAGGTACTTCTGAGTACATCTTACCACACCCAAAAAGATGGCCAGTTCGAGCATACAATTCAGGTGCCTAAGGAAATGATTTGAGCATGCATCCTGGATTTTGGAGCTTCTTGGGAGAAGAATATACCTCTTGTGGAGTTTTCTTAAAATAATAGTTTTCAATCAAATATTCATATAGAACCTTGTAATGATTTATATTGTAGGACATGCTAATCAACCTTATGTTGGATGGATACAGGAGACACAGCTTTGCAGGGACCTTGTCTCGTTCAGGATACCACAAAGGAGATGGAGTTTATTCGGAAAAGGATGGATATTGTATAGTCTCGTGAGATGTCTTGTGATGATGAGAAGAGATGACCTCTAGTGTTCGAGGTCGGGGACCAGGTTTTCCTACGTGTCACACAGAGGTTTCGAAATAAGAGCATTATGAGATAGGGTAATCTTTCTCCAATGTTCCATGGGCCGTTGGAGGTGTTGGAGAGAGTTGGACCATTTTCTTGTAGGTTGCAGTTACCTCAGGGTACTAGGCTATGCATGGAATTTTCCATGTTTCTTTTCCTTGACACTACTTTTCAGACTCGTCTCATGTATTCCAAACTGAGGAGGTTTAGTTGGAAGTGGACACCTCTTTCGAGGAGCATCCTATCCGGTTTTTTGATCGAAGTACGAGGGTTATCAGTGGTCAGTATGTTCCTCTGGAATGAGTGTTATGGCAGCACGAGCGAGTACAGGACGAGACATGGGAGAGCCAGGCCGATGTACGATCGTAGTGACAGGAGTTGTTCGGGGTTTCTTCTTCTACGCCACTTTGATAGGGAGATTCGAGGATGAATTTCATTATGTGGGGAAGTTTGTAAGAACCTATATCATCTTTTCAGGTATGTTTTTCTTTCATTTGGAGTATTTTAGAAAGGTGGAGTATCAAGAAATTTTCGAAGTACACGTCGTGTACTTTATGAGTACACATTGTGGACTCGGTTACCATGGGTAGCCGTGTTCTAGACATGTATCGGCCTTGCACAAGGGGATGTGTGATAACAAGGACGCCTCCTTAAGTGGAGTACATAAACGGAGAGTAAACACCATGTACTTCAAAAGTACATGCCATGTATTTTGTTTTTTTCATTAAACGCACCAGGGTCACGTCTGAGGGACAAAACCATCTCCTTTTCAACCTAGTTTGTTCGAGAGTGTTGAGAAGCCACAGATCTTTGACGATCCCCTGGTCGAGCGTCTGTACTCAGAATCAAACATCAACGGTTACATTGGAATCTCATCGGTGAGTTATCTCTTCTCCTAGAACACTGTCTCTTGATTTCTCCCCTTCCGTGAGTTATCGTGGGTTGAACGTTTCATAAATTTTTGTATATATACAGCGTTATAAGTTGATTAAACCCGCATGGTTCAAGTATATTGATCTCTCAACGCCAAGGTAGGTGGTTTGTGCCTTTCTGTTTTATGTGCAAATGTTCCCAATACCCAAGAACGTGGTATTGCACGTTAACTGTTTTAGAACTATTGTTTGTCTGTTATTCTTGTATGCTTGATTAGATGAAATTTGACTTTGATTAGTGTGAATTGTTGTGCTTTGGATGTGTTTCCCATGCCTGTTTTCTCTTTTTTAACCTTTGGGTATAGTTTCCTATTAGGATGATGTTTACATTCTCATGCCTAGTACTGTAGGATGGTGTGACTATTGTTCTGACATGATGATATGATGTAGAATGCTAGCCAAGTTTTTCTTGAGGATTACTTTGTCCAATACACGATGCTATACTTGTTGATTTACATAGGGCCGTATGAACCTAGTGTAGTAGACCATAGGGAGAATGGACATAAGGTCTTCTAGAAAGTGTCCTTTAAAATATTACGATTCGAGACAACATGGGGAATTGACATTGAGTACTTCATCAGAGAGTCTGTAGTTCCTCGACATGGGCAATAGAGGGAATGTGACATAAGTTCTTCCCTAGAGCACTTTTAGTAAAAATACGATACTATAGGGGGAATTGATGGTGAGTACTTCCTTATAGAGTCCATACATTAGCTAAACCAGTGGGGTGAGACTGTGTGTTCTACCAAGAGTGTTTCTTGTATCAGTTAGGTAGGACAAGAAGGGATAGTCTGTGAGTACATCTCAGAGGGTTACCTATTGTGTTTATTTTGTTTGATTAGTTGCTTCTTGATATCTGAAACTGTGGATTATTACTGTTGATTACTTCCTTGTTTACCTCCTTTTACACTTTTATCTGTCATATATTCACTGACTATTAGGTATAGATCATGTGGTGGTTGCCAGCTGGGAATCGTCTCACACCATGTTTGGGCCATGCTTTTGGGCCCAAATAGATTATATTTTTTCATTTCTAAAAAAAGGCAAGAAACCTTTTCATCAGGTACTTGATTGCATTGGAGCTGGAGAGCATGGAACCAAGATGCGACTTGCGATGCTGAGGAGTTGCTTATCTGTTTTACTTTTCTACATTGGAATAATACTATATTCAACATTGGGACTTGTTTGGCTGCTTTTATAGACATATATGTATCATGCATCGTTTATATATCTATACTACAGTTCCTTCTTCATCATTCTTCAATTGTTACTATTTTTTGGTATTATTACTACTTCCGCTATTGTATATCTACTTACTTCTGATGTGTACTCTTCCAATGATGGCATTGTTTCCCCACTATCACACCCAAGGTTCTCGCTACTAGTTGGCAGCCTCTATCATTCAGGGAAATGCGCTTGAGGCCGTGTGACTCTGGGTGGAATTTGGAACTGGGACGTTACAGATTTCAATTACCATTGAAAATTTATAGAAGAAATAAAATTATAGTATAATTTTAATGATATATGTAGGTAGACTATAGAAAAATACATCCTAACATTGGTGAAATAATCCTTGTATTATATAATTTACATAGTACTAAATTTAATCTTCTCTATTGTTTCAATGAAACATTTGTTTTACCTATCATTTTTCTAGAGGATTCCAAACAGAATAGATTGTTTTCATTATAAAATAATGAAAAATTATCTATAACAAATTATATTATATTATAATTTTTAAAAAATACATATCAAAAGTATGAACTATCATAGGTCAACTGCACACATTATAAAAAAGTATGAAAATCATTATAGGTTTAAATAATTAGGTCCTAATTATTATCTAGAATCTATATGTAGATTTAATAATTTCTTTTAATATATCCACTATATAGAAATTTTATTAATTCCTTTTTCTAACAATAAAATAAAATCTAGAAATGGGTATGATAGAATTGGTGGCTTTCAACATATTAGAACACAACATATAGTGACCCAAACACATCAATCAGATACATGATCATGTTTAATAAGATATAATAATATAGTTAAAAAGGTAACACGCCATTTTAAATATTTGACAATAGAAAAAAACATGTAACAAAACCAATTTTGGTGATCTATTGAATGGGGTGATCTTACCATGGCTTGATTACAACTCATGGGACAATAATCCATTTAACGACATCTAAAAATTCATTCATAAAATATAATAATCCATTTATAAATAATACTTCACCACACATGGAATAGATGATTGATATCTCAAAACCAAATAAACATAGTGAGAAGTAACTAAATCATCCCCAAAAAATAGAATATAAGTAAATTATTTTTAAATGTTATATCACTGCTATATTTCTACAGGATGAGTGATCTATAAGCCAATATAGTTTTTCTGGGGGAAAATCAACCTCTACATAAATATTATTAAGGAAATTATATAACACTAATTAAATATTTCTTGGTGGATGAAATACAACAGAATAGTTAAAATGGTTGAAAAGGGTACACCAATCCTTTTATAGACCAAGAAATAAATTTTAAAAACATTACTATTTCTAATTCAAACAGTAATTATTTGCAATAAAAAGCTTAATTGAATTAAATAAATAAATACTTAAATCATTTTAATGAATTTTTTGTAATTTATAAAGAATTTATATTGAATGACATTATTGGAGTCAAAAACATAACACGACAATGATAAATATTAATTATCCATTGTCACAATCATGTTTTCCGTCCATGAGTAATGATGATGGTCTACTCCTTGACCCCAACAATCTTTTATATCAAATATAGACCTCAATACAAGTCATAAATCCACTAATTGAAGTAATTTACATTCTATACATGGTCATCTGTGATAAAATATTAATAACATAAGTCACAACAGACTCAATGTTTCACTAATTAATCTTCTACAGGGTATATGATTCATTGATACTAGTTTTAAATAGTTTATGGTCTTCGTACTTGGTAGGAACTTCCATCAAATCATATGACATAATGAAACTAGCATAATCTATATAGAAACGGTTGGGAGAACCTTCCATGAAATTGAAGGATCCCACTCATCAGAAAACTCTAAGAGATTTGTCCATATATGGATTGAAATTTGAATAATATTAAAAACCACAATTTAATAAAAAATAATGAGATATAATGATAAATTAAAAAAATCCCAATATAGTGAGAAGATAATAGTTATCCTCTCCTTTAATCACCCACTATAATTATTGAATCTTCCATTGAACTATGAAAAATAGTATCATAGGATTAGAGTGGTAGGAAATTGATAGGATGTACGTTTACACAGATTAGAGAGAAAAAATTAAGGATAAAAATGTTTTTGAATAAAAAATTAACTATATAAATAAATAGTAATTTTTATAAAAACCCACTCCCATTCCATATGACTATCTAAAACCATTTCACTATATACAATGGGCATTATTTGGGACTTGTATAAGGGTTACCATTAACCTAGTGACCATAGTAGTGAAATTATAAAATTATCTAAGATCACTAGGAAACTCGTATGATTCATTTTATTATATATTTTTATATTTCATATTGTAATATATCATAGCATAAAATTTCAATAAAAACAGAGAATTAAGCCCGTATTATACACTCAAAAAGTGTAAAATACCAAAATAGACGAGTCATTTTGAAAATTAAATAAAATTCACACCCTGAAAAATGATGGGTGATACAGAGTCTCCATTACATAATAACTAATATAAAAGATGACTTTCCGAGACTCCATATTGAAAATATCTTTCCAATACTATATTATATTAAAATATATTTCATATATCTCATCAAGGAAATTTACATTCTTCCAAAACACATATAATAGGGGTAAAACATCCAATATGTGGTCTTTTTACTCCAATATAATATATGAACCTATATTTCCTCAAATGATTTACCCAATAGTAGTTCAATATCATCAATAATGATCATGTGAGATGGTTCATAATGGTATTTTCAATTTTGAGATACATAAAATACACCATGTATAACATTATATCACAAGGGAAGAACTAATCAGTGTATTGGGATATTGGACCTCTCAGTAATCCTAAATTACCTCATATGAAATTCATCCATCATCCCTTTCATATTGTTATTATAGTGTCCTAACTGAGCAGAGAATAAAAAATGTGTTTTCTCTCACATAAAATTCTTGAGGAAAACAATATTCATTGGTAATTAATTTCCATCATAATATCCTTTTACGAATATCTTGACCCTTTAGGATCTAATGTTCAGGGATTTTTTTTTAAATCAATGGGGTTGGATTATAACTTTTTTAAGGGATGAAGAGGTTTTCTAATTGGGATCATAAAGCAACAAATAAAGCTAGGGGTTTCTCTTCATAATTGAAACTATGGACTACCTGGTGGATATATTCTCACCATGGACTAGTAATATTACATGAATCAATTATAGGGATGATATTTAAGCCCCTTTTAAAGATAAAATAATTACATGTTGAGTAATATTTTCAAATCATGAGTTTTTCAATTACGAATAATTTAAATTGAAGTGATACCATTTTTAACATATTTGTAAAATCAAGGATTTTCAGACATGAAATAGAATCATGACCTAAAATTTTCAAATTGTATGGTTTTTATTAGACATTAAACCTGAACCATTATATATTTGAGTTAATGGACTTCCTCTAAAACCATGAAGTGATTACAGGGGATCTAGATTCTTCTAGATTCCACCATTCAGTGTTTGATACCCATGGAATTGGAATCACTTCTCCTTAGTAAGTGGGATTCTATTTTATTCTATCACTGGGGTTGCAGATGTGGCTTGGTCCATGTATCAAAATTTTGTTGTGATGATTTTGGTTTTTCTATCAATCCATTATATTTTTTTATCATGCCTGGTATCTTAATAGAAAATATTATTATTCAAAGTCAACTTTTCAATGGTGATTAGTATGCCTTTATTTGAGTAGGCTAATTTAAAAAATTGACCCTAATTTTCAAATTACATTATGTTATTTTCAATTAAATATTTTTCTTAATAGAAATTTATTAAACTCACTAAAACTAGACATTATTAAATTGGTTTAGTTTAAAAATGTTTTTTATCAAAATTAATTTTTTATTGAATATTATAAATGGTGCATGAGGTTTTGAAATACATCTTCATTCCTCGAATTAGAAATGATTTGAATTGAAAATTTTTACTTAATCATGTTCATTTTTTTAGATGTTTATTTTCAAAATTACCATATTGGGTAGTCTTGGGTGTAATAGTAATAGTCATTTCTCTCATTATGTGTACAATTTAACAAGTGGTTTTTACATCACCTCAGTTCATGTAATACCACACGAGTTTATATTGGTTGAATCCACCTTTGGTTTAGAATAAGTATTTTCTTTCATGTAAAGAATATATACAATAGGCTAGAGACAAAAATGGTTTTCTCTATCATTTATGAATATTTTATCACATTTTGGTATATAGATGATCATTTTCTCACACGATTATCATATAGTTTTTCCAGGGTAGATTATCTATTTTCTTACTTTGTGGAAATTTTCTTAGATGTTGTGAATATGGATTTTATTTACGAGAAAATTAATTTTTTATAAAATGGATATTCATTATGAAAATTATTTTAAAACTGGAATTTTTTGGAAACTACAACTAATTCGTACATAATTCTAGAAAAATTATAGATTCTTTGGTAGTATCTTAATTGGAGATGATCACATACAGTTCATTTTTTCCTTGGTCTGGTGGTAGATATTTTTTAGATATCATGTAAATGGAATATAATTGTTTATAATTTTGATTTTCTTGTTATGTTACTATTCTTCATATAAGGATGGTTTTGTGGTGATATATTTTTACATGTGGACTTTCTAGACTCATTATAATTTAAATTTCTAGATTTTCTTGTATGGATTGAATTTTTATGTTTCCATTATATGTTCCCACGATTTTATATTATATTCTACCTTATTTATATATTATGGATTAAAAGGATTCATGTTTCTTTCAGTTTTTACATTACCATATGTATTTTAATGTTAGAAAACATATTTATATGAATAATGGTGGTTCATTTCAAATTGGTGTTAGAGATATTACCTAGAATGATGAGTTTGGACATTATCATGATTTTTTAGTGTCTATGCGGGCATGATCTTAGACTATCAGGATTTCGATAGTAATAATGGGAAAGGGTCCAATCTATCTCACATTTATGACTAAAACCATGTTACAATGGGTGGGTAGACATTTTTCCAAGATTATGAATTTGTTGATGAGTTCATTTGAATGATTCTGATATATGTTTAATTTAAATGGACATGTTCATTATTTAATTAGTGTTTTATTTATCAAATTCACATATTCTATATATTTTTTTTGATTTTAAAGTCAAGGATATGGTTACCTGATGTTTTCTGTATGATTTTTTATTATTCTTCTAATAGTTGGGGTTTTATCTTGTGTTTATTTGACAATGTCGTTGATTAAAGATATTTTTATAATATGAGATGAAGATGCGATACAGATTCTATAGGAAAATTCATTTAAGGATATTTGTTTGGTAGAATCTATAATGAATACTATTTGGACTCTAGGTCAAGAAGCTGTCAGAACAAAGGATAATGTGGGATCACAACACAAACATTATTAAGAAACATTCACCTATATTTTCTGGTGACAACCAAAACCCGAAGTCTAAATAATTTATTGAGAAGATTTAGAAGAACATAATCTTCATGAAAACTCCATAATACTATATGGTTTATTTTTTAATGAAGGTTCTTCAAGGATCGAGAATAATATGTGGGACTATATTATGCTTTGTAATTATATCAAGGATAATACTAATATTGTTTTCAATAAAATATTCACATAACATGTTTATATTGGGTTATTATGAGGGAAAATATCTCATGTGTTTCTAACCATTTATAATGGGGAGAATAAAATGTTAGATTATTTCACCCATTTTTATGAGTTTGCGAAGTTGTAACATGAAATAGTATCCAATTATTACCTAATGTATTACAGGATTGAGTCGTGAGAAAGGGTTGATAAATGGTCGATTATGATTTTAATGTGTTTTTATAACATTCTATAGATAGTCACGAACGTATCACTTTTAGATCCATACATACTTATAAAAAATGTTTCTTCGAAACATCATTTGTAGTGTCATTATCTACAGTTCATATTCTCTACTAAAAAAGAAGTGAAAAGGTATCCAATTTTATAATTGACAAGATTTTAGGGAATCATTGTGATATCAAATGGTAGTTTCATATCATTATAGAAATCCTAATCACAAAAATCATATTGTTGTGTGGATACTACCAATTGAAATCATTGTTTATAATATGTCCATATGAGGAATATTCTGTGAATGTATTACCCCAACTAGTAACGTTGGATCCACTATCATCAAGGGTTTATAGTTTTATTGATTCTCCAAGGGTGGTTTGTCTTGTACTCCAGATAAGAGGGATGTTCATTTCGTTATCAAGTATAGTGGAGGTGAAAAAACCAATCATCCTTAAAAAATGATGTACGCACCAGAGTAATTTGAATTATGGCCTCCTAAAGTTTGAGGAATGATTTTATTTCATTTCTACGATGCGATCATTGTATGATAAATTTTATAGTCATTATTTTATATCACCAAATATGGTTGAGGGGTTGGTATTATGTTTTTAGATCATTCATTCCATGTTGGATCATTACACACCATTGGCCATGAGGTCCAAACATGGTTTAAAATGTTCTTCATGATGACTAAAAATAGCTAACCCCGAGGTGTAGGGAGAAGTTTTGGTACTTGAAGTTCATATATTCATCATGAATCATGAAATGGATTAGATCATTAGCATTATGGAAAATTTGTATTATTTTTACTATCGAGTTTATTTTTGTATCTGTATTCAATTAGTCTATTATTTTGGGGTGAGTATGATTTCAAGTCATGGAATATAGGGGAAGCTATTCCTTATTCATTAGAGATATCATTACAGTTGTCAAAAATGTTCCTAGATGTTGTTGACCATTTTATAGTAGTCCCATTCTTGTAGTTATATTTGTGTACTATAAGTTATTTCCAATTTTTTTAATGTTTTACTATCATAGAGATATATTGATTTTACTGTAGATCTTATAACTAGTAAAATGGCCATTTCTAGGAAATATTATAATATCATGGTAGCTATGTAGGTTGAACATGAGGTCCAGCTGATTGCCCTTGATGATAATGGGTTTATTTTTCAGGAATATCACTATGGGAGACACTTTTCCACTTTTCTATAATAAATTTATGTAAAATAATACTTTATATTGAATAACATATGTTAAATTAGTTGACCGTCAAGAAAAAAAATTCTTTTCCTATGGTTGATGGTCTCTTTGATCAGTTTATAGAGTTTTATATCATTAGAATAATTTTTAATCTGTAATAGTTCCACATGTTGATATTCTATGAAGAAGATATACATATGACAACCATTATAATACATAAAAGTAATTTAGGGTCTTTGAATATTTCATTAGATCACACTAAAAATCAATTGTAAATTATAGGGTTAATGAAATTGAAATTTCCTCAGATCTGGGAAAATTTTGTTCTTCTATTAAGGGGTGATATTTTGGTTTTCTCCAAGTTAGAGTAAGAGCACATAATTCACTGAGATATCATAATCGGAGTATTGAGGGAATATCTATTATGTATTAATGTTTCCAAATGTGGGATTCTGATTTATTAGTTATTTTTTATAGGGAATGATATATACAATATGGGTGTTACATGGGATCATGGAAAGGTATAACTAGTTCTCCCCTGGGTGTGTCGTTGAAATGTGTTTGATATCCAAATATTATTTTAGAAGGATAGTTATTAATGGGGGTTCATTCAATACATCTTCCATATTTTATTTTCTTTAACATCTTTAAATTATTAGGGTGCAATGTTTAAGGTGAATTAAAAGTGTCACACATATTCTATGGAATAGAATGTGTGTTTTCCTTGTATTTGTTTTTTATTCTTCCATAACAATGTTTGGGTTATGATGTTTTTGGTGATTCTTTAGGTATTTTTTTTGGTACTGTCTTGATACTGGGGTGATAGGTGTAAACCTATGATCATAATAGTCACATTATATTGATAAGAACTACCATACCATTGACCTTTGGTTTGAACTTATTATCCATGCACTCAAAACAATGAATTATCATCTCTATTGGGGAAAAATTTTATTATACTATAACTATAAGTTCATGAATAATATCTTCACTTAATGGGATCTCAACGTGTGATAGGGAGGTTTGATTGAGTAGATTCATACTTTTGACATTTATATTTCATGTACTCCCAAGAAAATTAATGTGGTCTCTAATGCATTGATCTGGAAATTATAACATCATCCATTAAACAATCAACAAAATATATTTCTCTACCTAGTTGTATTGTTGATATGAGCTTATGCGTGGAAAAAGTAATTGGGCGGGTGTACTTGCCATTAAAAATGGATGAATATTCATTTCATAAGTTGATTCATCTTGAACATGTACACAAAATTATGTTACATTAATTTATTGAAATTATAAATGGTTTGTATATATCTAAAGAGAAGTCTCAGTCCCGTAGATGTGGTTGGTGTTTCTAAAGAAGGTTCGTTACTACTTCAACTCTATGGTAGGAGTGATTGTACATTCAACACTATTATTTTTTTATTGTACATTGTAAGAATATAATTATATAAAATTACAAGGGACATTGATATTAGTGGCATAGGATGAGGTTGGTGATTGAATATTTTTTATCATTATGTATTATATGTCAGCGAATTAAAATTATGTAGTAGAAACATCCCAGTTTGTGGAATCCCTTACCCATTAATGTATAGAAGTGGATTGTGATTTCAATGTATTTTTTCATTTGTTTAACATATAAACCCAGTGGGAATGATATTATTGAAATAATCATTTATCAATTCATGAAATCAACACATTTCCTCCCTATTAACTAGATGATGAAGGTTTAATATCTAGATAACAAGTATATGTGGAAGATTGAGATAATTATTTTAGTTCCCTCGGTAATTATTTGTGACAGTTCCCCATTAACACATCTATATTTTAGAAAGATTTTACAAAGTATTTTAGTTACTAGTGGAAATTATGAAAGGCATATCATAAATATATAGAATCAATGAAAGGGAGGGAATGTGTTCTTTGGGTCATGCATAAGTAATTTTTGCAGGATTTAGATTCTTCTTAGGAAATGAATTTGACTCGTGATGAGTATTATAATAATAATTGATACTTGGAATTAATTATGATGGGACAATTTTAATAGTTTTATAGATTTCCATTAATATTTCCCTTATAAAACATAGATTTGGGAGAGTAGTACTTAGTTGAGATGCATCATGTTATGGAAAAACTAGATAATGATCAGTTAACAGAGAATATATTGATGTCATCATATATTATATTGAAATAATATATAGAACCTCTTTTCTATACTCTATTTTTTTATTATCTTTTTCTTATAGATTCTCCTCGCTTGGGACTCTATCATTTTGGAATACAGGGTAAGCTGGAATTATGGTTTGTTACCCAAACTGCGATTTGGAGAATATTACGATGGTTGAGTATCAATTTGGATTAAAATCACGTTTTTATTTTATACATGATTGGTTTCATGTATCCTGGTGGAGGAGATAAAACATAATCGTTACCATGTGATTAATTGGGAGGATTTTGATAATAGGAATGACAAAAATGTGGTAGATCAACTAGTTCAGATTATGGTTTGTTAGGAGAAGGTAATACATTGTAAAATAATTCCATTGGCACATTTATAATTAAAATATTGATGGTATTTCCATGAGATATAGGATCATGAATGATTGTGTATGTCATGACCCGCCTCCCGGGCCATGAACCTTATCTTCTGACCCATGGGTCTCTTGTAATACCTTGGTTGCCTTCTTAGCACACCATAGGATATTACTCACTAGGGTCGCTTATCAGACTAATGACTGTCCCCACAGGCCAACACATGTCCTTTCCAGTGTGTTTTGTCCTCACTCACACACATCCTGGAAACTTCCCAGAAGGTCACCCATCCTGATCACTACTCCAGGACAAGCACGCTTAACTATGGAGTTCTAATCAGACAGGCTCCTGAAAAGGACGGTGCACCTTGTTGACATGAGTAGTAACATTTAGCCTTTTTAAGTCTCACCTTTTCAGGGGTCTTACAATATCCACCCCTTTAAAGCACAACGCCCTCATTGTGGACCCCAAGCCTCAAACCTAGGCAGTGCCTAAGCACTTCCGGCTAGGTATTGGCTGTGATACCATTTGTCATGACCCGCCTCCCGGGCCATGAACCTTATCATCTGACCCATGGGTCTCTTGTAATACCTTGGTTGCCTTCTTAGCACACCATAGGCTATTACTCACTAGGGTCGCTTATCAGACTAATGACTGTCCCCACATGCCAACACATGTCCTTTCCAGTGTGTTTTTTCCTCACTCACACACATCCTGGAAACTTCCCAGAAGGTCACCCATCCTGATCACTACTCCAGGACAATCACGCTTAACTATGGAGTTCTAATCAGACAGGCTCCTGAAAAGGAAGGTGCACCTTGTTGACATGGGTAGTAACATTTAGCCTTTTTAAGTCTCACTTTTTCAGGGGTCTTACAATAAACCCCCCCCCCCCCCACATGGGGGGCTTGATTGGCAGGAAACGGGGGGCTTTTCCCCCCACAAGGAAACCGCCCCCTCTTAAAGAGGGGGGTTTCCTGAGTTGGCCGGGGGATTAATTCCCCTGGTTTATTGGCATCCGGCCGGCCAGCTGGCCGGCCGGTTTTCTCCAACGGGACCGGAAAATCTGGTCCCCTCTTCGGCTTCCGACGCCGGCGGCCCGGCCGCCGGTCTTCTCATCCCGCCGCGGCCCGGAACCGGCCGCGGTCTCCTCGTCCCGCCGCGGCCCGGAACCGGCCGCGGTGTTCGTCGTCCGGCGCGGTGCGACGGCACAGTTCCACTTCTTCGTGCATTTGATTCCCTTCGACGCGGCGCGACGGCGTCGCGTTCTTTATGATTCTTCCATGGCACGGCGCGACGGCGCCGCGAAATTTAATCATATTACTATCCGCGTGGTGCGACGGCACCACACCACTTTGCTTCCACCCTCAAGATAGAACAATAAGAACGATGGAGGGGGTTCGGCCGTGTTCATGCGGTCCGGCCCCCTCACGTTAAATAATAACTCAACTTAAACATTCAAAAGCCTCATGTTAGACATGCGATATCTACGATCAAGAAATAAATAATTAAACAATAAATTAACAACCCCTACCTTGGGTATACGTTCGAGGATTTGCCAACATCCGCGGAAGACAACGTCGCGGAGATCGGGCGTCGCGGTCGTCGTTCATCAAATCCTTTGACGAAGATATGTGTCTGATGCGATACGTCGTTGGAGAAACTTCTTATGTCGACGAATGGAATCCAAGGAGGAATCCGTGTTCCCTCTCGTTGACACGGAAGACGAAGAAGAGCGGAGTGGCGTTCTTCGTCGGAACTTGAGAGTTCTTCGTCAAGTTGAGCGTTCTTCGTGATCTTCGTCAGAGTTGAAGAAGAAGAAGGAAAAGCTCTCCACCTCTCAAGAAGACAAAACTCTTAACCAAAATAAAATAAGACACTATCTTATTTTATTATCACATCAACTCTGGACTTTGTGACAGTTGATGTATCAGCCTCTCGGCTCGTGGAGCGGACCCTCCTGTATGAGTTTGCTGTGTGCGGGAACCCTAGTGCTGGCTGCGACTGCTACTACTGCTACTACTGCTACTGTGACTACGACGACGACAATACAGAGATCCTGTGTGGATTCGACGACGACGACTACAGCACTCAGCGATCCTACGTGGGTCAGTGCTACAGGTCCTGTGTGGGCCCGATCCTGTGTGGGTCCGATCCTGTGTGGGTCCTTGCGCACAGCGGTCCTGTGTGAACCAGCGCCTACAGGTCCTGTGTGGGCCCGATCCTGTGTGGGTCTTTGCGGGGGTTAGTTACCTTTTGATCCTTCGTGGGTCTGACGACTTAGATGGATCAGTGATCATCTTTATCGTCATTTGAAGAAGTATACCTGTGTGAGCTGAATCCTGCTGCTTTCCTGTGTGGATTGTGTTGTGCAATCCTGTGTGGATTACGTTTTGCTTTCCTGTGTGGAATACGTTTACTTTCCTGTGTGGACTGAGTTGTACTTGGGCTCGGAGGTTGGAGCGTATTTGAAATTGATGACTTAGGTATATGTATGGTCATATACCTAAGCAGTGTCGGTTGTTACTTCATGATTATACCTTTCTTCGTGGTTTATCCTTTGTGGATTTGGGAGACCTTCAGGGGTCTCGGGGTCCCTACTGAGTAGCTTATACTCACCCCTGCACGGGCTTTGCCCACACTACGTTGTGTTGGTTGCAGACGACGGACAACGTTGACCTTAGCTGAGGCTTGCAGAGCGGGACGGTACCCGGAGGAGGACCACTGGGCGGGACGTGCACGGAGCGGACGGCGGGACCCGTGGAGCAGTGGAGCTATCTGTACCCACCCTTCAGGTGGGATTTCCAGTGGACAGCTCGGTGTAGCGGCTTTTACTTTTCAGTTTCTGTTTTCCCTTTCGAGGTGTACTTTACTTTCAGTTTGGGTTTGTATACTTGCCCATTTACTTTTCCGCACTTTCAGTTGTACTCTGCTTTTGTTTAGTGTTTACTTTCCGCTTGCTTACTCTGTGGTGTTTGTTTACCTTACAAAGGCATTTCCTTCCCTTTTTACCGGGATTTATGCCTTGGTGCTAGTCGCCAGCCTCTGGCCTATGGAAGGCGGGCTTGGGGTAGTCACAGCACGGACCCCGAGGGCGGGTCGTGACAGTGTAGTCATTAGTGGCCTTCAGTTTTTGTGATTCCTAGATCATGGGGATGTTTTAGTGACATAAATATTGTAAAATCTAGAGAATTTTAACATTCAATGATTTCAGGTATTTGATGAATATTTTTATCTACATTTTGGTGATGTATTTATATTTTTATTATTGGAGTTAAATTATATGTTTTCTATGGGTAAATGTGGGTTCTCCTTAGGTTTATAATTCCTTATTATTGATTTAGGATTTCTATATTGATTATGGAATGTGGACTACCTACTGAACATAATCACATCATGAACATGTCACAAAATGTGAATATATTATAGGAAAGTTACATTGAGTCATTTTATGAGTGCGAAAAATTAAAATCCTTGTAATAATTTAATTTTTTTAATGGTTTTATCGAGCTCATTTCAACATTATACATTCAATTTTTATGTGTGTTTCTTAAATCATGGAATTTAGAAATGTAATTCATCTAGTCCAATTTTTTTGTTATGTTAACTTCCAAAAATTTTCACCATTTGATATGAAGGACTTTATTTCCAACCATGATGTTATTTTGGTTGATCTACATCCTTTAGGATCACTCTATTCAGAGTTCGATCCCAATGGATTTTTCAGCTCTTCTCCTCGGTGAGTGGTATTCTTGGTTCATCTATTCCATTGATAACAGTAGAATATTTGGATATTTTAGGGGATTTATTAGTTATTGGTTTGGGTTTTCTATAGATACATTGAAATTTCCACTCATTCTATATCATTCATAGAACAATATTCTAGTTTCCAATCCCTGTTTGGAAAGTAAATTCGGTATCTTCAATTATTGAGGAAGTTGTTTCTATAAAAGTAGTTATAATGTCTTCATTTCCTTTTGTTAATGAAAATTAATTTGGGATATATATTTAATGTTTTATATTTTACTTTTTAATGTATTTTTTATAAATTATTTTTTTAATGGATTTTATTTAAAGAGGATCTTATCACACACCTAGTGATTAATTCAATGATTTTAATGGATGTTTTGGTTTTGAAATAGGTCTTCAATCCCAGAAGAGGAAAGGATTAAATGTTAAAATGTTATGTTAAATAAGAGAATTATTATTAAATGTCTTAAGACAAATATATCACATTTTTTGTCAGTAAGATTATCAGGAATAGAAATGTCACACTTTTTCATCGTAATGTAATTATATAACTTATGTTACATTATTTCATTTTGTTATATGGGATATTATATTGTTCAGAATGACATTTTTCATGGACTGGGGTTTTTAATTCATGTGTATCATGTTGAGAAAAATTTTAGTGACAAAATTTTATTCTTTTTCATTTTTGATATGTTTATAACATTATGGTACTTTCATGGTAATTCTCTCACCTAAAACCCATATGGTGTATCCATATTTTCATAAAAATATTCTTTATACCTGATATATTCAATAATGTGGAGAATATTGTGAATTTCTATGAAAAGAAAAGGAATGTTCTATAAATTGGACAAACCTGATGAAAATGATTGGTAAAATGTATTTTTTATGGATATAAATAATTCATTCATGATATTAGAACTTTTATAGATTCTTTTGGGGTATCGAACTGGGCATTTTTTCATACATAACATATTTTTTGTAGTTGTAGAAGTTTTTTAGGTCATATTTAACGAGAATTATACTTTGTATCATGATAATTTATCTTCGAGTTATTCATATTTATATACATATTTTCTAGTGGTGGTTGATGGTCACCCGAAAACCTATTTAGACTTTTTTTATTTTATATTTATGGTTTAGGCTATTTGGATTTACATTATATGACTTATATATCAGTGTTTTAAATTTTATTTGTATGCTGGTAGTTTTCCTTGTTAAATTGAGACATGATTCTTCCGATTTGTTTTAGCTTACCATGTGGTAGGCCATCTCTGGTGACATGTTTGTCTTACTTGGGCGGGTTCATTAGATGACTAATTAATTCTTAATCTATTCAATATGTAATTAATAATCATCTAAGTATTATCATAATTTTCCTACATGATTCCCATCGGGATGAAACCAATCTCTCCCAACTCAAATTATCATAGGAGAGATCATTATATACTTCCATTAAGATTCTCAAATGGTTCAATTAGAATAAAATAATGATAAATATTTTAATTTTAAGACTCTATATGTACCAAATTAATTTCCCCTACTCCTCTAAAAAGAAGTATTTCTTCATAAATTGTCTTCTGACACATTGATTATATTCTTCAAACACCCATCATTAAAACTGTGATATGAAGTGATCTTATGAACCTATATGTCCTGAACCATCTATAAACAATGTTATCTTATTGATATGAGATAGTTTTTAAAACTTCATATGATACTCATACAAATTATTTAAACATATAATCTTTCTTAAAAAAGCATTTCCTAATTCATAAATGGAAAAGAAATCTGAAATTATTGGGAAATGTGCCACATTCCTTAATTGGTCCACAATAACCTAAAAAAATAAGTAACATTATGTGATAATGGGAATATCTTCATTGAGTACATCATCAAATCATCTATCACATGTTTTATAATGAGAAGGGGGTAATTAATACTCTTTGGAGGAAAATACATTTTCTTTAGAAGATTATATGCGAATAATCATAAGATAAACCATATTTTTTATTTTTATTTCCAGAAAAAAAATATTACCTAAAAATTTTATGTTAATTATTTACAGTATTTAGGTGGATTGAAAACCATGGGGCTTGATTATAGCATATCATCCCCTTATACATTGTCTTTGGGACTACTACACAATATAAACCATAATGTATCTCATAGGATTTTGTGAACTTATCACGCGGTAGTTCCCCACTATACATAATATCTATCATGACTCGTTAATTAAAATATGGAAACTAACACTAACTAATCCTATCAATATGTAATTCAATAATACTCAAAGATGTGAGAATATAGATTCCATAATAAACCTGGACGGTGATGTGGATCCCAAAAATGTTTCTCATTTTCTTATAATTTCTATTGTCATATTGCTCCATATAATCCCAATTATTCATACATAGTACTTCCATTATGACATAAAACATATTATTAGTATATACAATCTCAATATCGATGGACTATAGATACATGACCAACCTCCTCTATTGTGGTATAATGTAATTTTTTTTTGAAATTATACAGTTCAAGGACTTTTTATTATTACAAATCAAGTATATCTCAAAAAATCCATCACGGTGTCAATAAATATACATCATTTCTACTGATGAACAATCAAAATCATGTTTTAACCATTTTAATGCAGGAAAATTTAGATTCATAGAGCCATAAATGAACACTCTCTCGTCTTGTGTCATGGATTTCCCAATCAGAACTCTTTTTAATAAAAATTGTAGTCTAAAAAATGTAACCTAAAAAAGGTAGGTTTATGATCGATGAAGGAATCTAAATACAAAATAGCTCATAATATAGTTTATCTCAATGATAAATATAATTAAAATTTACCCCATATTTGAAAAAATAAAATAATAGTGTTTCTAATAAAAGTAAATACAATGTAAACTACTAATAGTAACATAAAAAACAAGAAAATGATCAATACTAAAAAATATTATTTGGCCACCGCATGAAACATCAACCATGATTTTGTTAATGACTTCACATATACCATTATATTATATCACATATCCCTTGATTCATACATTGTTAATCAAGAACATACACTTCTTGAGGATCTCATGTAGCTGGATTTCCGTTTGTGTTCTCAAAAAACCTATAGATTGATATCAAAATCATATACTAACAATGATTATTCAATAGTATCATCAATAAAGACTATAAAATGATTCCAAGGATGGATTAATGACCTAATTAATCTGTGATATAATAATCTATTGAATGATGGTTAATCTAAATGGTATCAAAAGATAACCATAATACATATTACTATCAAAAAATAGTATTACTGATATAAAATTCTATATCAAAAAACTAATTAAAATAAGAGCTCAATTTGATGCTTGTGAATAAATACATCCCATGAACTAAAAAATGGATCATTTATATTAAGAAATCATTAGTAGTTCATAGACATCACTTGGTATGAAATTCTGTAATTCCCATGAAGATGTAATGATACATCCACCTTCCCTGTGAATTAAAATGGATAACCCCATGTGGATGTGATTAGCTAAATAACACATTTCAGCCCAATAACCTCTAGGTGATCCTTGAGACCTTTATGATACAAAGTAATTCTTCCATATAATGTAATGGGTATGAAATTTTAACCAAACCCTAGATTGATTAAAATACGAATCATTGTCAATAGAAGAAATCAAGAGTTTTCTTCCCATAAACCATCCTAAAAACTTTTAACTAAAATGTAAAAAATTAGTTATCATATCACCATATATTTCAAAATATATATATCATTCACAACTGATAATAAAAATTATTTCAATATATATATTTAATGAATGAAATTTCTAGAAATATCCATAAACCAAAACAAATATATGATTAAACCAATGAAGATGTGATAGATACTAACATTTACAAAAAGTAAATTTACTCAAGATAGTGAGCGAGAAAAATCTATTTTGTGGGTCAGAAGACACTAATGAATGATTAATATTAATAGTACCAACAAATCCCACACTAACTAATCATAAAAAAACACTCTAAACATAATATATCACCCTTGAGTCACATCCATAATGGTGTATTATAACTAATTATCCAATATAGGTACATTAACAACATCCATAGAACATTATAACACTATTCAATTATAAAAAAATATTAACCACCCGTGTATGAAACTATAATTGTATGGGTTAATTCCACTAGTACCGAATTTACATTAAATAAATAACCCTTTCCATGAATAGAAATTTCAATATAAATGTAATAATGATTGTATGATCCCTAAATCATAGATCTTATTGATAATATTCCATGAGAATCATCACAACACTAGTACAATTTCCCATTCCCATGGAGCTATATTCTCTTTTATAACATAATATACTAAATGAAATATAAATATTATAATATTATGGCACTCATTTCATTACTCCAGATCCTCATGTCTGATTATAACCACTCCAACCAACTATTCCTGATTTGATACCCCAACACCTCAATATATTACCCATATATCAGAAAGAAAAAAACAATATTGAGGTCTAGTAATTATCATGTCAAATATTCCATGGCTTGGCACATTGGTTTCAATCCACCATGATCTAGTTTAATTTATGAGGACCAAAACACTAACCATGTATAGTCTTCTAGTCACTACCTGATTATGTCACCTAATTCATCTACTGGCCACTTGGAGAAGATCATCCCATAATCATGAAAAATGGAAAAACCATCTGGACTGAACTCACCAAAATCTAGTATCAATTATATATATAGTTCTAGGGAAGAACCTAAAAAAATTATATTTGATGATGAATGTTCACATATAATTGAATATAATTCCTCATTACATCCTTAATATTCTTTTCCCTATAAGTAATCATCAATTTTCATCATGGGTATGTGATATAATATAATATCCAAAAACGTGGAGTGGTTTATGAAATACATCCCTATATAGAAAATATTAACAATTAACATGTCCCTTCATCCAGTATATTCTCAGAGAAAAACAACATTATGGAAAAATCCAAAAGGGCCTCCTAATTCATGAAAATATTTTGATCATTCTGAACAATAGAGTCCAATCAATATGTAGTTGATAAGTGTGTTTGATGGTAAATCATTTAACCTGTGATAAATTTTTATATGGACAAACCAAATATTATATCATTGTGTTCCATTGACAATATATTCAATAATAGACATTCTAAGAGTAGTTAAATGATCATATGTATATGTGTAATACAGTTTTCATCTATAATCCTAGTGTTTCTGGATTATCCCCACCATCATCATGCCCTAATGGAGGTCATAACTGTTAAATATCTACCATTTTCTATAATGATGTTGAAAACAATTTATCATTTTTAATGATTAAAGAAACATGAATCCTAACATTATACTCTATACAAACGCACCAATCTAGAATAGTGTTTTATGACATCCAGATAAAATCTAGAATTACTTATCATATCACTCTCCCAGACTCTCACATAGCTATCATATAATCACACATCAGATTTCATGACTTGTAATCTTATATAATGATGAGAATCCAACCAAGGGTGCGATCATGTATTGTACCATAACCATATTATATAGGGGAAGAATATAATAGATAATATTTTCAATTTAAATAATTTATCCTTTCATTGAAACTATTTTTTATATCGCAAGTAATAATATGAATATCATATGCGTAATATGTTCTCGAAATGATTCATGAAAACACACTATATTTACACCATTGGAAATGGTAAAAATAAAGTAACCCAAGATAGATTATCATATTTTTGAAATAAAAAAAGCATATAACGCATTAATTTAATGAAATAATAATTCCATTACTAAAATAGAATTTATGAATACTTTATTATGATACTCCCATTAAAAATTTAAATTCCCATATCCAAAAAAATATTATATATACATATTACATCAAAGGAGTAAAAAAATCAAAACATGGCAATGATATAACAATATAACATTCAGCTTTGGCTCACCCTAATAGCTGTTAGACCACCAGTGACTTCTGGCCTCATATATTCCTCCTCATAATCTATAGGATATCTATGACTAGTTGGGATTAATGTGATGTTATTTTAGATACCATTCAAGTTGGTTAAAATATCTAGGCTTCAAAAGTAATGAAATAATAGTGAAAATCAATCAATATAATCTCTATCATGTACACAATAATGATATTGACCAAAAATTTATATGAAATTCTAAAAATTTATAAAAATATATTATCAAATAATTTCATATGATAATAAATAAAAATTAAGGTCCCCCACCAACATATGGTCAATAATATTTCCAAAAGTAAGAAACAAAATTAAGAGAAATAAAATAATCTTCCCGAATCCCCTATCTCGTGTAGTCTCTAGAATAAATCCATCAAATTATCCAATACAATTAATTTTACATTAACATTATTATGATTGATGAAATTTTCTTAGGTACCATGCTGCCAAAGGAAGGATTGGGAGGAACTCTGTTGGCCACCATGAATAGTTTCTATAAAAAATATAAAATACAAGTCCTTGTTTCATATCAAATACTAATAAAAATGTAAATAAATAAATTATTATAATGTGGTTTTGTAAATATTAAATCAACATCATACCATATTTTTTTATTCTTGTACCAGAATGGGATGATGAATTTGTGGTTTGGTGACACTATTATGTGGAACAATTCATCAGAACACTCCTTATAAATCCATTGATTATTAGTAATTACACTATGACAAATCCTCAGTGAATGATATATAAACATCTCAAGCACTCAATAATTTATATCAATCATTCATATATCCTCGGTTAGGGAAACCTCACTATCACTAGGATAATGGAATGTTATGTATTTCTTAGTACATAATATTACACTTTTATATATATAAATGTTCAATAATCTATCAACCATTCATTTTTTTTACCAAACGTCTGATTACCATTGAATTTATTACACTAAAATGAGAAATATTTTCTCCAATATTTATAAATTAATTAAATAAAATACATATAATCACTATTGTTAATAATTCACTAACAATGAAATTGATAACCCTAGAAATAATATTGTTTACAAATCACTAATTATGTATCATTGGGGATTGATATATCATATAGACATAATAATAGAATGTGAATATTAAATAAATAGTTAAATAATTTAATTTAATATATAAAAATAGGGAATAATTTAATGTGAATTATTTACCAAAATCAAAGATAAGCCATATGAATAATCTAAATCATCATTAGACTAAGCACACATCTTACACATCTATGGTCACACAAATCTTGTAGACACCCAAACCATGAGTCCAAAAAACAATTTCCAGCTCATATTATATAAGGATCATGGTGAATAGAAATTGATATGATGATGTATATGTCAAAAGTAATCATATGTGGCCTTATATAATCTCACTAAGTTTATATTATGAAAATATAAAGGATTCAAGAATATGTAGTCAACGAATATATGGTTGACAGTTATAGAATTTTTTATGGAAAGTCAAAACATAAAAACCTTATGTGAAAATAAATGGACCCATTACGTATGTAATACCCCGACCCTAGTTACCCAGAGTCGGTGCATTATTTTAATACATTGGCATGATTTAAAAGAATTATGTCTCGAATGACCGATCAGTTTAACAGTTTTGGAAAATATATTACATACATAAATGTTACATTACACATTATAACATACTATAAAACATTAATAATCCTTTATGGACGCCATTATTCCCTTTAGCTTAACCTTGTATATCAATCATAATACACTTCATGGAATCCTGAGAAAATGACACACAAGAAATGGGTGAGCTCAAACACACTATAAGGGGTAAGTAATACAATAGAAAACGACATAACTATTAAGCATGGTGAATAATTGAAACCACATGCATTTACCAATAATAAGCATAAATAATTTTATGGAAAGAATATGAGCTGAGTAAATAATTATATAGTAAAACATAATAAATGGTATTCTACTAGTCGAATGACCACATGAACCATCAATATTATTTCCATAATGAGGGAATGTATAATTGCAGACATTCTAAAACATTTTGTCAAGGCCTCAGCCATGACCTCTAAAAATGAATAAGGCATCGACCAAAACCATAAATCAAATTGGGAAAGGGGCTCGACCAATTCAAAGTCTATTTGTCTCATGAGTCCTACCGATGCATCGAGGATCTATAGCGGGATCCACCCGCCACTTACTAAGTCCAATACATTCCTAATATGAAAAGGTTTAAACATATCATAAACATTCATATTAAAAATAGCATATGAAATGTCAATACTTTAACCATAAGCAATGAATTGTATAAGAATAGAACATCCACAGTCAAACATATCACAAAACCATAAATACAATATGTATGTTTTGTATCATAATAAATAAACTACAAATAATCTTAAAATCAATCAAAGGATGTTGACATAGATGAAATCAAAACCCTTTTTAGAGAAATATCTCTTTCTATTTTGAAATCATATAAGAGTCACATAAATATAAAATAAAACATTTAATTTGAAAATTTTCTTATAATCTTGTAAGGGAAGCTTCAATAGGGTTATAAAAGTAGAAAATAGCCGCACACGCCGTATAAGTTAAAAAAGGGCATTCTTACCTTAATTTTTTCGAAATGGTTAAAAAGAACGTTGTTTGGAATATGAAAGAATGGTTCATTTATAATCATCTTATAAAAAGTCAATAAGGGTATAAATGACAAAAACCCATAGTCTATAAAATAGTAAGATGGTTTTGAAATACATTTTAAAGAAACATGGATGTGGATTATAAAGAGGTCCCTGTAGATAATTATGTATAAACAACCTCGGATAAGGAAGAGATTGAGAAATAAATCCTTACCTCATTGTAATCAATCATGTCGTAAGAGAAATATTCAATAACCACAAAATGAGTCACATAATAACATGAATATAAAGAGAATAATTATAATATATATCAAATGGAAGTACAAAATAACCACATGAAATAAATAAGTGGTCAACAATGGAAATCTCACTGAATTAAAAGTGATATAAGAAACCCCTTACCATGTACTTTCCTTTAGTTGAGGGTATGTTTAACCTATTTTATGAAGACTATAGTATGTTATTAAATTATACCAAAACCATATTAATATTTATGATATCATACATTATTCATGTATGACTTTATACTACCCATTTAATAATAATTTCCATGTTATATTAATATTTCGGGTAATAATCGCTTTTTTTATCGTACATGTTTTAACTTGTTACATTTGATTGTATAACTTATATCATGAATTAAATACTTCCAGAATATAAAACATGATTTATATATAATATATAATATATATTTAGAATATAAATATGTAAAATAGGCATATATATGAAATGGAAAACACTGTTTATGGAGACGATAGTCCGTACGTACGCATAAACGTTGTTTCTGTTTTCATATATTATTGAACAGAAGTAAGTGAATAAGATATATGTATGTACATAAATTATTATATATATAAATATATATATCTAAAATAAAATTATTATGTCACATATTACATACTTATTAGTAATATATATTTTTATAATCTTCGATGAATGGTGAACTTGGAAATGAATCTCATCACGTCGTGGAGATGGTAATCCGTATGTACCCACAAGGGAAAATATCATTCTTTTGATACTAATATAATATATAATTTTATGGTATATCATATATACGTAATTATTATCATGATATATTTATTATGTACATAAAAAAATCATTATTATACCCATCAAAAGAATAATGTATTGAATAACAATTACACCACGATGTGGAGACAATAAGTCGTACGTATGCATGTATGGGGACATTTCATTAAAATGGTGGATAGAATAATGAAATGGGTTGTACCATAACTGTAATAACATCAGGGTATATAGAATATATTGGAGTTATTATTTTAGAGTGGAAACAACAAAGAAAAATTATGAGTAAGAAGAAAGGAACTTGAAAGGGGGTGGTGAAATCATTACCTCTTCTTCGGGTTATTCCTTTTTATTTGATCAAATGGGCTTCATAGGATGACTTTATGATCAAAACAAGGCCTCTAGGATGATGGTAGGATATTTTAGAGGGTATTTTGATAGGGTTTTACCAGCCAAAAGGCTTTGAGGGTGTGAATTAGAGAGAAGGGGGAGGGCCCTTTCATAAGAGAGGTGAGGGGCACCTTAAACAAATCTAGAAATATTATTTTATAATAAATTCATATTCGGTTTCCAATGGCTCCACAGTGGATTATTTAAATGTTAAGGTGGGTATAGGTCTAAAACCACTCAAACAATAGGTTTTAGGTAGGTTTGGGTCACTATATTACACTTATCTTTTAGTTTTAACTCATAGTTAATTAGTTTTACATTTACCATGTCTCTTTATATATTTATATTAAATAGTCAATAAAAATACTATAAACATCCAAGAGACCCCCAAGTGGTCCATTAATGATACACATATTATTATATTTTCCCTTTGTCTGAACCTTAGATTTTTAGTAATATACTATCAATTAATAATATAATATTTGTTTTAAAAACTCATTTATGTCAATTTTCACAATATTTAATAATTGATTTTTTTAAAGTATTAAAAACATTATAAATTCTAACCAAATTCATTTAATAATTATTAACATGTAATATTAACAAATAAAATTCTTGGATGGAATCAAAACATTAAAATTATATTTATTTTAACATTTATAATACTAATTATTTGATTGTTCCATTTATATAAAAGATACTACATCATTATTGTGACATAAATAAATTACATTATTTATAGTGTAAATTTTATAAATAAAATTCCATCATTTAGGAAATAGTTTTATATTTCTAATGAATATTTATAATCGAAAATATAACATAAATTACCCTATTTCAAAATTGTTTTCCTTAAAATATATATGCTTATGTTGTTTTTTTATTTACTTTAACTTAATTAATTTAAAGTGTCATTATCACATACAAGTTGCTCCATGGGGTCCCACAATCATCCCAAAGATTCCCATGGTAGGACATGTATCATACAATAGGGTTAGGACACGTTTTATTTTAATCAAATATTATTATAATATTATTTTTTAACCTTATTTACCAGATTTATCTTTTAACCATGGTAAATAAAATATTTAACAAAGTAATTATTCAAAATGTATAAAAATAAATGTTACCTATTTACATAATTTTTACAACCTGATTACAAATATGGAATCCATTTTTCCAAATTCAAAACACATAAGTGGCATAAATTAATTACAAATTATCTCCCGCTGTCAAAACAAAAATCATGTTTTTAAGAAATAATAACTATCAAAAGATTGACACTTCTTTATATCCGGTTTAAATGTGAAATTATTTACAATGACCAACATTGTATTAAATTTTAAAAATATATTCTAAATATACTTTAAAACCACTTATATTCATAATTTATCACTATTAATTATTTCAATTAAAAAAGTTGTTTTTAAAAAAAATTTAATAATTTTCACTATGCATCAAAATATGAAAGAAATCAGAAAAATACCAAAATTTCACCCGAGGCTAATTTTGATATTCTTAATCCAAAAATGAAGTCCATTTTTAATGATAAAATTTATAAAACTTCAAAAAGTGGGTATTACTATTCATAACGACTAGTTTGATTGGTCAGAGTGTGTTGGAATCTCGAAGTTGCGTACAATGCAAGATATTGCATTATTCAAAGACAAACATACCATGGAATCTTGGGGTGTTACATTCTACCCTCCTTCAATAGATTTCATCTTGGAAATTTGAATATTTTCTTCGAAAAAAATGGTTGAAAATAGAAAATAAATTTGTGGAAAACCGATATCGGAAATACGCTTTATAAAAATATAAAATTAAAAGAAAGAAAGAGGAGTAAAATGGTAACCCGAGATAGCCCAAACTAGGATTATATGAATACATGGATATGGAGTAGTAAAAAACCATCAAGGAATGACAGAGAGTTGTAAAAACAAGATTTGGAGAAAGTTAACTACAAGAAAATCACAAACTGTGATTGGTTAAACGGTCTTTGATTCCCTAGTGAGAAAAGTTAACCGACAACGTTTTTGTTTTAAGATACCTTTTATAAAGTAGAAGAATTTATTTATGAGATTTAATAAGAATGTAAGGAAATATACATACATGTCATGTATACTTTCATTATTTAATTAATTTTTACCACAAACCCATCTCTTACTCCAAAAGGTAATAGAACTCAAAAATATTCTTTTTATCCTAACCGTATTGGGTTCCAAAAAAAATTTATAAATATCTATCAGAAATTTAAAATAAAGAAAACTACATTATACACTCCAGGAACATCACGTAGTCTAGTGGTATGTGATAAATCAAAATCTCACTATGGTTGTGGATTCAATTCCCACAGCTTTGTCCGACGCGATGGGTTGTCACACGGTCTGCATGTTGTCCTTTTATAAAAATCCAAAAATTACATTTCAAACATAATCGATTCCAGCCTTTAGAATTATCCAAAATAATACTATCCAATCTCATAGTCCAAAATTTATAAAGAATTTAAACACAATTAATATCCTTTTGGAATGTAATAACATGTGAACACCTTCATCATGTATTATTTTAAAACATGGTAACATCTTGAATTACCATAAAACCTTATTGATTACATTCATGCTCCATTATTCTTTATAGAATATTGGATATACTCCTTCTGTCGAAAAATGTTGTAAACTCCAACGATAACACATCATTAATTTGTTTCAAGTTAGTCAAGAAAATAAAATATAATTATTCAAATTAACCATCTCTTACTCCAAAATCACTACATCATTATAAAGAAAATATTAAGGATTATCTTTCCTTAAACCATTTATTTTACCAAATGTGTAACTCGCTATTATGTCACTTTTCATTGAACCATATAATCTCAAATCCTCAATAAAATAGTACTGCAATACAATCCTTATTTATCTCAATAATTCATATAACCAGTATATTGTTGATACAACACTCAAATGAAAAAAATCCCATAATAACAACATAAAAACACTAGTCATTCTACTTCATCTGAGATAGTATCATTACATGATTATTATCCAATAGCATCTTTGGGACATACTTTGATGATTTTTACATTGGTAAGAGTAGTGTCCCAACTCCTTACAGATGAAACATTGTACATTTGAAACCTTTTTCTTACCCTTGCAGTCACGTACTTGGTTTCCTTTTTCTCCACACCTATAACAAACTCTCATTCCCTTCAGGTATGTTCTGGGGTGTTTCTTCCCATATTTAACACATATGGGAAAATTCTTTTTTCCCTCTTCCCTTTGTCCATCTTTCTCTCTTCAATCCACTTATTCTCTTGCTTCCCTTCAAAGCCATATGACTTATATATTTATTTACTTATCTTATTAACACATGATACTATTTCATCATATGTTGAGAATACATGGGAGACAATTTCCCTTATTAATGCTGGATTAATACCGTGAAAGATATGATCATTCTTATTCTTGGGATCATACATATTACTGGAGTTCACATTCCTTCTACAGGGCAACATTTCTATGCAATGGCATACACTAAGTCAGTTTACGAATTGCAATGAATAATTCCAAACATGTAAAATACCTAACGTAAATTGAACAGTTTATGGATATAATCCATAATCATAAAAAAAAATTTCTATGAGAATGTATATACTCATAAACCCTTCATAATAGTTTGTAATGAAAATGTGAATTATCCTAATAATATCCTCCAGAAGTGTCGTAACCAAGAGTGCAGCAAGGCACATTTTCATCAACCAGTTCTCGTTCATGTCTAGCTCAAAGCAGGGTTTTCGGGTTGTACCCCTAGGTACATCTGTGTCACAGCCGACTCAACCTGCTCATATCCAGACAGGGAATTATTTCTTGGAAAACTCAAAAAATATCTACAATACAAAAATTCTAGGATGTTATTCTATACTAATTCTCAAAGTCGATCTTAGGAATATGTGCTCCAATCAGAGTTCATCTAAATTTAGTTTCTAACATTATTACTAAACATTATTTGATATAAACTGTAACACCCTGACCCTAGTTTCCCAGAGTCGGTGCATTATTTTAACACATTGGCATGATTACAAGGAATCAAGTCCCAATCTACCGATCAGTTTAGCAGTATTGGAAAATAGATTACATACATAAATGTTACATTACACTTTATAACATACAACACAACATAAATAGTCCTTTATGAACACCATTATTCCATTTAGCTTAGCCCTTCATATCAATCATAATAAACTTCTTGGAATATTTAGAAAATTAAAAATAAGAAAGGGGTGAGCTCAAACACTCAGTAAGGGTAAGTAATACAGTGGAAAATGACATAAATATTATGCATGCTGAATAATTGAAACCACATGCCTTTAACAATAATACACATGAATACTTTTATGGAAAGAATATGAGATGAGTAAATAATTCAATAATAAAACATAATAATGGGTATAATACTCGCCAAATCAACACATGAACCATCAATATTATATCCATAATGAAGGAATGTATAATGCCATACATTCGAAAACATTTTTTCAAGGCCTCGGCTATGACATCTAAAAATGATTAAGGCCTCATCCAAATCATAAATCAAATTGGGAAAGGGGCTCGTCCAATTCCGCGTCTAGTTGTCTCATGAGACCAACTAATGAATCGAGGAGCTATAGAGGGCTCCATCCGTCACTTACTATGTCCAATGCATTCCTCATATGAAAGGTTTTAAACATATCATAAACATTCATATTAAAACTAGCATATGAAATGTCAATACATTAACTATAAACCATGAATGGTATAAAAATATCACATCCAAAGTCAAACATATCACAAAACCTTCAATACAATATTGAAGTTTTCTATCATAATAAATAAACTACAAATAAGCTTAAAACCCATCAAGGGATGTTGACATAGATGGAATCAAATCCTTTTTTTAGAGGAATATCTCTTTCTATTTTGAAATCTATTAAGATCACATAATTATAAAATATAACATTTAATTTGAAAATATTTTTATAAGATTGTAAGGGAAGCTTCAACGAGTTTATAATGGTAGAAAATAGCCGCACCTTCCATGTAAGTAAAAAAGGACATTCTTACCTTACTTTTGTCGAAAAGGTTAAGAATGATCTTGTTTAGAAAATGACAAAAAGATTCCCTTATAAACATCTTAAAAAAAGTCAAAAGGGGTATAAATGACTTTAACCCATAGTCTATAAAATAAAAATAATTTTTTCAAATACATTTTTATGAAACATGGATGTGGATGATAATGAAGTCCCAGTAGATAATTACATATAAACAATCTCAGAAAATGATGATATTGTGAAATAAACCCTTACCTTGTAGTAATCAATCATGTCATATGAACAATATTAAATAACCACCAAATGAATCACATAATATCATTAATATAAATAAAATCATGATAATATATATATCAAATTTCATTATAAAATACACCACATGAAATAAATAAGTGGTGAACAATGGAAATCTCACGGAATTAAAAGTCAGATAAGAAACCCATTACCTTACCTTTTCCTTTAGTAAAAGGTATGTTTAACCTCATGTAAGAAGACTATAGTATGTTAATAAATTATTCCAAATCAATATTAATATTTATTATATCATATATTATTCATTTATGACTTTATACTACCCATTTAATAATGATTTCCATGTTATATTAATATTTTTTATAATAATCGCTTTCTTTATCATACATGTTTTAACTTGTTACTCTTGATTTTGTCACATAGATCCTGATTTAAATACATCCAGAATATAAAACATGATTTATAAAACATATTTATATAGAATATATATATTTTTAATAGACATATATATGAAATGGAAAACCCCTTTTATGTAGACTGTAGTCCGTACGTACGCATAAACGCTATTTCCGTTTTCATATGGTATTGAACTGAAGCAAGTGAATAAGATATATGTAAGTACATAAATAATTATATATATATAAGTATATTTATCTCCAGTAACATTATTATGTCATATTTTACATACTTATTAGTAATATATATTTTTATAATCGTCCATGAATGGTGATCTTGGAAATGAATATCATCGTGTCGTGGAGACGGTATTCCGTACGTATGCACGTATGAAAATATGATTCTTTTGATATTAAAATAATATATAATTTGATTATATATCATATACAAAGAATCCTTATCATGTTATATTTATTATTTACATCAAATACACATCATTATTTAAACCATTCAAATAATAATGTATTGAATAACAATTACACCACGATGTGGAGACGGTAAGTCGTACATACGTAGGTATGGTGACATGTCATTAAAAGGGTGGATAGAAAAATGTAATTGGTTGTAACATAATTATAATAACATCATTTTATATTGAATATATAGGATTTATTATTTTATAATGGAAACAACAAAGAAAGGGGAAGTGGAAGAAGAAAGGAACTTGAAAGAGGGTGGTGAAATCATTACCTCTACTTCAGGTTCTTCCTTTTGATTTGATCAAAAGGGCTCCTTAATTTGGATTTATAATCAAAATAATTCCTCTACGATGAAGGTAGGATAGTTTAGAGGGTATATTGTCAGGGTTTGGCCGATCCAAAAGGCTTTGAATGTGTGAATTAGAGAGAAGGATGAGTTCTCTTTTATAAGAGGGGTGAGGGGCACCTTATGAAAAGCTAGAAATATTATTTTATAATAAATTAATATTTGGTTTCTAATCGATCAAAAATGGATAAATTAAAGTTTAATTTGGGGATAGGTTTAAAAAAATCAATAGCTTGTAGACAGGTTTGTGTCACTATATTAACCTTATCTTTTAGTTTTAACTCTTAGTTAATTAGTTTGACATTTACCATGTCTCTTTTTATTTTTATATATATAGTCAATAAACATTCTATAAACTTCAAAGAGACCAACATGTGGTCCATTAATGATACACCTATCATTATATAATTCATTTGGCCGATCCATTGATTTTTACTAACAGAATATCAATTAATAATATAATATTTGTTTGAAAAACTCATTTATGTCAATTTTGAAAATATTTAATAATTGATTTTTTTAAAAGTCTTAAGAACATTATTAATTAGAACCAAATTCATTTAAGAAATAATAACATGTAATATTAACCAATAAAATTCGTGGATGGAAAAAAAACTCTCATATTATATTTATTTTGACATTTATAATACTAATTATTTGATTCTTTCATTAATAAACAAGATACTTCATCATTATTGTGTCATAAATAAATTACATTATTTAATGTCTAAAAATTATAAATAAAATACCATTATGTAGGAAATATTTTTATATTTCTAATGAATATTTGGAGTCTAAAACATAACATATATAACCCTATGTAAAAATTATTTTGCTAAAAGATATATGCTTATTTCATTTTTGTATTTACTTTAACTTAATTAATATAAAGTATCATTATCACTTTCAAATGGTTCCATGGGGTCCCAAAATCGACCCAAAGATTCCCATGGGCGGACATGTATCAAAAAATATGATTAATACTTGGTTTATGGTAATTTAATATTATTATTATATTATATTTTACCCTTATTTACCGTATTTACCCTTTAACCATGGTAAATAAATTATTTACCGAAATAATTATTCAAAATGTCTAAAAATAAAAGTTTCCAATATAAATAATTTAGACATTCTGATTCAAAATATGGAATCCATTTTTCCAAATTCGAAACACAGAAGTGGCATAAATTAATTTAAAATTATTTCCCTCTGTCAAAACCAAAAGAGCAATTTTAATAAATAATAACTATCCAAAGATTGACACTTGTTTATATCCGGTTTAAATGTGAAATTTTGTCCAATTACCATCATTGTATTAGATTGTAAAAATATATTCTAAATATACTTCAAAACGACTCAAATTTATTATTTACCACAATTAATTCTTTCAATTTTAAAAGTTGTTTTTATTTTAAATTTAGTAATTTTCACTATTCATCAAAATATGAAAGTTATCAGAAAAACACAAAACATTTACCCTAGGATAATTTCGATATTAAAAATCCAAAAATGAAGTCCAATATTAAATATAAAATATATAGAATTTTAGAAAGTGGGTATTACTATTCATAACAGCTAGTTTGATTGGTCGCGATGTGTTAGAATCTCGAAGTTGTGTACAATGCAAGCTATTGCATTATTCAAATGGAAATGTACCGTGGAAGCTTCGGGTGTTAAACAGTAGACCTATAAGGATCCCACTCATCATATAATAATATATTATTTCATCTCATAAGGATGAAATAGATAATCCCGGTATAAATGTTTAATTATATATAATTAGTGATAGAAGATGAATAATAGACAGATATGATCATTAAACATTCCCATACAAATAACAAATTGAAATAATAATTTCAATACATCCATAATATTATTATGATTTCATAGATATATAGAAAATTGAGTTTAAATGTTATTAGTTACATTAATTATTGAGAAATAATTGAGGAGGGTGTAATATTTTAAAAAATACAAGATTTAAAGTGGTTAAATTATTAAAAATAAATCATATGTGCTGATGAGATAACTAGTAACCCCCAATTATGTACCCAATGACATAACAAATACTATAGAATTTTTATTGCCCAACTAATGGACACATTGGAGAAACTACCCCATTCTCTTAAAACACCATGAAAAATAATATAGTCCAACCAATAACCAGTGTCATTTAAATTAATTACAAATTTCATGGAAATACACCTTTTTTAATAGAATTGGATAATTATACCTCTTTAACAACATTAATGATCTAAAAATTCAAAAATACCCATGTATTGTTAAAAAAAATTCATTCGTTTAAGTATGTGTGGAATTACATCTTCCTAATGATATGAAATGTTGTCCTTCATAGACAAAATTTGGCCTTTCTAGAGAATGTTTGTAGCCACAACTCCTAAATATTTTCCCCATAATTCTCATATCTCTTCATATACATGATTTTATTACAGTTAAATATACAATATAGGAATCTTATTATGATGTAGGACCATATCAACATGACCAACTATACTGGTTTTTCATTACAATAATTACATATCTATCTCCTACTTGACATCATTAAGATTAATCTTTAGAGAATTTTCATGATGATATATCCAATTTTTAGATACATGTAATACCCGTGAATATCATTTGATACTAAATTAAATTATAATCACTACCCCACAATACTCATCCTCTCATCAATATCATATAGCCCCCAATCCTTGGCACTAGCTTCCTTTTCCTTGGAGCATGATAGTGCCAGAAAATGGGAGGATCTAATAATTTAACCATGATGTTAACATAAAATTCATAAAAACAAAACAAAAAGTTGGAAAAAATACTCGTTAGGATAAGTTCTCACTAACCACCTATAGGAATGTTGAATATAAAAAAAAATTTTATATACGAGACGTACACAGACAACAACGGACTCACTAATCTCAATAAATCACTATATAGATCGATATCACCATCTATATATAGAATAAAAATTAATCAACTAAATAGAGGGATGAAATTATTTATTTTTGTAGAACACATTATTTTCTAAATTAATATACAATTCACCATCAAATTAATTGTCAAAATCTAGAAGAATAATCCCCACAAAATATATAGTACGCTCAAACAACCCATCTATATGAGGATATCATTCAACAGATAGTAATTGTAATATATCAATTTCAATCTAAAATTACTTTTTGAATTGAAATGTAAATTTGTATTTTAAATTTCATAGAATGTTCGAAGTAACTAATTGATGACATGATATGATTAACATATTTGACACCAATATCATAGATTGAATATGTATCTTATATAGGTATGAATTGTGAATCATTCATTAATTAGTCCTTAATAACCCACACCGTATTACTTAAATGACGTGTCCATATAAATACCATAATTATGTATTTCATCAAATTATAACACATACCCTTTTAATGGAAATATCCTAATGAATATACTTTGATTACATTTGATTATCCTCAGCCATCTAATAGGTGAAGCATCACAATAAAAACCATGTTATGTCTTTATTCATTATGGGATATCAGTAATACTTATGGATTTCAAACTAAATTTTTCTAAACATTATGTAGATAAACTATCTCACTTCGTGTGAATCATGTGTCAATTCCTCATACATGCTCAAAGGGATTACCAAAAAACACAGTTTTAAATGTATTTCATCATAATCCATTTAATAGTCATTTCTGGGAATCCCATTTTACATATTATCACATATTACTAAAAAATTCGAATAATTATATTGACTCTCCTTCACCCTGTCTAGGATTGTGGAGGAAATGATCATAATGGTAATAGTAGTTCATCCCTAAAAATATGGGACATTGAGTTGTATCTTAATAAAAATGCTCTTCATTTTTTACATTAAATTAGATTCTTATAAAACCTATGATTTATACATCTTACTCAGGATATCTATTATGAAATTATGTATCCTTGTGATATAATTTTACTAAATATTAAATGACTATGGCTAACTAACATACCTCTTCTATAATAGGTACATTTCTTGGATCAAGATTATATACATTCAGAACTTATATTCACCATGAAAGATAAAAATCTCATTCAAATTTTAGTGATACCTACTCCTTTGTATTTAATAACATATTGTGATCTCTAAATCAAGAATCACGAAGTTCATTTGCAAGAACCGTTAGTTACAAAGAACATTAAGTGACCTCTCACTATTCATGCATTAGAAAATTCCATATATTGACTCATGAAGAATAAAAATACATTGTATCCTCCCTAACTAAGAGAAAAAATACAATGAAATGTGAAAAAACCATCTCCCTTTGACTTCTAAAAATGGTTTCTCATAATTTTTAGATTAATTGATCATCCCCCCCCTCAGGTCAGATTTTCCTTTGGTGCTACCAATAATGGGATTTAATGTGTAAACCATTAATATTAATCTACAAAAACCAATAAAATATGAACAAGAAATATTTTATTTTATTTATCCCATCACATTGAAGCCTCGTACTTATCAATGCCAAAAAATATTCTAGTATATGATAAAACATAACCCATGAAGTATACCTCACTGACTTTGAACATAATTTTTAAAAGAAAATATATAAAAATATATCAATGACAATACTCTAAACAATGCACAAACAATGAAAATTGTGTTTAAATAAAATAGAATAAAAATTAATATCATCTATAAAGAGAGAAAAAATATCCAATAATGACTGAGGACTCAATTCATCAGATCATTAAAACAATTTCTAATTCATAAATCTGAATGACATCAATAGATACAAATTCAGATAATAAAAATACTTGATAGTTATATAATATACATGAAGTGGCCTTATCCACAATTATTGATAATTTGGAAAACAATTAAGCATAGTGAACTACATAGATCCTTTGAACTAGATAATTTAACATGAAGAGCTACAAGATTGAATATGTTATATAATTTTACCTTTCTCACCACCATTAATCAGTAAAAACACCAATGACCCATTTATGTTCTTAAAAAATATATAGGATCACCCAATGGAGGCATTTTAAAATGAATTGACCACATTTACATATGGACTAATATGTCAAATATTAATCCTTTAAGATTTATAGGTTCTATTTTATGTTGTGTAATATAGATGGGCGTTATCCCATGAATTATTTCAATCAATAAATATATCCTTCTATTATTGTTAAACACCATGATTTCCATATAAAAAACAAAATTAGACTGGCCCACTACAAGAGGGATGTTGTTTTTTTCCTAATTCTCATTTCTCAAAAAAATTACTAAGGAATAATGAGATATCATCCATATTTTTTATCCTTTAACAAAATAACAATCAAAATAATCCCACTCACATATACATATTTTATATTAACCGATGTCCAAAATAAATTATTCCCATAATTAAAAATCTTAAATGTTATTTAATGACTAGTAAAACAATATATTCTAGCCATCAACTAGTAACTATATATCTCAAAAAAATGATATCCTAATGAGTATCACATATTATAATAAATTTATACCACATTACACCTATTTGAACACCCCTAGGTCACACCCCTATGGGAATATCTATAGACCTAAAAATATATAGGTATTCTTTAATAAGTATAAAATAAATTATTGTCAATTTTAAAATAAATAAATATAATGATGCCATTTCAAATAATATTTAATAATGTGTATATCCCATTAAAATCATACCTCAAATTCCTCACATCCCCTTTCTATAACCAGTTGCAGAATACATGATGAAATAGAGCTGACATAATCCTTTACAATGAGCTCTCATTAGTGGATTTATTTGATATTGATTTACCTAATAGTGATTCTGACACTTCCAATGGAAACTAAATCCAATTAAACATCTCAAAATGATAAAGTAACCCAAAATATAATCATTTTGAGGTTTTTTAGGGTTTCATCTAAAAAATGATTCCAAAAATATTTTACCCCTATATATGATAATCAATAAATTGTGTATCACACCTCTCTCTTCATAAGAGAAAATATCATTTGATGGTATTTATATATAGGATCGAATATTCCCATGATTCTAGTACGTGTTATAAAAAACAATATACATCCTATATTTGTATGAGAAGAACCACTACCCTAGCTAGTATTCAATTCAATACACTGGTTATGTTCTGTAGACCTCTATTTCTATCTACCTAATGATATTACACTAATACCATTATTATGATTGAACTATCTAGTTGAGAAAAAATCAATATACTTCTTCTTAGAAAGAAGGGGTACATGAGAACCTGTAAAATACTACCCTTATGAAAATTAGCAACGTCAATCAAATATAATGCCTATGTAAAACATTAGAACTGGTAAACATATTGATAAAATAATATCATTACCAACCAAAATGGATATGAAATGTAATATAACTATAAAATGAGTTTTATACTCCATGGAACACATAAATCTCTTGTAATAGTATATAAAATTAATTTTCATATCTAGCCTCAGAGTCCTAGGGAATATATTGGGTGATATGCAAGATTGAAAATATTTCCATGTCTATCCCTATAATGATAGTGCTAAAAAACTCAAAAATTGTTAAATATCCCCAACATAATAAAAGTAGATATTTTAAACCTCGACTCTTGCGGTGTCCTAATGTAATCAACGATATCTCCTAAATAATTTATGATATACTAGGTATATTATTTTATACTATTAACGAATAATATAGCTAAAGGATGATACATTTACAGTTGAGGAAAATTGAATATAGATGCACCTTCACTTTATGCCCAAATACACTTGTACTATATTACTTAGAGGTGACTCTCTCAAATATATTAATCTATTGGATATAATAGTATCAAACAAGGCACAATATCTAATGCAACAGTGGTATGCATATCCCTACACACGATTCCCACTAACGGAGGCTATGGTGGTGAAGTTATATTGAAATATATTAATGAAACCACAAACATGGATTACAACACAATTATCATAATTGAGTAAAAATGGTTATTGGAAACCCTATATTAAACTTTAGACAACAAATTTATATACTAAAATATTCTTAAATATTCCTAATCAACTATTACCTAACCATAATTTTCTCTTGGGTAATGTGTAACCAATAATAGGCCCAAAAGTCTAGTCATTATATATCATGACTTTAGAAAAACCATTTATCCAAAAAAATTGTATTTGTATCAACAAAATATATAGGTATGCACTATATATTTTATTTTTAATAGAATAAATCTCTTCACCTAAATCATGACAAGATACCAAGTCACATGAATAAATACCATTTTTATATTAGTCCTACAGGACTAAAATGATACAACAACACACATTCCTCCCAAACAAGAAATAAACTGAAACTAATAAACAATAAATCACATATGAAACTATGAAAATCAAAAAATTGAAACTCTTCAACAAGAATTACTATAATATCTTCCATGGTAACATGGTAATTTTTTCTATATTTATCTTTTACTCTTCTATATATATTATATTTCCATCACAAATTAAATATTATCTCCATCTACTATTAAAGAATATAAAAAAATAAAAAAATCTCTAGTACACATTTATATCACCATAAGATGGATAACTAAAAGTAAATTTGAAATAGTGGTTTAAGATAGACTCTAGTGAACATCTCCATATTATAGATGATGTATAATAGTTTAGAGGTATGATGTATATTAATGGGGAGAATATACCATCAAATAAATCATGAATCATAATGAAATAAATGATAAAATCAATCAATAAATATGACTGTAACATCTATTTTCCACATGTGGATAAGAGATTATAACATTCTATAAGAAATGTAACATACATTATTTTATCACAAACAAACAATGAATATATGGTCTCACATATATTATACATACAAATACTCTCCAATGTTATTTAAAATAACACACACTACTACTATATTAGAGACTGATTGTCTACCATGTCCTAAATATAGAGAGAAAAAATGTTCCCCATCCATCGATTTAGGGCCTCATCCCCAACATATATAATTGACACCGAAATTAGTTCACCTACCAGGTCAACCATGTTGAGTATTAGTTAAACTCATTAGGAAACCATTAACAATGTCCCTAATTAAATATAGTAATTAAAAGTTCATTATTGATATGAAATTATAATATAATATAATAAATAAATATATCATCACATCATGGAGTTATTGGAATAAAAACCTCATCTGAATATTCTTTATATATATAATTCCTAAACAGATGATGCACCCATAGTCTTGACATTCCTCAATTAAGACCAATCATACAACAACATCAACATAAATTAAATATGAATGACTTTTCACCTAATAAAGATCCCTCGTTAAATGATAGATCACCCTCACATAGCCATTTTTAGTGATATATCCCAATCACATTACCTTAGTGAATGGAAACCCACCATAAAAATGACTAGGTAAATGGTCATATTTCCATGAGAATGACATGTCAACAATATATGGATCAATGTAAAATAATATATAACTTATTCATGTATTTAATACAATTAAATGAAAAAAAACCATTTTTGATTGATCCATCATCGTTTCAACAATCCTATGTGGATTACAGACTAACAATATAATCACTATTCTTGCAGTTGGCTGACCAAAAAAATTTACAGACCATCAATTAGTATGTTAAACATATCCCAAATTATGAATGAAATGTTAATTATTTATCTATGGTACATAATTATATAATGTTATTAATACATAATATAAATATGTGAATTTACAATTACATATCATTAGTTAATCATTTTAGTTGAAAACATATCACTAGTCCAAAAAATCCATTAAATTTTGCTACATCATCTTTACTTTGGCCACACTCCTAAATACCTCTATGAGGAATGGTATAAGACACTTCAAATACGCATATATCCATACTTATCAATAATAGACCCACAAAATATGTTTTATTTTACATTACCAATTTACCTTAAAATATGAACGAGGTCATCAGTGGCCACATCTGTGAAATATTTGTCACAATGTATTAAATAAGGCCCTAAATAAACTTAAATGGTGTATAAATTTATAAGATCTATGTATGAAAATATTTAAGGATTTCCACACATATTTGGAGATTCATTTATATCATAGAACAAATTAATTATAGTCCAAAACCATTAGGAATTCAAATGGACAACTAACTAAGACCAAACAGGATCTTTATCATTATATATCAACAAATGATTCAACCCAATAGAAATGATATAAATAATACATCTATAAAATATTAAATATAAAAAATTATAAAGGGATGATTAAACATTGATTAAAATATATAATATAGAGATGGATATTATTTATATAACTATAGTTATCGTGAGGGATGCTCAATTCCTAAATCCAACCACAAAAAGGGTGATCTAAAATTGAAGAGTGTCAAAATATATATTATAATGAGGAGGGGTTCATGTCATGGTGATGAAAAAAATGTAAATTCGTTATGGTTTTAATAAAAAAATCATAATTAATTAAATTATTAATTTTTACAAATACAATGAATTTACAAACAATGTACCGAATTTTCCATTACTAATTACCCTTGGAATTATCAGCTATTTGTCTAATAGAATCTGACCACCCGATAACCCTCTAGTATCTACCTCAACTTCTTCAAGGAATATTGAGTAATATATTCATTCAATTAAAATGATAAATTTGTTGATTACATATCTGATTTCATAAAATAAACCACTATCACCCCTCCAACACCTATATAAACACATATATAACCCAAATAATAGATGTTTTGAGAACAATACAATTAATTATTAATAATGAAACTAGTGGAAAATTATTCTTTGGATTCACCAATCCTTTCAATTTTGAATGTAAAATCCAATGAAATATATTTCATAGAAACAAAACATGACTTACATAGAAAATTTTATCACCATACATGTTCCTCAATAAGGTTATATATTTTAATATTTGAAAAATAAGGTTTCATGTAACTGTTTAGAAAGGCACATAATTTCATTACACATGGACCATAACATCACCTATATCATTATCAATGCTACCCCACATCCATGCACACATCATTTAATTTAACACACATAGAATATATAGTGTTTCATTTTTTTCACTTCCACATACCCAAGTAGATGTCTATGAATAAATTTGAAAATAACTCATTTTGGTGGATTTTAGATCAATTTCAGCCACTTATAATATAAAAAAACCTAAAAATAAACAAATAACATAAATTCATATGTTAATGTGAAAATATAGTCATCGAGTACACCTAAAAAATATAAGTCATCCTCTAATTTTTTAAGTACATATTCCAATTAAAATGATTCATTAACATGATTTACATTCTATTGTTGGATACAAGATACTTCTTCCTAGGGCCCCAATGAATAAGATTAAATTTCAAGATATGAATTGGGAAAAAATAATATATAACCATCAGTGGAGTTATTATCCACACATATATGTGTTATCACTCTAACATTCAAACTCATGAGTAATTATTCAAACAACACATCAATGATATATGCCTATAATAAATATTGACTAATTTAAAAGGAATCATTGATAAATATTAACAACATGTGAATGTGGTTAAAATAAATGGAATTCCATATGTAAATCTTATAATTTTTACAAAGATGTTAAATTTAAATAATATAACATAGTTATATATTTTGAATGGATATGGAAACATTTTGGGGGTTTTCAACATTTACTATCTCATATAGACTATGGTGTACATGGAGACCATATGGAGGATATCTAACTCATCAAATTTCATACATTACCCTACAATACTATGTTTATTTTAAATAATAAGCACATGTATGGTCTCCAAAGAGAATTTACTCCATGAAATCAAATAAGATCATGGTCCTCTATATAAAACCTAAATTCATTTACATTGAATTGGAAACCATATATGGTGTAGTCATATTAGTTTTTCCAACACATCACACCAACCATGGGTAAATTCATAAATCCCCTATTTATTTCCCAATGAGATGGGAGTGATTACAAATGAGACCCCAATATGATGAGTTCCCCTAAAATAATCATGATTTTTTTGATGACATAAGAATTGATGGCCTTCAACCGGATATAAGACCATGTGTATTCATATATCCCATGTATAAATAGATGATATTAGGGTCAATAATTCATTAATCATGCTTCAATATATTCATGTGAATCATTCTCTTATAATGTTCACTTCATCTAAATCTAAATTGAAATGAACAATGGTTCTATTTATATTAAATTAATATATATGGAAAAATGGTCCCTTTTGAACATCCTCAATAAAACCCAATCATCTTAGATACATGAAAATAAATGGTACGAAAATGGAATGAGATATATAATTAATAATCGATTTTTTATGTCCTTATTTTACGAAAATAAATGTGTTGTCATTATTTTTCCCAACTCTTAAACTGTAAACCCTATATGTTGTCGATTTTTTCCCTATACAGGGGACATAAAACTATCATATTAATGGGTGAAATACCCGTAATGTGGAACTATATTATTACTCTAAAACAACCCATAATTTCAAGAGACATTAAATACCATCAATATTTTTTCAGGTTTCGACATGCAACATGGAACAATATTCATTTTGTAGATTTTATTGAGGGGTATTTTGTGGACTCATTGAATCATGAACCTAATATTTTAAAGTTTTTATTTCTTTCCTATACACTCCAAATTATTCTCTTATCCATAGCTGGGTATAGGCATGCATTCTAAAGGCTGGTCGCCATCTAGGTTTTCGGGCCTAGCGAATCTTGGGGATATGCATTGGTCGAGAGGATGCGAGATTGGGCTCATTGCACACTTTTAGGGGGAGGTGTTTCCCAGTTAGTTACTCTCTTTGAGATTTATTATATGATCATGATTAACTTCCTAGCACCAATACGAGGCCGGATACCCTAACGAAAAAACTATAGGGAAATTCATTATTATATAAATAATATGTGTATCTATTTTGAAAATCCATCTGTACGTATTTGAGGTTCTTCATAATTTTCTAGTAATGGATGGCTATTTATATAATAAATCCTTATAACAAATACCATTATAATATGATCCCATGTAAGGAGGCAGTTAATATTCAGTGGAGGGGATTGAGGTATTATGCGACATCCTATGTTTTTTGGTTATGGAAGGAATCAAACACCTCATAGTTCATTCACATCTTTGGGACCGACCCCAAGGTATATACCCTTTTATAAGTGGTTTCAATACTATTTTCTAGTTAATTTATATTAATGATGCCCAATTAAGTGTTCATTGCGTGCCCACATGCCATTGTAAGATATTATCGGTGTGAGAAACAGTGGTGTAGCGTGTAATCAGTCACACAGAATGTAGATTTGTAGCATGGGTATAGGAACTTTCATTGGGGTGATAATTATTGAGCACATTCCATGAGAAGGCATCATAAATATCTTGAGAATAGAAGGAATTAGATTTATCATAGTTCTATTTATATTGTGGTCTTATATACTAAGGCTTCCCTATAACATTGTGCAGTTTTATAGTGTGGAGGTATTGATCATTGTGATTTCCAAAGACAATGTGACCCATGATCATAATGAGAAACAAGGGATAACAAATAATAAATTTCAATGATTTGATTAAGGTCCATAGAAACTAGGATTTCCCTGGATGATTATTATTGATATTAATCCCCTAAGAGAGTTAGTGTAATTATCTAGATTGTGTCAGGAATCAGAGTCATCTTAGTTACCTTTTATCTGGATGAACACACTACGGTTTCCCTATTTTTGTGGGCTAACACACCAAGGACATAAAATATTTTTAGGCACTAGGATTATCTATTTATAAGATATTATTATCTAGAAGGAATCACATGACCGATATGGAATGTCCATGGAGCCATTTCATGACCTGGCTTGAAAATTATGCAAGGTGTTGCAAGAATCAGTGTGGCATATCCAGGGAGACATCCCATGACATGGATTGACACAAATGGAGGGTGTTTTAGGATTCATTGTGACATATAATGATGGGGTTTCCTTGTCCTGGATGACATCTCTAAGTGACATCGCACGACATGGCTGACATTTCTGGAAGGCTCAACGAGTCTTAGCTAATTGTCCCAACAATTTGCATTATGTTTTGCTCATCATGTCCATATTCTTTTGTGAGACATGACTTACATTGGTGGCCAACATTATATGATTCAAGGGATGTTTCCAAAGGATTTTACAAGTCCTGGGTGATATAACTAGTGGTTACTCTTGTTAAAATTGATTCCCACCAATGAACCACATGAAATTTTTGGGCATGTTTGTATTATTTTTGATGTCCTAGATGGGACTTTGGAGGAGTTTCGCGAGATATGGGTGGTGTGTACTAGAGCATTAATGTGTATTAATATGAAATACATGAAGCACAGAGTTTCCAATAATCATGTTTTCCTCTTGATTCTTTAACTGTGAGTCTTAGTTTTCACCCTTGTATTTAGAATTCATTGGATTTTTTCATTGTCAGTTCATCTAAAGTCTCACGTGATCTATTGGTCTTGATGAGCATCCTTCGCAGAACCCATTAAAGTTCTGTCGCATGATCTCTGGATGATCATTCAAAATGATTAACGAATAGTGCATAAGTACTCAAGATTCTCACTGGTAGATTACCAAGACAGAATGGTTGACATTTTCTTGATCACTCTAGTTAGTCCATAGATGTTGAGAGTCGAATCCACCAGAGTCTAGGAATTTGGTGTGTGTAGCAGTGATTAGAGTCCAACCATTTCTTTAAGTTGGAAATGGGATTTTATATGAAACGCCACCCCTAATACATTCTTATTTTTACGACATATCTTTCATGGGTCTAGTCTGGTGTTGGAAAATGGTTCAGGCTCCATAATGCTTCATGAGTCTCCTCAATGGACATCATATAGTTCATCACCTGGTTTTTAGAGATCACAATTATATTCCATAAATTATTCCCTTATCGTATTATTTCAACTTATTAAATACATGTATGATCATGTAGTTGTGTTGAAGAAATTTCATGCCATTTTTATGACAATTTTTAGGGCCTACATAAGATCAAAATGCCATTGAAATAGACTCACAAGGCACTGAGTGACTTTTCAGTGGGTCTCAGAAGACTATGCATTGGGTGCACCAGGTGCATCAAATTAATTCTAGTGACCAAAAACACCTCGCACCACCTCCATTTTCACCCCTTTTTTATGTGACTTAGGTTCGGATTCATGCGAGATTGTGTGAGGTTTGACAAGGATATTGCTTCCATTTTTTGGAAAAGCATTTTTTTACAAGTACGGGTGATATACGGTTGTGCGAGAATTCCATAGAAAAATATATTCTTCCATCCATATATTTCCTTGAAATTTCCTCAACCTCTTCATATGAAGAGGATAAAAATACAAACGGAATTCACGAGATGAGGAATTCATGATCTGAGGGACATGAAATGTCTTGTGGGGTGTGTCGCATGCCCTTTAGAAATGCTGAACATCACACAACTCTTCACATATAATTCTGTTTGTTTTATGTTAATTAGGACAGGGGTCAAAGGATTTTTCATTTGAAATGTATGGGGTATTTACTAAATTTTTGGATGAATCCAGGAAAAACCATTATGTGTTATGTGAGGAGTGCACAAGCATGTCATGGGAAAATTTATCCGTCTTACCATAGAGTATAATATATTTTATTGGGCCCACCAATGTAACATAGTGTGGTGACACCAAAAATCAAAAGGGATTTCATGAGATGTGCCAGATAGGTCTTCAAGGACTCATAGTGTCTTACACACCTTTTGGGGTGTTCCTCATGAAATCCACCGACCACTAACCCCTCAAAATCACCCGCATTTATCTCTTCCATTTTATATGATGAAGGATCAATGTTCTTGTGAGTTCACTTGGAAATAGTCAAGGTATTTAATTCCTACCATTGCTGATATGAGGAATGAGCATCTTTGAAACTGGGGATATCTTCCATTGAATATCATACCTCATTATTTTTGAAGGGTATCAGATGGGTTTTAGGTGATTTCCATGAACAAACCATGAAACATAGGTTTTCTCATTCCATATTCACCCTGAAACCATGGATTTTTTGAGGGACTTTAGGTATTTCATTTTATAAGAGGCTCTATGGGACTTCATATGAGTTATAGACCATGTGTGGGGACATAGCATGACCTTGAAATGGTTAAATGTTTGTGAGTCATTTAGATTCTCTATGAGTCTTCAACCATCTCTTTCTTCCATTTTTATGTGGTGAATATTATATCCATATTTGTGTATTTATTCTTCGTTGATTTTTGATGATTAATTTGGAGGATGCCACAAAATTCCATCCCTAAAGAACAACATATGAGGGATTAGGGACTCATTTTTGAGGAAAAATAGTGCTCATCATAATTATTTATGGTGTTGCCAACTAGTTCCTCTACTAATGTTTGGTCTACTGGGAGAATATGGGTATTTCATGAAGTCAACTATATATTGGAGAGGGGGTAAGGAGGAAAATCCATTCAGCCATCCACCTCATTCTCAGATCATTCTTGCAATTGATTCCACCATAAGACTGTGCCACCATTCATTATCATAAAAACTATTTTCATGCATTCATCACATATTTAGATCACTATAGATCTTGTGTAAGAATCTGTTGTAAACAGATACTCATTTTCCTCAATTGATAATTATTCCACTGTAATCCCTTAGTCATAGACTATAATGGTAATGGTATCATCAAGCATTTGGTAAGACATTGCTAACCCGATGGTTTGATTACATTTGATTATTGTGACCATGATTAGGTCATGCGATCACAAGTCCCCATGTGGAGTCATGTTATTTGTTTGATTACCTATAGGGGTTATGTTCCCCAAAATACATCTAGATACAAGGTGATCGGTAAACACTTTATGCGGTTTTTGAATCCTTAGTTGATTCATGCGAAGTGAATGTTGACACTAGGTCTTCCATACCTATGTTTTTTAAAAGATTTTACACCCTCATAATCTGACATGATCCACAAACTTATTTTATGAAGGATTATGTTTCTCACTGTAGTTTCAATTTTGTGTCTAATTAATGTTCCATGATGAATGAGAATCCCAATGTCTATCTTTGCTCTCATGCATGTGATAATAATGTGGTCTTGTAGTGGTTACCTTCATTCAGAGTTCAGAATTATCCCTTATCTGATTGAAATACAATGAATGAGTTTGGATTTCTAGATGGTGTCTCTATACCTCATCCACATTTAAATCTTCCATTATTACAGGTATCTAACTCCCTTTACTGCCTTCAGATGATAATCACTAAAGATGGTCAAATAGATATGGAATGATCTAAGGGATTGCCTTATTTGTTGGCCAATTCTCCCATAAGCTTGGATGGTTGTGATCCTCTCAATATACTATTTCATATATCTATCCATTCATATTATATTCTTCTCTAGATACCATTGTCATTATATGTTAATCAAAAAAGATATATTCTCCCTATTGGCAATTTCATTCACGCATTGGCATGGTCATTTTGGTTGAGGTATATCTACCTGAAATTTACTAATGGTCTATATAGGGTTCATCTACATGAAGACATTAGGATATATAAATTTATCATTTACCTCCATGTTGAACTACTTTGATAAATGATCTGCTATTTGTGTAATGTGACCAAAAAATTCAAACATCCTCACGGTGAGGATGGCATCATCTTATAGGATATCCATTAGATGGTCGTCATTCCCTTCATGGAGAGATGTGTGATGAATTTATCGCTTATATGACTGTTTGGGATGATCCTTTATATACAATAGTTCTATAGATATATATTATCATAAATTTAAGACATAATTTCATTAATAGATGGTAGTTCATTTGCACATTTACTTCACCGACGGGATTAATATTTTTTTTAAGTGAAAGTGGGGTAAAATCAAACTTTATTTATCCCCTTCTAGTCCCCACCCAACAAGTCTGTGATAGTACTATATCATATTTGGCTATTCTTAAATATGGGGACTACACCTCATATAGATATTGGGTGATCCTAGAGGTTTCTTAGATCCTTAGGAAGTAGGTTTTCTTACTATCTTTTTGAACATGTTGATTTTCGGATATATGGATGCATTCTAGAAAATTAGTGTTAGAACATTGGTAAGGGATTCACAACTCATAGAATGGATGAATCTCAATATGGAAATTCTATTTAGTTCATGCATCTATAAGACTATGTGACATATATAAAAACTAAACACCACCTACAGAATCGACAGACCACCCTAGTTTTGGTTAGGCTTGATATGAGAGAACTTCAATTTTTTTAAGTTCAAAAATATTTCCCTAGTCCTAGATTCCATATTTGTTCCTATACTATTATACATTTATAGAGTTAGGCTGGTGACTGTAACCCTATCTAAGTTCAATGGTCTTCTAAAACAATCTGATAGTTTGTACTTTTCTACATTTTGTGCACTATCAAGCCAGATTATAGATAAAATAAGTGGCTCTCTTGGCCAAAGTTCTTTAATGATATCTCTTCAGGATTGGGTCCTTGCAGCATAGTTAAAATACCAATTTATATATGATTCATATACACCATATAGATTTTTATGATTGTCTGTTTATGTTCAAGGGGTTTCCCACATTCCTTAGGCCAACGACCGAGGGGAATGAAATCGTGGGATGACCATCAAATATTGTAAGATATTATCCGAGGAAGATACTGATACTATAATCGTATCTCCACCTACTTATGCTTCCTCTTTCCAAATCCTCGATTATGACTAGGCTAGGTTAATGGATTTCCTCAATGGTGTTCTAGGTCATCTAGTCCACCATGTGGATAGGCCTCTTTGTATCACTAATTTCCTTATCTGTGGCTTCAGTGGAATTTATTGATGACTTAGGAGAGGTTTCAAAGAAGAAACATCATTATCATGATGATTATTCAAATGGTAAGTTAGGTTCTATTGAATAGATCATTCCTCCTAGGCGAGATACATATGATTCACCTATATAGATAGTGGCATATGTGTATTTTTCTCCTATTTCAATGTTGATTACTTATGTTAGTGATTTTTCTACAATTCCTACTTCTTAGAATGCTGAGGTTTAGTCATGCCTCATGATAATCATATAGTATATCCATATATTGATTATTATGAACCCTCTAGAGGAATTCTTCCATCATGGGGAGTGGCTTCACCAGTTATTCAATTATGTAGGTGCAGAAGTCTATGATTGGAAGTCAATGTATAAAATTATGTAAATGATTATCTTGACCTGAAACGACATGGCCACGCATGAATGGGGATTGTGTGATTTTTTGAATGACCCCCCTCCCACCTTAAAATGAAATGAGGGAGATGATGAAGGAACAAGAGCTGAGACATCAGTTTTTGATTGAACTGCAATACTAGATGGATACTTGGAAAAAATATGTATGGAGTTTTGAATATATGAGTTTTCATCTGATGTACAACAACTCTATATCATTGACCTTATTTTATATTGCAAAGAGAAGAGTTGAATAGTTGACCACTCTGGTCAGTGTTCATCATCCTAAGGTAGAGGTGGATGAAGCGTGGAGGGAGACACTCCGAAAATTGATTTACACCTTCCACCATAATAATTTCAACCATACTGGCATTACCAACCATCATTTAATATGATTCAATTTCTTGTATTGCATCCCATAATTTTTATGAAAATTCATGTTTTTTATTGATCCAGAGAGACTATAGAATATGTATATTACTCCCTCTTTTTCAAACTATTAAGGGATGAGTTTTATCATATTTCTCTCCAATATAATTCTTTGTTTGATAACTCACTATTCCGTCATTATATAATTTGTTGTAGATATTGATCCCTACTTTATCTTGAATTGAAATGAATTCCATGAATTGAATTATTTTAATCTCGAAAAATTCCCTTTGAGAGATTCTTATTAAGGAATACTCATTTGAGGTTATGTATTAAAAATATGTTATAGTTACCTTGATATCACCTAATATGTAGAGGGATCATTTGGGAAAAATATTTTTCCTGAAGAATGAGTTCGTTAAATATTTATGGCAAGAATCATGATTGTTATACAACTATTTAGTTGTTGTCAATGTAATTTATATATGATTTTTTTGGAAATATTTTTATAAGACAACCTATTTCGATGGTTTATGATCTTTTAGCTCGGATCATCTATGGGTTTTGATTAATCCCTTTTAGCTCTAATAATCATTGGCTTTAGATTATGGGCTTTTGGATTGGACCATATATCTCATTAGTTTATGGTCTTTTATCCCTAATCGCATGTTTCATTAGTTTAATGTATTTTAGGTCTAAACATATGTTTCTTTAGTTTTAGGTCTTTTAACTCAGATAACATATCAACTTAGTTTATGGTCTTTTATCACTGACAATCAATCACTTTACTTTAGTTTCTTTTAGCTCGAACCATACGATAATGGGATATGGTGATGATTTACCTTGAATGACCCAAAACACTCTTAGGAGATGGATCCAACCATGGTGTTCATAAGTCTCCTATGTTATGGAATGAATTTTCTATAGAGTGAAATGTTTGGGTGACAACCATATGTGTATATGCAGGATCAATGAACATGTATAAACAACCAAGAAAAGGGGACTTGAAGTTGATTATCATTTCTAAGGGATATAGAACATTTATAGTGGTAATAATAATGAGGTTGGATTACTAGGGATGTTATGGATTTCCTGGATAGTAGGAGAATGAATGATGGAAACCACAACTCGAAATTTTCAATCCAAGAGTATGATGTGGTGAAAACATATCAGCTATGTCTGATGACATTATAAAATTCTAGGTTCTATCACAGTGTTGCAAAGTCTCAATGGGATTGATCCTTCATTATGGAAAAGTTATTATGGCTCTAGTGTTAGGGGAAACTATGTTATGCATCAATATCATGCCAAGTGAAAGTAGATCTCCACAATTTTCCAAGGGAAATTGAATATTTACAAAGTCTCAAACATATAAATTTTAAATATGGTTATGGGACGATGGAAGTCCGAGAAGGGTTCTAGAACCACAAGGAATATTAATCTTAGAGTGAAACTCAAGATCTACACCCAATGGTTTCAAATAATGAGAAGTTTTCAATCATAGATTAGTAAATGATGTTTCATTTTCCATCCCTAATAAAAGACATGAAGCATAGTGATGTAACACTAATGATATCAAATCAGCTTTGATAGTTTGGTGTATGGACATGTAAATAATGATATGTAGTGCCTGAGTTTGGGGAATGATGTGGTACAGTTATATTAGGAATAGTTCATACATGATGTCATATTCAGAACATTTGTGATTATTTCAAAACCAATGAGAATTAGAAGGTCCTTTTTTAGAGAGCCTCCCTTGGTTGATGTCCATAGGCTCATATCCAAGAGCCACAAGAATGTATTCATAGTCCAGTAAAGGGTCCTTGAACCTAGATTTCGTTTCCAAGGGTTATGTAAGATTATGGTGATTCAATACACACCAAATAAAGAAGTGTGGTTTGTGAATGAATTTAAATACATGGAGGGTTTGAGTTTCTTAAAAGTTGTGTCACCACCAAGAAAACATATGATCTCAGTGAGGTGATATGATAAACACAACACTAGATTTTTCCAAGACTAATGGTTCAAGTTAGAATAGTATGGATTTTACTAGGGTTATAGACCCTATGATATTTATATATCTTATGTTTAAATCCCTAATTTTTTAATAAACTCTTCCTATAATTCTTTTTTCTGTATGAGTCTCGATTCATTCTTCGACCTCCCTTTATAGGTTTTAAGACGTAAAAATTTTCTGCCTCTTTTGTTAGTAGTTTAAGGTCATTTGATTTTATACCATTATGGGATAACATTTGTGGTTGAATATATTTGATGAAATAAAATATTTTTTATGGTCATGATCCTTATTAACCTAGTATGGAATACATTAAAAAATCATAATTAGGATACACAAGGTCAAGAGCACTCAAAAACATTTCTATAATAGGGGTGGAGGTATTGTAAATCCAACTTGAGTTTGTCAGATGACGTGTAATGATACAAGAGGTTCCAAAATGGAGAAATTCTGATGCACTAAGGCATTGAATGCTACCATGATGATTTCAGGGCTCACGAGAATTAGAATGTTTATTTTTTAGTGGCGCCATTTTTTAACGACCATAGGCACATATACAAGATCCACGGGCAAATTCCAAAAGATATGAAAAGGGTCCTTCGAGTTGGATATCCATTCTATGGACCATGGAAGGTTGGAGGGGGCCTAGGATTATCAAGACATGAATTATGGTACACGGGAATGAATTAATCATAATGGATGCTAGAAGAACCCTATACATTGGTTGATAGAGGTAAGTCTCTTGTAGTACATTGATAAGGAATGAGAAGTGGGAGATGGCCTAAGTCGTTTATTGTCATTTAGGGGGATGTTCATCTTCTTGCCCATTAACATCATGCGTTGAGTACGTGGTTCTGTTCATTTTATTGTCATGTAGTAAGGTTTTATTTCCATGTATTGAAACATCATGTGGTAATGTTTTTCTTCCATGCAATTTAATTTCATGCAGTGAGGATGTATTTACATGCAATTTAACATCATGAGATAAGGATTTATTTCCATGCATTTTAATGTCATGTGGTGAGACTTACTTCTATATAGATTAATGTGATACAGTGATGACATATTTTTGAACATTTTATCATCATAAAATAAATATTTAATTTCTTGACGTTTAACATAATGTGATGGGGAAGATGCGTAAGGGATTAAAGGAACGTTTTATAGACAAATGTGGACAGTTTAGGGTCATGTGGTGCGGGCTTTGAGATGAGTCTCCTAACATGGAGATACACAGTGTGGTTCCCTGATGAAACCCAATCTAAATGAGGACTAAAGAGGCCTCATTCACACTATACATGTTTTTTTGGGTTTGTCCCATATGAGAAATGCATGGACGTTGCTATGTGTCTCCTCAGGCTGAGAATAAAGCCAAACATAGTTCAGAGAAATCCATTAATTTAATGTCATGTGGAAAGAAATAATCCTAAAATGATGACTTATTGGGGGAGACTGTGGTTGGGCTCGAGAGTGGTGGTCTGATTTTAACTATTGATATCATAAGGATGTGAATCAAACCACACATAGTTTTTTTGCGGGGGGGGGGGGGGGGGGGGGTCATGCAGATTTATGTCACGTGCGGAAACCTATTGCTATGCCTTTTATATTATTTTAAATTCGATGTTAATAGATGTTCATGTACCTTTATTCCTTGATGTGAGTATAGTTAATTGCCATAAATCAAAGCCAATGTGAGAAATTCTCAATGTGATCTATTCTTTGTGTGAGAATCGGGGAACGATGTGGATCTTCCTAGAGTGGAGGGACAAAAAGGGGTACAACAGGGGTATTTTGATCCATGTATTGGCTGAACCAAGAAATATAATCAATGCATCATACATATCCTATTGGAAATAGGAATCATATCATTCATGGTTCTAGATGGACTATTTAATTTAACATCATGTAGTGAGGATGTATTTCCAAGTTGTATAACATAATACAATAAGGATGTCGGTGACTTTTTCTAAATTGAAGGGGGGAGCTACGAATCTGTGCAGTTCTATGTAATGATGAAAATTGTATCACCTGTTGTGAGAGTAAAATAATTCTATTGTGGGGAATGAAATTTTAGGTTAAAGAATAACTATATATCCTATGGGTCAAGAATCATTCCATACATAGTTTCTAAGATACCATTCTGTTTAACATCTTGTGGTAAGGGGGATAAAATTCATCTAGTTTACTAACATCCAACACGGTTGAATCTTCTCTATTTAACATCATGTAATCAGAATGAACCATTAAATGTAGTTTAACATCATGATATGATGACCATTTATGGGAAATAAACATATTTGGAATCCCTATTGTAGGATTCTCTTCAAGTTTGTTTTTGAGAAATATCGCATCGGTGGGTGGTAAGACACTCTTCTCATCCATTGTGTATAGTGAATCACCTCCATTATGACAGAAATAGAACATCATGTATGGTCAGTCCAACATGGGATCCAATCTTAGGGGATTAATTCCTGGTATCATTGGGGTTTTATGATCCAACAATAGATCTCCATAGATAATTGAATGAAAGACATCATTTTTTAAAATGGATCATTTTATATGATTCTGGTAGACCTCGAGGTTGTGCAATATGTGAAAGATTTAATCATTTAACAATTCCAATTCATATTGTCCTCTTTGTGATTATTCTTCATTTGAGAGCTATCCAAAAATGGCTATTCATAGTGATGAAATCTAGTCCTATATGGGTAGCACTACCATAGTCTCGTACTCCAGTATGTACAATGTATCATGTGTAGTAGTACATGTGGTGTTACAACATAACCATAATTCATGGATGAGTCTTTCCTTCCTATACATGTTAACATTGTTCACCATATTATAGAGTATATTTTATACAGTATTATTATAGGACTCTATTTTTCCGTTTTATGTTTCATTAGAGTAAGATGATTCTGTTGGAATAAATATTTTACTCCTAGTACAACTTCTTCAACTTAGTGGAACATGTGTTCATCCAGTTTTCGGTAAATATTGTGTGAGGGAATCAAAGCCTAATGATTATATGGGATTAAATTAAGTTCAAAATATTTATCATCTTAATATCCATGAGTGGTATCCACGACCCATTTGGAAAAAAAGTAGGTAGTAGTAAAGATTTATTTGAACTGCTTAGCTGTGGCTGGGGGATATGTCCCCAAAACATCTATCCACAAACATTGAATAGCCAAGAATATCTAGCCATGTGTAGCAATTCCGAGGGAGAAGGGATGAATTTTTCTTGAATCTTGCATGTATGCCATTTAATAGTGAATTCTACATAATTATGAATCAGTGCTTTCTTGTAATATCCCTACCTCTGAATTTTGTGGGAGAGCTTGGTTCTAGAATGATGATCACCACAAGAGCCTATATAGACTTCTTCCATGATAGAAAAAATATTTCCTTCTACTATACACCTTAGGTAATTCCATCGAATCCATATTTTAGAGCACTTTTTATCATTTCTGACATATGACAGGGTGATGTTTTCTACCCAGCATGAGATCTATTCCATTTCATGATGATCTATAGGGATTTTCTCATCTTTAAGATAACCAATAACAGGATCCATCCATCCAGGGGTGGTCACCAGTTCATCATGCTCTGGGGATGTGTTCACCCAATTTATATCATCTATATCAAATATTATGATCAATGAGACCATTATTTGATTTATGATTCAAAAGGATGCTTCTTCTTTATCAGTGTTGGTGAGGATAGTAGCCAGATTAGCCGGTTCATATCCATGATCAATTTTGATCAGGGATCATATTGAACGGTGGGATTGAAGTGGAATTTTGTCATCAATCTTTTAATGTATCTAGTGAGGAGGGATATCTCATCCCTATAAATGGAATATTCACCATTAACATGTTTTATCACTATTTTCGAGCCCCCTTTGATATCCAGGTCGGGTATGTATAGTTTTAGAGACAATTCTAATATATTTAAGAGGTTTTGGTACTCAACCTCATTAAATTTGTAGCATTCTATGAATGAGAAAAATTCATGAAAAACCTTTTTTGTGAGGAGACAAATATAATCCCTTTAACGACTTAATCGTGTTCCCGGTTTTCCACACTTTATCAGACGAGGCTCCTAGAGGTACCATCCAAATACATCTCCGGTTTACTATATGTTTCTTGGGCATAAAATATCTCCTCACCGAGAAGCTTAGTGTCCTATGGTGCATTCTATAGTGTAGGTTGTGCCACAAGGAAGTCATCCATGACATTCACATTCATTAACTTATGATATATCAACTGAATGTAATATTGATATAGAATGGATTCCCATCAATTTATGTCACTAGAAAACATAGAGAATCTAATAATGTACATTCGTGGATTAATATGAGAGATCTCATAAAATTTTTTGTGCTTCATGTAACGCCTCCGATTTTTCAGTGTGAAAATCAGTGCAAGGAAGCTCTTTTTGATTTCATAATATTGCATCTCGGCACCTAACATTTTTCGTATAAGGTTGTATAGACTATTCTCATTCATCATATTATTTTTAGGAGTGTGTATGGTGACAAATGAGAATTAAATGTTTACCAAATATAATATTAGTTACATACCATCCACTGTATGAATAAAAAATTGTTGGTGGAGCTTGTAATACTTAAGATATTTGAATGATTTTTGACATTCATTTCTCTATTTGTAGGCGACTCCCATCATAATTATATAAGTGAAGGGGAGGTATTTTCTAGAATGGTTGGATATGAATTTTAAAATTTAACTGAGGTTCCCTTGGAGTCCCCTAATATCATTTAATTTTTAGGGGGAAGCATTACTAATAGAGAACTGGTCTTCTCTCGGTCCACATCAATTCCATGTTGGCATACCAAATTTCCATGGAACATGCATTATGAAACACAAATAGCCCACATCAGGGGATTCAACATTAGATTGTACTATCATATACTTTATAATATATTTTAGAGGTTCACGAACTAATCACATTGTTGTATATATTTAACAACATGGTCATCAACATAACACATGTATATCCTCCATAAGAATGGCATAATGATTTGATACATGACATGATGATATGTGGATCCAACATTCATTAATCCACAGGGAATTACCTAGTAGTATAAGATCCACTATGGTTCCCTAAAGGTATCATATTCTTCATCCTTGGGGTCTATTTTGATCAAATTTTACCTTGAATACCAATCCATTAATGTAAGGGATTGAAATCTAGTAGTATCACTGAACAATAGTTCTGAGATCAGCTATAGGAAATTTTCCTTCAATTAATTCCAATTAAGGTATCCGAATTCAATGCAAAACATAATCTTTGTGTTCTTCTTTTTGATAGGGATGATTTTGGGAATCCATATAGGGTATTTTACTTCTAAAAAAGATGACTATGATCAAATTTTCAACGTATGTCTATACATTAGCAGCATTAGAGGGATGAATTCTCCTAGATTCCTACATGAAACCTCAATGATCATCGGACAATCTAAGATTTTGTGTAGCCACTTCTGGATGTAGCCCTGGAATTTCTGTATAGTTCATGGTGAACACATATCAGTGATTATTTATAAATGAAATGTACATATCTTTCTCCTCAAGGGGGATTTCAAAACTTATTAGAGTTGGTCGTGGGTCCTCATATGTTCCCATATTTATCATCCTAACCATATATATGGGGGTGGAAACACCTTCCTCTAATACTGTAGGGGAATTCATGAGATCTTAATCATCTTATTCTATTTCCGAGAGTGTGGATACATATTTCGGTGAGTATGTAAACCAGGGGGCCACTCTATCACTATCTGGGTTTGGCTGCCTAGGAAAAGAAAAATACTTTTACCTTTCAATCTATGTTACTATGGAGAAATTCTAGATATTATTGATTCTGAGGAAAGAAGTGGAGTGGATGTATAAAATTGATTTTTCTATTTCAACCATGATTCTGGGAAGCACATAATCCTCATCGAGCATGGTTCAGGGATTTACAGGGTTGGTCCATATGTCCTTGGGTGTTGAAAACTTCATATCATTATATTCCTTTGATTTATTACCTCACGTATTATAGAAATATTATTTATAATATGAGGATCCAAAAATCTCTAAGGGATGTCAATATTTCGATTGATGGGTTACTTCTTAATTTGATGGAATATTGATGACACTATCAAGTGGATATGGAGCTAGGGTCATTTGAGAAGGAAATTGCCTACTATGTCATGCTGGATGAACATGAACTCAACCTTAGATGTGAGCTCCCCAAATTAGGTCTCCAGATTGAGATTTATAAGGGAATTTTTCTCCATATTATCTTTCCCTTGGATGGTTATCTTAATGGTGGATACGTCCCCTTTAACATACTCAAAATGATGGATTGTTAAGTATGGGATGAGATTGATCCCAAATCTATTATCTATTATAACCCTTTGGACATTAAAATTATTGAGTCGTCCTTGATTGTATAAGGGATATATGTTCCCTGGGATTGAATCCTACTAATCATAATTAGTGAACGAGATGGCAACATGACATCCTGAGGACATAAAGTCCAATAGGTACACCCCATCTTTAGAGAATTAAATCTCAAATTATTCCGGTATTCACAGGGATTCAACAAGTGACTCTCTGAATTATTTTTTTAAAAAATAATAATATCAAGGATCAGATGAGTGGTTAGGACAACAACTAGTTGTTTCATAGCACTCTACATTTGTGCTTGATGTTGGAGCTTCTCGATGTGGGGCTACTCTTAGGAAAGTAGATCTGGGGAAAGATCATGAAGTTCAAGAGCTGATTCAGCTTAGGTAGATGGATATATAACTTCTGTGGAGGTTGAAGGGGTTACCTACCACCAATGGCACATGTCACACCAGTCTTCCACATTGCATGGATTGATCATATTGAACCCCTTCTAGGTGATCATGAATGAAAATATGGTTCTTGACACTACTGGAGGCCTCAGGGGAACCATCTCACATCCTTTGATCATATTTTACCACATTCCTATGAGTCTCAATGGTATATATGTCCTATGTGTGGAGATGACTTGGATATTGTTTCTAGGAATGACTATGATGTCCTTTATATCCTTTCCTACAGAACATGTATCATTTGGTCCCCCTGTTATATGTAGTAAAAACATATTATGTGACATAATCATCATTATAAAATGCGGTTTTCAAGATTATTATTTTGATAGAACAAATTTTTAATTCTTTGTCCCATGATGATTCTGTTTGGTGGTGGTAGTACACATATTGCAGATGTTATAGGGAAGCCACAAGCAAGTGTTAGGTCTTATTTTATAGGATAATATGACTCTTACCCCTCTTTTTCATCATTCTATCGATAGTCACATCCACCCTTGGGATGAATATCAGACCTATTCCCCTTGAATGGTGGGGATATTGTGTGTTTTTTCAACAATGATTATAGAGCACAGTGATCTCTATAAATTAATTTTTGAGCCATGTAGTTGTCAAGATTTATCACTCTCCTAGAATGAACCTTCTAACAATAGTCCTCTTCTTCTATTTAGATGATGATTATGCAATTCACCTACTCTGAACATTTTTATATCTTCAACTATCTAGAGATGAACATCCCTTGATGGATTTATGTGAAGACGATGCAAGTCTATATATTATGACCCATGTTTCTATGGAATAGGAAGTAACTGGGATGGTTGGTGAATTTAAATTCATCTGGCCTCCTAGGTTGTAGTATAATTGGGACAATTATTATTTATGGATACCAAGAAACAAGAATATATCATTTAGAAAGGACAATAAAATTTCTATATGTTCCTCAAATCTAGTAAGCCCATATATTATATATACTTCTTGTAGAGAGAAATTCTATGCTTACCATTTATCAAAATGAAGTAATGGAATGTTCATAGCTCTCATTGGTTCTATGTTGGGCATAGGTGTGGGATTGAGAGCGATAAAAACCACTTTTACTCTGCCTGGGGTTTTTTCCATTGTTGTGGGCATGAGTTGTGAATTGGATCGACCCTACTAAATGTCCTATTCAAGATGTCATTCTATATTAATAAAATCCATGAACAAGAATATATATTTCATGGGGATTAGGGGAATCTTCAACTTATCCATGCTATTTTCATCACTGATTTTTAGTATTCATTTCTATGAGAGGGGGTCACTGAGAGAGTTTTTCAATTCCTTCCACCTTGCTATAAAATCATAATACTACTCATTCATGGGTTTCATGTACCTTGATAGGTCAACAATAATAATTTATTAAACTATCCAAAAGACCTGATTATTTAAATGATGAAGATGGAATTCCTATCCTCTAACTATTCACGGTGACAGACTACTATAACAAACAAAGGCTGGCCCTCTAAGGGTATGTACGAAACACCACATCTCTTTCACCTCTAATTTGTATCAAGGGACCATCATCAGCACACTCTATGATACAATGTGTGTGAGAACTTGTTTAGGGTCTCCTACACTATTGAAGGTAGAAAATGTAGGGTGGCCAATATTGGTTAGATGGAGGTATTATCAACCTATTCTGGATATGGCCTTCTTTCAAACTGCACAGGTTCACATCACCCTTCCATGGCCTCAATATGATTATCAATGGATTCAATGGAATTATGTAGATCAAGGGGCATGGCTACCTGAGTCCCCCCTGTCCACAGGTTGTGGGGTGGGGAACTTTGAGGTGGTCCCTCTTTCATCCCTTGTAGATCCCCAATTAGTCATATAACTGAATTATTAGCCTCGAGATACAGAGGTTTTCACCGTAGTGGAAGGAAGTCCTGATCATTTCCGGCTTCCAAAATTAAATATAATATCTTCCCAACTCATCATCCAATGTGAAATTTAGAGAGTTCTCTTGGTAGCTGATTATCCATGGGAGGACGAATATTCTACATGAACTTGAGAAAATTCCCATTGGGAATATTTTTCCAATGCACATCTTCCAGATGATTTTAGAGAGATCAAATTTCACTCTCATACAAAAAAAATTTCTTCTATAGATGGAAAATGGTATTTAGATCTGTGTTTCCATTTATCATTTTCAATATTATTCCAAAAATGTGGAATCTCGTTATTTTGATGTTCCAAATTTTGATGCATTGTTTGGTATCATGTGTGTGAAACCATGTTTTTTGTATACAAATCACCCTACTCCTAGGGTATACAATACATATTGTGGCCACTATGTGGGGGTATTGATCTATATCTACCATGTTGGTAGCGATGACATTCAAATTGGTGTATTAGGAAATGGTTGTCGTGCCATTTATTTTTATGAAATAATTGTATTCTGCAAAGCTTCTATTTGAATCGTTATTCAATCCCCATGACTTATTGGATTTTATTTTCTAGAAACCCATACAGGATCTTTTTACCTTCATTTTACATTTAATTCCTATAATTTTATGAGTAGCGACACTGATGGAGTTTTCAGTCCATATTTTTGAGTGAGCGCCAAATAAAATAGGGTTGTCTTGTAGTAGAAGGAATTGGTAGAACACTAACTATTGATTAATTATTCCAAATATGAAGGACATCTATTCTCTTCGTGCTATTTATGATGATGATAATGACCCCAAACCAATGAGGGTGGGGTCATTTGGGCCTGCCATTGGCATTTATTGGTTTCGTAGATAAGAAATCAATGACTTTATTCAGTGAGCTGATGATTCATGGTATAAAAATTGAAGGTATAAATTCCCCCATATTAATGGGATTGGGGTAATTTGGAATCATCATTTATGTCTCCAGGGCCTTTTCCGGGGGAAATAATCTTATTTATGGTGATTAGAAATAAATTCCCCGATCCCTATAGGCTCGTTTCCCCTGTGGCTACTGAATGTATACCCTGAATACTTTTGGAGTTGAAGATATGAGGGGTGAATGTGGTGTTAGATATTATCTTGGACTAGGGGGATGAGTCCAATCTCAGATGACTACTTAGGGAGATTATATTAGAGTATTCGTGAAGTGGTGTACCTATGCTCCAGTGGGAGTTGGGTACTACGGTAGCATATAATAAAGATGATTCATTGCAGAAATTTATCTAAGTGATAGAAACATCTATCTCCATGTTTGGAATGTCCTCCTACCACCTTAAGGGTCCATGTTTGTAGTCTTATTGGATATCATACCTCCCTTTCCATGGTGTATCCGCACTGTTGGAGTGGAGTCATTCTACTACAATGACCAACTTTCTCCAGCATTACTAGGTCCCCTGACAATGCCTTAGTCTATAACATTGCATGAAGTTGAATCTAAGAGGATATACTTTTACTGGGTAGAAGGAATGTGTAATTCTCTATAATGTCACCATTTTTTAATTTATATTCCAGAAATGGATTCATAGATCATTTTGAGAAGAATCATGATGCAATTGTGGGATGCGTTTTGCAGATTTACGGTTTACTTTTTCAGATTTGGATCATCGGGAAGGAAGATAACATATAGGTGAAGGTGGAAATTGAATATACTAATTTCCTAAAGGTGACAATATTATCGTGGATAATGTTTATATTGATCCTTTAATCAATGATAATTGTACCATATTGTCTATGGTATATAAGGACCGCAATGACTTTCTCACTCGTCTAGGATCTCATAGCTAGAAGTAGCATGGGGACAAAACATGTTGGGGAGGTTGTTTCCAGCTAAATCTCTCCATATGTTAATTTCAGTGTCCACCCCATTCGACTTACAATCCCCCATTTGGTCAAACCATAGACGATTACATTGATGGTCTCTTACAAAAAGCAGTGGAGGGTTGGTAGAAGTTGAGTGGGAATCATATACAGTTGGCCAATGTGTTTTATGAGCACATTTATGTATGAAAGTGTCAGAGTATGAAAAAGTTTTCTATATGGAGGTTCTTGAAAAAATGTATGATTTCATATATGATGGTAGATATCAACCTGGAGAGGTTTTTCATGGTGGATTTTAGGAGTGTATTCCCTCTAATCCATCTCCATACTATCATGAGCAGAAATATCTATGTAATAAACACCTTTTATATCTTCATAGATTGAAGATATGATGGACCCTTGTGGGGTTGATAATGTGTCTTGAACAACCTCAAGGACACTATCATTGAGTAAATTGGGAATATGGGCCATGTTCGTCATTATGGTCAAAATATGATTACATTCCATTTTGATTGTTCAAGGATACGAGTTTTCTATATAATGGTTTCAAAAACATTTATATAACTATTTTTTGCCATAAGAGTATGGTAATACTATTGAAAAGTTACTGGAATATAATGATAAGATGTTTCATTATTGATAGGGATAGGAACCTATCCTGATGCATGTACCACTCTCACTTGGTGAGCATAATTCAAGATTATATTTTCAGTTGGATCATGAACCTTTGGGATATGGTAATGGTATTTCTTTGTAGGAGTATGGGCCAGTCATGAGGCACGTGATGATCTCACACGGCAAACCTTGGATGGATTGAGAGAATGATATTTTTCAGAAAATGAATTCCCCACCAGAATATGTCGATAGACTTCTGAAATACGAGAAGGGACATGAGCCTCATCATGTATTTCCTTGGGTCTCTACTATTCATTTCATTTGATGGAAAAAGTAGAAATGTATTTCTTGCTTATGTGATCTTATGGAGTATGCTGGGAAGATTCAATAATAATAATATGAGACTATCCCAAGGTGTGTTTCACTCTCAAATGGTTATCCTCATCCATAATAGAGATATATTCTCATTCTTGTGCCTTTAGAGTATTCCACAGAGAATTCTCGATAGGCATGTTCCCCTATCTCAAGGTGTGTGTCGCTCTCACCTAGTGTTCCCCTATTGGAATGGGATTATGGGCCATGTTTGATGCCTCTACTGACATCGGAATATGATGATAATCCTCCTAGGATAGAGAAAAAATGTGTTCTTGCTCTGGTACAACCACATAATCATGATGATCAGAGTTTTGAGTACTCCTGACCATAGGGCTAGGAGTATGTGCGTGTCCCATTATCCGCAATAGTGCCAAAATATTATGTAGGAGTTCTTAGGTTGTTGATAAAATATATTTTCATTTTAGGAAAGTGATTATAGGGATATAAGCCTACATGTTTTCTGTATTCATTATCTGTTGACAAGCATATTCCATTGAATTGTGGATATGTACCCACATCTTTTCTGGTTATTCAATTAGAGTATTTCGATTGGATATTAGTATGGGGGTTAGCATATGAGCATCCCCCATTCATACTTGGAGAATATTCCCACAAACAAGTTCTAAGTGAATAGGGGTGTGATCATGCTTTCTAATCCCTTCTACAGTATATCGACATGCATTTATAATAGTAATAGGGATATGAGTGATTTCATAGATGGCCATAGAAATATTCTTACAAACATGTTCTAATACAAAAAGGGTATTACTCCACTGTCTGGATCCTGCCAGAATAATCTGACATGCGTTATTGTCAACAACATGAATATAATCCCTCACTTAAATTTCAAAAACCATTTTCCACTGATGAAACTACCTTGGAGCCTTTTCATGGGCATCAAAGGAATTTGTGCATCTGATGGTACAACCAATAGTTAATTGATGGGTACCAGTGTGATGATGATGGAAATGACAATCATCAGGTTCCCAACTCAGTGGATCCTGGACTGAAAGGGATCTATATTGTGCTTCCTAGCCCACCTTCATCAATTATGGATGGTTGGGGTGGTCACATAAGCTCTGAATGTGGTTATTCATAGTGATGGGGGATACAAGATTAGTATCAGCATTTTCGTGGTGACCCAGACTCACCCACATTCATGCATTAGGGATCTTACAGGAAGCTTTCATAGTCAGGATTATACCATATTGATTTTAATCCCATAACATTGCATATTATAAATACTATTTTAGAATTCCAGTTGATTGTATTACATTATGAACCATGGGAGCCACAATAGCGGATGAGGAACCAGAACAACTGATGGAAGATGGAGATATTCTCCCGATTCAAGAGTTTGTTAATGACATATTTATCTACTACTATGCATAAAATAAGGAACATGTTTATCAGTTAGTGATATATCACTCGCAAGAAAATGTTCAATTAGATATGTATGGTTAAAACAACATTCATTTATTCCTTTTCCATCTATTTCTGATCAAGTGTACTTGTTAGCATGAGGATGTTTATAGAAGAATCATTGTTTATGACAGTCACACATCTTTGTTTGAAAAAATGGGATATTAAAAAATGTGACCTAAGAGATTCACATCGATCCTATAAAATTTATTTTGTCTATAAGGTGATTTTAACATGACTTTATACATTATAATCCAATATTTTTTAATTAGATATATTCATGTTGGGTTAAAATATTTTGAATCATCAGGTTTTCATTAGGAAAATGGAATGGGATTCCCTAGGATGGGTTGATTGAGGGTTATTTTACGGCCTCATTAAATCGTGCACAATGTGTTTTTCATTTTTCCATCTTACCTAGAAGCACACAATGGGTTTATTATCCATAGATGGGTATAGACACTTTTTCTAGAGGATTGTGGTCATATGGGTTTGTAAGCCCAACAACTCTTGGGGAATCACATTGGTCAAGCAGATGGGATGTCGAGATCATCATGTGGTTTTGATGGGAGTTTTTTTCTAATCTGAGACTCTCATGTAGATTTAATATAATTTCATTAATCACTTCCTAATACTTATATAGGCTTGGTTACCCTATTGAAAATAATATAGGTTAATTCACATTTATATGAAAAATACGAGGATCAATTTAGTGAATTTATTTTATGAATCTAAGGATATCCATCAATTTCTGATAATGGCTGGATTCCTATATGATGAATTCATATAACCAAATGATTCATAATGTACCCCCATGTAAGGAGGTGGTTAATATTTTGAAGATATGATTGAGTCATTTTGTGGAATGATATTTGTCCCAGTTATGGTAGGAATCAAAACCCATGTAGCTCATTCATGGCCATGGGGAAGACCCAAAGGTATATACCCTAGTATATGGGGTTTAAAAACAATTTCCATTGTTAATTGATATTAATTATGCTCAATGAGTTGTTTATTGTGTCTCTGTAATCCCATGTATGCTATGATCAATGTGAGATATAATGGGTTATTAGGTGATCAGCCTCATGGCATGTAGATGTGGAGCATGGGTATTGGAACTGTACATTTGGTGCTACATATAGATCTCGAGCATTGATAAGGAATCCTTTGTATCCAAGTTATAGTAGGAATCAGAGTCTTCATAGTTCAGTTTATATCAGGTTCTTACACACATTGGATTACCTGTACCATTGCGAAGGTTTATAGTATATAAGTAATGATCATTGTTATTCCCTAATCCCACATGATACATGATAATTGTGAGACATAAGGAATGAAATACCTCAATGTGAATACTTAGATTAACGACCGTAGTTACTGGAAGTTCTCAGGTTGATTAAAATGGATATAAAACCTCTGGTAGAGGTAGCCTACATATACTGAGTGTGACAAGAATCAGAGTCATAATAGTTCCCATTATATCAAGACTTACACAATGTGGCTTCGCTATTGGTCAGGGCTTATAGAATGAGGATATATAATATTTTTAGGCCATGGGATTTCTTATTTTCGGGATCTTATATGGACGGTGTCTCAATACCTAGTTTTAAATTCATGGGATCCATCTCTTGATCTAACATGACACATATGGAGGGTGTCAAGAGAGTCAGTATGGAATGTCCTGGAATACTTCCCTTGACAAGGATTTTATCATATGGATGGTGTAGTTAGATTCAATGAGTCATTGGTTGAGTGGTGTCACATTTCTTGGATACTACCTCTGAGAGACATAAAAAGTAATGGTCAACACATCTGGAAGGCGCCACAAGTCTGAGTTGGAATTCCAAAATAGTTCCATGAGGATTTTCCTATCATGTCTATATGCTTTTATGAGACTCAACTAGCATGAGAGTGCACTGTTATATGAGTAAGATGATTCTTCTGAAGGACATTGAATGTCCTAGTTCATCAACACAAGGGGTGTTCAAGATCAATGTGATACCCGCTGGAGAACTGCATGAATTATTCTAGATGGTTAACAGTATTTTAATTGTCATAGATGGTATGTTGGAGAGGTGTTGTAATATTTGGGATATATTCCCTAGTGTTATCAAATTTTTTTTGGTGACACACATGAAGTACATAAGGGATATCAATCTTATCTATCAATTGATTCTTCGACTCTGGGTGTTGTTTCTCATCCTTATTTTGTGAATTTATTTGTATTGTTCAGTTTTAATTCATCTTATGTCATGTGTGATCCATTGGGATTGTGGATGGTCATTCGCACATCCCAATAGTGTCCTTCGTCTCATCTATAGATGATCACAAAAACTAAATTATTCATAGAACATGACTCCTCTGGATACCATTAGGTACATTAATGGATAAGAAGTCGTACAATAATGTGATCACTCTATGAAGGCCATAGAAGTAGAGATTCAAATCCAAGAATACAGCAGGTGCATTGGTTAACCCAAAAGGAATAACTACAAATTCATAATTGCCATATCTAGTATGGAACACAGTCTTCGGCACGTCTGCTTCTTTTACTTTCAACTGATGGTACCCCAACCTCAAGTCAATCATTGAAAAATACTAAACTCCCTGGAGCTGATCAAACAAATCATTGATATGAGGCAAAGGATAATTGTTCTTAATAGTAATGTTATTCAAGGCTCTATAATCAATGCAAAGTCTCATTGAACCATATTTCTATTTAACAAATAAAATAGGAGCACCCCATGGTTATGTGCTAGGTTGAATGAATCCTTTTTCTAATAAATGCTGCAATTACTCCTTCAACTTTAACGTTCAATTTGAGCCATTCGATAATGGGGTTTTGAAATGGGCTTAGCATTAGGAACTATGTCAATGGTAAATTCAACTGATCGATCTGGTATCATTCCAGGCAACTCATCAGGAAAAACATCAGGAAACACATTTACCACTGGCACATCATTAATCTAAATAGTTCCCTTATTTTCAACAATATGTGCAAGGTAATATTCATTTCCATCTTTTACAAGTTTCTCGGCCTCTTGATATGTTATAAATAGTAAGGGTTTATTTTTGTACACAAACTGAAATAATTTATGAAACGAAACATCTTTAGATCTACATTCAATGTTAGCATGGTAAATAGAGATCAAATTCATACCCAAGATTACATCAAACTCTACTAGAGGTAAAAAAATAAGGTTTGCAAGTAGGTTCATTCCACAGATAAGGATAGGAAGATTCTTATAAGTTATTTTTGCCTCAACATTTTCCCCAGTTGTTTTTACCACAAGTTCACGAGCCATTTCTTGAGATGGTATTCCCATTTTTCTAGAAATGTTTTTAGAGATGAAAGAATGTGTACACCCCGAATCAAAAAACACACTGGAATAATTTGAGAAAACAAACAAAGTACTTGATACAACTTCATTTGATGGCCCGACATCTACTGAAGTAGTTGCAAAGGATTTAACCACCCCTTTTTCATGTATTCTAACTGCTTCCCATCACTCGAGCTCTTTGTCAGACACTCATTTGCATAGTGACCCATCTCATTTCATTTAAAACATTTCACTAACTGTAAATGAAATTTTGTCTTACCATCACCCTGAACATTTTCAGTGCAATCACGAGCCTTATGTCCCATCTTACCACATCGGTTGCACTTTAAAGAATTCAGAAGGCATTCCCCAGCTTTCCTTTTACCCCATTTATCACAAACAGGAAATTTAGTTTTCTTACTGTCAGACCTTTTTGAAGAATTATTTCCTTTCTCATGCCACCTCAATCTCTTCTTCTGCTGGTTGTTATAGAACACTTGATCATTGGAAAACTCCATTTCCACCTTCACAGCACATCGAACAAGATTTTCATAACTTTTGAACTCACGGGAAGCTAATGACCATTGATATTTTGGATTTCATCCTGAGTAAAAATGATTGATTTTACAATCAAGGTCTTGGATAAAATTCGGAGCATACCTGGCCAATCGAGTGAACCTCTCTTCATAAGCAGCCACTCAGTCATCCTCTTGACTCAATTCCCAGAATTGTTTTCCATCCTAAGTCGAACAGCCTTAGGAAAATACTTCTCAAGAAACAAACATTTGAATTCATCCAAGTCAAGAGCATCAATCTCATCAGCATCCCTGATATTTTTATCCATTGACCACCATTGATCTGCTGCACCATCCACATGGTAAATAACAAGACTAACCTTTTGATTTCCTGAACACCCCATGACATCGAAAATCGTCTCCATTTCATTAATCCACCCATCAGCTAGCACATGGGCTGATGATCCTCTGAATGATGGGGGATGTTGCCTCATGAAATGTTCCACCACTGACATGTTCCTCTATGGTTGATCAGGCTGATCTCTTGCATGGATACCACCACCATTTATCGCTTGATTCAACTGCACCATTACTACAACAAATTGTTCAGTTACAATTCTGACCATCTCAGGATGCTGATTCTGAAGTTCATTTCATTATGTATTCCTTCCTGGCACTGCTTCCCTGTTTCCTCTACAGAAAACCATTCTGAACAAACATTTATTAGATGAAGCAACATGGTAATCTTCAAATTCTATATCATTTCAATTTTACCAATAAAAAAATATTTTTAGATAATCATTAAATAGAATTCTAACTCATAAGGCTATCTAAACCGACCTTTGATACCAACTATAAGGCCCCAACCATAAACCATACCTAATCTCGAGTTACTACAAGATTACACATTGAAAATCTTTTCAGGTTTAGTGTTTTAGAGAATTAGATCACAAAACATGCATTACATTCCACATTTAAACAAAGTGGATACATAAAATATTGTACTCATTTTTACCATCAACGGAATCGTATTAAAAATAAAACATGGATTTTTTCATGACACTTCCTTGACATTGTCATCACATCATGTACCTTTCCTTTGACCTGTGAAAAACATTTCAAAAACATGGGATGAGCATAAAAAGCTCGGTAAGGGATATAAAAGTACGAAATGAAAACATTATTCCATTTATTAAATCATACTTTTAAAACATAATCACATACCTCAACAAATCATGAATAATTCATAGAAATCATAAGACATAAAGATAACTTGAGGCATTCATTACATTCTAACGTATAGAGTAACCCTCATTGTTACGTTGGGAATAGCAATCACAATATATTCACTAAATCTCTTCGGAGAAACCTTAACGTTTAACTCCTTCGTGTTACCCAATGAATTGGAGAGCTATATCGGGCTCACTTGCCATTATTTTATCACGAAACCACCCATCTTCATATAATTCCCAGGAACCATAACATAATCGTATCACATAAAAGATGTATAAAGAAAACATAAAATTTCCACATTTCAATCACAAGATATCAATACAACACATTGATATAATAAAAACATTATGAAAACCATTTTCAATACCAAAATAAAAGCAAATTAAAACATGCTATTTATTTTTCATTTAAAATAAGTATGGCTTGTAGAGGAAGACGAAACTCAAATAATGGTGACGATGGCGGAGAAGTCATTGTCGACGCATACATACGACAAAAACATTCCCTTTTGTCATTTAGTAAAATGCTTAGTATAAAAAATATTCCTTTTGGATAAACGTAAAACTAAAAGGGGATTATACATCATTTAATATAATGTTGTGTATAAAACAAAATATGCCTCAATGAAAGGAGATTGAGATGAAGTCCCATAACTCAGGTCCGACTTGACTCGATCGTTCTTTATCTTCTGGATAATATACTTGAGTTAATTTCTACTTGCTGAAAAACATTTTCCAAGTTCATTAATCCTTTTATATCACTTATTACCATGTTATGAACACTATGTAATTATTTATGTTAATAATGGTCGTTTTGTCGATCTTTGGTACTTGAGTCAAATATAAACTCTTTATAAATAGAATTTGTTCATGTGGTAAAATATCCATTTATCAAGAATTATATTCATGATGTAGATATCATGTATATCATATATATCCATTATATACATTCATTTATAATATTACATAATCATTTAGAGGAAAAACATGAAATGCACCGTTCATGGAGACGGTAAGTCGTACGTACGGATGAACACTACTTTCATTTCTATGTTATATTAGTGGAATTAAAACTAAATGAGAGATATGTATACTTTAATTCCAGAATTATATTCATCATTTATATGTGACATACATCAAATATATCCATTATATATATGTACTTATAATAGTACATTACATTTGGGGATAAGAAATGAAATACACCGTTCATGGAGACGGTAAACCGTATGTATGCATTAACGCTACTTTCATCAATATCTCATACTTTAATGGAAAGAAATAATAATGATAAAAATGGATATTATAATTCGATTATAACAACATATATAATAACTTTATCTTCATCCTTTATACGTCCCACATATGGAATTAACGAATCAAATCACTTTGAGGGGGCGGTAGTCCGCACTTCCAAAAATAAAGATATCGTGTTTACCCATAATGAAAACCATAAAGGTATGCCATAAATGAAAAATACAAAAGCTTAAGTAAAACATAAACATATTATATATCATATATAAATATAGTGACATATTAATGGCCACCTTTGAAGGTGTTATAAGAATATTGAACAATCACCGTTTCGTGAGGCAGAAATTCACCATCCACAGAAACAGTATGTTCTTTAACCATTATATGTAGGTTTGTGTAAGTGTAGCTCGAATAATTGTTATAAAAAAATCCTAGTATATTTATGATACTGTATTTGTTACAAACAAAATGAATAAAAAGAGTTTAGGGGGTTGGAGAAGAAAAATATAACAAAAGAACACAAGTGAAGACATTACCTTAAAATCGGGTAACTCCCATTGGTTTGAGACTAAAGGGTTTCTTGAAGAGCTATCTGATTAAGGTAACGCCTCTAGGTTTAGGAGAGGGATGTGGAGAGACAAAATGATCAGAACATGGCCGAGTCAAAGACTTTAGAGGTGTGGGTAAGGAGGTAGAGGTGGGGCTTTTTATAAGAGGAGAGGAGGGGCACTCATGGAAATGTATAAAATGTAACTTTATTTTAAAAAGAGTTTCGGAGTTTAAAGGTACAAAATTGACTTATCTCGAGGATAAGGTGATAAGATTTCGAAATCCACCCATCCAATATGGTTTTTACATGTGTAGGTCTTATAATTTATATTATCGTTTCATTTTATTTTAATCGTTAAATAATGAGGTAATCACTGCACCAACATGATGTCATAAATAATTTATTTTATTTAATGTCTAAAAATTATAAAAAAATACAATGATGTAGGAAATTTATTCATATTTCCAATGACTATTTATAGTAAAAAATATGACTTGTATAACCCCATGTAAAAATTGTTTTAGTAAAACAATACATGTTTCTGTCATTTTTACTTTTAAATTAAATAAAAGGTATTAATGTCATTATCTTACCCAAGTGGCTCCATGGGATCCCAAAAATAGACCCATTGGTTGTATTGGTCGGCCATGACTCATCAAATATGGTTAGGAAATGTGTCAAGATATTTTCATTTTATTATAATATCATTTTTAACTTAAATCACACTAATTACCTTTAATCGCGATTAATAAAACATAAAAGTTACTTTTCATCAAAAATTATTTTTATCCCATTGAAACACATTTTACATACTAATGAAAATAATTTATATTGGATTTTTGAAATTCAAATAATAGAAGTCGTAAAGTTCCATTTAAACAAAAAATCAGTTTTTGAAACTACCACATTGAGGTTTCACTATTCATCAAAAATTAATGATTTTCAGAAAAATACCAAAAATTCAGCATATTCTATATTTTTTATTCTGATTTCAAAAATGACGTCTATTTTACCAAATTCATAACATATAAGCTGCATTAATAAATTTTATAATTATATCCCGCTGTCAAATCAAATAGCGTGTTTTTATGGAACAATATCTATCAAAAGATTGACAGTCGTTTATGTCCAAACTCAAAGTGATATTAATTTCAATGACAAACATTGGATTAAATGGTAAAAATATATTCTAATTTTAATTTAAAACCAATTAAAAATATAATCTAACTATATAAATAAATTATATTAAAAATTGGTTTTGAATTAAAATAAAACATTTTTCACTATTCATTAAAAAATGAACATTATCATAAAAATACCCGAAATTTATCCGAAGTAAATTTCAATGTCCCAATCATAATTAGTATGTTTAATTTGACAAATATAGCTTATAAAATTGTAAATAGTTAGATTTAAAAATGGTTCGCCATTAAAAGGCGGTAAAACAATCTTTTAAAAATATTAGAGTATTCCATGCTTAAGATTGGATTTATACTCATTTTAAGCCTCTATAACACTATATAATTCATAAATAGACATATATAAGAATATATATTATTCATTAATTACTTGGGATGTTACATTAAAACCAACATGGCATGACCAGGGTTATTATTGAAAAAAATACTATGTTGTGAGTACATAATTAAAAATAAAAGAAGGATGAATAATTGTATTTAATATGATTAGGAAAATTATATATTTTGTGTAAAGAACATACATGGACACCTATATACATTTCAAATTTCAATCATGGAATATATATAGTTATTCGTAGCACTCAATTATACCTTTAATCCATTTCAATAAATGTTTATATCTATCCAACACTATTAATGAAAATTATTCCTAAGATTAGATGTCTCGGTAATGGGGATATTAAGCATATAGTATGATTTTTTTAATTTTTTTAAAATTATAGATTAACAACACATGTTGTATAAAAAATTGCATAACTAAGCAAGGAAGAAGATGACAATATAAGGTTAACCACCATCATTTACCTCTATCTGGGAGGGGAGGATATAAATTTATCATCAATATTTTGTTTCACATACTTATGAATAGGGGATCCATCCTCAGGGAATTACGAATGGTAATGGTTGGATATAAACTATCAAGAAGAATATAACTGATGATAATGAGGGTATTTATAATATATATGGTAAAAAATTATTATTATCTTATTATGTTTCATCATTAATTTATACTTTATATTATAAATCCATTATAACTAATCATTGAATATCTTTTTAAAAAATATATTTATTGAAATATTCCACTATAAGGACCCTTGATACATCACATTTTACACTACATTAAATATCTAAGGGCTTACTAGCTTGTTTAATTCTAATATAAACCTACAGAAAATTTAGAACATATTCATATGATTTAAATCCAAAAAAAATATTTTAGGAATAAAATCCTTAATTGGCTATAATATTTTATTAACTGTTATCAATGTGGATCCCCATCCACATTTACAAAAAGTGTTCAATATATTCTTATAATATAATGAGAAATAATTGTAAAATATGAATTATTTAATAAAATACAAGGATGAAAAGTTATATTAGAAATTTTGAAACTAAATAAGTGAATATAAAAATTAATTTTTTTGTTCCCATGATTTTATAGATTTTAATGTCAAACGTAAACATGATCATTTTGTGTTCTCCAAATTTACTTTGATTTGGGACCTATTTTTTATCATTGTCTTGTAATTTTTTAATTTTATTAGTTATTTTTTCTCATATATATCATGTGGTTGTTGAATTTATTAATTATATATTTATTTATGTGATCAATATTCTGTATGATTATTTTGATAAAATTAATAACATAAAATGACGATATTATCTATTGTGAAAGTAGGATGGAAATTATATAAGATATATGTGATACATATATTTTATTTAAACAATATGGGATGATAGAGAAATTATAATTTTAAATGATTGTGAGTTTATAGTTGAATGAAATAGAATATTTTTTAAGTAGTATTTTTTTATTATAGTGGGTGAAAAATATAAAGTTATTTAATGAAGAATAAATCATTTCTCACGAAGTGAAATTTGAAGGAGAATAATAATATCAAATATTCCCTAAAGGGAGAGATTCATTGTGATGGTTCCATGGGGTATCAATATAATGTAGAAAAATTATAGAAATTAAATAATTATTACTAGATATAAAAAAAGAATTGTTACATTGAATCAACATAAAATCAAGGTATGTTATTTTAAATAATATATTTTATAATAATATTGAATCTACCATAGTTTCTATTTTCATCTTGTGGTAAATTTTTTTTAATCATTAATAAAATGTAGTATATTTTAAAAAAACATAATATGGTTGACGAAAATGAAAATTATGGATATATATATTTTCTTAATATAATTGAATTTGGTTGGATTTTGAATTGGAATATTATTATTGATACTGAAAATTATGGATTATACATGTAAATAAATATGGAATTATAATTTAATAATAATATTATTTTAAAATGATAATGATCAAATTTTATTGATTGTGTGAATATGAATAATCTAATATTTGATAAAAAATTTATTTATTATAATTAGAAAATTGATTATAATTCATGTGAGATATATATGATAAGTTTTCAATTGTTGGAAATTGGAGTTGATTATTGATTTTTGAATTTTATGACATATTTATGGATTGTAAATATATTTTTATCTAAAATATAAATAAACAAATAAAAAGCATTACATTCTATGATTGGTGGATTTACAATCTATTATCTGGGACATGCTAGTAATAATTGGGACATGCAACATTTTTGGAGGATCTATAGTTGTTCTATTGAAGAAAGAAGAAAAAATTAAAATAAAGTAAGTCGAAGGGAATTTAAAATTTTCATGGATATATACTAAATTCTATAATCAGAAAACCTTTTAATAGTAACATAAATTGGGTGTCGTAAATTCTACTAAGGAATTTCCATATTTGCTGGGGGGAATTTCAAATATAGTGAGTTTTTTAATCAATTTTTTTTAACTAGAGTATATTATAAAATTTCATGACAGTAATAGTGTAATCCTAATATACTATAATCTGCTCAATATTATTAATTGATATAGTACTAAAGGTTGTGTAATACTGTAGATTATGAGTCATGATTGAAAAGGTTATTCAATATGTGTTATTTAACACACTTATATTTTTATAATTACTATTTTCTAATTAATTTATTCTGTGAGATAGTTCTAATTTAAAATTACACTAAAAATAGGTAATTTTATATAAATGTACAATGCTTTTATTTCAATATACTCATCAAAAATTTAATCATTAACTATAAAAAATATAAATTTTAGCTTTATCTGTAACAGCCCGAGATTTTATGAAAAATATTCTTTTTAATGTCTTGTGTTATACTCTACACCAAAAGGATCTTTCACAATACACTTCTCTGACCTGGCTTCAATTACACGCAATCGCAACCTTCCTCGATAGCGTGTGTTGTACGCAACACCGAGTTTCGCTAAACAACGATATGCTATTAAGATATTATTAAAACTAGCCGTTATGAATAGTAATAACCACTTTTTGAAAATTTGTAAATTTTATTTTTTCAAAATGGAATTCATTTTTGGATTCGTAATATCGAAATTAGCTTAGGGTGAAATTTTGGTACTTTTCGGATAACTTTCATATTCTGATGAATAGTGAAAATTACTAAATTTTAATTAAAAACAACTTTTTTAATCGAAATAATTAATAGTGATAAATTATTAATTTGAGTGGTTTTAAAGTATATTTAGAATATATTTTTACAATTCAATACAATGTTGGTCATTGTATGTAATTTCACATTTAAACCAGACATAAACAAGTGTCAATCTTTTGATAGATATTGTTTCTTAAAAACACGCTATTTGTTTTAACAGCGGGATTTAATTATAAAATTAATTAATGCAACATCTATGTTATGAATATGGTAAAATAGACTTCATTTTTGAATTCGGAATATGAAATATAGCTTAGGATGAAATTTTAGCATTGTTCTGAAAAACATCAATTTTTGATGAATAGTGAAACTACTAAGTGGTAGGTTAAAAACTGAATTTTGCATAAAACTTAATTTTACCACTTCTGTGAATGGAATTTCGAAAATCCGACAGACACGGTTAATATCAAGAACTAAAATGTGGTTCAATGAGATGAAAATAATTTTTGGTGAATAGTAATTTTTTACTTTTTTTTACCACGGTTAATAGTAAATAGGGTAACTAAGGGTAAATATGATATTACTATTACCCTAACACATGTCCTAATTCTATTGGATAAGTGTAATTCGGCCAAAAACAACCTTATGAATATAATATGACCATTTAGGCCCACTTGGATTAGATTAGGACATTTATTATGATTTAATTCAAAGAAGAGTTAAAAGAGTTAAAATCAAAGTTTATTTAATAAAACATTTTTAATATGGGGTTATACATAAGATAAATTCGACTATAAATATTAATTAGAAAGCTAAAAAGATTTCCTACATAATTATATTTTATGTGTAATTTTTAGACTTTAAATAATTCAATTTATTTATGACACAACGATGATGCAGTAATTATCTTTTTAATGAAATATTGACATAATTGATGTTATAAACACCAAAATAAATGTAATTTGAGACTTTTTATGAATTCCACTAATTTTCTAGGTTACTATGATATATTAGTGTTGATTTAATCAACTTGGTTCGAACATATAATTCTGTTATGACTTTCACAAAAAATCATATATCAAATAGTGTCAAAATTGACACAAAATAGTTTTTAAATCAAATATTATATTATTAATTGTTATTGTATTCCTAAAAATCTAAGGTTCGGCCAAATGACTTAGATAGGGATATATATTTTAATAATAAACAATTTGGGGTTCTTTTGGCATGTTATAGTAAGTGTATTAACCATATAGTGAATGAAAACAAAAAGACACGGTAAAAGTAAAATTATTTAACTTAGAGTTAAATCTAATTGATAAGGTTAAAATAATACCCTAAACTTGTCTAAATCTTATTGGTTGATAGTATTTCGACCCATCCCTACTTTATCTTCGAAATAAGACCATTTGGAACCATTATAAACCGATTTTGACTTTAATATAAAATAATATTTTGAGATATTCCTAAGGTGCCCCTCTCCTCCCCTATAAAAGGACACCTCCTCCCCCTCCTCCTCACACCAATTTGAGCACTCAAGTTCGGACAACCCCTGCCAAAATCCCTTCTCCACTTCCCTAGAAACATCCTAGAGGTTATGGTCTTCCTCAAAGACCAATTCTAGTGCCCTAAGAGGAGGTCTCAAAGAGGCACTTCAAAGAAGAGGAGGTTTGGACACTTACAAAGCAAGTCGGACATAAGGTAAGGGAAATATCACAATCTCATTTTTATCCGAGATTGTTTATTCGTAAGTATTTACTGGGGTGTATTTTATCATCCACATCCATGTTTACTCAATATGTAATATTATTTCCATCCACCTAAAATTGTTTAAATCCATTTTTACCCTTCGGTGAGTTTTTAGTAATACGTATGAAATGAATCTTTTGTCGTTTTTCGTACGAGGTACTTTTTGACTTTTCCGACAAAAGTACGAAGAATGGTTTTTTAACTTATACGGCATGAATGGATTTTTAAAACATTATTTCAAAGAAGATTCCTTTACAAGTATTCAAGTTTATTTTTAATCAACTTCTTTTAGTTTAAAATTGTATGACATGTTAAGAAAGTAAAAGTGTTTTTGAAGAAGAAAGGATATTTTCCTCAAGAATGAAGTTCAAGTATTTTATCAAAATTATTTTCCATCTAAGATAATAAAAGGGTTCTATTTCTATCCCTATTATTACATGGATTTGATTATGTTGTGATGGAAACATTTTTATGAATTCTTTTATCTTATATGAATTGTTTTATGATGTCATGTTGTTTAAGAATTCCATTTTTTATTACATGGGTTATGTGATGATGTATGATTTATGATTATGTGGCACACATAAGAAAGGATTCATTATAATATGGGTGGGACCTATATATCCCTCCAATGCATCGGGTAAAGATTTTATATCTCATGAGATAGATAGGGCTGGAACGGTAGGTTATACCGGTTCAGTGAAACAGGACTGAAACGAGGGTTACTCGATTCAGAAAGGGACTTTGTCCACTAAGATAGTCTTGGCAATGAGTCTTGACTAACAAGAAATGATTCTCTATGATTATGTGTGAATGCCACAAAGTTTCATGTTTTAAGTTATGATTATTGTGATTACATTTCACTTCCATGATTTACCCCATGTTATGAAATTATGATCTCTTTTGCAGGTTACGATTTCCAAAAGTTATGTGCTTATGTATATGATATGTTTGATATTTCTTTTGTTTACCCTTACTGAGCATTTGAGCTCACCCTTTTATGTTTTTTTTACCCAGGATATAAAGAAAGGTTTTAGGTAAAAAACATGGAAGATCTTTATGGGAGATTTTGAAGATCTTTCACCACGATTAGAAGTTTACGTTCCGAGTTTCCAAAGACACTAAACTATTACGATCCTTGTGCGTGTGTTTTTGTTATGTACCAAGTATTCCGCAAAAGTAATGTAATGTCCATGTACGTCAGGATACGGGTCTCTACAGTTGGTATCAGAGGAAAGGTTTAGTCAACCTTTGGAAACTAGGATGCGAGAACTTTAGTGAGATCCCTAGAGATATTTCTAAGGTATGTCTAGGGATGTCCCTAAGGTTAAGTATACGTATAGGTTATAGTACTAGAATTACGCTAACGATCATAGAATTAAACCTAAGATGTTAGATATTGAAGGTACTCCCCCTTTATTATGTTGTTTTCCCTAGCATGATTTTTGTCTCTCACACTATTCTTTTTGGGTTTTAGAAAATGGTTGGAAACAAGATGATTCACGATAATGGAGGATATGATGGACAATGGAATGATATTCTTCCTAATGAAATGGGATTTGGATGTCCAAACATCATTATTATGCCGAATCAGCAATCTCATAATATGATCAATAAAGTAAAATTTGGTAAGTTTCCTGACTCGGCTAACAAGAGAAAGATGGAGTTTCATGATGATCATAGAGGAAAGAAAGTTCAATTTCCCCTATGTAAATCATGTGGGAAGAGGCATCAAGGTGAATGTTTCAAAGGAACTGGAAGATGCTTTGGGTGTGGAAAAGAAGGACACAAAGCAAGTAAATGCAAAGGAAAAGGTTCATTTAACAACATGGATGAGGATAATGGTATTGCTACAACATCAACAATGGTTAAATGTTTTAAATGTGGAATGTACGGGCATTATTCAAACCAATGCCCTAAGGGAAAGTCTCATGAAGAGAATCAGTATGGTCGTATGGGAAGTATTTATGTTGATGATGATGAAGAAACTACAAATGATATGTGAGATGAAAGAAATATTGATGCTCGGTCAATGGTCTAATGGAATGATTACATGTTTATCATGTGTAATGTTGTATAAGTAATCTCATGGAATAAGGAGACATCTAAGGATTGTTACACTGTTGTCTTTCCTTACGTTTTGAAAGTGTATGATGAATGGTACCAGTAACCATGAAATGTTATTCAGATACTTTTGGAAAGCAGATGATAAGTGCATAATGAAAGGATAAGAAGATAATGAGATGTTTGATTGTATTCATGAGCTCATGATTGATATAAGGACTAAGTGATATCATGGTTTGAGTATATAGAATTTGGAGGATTTTGGTATGTGGAAAGTGTTAACTTTTAACTGCATTCATGTTTTCACTAAGGTATTCAAGAGAATACACGATTAAGGACTTTGAATGTTTGGAATGTGACCAACAAAACATATCTTATGATATATGGGGATCAACGATGGTATTAAATCTCTGGTAATCGTTTTCACTATGTTATGAGAGTGGACTGCAGTATTATGGATAATCCTAAAGATTGAAATGGATTATGTTGGACATAAGTTAGGATAAAATGTTTTTCGATATTATTGATGGGATGTTATAGTAATTTAGTTTTAGAAAAAAGACAACCTGCAGGACGGGCGACAGCCCATCGCTTCGGACAAGGCTGTGGGAATCGAACCCACAACCGAAGTGCGACTGGCCTTTATCGCCTACCACTGACCTACAGGAAGTCCCTGTTTAGTAGAAACTAGTTTTATTTTATTAAGCGGTATGATATATGAAGTATAAGTTTATTTTTGGAACCATATACGATTAATCTAACCATAAGATGAACTTAAAACTTTTCAAACCTTTTGTTTGAGACAGATGGAATGACCCGTCATTCTATCACATGATCTGCTAACACTTCACGAATAACAAATTCAACTTCATTTATTTAAGAGATGAAGTGGAAATTGTTCAAGGCACGAAAAATAGTGTGACTTTACCAAAATAAAGTAAGTATTTATTCTATTTCAAATTTTCAACTTTAGGGAAATGATCTTGAAAACCAAAAATGTTGTCCTAGTGATCTTATACCTAATGAATCAGATGGTACCATAGATCGTCACAAATTTATGGATTTGTGATTACTGGATTTTTCATAGCCATGTTCTCTACCACTCTCCATCAGAACATGATGGTTAGATTTTTCTTCCATATCCATATTTTCACCTATGTAGAAACCCAGTGATTAGTTTATTTGGGTAATCGTTACATTTCATACTTTAGTTTTTTAAAGACAAGTTTTGGTATTCCTTTTTACGATGTGGGTTTCTATTAAAGAAACTTTCGAATAGTAAACCATTTATAACCCCGACGAATTTCGAGGGCGAAATTCATTTTAAGGGGGGTAGAATGTAACTGCCCGAGATTTTATGAAAAATATTCTTTTTAATGTCTTGTGTTATACTCTACACCAAAAGGATCTTTCACAATACACTTCTCTGACTTGGCTTGAATTACACGCAATCGCAACCTTCCTCGATAGCGTGTGTTGTACGCAACACCGAGTTTCGCTAAACAACGATATGCTATTAAGATATTATTAAAACTAGCCGTTATGAATAGTAATAACCACTTTTTGAAATTTAGTAAATTTTATTTTTTCAAAATGGAATTCATTTTTGGATTCGTAATATCGAAATTAGCTTAGGGTGAAATTTTGGTACTTTTCGGATAACTTTCATATTCTGATGAATAGTGAAAATTACTAAATTTTAATTAAAAACAACTTTTTTAATCAAAATAATTAATAGTGATAAATTATTAATTTGAGTGGTTTTAAAGTATATTTAGAATATATTTTTACAATTCAATACAATGTTGGTCATTGTATGTAATTTCACATTTAAACCAGACATAAACAAGTGTCAATCTTTTGATAGATATTGTTTCTTAAAAACACGCTATTTGTTTTAACATCGGGATTTAATTATAAAATTAATTAATGCAACATCAATGTTATGAATATGGTAAAATAGACTTCATTTTTGAATTCGGAATATGAAATATAGCTTAGGATGAAATTTTAGCATTGTTCTGAAAAACATCAATTTTTGATGAATAGTGAAACTACTAAGTGGTAGGTTAAAAACTGAATTTTGCATAAAACTTAATTTTACCACTTCTGTGAATGGAATTTCGAAAATCCGACAGACACGGTTAATATCAAGGACTAAAATGTGGTTCAATGAGATAAAATAATTTTTGGTGAATAGTAACTTTTTACTTTTTTTACCACGGTTAATAGTAAATAGGGTAACTAAGGGTAAATATGATATTACTATTACCCTAACACATGTCCTAATTCTATTGGATAAGTGTAATTCGGCCAAAAACAACCTTATGAATATTATATGACCATTTAGGCCCACTTGGATTAGATTAGGACATTTATTATGATTTAATTCAAAGAAGAGTTAAAAGAGTTAAAATCAAAGTTTATTTACTAAAACATTTTTAATATGGGGTTATACATAAGATAAATTCGACTATAAATATTAATTAGAAAGATAAAAAGATTTCCTACATAATTATATTTTATGTGTAATTTTTAGACTTTAAATAATTCAATTTATTTATGACACAACGATGATGCAGTACTTATCTTATTAATGAAATATTGACATAATTGATGTTATAAGCACCAAAATAAATGTAATTTGAGACTTTTTATGAATTCCACTAATTTTCTAGGTTACTATGATATATTAGTGTTGATTTAATCAACTTGTTTCGAACATATAATTCTGTTATGACTTTCACAAAAAATCATATATCAAATAGTGTCAAAATTGACACAAAATAGTTTTTAAATCAAATATTATATTATTAAATGTTATTGTATTCCTAAAAATCTAAGGTTCGGCCAAATTACTTAGATAATGATATATATTTTAATAATAAACAATTTGGGGTTCTTTTGGCATGTTATAGTAAGTGTATTAACCATATAGTGAAAGAAAACAAAAAGACACGGTAAAAGTAAAATTATTTAACTTAGAGTTAAATCTAATTGATAAGGTTAAAATAATACCCTAAACTTGTCTAAATCTTATTGGTTGATAGGATTTCGACCCATCCCCACTTTAGCTTCGAAATAAGACCATTTGGAACCATTATAAACCGATTTTGACTTTAATATAAAATAATATTTTGAGATATTCCTAAGGTGCCCCTCTCCTCCCCTATAAAAGGACACCTCCTCCCCCTCCTCCTCACACCAATTTGAGCACTCAAGCTCGGCCAACCCCTGCCAAAATCCCTTCTCCACTTCCCTAGCAACATCCTAGAGGTTATCGTCTTCCTCAAAGACCAATTCAAGTGCCCTAAGAGGAGGTCTCAAAGAGGCACTTCAAAGAAGAGGAGGTTTGGACACTTACAAAGCAAGTCGGACATAAGGTAAGGGAAATATCACAATCTCATTTTTATCCGAGATTGTTTATTCGTAAGTATTTACTGGGGTGTATTTTATCATCCACATCCATGTTTACTCAATATGTAATATTATTTCCATCCACCTAAAATTGTTTAAATCCATTTTTACCCTTCGGTGATTTTTTAGTAATACGTATGAAAGGAATCTTTTTTCGTTTTTCGTACGAGGTACTTTTTGACTTTTCGGACAAAAGTACGAAGAATGGTTTTTTAACTTATACGGCATGAATGGATTTTTAAAACATTATTTCAAAGAAGCTTACTTTACAAGTATTCAATTTTATTTTTAATCAACTTCTTTTAGTTTAAAATTGTATGACATGTTAAGAAAGTAAAAGTGTTTTTGAAGAAGAAAGGATATTTTCCTCAAGAATGAAGTTCAAGTATTTTATCAAAATTATTTTCCATCTAAGATAATAAAAGGGTTCTGTTTCTATCCCTATTATTACATGGATTTGATTATGTTGTGATGGAAACATTTTTATGAATTCCTTTATCTTATATGAATTGTTTTATGATGTCATGTTGTTTAAGAATTCCATTTTTTATTACATGGGTTATGTGATGATGTATGATTTATGATTATGTGGCACACATAAGAAAGGATTCATTATAAGATGGGTGGGACCTATATCTCCCTCCAATGCATTGGGTAAAGATTTTATATCTCATGAGATAGACAGGGCTGGAACGGTAGGTTATACCGGTTCAGTGAAACAGGACTGAAACGAGGGTTACTCGATTCAGAAAGGGACTTTGTCCACTAAGATAGTCTTGGCAATGAGTCTTGACTAACAAGAAATGATTCTCTATGATTATGTGTGAATGCCACAAAGTTTCATGATTTAAGTTATGATTATTGTGATTACATTTCACTTCCATGATTTACCCCATGTTATGAAATTATGATCTCTTTTGTAGGTTACGATTTCCAAAAGTTATGTGCTTATGTATATGATATGTTTGATATTTCTTTTGTTTACCCTTACTGAGCATTTGAGCTCACCCTTTTATGTTTTCTTTTCCCCATGATATAAAGAAAGGTATTAGGTAAATGAAATGGAAGATCATTATGGGAGATTTTGAAGATCTTTCACCACGATTAGAAGTTTACGTTCCGAGTTTCCAAAGACACTAAACTATTACGATCCTTGTGTGTGTGTTTTTGTTATGTACCAAGTATTCCGCAAAAGTAATGTAATGTCCATGTACGTCAGGATACGGGTCTCTACATTATCTACATAGTATAATATTGATAGGTGCGACATGGAGTCTGAAAAAAGCAATTCTAACTTAGCGTATATTATAAGCTACACTGATGTTTCGGTAGAACATCGTTTTACAATTATAATTATTAAAATAAGATAAAAATAACCCATTTTTAAATATATTAATATGATTAATCATAAATAATTTTGAAATTTATTTTTAAATGTTATATATATATCATATTAATAAAAAAAGATATAAATTTTGTAAATACATTATATTTTTAAGAACATTATTTTCTAAAATAAAATACAATCCATTTCCTAGTTTGAAAAATTTAAAAATTAATATTAGACTCATATTAAAATTTAATTTTATGAGGTATATATTATTTTTTAATTTTTATTACATAAATCAATTTATGGTTAATATATGGGATTTTTCTAGGGAACATCAATCTTTTATGAATAGTGATAAATACTTCCTTTTAGTTTATAATTTCATATTCATTTAAATAATTATTACTTTTAATTATAGTTTAATTTGTTTTGAGAACAAATTATATTAACTATACATATATTAATTTCATCTTGGTCATTATAAATAATTTAACATTGAGATGGAAAATAATAACATTACAAACTTGTGATAATTATTCTACATTAAAAATTGTTATTTTATCTCATCTATTGTATTATCATTAATATTATTTTTCTAATGTCCTTCAATTGAATTCAGAAAAATCAAAATACATATTTATAATTTGTAAAATATTTATATTATAATTATATCATGTCTATTTTATACCAAAATGATTAGTAATAATGATTATAATTAATCATAGTGATAAAGGTAAAATCAGGAATAATTAGGGACTGGAAATTAATCATATCAGACCAAAAAACATATACACTTGTCAAAACCACAATGGATGTGTAACACCCTGAGATTTTATGAAAAATATTCTTTTTAATTATATTGAATTCTTGTGTTGTAAGTTACACCAAATGAGTCTTACACAACATGCAACCCTAACTTGGCTGCATTACACGAAATCACGACCTTCCTCGATAGCGTGTGTTGTACACAATACATAGTTTCACTAAACAACGATATGCTATTAAAATATTATTAAAACAAGCCATTATGAATAATAATAACCACTTTTTCAAATTTTGTAAATTTCATCATTCAAAATGGACTTCATTTTTGGATTTGTAATTTCGAAAATATCCTAGGGTGAAATTTTGGTATTTTTCTGAAAACATTCAATTTTTTATGAATAGTGAAAACACTGGGTTACTATTTAAAAACCATATTTTTATTTAAATAATTATGTATTTTATTTAAATTCATTTTAGTTCAAAATTGACACATAATACCTATATAAGTTCAATGTAATTCATTGGACTCATATTATAATAATTTTAGATATATATAAATTTTATTTAACGTTTGACCGTCTTTTACCCACCTCCTAGGAGAATTTACAAATTTACATGAAACTTAATTTTACCGCTTTTGTGAATGGAATTTCAAAAATATGAGAGACGCGGTTGATGTCAGTAAGTAAAATGCGGTTCAATGAGATGAGAATAATATTTGGTGAATAATAACTTTTTAATTTTATTTACCACGGTTAAAAGTAAATAGGGTATTTAAGGGTAAAAATGATATTATTATTACCCTAACACATGTACTAATTCTATTGGATAAATGTAATTAGACCAAAAACAACCTTAGGAATAAAATATGACCATTTAGGCCCACTTGGATTAGATTAGGACATTTAATATTAATTTATTTAAAGAAGGGTTAAAATAGTTAAAATCCATGTTTAATAAGTAAATAATTTTTAATATAGGGTTATACATAAGATAAATTCGACTATAAATATTAAATATAATGATAATAATATTTCATAAATAATGGTATTTTATTTATAATTTTTAGTCATTAAATAATTTAATTTAATTTTGACACAATGATGATGTAGTAATTATCTTATTAATGAAATATTGACATAATTGATGTTATAAATACCCAAATAAATGAATTTTAGACTTTTTATGAATTCCACTAATTTTCTAGGTTAATATGACATGTTAGTATTGATTTAGATAACGTTTTTCGAACTAATAATTCTGTTATCAGTTTCACAAAAATCAATTACCAAATAGTGTCAAAATTGACATAAAATAGTTTTTAAAACAAATATTATATTATTAATTGTATTTTATTCCTCAAAATCTATGTTTCGGCCAAATGACTTAGATAAGGTTATATATATTAATAATAAACAACATGGGGTTAGTTTGTCTTGTAATAGTAAATTTATTAACCTTATAGTGTAAGAACACAAAAAGACACGGTAAAAGTATAATTATCTAACTTAAAGTTAAATCTAAATGATAAGATTAAAATAGTAAACTAAACTTGTCAAAATTTTATTGGATGAGAGGATTTCGACCCATCCCCACCTTATCATCTAAATAAATCAATTTGGAGCTATTTAAAACCGAATATGGCTTTATAATAAAATAATATTTTTTTTCCACAGGTTCCCCTCTCCTCCCTTATAAAAGGGAACTTCCTCCCTCTCTTCCTCACACCACTTTTAGCCTTCATGCTCGTCCAACCACAGAAAAATTCTCTTCTACACTTCCCTAGATACATCCTAGAGGTCCTGGTCTTCTTAAAATAGCAATTTTAGTGCCCTAAGATGAGGTCTCAAAGAGGTGCTTCAAAGAAGAGGTAATGTTCGTTACCGATTCATTAAACTTTATTTCTTCTTCAACTTATTCTTATTTAGTTGTTTAATTATGAAGTAATAACATCAGTATCACTCATATACTGGTATGTTATTATATGTAAACAACCATATTTCACAATCTATCCATCCTACGGAAAACGAAATCACCACGCGTGCGTACGTACGGAATACCGTCTCCACGCTATGGTGTAATCTATTTTCCACCACCACCTTACTTGGATGAGTATAATGGTGAAAGAAAAGAATATATATGTTTATTGTATAGTGATATTGATTATTTAATATTATACATACACACTAATACAATTCCATGATCATGGTAATGATATCATCGCTCGTGCCTACGAACAGACTACCATCTCTACAAACGCGATGAGATTCATTTTCCATGATTAACCATTCAAAAACGATTATAAAGTATATATAATGAACAATAATGAAATATATGAAATAATAATTCTACTGTATTTATGTATATATATTTATTCCATCTATTTAAATTCATTCAATTCAATAAGGAAACAAAAACATCGTTCATGCGTACGTACGGCCTACCATCTCCAAGAACGGCGTATTTCCTTTCTTTTTGTAGATCTATAATATATATGTATATGATGAATATATATTATATATAAATCATGTTTTACACTCTGGAATTATGTGAATCAGGAAATATGTAATAATATCAAGAACGACATGTCGAAACACATACGATAAATGAAATGATTTTACCCAAAACGCTACTTTAACATGGAATATACAAAAGAACGTTTAATATAAAGTCATAAGTGAAACATATATGATATAATAACAATGTATATGATTATGTAATAATTCAATGACATTATTTAAATCATTATACATGAGGTTCGTATCCATATGAAGCATATCAGACCTATGGTACGGGATAATTGTGCAAATCTCATTTTTATCCGAGATTTATTTATTCGTAAGTATTTACTGGGGTTATTGATATCATACATGTCCATGTTTTATTAAAGTGTATTAATGTATTTTTAATGTACTTTTTAACCGTTTTACTTTTACCCCTTGGTTTGGAAGTAATCTTTCTTTTATTTACCCTCTAAGGTACTTTTAGACTTTTCTGACAAAAGTACGAGAAGAATGTTTTTTCGAACGTATACATCATGAAAAGATTTTTTTACGGTTTTATAAAGACATTTTTTCATGAAGATTACTCCAAAAGAATTCATGACTATTTTCAAAAAAATCCTTTTCTTTAAAAATTTCATGACGTTTTCTGAAAAGAAATTGATTTTGAAGAAGAAATGATATTTTCCTCAGGAATTCATTTCAAACGTTTTATGAAAACCATTTTCCATCTAAGAAGACATTATTTCATATGTGTATGTTTCATGTTTAATGTCTATATTATTTACATGGTTTCACTTTTCTTATGATGAAATGTCCATTTGTTTTATAAGGATTATGAGATTATGAGATGATGTTTATGAAACCCATTTTATTCTTTTGGTTATGATTAATGTTTTAAGTTTATTTTTTGGAACAAGTAAGAATGATTTCATTATGAGATGGGTGGGACCTATATATTACTCCAATGAATTGGGTAAAGATTTATATCTCATGAGATAGACATGAAGAGAATGGTAAGTTAATCTGTTTCAGTGTTACATGACTGAAACGAGGAGTGAACTCGATTCAGAAAGAGACTTTGTCCACTAAGATGGTCTTGGCAGCAATGCCTTGGCTACTATGGAAATCATAACACGTTCTGAATGGTGGACACAATTACATGTTTTATTTCCATACTATTTTATCATGATTTATGTTCCATTATGATATATGCCTTATGTACTTCCATGTTTTATGTTGTTGCTCAAGATTTTGATGTTTAAAAATTATGTTCATGTTTTTAAGATCAAATGAATATGGTATATTTTATTTTATCCATGCTTACCCTTACTGAGCATTTGAGCTCACCCTTTTTATGTTTTAGTTTCCCCCAGAATTAAAATAATGGTTTTAGTTAAGGAAACAAAAGTGGAAGATCTTTATGGGAGATGTTGAAGATCTTTCACCACCATTAAAAGATTATGTTTCATGTTTCCAAATACACTAAACGATTACGGTCCTTGTGTGTCTGTATTTGTTATGTATTATGTATTCCTCAAAAGTAATGTAATATCCATTTATGTCAAGCTTCGGGTCTCTACAATTGGTATTAGAGGAATGGATTAGTCAAACATTGGAAACTAGGATGCGAAAACTTTAGTGAGATCCCTAGATATATTTCTAATGTATATCTAGGGATGTCCCTAAGGTTATGTATACATATATGTTATAGTCCTAGAATTGCGCTAACAATGTTATAATTAAATTTAGAATGTTTGATATTGAAGGTACTCCCCATTTATTATGTTGTTTTCCCTAGCATTGTATTTTCCTCTCACACTATTATTTTTGGGGTTTAGACGATGTCTAGAACCCGAATGAACCGTGGTGATCAATGTAATGGACAATGCAATTATTTTCCTCCTGAACAACCAATGTCATTGTATATAGAGTGCCCAATCTTATTTATATACTTACACAAGCTATGAATCATTCTTGATTTGAAAATGAGCAGAGAATGGAGCAACATTATGTTGAATCCTTCATGAGGCAGCGTCCACCTTCATTCAGCGGGTCTTCTGATACCTTAGTGGATAAACAATGGATCAGTACTAATGAAAAGATATTTTTAGTTCTACAATGTTTTGATCATGATAATGTCATCTTAGTAGTATATCGTTTGGAATGTGATGCTGATCAATGGTGGAATCTTATCAAGAATACGAGGAAAAGAGATGAAATTGAGTCCATCGAATGGGACGAGTTCAAAAAATTTGTTTTTCAGTAAGTGCTTCCCTCGTAGTCTTCGAACAAAGATGGAAAAGAAGGTTATTGAGCTTAAGTATAAGGATGATGAATCTGTTGGTATATACAAAGCGAATTTTACAATACTTGCAAGGTATGCATCTGGATTTATCATCCAACCTGAAATTAAAGTTGATAGATTTTTCAGTGGCTTAAAACCAAGTCTTCGAAGGGAATAAGCTATATGAGACTTCAGTAGCTATGAAGAAATTGTGTGTTGTGCTATCAAGGTAGAACTAGAAGTTGGTGTAACATATCCATCTCATGGTTTTGACAAGAAACGAAAGATGGAGTTCAAGGAAAAATCTCAGAACAATGGTGAAAAGAAGATGGATGTTTCCTTATGCTCAAAGTGTGGAAAGAAGTATGATGGAGATTGCCTAAAAGGTACTAGAAAATGTTTTAAGTGTGGAAAAGAAGGTCATCATGCAGTTGATTATCGATGTAATGGGAAAAAGGTTGATAATGGTGTGAATAGAGAAAAGACTACAGAGAACTCTCCACCAACACATCAATTCTTCAAGTGCAAGGAAATGGGGTATTATGCTAATAAATTCCCTAATCCACGGGTTAATGAGGATCAACGTGAGAAACCTCTTAAGGAAAAGGATCAAGGGAAGTATCATGTCAACACTATTTGTGATGTTGAGTTTGAAAATGATGGTGTGTAATGATTAAGTGTTTGTGTAATGGGATTTCAAAATAGTATCATGGAGTCTCATTTATTGTATTGTGGAATTTTAGAATATCTATGTATTGGATTTCAATAATTATATGGTACTGGTAACCATGAAAAGGTGATTGAAATATTTTTAGGAAGCAGATGATATTTTCATAATGAAGGGATAATGAGAAAATAATATGATAGTAATCATGAGCTCGTGACTGATACAAGGACTAAGAGATATTATGGTTTGAGTATATAGAATTTTTGGTATTTTGGTGTGTGGAAAGTGTTATGATTTAACAACATTCATGTTTTCACTGATGTTCAATGGGTATTCATTCTTCAAGAGAATACATGATTAAGGTATTCAAATGTTTGTAATTTAACCAAAAATATATATCTTATGATATATGGGGGATAAATGATGGCATTCACGTGATTGTTATGTGACAATTCAAGTAATCATTTTCTTTATGCTACGATCTTGGACCGAAGTATTTTAGATAAACATAAATATTGTAATGGATTATGTTGGACATAAGTTAGTTTGATATTATTGATGGGATGTTATAGTAATGTAGTTTTAGAAAATGGACAACCTGCATGATAGGCGACAACCCATCTCGTCGGACAAGGCTGTGGGAATTGAACCCACAACCGAAGTGTGACTGGCCTTTATCACCTACTACTGGCCTACAGTAAGTCCTTGGTTAGTAGAAAGTAGTTTTATTTTATTAAGCGGTATGATATATGAAGTATAAGTTCATTTTTGGAACCATATACGATTAATCTAACCATAAGATAGAATTATAACTATTGCTAAACATTTGTTTGAAACAGATGGAATGACCCATCATTCTATCACATGATCTGCTAACACATCACGAATAACAAATTCAACTTCATTTCATTAAGGGATGAAGTGGAAATTGTTCCATTCACGAACAATAGTGAGATTGTACCAAAATCATGTTAGTATTTTTTTAATTCATAAACTATAGGGAAATAATCTTGAAAACCAAAAAATGTTGTCCTAGTTCCCTTATATCCGATGAATCAGACGGTACCTTAGATCATCACAAATCTATAGATTTCTGATTGTTGGCTTTTTCATAGCCATGTTCTCTACCACTCTCCATCAGAACATGATGGTTAGGTTTCTCATCTATATACATATTTTCACCTCTGTTCTCTTGTGTGGAATCATAGTGATTAGTTAATTTGGGTTACCATTATGTTTCATACTTTATTTTTTAAATATTGGTTTTGGTATTCCTTTTTACGATGTGGGTTTCTATTAAAGAAACGTTCGGGTAGTACACCATTTATAACCCCGACGAATTTCGAGGGCGAAATTCATTATAAGGGGGGTTGAATGTAACAACCTGAGATTTTATGAAAAATATTCTTTTTAATTATATTGATGTCTTGTGTTGTACGTTACAACAAAATAGTCTTGCACAACAGGCACCCTTAACTTGGCTTCATTACACACAATCTTGACCTTCCTCGATAGCGTGTGTTGTACGCAATACCGAGTTTCACTAAACAACGATATGCTATTAAAATATTATTAAAACTAGCCATTATGAATTGTAATAATCACATTTTGAAATTTTGTAAATTTCATCTTTCAAAATGGACCTCATTTTTGGATTCGGAATATCGAAATTAGCCTAGGGTGAAATTTTTATATTTTTCTGAAAACTTTCAATTTTTGATGAATAGTGAAAACAGTGGGTTACTATTTAAAAACCAACTTTTTATTTAAATAATTATTTATTTTATTTAAATTTATTTTAGGTCAAAATTGACATATAATACCTATATAAGTTCAATGTAATTCATTTGAGTCATTTTATAATAATTTTAGATATATAAAAATTTTATTGAACTTTTGAACGTCTTTTACCCACCTCCTAGGAGAATTTACAAATTTACATAAAACTTAATTTTACCGCTTTTGTGAATAGAATTTAAAAAATCCGAGAGACACGGTTGATGTCAGTAACTAAAATTCGGTTCAATGAGATGAAAATAATTTTTGGTGAATAGTAACTTTTTACTTTTATTTAACACGGTTAAAAGTAAATCAGGTAGTTAATGGTAAAAATTATATTATTATTATCCTAACACATGTCCTAATTCTATTGGCAAATTTTAATTCAACCAAAAACAACCTTAGGAATAAAATATGACCATTTAGGCTCACATGGATCAGATTAGGACATTTAATATTAATTTATTTAAAGAAGGGTTAAAATAGATAAAATCAAAGTTTAATAAGTACATCATTTTTAATATAGGGTTATACATAATATAAATTTAACTATAAATATTCATTAGAAATATAAAAATATTTCCTACATAATGGAATTTTATTTATAATTTTTAGACATTAGATAATTTAATTTAATTTTGACACAATGATGATGTAGTAATTATCTTATTAATGAAATATTGACATAATTGATGTTATAAATACCCAAATAAATGTAATTAGAGACGTTTTATTATTTCTAATAATTTTATAGGTTAATATGACATGTTATTATTGATTTAGTTTACTTTTTTTTAACTAATAATTCTGTTATGATTTTAAAAAAAGCAATTACCAAATAGTGTCAAAATTGACATAAAATAGTTTCTAAAACAAATATTATATTATTAATTGTTATTTTATTCCTAAAAATATAAGGATCGGCCAAATGTCTTAGATAAGGTTATATATATTAATAATGAACAACTTGGGGTTCGTATGGCTTGTTATAGTAAGTTTATTAACCTTATAGTGTAAGAATACAAAAAGACACGGTAAAAGTAAATTTATCAAACTTAAAGATAAATCTAAATGATAAGATTAAAATAGTAAACTATACATTTCCAAATTCTATTTTATGAGAGGATGTCGACCCATCCCCGCCTTATCTTCTAAATAAATCAATTTGGAGCTATTTAAAAACGAATATGGCTTTATAATAAAATAATATTTTTAGTTTTTCCAAAGATGCCCCTCTCCTCCCTTATAAAAGGGCACCTCATCCCTCTCTTCTTTAAACTACATTAATCCTTCAAGGTCAGCCAAACCCTAAAATATTTTCTTCTCCACATCCCTAGAAACATCCTAGAGGTACTGGTCTACTTCAAAGATCAATTTTAGTGCCCTAAAAGGAGGTCTCAAAGAGGCGTTTCAAAGAAGAGGTAATGTCTGTTACTGATTCTTTCAACATTATTTCTTATTCCACTTATTATTATTTAGTTGTTTCATTATAAAGTAATAACATAAGTATCACTCATATACTGATATGCTATTATAAGTATGAAACAACCATATTTCACCATCTATCCATCCTACGGTAAACGAAATCACCGCGCGTGCGTACGTACGGAATACCGTCTCCACGCAGTGGTGTAATCTATTTTCCACCACCACCATACTTGGATGAGTATAATGGTGAAAGTAATAAATATATATTATTATTGTAAAGTGATATTGATTCTGTAATATTATACATACACTTTAATACAATTCCATGACAATGGGAATGATATCATCGCTCGTGTGTACGTACGGACTACCGTCTCCACGAACGCGATGAGATTCCTTTTCCATGATTAACCATTAAAAAATGATTATAAAGTATATATAATGAATAACAATGAAATATATGACATAATAATTCTACTGGAATTATGTATATATATGTAATTAATCTATTTAATTTCATGAAATTCAATAAGGAAATGAAAACATCGTTCATATGTATGTACGACCTACCGTCTCCATGAACGGTGTATTTCCTTTCGTTTTATAGATCTATAATATATATGTATATGATCAATATATATTATATATAAATCATTTTTTACACTATGAAATTATTTAAATTATAATATAAGTAATAATATCAAGAATGACAAGTCGAAACACATACGATAAACGAAATGATTTTAGCCAAAAAGCTAATTTAACATGGAATTTACAAAAGAACGGGTAATATAAAGTCATAAGTGAAACATATATGATATAATAAAAATGAATATGATTACGTAATAAGTCAATGAAATTATTTAAATCATTATACAGGAGGTTCGTATCCATACGAAGCATATCGAACTTAATGGAAGGGATAATTGTGCAGATCTCATTTTTATCCGAGATTTCTTACTCGTAAGTATTTACTGGGGTTATTTCTATAAAAAATGTTGATGTTTTATAAAAGTGTATTCATGTATTTTTAAATTCATTTTTACCCATTTGACTTTTACCCCATGGTATGGAAGGAATCTCACTTTTATTTACCCTACAAGGTACTTTTTGACTTTTCCGACAAATGTATGAGAAGAATGTTTTTTTTAACATATACAGCATGAAAGGAATTTTTACGGTTTTATAAAGCCTTATTTTCATTAATATTCCTCCAATATATTTCATGACAATTTTCAACAAAATAATTTTCTTTTAAAATTGCATGACGTTTCGTGAAAAGAAATTGATTTTGAAGAAGAAAGGATTTTTTCCTCAAGAATTCCTTTCCAAAGTTTAATCAGAACCATTTTCCATATAAGATGACATTATTTCATATGTTTATGTTTCATGTTTAATGTCTCTATGATTTACATGGTTTCACTTTTTTTATGATGAAATTTCCATTTGTTTTATATGGATTATGAGATGATGGGATGATGTTTATGAAACCCATTTTATTCTTTGGGTTATGATGAATGTTTTAAGTATATTTTGTTGCACATGTAAGAATGATTTCATTATGAGATGGGTGGGACCTATATCTCCCTCCAATTCATTGGGTAAATATTTATATCTCATGATATAGACATGACTGGAATGGTATGTTAATACAGTTCAGTGTTACAGGACTAAAATGAGGAGTGAACTCAATTCAGAAAGGGACTTTGTCCACTAAGATGGTCTTGGTAGCAATGCCTTGGCTACTATGGAAATCATAACAAGTGCTGAATGGTTGCCACAATTACATGTTTTATTCCCATGCTATATTATCATGATTTATGTTCCATTATTATCTTTGCCTTATGTACTTCCATGTTTTATGTCGTTGCTCACGATTTTGATGTTTAAACATTATGTTCATGTTTTTAAGTTCAAATGTATATGGTATGTTTTATTTTATCCATGCTTACCCTTACTGAGCATTTGAGATCACCCTTTTTATGTTTTATTTTCCCCCAGGATTAAAAAAAAGGTTTTTAGTAAGGAAAAAAGTGGAAGATCTTTATTGGAGATGTTGAGGATCTTTCACCACGATTTGAAGATTACATTTCATGTTTTCAAAGACACTAAACTATTATGGTCCTTGTGTGTCTATATTTGTTATGTATTAAGTATTCCACAAAAGTAATGTAATATCCATGTATCTCAAGCTTCGGATCTCTAGGGGGTGTAACTGTTTCTTCCCTAATACATTAATTATTGATCTATGTGTTTTGGAAATGAATTTTTAATTAAAAAAATTCAAAAACCAATTTTTTTTAAAAATATCCCATTGAATCATTTTCATTTCCTATAAATGGACACCACCTCTCCCTCTTCAACAAACCTATCAAACATAATAGGTTTTGAAAAAATATACCAAATAAACATTCCAAAAAACCATAATTTTCCTTGAATCCTATATTTGCATAGAAATTATTCCAAGAATCTTTTTGGGACAACGAAAAAGCAGTATCCTGATAAAGATGTAACATCTACACTCGAGCTCCTTTCCTTTATTTTATTTCTCCACTCACTCAACATTATTTTTACATGATTCTACAATATCAATAATATATTATGGTCAATATTATTTAGTGATGATAATTTTTCAATGAATACTTATACACACTATAATCTAATGGGTGAAGAACATATTAATTACGTGTACGACAAACTACCGTCTCACTAAACAATGAATGTTCAATTTTTCTTTACAACCTCTAATGGTGGATATTTTAATGGAAAACCTGTTTATATATGTCATATATTTTATTTGATATAAATTTATGATTATTTATTACATTTAAAAGCCATATAATCTTACTTTCCCTTTGGTGTAATTATTATAATTTTGATTGAGTATGTGTGGACTACCACCACTTCATATCGATGTGATTCTTTCTAACAATACATGTAATCTATTAAAAATTAATTTAGTGAATATATAAGATATAATAAATAAAATTTAATAATGATATATATATATATAAACATATATTTCTTTTACTTTCAGTCTTTCCACAAGATTATTAAACAAAAATAGCATTAATGCATATGTATGGAGTACCATCTCCATGAACTATGAATTCTTTTTCGTACTTATATATTATAAAGATTATTAGAATAAAAATATATTGTATATACATGAAATTTATAACATGTTTCACATTCTTTAAATCTTGATATAAAGTATAAGGACAAAAGATATGACAAACATACACAAATTGGATTAATTAAGAAAATATTACCCGAAGTGAAATTATAACATTGGATTGTTAACACAAATGTAATATATTGTCATAATAAAAAATTTTGGTATTACATATATGAATATTTTTAATTAAAATATGTTTACTAAAATTATAATTATTATACATGTTGTTTTATGGAGTAATATGTATGTTAAGACACATGGAAAGGGATTTAATCTCACACTGTTTCCAGGAGATACATGATATGTTTACCACTAATTTATTTTATATGGTCTATGTGGAATCCCATTATTATAATACATTTAGATTATAATTATATTTATTGTTACTTACATATCCATTTTAGGATATATATTTCATTGGGTATATGTTTAAAATCTACCAAATCTGTTAAATAGTTTTGGTTAAATTTTGATTCTTTGAGACTCACGCTTTTTCATCCACAAAAATTCTCTTTTGAGGAGTGTATTCAAAATTTTTAATTGTTATATCCTAAATTTATATCTTCTAGTGATTTTGTAATCTTTATTAATTTTTTTTATAACATGGAGAGTGTGATCCCATGTTACCTTGGTATAAGAGTTTATTGAGACAATATTATCGCTTTTCAAGATAGTTTATGTTTTTGCTTCCTTTGATGAAATCATATGATCCATCTCTTAGTAACCTTAATGAATTTTCATTACTTATATTTACTTATAATTTATTTATATAGTGGAATAATTTATTCCCCTCTTTTATACATAATATATATATATATATGAATGTTTTTTATGAAAATAGGAATTTACCATCTCTTTAGTGTGAAATCTGTGTTCCTTCAAAATAATGTTTTCCAAAAAAGGATTCCGCGAATATTCTACTATTATACTATAATAATTAAATGAAATATACACCATTATTTTCATTTTAAAATATTTTCACATAAATCATCTTGTCACTTACCAAATGTGTCATTTTTATAACTTTTTTATCATGCAAAAGTAATGTTAATTTTACCTCATACGACTTGTAATGATTTATCCTCCACCAATACTTTGAAGAATTATATTAATTATTAAAGGTTAATTTATATAAAAATGTTTTTAAAAGTGATTTAAATTGGAATTTATTTGAAAATCTTATCATTCTTATTTTTTTATTTCATGGAAAATAGTTTTTTTGAAGATTCCATTATAAGATATCAACAAAAAGGTTATAAAAAATGATTCCAAGCCTTATATATAAATTCTCTATGCATTTCGAAGTAAATGGTTATAAAAAAATCATTATTGTTTTATTTGTTTTAAAATAAAAATGTTTTAAAAATAGTTTCAATATTTCTTTATAAGTACTAATTGTATTTTCAAATAAATGGGTTGGAAAAAAATTTCATGCTTAATTCTAATATTTTCAAGTAAAAGGTTTTTTTAAATTTGATTATTTAAATATACATTATAAATTATTATTCAAAGAAAATGGATTTCAATGTTATGGAAGAATTTTTTTATTCATTTAGGGAAAATTTGTTTTCAAATTGATTTAATATTTTATTTAAATGTTTTCTGTGAATCTTCTATGAAACTGATTTATAATTGGATTTAATTTTTAAAAATAATTTTTAATAAAGAAATGTTATTTTATTGAAGTATATTTTTAATATATTTCAAATTTATTTTATATTGAAGTTTACATCTATTTATAATACTCATTCCCTTCTTGGAAATGATATAAAGAATTCATTTTCATTCTTTAAATGAATGGGTTATTCATAATTTCATGGTTTTATAATACTCGTTTCCCTTTCTTAAGATAAGTGTTTGTGAAATGATTTTTCTATTTTATGGTTTATTTGTTTATAAAATGTGATTCTCGTTCATGAGTTTTATTTTATATAAAATGGTTATAAATCCTGTATCTCTTTCAATAGGTTATGATATTTTTACATATATATGATACCCTTTTGAAACCATGGAGTTTTATATGATTGTTTATGATATTCTCGAACATATGTTTTTAATTTAATTATAATATGGGTGGGACCTATATCTCCTTCCAATTTATTGGGTATGGATTTATATCTCATGAGATAGACATGGATCAAATGATAACATGGTTCAGTATTGAAGGGTTGGAGCAGAAGATGAACTCAGTTCATTATTACATGACTGTAATGGGAAATGAATTTGGTATAGTATTGTAGGGATGGTACAAGGAGTGATGTCAGTTTAATAATATGGGGATAGAAGATAGTTTGATCCGGGCTCATTAAATTACCTGCTTCACTATTATGTCTCAAAAACAATGCCTTAACAATAATGTAAATCATTATAAGTGGTAATCTATCTACCTCAATTCCATGTATTATTTATAGGTTTTTCTTTGATGGCTTCTTTTCATTATTTCTTTATTATTCATGTATTTTGAACTACATATCATTAATATGATCTCTAAAACATAGAGTATTATCATTAACTGTTTTGATCATGTTTCATACCCTTTTTTCATATTATACATACACATTTACATTATTTACCCTTGTTGAGAATCTAAGTTCACCAATTTAGTATATTTATTTTCTCCATGCTATGAAGAATTATTTTATGTAGATGTACTAAAGGTGGAGATCATTATTGGAGATGTATAAGATCTTTCACTGGATGGAATAGTTTTTTCCATGTTTTGAATGGCACTTAACTATATTGGCCATCATGCATGTTTCTTGGTAATGTACAAAATACTGATATAAAATAGTTTAATATCCATGTATGTTAATCTGGGGTTGTTATAGATTGTATCAATTTAATGGTTTATTCATACATTGGAACATTGAATGAGAAAAATTAAGTGATATAAATAGGTATATATCTAATGATATATCTAGGTATGCCTCTAAGGATGTTTATAAGGATAAGTCAATGCTTAGGAAAAAATCATGGAATTTCGGAAAATGACAGAGTGGGTGATTTCATAGATATTAGTACCGTTTTGGGCACAACGAGATGATATAGCTCTAGAAAAAATGTACTCAGTGATAAAAAATTTGACAAGATTTTATACGGAAGATTCGTGGTAATCTAGTACACGTCAACATGCCTTGATAGACACCGGTGTTGACACTCCCATGGGATAATTATTGGGAATTCAAAAACTCATCATGAACCATTAAAAAGTAATGAAATACAGTTTTTCTATAAAAACCCTAGGATGAACCTTGGGTGGCATAGATTAATGAATTTATAATGATTTATACAATGTATAAGTAATTATTTTCATTTGTAGGTAGTTTACCTAAATGATAAGTAAAACTCACAACATACTTTTGGGGTTATTAAATGGTATGAACATGATGGAACTAAACTAATATTGAATGTGATAGATGATATCCTTTTGATATGTCATGTGGGATGATCACTGGACATAAATATATTCTGATCATTCCTAATTAGTTATCATAGATCTTGATTAACAGCATATAACATAACAAACTCTCGAACTCACCAGGGAAGATACAAATGGTGTTTACTGAGAGTTTGGGTAATAGACACCATAGAGGAATTGAGATCTGGTTTACTATGTTGGATGAATGTGGAATGAATCACTGAAGATAATTTCATAAGGGAACAATAAGATGTTTTGATAGTGGTAAAGAAGGATGCAATGGATGTGACTTCAAGTGAAACATGTTGAGTTCGGTTAGCATTTTGTATGATAATATTATAATTCATAATGAATCATTGATAATTTTGTGTTTTAAGAGTTGATTAAATTTTCATTACACAAATCAATGTCCAACGAGGTATTATCTTGAAGAGATTCATAATGGTTCTCTGATTAATGGATATATTGTGGATGACCATGAAACTACAAAATAAATGTCAAAGGAATGAGGTATTGTATAATAGGATGATGTAACCTTGTTAATGGACTAATGATGAAGTAGAGTAATAATTTATTTATCTTATTTGAATTCAGCAATTATTTTATATTAACGGTGAAAATATAAGAATTGTTCAGTTAATTTTTTTCCCTACAGATTTATGAGAACATGTTGAACTGTTCTATTAGAATAGAAAAGTGGTATAATGGAGTGGTGATGTCCATTGAAAACATAATATTAAGGGAAATATAACTATTAATATGTTTCTAATGTGATCATAATGTTGTTTGGATAAATATATTTGGGATATGAATAATTAAATAGGAAGGTACATATTATCTTAGAACTAATTAGGGACCAATTTAAATGTAATTAATGATTCATGAGATGTAGTTTACAAATTCTTGAATTTTTGGAATATATCAAATAATATTTTAAATAATGAAATGTGTATGTTTTCAAAAAGGAATTATGGTAATTCTTGATTTTACAATGTTCCAAGCGAATTTATCTTAAGGGTATTCACATTATAAAAATGTGACAACCAAGTGCCACATTATGATATTCCTTGGAATCTATATTTAGTTTATATCATGAGTCTCTTTTTAAATTTTTTGGATTTTCATATTTCATAAGAGTTATAAGGTTATCCATTCATGAACATTTTATGTAAAACATTATAGAATGTATTTGTGCAATTATTTTTTATTTAAAACACAGTTAAATTGTTATAGAGTTTTTAACAATATTTCTAGCTTTTCTATCATATTATTGAATTCATATTAGCATTGTTGTAAAAAAAGATGTCATATTTGTTGGGTGACAACCTATCAGGTCTGACAAGGCCATGGTTCTATAATGCATGACTGAAAGACAATAAGGGTTTCACACCTACCATTGCATTATGTGATGTCCCTATTAGGGATAATAATATTTAGGAATAATTATTTATGAATAAATATTAATGTAATGTTTTATGTTTTGAGATTAATAATTTTGATTTATAATAATACTTATAGATAAATAATTAAATGATTCATTCAATTATGGGGCTTAATATCTATTTAAAATTTATTATAGTTCTTTGAAAATTAATGTTAATCTATGGACATCCATTTCATGACGTAATGGATGCATTATATGTAGTTAAAATCATAAAAAATTAATGAAATATTGTTTATAGATTTATTTGATGTAAGTATTTTATTTATATTATAGTTTATTAAATGAATTACACAATGATAAGAAAAATTGTAAAAAATTGTTTTCCTAATACCATTTGTTGTTGAAATGATTACTGTATAAATCATCTTTGATTTTTGACCTTGGGGCCCCCAAAATTCTTTTATCACACAATTGTTTGTGGTTGATTACATCAATAACTTATTATAAATTTTCATGCTTTTCATTCAAGTCCAATCATCACTCCCAAGGTACGTGCTACTTTGTGGAAATTAATTTGTATGGTACTTTGGGATACCATTTGGGTTCCAACATTCCATTTTAGGTGATGTTTTACTATTCATTTTATGATGTGGGGTTTTATGAATAAAACATTAAAGTATTAAACCATTGATAACCAATATAAATTTTGAGGGAGAATTCATGTTAAAGGTGATGAATTTTACAACTATAAATTTTGTGAATTTTTTTCACATTAATTTTATCATTGTGATATTTTTCATTTCAGGTAACACTAAAAATTTGTTATTTTATATTAATGTAATTTTTCTATCTTGCATTATGCACAACACCATATAAATCATGCACTTCAAAAAAATTATATTTTACTACATGAAATGCCAAGGATAGATACAACATGGTGAACTCAACACACAACTCCAACTTAGGGTACGTTACCCCGAAACACTAGTTTTTCTATGAAACATCAGTTTACTATTATTGTTATTTAAATGAGATAATTATTACCTAGCTGTTAAATATAAAAAATTAAATATAGATAACTAATTTTAAAATATTTAATGTACTATTTTTATTGAATGAAAACTTTTTTATAATTAAATATATAATATTTGGTAAAGACCATATATGTTAAAAAAATACTATTTACCCAAACAACCTACATTACATGTCCTAATATGAATAAAAATAAAATTAATTTTAAATACCATTATGAAATGAATTTTGATAAAATAAAATTATTTTTTAAAATGGAATAATGAAATTATCTTTGAAATAATTTTTGGTATTTTTCATGAGAACATATTTTTTTAATGAATAACGGAAAATAATGAATTTCTGTTAATAAATTAATTTTCATTTAAATAATTATTAATGTAAAATTTTAATTTAAATTTTTATTAACGTCAAGAAAGATAAATAAAGAATTTATTAATACCATTTTGGTCTTTATAATCAATTTTACTTTGACTTTTAATATAAAAACATTACAAAAATTTGATTATTTTTTCTATTATAAAAACCAGTTATTTCGTCCAATCTTTGGGATTAGCATTAAAAATAATTTTTTCACTTATATGAATTTAATTTAGAGAAATAGACAAACAAGATTTTAATTAAAATACTATTTTTCTTCTAATAAAGTGATGTTGATAATTGAAAAAAAAAACTATTAGTAAAACTATTAGTAAAACTGATTAAAATTATTCAAAGTTATTAGGGATAAATTAAAATTAATCATGGAATAAACCTTTTTCTTTGGGGATAAAATGACCTAGAAACTTTCCAAAACCCCATTTTTAACAATATTTAGTCCATTTAACTTTAATTATTGATATGTTGTTTATTTTTATGACTTTTTTTGGTAAAAAAAAATGTATACATATCTTGTTGTCAGAAATTTCATGTGAATCATTTTTCATCCCTATAAAAGGACACAAAATAAACCTCTTCTTGGATCCTATAAAAAGAACAAGGATAAAGAATAATCTATAAAATAATATTCAAAATATCCCTCTCTTTCTCTAAGAAGTCTCTATTTGGTTGAAATTTCTTCAACATATTCCTTTTTCCACAACCCAAATGGAGTTACCAAATTAAGATGTAACACATTTTATGAAGATCCTTTATTTTATTTGTGTTCTACACATCCTCCACATTATTTTTCTAGGATTTTATAAAAAATATTATATTAAATATACAATTAATTTTTTACTTATAATGGTGAAACCTACACATACACACACCTCTATCTAACGGGTAACAAACATACTGATTACATTTATGGTGAAATACCCCCATCACTAAATGATTGTTTTATATTTTTCCTTTACCACATTTTATGGTGGAAATTATAATGGAATATATATATATATATATATATAAATTTTTAATATATTATATTATTATTTATTGATGATTCTTTATTACATATACAACAAATATATTTTTAGTTTCTATTTTGGTTAAATATGATAATTTTGTTTGAGGAAGTGTGAACTGTCTCCCCCTGAAAGAAATGTGATTTGTTCACACACAACATGGAATGTGTTAAGTGGTTTACGTGAATATTAATTATATATATGATATAATAATGATAATTTTATAAATATATAAATTTATATATTTCTTTTTCTATCTTTCATTCGAGATGTTAATTAAACCGAAATAGCTTTAATTAATACGTAAGACCAACCATGTTTCATACTAATATATTAAATAGATTATTATAATAATAATAATATACTACAGAAAAATGATATTTATATCATGGTTTTAATTATGGAAATCATTTTATACAATATATTGAACATTTATATAACCAATTAAGGAAAATGCGATGTATGAAGAGAATATTACATGAACTGAAATATTAACAAAGGATTGTTAACAAGTAGGTAATATTATGTCATAATCAATCCATATATGATATTATATATAATAATTTAGTTTTTTAATATCTTTATAAAAAATATTTACTTATTATACATGGGTTTTGAATGTGTAAGACGTCATTGAAGACATTAGTTATAAGGATTTCATCTCACTTTTTATTTATGTTAGATAAATTCTATATTCACCACACATTCCTTTTGTGTGATGTATGTAATTCTCATGATTGTATTACCTGTCTGTTTTAATTAATTATATGGGTATTCACATGTCCATTTTATAAGATTTATTTCATAGGGAAATTTTAAATGTTACCGAATCAGTGAAATTGTTTTGTCACGATTTTGTTTCCTTGAGACACATGCTTTGTTATACACCTAAATTCACTTTATAGGTGTATATACTTCCATTTTATATGATATATTATTAATTTTATTTTGATTCATGACATTTTTTTCTTAATGAAATTCAATTTGGTTACATGGATTTTATGATCCCTTGTTACAATGTTATTATAGTTTATTATGAAAATGTTATTACTTCACAAGATTGTTTATGTTTATGCTTAATTTGATGAAATATTATAATCCATATTTTATGAACATTCATTAATTTTATTCTTGGATGGATATAAATGATTTATTAAGATATAGGTAAAACTTTATCCACTATTTGGTACAAAATATAGTTCAGTTTTCTTAGAAATCTTCTATTTTCCCTCACTTCAGTCAGAAATCTATGTACCGTTGTAATTATGCATTCTGAAACGGTTTACCAATAGTTTTCTACAATTATTCAATGATCATATAATTAATTGTTACTATTCATTATCTTATTTAATTAAGTTTGAAAGAGTTTTATCTTTATGAATCATGAATTTTCTAACAGGGTTTTCATGCAAAAGGAATGCTCGTTTTACCTTATATGACATGTAAGAAATTATCCATCATCAATATTTTGAAGCTTTGTTTTCATGTGTAAATGTCAATTTTTATGAATTTTCATTTTAAAATAGATTGTTAAATAAATCATTTTTAGCATTTTTTCAAGCTTATTTTTTACATTTTCAATTAATATTGTTTTAAAAAATAAAATCAATCTTCTTTTATTCATTCTCAAGGAAAACGATTTTCATAATGATTTAAAGCCTCATTTATAAGCTCTCAATGTATTTTCAATGAAATGGGTTTCAAAAATTTTATTTATTTTTCATATTTATTCATGTAAAAAGTTTTCGAAAACATTTTGATGATTTATTACTATGTTTTCAATGTATTTTCAAATCAATTATTTACAAAAAAAATTTAAATCATTATTTATATGTTATAGAATTATTATCAACAAAAAATTTTTTTAAAATGATTCGATGTTTATTTTATAGGATTTCAAGGAAAAAATTTGAAATTTATTTCTATACGTCCTTATATTTTTTCATGTTATTTTCTAAGAAAATTGTTTTTAAATGATTTTATGTATTTAAAACCCCTTTTCAATGAAGAATGTGTATTAAACTCAAGAAATGTTTTTGAATGATATTTCAAAATTATCTTCCATTTAATATGGAATCAGTTGATGTTACACATACCCTTAGTGGAAATGTTATAATGGCTCTATTCATATTCTATCTTTGAATGGGTTATGTCAAATTTCGTGGTCTTTATCAAACTCGTTTCACTCTCAAGGGTTATATGTTTATAAAAACCATTTCCCTTTCTTGTGTTATTTGTTTATTAAATCTTATTCACTTTCACGAGTAATGAATTAAATGGAATGGTTATGAAACCAAGATCATTAACCATATGATTGGATATGAATACATTTTTATGATACCCATTTAATTTTATTTGTTATTATCTAATTGTTTATGATATAATGGAACATGTATTTATGATATCATTATGAGATTTGTAGGACCTACATCTCGCATTCATGCATCGGGAAATGATTTTTATATCCTGAGATAGACATAGATAGATTGAAAAATGAACTCGGTTCCGTATTACAGGCATGGATTGGGAAATGAACATGGTTCATTATTATATTTATATAAATAACAGTGAAATCATTATAGTAATAAAACATTGGAATGAGGTGAGAACACAATTTATTAAAGGACATTGTCCACTAAGATGGCCTTAGTAAAAATTCCCAATCTACAATGGATATTATTATATATTCTTACGTGTCTGCATGAATTCTATGTTGAATTTCTATGTTATGTGTTTATGGATAATGTTATATATTTTCTTATGAATTATTTTTGATAACCTACCGGTCTTAATACCGATCTCTAATATGTAGGGTATGATCTTTAAATTTTCTGCTCAAGTTCAATTATATTTTTTTCATTTTATATTTAGGAATTTCATTTATTTACCCTTACTAATAATCTAATCTCAACCCTTTCTTATGTGTCCTTTCCACATGGTATAATGAATAGTTTTAGATAGAATTAATAAAGGAGGATAAATTTATGGGAGATGTTGAAGATCATTTAGCAGGATAGAAGATTTTGTTTCCATATTTCCAAATACATTCAACTATTACGGTCATTAGGCATTTATATTTCTAATATACAGAATATTCAATTAAAATGATGTAATATACGTGTATGTTAAGACATGAATGCTTTCTGTTGTCTATGTGATGGTGTTAGGGTACTAATTTATTCCCATGATTTATGACTATTAGTAAATAATTTACCACATAAAACTAAATTGTGAAAGAGTATACTAGAGTATTATAAATCTATGATGTGTGATAATATTCATTAAAACAATTATCATATTGTATGTTTTATGTGGTGGAAATATCGGTTGATGGAAGAAAAAACCATTTTGATACATGGTTTGTGTAATAAACCGACTACTTGTTACGATATATACTATTTAGATTAATTATTTAAAAAATGATGATGTGGAAGTGATGATAATTCTGAGAATGGATTTCATAATTTTCAACAGTTAATATGTGATGTTCAGTGATAATTATATTATTTTCAAAGGTGTCTATTTCCAATAATGGAAACATAAAAATAATTAAAGGGTCGCCCAGTGGTTGATAGTTTCCTAATTAATGAATGTTATGATAGGAATGGTCACTAAATGTAGATACTCGAATATTGAAATGTTTCTCTATAAGGCCCCTGCCTTAAACCTTACTTAATCTTGAGTTATTACAAGATTACACATTGAGGATCTTTTCAGGTTTAGAGTTTTAGAGAATTAGATCATAAAACTTGCATTACATTCCACATATAAACAAAGTGGTTACATAAATATAGTATTCTTCATTCCCATCAATGGAAACAGATTTAAAATAAAACATGGATTATTTCTTGACACATCCTTGACTCTATCATCTTATCATGTACCTTTCCCTTGACCTGTGAAAAACATTTCAAAAACATGGGATGAGCATAAAAACTCAGTATGGGTTATAAAAAAAACATGGAATGGAAACATGAGTTCATATATAAATAAGAATGAAATCATACTTTACCCATAAAACATAGGCACTTTAACATACCTCATAAAATCATGAATAAATCATAGAAATCATAAGACATAAAGGTAACTTGAGGCATTCATAACATTCTTACGTAGGGAGTAACCCTCTTGGTTACGTTTGGAATACCCATCACAGTATATTCCCTAAAAATCTCTTCGGAGAAACCTTAACGTTTCACTCCTTCGCGTTACCCAATGCATTGGAGAGCTATAACGGGCTCACCCGCCCATAGTTTATCACGGAACCACCCGTCTTCATAATAATGCCCAAGAACCATAACATAATCATATCACATAAAACATGCATAAAGGAAACATAACATTTCCACATTTCAATCACGAGATATCAATACAACACATTGATATAATAAAAACATTATGAAAACCATTTTCAATACCAAAGTAAAACATGGTATTTATTTTTCTTTTTAAAAAAAAAGGTATGGCTTGTAGAGGAAGCCAAAACTCAAATAACGGTTACGACGGAGGAGAAGTCGTTGTCGCCGCATACGTACGACAAAAACATTCCCTGTTGTCGTTTAGTAAACGCTTCGTATAAAAAAGATTCCTTTTGAGTAAACGTAAAAGTCAAAGGGGTTTATACATCGTATAAAAGAAAGTTGTGTATAAAATAAAATATGCCTCAACGAAAGGAGATTGAGACGAAGTCCCATACCTCGTATCCGACTTGACCCGACCGTTCTTTAAACTCCTGAATAATAAACTTGAGTTAATCTCTACTTGCTTATGAATCTTTTTCAAGTTCATTATTCCTTTTATACCATGTTATGAACATCATGTAATCATTTAAGTTAATAATGTTCATTTTGTCGGTATTTGGTTCCTAAGTCAAAAATTGACTTCTTATACTTACAAGTTGTTAATTTGGTCAAAGGTTCATTATATCCAGAATGGTATTCATTATGTATATATCATATATGTCATATATATCCAGTACATACATTCATTTATAATATTACATCACATTTAGAGGTAAGAAATGAAATGCATCGTTCATGGAGACGGTAAGCCGTACGTACGCATGAACGCTACTTCCATTTCTATTTCATATTTTCTGGAATGGAATCATAATGATATAAAAGTATATTATAATTCCAGTATAACAACATATATAATATCATTAACTTTATCCTTTACACATCCCACATATGGTATTAACGAATCAAATCACTTTTAGGGGGCGGTAGTCCGCACTTCCTAAAATGAAGATATCGTGTTTTACCCATAATGGAAACCATAAAGGTATGCCCAAAATGAAAAAAACAGAAGCTTAAGGAAAACATAAACATATAATATATCATATATAAAAATAGTGACATCATAATGGCCACCTTTGAAGGTGTTAAATGAGTATTGAACAATCATCGTTTCGGGAGGCAGAATTTCGCCATCCACGGAAACCGTATGTTCTTTAACCATTTGATGTAGTTGTGTGAGAGTGTAGCTCAAATATATCTTATAACAACATCCTAGTATATTGAAGATACTGGTGTTGTTACAAAAGAAGTAAATAAAAAGAGTTTAGGGGGTCGGAGAAGCAAAATAAAACAAATGAACATGAGAGAATGAAATACCTTAAAAAGTGTAACTTCTTTTGGTTTGAGCCTAAAGGCTTCCTTTGAAAGGATTCTGCCCAAAGGGAATCCTCTAGGATGAGGAGAGGGATGTGGAGAGAGCAAATGGGCAGGGGTTGGCCGAGCCAATGGCTTGAAGAGTGTGTGAAATGAGGTAGAGGTGGGGGCCTTTTATAAGGGGAGAGGAGGGGCACTTTTGGAAAGTAAAGAAACATTACATTATTTGAAAATGTGTTTCGGTTTTAAAAGGTCCCACATTGATGGAATTCGTGGATAAGGTGATAAGGCATAGAAATCCATTCATCCAATTGGTTTTGGACATGTGTAGTTCATAGATTTTATTTTATCTTTCCATTTTATTTAAATCGTCAAATAATGATGTCATCGCTGCATCATTATTATGTCATAAATAATTAAATTTATTTAATGTCTAAAAATTATAAACAAATTACTATGATGTAGGAAATCTTTTTAGCTTTCCATTGAATATTTATAATCAAAATTTGGACTTGTATAACCCCACTTAAAAATTGTTTTCGCAAAACATATTATGTTTGTGTCATTTTCACTTTAACATTTAATAAAAAGTAATTTATGTTATTTCCCAACAAAAGTGGATACATGGGGTCCCCAAGTTAGGCCATGACTTGTCTTGGTCGGCCATGACACAACCAATGAGGTTGGGACATGTGTCTAGGTCATTTTATATTATTAAATCATTATTTATACATTAAACTACCCTAATTACCACTAATCGCGATTAAGAATTTAATAAGTTACTATTCACCAAAAAATTATTTTAATCTCATTGAACCACATTTTACTTCTTAATGACAACCATGTATGTCGGATTTTCAAAATTCAATACACATTAGTGGTAAACTTTAATTTAACTGAAAAAAAACAGTTTGCTTGATTACCACTTAGTGGTTTCACTATTCATCAAAATTGGAGTTTTTCAGAAAATTACCAAAAATTCACTCTAAGCTATATTTGATATTACGAATTCAAAAATGAAGTCTATTTTACAAAATTCAAATCATATAAGTCACATTAATTAATTTAATAATTAATTCCCGCTGCCAGAGCAAATAGCGTGTTTTTACAAAACAATAAGTATCAAAAGATTGACACTAGTTTAAGTCTAATTTCAAATAGAAATTGATTCCAATGACCACCATTGGATAAAATGGTAAAAATATATTCTAATTTCACTTCAAAACCAATTCAAAACATAATCTAATCATATAAATAAATTAGATTAAAAAGTAGTTTTGATGTAAAATGCAGTATTTTTCACTATTCATTTAAAAATGAACATTGTCGGAAAATTACCAAAAATTCACACAAGGTAAATTTTGATGTCCCAATCATAAAGGATAATTTTATTTTGACAAACATAGTTTCTAAAATTGTCAAAATATAGATTCAAAAATGGTTTTCCATCAAAAGGCACTAAAACAATCCTTTAAGAATATTAGTGTATTCCATGCATAAGATTGTATTTATTTTCATTTTAAGCCTCTAAAACACTATCTTTATCATTAATAGACATAGATAAAAATATCTATTATTCATTACTTACTTGGGATGTTACATTCTCAATGGGTGGAAAAAACGAAAACAATGAATAAGGATGTTATGGAAAATTCTATATGTGTTGAATAAAACATGGTTTAAGTGATGGACGTAGATTGTTACCCATTGTTTTATTTCTACATTTTGATTTATAAAAGATAATAATATCTATATTAATAGATATATTTTGGTGATAAAGGTCTAGCAGGTTCTCTATGAGTGTCTAGGAACACAATGATGAGATAAATTAGTGAGGTATCTTCAAATGGATAGAAACATATGGATATTATAGTATGGATAATGTGTAGGAAAATTTCATTATTTAAGATTCAGTTTTTGGTGATTACTATTATAAAACTAGTCCTATAGTGATATGTGATAAGGTATGTTATGAGTCTTTTAATATTGAATGATTATGTATTATGGAATTAACGTAGTCTAAAGAATTATTATTTTGGGATGTTAATTGAATAATATATGTAATTTTATTTTCCTCTCGCATATAGATATATTAATATGTTTCAATCACATGAACACATCAATGATCGTATTATGAACCAATAAATTATATTTACTTGATAACCCATAAATAAAAAATAATATATTTTTCATTATATTTTTATATTTGAAAGGATTATGGGGATATCATAGCTTTATATACGGGATATTACATAGAGGTTACTGTTTTAATATAAATTTATTGTGGTAATAAAGATATTATTATATTTTGGTTATTTTGTCATTTATGGTTTGGACTTAGATGACATGAAAATCAATAATAAACATAATTCAAGTAATGAGGTTGGAAAATGCATTATTTGATTGACAATAACTGTAGAGTTTTATAGATAAATGTTATTTCCTTAAATTTATGTGAAATTATATATCCCTTATGCTAGTCTGTAACTTATATTTAACATTTGGAAGGTAACATGGATCACAAACAATCCCATTTCTTGCACAAGTGGATCACTACTAGGGTGAGACATGAAAAAAACTTCTCAAAGTAGTTCATAAAAAATAAAATATGGTTTCCAATTTTTGTTGGGTCTCAATATAGATATATTAATTATATATATATAACACCCTAATAAAGTGGTTTCTTCTACTTTAATATAATATAATTTATTGTTTTTTAATTTGTAGTGTTCAATATTATTTTTTTCTTGGAAATTATCTAACTTTTGATCCCCTATAACTTATGGATTCTACTAAACAAATGGTGTTGAAAATTAAACTAATAGAGTATGAGAGAACTGGTTTAATCAAACAAGATTCTTGACCCATTGGAGCTATAGTACTATTTAGATAAAAATCCAGTGGAAGAGACTGGTTATATGTTGATTATTTGAAATTTAATATAGTAATAACTGAATGTTATTATTCATTAACCCAAATCAATGATTTATTATGACATTTGAAATGTAAGAATAATTTAAAATGATATATATATGATATATATATAATAATTTTAGAATAAGATATTATAATGTTCTTGAAATGGACTTCCAATGATGACATGAACATTATTAGTGTATTGTCTAGCCTTTTGGTTTGACTGAAGCCCCAGAAGTGGTTAAGTATCTATGAGAAAAGATATTTTATCCATTAAAAAAATATAGTAGTTTTTATTGATGTTATACTTCTAATAAAAATATCCATAAAATGGGAAATGACTGGATATTTTCTTATTGATATTCGATGAACATAAATTGTCATAATAATTCAAAATATTCCATTTTGATTTTAGTGAAAAATCTGTTTTGAATATTTTCTTTAAACACTGTGTTTTTATAAAATTAGAAACTATAAGAATATATTTTATATAAATTACATATTAACATCTTTGTGATTTGAATCTTTTTAGAACTTGTTATATATCACCATTACATCGTTTAGTATTTTTCTAGAATATTTTCATCAACAAATACTCTGTGAAAGTCGATATTCAATAATTTATGTTCGGTTAAATGTAATGTTTCATTATAAGGTATTATTATATGTATGTATATTAATACTAATTTTATTTTTCCATATCCAGGTGATGATTATATGGTGTCTTAAGACACAACGTTCAATTATCAAGGTTATTTACATTATTTGAATCATAATATCAATTTAGCTTGGATAAATTATTTTTTAATGTGATGATGGTGTGATTATTTTGGTGAGTGACTCATTCTATGGATCTACTATTAAATTTTAAGTGTTTTTATTATAGTTTATTTATAATTAAATTTAAATTTTTTGACTTAATATCCATGATCTGTTGGTAATAATATTTTGATTGAACTTGCCATATAAAATGTCATATTACAAAATCCAATTAATAAATTCCATCCTCAAAGTTCTATAATCCATGCATTTTTAAATATGGATAACAATTAATTTTTTTACATATTTTAGATATCTCTATGGATTTTAAATATTGTAATATTATTTATTCATCCCTATTAGATATTATTTGAGAAACCCAAATTCATTATCATTATTTTTTTTAAAATTCATATAAATTATCTTTGTGAGTGCATCCTAGATAAATAGAACCAATATTTAATATTATTCCATTATATTATTTGGACAATGTAATTTACACAAAATAAATCAAATAAGGATATGGGATCCATTACTCATCACATTATATTAACCACATGTGAATATATTAATGGTAATATGGTGTCTTTTAATGGAATTTATACATATTCAAGAAATGGAAATTAAGTGATTCATCATTCCATAATTTTCTTATCAATGGGAAAATAAGAAAATTAGTCTTGATAAATCATGAATGATATTATGATTATCTTACTTTTAAATTATGAATAAAAGGTTATAATATTTTTTTATTTTTGAGATTTAAAACAAAATAACTAATTTATCTTATTACGAGATAATTACAATATATCTATTATTTTGAAAAAAAACATGGTTCTGAGGATTTTTGGGAAATTATTTGAAATTGGAAAGTATTGTATTGAATTAATGTCATTGATTGAAGCTTAAAATTGTAAATATAATTTCTGTGTACACTTTATATCCACATAATATAAAGAATATATTTTTACCCCAAATAAATGGTTGGTTTGATGGAAGATTCACATAACAATAGTTATACGTAAGAAATAAATTTTAACCATTATAGATCTTTGTAAAATCAACTATGAATCATAAACATTTGATATAATTTTTTTAAGTTATATATATTGAAGACTATATTTAAGAAAAATTATCATGGGGTTATCTTCATCAATAAATCATGAAATATTTAAATTACTAATTACTTTTTTGACCAACAAAAGTTCCAGACATGATCGAATGTGTGGATTTTTTTGGAGTTTTTTATAGATCCTCATAGTCTTGTAGTGATTTATTCTAACCATAGTTTTAAAAAACTGAAATTATATGTAACTCATTAGTTTTTATTTAGAGTTTCATAATGATTGGTTTATTTTACTAAAATTAAATAAATTGAATTTATTTCAAAATTCATTGAACCACATCAGATATATTAGAATTTCAAATTGCTTATTTATAAAAAAAATTTACATCATTGATTTATCATTGTACAATATTCATTTGACATTAAATATTTGATACAATATATAAGTATTACTAGTAATATTAATTTATATATTAATATGGAATTTATTTTTAAGGGTTCCTAAGATTAGAAGGCTACTAGTGTAATTGAACCAAAGAAAACAAATTCCATTAATGTGCATAATTTTTATCATTTGGGTAATCTAGAATCATATTAACCACTCTAGTGCAGCTTCAATGTGTGACACCAATATTAGAGTTCAATGGATGTTCTTCTTTATAATATAATCTTATCGAATATTTTATTGGAAAAAATTCAGTTATCATTGTAGATTTTTTATATCGAATATTTTATCTTATCAATTTCTCCTGGATTTATAATCATTTACTGTTTAACTATTTCAATTTTAATTTAATATCATATCAAATGACAAGTGATATAGGACGAATGAAATTATTAAGAGAGTGATATATGGTAAGGCATGTAGTACAATGTGTATAGGAAATTTGTAGGTGGTGGAGGAATTCTCTTACACTTGTCGTATCATCTATTTAGTTATAGATTCAATAAGATTCACTTAGAACCTAATTCCATTATACCGTAAAAATATATTTTTTTCAATGTGTTTTTATAATGTTTTTATATTCATTAACATTCAACACATTTAACCCCATTACACATAGTATTCTTATTTTTTTACTCTATATTCACTACATAAGACTTTTGATCGTCCATCCCTCTATGCTCCTCATTTTCCTTTAATATTGACATTGATTATGAACTGGATTCCATATTTATATAGATCATGATTTTGTTTTCAATACTTTTAGTTATGGAGTTCCCAAAATATTTTATTTATACAATCATTAATGTAATTAAATAAAAATAAAAATATTAGTCATGTTATTAGTCATTGAAATCAATTTCTACAGTGTTCATTTGTTCAATAGATTATTTACAAAGAATATTATAGATAATATAAGGTAATGATGTTAAGGGTAACCATAATTTATTTTTACCTTTTGGGTAGTGCCTTAACCCAATACAAATTTATAACATATGTTTGGAAAACACTATTATGGTGGCATAGCCTTTTCCACAATATGAGTGATTTGGACCAACATAACTTTTATTGGGTTGTCCCTCACCTAATCCATATTTTATACAATTTATAACATAGAATTGAATGGTATTAAAAAAATAATATATCAATACAATATTTTATAATGTTAAATGTTTTTTCAAGTTATTTATCATTATAAAAGTACTAGTTTGGATAGATAAATATTATTTAACAACATAGTCTTTCTAGTTTATATTACAAGATACATATTATTCATTTTGTAATTATATTAAAATCTATATATGACAGGATCATGGATAATATAATATAACTTTACTTTTTGATTTCAATATATATATATATGTATATTTTTTCTTTTTATTTTAAGATTGTTGAAGGGATTTGATATTTTATAGCCTTACTATGAGTTGATGGATGGAAATGGGAGAGTTCTTGAAATATATTATATACACGTATATTAAACGTATAAATGAAAATATATTTATATGTTTCTAAAAAAAGGATATAGTTCCCATCCTATATATATTATCCCTTATTTAAGAGGATTTGGAATAAACATACATTCAGTAATCCCTATTTGGTTTAATAATATAATGTATTATATATTTTTTACACAATTTTATGTTCAGATAAGGTATATAAGAATTTATACCCGATTTATATTGGGTTATTTTATTTTATATTCGATAATAATTTTTACTAATTATAAAAAATCATATTTATCATAATTTATAATTATTCAAGGTCATTATATCGATTTCACAAGCATTGAGATTTATTATATCATGATTAGTGTCGGGTGTTTACTTCCTACTTAGTATGATATACCATACCCTATACAAGTCATTTTAAAATATAAAAAAATATTTTATTTAATTCCTTGTAATGTAAAATTCATTAGAGCTAAACAATTTACAAATAAATTATATTGTTTGGATTCATTAATTTAGAAAATTTAAAGGATAAACCATGAATGTGAAAAAATGGTAATATTTGATAATCCAAATTAGATATATTTCATTATTATTTTATCCTATTACACATTAATATTATTTTATTTTACAACTATTATCGACATATCAGATATATTCTGTAATGTTTTTTAGGTGAAATCTGTTAATTTTTTGTGAATGTTTGTATGATATTATCTAGACTTATAAATTGTTATATATATGATATTAACCTTAAAAATGTTATACTCGGAATAAAGATAGACTTGTTGGATAATGGATTTATATTTCACATTTTATCTTATATCAATTATGGTCAAAGGGAATAATTGGAATGATCATTCAATAACATAGTTGAATTTAAGGAGGATAATCCACCGTGTAATTTATCATTATCTCACTTCTGTATATTTTATCCTCTGCTGATTGAGATGCACACATGAGGTACTCAGGTATCGTAGTTTTACTTGGTTCAATTATATATAATGGAAAAATTATACAATTTTATCTAAAGCATGAATTGGATATTGAATGTTTTCCATACTAGAAGATTAGACAGTTAGAATTTGAGATGAATCACACAAGTATGAATGTGTTTCAGTTACCCTGGGGATACATTTTGTGAATTGATATTCCCATTGGGTTTTCCATTTTCTATCATGTCACTTATATCATTATAGGTGTCCAAAATTATTTTTCCTCGTTATTATTAATACCATAACATAATGTCACAAGGATAAGATAGATATTATTTAGTAACATTATCAATGAAAAATAATGAAATTATATATTATTATTCTGCAGTAGTTCACATTATTAAAATATTGAAGATTCATTATAAAATTCTCATAATCTATTCGTTTGGGAAGATCAGAGAAAACATTAAACATGGCCATTCTCTTTTTTATATCATTTTCCCAAATTATATATAATCATTTCTACATTTATTTAGGATTATTTTTTATGAGATCCAATTGAGATAAATTGTGTTTAATATAAAAAATTATCTTTTTTTAAAGTGACAAACATATTTTCAATGAAATGTGGATGAAATGGATATTCATAAAAATCATCACACATTCGTTCTAAATTGAATTTTCCCTTATGAATAATTCTTGAATTGAAATCCAATCTCTCATATAGTATAATGAGATGAATGTAGCACAATTTATGCAAAAAATTCAATCACCAAAAATATTTATTTTCTATAATATATATTCAAATATTGGAAACCTTACATGATGAACGACACAATCTCAACATATCAATACCACACATGTCGATGATTTCAAGAAATACCTAATTTCATAACGTATCCGACATTTGAACTGACATCATTCTATTTATCATGCATCGAACATTTACATGCCAACTATTATTAATATCCCATTCCCATGAATATTAATATATATATAATCCATTATTGTAGTATTTTTTATGAAATTTTCAACAACATGGAAAAGTGGGAAACCTAATAAATGGTAAATATTAAAAAAAAATCTTCCATTGTCTAAAATAATCCCACTCATAAAGAAAATCATAATCAAAATTAGTCATCTTAATGATATTGAATCCTAATAATGGATCCCTTCAAAAAGTTCCAGGTATTAGTTAATAACAAGTGATAAACACTAAGTGTCTATTACTTTTTGTTAAAATATTATTTATATAGGTAGAGAACTAAAATATCTAACGATTAGGGGACATATTCATTATATATATATATTTATTTATTTAATATAGTAAAAACAAAAAAAAAAAGAAAAATACCTGATTAATTTTCATAAACTAAAACAAATTTAGAGGAATTATGTAAATTGAAAAATTATATTCAAATATTCCATCACAATCAATATAAATTTGATTAGAAATATAAATGTATTGGTTTTTTTTCATGAGTTTAAACTATTGTGGCATGGTTCAAGACATCTTTATATCCACATTGTTTTCAATTATGATGTGATGTAAACATGATATATAATATTTTTTTACAGTGGTAAATAAGCTAGAGGATTGTGCATTTATGGTTTCATAATAGAGGTAAACTTATAACAAAAAATCTCATTTATGAGTCTAAGAAATCATTGATTCGTATAAGCCCCACTAATGTTATGTGATTATCTCTTTTGGATGGATGAAAACCACATTTTTTCAGATAATATTTAAATAAATTTAGTTCAGCTACATATAATAACAAATCAAGTAACATTTTAATCATATATATGATCTTCTTGCTAGTATAATAGAATATAACCCAACTATGTTCAACTCATTTACTCCTAATTTGTATGACCCAAACCACCCTACTGGTTCCCACCTTTTACCTAACTAGTATTCCTTCGACAAGAAATTTCATAATGGGTTTTAGGTTCCTATAAATGATTAATAATTATGATGTGATACCTATATAATTTAATTGAGTATCTCTAATGTGCAAGTCATTCAAAAAAACATCGAATGGTATTCCCTTGAATCATTATTTAGATCATTTTATTAACGGATGCAACTTGTTCAAATTATTTTTAAAACCCAAAAAAATACTTTATGTGGAATTATTTTTTTATAAGTTTCTAATAATATGGATTTAAAAATAAAAATAAATAGGTCAAATTTGAATAAAAGTAAACTAAATGATTGAATGGTCCTATTTTTTTCTATAATATGAGAACAAATTTTTAAAGATATTAATCCTTAAAAGAATCACTGATGATCCTATTTTCATGATATTTAATTTAATAACATTGGTTATAATAACTAAAACTTTAAAGGGATAATGTTTCATATCATATCAATTTAAATAATGAAACTGAACTATTTTAGTTTTTATTCCCCATATAAAGGATATATAAGAAACCCATTTATGGTCCAAATACCAACACCATGTTGCCTTCTACCTCTTCATAACCAATTGTCTTACAATGAGACCAACAATACTATATTAAATTACTATCATTATCAAGATGAATAAAAACATTCCTTGTTTTTTATATATATAGGATAATAGAAAACTCTAGTGTTCCCTTCATGTCTTCCTAGGAAAACATATGTCCAATCATATCCTCTACATATTTTTGAATACTGTGAAACCTATTCTTTACCTTTAAGTATCATCTTGATTAAATGAATCTAAAGAATACATTTATTATTATAAATTAATCTAAATTAATACCTTCTAAAATTTTGTCAATGTGAGGAAAATAATTAACTAATATTAAAATAACGTCATAAAACTCAAGAAACCCTGAATATATAGATTTGTTTCGAATAAATAATAACATAATGTGGATTTCATTTCATTAAATAGTCTATATTATATACAATATTTTATTTATAATCTATAGTTAATCTAAAATAATTCTCTATATGAAGTTTTCTATAGATCATATTATTACCCAAACATAATAGAAAGAACAACCATATATACATTTTATTGTAGAATATTTAGATTAATGGATGAAGGTGATAAAGGCTTTGGGGAATTTAGCCTATGGTGTTTTATAGTTTTTTCACACATCAATAAATGATAAAATTTCCTTTCTAAATACCTCATGTTCCAAAAATTTCAAAAAATAATAATATAATCACCTCTTAAACATCCCATTTGTTTTAACCATTTATACACGCATGTTAATCTCACCATATATTATTTTATTTTTAAATAATATTTCAAGACATTAAAAATAATCAAAATCATTATCAAATGACGAGTAATATATAATGATACTAATTGGACTAGAATATATTTCTACCAAAAAAATTATTTCAAAATGTGATAATCATATGTATGACCAATCTTACAAAAATAGTTAAATCTATGCTATAGTGAACAAATGGATAGACCATGACATGTTGTAAAACATTATAAAATCATTAGATTATGGTAAATAATTATAACTAACATACAATTTATATATATTCATAAATAATTATCAAGAATTAACATTATTTAACATCATATTCATAAATTCATGAAACCATAACCAAAAAACCCTTTGAATATAATCCAAAAGAATTTAAAATACATGTCATACATTTTACTTGTCAATCCATGAACATTTATAGAAATATCTCAGGATCATTTATAGTTACACTATAGGCTTATATTGAGTACATTTCATTTCGGTTTTACATTGTAGTGTTTTTGGTTATAAATTTGGATTAATTTAGAGGAAAGTGTGTAGTGCACAATTGGCGCACAATTTTCTTTAATAGTGTGCCTTGGGAAAGATAATCATGCAACCCTGAATAGAGAGGTCTTCCATGGAATGTTCATGGTTTGTAAAACAATACACCCCTAAAGTAGAAACCATGATCTCCCTTGAATAGTTAATTGGGTGAGTTTCATGGCTAGGATAAACCGATTTCCCTGATCAAAAAACCGTTCATACGAGATTTCAATCCCTTGAATATTAGATTTAAATTTTCTCGATCGCTTGTTCTAAACCTATTAGGCCATAAAAATACTTGTAATGATATTTTAGGATAATGTAGCCTCTTAGATATATTCCAAGACATTCTAACCTCCGTTCTTCATGATCTAAATCCTGAATCGAATATTTTCAATTTTCCCGATAAAAATAATCTCATCCCAAGTGGTTTCCTTTCCCTTTCTCATTATTCTCCTATCCATTGTTGGGTTAATATTCCATATTTTATGTGGTATCTCTATATAGTATTGTGGATATAGATATATAATTTATAGAACTTGATTAATACAATATATCATTTAGGTTTAAGATCTAGATCACATTCAACATCGTTATTCCACAAAAAATAGGGATTTCTGTTGGTGGGTGTTAATTTTCATATTGAGGCATTTAGTTTGAAATTAAAACCCCAAATACATGATGAAAATAATTTTTATGTAATTTTATAGTTTATATTAGATAATGTGGAATTTATTTATTAAATTGAATTAACTAATATGGTGAATAATTATTAGGGGAAATGTGAAATTAGGGGATATTGGAATTGTAGAATATGAAAGTATAATTGATGAATTAATTATGAGATAATTTGGTATAAAAACATGAATAATTAATTATTGAATTAATTTTTTGAATTTGAGATTTTGAGTATTAATAATTAATAGTTTTATTAGTTTTGAGATATTGGTATTGTGATAATGAATAATTATCGCTTGAATTAATTAATGGATATTAAGATTTTGATGTTGAATAATTAATTGTTGAATAAATTATGGATATTGGAATTGATAACTAGAACAAGTGATTAATGTATTAATTATTTGATGTTGATATTTTGAAATGATAAATTAGTTATTCCATTAATTAATGTACTAGAATTGATTAATTAATTTTTGAAATAATAAATAAACTGATGGGTATGTGCAGTTTTTGAATGTGATTAATTAAATTGTAAATTAATTAATGTGATAATTGTGTGTGGGACATTTAATACTATATTAAAATCCCATTGTGTGATGAGATATGTTTAATGGAAATAATAGAAACCAATTATGATAATTGTGTGAAGGACATTGTCTATTATAAAAAAATCCCATACTGTGTTAAAATATGTTGAATGGTAAAAATGGAATATAGTTGGATAATTGTGTGTGAGATATGATCTTCTCTATAAAAATCCCATAGTGTAATAATATAGGATGAATTTTAATAATGGAATTCATATTTCAATTGTAAAATGTAATGGTATCATTGAAATTTGGTTAAAATATAGCCCTTGGGGATAGTTTATACTCTGACACGGGCCAAAGAAAATACTGCGAGTTGAATTTTCACCAGGAACATATTTTTTATGCCGTTAAATAATGAGTAGGTGAATAAGTAGATAATTTTTTCTTTATTTCTTTTATGTATTCATTATAAAAAACATATAGATATTATTTATTTTATATTATTTTAGACATTTTTTATAGTGGTCTATTATATTGTAATGACACCATACTGGGGCTTCCTTGTTGGTTCCCAAATAGATTTCAAGTTTGTAGAATGTGATAAGGGAATATGATATTTGTTAGATAGTAGTATAGTTATAGAGAATTATTAATGGATATGACCCACTTGGGAGTTTCCATGGTATTTAAGTTTGAGTTTCATTTTTAGACTTTTATCATGAATTATCATGACTTATTTTTTGGTTCAGTTTTGATATTGTAATTCTTGTTGTGGAAATATTATGACTCTAGTATTATACTGGTAAGGATTATATGTAATTTAGTAAAATTTTTTATTTCCTATATTTTATAACTTTGATAATGAGGGAATTGTTTCTATATGACTGATATTATACCCTTACTATTATTTGGAAGCTTTTGTCTTACGAGGATCTATGCAAGAGGTCAAGTGACATTTTTCTTCTTTCATTGTTGTGTTGAACCAGAATCCGGATGTAAGAATGTTGTATCAATGTATTTATCTTTTGTTTTATTTTTTCATGATACATTGTAAAGGTATAAATGATACTAGGAAGAGTCATTCCTTAGTTAGGATCTCATTTATAGGAGTATCTAACCCATTTAAGGGGGAAACCCCCCAAGTATCCATAGTAGGATTGTTTTTATTACTATTTTTTATAGTTGAGTGTTATATATCCTTGGGTGATGCAGTTGTAGTGTGATGTGATGATTTTTAATATATTTTGTGTTATTTTACTCATGGCCCAAATATTACATGATATTTGTGTTTATAAGTATCATTATGGGCACTTAGTATCATAGTATAATGCATCATTTTAGGCACACATACGAACATGGTTTATTAGAATGTTGTCGAAAATGAACTGTTTTCCTCTCATGTGAAATAGAACATAAAATGATTCAAAAAATGATATGGGGATTGATATTTAAATGATGAAAGATCATAATAAATGGTTGTTTAAATGATAAACATAAATAATTATAATTTATTTACCCCTATTAGCAATTACATTGGTATTGGAATAATAAGTGTAGTGATAGCACCTCAATTTTGAGCATGTGGTAGGGTTTGTGATATGACTTCTTGTGGTATATTGTGTTTCTTGTAGATGTGTCAGCCTGTGTTATTCACCCTAAAGCATGTTTCTGTAATTATAGATATATTAATTGATGAATACATTTGTTTAGAGGATCGCATGAGGGAATGTATGGAGATGTTCCCCCTGTCGATGAACCTGAGAAACTGAATGTACTACGTGTGAAAGAAAATTTGTTATAACTTCACTAGATTCATGTAGTTTGTTGGAAGGGATATATATCGGCTTTTGAGGAGGTTGTTTGAATTAACACTTTTGTTCTAGATGCGACACCCTACAACATTTAAATTATAGGGGGAACTAATGGTGTTGAGTTCTGGATTGATTCCGCTGAGACTATCACTTTCTATTTGAAGATTCCTTCTGTGAATAGGGTCGTTCTGGCTACTTATATACTACGAGGATAGGTGAAGTTCAATTAGGGAATTAAGGCTAAGACTATACAAATTCATGATCATTTATGGAAGGAATTATTTGTGCATTCATGGAGAAATTATATAAATAATAGCATATGAATAAAAAAGTTGATGAGTTTACAATATTGAATTAGGGATGTATGTCTGTGATGGAATATGTTGAATGTTTTATAGATTTACAGTTCATTTCTCCAACGTTAGAATGTGATGAGACAACTACGGAGAGACATTTCCACGACACGCAATAATGTGAAATTAAGTCGCTTTTTTAAGTCATTGTGTTAATGATGTTTGCTAAAGTGGTTGACTGAGCTCACATATATGAGAAGATACTGATAGAAGATTATATTATAGTATATGTGGTTATTTATAGATGGTTAGGATTTATCACTTATGAGAGATGGAAGCATCGATATGACTCTATTAGATACAGTAATGAGAAGTGTATTTCCCATATAGAGGGATCAATTGATCATGATTATAGTCAAGTGATCTGTCAAAATGTGTTAGGTTGATAAACATATAGATATAGTGCCATGGACCACATGTACAGTTTCAAGGAAATGATAATATTATATATCTATAAAATATTTATAGGAACCCGTGACAGACAGGTAGTAATCAAGAAGCTAGATAGAACCATGAAACATGAAGGGGAAATTCAAAACCATTATAGTTTGGTAGGTATATTTATACTAGAAAAAGAGGTATATGTAGTGAAATTATTACATTTGGGAAATAAAACCCACATCATTAGAGTGGATCAACATAGGGGACTCAGGTTTTATCACATGGAAAATTGGTCAGATAGTTGCATGCCACACGTCCCAAACATGTGGATAGAGAGGATGGACTATTGATAGAATCATATACTATTTGGGTATATTATATGCCATGTACAACATTATTTGATTCTTGTGCCTCTTATTTGATAATTTCATAACAATTAGTGAATGGTTTGAGCTAGTTGGTGGAGTCTGTTTGTAGGGTGTGAAGGATAAAGACACCATTAGGAATGCATCCTAGAGACAACTTCTTGTGCATGGTATGTTCTTTCAAGTTTGGTGGGTATCTTTTTCATTGGTATCATTACATCCTTTACATGTCAAAATTTGACCTCAATATTATTATGTACTAGTTAGTTACATACAGATACCTCAATAATTATTACCATAGGAGAGTGAGTTTTACGTGTATTGACATTGATTAATATATTCAAAATGAATTTTGTGACATTAATGTGGGATGAGCATGACTTGTTCAATTGAAACTAAGGGAACATACCCCATATGTTTCTATATTATTTTTGGATTATTTAGGTTTGGTTCAGTGTGTGTTTCCACCTGTACTAGAGTAGTTTTAGGATGTGTTTCTCAAGGACTTGTTAGGGATACCACCAGAATGACTTATGGAATTTATGATTCAACTCATTTTGAGGGATGATCTAGTTTATATTCCACCATAAATAATGGATGAAATTTAGCTTCATGATATCAAGACTCTATTGGATGATTTGGAGGATAAGGTATTTATCCGACTGAGTATGTTGCCTTGGGGTTTTCAATATTTTTTCCATGTAGGAATATCGGTGTTTGATCTTATGTGTTGACTTTCAAAATTTGAACTAAGTAATTTTGAAAAACAGATATACTATGACATGTATCGATGATATTTTTGGCTATATGAGGGGAGGTTTTGCCTTTTCTATTATATACTTGAGATCAGGTTATCATCCATTGAGAGATCAGACATATCATATATCTAGGACTAATTTTGGACGAAGGTATTCACAATATTAGTTCGTTGTAATGTTGTTTGGGTTTGGAAAATATATAACAAGTGTTTATGGAAATTATGATTCTAATATTCCTTCCAAAAATGAATTAGTTTATAGTGGTCTTTTTGGATTACATCTTGGTTTACTCTATCATTCATGATGATCATTTTCAAGACCTTCACATTGTCCCGATTACACTTTGATATCATCATACATTTATCGAGCTATATATGTATAATTTTTTAAAGGTCCATGTGCACTTCTTGGGTCACATCATATCGAGGGAGTGTTTTTCAATGGTCCCAAAGAATTTCTAGGTATATTTCCCTTAAGATAATCCCAATATCAAATTCAATATAAATATATTTATTGGGTTAGATGGATATTATTAGAGATTCAATCAAGAATTTTCCAATTTATAAAGACCACTTTTGTTCTTAACAAATAAGGGGTTAATTATTGAAGGTTAAGAAGATTTTTTTAATTATATCCAAGAGTTGGAGAAGTTATTGACAATGGAACATATCTCGATCTGTGCCAGGTGATGACTATATGGTGTTTTGTGACACTTCTAGGTTCTGACGAGGAGCAATGTTGATGTGGGGAGATTGAATTGTAGCATACGGGTCTCAAATGATGAGGCCCCATGATTGGAACAACCCTATTCAAAACTTAAATATAAATATAGTGGTTTATGATTTAAATTATTGGTGTAATATTCTTTTGGGTAATAATTTTTTTTGTATACTGATCACAAGATCTTCATGTATAACTTTAAATATAGATAAATGAGTATTTGATAGTGGTAGTGGGTTTATTATAGTCATTCCTTTTATTTTGAGCCAACATATACACCATGAAATGTAAATAATATAGCTGATACTTTGAGTAGGAAGGATTAGACTCAATAGGATTAGGAGTCTAGTGTTGAGTGGTAAATGATGACTTTACTCGATGAGATGCATGTTATTGTTTAGGAATTTTAGGTGCATGTAAAACTTTTATATGTTTTAGTAGAGAATGGTCTTTTGAGATGGATTAAGGATAGACATTATAAGGATATAGAGTTTTTGTCATTGTGCTAAAGCCCTTAAGGTGGGGTGTCACCTTCAGATTAGGGAATTGATGATGATGATACCATATATGTCAGGATTAAAGTTGTTGTAACAATGGGTATGCAAGGGGAGCTAATATGTGAAATTCATGCCACAAAATGGGAAATATATCTTGGTGTGACCAAAATTTACCATGACCTGTGATGTCTATTTTGGTGGTCGGCCATGAAAAAGGATATAACTAGGTTCGTGACACAATGCTACACCTATCATCACTTGATTTATTACAATCAATGACCTTAGGTTTACTACACTCAATGACCATTCCAGAATGAAAGTGGGAAGTTGTTGCCATGGATTTTGGGATGGGTCTCCTGAGGAAACCCCATAATAATGAGCCTATTAGTGTGGTTCTAAAAAATTTGAAAACTTATCACATTTTATTATTATATGGGAGACTTTCTCAAAAGAACAGTTTTTAGAACTATATGTTTGGGGGATTATTCATCTGCACGGTAAGACCGAGATAATTTTTTCATACCATGAACCTCATTTTACTTCACCATTATGATTTTGATTTCACATTGAACTTATTAAAGAAGTATTTTTGAGTATATTATTCATCCTAAAGATAGAAGGAAAATTGGAGTGCACTATACATGTACTTGAGGATATGATGTGAGCTTGTATTGTTGAATACTACGTTTCATGGGATAAGAACCAATATCAAGTGTAGTTTTCATCTAACAGGAGTTAGAAGGAAACTATGAATATAGAACCATAAGAGGTATTTTATGGTAGGCCATGTAGATCACCGTTATTTTTGATAGAGACAGGTGAGTCATAGTTGTTTGGACCGAGTCACATTTAAGAGACATCAGAGTAGGTGAAATTAATTTGAATGGGTTTGGATATGTCCTAGAGAGGATAGAGTATTTATGTTGATAGACACAGATGCCCTTGCATAACAATGACTGACAAAACGCTGATTCTATCTCTATGGACATTGTGGAGTAATCATGTGGAATGAGCCATGGTTACGAAACAATTGATCAGGAGCATCACGCCACCGAGGAAGCCGAATCGACCTCTATGAACCAGTTAAACTTGACAAAAGAATCCATTAGCGCCATGAAGAGCACCCAAAGAGAGCTCAATGTCAAGTAGGGGATGACAGTCTCGTTTTCGGTTATGACGAACATGACGCAATTCATGTACAATCACAGAGCACCATCTGTAATCACGTCAAGGTATCCCTTCTTTGTGTTTCCCCTCGCCAATATATATGCATCTCCCCTCAATCCCAAAGGACGGATACTCCAAACATTTTCTGTATCTGATCTCAAATCGCAATGAAACATTTTCACTGAGAATCCATTAGAAAAATGAGCTCGTCTAAGTACTTGATAATTGCAAATTACCCTTCCCTTAGGTCAAATACAACTCTTCTTCAAGTTGGGATTACCTTCCCAGACCCCACGGGAGACTACGAAGGAAGGGGATCCTCAAGGGGACTCATATCTTTGCAAATCTTTCATGCTTTGAAATTTACACTCTATGAACATGTGATCCACATTCTAAAATACAGTCACTATGCTTGAGGGAGCACATTTCTCCATAGTTCTATGCTTTCCAAAGTACCTGTGCATTGCGATGTCCTAATATTGAAAATACTTTCCACTTCATGATGTAACCTCTATATGAACATATTCTCAATGCCGAGGCTTGGCTACCCAACTATGGGAAGAATACCCCTTCGTGGTGCCCCTCCAATCCATGGAGAACCATAGATTCACTTGTTACCTTCCTGTGAACCCATTTTCTTTTCAAACACATCTCATGTACGACCCTCAATGATTGTAAGAAGTGATTTCAAGGTCCCTTTGGCTGTGATTCACATTGCATTGCGTAACTTTACGCTTCATTCCATAGGCACACTAATGGATATTTCATCTTCGCATAGCCACGATAATGTGGGACCCTATGTAGATCACTCTGCAACACCCTAATGACACAGAATTGTCGGTGCCTCAAATTCACCAAGGATTAAAGCGTGACACTTATGTATGTCCTATGGGTGTGGAGTAAACTCACCTCATCTGAGCTGCAGGACCTTAAACTACCAAGATCTATCATATGCAGCATATGACGTTAAGATGTGGCCTCAAACCATTCAATATTCATAGAGAGCCCCATCTCAGACATTCTCCATGCCCGCTTGTCTCCATGGGAGTGAGATCTTATTCACATAAAATGGGATCTTCTTTTATATAGTGGAGTTTGTCTACGGGGAAGGGGAAGCATCTTGGTGTAATCCCTTTACCTTTATTGCATGAGGTATCATCCATGCTCCTCCACTCTTCCTAGCTGCAAAAGACTAGAGGATAGATAGGCACCAGGACCTTCATTATCTATTCCCTCTCCCTCTGGTAATTGTCACCACCGGGCCGTCATCCTGGACTAAGTCCAAATATCCATATCCCTGGACTGTTAACCACATGTAAGCCTATGTTTTCTCTTTGGGCCACTTACCTCTCCTTAGCACATGAATCCTATTTGGGTCTCTAACCATGCATAAGCATATATATCTTATTTGGGCCACTAACCATTTATAAGACCCACTTCACTTCTCATGGATGAACATTTCATGGCGTGATCGTCATGTACTTTCTTTATATTGTTTCTCACACCAAGCATGACTCATGTGGGCATAACGTATGCATTGACCATGGAATCCTTCTCCGGATAACTTATCTTGTAAGCCCCAAGCAGTCATCTCGAACTATGTTGAATTTGATCCTTGTCTCCTAGGAAAGGTACATAAAAGGTCATCTTGAGGTTCAAGACCAACACCGAATTGTCATGACCCCTTCACGTCAGTTCACTCATCCATTATGACATTAAACTATAACCACCATTAAAAACTACACGAACTTCGATCCTTGTATCCTAGGAAAGTTATGTAGGAAGATTCCTTGAGGATCGAGCCCAACTCCCATATGTCTCAACCTCTTCACTTTGGACCACCCTCAATCGGAACAACATTAAACAGTATGCCCCTTTTCGTTCTGCAAGATGTAAACCTATAACCATTCTGACTACATGGTGTTTGATCCTTGTATCTCAGTTAAGGTACATCAGAAGCCACCGTGAGGTCCAACCCCAATTGATGGTATGGCTTTGTGATTCCCAATCGATGGTAAGCCATTATGTTTCTCAATCGACGGTATGCTGTAGTGAATCCCAATCGATGGTATGTCGTTGTGTTCCCCAATTGATGGTAATTCATTGTGATTCCCAATCGATGGTAAGCCATTGTTATTTCTAGTCGATGGTAATCCGTTGTGTTCCAAAATCAATGGTAAGAAATCGTGTTCCCAAATTGATGGTATGTCATTTGAAACCCCAACCAGCAGTTAACTGTTGTCAACCCGACAAGCATTAATCCATTGGGACCCAAATCAACGATAATTTGGTGTCATCCCCAACATGTTGTGAACTATTTTCAACCCAAACCAGAAGTAAACCATAGTTTCCCCATATAGCATTCAAATGTTGTTATCCACAATAGATGGTAGGTCATTGTAGACCCCATTGTTGGGACCCACATCTCGGGTCCACCCTCAGGCATTAGACTAACTCATGGGCTGCTAACCATGTGTAACCCCTAGTATATCGTCTGGTCGTTGTCATATGTATAAACCTTGATTCTATACCACCATTCTGAACTACATGTAATTTGATTCCTTAACTTAGTTATATAATGGAAGCCTCTATGAGGTTCAAGATCATCACTCTTGTATCATCTTGTTATCTCCCACAAGCCTATTTGTTTCGGGAAGTTCATGACCCAACCCAGAAGTTCTACTTCCTCTAGGTCACATCCATGCATCTATTCTCACAGGTCTCCTCCTCAGGTAACCAATCGGCACCCAAACTACGAGGAATTTAATTCCCTTCCATGGGGATACATTAGAATCGTCTTTGAGGTCCAAGTCCAACACTACCATCACCTTCACAAAATTTCCATCTCATTCTCTATCCACTCCAAACAATTCATATATGTCTTGATTTTTAACTAGGCTGCCACATCCCAGTGAGTTCTTGTCACCCACATTCTAACTGCTCCTAGTAGTAATAGGGTTACTAACCACGCATTTTCCCATTCATCAGTGTTACCTCTTGGGTTTGAACCAATCTAATCCACCCACGTCATTGTATTAATAAGTGTGATCTGTCTCCACTAGATGTTAAAATCGCGGGAAACCCTATGTTTAACCTGGGAAGCTAACGAAAACCTCAACAACATGCATACGACATAAAATTAGACGCATTCGACATGGGATGCCTCAGGCTTCCACTCCCTAGAGAAGCCACATCATAAGGGGAAGAAACCCAGATGCATCATTGTTATAGCATCTAAACATTCCAGTGATGTCCAACTTGACTACTCCCCAGAATGAGGGTTTGTGCCCTACTTGGCCCCGTGGAATTTCCTGACAGAAGAAGCATAATTAACTGGTGTCCATGAAGACATGGATCTGGGAAGTGTTTCATGAAAAGTTTCTTATGTCTATGTGGGAGTTGTAGATTTGGTAACAAGTTCTGAGAAGGAATCCAGAAGAGGAGGAATCAACATCCCAACATCTCGTTTCGGTCAAGGAGAAAATGTCTCGGAATACGTGAAGAATTCCACCAGCCTTTGGAATGTAGGAATGTGGGGAAACAGAGCAGCACATACTCCTACGAGATAAGAATTCACGCCCTGACAAAATAGTCATAAATAATTTTTTCATAAAATATTTTAGGAATATTTATTTATTTATTACTATCTACAAATATTTACTTTGTTATTAAAAATGATACCCAATATATCATGCCTTATTTGACATTCACGTTCTAACATATAATACCAATATTGAATATCATTATGTTTAATACTCTATCATCCCAAGTAGTGACCATCAAAACAACATTTATTTCATGGAATTAAGATCCCTTAATAATTACCACAATACTGTCATTATATTGATTCATTATCTCCGTTGTCTTGATTGGTGGAAATTTTCACTATATAATTTCCTCCATCAACTGTTGATAATGTGGTGGGTTTATGTTTGTTTTTTATATCCTAGTTGTAAATGAAATTTTATTATATTCTAGTACATATAAATAATAATTAATTATAACTAATTGATCTATTTTGGAGCTAAGATAGCTTCATCATTAGGAATGAGTTGGAGAATTTTCTATATTATATCATTATCATATTTCAAAAAAATTGTTCCACTTTTGATATTAGTTAATTTTTATACATACTTTTAGAAGAATTTATTTTATAAAAATATTCTAGGATATATATTGATCAAATTATAGATTTATAAACATTTAACTATTATCTAACAACATTATGTTGACTTAATATTTCATCGCCACAAATAATTTTTTACATCTATGCTCACAAATTTTTAGTATATGAATTTGTTTACCCGGAATATTTGAAATATAATAAAACTATTTTCCATGTTATTATAATACTTTTATAATAATTTCTATCTCTGAATCATTGATATTAATAGTGATATTCAATATCATTTATAAAACACTGAGTATATAAATAAATACATCCTTATGCACCACAATTCCAACTACATTTCATAATAAATTTTCCTCAATTAATGAAATGTTATTGTTAAAAAGAGATATTTTTTATCCTTTCTATTTCGCAATATTTGGGAGAGTGTTTTTCCTAACATTTTTCCCATTTTAACTTCTATGGGATCAACATACATCAGCTGATATTGTATATCATTAAAAATATCCTTTAATATATTATGTAAATATGTTAAAAACATGTATATTAATTGTATAATCTATAATATTTTAGTAAAAACATTCAATTTTTATAATCTATTCACTCTCCATACATCTTGTAATGAATCATAAAATGTATCTTTTTTAATACAATAAATAAATGACCACATACAACATTTTTTATTACAATATATGATAGATCCTTTGACCATTCCATATTTTTCCTTTCCCTATTATTTATTCTTCATTATATTCTAAAAATTATATATTTAAGAATCAAATAATGATTGATTGGAAGTAAAGGAATTATTATATATTTTAGACACATATTCAAAAATCACATGTCAATAATTTATCTCTTCAGTAAAACATTTCTAGATGCCCTAATCATTTTAGAGGTAACCTGGGTTTCCAATTATAAAACATATAGTGCATCAAGGATCTATGATTCACTGAGAGGGGAATGTTGAATCAGTGGTCTCTTTTATTTTCTGAACAATTCATTTAAATATATCATGTTACCTGAATCTCAATCTAGATCCTCTCCACTTTGGGTTTCATAGGATCACATTGAAAAATAAACAAATAAAAACATCATAACAATATTATTTATACTGTTTTTTTCAAAAATACAACTCGTTTACCTTATTAGTTATTCACCACAATAACGAATTATTTCATATAATAACTCACTCACAATAATGGATTGCAATCTCACTAAAATAAATTGATTTTAATTGTTTACAATCATTCTTTATTGTAAAAAATATGCTGAAAACACAATTCTACATAAAAATAGTAGATTGTAATGTTGTTTCAATTTCACATTTTCTGCCACACATGTTCCACATATTATCACCAGGAATACACATGTGTTGATATCTGGACATTTAATGGTATATATTTCCATATATACATATGAATAACCATCTTAAAGATGTATGATTGTGTTTTTATTTAAAATAGAGTCTTAGGAATGTACTTATTTATAATAATGATTGAATTCAACATGGATGTTGTATTAGCATGGCTTTACATATCCATAATAACATTATAAACTAGCTGCCTCAACACCACATATGATCATTTTATCTTCAAAAGTATTATTGATCCTCCTTCTATATAGGCACAACTAAAATGATCAAAAAAGGAATAATATATCAATATCTCCTAAAATTATTTTATCTTTTTCTCATAACATTTGATGATAATATCTTACCAGGTAATTGTTTTTTGATACATATTCTTATTTTATCTTCATTTCCAATGATATCACCTCTTCAGTTTTATAATTGATCGTCATTTTTATCTTTCAACGATAGTTATCAAGTTTTTCCAACCTCACAACTCTTATAATCTACCAATAAATAACACATTTGTCTCCATATTTTTATTTTGAAATCTATTTCTGCATTATAATATTTTATAAATATTAAATATTAAAATTATTTCATTAATTCGATAACCAAATTCCCCAATCACAATTTCATATATTTTTAATACAATTATTATACCTTGACGTCATATAATATTTATATCATTTATTGATTCATCGTATATGATTATAGGAACACCTATTTTATTTTCTTCAACATTTTCTTTTTCTCAAAGTTGGATATAATAATGGAGAAATATCCAGTGTGATTCAATTTAACCATCACAATTTCCCAAATATTAATGATTTAAATTTTTTATATAAACATTCTTAATATCACTATCAAAAAAATTGTAGTGAAAAAACTTATGGAATCACTCAATCGACATTTTATTAAAGTGGTTTCTTTAAATTCCATAAATTATAGATTGAATATTTTTTTTTGATCCGACTAATACACTCTAAAGTACATTAATATTTAATAAAATATTACTGTTATATTTAGGTCACATCATATCAACAATATTATCAGAAAATTTAATACTCAAGTTTGCTAATAAATTTTTAATTTATGAATATTATAATCGATAATATTTAATAAATATATCAGTCATCCTCCTTCAACTTATATTCATCAAATATCCCATATCATTTATAATCATCTTTAATCACATCATTATTTTTCATAATTTGGTTATTGAAAAATAACTCTAGAAATATATGATATTAATCTTCATAAAATTTTGGAATTTCTATATGATTCAGTATTTAAGTCTTAAATAACATCACCATATTTTAAATTATTTCATTCTTATTTACAATATCCTTCCCCAATATTAATTTATTTTTTATAATATAATATGAATCATTTTAATTCATAAATATTTTTCCAATCAGTATCCTAATGAAATTCATTATTCAGATATTCAATATGAATGACCACTTTTGATATATAAATTTTATAATTTTCACTATGTATAGAATGAATTAATTTTACCATAATATTATATATTATGTGTATTGATGTCTTAAAAATTGTCCAAATCCTTTTTTCAAGACATCTTATGTCACATTAAATCATGTTGTTTTCCTTTTTTCAATCATTAAAATAATTTGTATAACTATTAAAATTTATAGAGTGCCTTAATCCCACACATTTCAATTGGTTTATTTGTTTTAATGAATTTGGTATTATATATAGTATTTTATGTCATATTAAATTCAACTCAAATAAAAAAATAATAATCCATAGTCAGAGTAAATTATCAAAATTCATATGAAAATAATGAATTCATACAAAAACAATAAATGATATACACCAATTCAAATTGTATTGTGATGTTATTTAATACATATAAAAATGAATTAACTCATATAAAATTAATAATGTTTCCATAAAGAAACAAAATATCAAAAGTTTTTCTTCACTTGTATTATGAAATGACTTTCTAAATCATATCTGTGGACCTTTTCATTTTCCTCAATCTATAAAATATTTCCATACATCATCAAAATCAAGCCACATAAATTTATCATCTTATTTACCCATATCAAATAAGATTAAATCAACTCAAGTGACACAATATGACTTTTAAAATTATAATATTAAATCAAATTTACATTATATAATAAATAAAACCCCTCAAATCATTTTAATACTCAATTTAATGTATCATCAAGATCTTCTACAACCTTTCTTTTTGGAAAATTCAAAACCATCATCCCTTGGATACTAATTTCACTCTTCAAAAACATATATATATATATATATATATATATTACTCATAAAATGGATTCAATATAACTTCGGTTTTCTATTTTGTAAATTGAAACGATTATCCACAATTTATATCAAACTATCCATGTTACTCTCCCAAAAATCTACTCTACTAATCCAAACATTTATTATCATTACTATAATAATCTGAAATAGATTGTTATATGATGAACAACATGAGTATTTTTTAGATATTAGTGGATACATACTAGGAATGAAAAATATTCGTAGTTATTTTTCAACATATTTAACTCCCCCTCAAATATAAACTAGTAGAATTTTATACATAATTACATCACCAAAAATTAAAGGTAAGCATCTCAAGATCTTAATTGGGTGGATTAAAATTCCATTAACACAAATATTCTTCTGAAATATAATTAAATTCACAATAATATAAAAAAAAATATTTTCTAGAAAAGTTATTTCTTGCAATCCACTATAGACCCTTCAATACTTTTAGAATCCATTTATCATTTCATTTCATAAAATATAGATACCCATTGTGAACTAATAATATATAACATACTATCTTTTTTATGGGAAGAATAATTTTATATTCTAATTTTTTTATAAATACAATATATAAAATATACAATCTTCCAACTCGTCATATCCAATATTGTTGGGAAATGTGAGGCCATACATTTTCCACACATTTAGAGCTTTGTTTAGCTCATTAAGTGTCAATGTAATTACAAACACATCTATTTGTTACAACTGGATAAAGAAATCCCACAATACATATTTATTGGAAAACAAACAATAAAAATTATAGATAATTTATAGTGAGACATAGATATAATATTTCTAATTTTCATGTCCTTAAAATATAATATTAAAACAATTCTAGTTCACAAAATTATATGTTCCAATGATAACAACGTGTATTGATTACTTAAAATCATTTTAAGGTTAATAACTTTTCGATCTTTTCCAAGACGACATTCAAATTATTTTTTTGGAGTATAGTGTAACTCATTGTATTATTAATTAGTAGGATGAAAAAATATTTTATGATATTAGATTAAATTAAAATTGAATATTTAATATCATAATGTATTATTTTTTTAATTAAACATATTTAATTACAAATATAATCCCATTATCATTAATGAAATGAGTTTATATCTAGAATAAAATCCCAAGGTAGAAAAACACATTTTTATTATAATATAGTTCTTCTTTATTATAGTTATAATGCTTCAAAAATAAATTATCAATATCAATTACTTAGATGGTATTATATATGCTTGGAGAAGATTATTTTCTACGATAAAATGTACCACAAATTATGATGTAATCATTTCTAACATATTTTAAAATATATATTAGATACACACTTTTTCTTTAAATAAGACTCTAGTTATACATATTTTACTTTCAAATATGTTATAAATGTAAATCAAACATAAAAATTTGAATCAAAAATATCTAATCATTTATTGATAACAACCATTATTTATAGTTACACCTCTAATCACATTAAATGAGAAAAAATTGATATTGAATTATCTTTAATTTCATCATGTTTATGTTTTAGGTAACTGACAATATTTAACTCCATGATGTAAAACCCTATTTTTATATTACAGTAATTAATAAATTTTACAATATTGAACAACCATAATTTAGTTGTTTTCTCAAATATATATTTAATTTTTTTTAATTTACAATTGAAATCATATACACTTCAAAATAGATGAATTGAATTGTATAAATTTCAAATATATCACAAAATCACTTTGATCATTTGGATTCCCCTTATAATATCTTGAATATATCATCCTCTATTGTGTATACTAACTAAAAGTAAAAATCATTACATCCTGTAGAGATACATTTTTACTTCTATGGTGGTGTGGACTCTCTAAGACCTCATTTCCACAAATCTTGTTTTTACTATTACCCGTTAAAATGTATACGATATACATTAAACATTATAATTGACCTCCCTTATCCTTATCATAAATCATTAACATATAGTGGTGTTTAGCTGATTTTTAAATATATTAAAAATGGAATTTTCATCCAATTATAGGATTATATCCTTTGGTGATTGTATAATGTTTAATTTGAATATATTATATAAAAACAATGCTCTTTATTTCACACATAAAGATAATTTATTACATAAAATCTTCACTTCATATGACATAGATGATCGATATTCCTAGTGTATTTGGTGTTTAGGATCATTACATAACAACTGAAAATTGGAAATACACATTTTTAATGAAAACTTCTTTTACAAGACCAGACAAATTCCTTCGTACATAGAATGACATTGGATAACATGAGGGCATGCATAAAAAAGGTTGAGCTATAAATCTTGGTATGGGAGTAAATAAGGCATAATAAGAAGAATACATTACATGTATGGAAATAGGCATATCAATGGAGCATAAGAGAAACATGAATATAAATGCATGATACAGAATGATTATCATAACATGGAAATGTGGAAACAATAATTAACATGATGTTAGTATGATCTATGGATCATTGCATATAGAGAATGATTAAACCTTCATTACACCTGACGTATCATGATACTAATGTTTACCCAATGCATTGTAGCGCTATCAGGGAGTACCCGTCTTAATCATTTCATTTAATGCATAGGTGTGCCACATGGATCATATAACCTGGATTTATTAAACATCATAATTTATTTAAAGATAAAGGAATGTTGAATTAATATATGAATATCTATAATTGAATAGTAAATGTGCATAATGGAGAATACCTTGATAGAGAAATGAACTTGGTATTCACTATACAATGACTTCGTCTAGGAAAATCACGGTGCAATTTTGGAAACATATGTGACAACTGGGCCCCGCCCACCAGTTGCCCCGCAGACACGTGGGCCCCACCCAAGGTCTTACCCACGTGCCCGAACGGGTAATCTGACAAATGACAGTCCCCACAGGCCAACACAAGTCCTTTCCAGTGTGCTTTGTCCTCACTCACACACACCTTGAGAAACTTCCAAGAAGGTCACCCATTCTAATCACTACTCCAGTCCAAGCAAGAATAACTGTGGAGTTCTAATCAGACTGGCTCCCGAAAAGGAAGGTCCACCTTGTTGACATGAGTCATATCATTTAGTCATTTAACCATTTTTCATTCGGGGGTGATACAAGAACCCCCCTTTAGAGCACAACATCCTTGTTGTGGGCCCTACAACTCAACCCAGGCAGTGCACCGCACTTAAGGCTGGGTTCCTCCCCTGATATCAAATGTGACAACTGGGCCCCACCCTGAGAAACATCCCAGAAGGTCACTCATCTAGATCACTACTCCAGGCCAAGCATGCCTAACTGTGGAGTTCTAATCAGACAGGCTCCCGAAAAGGAAGGTGCACCTTGTTGACACGAGTCATATCATTAAGTCATTTAACCCTTTATCATTCGGGGGTGTTACAACATAATAGTTGGACATAAGAATTCATGAAAATGGGTGAGGAGAGAGAAAGGCATGTCTCATCATATTATGTGGATATAGACATTAAGGGGGTCATTAGATAAATTTCCAAACATGTGTAATGCAATTTATATTTATAATTGAAAGTAATTTCTTGAATAAACATGAGAAGAGAGAAAATCATTACAGAAGTTATGCATGGTAACAGGAAAACACGGTATTTATTAATGAGATATAAGTATGCCTATAAGAATTCAATCATAATTAGGGATGTATATGAGAGGTGATAAATCATACACAAACATTTTTAATTGAAAAAATGATATAACAACCTAGTGAAATTTTGACAATAATGAGACAAGAAGAAATATCTTACATAGAAGTATAATGAAAATGGTTGGGAGAGGATTGATAGAGTATTATTTAGAGGCTGGGATGCCTTGATAGGATACTAGACAGAATAGGGTAGATTATTAACATGATCCAAGGGTTTTTAGTGAAGAGAAGTTGGAGCATGGGTGGGTTTATATAGGAAAAGAGAGGTATTTGTTTATTATTTAGGTTTTAGATACCATACATCAAAACGTATCAAAAACAAAGACTAACCCACGAAGTTTCCCCATTATTTTAACGAAGGTGGAGTGAAAAAAAATATTTTATAATTAAAATGGCCAAAAATATTAAAATATTAGGCTTGATTATGTGGAGGTGAGTCACACTCTCAAAGAAATCATTTTAAAAGTTAATATTTTTTAAAAGTCTTGGAGGTTCAACTAAGTCAAAATAAAATTAATAAAACAAACGTACAATGACATTATATTGATGTTAAAACATATATTGGATGAGTTTAAATTTTATAGTATTTCATTACTTCACTATTGTGTCATTATCATGTAATAAATCAAATTAAATATTTAAATGGTATTTTTTTTTACACAAAAATTTGAATCATTGATAATTATTAAATATTCACTATTTGACAATTTCGACATCATAATTCCAAAAATAATATTAATTTTATCTAAATAATTTTAAAAATATGTGAATTTTTACTTTTAAAATAATAAACGACATTTAAGAAAAAATCAAGGGGTTTTACAAATTTTTTTGTTAAAACATGATAAATATTTCACTTGTATCCATAGAAATTTTACGATAACTTATATTTAATAAAAATTAATTTAGAAATAAAAATATTTTATTAAAATATTATTTAGTTAAAAAATCTAATAATTTATTAAAATCGGCTTCTTAATTGAGTATTAACTAAGAATACTATTATTGATTTAAAACTCATTTACAAGGTAACAATAATGAAATGAATGTTTTAAATTCATAAATAAAATAATTCACATAATCATAGTGCTAAGGTCTTGTTACATAACCCCTTATAACACCCACATAATACCTATGGTTTTGATGTGTGGTGGTGATAGATTCTTGGGGTGGTTCAGATAACATCGCTCGGGTGGTAATGTTAATGATTCTTAACATCGCCCATGTGGAAATTTTAACAATTAAAGATCCACATGAGTGTGGTCCAGAGGGATGTCTAGTGATGCTACCTCCTTCACGAGCATAGAAAATGGGCTTTGTATGAAGAAATTATATTGTATGAATCCATCAATTCTTTTGTATGTGTATATTTGAATTTTTAAAGCATTTTATATATATTAATCATGTGATCACTTCTCAACAGCTATATTAGCAATGTTAATAATTATTATGGTTATTTTAAAATATATAAAAATAAAACCACGAATTTGAATATGTTTTATATAACCATTTTACATAATTAAACATTTAAATAGATTGAATGATATTTTCATTAATAAATGTGTGGGTTGTTATAATCTTCTCCCCTTAGAAATTTCACGCTAGAAATTTCTTCTCCCACAATAAAGTAGATGTGGGTATCTCTGCTTCACCGCTTCCTCTAATTCACATGCTACCTTTTCAAACTTGTGGTTTCACCACACAAACGTGATGAGGGGTATTGTCTTATTTAGTAGATGTTTTTTCATTATTATCTACGGTCTTCACTGGCTTCACATTATTGGATAGGTCATTTTCCAATGGTTCCACCTATGGATTGAGTACATGAGATGGGTCAATTATGTACTTCCTCAAGATTTATACATGAAATACATCATGTAGTTGAGATATGATTTTTGGGAATGCTAGTCGATAGGCCACTTCTCTACTACTATCAAGGACATAAAAAGGGATGATGTACGTTGGACTGAGATTTCTCTTCTTCCCAAATCACATGACTATCTTCTGTGGTGATATGGAGGGGAATATCATGCCTCTATCATGAAACTCTTGTTCTCATCGAGAATTATCAACATAGCACTTTTTTCAACTCTAAGCATATTTATTGTGATGTTGGATGGTCTTAACCTTCTCCACCATTTCCATGACCAATTCTGGATCTATGAGTTTTCTCTCCGCAACATCATCCCAACATGTCTGTGTTCTGCACCTCTTCCCATACAAGGCATCATAAGGATCCATTTGGATGATTGAGTGGAAACTATTATTGTAAGAGAAGTCCACCAGAGGAAGATCTTGATCTCATCCTCCAATAAATACCATTGAAAATTCCCTAAACATGTCCTCAAGTGTTTGGATTGTCTGCTCATATTGTCCATCAGTTTGAGGATGATAACTCATTATAAATATCAAAAGAGTATTATGAGAAAGTAGAATACTCTTCCTTAAAATAGAGGTGAATCTTCGATCTCGATCAGATTCAATCGATAGTGGTGCACCATGGAGCCTTAAAACATCTATAATGTATATCTATGAAAGTTTATCCAATGATAAATCCTATAAAAATTCAATGATGTGTGCAACAACTGTATGATGATCCTCAACAACCCAAATTGCATTACTTCCTTTGGATTTGTTCAGAAGTCTGATGGTAATTCCCATTGTGATTTTCTCCCATTTCCATGATGGTATGGGTAATTTTTGCATCATTCCCTATAATTCTTCCTCTCAACCTTCATTTGGTGACATACCGGGAACATTGATGTATACTAAGCGATCTCATAATTCATGTTATCCCACCAATAATTCCCTCCGAGATCTTGATTATTATTTTCTATTCATTAGTGAGTAGATAAATTTGAACAATTAGCATCATCCAAAAGTTAATTCTTTGACTCCGGATTTTATGGAACGCATAGTCTTGTCACAAATCTAAAAATTCCTTCTTTGTTAACATTGAACTCTGATGATACCCCTTTTATGATATTTTCCTCGTTCATTTGAATTCCAACATCATCCTTTTGAGAAAAAATTAACTTATCCAAAATATGTGGTTGAGAAAATTTTGTGAACGGATTGATTAGGTTCCGTTATTTATGATTCCCAAGTTCATATTACTCAAGTATAAGAATATTGGTTCCGTTTCAATGGTCATTAATGATAGAATTTTTGGGTCCTTTCTACATATATCATCCTCCACCTTGTTCTCTTTCCAAGGTTGGTAATGGATTGAGTAGTGATAGTCATTGATTAGCTCTAACCATATTCATCGGTGCATGTTCAACTATTTTTTTGTGAATATATACTTGAGGCTTCTGTGATCCATATATATTTCACACATCCACCCAAAGAGGTAATGTCGCAAAATTTTCCAAGTGAATATTATCTCATCAAAATCGATGTCTTTAATTGGACAATTTTTCTCATGAAAATTCAATGTCCATGAATCATATGCAATGAATTTATCATTTTGCATCAACACACAACTCAGGCTCTTCTTCAAAGCATCCCTAAATACGACAAAAAAATCTCCACTTGTGGGTAGTGTTATAACGAGTGCAGTTATAAGCCTCAATTTCAACTATTTTAATCCCTTTTCACATCCATTAGACCTAGAAAATATTACTGCCTTCCGAGTAAGCTTGGTAAGAGGGTTGAAAAAATGTGTGAAATTTCTCACAAATTGGCGATAATATCTAGTTATCTCCTAGAATATATTGATATCTATTACCGATGATGGAATCAGTCCTCCCTCAATTGAAGATGTCTTAAAGGGGTGAAAATATAACCCATTTTTTGTGATGATATGACCCAAAATTGATACATCCTTCAACCAAAACTGAAACATGTTGTAATTTTCAGAGAGATTCTTCTTTTGCAAGGTCTATGGTTCAATGCGTGGATAATTCTCATGATCCTCCTTAGTATTATATTATATTATATTTTCTTCTATAAATAATTCCAAAAATTTGCCTAGATAATCTATAAAGTCAATATTCAACAATTCCATGAAGATTTCTAGGGTGTTAGTGAGCCCAAAAGGCATTACTATGAATTCATAGTGCATGTATCTTGTATGAAATGATGTCTTGGAGATATCCTCCTTATTCACCCTTATATGATAATAACCTAACCACAAATCTACCTTGGTGAAGTATTGGGATCCACGTATAAGATCGAACAAGTTGTAAATTAGTGGTAGAGGATACCGGTTATTTATCCTGATTTTATAGATCTCATAATAATAAGTGAAAAGGTGCATTGATCCATCCTTCTTTTTGAGGAAGAGAACTACTGGACCCCATGGTGATGCACTTACACATATAAATTCATTATCTATATTCTCTTATAGTTTTTTTCCGCTCCTCAAGCTCTAAAACATCCATTCTATACCGATTCTTGGATATTGTCAATGCCCTAATTATAAAATCAATGGAGAATTCGAAATCTCTTCTAGGATGAAGACCAAGAAATGCCTTGGGAAACACTTCAGTGAATTCCCTCACAATAGGCATGTCTTCAAGGATTATTGATTCCAAAGAATCAATCTTCTGGGAATGATATGTGTTCTCATAGGGAAGTAATATCCAAGTCTGAGATAAGGGTGCTAATGAATACTCATCCTCTTCCTTGAACAATTATAGAATTGGGATTTGATACACCAAATGTATATTGATTTCCCTCTCACTACAATTTATATTGGATCTATATTACTAATGACAATCCATTACAAGTATTTATTCAAATTCCACCAGTGGGAGTATGACGAGGTTCACTTGGAAGTTCAATACAAAAATTATGACAATGTATGATTTATATTCATGGGATGCAGTTATTTCCCCATTTATTGTTCTCACTGACAAAATTATGTACATAATTTTTTATACTGTTGGGATTGTTCTACTAATCATTCAGTATATAAAATAACATATAGAACCAAAATCAAAAAGTAAATTCTCTATTAATGAATGAATTACTAGCGTATCATTCACCACCTCATTGTCGGGGATCACTTCTGTAGTAGTGATGGGAAAATCTATCCATTACTTCCATAGAATTTTTTGGCTTCCTCCAAAAACCCTTGGAATGGGTCACTGGTTTGTAAAGTATAATGGTTCATTGATGTTGAAGCAATGAACAATTTTTTGAGGTTCGAACAGTGCATTCATCTCCTATGTTGTACTTATGGGATTTTATTCTTGGTAGTTAATAGAGTGGTTCCCTTATCTTTCACACCTAACACATCCTCATCCACTCTAGGCTATTTATGGGGTGCTTCTTTCCACACCTATGGAAAGTGGGGTGATGGATTTTCCTAGCATCATTGGATTTATCCATAGGACCACAATAATTAATGTCAAACATACTCTTCTTATCCCTGTTATACCCCTGAGATTCATCCATCTCCTTTTCAGCCTTGAGAGCACATCAGACTATTTCCTCCAAGCCCTCAAATCCAAGGATCAATAAGGCTATTTGTAGCCAAATTTTTATCCCACTAAAGTAGTTTTCAACCTTTCATTCAGGGGTAACAACAAAGATGAAGGAAAATTAGGAAATCATGGTGATTTTATCATCTTAAACTCTGATGGATTCGTCCTCTTTTTTCATGAGGGAAAGCATGTCCCTTTTTATATTAAAATAGTGGGTGTGTGGAAAATATTTATCAAATAATATTTTCCAAAAATCCTTCCATTCTAATGCCACAATCTCTTCCTCAAATGGTATTTTTTACCAATGTCCACCATTGATCAGATTTTCCCTCAATAAAATAAGCTACAAGAAGTACCTTATGTTGTTTAGAACATTTAAGGATATAAAAGATATTATCAATAAAGATGATCCATTGTTTAGTGATTGAGGAATCATATGATCCATTCAAATTAGGATGCCTTTGTCTAATGATGTTCCCGATTACGGCTTGTTAATTCTTAGGGGGAGGGGCATTGAACATTCTTTTAGACCCATGTTTTTATTGAAAACATTATTTAACATATAGAGTATCATGACAATGTTGGTGATTCCCGCTCCCATCAAATTTGGCATATAATTAGAACAATAATCACATTGATCTTAGAATCGGTTGTCAGATGGATTCCACCTATTACGGGACATTGGCTGGAATAAATGAAATGTTAAGGGTTATAAACAAAGGGTAATCCAAAGAAAAAAATGGATGAATTATATAATACTTTATTTCCTTAACTAATGAATTTATAGTCATCAATCTATGTCATACATGATCAACTTCCAAACATATATTATTAAGGGAATTTTATTGTTCCTTAAATAATGGTTCCCAAAATTATTATGAATTTACCAAAGAATATCTCCCGTGAGAGTTTTAACCAAGATTTTATCAAGGTCCATTGATGTGCACTAGTTCCGGTTCAAGTCATGATCAAAGAAGTATTTTTGGGTTTTACCCCTAGATACATCTGTTCTAGAGCCACCTCCACCAGCTCGTATCCTAACAGATGTGTATTTTCATGATAAACCAATCACTCATAACTCACCAAAATCTAGGGATGTTTTTATTATACTTAGTATTATACCTAAGGAATTCACCAGGGTATTCTAATCATAATCAAAAAATATCTAAACCACCCTCTGATACTAACTATAAAAACATGATCTTTATTTCACACTAAGTGACAATTTATTATATAAAATATCCACATTATATAACATTAAATATCTATAGGTCTAGATAATTTGGCTCTTAATAACATTAAATAACAACTTAAAACATGAAATACACTTATTTTTTAATACTTCTTTTACATGACCACACACATTCCTTCATTCTTAGCATTGTATGGGATAACTAGAGGACATGCATTAGAAATGGGTGAGCTATAAATCCCAGTAAGGGAGTAAACAGGGAATAACATGATGTATAGAATACATGTTTGGTAATAGGTATATCAATGTTGCATAAAAGAAACATGAAAATAAATTCATGATATAAAATGATTATCATTACATGGAAATGTGGGAACAACATTTAACATGATATTAGCATGATCCTAAGATCATTGTACATGGAGAATGAGTAAACACTCATTTAAATTGAATTATCATGAGTAAACCATCATTGAATTGGACGTTTCATGATACTAATCATTACCCGATGCATTGAAGTGCTATCAGGGTGTACCCTTCTTAATCATTTCATATCAATTATAAGAGTTCCACATGGATCAGATAACATGGATTCATTAAACATCATCATTTATTACATGATAAAGGAATTTGGAATTACTACATGAAACTATATTATCAATTAGTAAAAGTGCATAAAATTGAATACCATTGATAGGGAAATGGGCATGATATTCACTACACAATGACATTGTCTAGGAAAATAGCAGTGCAATTTCAGCAGCATAATGACATGACATAAGAAGTCATTAAAATGGTTTAGGATAGAGAAATGTGTGTATCATCATAGATATATTAAATGGAAATTAATGGGGACACATAGATATATTTCCTAACATATAAAATAGAATTTATATTCATAATACAAAATAATTTGTTCAGATTAAAAAAGAAGAGTGAAATTCCTAATGAAATTTTGGCATGGTAACTGGTGTAAATGTGAGGCATTGATGAGAGAAAAAAATGTATAGCATCATTAAAAATTATTGAGGTAATTATGGGGGAGTTTCGAAATAATATCCCAACATTTTTAATTTAAAATAAATAGAATAAAAACATAATGGATTTTGAAAAAAAAATGAGACAGGAAGAAATCCATTACTTGGAAGTGTAATCCAAATGCTTGAGAGAGGCTTGATAGAGGTTTATTGAGAGATTGGGGAAACTAGAGAGGATTCAAGATAGTTTAGTTCATATTAGGGAAGTGATCCAATTGGGTTTTAGTGAAAGGTAGTTGGTGCATGGATGGGTTTATTTATGAAAAAGGTTGGAGTTCATAATTATTTAGGTTTTGGACACCACAAATTGAACTAATCAAACTACAAACCAAACCATGGTTTTTCATATTATTTTTTCATAGGGGAGTGGAAAATGTTTTTATTATTACAATTAATGAAGATATTAAAATATTAGGATTTCTTATGTGTAGGTAAGACAAACTCTTAAGATAAACATTTTAAAATATAAAAAGTTTTATAAAACTTTGAGGTTCCACTAAGGCACCATAAAATTCATCAAACAAATCTAAAATCACATTATATTATTGTTAATATATATATATATATATAAATGATCTATTTTAGAATATCTTATTCAATCACTATTGGATTATTACGATAACAGAAAACACATTATATATTTAAAAGGTATTTAATTTTGACCCTAAAATTCGACTGTCTTAGAAAATTATGAAAAATTCACCATTGGAAAATTTTGACATTCTGATTCAAAAAATAATATAAATTTTACATAAATAATTTTCAAAATATATTCTTTTTCACTTTTGATGTAAAAACAAATAATTATTTAAAATTCATGGGTTTTGAAAAAAACAATTTTTAAAGCTAAATAAAAATTAAAATTTTCTTGATAAAAATAATACGGTATATTATATTTAATAAATACTTATTTAGTAATAATAATATTTTATTAAAGTATTATTTCATTCCAAAAATCCATTAAATCACCAAAATAGATTTCGTAATTTCCTATTCACTTAAAATTATATTTATGTTTTAAAACCCATTTATACTGTAATAGTAATGAAATGAATGTATATTATTTATAAAAAATAAATCATAAAAACATAGTGATAGGTTGTTGTTTCATAAAACCTTATAACACACTCATATGACCTGAGGGTAATTTTTGGATAGTGACAGGCTCTTAGGGTGGCTTAGATAACCTCCATCTAGTGGTAATCTCTATCAACTTCCACTTCTCCTGTAGGTGGTTCTATTCATGCTTAATATGTTGAAGATCATGTTGGGTTTGGTCAAGAGTGAAGCTAGGTGATTCTACCTAATTTTTTGAGATCCTAAAAATGAGATTCCTATCTAAAAAACCTACTATATGAGGCCATCTCATCCTTGTTATGATTAATTTGGATTGGTTAAAGCCCTATATGTATACTAATCATGTGATCCCAACTCAATATCAATATTTGAAATGATAAAAAATCATAACAGTTTTTAAAAATCAAAAAAAATAAAACTAATTAAGTTCATATGTTTTATATAACCCTTTTACATAATAAGACATTTAAATAGATGAAGATGAATTTTCATTAATACATGATTGGGTCATTACAGATTAATCCTGATTACTTTCCTATATCTGCATAAATGATTTCTCATCCCAATCATATTTCAAACATTAATTGAGATCAATTTATTATAAACCATATTTAACAAATATATATATGTGAACATCATGTATCTTTTGAAAAAATTTGTTCTTGATATAGACACTCCTGGACTTATATCATCCAAAAGGAATCTATATATTCATTTTTCATTTGTAGAAAGAGACACGTTGAATATTACATCAGTATAGTGACTTGGAAATAATTATTATTCTCATTCCTATAAGAATTTTTTTATAATTTATTCATTTTTTGTATGAGTATTATAATGAAATTTTTTCTCCAACATAATGAAATTTATTTCTTACTTTAAAATTATTGACTTATTTCATCAATAGACTAAGATGATAACTCCACATAATTAATATTCAAAATATATTGATTTAAAAAAAATTGTAATTGATTATTATTCTATTATATTTAAAATAAAATCCTTTATGTGATGATTATCATGCTTTGAATTCAAATATTAAAGACATTTATTAAATTATATCTTACAAAAGCAGCAGTGTATTTTAAAAATATTATCATAACTATATATAAGTATAAGGACCTATCCTTAACAATTACATAATATTGAGTTAAATCAATAATGATCATTGAGAAACTTTTCGTGTTTTGAGTTTTAGAGAATTAGGCTATAACTAGTACATATTTTCTTGAATATTACATGTAGACACTACAACTCATTATTATATTTTTTCATTAAATATAAACGCTTAAAAAAATTTCTACTTCCATGTTTTATACATCATGACCTTTCCTTGATCTCAACCTTGTCCCTATTCCACTTCATGTCCTATGATAAAAATTTCAAAAACTTTTTGTTGGAAAAAACCTTAGTAATGGATACACAATGAAGGAAAAATATTATTTTTTCAAAACAACATGTAAACCACGAATAATTTATCATAAGTAATAATTTACACATTTACGAAGAAGTGAATACTCTTATCTGAATAAAAGACCAGTGATTACCGTTTTTTAACCAAAATATTACCATAAATTACAGTGAAAGCCCACAATACATATATTTTTATATTGGGACAAAAACATACTTAAATGAAATAACCATACAGTCGACTTCCACACATATCACAAATTGTAATAGCCATACATCCGAATTTTATACCGAATGAATTGGAGGTTATTATGTAAACACTCGTCCTTGTTTATCACGACACCACCCATCATTTGGTTTATCATGTAACCGCCTATTAAATGTTCAAGTGCCATTATAAATCATAATACCCAAAAATTCATGATGAAAAAATGACATTTTCACATTTCTCCCACAAAATATCATTTCACTATATTGATGTAATCAATGTTTTATCAAAACCATTTTCAAAACCATTTAAAAAATTTAATAAAGATATTTTTTAATTAAAGTGTTTCATACAAATTTGAAAAATTTAAATGTATTAAAATTTTAAAACATTAATATCCATATAAATAAATACATAAAACCATTTTTAAAAAATTGTCATTAATGGGAAATATTTGGAATAAAAAATATTTAAAACAATATTTTAGATAAGGAGTTATTAACCAAATGACATATGCATGAATAAAAATAATTGAGAGATAAAATTTAATCAAAACATTATAATATAATGAGCATAAAGGGATTCATGAAGTAATATTTAAAAGGACAATATATACAAAATATAAATTTCAATTATTGCATAACAACAAATGAAGTCTCAGTGGAATGAAATTTGATACGAAATCCCTTATAAAGATGGTATGCGTAGATTAATGATAAATAAATTACATAGTGATGTGTGAAAATTATAAATAAATTCAATATGATTGGATATTTAGTGTAAAGAAATCAAAGGGAATTCACACATATTCATAGAATGACATAATCAACAATTAGAAGTTTAACCCAAAGAATTGAAATTGGGTATTGAAGCTCCCTTACAGAAATTCGACAGCCTAAAGATGTCACATTAAAATTATGAAAATGATTTTATGAGAGAAAAAAGGTGTATCTCATCACATGGATGTAAAATTTACAGCAATAAGTATATAGAAGAACATATTCCAACATAATAAGTTGTATATTAAAATACATAACAAAAAAATATCTTTTAAAAAGAGGAGGGTGAAATGTTCCCTAACAAATTTGCTAACATAAAAAACATAAAACACATGAAAGATGGATCATATGATAAAGATGAAAATACAAATAAATGAAATTATATTACATAAATAGTACAATCATTTGGAGTAAATATACCATATAAATTAAATAGTGAAAAATATAGCATGAATCTCACAGGAATAAGAAGTGAGAATTAAACCCTTTACCAAATTGTAATCAATTGAATCGTATGTACAAAAGTTAATTACTACCAAATGAATAACATTATAACATGAATATAAATAGAATAATGATAATATATATCAAATTTTAGTACACAATACACAACATGCAATAAATAAGTGGAGAACAATGGAAATCTCATGGAATTAAAAGTGAGATATGAAACCCCTTACCTCATGTACGACATGTGTTGTTTGTTCCTTGTTCTTCCTAAATAATAAAATTAATTTAATGTATACTTTCATTAGAACCTATTAATTTTTATTATTTCTCTTATATCACTTACTACCTTGTTATAATAGTTAGTTAATAATTCGTGTTCATATTGGACATTTTGTCTATGTTTGGACCTTGAGTAAAAAAATGAAGTTGTTATAATTACAAATTTTCCATGTGGTCAAAATTATGTTATCTATAGAATAATATTATTTATTTTAATATCATATATATCATACATATCCATAAAATATAACTATTTTTAATAGTACATAATATTTAGAGATAAGAAATGAAATGCACCGTTCATGGAGACAGTAAGTTGTACGTATGCATGAACACTACATTCATTTCATTTTCAAATTTAATGTAAAGATAAAATAATGATACTTAGTTATATTATAATTATATTATAATATCATAATATATATATATATATGTTACTAGATTTCATAATTCCATCCTTTATACATTCCATGTATTTCATTAATGAATCATATCACCTTGAGGGGGTGGTAGTCCGCACTTCCTCAAATTTAATTATCTTGTTTACACATATTGAAAAGCATAACATTATGTTTGTAAAATAAAAAATCACATAATAATAGAGTGAAAATAAACATAATATATATCATATAAAAATACAGTGCCATCATAATTCCACCATGAGAGGTTGTAGGAGAAGATTGAACAATCATCGTTTCATGAGGCAGTAGTTCACCGTCCACAGAAACAGTGTGTTCTTTACCCGTTAGATAGAGGTGTGTAAAAGTGTAGTTTGAATAAATCTCATAAAAACTTCCTAGTATATATATGTTACTATTTATTATATAATAAATGAATAAAAAGTTGTTCGGGGGTTGGAAGAGTAAGATAAATGAAAAGAACTTATGAGAAGATATCGCTTATAAATCAGGTAACTCACATTGGTTTGAACCAAATCTATTTCTTGAAGTTCCTTATAGCTAAGTCAAAGATTATGGGTGGATTAGAGGGAATTTGGGAGCTTAATTGGGAAATGTTTGGATGAGCCAAGAGGCTTGACAGGTTTGAGTAATGGGATAGAGGTGAAGCCTTTTTATAGGGGGGATCTTTGTGAATGTTTGAAAATAATATTTTATTATATAATGATATTTGGTTTATAAAGGTCCAAATATCATTAAATATGAAAATAAGATGACTCATGTTAAGAATAAAATCATCAAATAAGAATTGGGTAGTTTTAGATATTGTTTTCATTTTTATAATCTTATTTATTTAAATCATTCATTAATGAGGTAAATAATGGATCATTATTGTGTCTTATAAAATTTTATTTTTATTTGATTTCTATAAATTTTAAAAAATACCATGATGTAGGAAATTTTTTTTTAGACTTCAAAATAATATTTATAGTTGAAGAGAAAACCTATATAACCCCATGTAAAAAATGATTAACTAAAAGATATATGTTTATCTCATTTTTGTCTTAACATTAAATTAATTAATATAATATGTCACTATTACTCTTAAGTGGCTTCATGGGGTCCTAAAATAGACCCACGGATTCCCATGTTCGTAAATATATCATCAAATAGGATTAATACACATGTTAGGTTAATTTAATATTATTATGATATTATTTTTACATTGAATTACCTTATTTATCTTTAATCGTGGTAAATAAATGTAAAAAGTTACAATTCACCAAATATTATATTCATCTTATTAAACCACATTTTATATAATGATAATAACCTTGTATGGTTTGTTTTTTAAATTCAGTTCACACAAGTGGTAAAATTTCATTTAAATGAAAAATTCATTTTTTAACTACTACTTACTGTTTTCACTATTCATAAATTTGATATTTTTTTAGAAATATACAAAAAATTCAGCCTATTTTATATTTGGAATTTCAAATTAAAAATTGATGTCTATTTTACCAAATTAAAAACATATACGTTTCATTATTTAATTTATAATTAATTACCGTTGTAAAAACGGATGTTTTTATGAAATAATAACTATAAAAAGATTGACACTTTTTAGGACCAATTTCAAAGAGAAATTTCATCCAATGACCAAAATTTTATGAAATTGTAAACATATAATATAATTACATTTTAAAAACAATTTTAAAGAAAATATAACAATATATAAAAATTATATTAAAGGGAAATTTTGAATTAAAATACATTATTTTTCCATAATTCATTAAAAAAATAATTTTATCAGAAAAATAATGAAAAATCATCAAATGTAAATTTCTATTGCCTGGATTCTAAATAAGAATTTTATTTTGTCAAATAGAATATATAAAAAGTGGCTGAAAATAGATTTAAAGAGGTTCCACCATTAAAAGGCATTAAATCGACCTTTTAAAAAATATTATAGTATTTTTACTGAAAATAAGATTCAATAACATTTTAAGACTCTAACTATTATTTGAAAAATGTGAAAACATTTAACAAACATGTATAATAATATTTTGTTATTTCTATTCATTCCCATCATTATAATGTCCAGGCTTTAACTAGCCTTTAAAATAATAATATGGTATTATTTTCTAGCATGACTAGGCATGGTGTGAAAAATAAGACTTTGGAGAAAACCATCATTGCGTGTCAGGTGCACCATTGAATATAGAATCAACTTTAATATAAAATTAATTATTAATTCATAAAATATTAATAAAAATGAAAATTTCATATATTTGTTTTCTAAGGATGTTACATCCTTCACCCTTTTTGGAAATTTCATCCTCACAATATTAAAATTGGGCTTGAAAACATCATTAAAATTCCCACATCGGAAAAAGAGTCAATAAATATATCAATTTAAAAAAAACAAAGATAAATACAAAGGTAAGAAGAGATAGCCAATATTAGGATTCCATGTGGGAAAACATGGATATAGAAAAGAAACAGAGCATCAAGGTTGGATGGAGAGTGGTGGAAAACATGATTAAGAGATAGTTAACCACCAGAAAATCACAATCTTGTGATTGGTTAAACAGTCATCGATTCCCAAGTTGGAAAAGTTAATGGATTTTTTTTATGTTACTTATCCTAAATTCAAATAATTTGTTTATGAGCTTAACTAAAAACATTTTGACACATTCTTATATGTCAGGTATATTTTCATCCTTTATAAAATTTCTACCACAAACGCATCTTTTCATCAAATGATGACTATTAAGATTGACTTTCTCGCATTAAAATCACTAGAATAAACATCTAGAGTATCAGATAATCCAAAGAAGAGTAATTGTACATTTACCATGTCCTAAGGCATCAACTATAACCAAAAATTTTAGTACAATATCAGATAATCCCCCAAAAAGGAAAATACATTATAAAAAGAAATACTACTCTTTATCCTCAAAATTCGACAAACAATACACAATGTTCCGTAAACTCTATTCAATAATAAAATGTTCTTAAAATTATTCATATTAAACAAAACTAGTATTGTAACAAAAAACATAGAAGTATTTACTCACGTAGTCTTCCACATTAAATATTAACATGTATCGCCAAATAAAATTGACTACTCTTAATGCTTAATTCTGATGTGTAATTAAACTAATCTTTTATTCTCTATGATAGCTTAATACTTGGAATATATAACACAATGTTAAATTAATATTTATTCATAAAATCATCTAACTAAAAATAATTTCTTATACTAACCAAGGACATCACGTAGTCAAGTGGTTGGCGATAAATCTGAGTCACACATCGGATGTGGGTTCGATTCTTACATCTTTGGCCAATGTGACGGGTTTCCACATGGTCTACATGATTTCATTTTTCAAAAACTATATAATTTTATAACATTCCCAAAAAAGAGATAAATTCATCATGAAAACATAACACATTTTAACGACAAATGATATCTAATAACATTTATTTTGCATCCCAAATTGTAATAACTTATAATTTCCACATATTCATGGATCATATCAACCCAAATGGGTCTTTATAACATTATCTACAAAAGAAAAGAAAATTATTCATTGAATAAAATTTTAACATATCAAAATTTAGGGTTACACATAATAGAAAATGTTTCCAAACTAATCCGATCATTAATACATTAAAACATATCATTATCTTTAACTCAACATTTCCTAAAATGTGAACTTCTTAATCATTTAACATCATTCCTAATCATTTATCCTTATTTTTCAATATTATTCTTTAATAATTAATTCCTACAAACCAAATCAAGCATAGTTTCCAATGATTTGAGTAATTTCAAAGCATAAGCTATGTAATAATCCATAGCTTTAATAGGTCATTTTTAGTTTCCTCATCATCAATTGGAATGTGATTAGAATTCAGTAAATGTATATTTTTATGATCATACTGATCCATTTCCCAAAAATTCTTCATAGGAAATTTATTTGTGTAGTGACCATGCACACCACATTTAAAACCTACAATTAACCCCTAAAAAGAACATCTTTTTTTCCTGGAGTCAACTAGATGATTTTTTATGGAAAGTTCTTGATTTATGACCGTAATTACCACATTTGAAACGTCTTCTCATCCCATTAATTCATTTTCCTTATTGTTTATTTCTAAATATTTGATTAATTGATTATTGAATATAAATAATATCATGATTTTTAATTGATCTTCCATAGGTTTTTTTCACGCATATACAATGCCTTAAAAAATATAACCAAGGTTTAGGTTGTCAATCACGACTTTATATGATTGGTTAAGAATTTCCTCAATAATTTTTATTACAACTCCCATTTCATTTAGTTTCTCTTTCATAAAACCATCACAATTTTCATCACATCCCCTGATACTTTAGTGCCTGGTAAATCCAGCTATTTACAAAAACCAAAATATTCAGTGTGAGTATATCATGAAAATCATCATATAATATCTTATGAAGAGGGTAAATACTAAGATATACTTATTCTTGTTTTCCTAAAGTCATTCACATTATCTAAAACAACGTTGACTCTTTCTAAAATCTTAACCATTATGGTTATGTCAGTTATTCTTAATGTACACCGTAACCTCTAAAGTTTTCTAAACTAATCTCTGATACCAACTATAAGGCCCCTACCTTAAACATTACATAATCATGAGTTAAATCAAGAATTAAAATTGTGGATTCTTTCAGCTTTAGAGTTTTAGATAATTAGGTCACAACTATGAAATATCAGCTTGAATATTACATATAGAAACTATTAATCAGTTTCCATTTATTTTTAAAATATAAACTATTAAAAAACATGTCGAGCCCCATGTTTTAGACATCATGACTTTTCCTTGATCCCATCCTTCTCCCTATTCCACTTCATGTCTAGAGAAAAAAATAAAAAAATTGGAATGATCTAAAATCTCATTAAGGGATACACCATGAAGGAAAACTATTAGTTTTTGAAAAACAACAAGTAAATCAATAATACTTTATTATAAGTAATACTTTTCACCATTATGATTTAGTAATACTCTTCTCTGAATAAAAGTTCATTGCTTTCCATTTATAACCAAATGATTACCATAAAACCCCTAGAAATAACACGTAAAGTATATAGGTAACATGGGACATAATCATACATAAATGGAATAACCATATGGTATACTTCCACACATATAACTAAATACAATAGCCATAAGGCCTACTTCCAAACCCAATGAATTGGTGGTTATAACGTAACCACCCGTCCTAGTTTATCCCAACAACACCAATTATCCGGTTTATCACGTATCCACTTGTTAAATATCCATGAACCATTATAATTTATAACACATAAAAAAATCTTGATTCAAAGATAAAATTTCTACATTTAAATCACATAATATAATTTCAAGATATTGATGTAATCAATGCTTAATCAAAACCATTTCCGAAAACATTTAAAAAATTTAAAAAATATATCTTTGAATCAAATTGTCCCATACCACTCTGATACATTTAAAGGTATTAAAATTTTTAAACATTAATATCCATATCAATAAATCGTTAAACCCATTTTGAAAACAAGGAAATTAGTGAGAAATATTTAGAAGAACAAATCTTTAAAACAATATTTTAGTTAAGGGGTTCTTAACCAAATGTTCTATGCTTGAATACAAATGATTGTGGAATAAAATTAAATCAAACATTATAATATACTTATAATAAATAGATTCATGATATAATATTCCAAAGGATAGCATATACACCATACAAAATTAAATTGATGCATAACAACAATTAAGTCTCAATGGATTATTATTTGAGATGAAATCCCTTAAAATGATGGTATCCTTAGATTAAGGGCAAATCAATTACATAATTATGTGTGAAAAATATAAATACAGTCAATATGATATGATATTCAGTGTAAAACAGTCATATGTCATTCAAAAATATTCATAACATGACATAATCATCAGGTAGAAGTTTAACCCAATGAATTAAAATTGGGTTAACAAGTTCACTTATTGTAATTCGACAGCCTAATAGTGTACCATTGAAATTTTAAAAATGCGTTGATGAGATAAAAATGGGTATCTCATCACATAGAAATAAAATTTACAGCAATAAGGATATCTAAGAGCATATCCCAACATATGAAGTTTCAAATGGAAATACATAATAAAAAAGATATCTTTTAAAAAGATGAGGGTGAAAAGTTCCCTTACCGATTTGGTAGTTTACAAAACACACTACACAAGAAAGAAGGATCATATGAAAAAGATATAAATTACCATAAAAAAATTACATTACCCAGAGAGTAAATTTATGGGATTTATATACACAACACATTATAAATAGTGACAAATATATCATGAATCTCACGGGAATAAGAAGTGAAATGAAAACCCCTTAAAACAATGTATTTAATTGAGTCGTATATAAAAAAGTTAATAACCCCAAAATTAATCACATGATATCATAAATATAAATATAATAATGATATTATATATCAAATTATAGTACACAATACACCACATCCAATAAATAGGCAGCGAACAATGGAAATCTCATGGAATTAAAAGTGAGATAGGAAACCCATTCCCTCGTGTCAGGCATTACTCTTTTGTTCCTTCGCTTCATGAATAATAAAATTAGGTTAATTTATACTTGAATAAGATATTTTTTCAAGGTTATTATTAAATTTCTTTCACTTATTTACATTCCATGAAAATTAGTTAAGAATTTGAGTTCGTATTGGACATTTTGTCGATGTTCAGAACTTGAGTCAAAAATAAACTTGTAAAAATTACAAATTGTCCATGTGGTAAGAATTCCATTATCTGCAGAATAATATTCATGATGTAGATATTATTTATATAATATATATACATTTTATATATGTATTTATAATATTACATAACATTTGGATATAAGATATGAAATACATCGTTCCTGTAGATGGTAAGCCGTACGTACGCATGAACACTACATTCATTTCTATTTCATATATAATAGAATGGGAACATAATGATACATAGTTATATTATAATTCTATTATAATATGATAAGATATATATATGTTATATAATTTTATTACTCCATCAGTTATACGTTCCATTTATGTCATGAATGAATCATATCACCTCGAGGGGATGTAGTCTACATTTCCTAAAATGAAATTATCATGTTTAAACATATTAGAAAGCATTAAGGTATTTTTGTAAAATAAAAAATCACATAAGAATGGAGAAAATATAAACATAATATATATCATATTTATAAATAGTTCCATTATTTTTTCCTCCATGAGACGTTGAAAAAGAATATTGAACAATCATCATTTCGTGAGGTAGTAGTTCACCGTCCACAGAAATAGTATGTTGTTCACCCATTAGATGTAGGGGTGTGGATGTGTATGTCTAAATATTCTAATAACAAAATCATATTATTTTTTGGATATTGGAGTTTTTATAATATAGAGTAATTAGAAGAGTTCAGGGGGTCGGAGAAGTCAAATAAAATAAAATAACATAAGAGAAGACGTTGCCATTAAATTGGGTAACTCCATTTGGATGTAACCAAAAGGATTTCATGAAGTGCCTTCTGTATAAGGAAAGGCTTCTAAGTGAAAGATATGGATGTAGGGAGATTAATTGGGAAGAGTTAGGATGATCCATGGAGCTTGAGAGGTGTGAGTAATGGGTTAGAGTTGATGGCTTTTTGTAAGAGGGAGGAGGGGATATTAAAGAATGTTTGAAAATATTTTTAAAATATATAACGATATTCTATTTCAAAATGTCCAAAACTCATTAAAGACGAATATAAGAAGACTCATATTCGAAATAAATTCATCAAATAAAAATTTTACTTGTTTTTTATAATGGTTTTATTTTTATAATCTAATTTAATTAAATCATTTATTAATGAGGTAAACACTACATCATTATTGGGAAATAAATAATTGTATTAATTTGATGTCTAAATATTATAAAAAAATATAATTATGTATGAAATATTCTAATATTTTAAATTAATATTTATAGTCATAGAGATTACTTATATAACACCATGTAAATATTAATTTACTAAAATATATATGTTTATATCATTTTTGACTTTACATTAAATTAATTAATATAATGTATCATTATCACTCTTAAGTGTCTCCATGGGGTCCCAAAATTGACCCAAGGATTACCATGGTTGGAAATGTATCATCCAATAAGATTATGATACATTTTAGGGAAATTTAATATTATTATAATATTATTTTTACTTGTAATTACCCAATTTACCATTCACCGTAGTAAATAAAAGTAAAAAGTTTCAATTCAGCAAAAATTATTGTCATCTTCTTGAACCACATTTTACCTATTTATAACAAACACGTATGTAGTATTTTTTAAATTCCATTCATAGAAGCAGTAAAATTTCAATTAAATGAATTAGTTGGTTTTTTAACTACTACTCAGTGTTTTCACTATTCATAAAAAAATTGATGTTTTTCAAAAAATAACAAAAATTTAGCCTAATAAATATTTGATTTTTTGAATTCAAAATTGAGGTTTATTTTACCGAATTAAATAAATATATTTTTCATTAATTAATTTAAAATTAATCTCCATTGTCAAAACAAAAATCGTGTTTTTAATAAATAATAACTATAAAAAGATTGGCACTTGTTTGTATTCATTTTGAAGGTAAAATTACTACCAATGTCCAAAATTTAATTAAATGGTAAAAATATAATCTAATTACACATTAAATAAAATTAAAAAGGTATTATAGCAATATAATTAAATTAGATTAAAAAGTAGTTTTGAATTAAAATACTGTATTTTTCACTTATTCATTAAAAAGCATTTATCGGAATAATACTATAAATTTTCCCAATGTAAATATTGATGTCTCGATTCTAAAGAAAAAATTTATTTTTTAAATTATATTATATAAAAATTACCAAAAAAAGATTTAAATAGTGTTCTCCATAAAAAGGTGGAAAATTGTCTTTTTAAAGGATATTAGAGTATTTATGCTGAAAACTAGATTCATTCACATTTTAGGCCTCTATAATTTATTGGATAAATGTAAAAACATTTAACAAACATGTATAATAATATTTTTGGTAGTTATTTTCATTCATGCCATTACAACGGAAAGACATCAACTACCATTTAAAAAAAATATTAATATTTTCTAGTATGACTCAGCATTGTGTGAAACATTTGACAATAGAGAATCCCATTTTTGCGTGTCACTTACGCCATTGAATATATCTTCTCCTTTTAGAAAAAATTAATTTTTAATTCATAAATACAAATATATATGAAAGTGTCAAATTCATTATTTTCCTAGGATGTTATAGAATGTCATGGTCTATAATTCGCTATAAAATGTTTTTTATTTGGTTTTCATATAATGAGACCATTTATAATAATTTTATACCAATAATGTCAAATATGAATTTCTCATAGTTATGATGAAATATATAATTCCAATCCATCATAATGATAATAAATGCAAGGTTCCTATAGAAACTATTCCATGGGTTGTTAGACTATTGTAACCCAAGTATAATATGATAAATAAATTCCCCCAACTATTATGTTCACATTATTAATTTATAGATAGATACAGTAAAATTAACAGGATCACATAAATTGAATAAAACTACATACTTCAATGATTTATGTACAAATAAGGGTTTCAATTCATGGAATCTGACAACTAGTATTCTAAAAGGTATTTGAAATAAATCATTATTGTATATCATATTTCACAATATATATATTCATTCTTCCAAAAATATTTTTCCAAATCCATAGTCATTCGAACAAAAAATAAATATGATCAAATTGTATTGATGTGTAGCTCTATAAAAAACATTTAACTTTTGTTACCAACCAAATTTAAAATCCAATTTCATATAATCAAATCCAAATAAACTTATTATTAATTAATATGAATACCTAAAATTTAAAAACTAAGAATCAAATAAAGTAAAAAACCCTCAAAATAGTAATCATAGAGAAACATGTATCTAATCAACACATTTCATGATAATGTATAAGAATAGAAATTAGGGCAAAATACAACTCAAATTCCCTCAACCAAAGGTTAATTACTCAAGAGGTAATTATAATATCACATAATTCTAAAACATAATATGTAAAAATAAATAACATCATAACTAAATCTCATAACCTAAGAATATGCCAACTAAAAACATTGTTATTCCTAGTTGATGGCAAATCATTGTGTTCCCAAATCGATAGTAAGCTATCATGTTCCCAAATCGATGGTGATTCATTTACAACTCCAAAAAGTAGTTAACTGTTTTCAACCCGACAAGCATTAATCCACAGGGACCCCAATCAGTGATAATTTGTTGTCATCCCCAACAAGTTGTGAACCATTGTCAACCCAAACCAGTAGTAAGCCATAATTTCCCAATCTAGACGTAAAATGTTGTTATCCAAAATAGATGGTGGGTCATTGTAGACCCCTTTGTTGGGACCCACATCTCGGGTCCACCCTCAGGCATTAGACTAACTCTTGGGCTGATAACTATGTGTAACCCCAAGTATATCATCAGGTCGTTGTCGTATGTATACACCTTGATTCTATAACCCCATTCTGAACTCTATGGAATTTGATTCCTTACCTTAGGGATACAATGGAAGCCTCACTGAGGTTCAAGATCTTCACTCTTTTACCATCTTGTTATCTACCACAAGCCTATTTGTTTCGGGAAGTTCATGCCCCAACCCAGAAGATCTACTTCCTCTAGGTCACAACCATGCATCCATTCTCACGGGTTTCCTCCTCAGGTGACCCATAGACACCCAAACTATGAGGAATTTTATTCCATTCCATGGGGATACATAGGAATCTACTTTGAGGTCCAAGTCCCACATTACCATCACCTTCACAAAAGTTTTATCTCATTCTCTATCCACTCCAAACAATTCATATCTGTCTTGATTTTTAACTAGGATACCACATCCCAGTGAGTTCTTGTCACCCACATTCTAACTGCTCCTAGTAGTAATAGGGTAACTACCAATGCATTTTCCCATTCATCAGTGTTCCCTATTGGGTTTGAACCAATCTAATCCACCCACGTCAGTGTATTAATAAGTCTGATCTGTCTCCGATAGATGTTAAACTCATGGAAAACCCTATGTAGAACATGGGAATCTGAGGAAAATATCAATGAAATTCCTACGACATAAAATTCCCCGCATTCTACATGGGATGCCTCAGGCTTCCACTCCCTCAAGAAGCCACATCATAAGGAGAAGAAACCAAATGAATCCGTGTTATAGCATCCAAACATTCCAATGATGTCCAACTTGACTACTCCCCCGAATGAAGGTTTATGCCCTAGTTAGCCCCATGGAATTTCCTGATAGAAGAAGCATAATTAACTAGTGTCCATGAAGACATGGATCTGGGAAGTGTTTCATGAACAATGTCTTATGTCTATGTGGGAGTCAAAGATTTGGTAAAAAGTTCTGAGAAGGAATCCAGAAGAGGAGGAATCAGGATCCCAAAATCTTGTTTCGGTCAAGGAGAAAACGTCTCGGAATACATGTAGAATTTCACCAGCCTTTGGAATATAGGAATGTGGGGAAACAAATCAGCACATCCTCCTATGAGATACGAATTTTTGCCCCGACAAAATAGTCATAAATAATGTTTTCATAAAATATTTTATGCCTATTTTTATTTATTTATTACTATATACAATTTTTCACTTTGTTTTTAAAAATGATACAGAATATATTATGCCTTACTTGACATTCACATTCTAAAATATAATACCAATATTGAATATCATTATGTATAATACTCTATTATGTCATGTAGTGACCATCAAAACAACATTTTTTTTCACGGATTTAAGATCCCTTAATAATTACCACAATACTGTCTTTAAATTGATTCATTATATTTATCGTCTTTATTTGTGGATATTTTCACTATATAATTTCCTCCATCAACTATTGATAATGTGGGAGGTATATGTTTGTTTTTTATATCCTAGTTTTAAATGAAATTTATTATAATCTATAACATATAAATAATAATTAATTATAACTAATTGATCTATTTTGGAACTGAGATAGCTTCATCATTAGGAATGAGTTGGGTGATTTTATATATGATATAATTATCATATTTCAAAAAATTTGTTCCACTTTTGATATTAGTTAATTTTTATACATACTTATAGAAGAATTTATTTTATAAAAACATTCTAGGATATATATTGATCAAATTATAGATTTATAAACTTTTATCTATTATCTAACAACATTATGTTGACTTAATATTTCATAGCCACAAATAATTATTTAGATCTATGCTAACAAATTTTTAGTATATGAATTTTTGTACCCGGAATATGTGAAATATAATAAAACAATTTTCCATGTTATTATAATAATTTTCTAATAATTTCTATTTCTGAATCATTGATATTAATGGTGATATTCAATATCTTTTATAAAACACTACGTATATAAATAAATACATCCCTAATCACCACAATTCCAACTACATTTCATAATAATTTTTCCTCAATTAATGAAATGTTATTTTTAAAAATTGATATTTTTTTATCCTTTCTATTTCACAATATTTGGGAGAGTGTTTTGCCTAACAGTTTTTTCCCAATTAAACTTCTATGGGATCAACACACATTAGCTGATATTGTATATCATTAAAAATTTCCTTTAATATATTATGTAAATGTGTTAAAAAAACATGTATATTAATCGAATAATCTATAATATTTTTGTGAAAACATTCAATTTTTATAATCTATTCAATATCCATAAATCTTGTATTGAATCATAAAATGTATCTTTTTTAATACATTAAATAAATGACCACATACAACATTTTTTATTATAATATATGATAGATCCTTTGGTGATTCCATATTTTTCCTTTCCCTATTATTTATTCTTAAATCTCTTATAAAAATTATATATTGAAGAATAAAATAATGAGTGATTGGAAATAATGGAATAATTATATATTTTAGACACATATTCAAAAATCACATGTCAATAATTTATATCATTAGAAAAACATTTCTAGATGCCCCAATCATGTTAGAGGTAACATGGGTTTCCTATTATAAAACATATAGTGCATCAAGGATCTATGATTCACTAAGAGGGGAATGTTGAATCAGTGGTCTCTATTATTTTATGAACAATCAATTTAAATATATCATGTTACATGAATCTCAATCTAGATCCTCTCCACTTTGGGTTTATTAGGATCACATTTTAAAATAAACAAATAAAAACATCAGAACAATATTATTTATACTGTTTTTTTAATAAACAACTCGTTTACTTGATTAGTTATTCAGCGCAATAACAAATTATTTCCTATAATAACTCACTGACAAAAATGGATTGCTATATCACTCAAATAAATTGATCATAATTGTTTACAATCATTCATTATTGTTATAAATATTTTGAAAACACAATTCTACATAAAAATATTAGATTCTAATTGTATTTCAATTTCACATTTTTTGCCACACATGTTCCACAAATTATCACCAGGAATACACATGTGTTGATATATGGATATTCTATGGTATATATAGACATATATACATATAAATTACCCGCATAAAGAAGTATGATTGTTTTTTTATTTAAAATAGAGTCTTAGACATCCACTTATTCATAATAATGATTTAATTAAACATAGATGTTGTATTAGCATGGATTTACATATCCATAATAACATTACAAACTAGCTGCCTCAACACAACATATGATCGTTTTATCTTCAAAAGCCTTAATGATCCTCCTTCTATTTACGCACAACTAATATTATCATAACAGGAATAATAAATCAATATCTCCTAAAATTATTTTATCTTTTTCTCATAACATTTGATGAAAATATCTAACCATGTAATTATTTTGTGATTCATATTCTCATTTTTGCTTCCTTTCCCATGATATCACCTCTTCAGTTTTATAATTGATGGTCATTTTTATCTTTCAACGACAGTTATCATGTTTGTCCAACCTCACATCTCTTAGAATCTACCAATTAATAAAACATTTGTCTCCATATTTTTATTTTGAAAACTATTTATCCATTATAATATTTTATAAATATTAAATATTTAAATTATTGCATTAATTCGATAACCAAATTCCCCAATCACATTTTCATATATTTTTAATAAAAGGATTATACCTTGAAGTCATATAATTTTTATATCATTATTTGATTCATCATATATGATTATAGGAAGAAATATTAACTTTTCATCAACATTTTCTTTTTCTCAAAGTTGGATATAATAATTGAGAAATATCCAGTGGGATTCAATTCAACCATCACCTTCTCCAAAATATTAATTATTTAAATTTTTTATATAAACATTCTTAATTTCACTAGCAAAAAATCATAGTGAAAAAACATATGGAATCACTCAATCGTCATTTTAATATAGTGGTTTCTTAAAATGCCATAAATTATAGATTGAATAAATTTTTTCAGATCAAAATAATACACTATAAAGTACAATTATATTTATCAAAATATTACTGTTATATTTAGGTCACATCATATCAACAATATTATCATAAAATTTAATACTCAATTTTGGTCATAGTTTTTTAATTTATGAATATTTTGTTAGATAATATTTAATAAATATATCAGTCATTCTCCTTCAAATAATATTCATCAAATATCTCATATCATTTATATTCACCATAAATCACATCATTATTTTTCATATTTTGGTTATTGAAAAATAACTCTAGAAATATATGATATTAATCTTCATAAAATTTTGGAATTTCCATATGAAACAGTATTTAAGTATTTAATAACATCACCATATTTTAAATTATTTCATTACTATTTAAAATCTCCTTCCCCTATATTAATTTATATGAAAATAATGAATTCATACAAAAAAATAAATGATATAAACCAATTCAGAATGTATTGTGAAGTTATTTAATATATATAGAAATGAATTAACTCCTATAAAATTAATATTGTTGCCATAAAGAAACAAAATATGAAACATTTTTCTTCCCTTTTATTATGAAATGACTTTCTAAATAATATTTGTGGAATTTTTCATTTTCCTCAATCTATACAATATTTCCAAACATCATCAAAATCAAGCCACATAAATTTATCATCATATTTACTCATATATAATAAGATTAAATGAACTCAAATGACATAATATGACTTTTTAAATTATAATATTAAATCCAATTTATGTTATATAATCACTAAAACACCTTAAATAATTTTAATACTCAATTTAATGTATCATTAAGATCTTACACAATCTTTCTTTTATGAAAATTCAAAACCATCATCCCATGGATAATAATTTCACTCTTCAAAAAACTATATATATATTTATATATATAACTCATTAGATGGATTCAATATAACTTTGGTCTTCTATTTTGTAAATTGAAACGGTTATCCACAATTTATATCAAACTGTCCATGTTACTCAACCAGAAATATACTCAACGAATCCAAACATTTATTATCATTACTATAATAATATGTAATAGATTATTATATGATGAACAACATGAGTGTTTTTTAGATATTAGGGGATACATACTAGGAATGAAAAATGTTCGTTGTTATTTTTCAATATATTTAACTCCCCCTCAAATATAAACGAGTAGAATGTTCTCCATAATTACATCACCAAAAATTCAAGGTAGGCATGTCAAGATCTTCATTGGGTTGATTCAAATTTCATTAACCAAAATATTCTTCTGAAATACAATTGAATTCACAATAATATAAAAATAAATATTTTCTAGAATAGTTATTTCTTGTAATCCACTATAGAACCTTCAATACATTGAAAATCCATTTATCATTTCATTTCATAAAATATAGATACAAATTGTGAACTAATAATATATAAAATACTATCTTTTGTATGGGAAGAATCATTTTATATACTTAATATTTTATAAATATAATAAATACCATATACAATCATCCAACTCTTCATATCCAATATTTTTGGGAAATGTGAGGCCATACATTTTCCACACCTTTAGAGATTTGTTTAGCTCATAAGTGTCAATGTAATTCCCAACACATCTATTTGGTACAACTGGATAAATAAATCACACAATACATAATTATTGGAAAACAACCAATAAAAATTATAGATAATTTATAATGAGACATAGATATAAAATTTGGAATTAGCATGTCCTTAAAATATAATATTAAATCAATTCTATTTCACAAAATTATATGTTCCAATGATATCAACATGTATTGATTACTTAAAATTGTTTTAATGTTAATTAATTTTGGATCCTTTCCTTGAAGACATTCAAATTATTATTTTTGAGTATAGTTTCACTCATTGTATTATTAATTAGTAGGATGAAAAAATATTTTATGATATTAGATTAAATTAAAATTGAATATTTAATATCATAAGGTATTTTTTTAATTAATCATATTTAATTAAATATATAATCCCCTTATATTTAATGAAATGAGTTTATATCTAGAATAAAATCACATTGTAGATAAACACATTTTTATTATAATATAGTTCTTCATCATTATAGTTATAATGCTTCAAATATTAATTATCAATATCAATTACTTAGATTGTATTATATGTGCTCGGAGAAGATTTTTTTCTTCAATAAAATGTACCACAAATTATACTGTAAACATTTCCCACATATTTTAAAATATATATTAAATACACACTTTTTATTTCAATAAGACTGCAGTTATACATATTTTATTTTCAAATATGTTATAAATGTAAATCAAACATAAACATTTGAATCAAAAATATCTAATCATTTATGGATAACAAACATTATTTATAATTACACCTCTAATCACATTAAATGAGAAAAATGGATATTGAATTATCTTTAATTTCATCATGTTTATTTTTTAGGTAACCCACAATATTAAACTCCTTGATGTAAAATCATATTTTTATATCACAATAATTACTAAATTTTACAATATTCAACAACCATTATTTAGTTGTTTTCTCAAATATATATTTAAAACAATTTTTTAATTTACAATTGAAATTATATACACATCATAATAGTTGAATTGAATTGTATAAATTTCAAATATATCACAAAATCACTTTGATCATTTGAAGTCCCCTTATAGTATCATGAATATATCAACCTCTATTGTGTATACTCACTAAATGTAAAAATAATTCCTTCCTTTAGAGATACTTTTTTTACTTATATGGTTGTATGGACTCTCTAAGACCTCATTTCCACAATTATTGTTTTTACTTTTACCCTTTAAAATGTATACGATATACATTAAAAATGATAATTGACCTCCCTTATCGTTATCAGGAATCATTAACTTATAGTGGTGTTTAGCTGATTTTTTAATCTATTAAAAATGTAATTTTCATGAAATTATAATATAATATCCATTAGTGATTGTATAATGATGAATGTGAATAAATTATATAAAAACAATGCTCTTTATTTCACATATAAAGATAATTTATTACACAAAATCTTCACTTGACATAACATAGATGATCGATATTCTTAGTGTATTTGGGGCTTAGGAACATTACATAACAACTAAAAATAGGAAATACACATTTTTATTGAAAACGTTTTTTACATGACCACACACATTCTTTCGTACATAGAATTACATGGGATAACGTGGGGACATTCATAAGAAAAGGGTGAGCTATAAATCCTGGTAAGGGAATAAATAAGGCATAACAAGAAGAATAAATTATATGTAAAGAAATAGGCAAATCAATGGAGCATAAGAGAAACATGAATATAAATGCATGATATAGAATTATTATCATAACATGGAAATGTGGAAAAAATAATTAACATGATGTTAGTATGATCTATGGCTCATTGCATATAAAGAATAATTAAACCATCAAGATACTAACATATATGATCGACATTCCTAGTGTATTTGGGGCTTAATAACATTACATAACAACTAAAAATTGGAAATAAACATTTTTATTGAAAACTTCTTTTACATGACCACTCACATTCCTTCGTACATAGAATTAAATGGGATAATGTGAGGAAATGCATAAGAAAAGGGTGAGCTATAAATCCTGGTAAGGGAGTAAATAAGGCATAACAAGAAGAATACATTACATGTATGGAAATAGGCATATCAATGGAGGATAAGAGAAACATGATTATAAATCCATGATATAGACTTATTATAATAACATGGAAATATGGAAACAACAATTAACATGATGTTAGTACGATCTATGGCTCAATGAATATAGAGAATGATTAAACCATCATTACACCTGACGTATCATGATACTAATCTTTACCCAATGCATTAGAGAGATATCAAGGAGAACAATTTTTAATCATTTCATTTAATGCATAGGTGTTCCATATGGATCATATAACATTGATTTATTAATCATCATAATTTATTTGATGATAAAGGAATGTTGAATTAATATATGAATATCTATAATCGAAAAGTAAATGTGCATAATTGTTAATACCTTTGATAGAGAAATGGACTCGGTATTCACTACACAAAGACTTCATCTTGGAAAATCACGGTGTAATTTCAGAAACATATGTGACAACTGGGCCCCACACACCAGTTTCCCCGCAAGCACGTGGGCCCCACCATTGGTAACATGATGTTAGTATGATCTATGGATCAATGAATATAGATAATTATTAAACCATCATTACCCCTGACGTATCATGATACTAATCATCACCTAATGCATTAGAGCGCTATCAGGGAGCACCCTTCTTAATCATTTGATTTAATGCATAGGTGCGCCACATGGCTCATATAACATGGATTTATTAAACATCATAATTTATTTGAATATAAAATAATGTTGAATTAATTTATGAATATATATAATCAAAATGTAAATGTGCATAATTTTTAATACCTTTGATAGAGAAATGGACTTGGTATTCACTATTCAATGACTTCATCTTGGAAATTCACGGTGCAATTTCGGAAACATATGTGACAACTGGGCCCCGCCCACCAATTTCCCCGCAGACACGTGGGCCCCACCCTCGGTTTCACCCACGTGCCAGAATAGGATATCTGACTAATGAAAGTCCCCACAGGCCAACACATGTCCATTCCAGTGTGCTTTGTCCTCAAACACACACACCCAGAGAAACATCACAGAAGGCCACCCATCCCGATCACTACTCCAGGCCAAACACGCTTAACTATGGAGATATATTCAAGCAGGCTCCTAAAAAGGAAGGTGAACATTGTTGACATAAGTCATATCATTTAGTCATTTAACCCTTTATCATTCGAGGGTGTTACAATCACCCACCCTTTAGAGCACAACGTCCTCGTTGTGGGCCCTACAACTCAACCCAGGCAGTGCACCACACTTAAGGCTAGGTTCCTCCTGTTATACCAAATGTGACAACTGGGACCCACCCTAAAAAACTTCCCTTAAGGTCGCCCATCCTGATCACTACTCTAGGCCAAGCATGCTTAACTGTAGAGTTCTAATCAGACAGGCTCTTGAAAAGGAAGGTGCACCTTGTTGACATGAGTCGTATCATTTATCCATTTAACCCTTTATCATTCAGTGGTGTTACAACATAACTAATGGACTTAAGAATTCATAAAAATGGATGAGGAGAGAGAAAGACATGTCTCATCATATTATGTGGAAATGGACATTAAAGGGGTCATATATATAAATTTCCAAACATGTGTAATGAAATTTATATTTTTAATTGAATGTAATTTCTTGAGTAATAATGAGAAGAGAGAAAATCCTTACAGAAAGTATGCATGGTAACAGGAGAACATGGGATTTATTAATGAGAGATAAATATTCCTATAAGAATTCCATCATAATTAGGGATGTATATGAGAGGTGATAAATCATACACAAACATTTTTAATTGAAGAAATGATATAACAACATAATGAAATTTTGACAATAATGAGACAAGAAGAAATATATTACAAAGAAGTGTAATTCAAAGGCTTGGGAGAGGATTGAGAGAGGACTATTTAGAGACTAGGATGCCTTGAGAGGATACTATAGAGAATAGGGTAAAGTAGGGACTTGATCCAAGGGTTTTTAGTGAAGAGAAGTTGGATCATTGGTGGGATTATATAGTAAAAGAGAGGTAATTCTTTATTATTTAGGTTTTGGATACCATACATCAAAAACATATTAAAAACACAGACCAACCCACGACGTTTCCCCATTATTTTAGCCAAAGTGGAGTGAAAAAAAATTCTCTTATAATTAAAATGGCCAAAAATATTAATATATTAGGCCTGATTACGTGGAGGTGAGTCGCACTCTCAAGGAAATCATTTTAAAAGATAAAATGTTTTATAAGACTTGGAGGGTCAATTAAGTCAAAATAATATTAATAAAACAAACCTAAAATGAAATTATATTTAAGTTAAAACATATATTGTACGAATATAAATTTTATATTATTTCATTACTTCAATATTTGGTCATTATCATGTCATAAATCAAATTAAATATTTAAACGATATTTTATTTTTACACAAAAGTTTGACTCTCTGAAAATTATTAAATATTAACTATTTGAAAATTTTGACATCATAATTCAAAAAATAATATTAATTTTATCTATATAATTTTAAAAATATGTGAATTTTTTACATTTAAAATTATAAACGACATTTAATGAAAAATCATGGGTTTTTACAAAAATTGTTCTAAAAACGTGATAAATATTTCACTTGTATCCATTGAAATTTTACTATAATTTATATTTAATAAAACTTATTTTAGTAAAAAAATATTATTTACTTAAAAAAATCTATTAATTTATTAAAATATATTTCTTAATTGAGTATTACATAAGAATACTATTTTTGTTTTAAAATTCATTACAAGGTAACAATAATTAAATGAATGTATTAAATTCATAAATAAAATAATGCACATAATCATAGTGACAAGGTCTTGTTACATAACCCCTTATAACACCCACATAAGACCTATGGGTTTGATGTGTGATGGGGATAGATTCTTGGGGTGGTTCAAATAACATCACTCGGGTGGTAATTTTAATGATTCTTAACATCCCTCGGGTGGAAATGTTAACAATTAAATATGCACATGAGTGTGGTCCATAGGGAAGTCTAGTGATTTTACCTCCCTTACGAGCATAGAAAATGGGTTTTTTATGAAGCAATTCTATTGTATGAATCCATCAATTCCTTTTTATGAGTAGATTTGAATTTTTAAATATTTATATCTATATTAATCATGTGATCACTACTCAACAGCTATATTAGCAATGTTAATAATTATTATGGGTATTTGAAAATATAGAAAATAAAACGAAGGATTTGAATATGTTTTATATAACAATTTTACATAATTAAACATTTAAATAGACTAAAATTAATTATCATTAATAAATGTTTGGGTTGTTATAATCTTCTCCCCTTATAAATTTCACACTCGAAATTTCTTCCCCCACAATAAAGTAGATGTGGGTAACTCTGCTTCATCACTTCCTCAAATTCACATGAAACCTCTTCAAACTTGTGGTTTCACCACACAAAACTGATGAGGGGGAATTGTATTATTTTGTAGAAGTTTTTCCTTTTATCTATGATCTTCACTAGCTTCGCATTACAGGCTAGGTCATTTTACAATGGTACCACCTATGGATTGAGTACATGAGATGGGTCAGTTATGTACTTCCTCAACAGTTATACATGAAATACATCATGTACATGAGATATGATTTTTGGGAATGCTAGTCTATAGGCCACTTCTCTACTGCTATCAAGAACATAAAAAGGAATGATATACCTTGGACTGAGATTTCCCTTCTTTCCAAATCACATGACTATCTTCCATGGTGATATGCAGGGGAATACCATGTCTCTAACATGAAACTCTAGTTCTCGTCGAGAATTATAAACATATCACTTTTTTCGAATCTAAGAATCTTTATTGTGTTGTTGTATGGTCTTATCCTTCTCCACCATTTCTTTGACCACTTTTGGAACTATGAGTTTTCTCTCTGCAACATGATCCCAACATGTCCGTGTTCCGCACCTCTTCCCATATAGGGCTTCATAAGGAGCCATTTTGATGATTGAGTGGAAGCTATTATTGTAAGAGAAATCCACCAGAGGAAGATGTTGATCTCATCCTCCAATAAAGTCCATTGAAAATTCCCTAAACATGTCCTCAAGTTTTTGGAATGTATGCTCATATTGGCCATCATTTTGAGGATGATAATTCATACTAAACATCAATATAGTATTCTGAGAGAGTAGAAGACCCTTCCATAAAATAGAGGTGAATCTTTGATCTTGATTGGATTCAATCGATAGTGGTACACCATGAAGCCTTACTACATCTATAATATATATCTATGCACGTTTATCCAATGATAAATCCTATAAAAATTCAATGAAGTGTGCAATAATTGTAAGATGATCCACAACAACCCAAATTGCATTACTTCATTTGGATTTGTTCAGAAGTCTAATGGAAATTCCCATAGTGATTTTCTCCCATTTCCATGACGGTATGAGTAATTTTTGCATCATTCCCTAGAATTATGCCTGTCCACCTTCATTTGCTGACATACCAGGAACATTGATGTATACTCATAGATCTCATAATTCATGTTATCCCACCAATAATTCCCTCTGAGATCTTGATTATTATTTTTTATTCATAGGTGAATAGATAAATTCTAACAATTAGCATCATCCAAAAGTTCATTCTTTGACTCTGGATTTGATGGAACACATAGTATTCTCCCAAATATCACAATTCCTTCTTCGTTAACATTGAACTCCTATGATATCCCTTTTAGTATATTTTCTACTTTAATTTGAATTCCAACATCATCCTTTTGAGAAACAATTAACCTATCCAAGAATATGTGGTTGAGAAATCTTTTGTGAACTGATTGATTAGGTTCCCTTCTTTATGATTCATAAGTTCATATTCCTCAAGTCTAAGAAGATTGTTTCCTTTTAAATGTTCATTAAAGATAGAATTGCTGGGTCCTTTCTACATAGATCATCCTCCACCTTGTTCTCTTTCCAAGGGTGGTATAGGATTGAGCAGTGATAGTCATTGATTAGCTCTATCCATATTCATCGGTGCATGTTCAACTATATTTGTGTCAATATATACTTGAGGCCTCTGTGATCCATATATATTTCACACATCTACCCATAGAGGTAATGTCGCAAAATTTTCAAATAGAATATTATCTCAACAAAATCTATGTCTTGCATTGGACAAATGTTTTCATGAAAATTCAATTCCCTTGAATCATATGCATTGAATTTGTCATTTTGCATCAACACACAACTCAGGCCCTTCTTCAAAGCATCCCTAAAATACCACAAAAAATTCTCCACTTATGGGTAGTGTTAGAACGAGTGCGGTGAGAATCCTTAATTTCAACTCCTTGAATCCCTCTTCTCATTCATTAGACCTAGAAAACATTACTTCCTTCCGAGTTATCTTGATAAGAGGGTTGAAAAAATGTAAGAAATTTCTCACAAATCGGCGATAATATCTAGTTATCTCCCGGAAGCTATTGATATCAATTACCGATGATGGAATCAGTCCTCCCTCAATTGAAGATGTCTTCAAGGGGTCCACATATAACCCATTCCTTATGATGACATGACCCAAAAATGATACCTGCTTCAACCAAAACTCACACATATTTTAATTTTTAGAGATATTAATCTTTTTCAAGGTCTATGATACAATGCTTATATGCTTCTCATGTTGCTCCTTAGTACTAGAGTATATTAGAATATCTTCTATAAATACTTCCAAAAATTTGTCTAGGTAATCTACAAAGGCAATATTCAACAATTCCATGAAGATTTCTAGGGTGTTAGTTAGCCCAAAAGGCATTAATATGAATTCATAGTGCATGTATCTTGTATGAATGATGTCTTGAAGATATCCTCTATATTAACCATTATATGATAATAACCTGACAACAAATCTACCATGGTGAAGTATTGGGATCCACGTAGTAGATCGAACAAGTCATAAATTACTGGTAGAGGATACCTGTTATTTATCCGGATTTTATAGATCCCACAATAATAAGTGAAAAGGTGCATTGATCCATCCTTCTTCTTGAGGAAGAGAACTGATGGACACCATGGTGAAGCACATAGGCATATAAATTCATTATCTAGATTCTCTTATAGTTTTTATCAGCTCTTCAAGCTCTAAAACAGCCATTCTATACATATTCTTGGATATTTTCAATTCTCTAAGTATAGAATCAATTGAGAATTCGACATCTCTTCTAGGATGAAGACCAAGAAATGCCTTGGGAAACACTTCAGGAAATTCCCTCACAATAGGCATGCCTTCATGGATTATTGATTCCATAGGCTCAATCTTCTAGGAATGATATGTGTTCTTATAGGGAAGTAATATCCAAGACTAAGATAATGGTTCTAATGAAGATTCATCCTCTTCCTCGCAAAAGTACAGAATTGGGATTTGATACACAAAATGTAGAGTTATTTCCCTCTCACTGGAATTTATATTGGATCTATATTACTAATGACACGCTATTAAAAGTATTTCTTCAAATTCCACCAGTGGGAGTATGAAGAGGTTCACTAGGAAGTTCAATACAAAAATTATGACAGTGTATGATTTATATTTACAGGATGCAATGATTTCCCCATTTTTTGTTCTCACTGACAAAATTATGTACATAATTTTTTATGTTGTTTGGATTGTTCAACTAGCAATTCAGAATATAAAATAACACATAGAACCAAAATCAAAAAGTAAATTCTCTATTCATGAATGAATAACTAGCATACCATTCACCACTTCATTTTCGAGGTTCACTTCTGTTGTAGTGATGGAAAAATCTATCCCTTGCTTCCAAGGAAGTTTTTGGTTTCCTCCAAAAACCCTTGGAATGGGACACTAGTTTGAAAAGTACATTGGTTCATTGCAGTTGAAGCAATGAACAATGTGTTTAGGTTTGAACAGAGCATTCCTCTCCTATGTCGTAGCTATGGGATTTTATTCTTGGAAGTTAATGGAGTGGTTCCCTTCTCTTTCACACCTAAATCATCCTCATCCACTTTAGGCTATTTCCTGGGTGCTTCTTTCCACACCCTTGGAAAGTGGGGTGATAGGTTTTCCTAGCATCATTGTATTTATCCATAGGACCACCAGAATTAATGTCAAGCATACTTTTCGTATCCCTATTATACCCCTGAGATTTGTCCATCACTTTTTCGTCTTTGAGAGCACATCAGACTATTTCCACCAAGCCCTTGAAGCGAAGGATCAATAAGGGTATTTTTCGTCCAAGTTTTATCCCACTAAAGAAGTTGTCAACCTTTCATTCAGGGGTAACTACAAAGATGGAGGTCAATCAGGAAAGCCTGGGGATTTTATCATCTTAATCTCTGATGGATTATTCCTCTTTTTTCTTGAGGGAAAGCATGTCCCTTTTTATATTAAAATTTTGGGTGTGTGGAAAATATTTATCAAATAATATTTTTTGAAAATCCTTTCATTCTAATGCCACGATCTCTTCATCAATCTTGGTATTTCTGACCATTGTCCACCATTGATCACCTTTCCCTCCATAAAATATGCTACCAGTATTACCTTTTGTTGTTCAGAACGTTGAAGGATATAGAAGATCTTATCAATGAAGTTGATCCATTTTTCAGTGATTGGGGAATCATATGATCCATTCAAAGTAGGACGCTTTTTTCTAATGATGCTTCTAATTACGGCTTGGTCATTCATGGGGGGGGGGCATTGAATATTCTTCTAGACCTATGTTTTTATTGAAAACATTATTTAACATATAGAGTATCATGACAATGTTGGTGATTCCCGCTCCCATCAAATTGGGCATATAATTAGAACAATCATCACATTGATCTTCGAATCGATTTTCAGCCTGAGTACACCTATTACAGGACATTGTCTAGAATAAATGAAAAGATAAGGGTTATACACAAAGGGAAATCCAAAGAATAAAATGGATGAATTATATATTACTTTATTTCCTTAACATATGAATTTATAGTATTCAATCTATGTCATACATGATCAACATCCCAACATATATTATTATGGGCATTTTATTGTCCCTTTAATAATGGATCACAAAATTATTATGAATTTACCAATTAATATCTCCCATGAGAGTTTTAACCAAGAGTTTATCAAGTTCCATTATTGTGCACTAGTTCTCGTTCAAGTCTAGATCAAAGAGGTATTTTTGGGTTTTAACCTTAGATATATCTGTTCCAGAGCCACCTCTACCTGCTCGTATCCTAACAGATGTGTATTTTCTTGATAAACCAACGACTTATAAATCACCAAAATATAGGGATGTTTTTATTATACATAGTATTATACATAAGGCATTCACTAGGATATTCTAATCTTAATCGCAAAAATAACTAAACCATCCTCTATTACCAACTATAGAAACCTGCTCTTTATTTCACACTGAATGATAATTTATTATATAAAATATACACTTTATATAAAATAAAATATCTATAGGTCTAGATAATTTGGCTCTTAATAACATTAAATAACAACTTAAAACATGAAATACACATATTTATTGAATACTTATTTTACATCACCACACACATTCCTTCATGCTTAGCATTGCATGGGATAACCAGAGGACATGAATTAGAAATGGGTGAGCTATAAACCCGAGTAAGGGAGTAAATAGGGAATAACATTAGGTATACAATACATGTTTGTAAATAGGTATATCAATGTAGCATAAAATAAACATGAACATAAATTCATGATATAAAATGATTATCATTAAATGGAAATGTGGGAACAACATTTAACATGATATTAGCATGATCTAAAGCTCATTATACATGGAGAATTAGTAAACACTCATTTAAATTGAATTATAATGAGTAAACCATCATTTCACTAGACGTGTCATGATACTAATATTTACCTGATGCATTGGAGTGCTATCGGGGTGTACCCTTCTGAATCATTTCTTATCATTTATAAGAGTTAAACATGTATCATATAACATGGATTCATTAAACATCATAATTTATGACATTATAAAGGAATTTGTAATTACTACATGAAACTATATTATCAATTATTATATGTGTATAAAATTGAAAACCATTGATTGGGAAATGTGTATGATATTCCCTACCCAATGACATTGTCTGGGAAAATAGCGGTGCAATTTCAGCAGCATAATGACGTGACATAAGAAGTCATTAAAATGGTTTAGTATAGAGAAATGTGTGTATCATAATATGTATATAAAATAGAAATTAATGGGGACATATATATTTATTTCCTAACATATATAATGGAATTTATCTTCATAATACAAAATAATTTCTTCATATTAAATTAGAAGTATGAAATTCCTAATGAAATTTCGGCATGGTAACTGGTGACAATGTGAGGCATTGATGAGAGATAAAAATATCTAGAATCATTAAAAATATGGAGGTAATTATGAGGGAGTTTTTAAATCATACCCCATCATTTTTAATTTAAAACAAAAGTTTTAAAACATAATGAAATTTGATAAAAAATGAGAAAAGAAGAAATCCATTACTTGGAAGTGTAGTCCAAAGGCTTGAGAAAGGATTGATAGAGGTTTATTGATAGAATGGGGAAACAATAGAGGATTATAGATAGTTGTGGTCATATTAGGGACGTGATCCAAGTTGTTTTAGTGAAAGGTAGTTGGTGCATGGATGGGTTTATATAGGAAAAAGGTTGGAATTCTTAATTATTTAGGTTTTGGACACCACGAATTAAACTAATCAAACTACATCCAACCCATGGTTTTTCCTATTATTTTTTCATAGGGGAGTGTAAAATGTTTTTATTATTAAAATTAATGAAGTTATTAAAATATTAGGATTTCTTATGTGTAGGTGAGTCACACTCTTAACAAAAACATTTTAAAAGATAAATTTTTTTATAAAACTTGGAGGGTCCACTATGGCACCATAAAATTCATCAAAAAAATCTAAAATCACATTATATTAATGTTAAAATATATATTTATAGATAATTAATTTTAGAATATTTTATTAAATCACTGTTGGGTTATTACGATAACCTAAAACACATTATATATTTAAAAGGAATTTAATTTTGACCTTAAAATTCGACTGTCTCCGAAAATTATGAAAAATTCACCATTGGAAAATTTCGACATCCTGATTCAAAAAATAATATTAATTTTACATAAATAATTTTCTAAATATATTCATTTTCACTTTTAATGTAAAAACTAATAATTATTTAAAATTCATGGGTTTTGTAAAAAAACTTATTAAAGCTAAATAGAAAATACAATTTTATTCATAAAAATAATACGGTCATTGATATTTAATAAATACTAATTTAGTAAAAATAATATTTTATTAAAGTATTATTTCATTCCAAAAATCCTTTAAACAAACAAAATATATTTCTTAATTTCCTATTCACTAAAAATAATATTTAGGTTTTAAAACCCATTTACAATGTAATACTAATGAAATGAATGTATATTATTTATAAAAAAATAAATCAGAAAAACATAGTGATAGGGTCTTGTTTCATAACCCCTTATAACACAATCATATTACATGAGGGTAATGTTTGGATAGTGACAGACTCTTAGGGTGGCTTAGATAACCTCCCTCCAGTGGTAATCTCTATCAATTAGTAATGAATATTACATTATAGATTTTTATATGGTCTAGAAAAATTTATGAATGTAAATGAACGTCTATAAATATTTTATAACCAAAACTAATGTTTAAAATTAGATAATTTTTTCATTTTGTGAAAATAAAATTCCTTATGGTACATTTTTTACTCAAAATAAATCATAATATTGATAGAAACAAGGGTCATAATAGTGAATTCTTTCTAATGGATGAATATTTTCAAAAACATAGTGGAGGGAAAACACCAAAAAACTATATTTAAATTTATTTTATTGATAAATTTTGAATTAGTAGTAATATAAAGATTAATGAAATAGAATAAACCAGTTTATATGAGATAATCCATTATAAATTGATCCATATCATTAAAGAGTCATCAAGGGGTATCTTCTTTTATGAGTACTGATTGATCACGTTGATATTCTATTTCATTGGATGGGTCACCCTCTAATCCATGGTATACTATCACAGTGAAGGGTAATAGGAATAATATATTGAATGAACACCAACCAGAGAGTTATGCAACATTTTATTCCCCTTAAAATGGTCAAAAAACGATTTATAAGGCCCTCATGAGCTCAAACAAAATAATTTTATTATTTGGAATCTTTTATAAATTTTATATATGATTCAACACATGGAACATACTATTTAATAATATTATTTATTAACTAGCATTCAAAAATTCATGCATGGCATTTAGTATGAGACAGTTTATTATTAAATGAAAAATAACTAATCCTGATATCATTTTGAATGGGTGATTGATGAATGTAGACATTTTTCCATTATGATACATTTTAATGCACTATTACCCATGTTATCTTGTCTTACACTATGTAATGATACATATAATTATATGTCATGAAGTGTTATAAAACAAAAATATATCGTTAAACGTTATTTTTTAACACATAAGTAAAAAAATTCAATTTGTGATTATTTAATTAAAAAACATATCTATTCTTATTCATTTAAATAAATTGGAATATTTTTTATTTCATGTAGATTTTATTCTATAATGAATTGAATATTCTAAATATAATATATTTTAATAAAACAAATATATCTATCTCATATGTATGTTTATAATAATGTGTATCAATATCTCAATATTAATATATGATATCAATTGTTTTTTTAAATAAAAAGATTTAAAAAAAATATACATATTTAATAAATAATCATGCTTGACAATTTATTTTATTTTATAAAATAATTTATAAAATTATAAAGATAAGAAGTGTTCATTCAGAAAATAAATTTATGATGTTTGTTTCAATATAAAGTTATGATATTCCACCAAACATAATGGTATGTGATACATAATCAATCTATCATTTTTTAGATTTCTCTTAATTTTTTAGTTATAATATATTGTATTTATGTAACTACATATATTTTTAATTATTTATGATAAGTGGAAAAATATATTATTTTATAATAGAAAATAGGCTGTTTGTCATGTTATGCCATTCTATATAACAGAATATTATCATAGAGGATTTTGTGAGAATTTTTGGTAATTATAATGTTTTAAGGTTAATAAATAAAATATTATTGACATTAAACTAACAAGTTAATTTCACATTATCTCAATGGGGTTTAGGATGTTTCTATAATGGTATATATAAAACTTTTCATGGAAAAAAATATATGGAAGGGTTTTTAATGGATGATGATTATATACATGGTGAGATATCTACATGTAAAACATAAGTTATTAATATTTTAAAATATGTAACTTTTTCCTAAAATCTATTTGATAGTTGATACGTTCTACATTTATCTGCAATGAAATTATACATAAGAATGATTTGTGGAATTAATTTATAATTGATATTGTATTATACCTTTCATTGATTTGATGTTGATGAGAATACATGACATTGTTTAAGAGAAATACTAAACTATTTTTAACTTATTGAGTGATTTTTTATGGTATTATAATTTTATTGTAGATGTATTATTTATTATTTTTCATTCTATCTTCATTATAAGTATTTTTACATGAATGTTTTCTCTTAAATCTACCTATTAGAGTTATTTACATTACCTAAGTGAATTTATTTGTGCTAAATTTGATTGATTCCTAGAATAACAAATTTATTGAATTAAAAAAGGAAGATAAATAAACTCAATAGTAGGAAATTAATGTTTTAGATGATAAATAATGAAAAGCATGGTATTGTTGGAATTAATTCTCGGAGATCAGGTAATGGGAAATCTATAATTTATATTGTGTTATAAAAAATAATGGTTTCATGAAAAAATAATAAATAAATAAACCTTAATTTTTAGTTTTTGCATTATTTAATAAATGTCAACTACTGATAACAAAATTAGGTTTATTGATGATGATATATATTAATGCATAGGTACTTTTATGAGAACTTGTTTCCTTGACCATTGAGGTGGATTTTGGGTTTTGTGTTGCAAAATAGATGTAGTTGAGACTAAGTCTATATAGTTTTCCCTATTTTCTGTTGAGAAATATTTATTAAATTTATTTTTTTATTTCATTTGATTTACAAATCTAATCAATATGGTAGAAAACAACATTCCGTTTTAAAGGGGTTTTCAATAACATCATTATTAGTGAGGGAACAAATGATTGACTACTCCATCATTACCCAAATTTATCCATTATAATAATATGTGTTCATCTATTTGGTATTTAATAGATTATCTTATAGGTTATGCATCTATGAAACATATAATAGCTCTCGTTTTTATTAAAAAAATTATGGGGGATAAAATGACTTGAGGTTATAGAAAGTACATATATTCCCACTATACTGGCCATGGTTTTGTATATATTTCCTTACAGATATTGGAATATTTGGAGGTATAATGAATGATAATTCCACATACAATGTCATATATATATATATATATGAGTTTTGGTTGACATAATGAAGGTACGAAATAACAAGACATTTGGTGTTGGGATATATGAGGGAAAAACAAGTGTCGATGTGGATAATATCATCCATTATTAAATATATAACGTTGAAATACAATGGATTAACTATATGTCTTACTTAACGAATTAAAAATCATAGATATTATACATATTTTTACCCACTTATATATATTTTTGGTTTTATTGTTTATTCCATTAGTTATAGTCATATTCAAGAACATATGTTGGAGGATTTTTAAGATCATCCTACTCAATATATATGTCTTCTCAAACCATGTATATGTAAATTAATTTTAATATCCTTAGGAATAAATTTGTTATCATGATGGGTATTACAAACATATCATGGTTGATCAAGTGATACTAGAGATTTCATAAACATTCATGAATTTTTTTGTATCCTTTTATTAGTTTTCAATATTTTAGGAAATATCATGAATATATTAATATGGATGACATATCCTTTTTGTATTTTTAATATTATTCTTCATAAAATATATTTTGTATTAAATTTATATAATTATGTTAATGTAGCACTTTTGTATTCATTATGTTCCATTAGTTTTTGTTTCCAACCCGTTACCAATATGAGGTGAGATTTACTATTAACACCTATCATAATTATTGAACCAGGAAGCGTATATAATAATAAAGGGTCATGATAAGTTTACTGACAGAAAATAATTAATATTTTCACATATCCATCATCTAATCCATATTCAAATCCCATTCTCATGATGTGTCACCATGAATGATTGTTGAAACTATTAAACCCTTCTCATGAGGGAAATGTAGAGTAAAATTTTCCATAGTTTTAATAATATAAGAATAAGATTTATTTTATTCATTTGGTGAAAGAACAAGGATCATTCATTCTCATCCTGGAAAATAATTATGTCAAAATGACAAAGTCTTGAAAAAACAAGGATTTTGGTATCAATGTCTTTGAGGACTATTTCCCCTATGATTGAATATAGTGGTAGAATATCTATGAATTATTTTCCATCAAGAATATTGATTAGATAATGGTTATTTTGGGTATGTCAGGATTGGAATCCCAGGGTGAAAGGGTAACAGTTCGTTACTCCAACTCTCAAAAAAGAAAATTATAATACAAACATAAAAAAATTCGTGTTCTTAATTAAAATAATTATATGGCTTGGATAATTGTCAGTAGAGAACCCTCTAAAATCATGGATCATCTAAACTAGATAGTTATAATCCCTTCTCCATTGGTATGTATGAAACCAAATAATCATCTTTGAAACTGTCTAATTTTCAATACAATCGATATGAATGAATATGTCATGTGAAAAATATATATCATTGGTTACTCATCCATTTCAGAAAGTACATGACTTCATTCCCCCCATCATAGATAGGATGAGAAAACCCCCACCAATATAATATATAATGAAATTAATGTCTGCATTATGATTCTACATATTTCAATGCCACGATATGATATTCATATATATATATATATGAAAATAAACATATAATTCATAATCGGAGAAGGATTATAATTGATATTGAGTTTGGGGTAGAGGAAATCATTCTAAATTATGGCAATAAAAATAATATTTACATTGAAACAACAAAATACATCCAAAAAAACAAATGGATGTACATTTGTGTTCCTAGTGGGAACCCCAAATAACTCATGGATAATCCATTTATTATTTTGATCTTATCATCTTGAAGGACTATTAAAAGACTAAATAATTTACTGGAGAAAATAAAAATTTGGTATAACCAAATCACCCTAAGAATTGAATAGTATACATTCAACCTAATTACTATAAATATGTTTATTTTATGAAATTAGAATCATACTATTAAACATAATATAAGGAGAAGTGTTACAATTAAAAACAACATCCCCTTGATAGGAAATGTGAATAATTGAGGATGCTGAATATTATTATTTTTATGAAAGTAATCTAACTGCTAGATGCATGTCACCTATCAATGGTTGTCTGTGTGGCACTCATTAATGCTTTCTAATCCCACTAAATATCCATTTTTATGTTGATATAACTAAGCTATGTCATAGAAGAAATTATCCATGTAATGTCATATTTTGACATAAATCAAAAAACATGATCAAGATTATACGATGCAAGGATAATTTATACACTATAAAAAACTTGTTGGGAGATATTAATATTTATCATTATTTAATTAATACTTGTTTATTGAAAAACTTATTACCCCCATGACCCTACAATTCATAGTGTATAGTGAATCTCTCTTATCACCATCAAACATGACAAATTTTGGGATTGATAAGGGTAATAATAAATCACATGGAATGATAATTTTGAGGTAAAAATTTTGTGATATCATTTATAAATATAAATTCAATTTCATTCTCCATAATATAACATTCAACAACTATCTAGGAAGGTCATTTCTCAAAAAAAAACCTGAGGTAGTTCCTTCATCAGATCATCAGTATTTAAAATAATATATAAACTATAATATATTGGCATTATAAGGTGACAATGATCAGTTTGATTAAAAAACCAAATATATAGTTTTAGTGTTCAAAATAATAGTTAAGAAATAGTTTTGGATAGATATTACCATTCAGAACACTTCTCCCAATGGCATGGATATTGCAATCATTAATCCATTGAACTAGATCATCCAGGAAAATGTGTTTCCCCTAATTTATATTACTATTATATATTATAATATGTTGAGGATTCATATTCTGTTCCTTTTTAATATGATAAATTGAATAATGTAATCACTTTCCCTTTATAGGTCGATTATTTAGATGTTTTCACCAAACAAGAAACACTAAGAAGGGGATTATTTCAAGATAATTTTTGTATATCAACCATTCCAAAAATATTTTTAACCTCCATTAAATTATACATTATATTCATTAAAACTATTCATAAATCAATTTTAACATCAAATAAAGTAAAATACAAAGAAAAAAAATCAGGGGGTTTGGGTACATTCACTCTCATTCTCATGGTATATATGACATTAGAAGAACCTTTTCATATGAAAGAAGAATATTATACCATGAAGTATTATAATACCCCATTTTCATATTTTAAATCACAATGTTCCCTTACACCATATAAATATTAATATTTCATGGTATAAGAATTAGAATATAATTATTTAATGATCCATCACAGTGTTTGTGGTATGTGCCACAACCACAATTAGTGAACTAATAAAAATTATACTTTAATATAGGATGATATATGGTCACTATTTATTTGGTAATTCATGTATTATTAATAATAGTGAAATTATATCTCATTCCTCAATAAATATTATGATTCCCATTCATGAATACATATAAACTGATCATATTATATGTTGATGTTTATACGAATTATTTGGGTATAACATATGATCAAAACATATTAAAAATTAAATAAATGATTATTCATCTTGGCCATGATATTATAGAGGATACCCTAATTGAAAAAAAAAATTCAAATCCAATATCATCGATGAATTATAATAAAAAATATCACAAGTATCATCCCCAAAATGAAAAATAATGGGTAAATAAGGGTGTATATTACCATCAATGATCCTAATCACCAATTCATATAGGATTATTGCCAATACCAATCAATGAAAAATTATTTCAAAATAATTAAAATGGATTATAATTATTATTTCTTAGTAGATTTGTTCAAAATATGAAAAATTTAAATCATTTTATCATGAACATACAAGTGTAATGGAATAATGTTTTTGGAAAAAATGATTTCTTATTTTTTCAAATAACAGTTTTCTTATGTATACTCTTAAATTCTCTATATCATGAGATATTTAATAGTCATTATAAAATATACCTTAATATTAATATGGGTTTAAAATCATTTACAAAAAATATTTTCCAATAATGATAGATAAACAAAAACCAAAAACAAAACGGTATATTTTTTATACATAGATTTACCGGCTAGAACAATGATATTTTTAAATAACAAGTAAAAACACATGATAATAATTTGTTAATATGATATAAAAAACCATTAAAACCCATTTATGTTTCTATTTCAAGTAATAAATTGAGTGAATACAAAATTATATGTTTTTATAAGAATAATTAGACCATAATAATAGAATAAAATAATAAAACCCACTAAATTATTATAGAATTAGTATCTATTTTGTGGAGTATGTAATTATTAGAAAAATTCAAAAATGAGATAAATTATGAGGATTAATAATACTAATAAAATATGTATATATAAATTTATGTTCTCTAAAATTACATCACTTTTGAGTATAATGTTGTACGTTTCTTCAGTTGGTTCACTTACCTAATATAGAGGAAACAAATACATAAGCACATAATGTTCCATTAATTTAAATAGATATTCCTGAAATAAATAAAAACTATGGAAGATATATCTAGTGTAATAAGAATAATTAGAAAAAACAATAATCATTAACTAAAAAAATTCATTTTTATTTAAATAACATTTTTTCAGTATTTTAGAAATTGCTTGACCATATTCTATCATCGATATATACAAAAAAAATTTAAACAAGATAATATTTTATAAATACTATACACATTACATTACAAAATTACATAGGGAAATTAAAACAACATAATTGGTGACCCCAAAAACTTTTTAAATACTAGTATATGTGAAATAATTCAATTATTATATGTGAGTATAAGATTATGACATGGAATGAGAATATAAATGGAAAAAATAAACATTATGAACAAAAATCATACCTAATAAAAATGGATTCTAATAAATGAATCATTTGATGATCCTTTATCATAAATAAAATAATATAAAAGGATATTTTAATCATTATATTGTTACCACAACATAATACAGAACCTCATTAACACATGTCATTGTTTCCTACCATGTTCATCATCCCAAAGTTGAAAAAGTGCACTAGTTGATTTATTTCACTCCCTCATCTGATATTTAACAACTCATGATATATATATATCAATATCAAATACATTTGAATGTGATAAATTTTTGGTCCCAACAATCTCCACATTATATCAAAATTCATATTGTTGATTATGTTCACTTTGTATTCCCATTACATATCATGAGATATTATGCATTACCAATTCATTGGGGGGACATATATTTCTATCCCCACCCATCTGATAATATTATGTACATCCATGGGTGTTCCACATATAATAACATAACAAATTTCCTTAATGCATCATCAATCCATGAATGAAATTGGATTCATTATTAATTCAAAAATAATATTCATAAACCACCAAATTAAAAATGTGGATTTTTTCTAAATAATATATCTTCAGTGAAAAATTAATGTACAACGATGTTTACATAGTTTAAAAAACACACATGAAAAAAAATATTTCAAATATTACAACATAAAAAGGGTTTTTTAATTTCGTTTCTAGGTAAGCATAAATTATTTCAATAAATAATGGTTAAATTATTAATAAATATTTCAATAATGGTATGTTCATTTTAAAAATAAATAAAAATGGAAATGAAATCATATATTATTTTTAATAAAATAATTATCATTAACATTAATGATAATTTTACAGGTCTTTTTTGAAATTCATTTACAGAATATTCATGTTAATTCATTCAAAAAAAGATTTTTGAAAGGATATCTACTAATGGATCACAGTGAAATATAAAAACCAATCCAAATTAAACAAGTTCTGAATGATAAAAAATGTGTTTATGGAAATATTTTTTTAATATCATTCAACTACACATTGGATAAAATCCCACATAATTAAAATACCTAATAAAATATACATTTGACAAATTTATAATATATAAATTAAATGAAATATCAATCTTAAGGTGAAACAATATAACTCCTTAATTAAGATTTAGTGATGAAAAAATCTTATATATTTTTGAAGATATCACTCATTTTCAAATGAATGTAATAGAATTTATTGAATTTAATAACACATGATTAATTAAAATCAATACATTATAAATCCAGAGGTGCTAGTTTCCCCAAAAAGAAATATTTTTTTAATGATATCTAAAAAATTCAATAAAGGGTGATGGAGATGGAAAATAAGGGATTGATTTTTGAATCCTAAAAACTATATGATAATGTTGATGGATTTGAGAAAACATAGGAGACATGTAATCTCCCTTAATTAGGGAATCATAACGATTATAATGTATCAGTTATTCAAACACTGTAGTATACTAAAATAAAAATTAAAAGGCATATAAAAAATAAATTTCTTTCTCTCATAATAAGATATAGAGAATCATGGATTGTAATTGGCAGAATGATAGCTATATAAATGGAGATTAGGAAATTTGAATAATCATATACACATATATTATCTCATGATTAGGTAATTATTTGGATATAAAAGTATTTATCATGAAAACATGAAATTATAATAACATTATAATCAAATGGCTTTCCATAAAATAATTACATGAATAAAAATAATTATGTGCAGAACACATACATGGTTTGTTTCTTTATAAATCCTGGAAGTACTCCTCTAACCCTTAAAAATTTGTTAATAGGCAATTATATAGTTTTATGAAATTTAATTTAATTACTACATCCTTTTAGGTGTATATGGTTAATAAAATAACTGGGTTGAAGCTAATTTTGTTGGTGAAAGAGAGTATTTTCATGGAAACTAATGTTAGAGAAATCATAATATTAGTATGACATGTGAATGAGGTGGATTTGTTTAGAGACGTGATGTATGTGTTGAAATATTTTTTAGACATATATATATGTGTTAAATTATATCCAAATAATAGAATTTTGGAATGTTTATGTGTCAAATTGATTTAGTAAAATTCACGAAACATCAAATTTCACATTTTAATAGATATTATTCTTGATTAACCTTTTATTATTGTTATTATTTTAAAACTAAAAATATTATATGATCGTTATTAATTTTTTTGACATGATTACTTGTATGTTTTATTTCATTAAATCTAATTAAAAATCTAAAAAACAAAAAATTTTATTTTATTCTAATCATTTATTTTTTACATTTTTTAAATATTCATTAGCAATGAAATTAATTCCACATTATTTTTTTATATATTCAAAAATCAAAATAGATTCATCATTTAAATTTAATACCATAATTTTTAGAAAAGTTTCATTTCTAGAAAAAGAAATATTTTTACATAGTATATAATATTTATCATGGTCCATAATAATATAGATAAAATAAAAATTGACCTTATAAAATAATATAGACTATTATTTTTAACTATAAAATATAATTTAATCTATAAAATTTTTATCGATAAAAAATATTTTTGTGCATTTAACGAGTTAAAATCTATTTTTAGAAAAGTAGTATTTTAATGATTAGATGTAATGTATAATTTAAGATTATTCATGTGTGTAATTTTAATGGTATAATTTTATTTACATAAATGTATATAAATATTTTTGGATATCATAGTTATTTAAAAACAATAATTAATGGCAATAAAATTTAACTAAAAGAAAATATTGAAAAATGTTTTTATAAAAAAATATTTCAAATATCATAATATGTAATTCATAGGATTTATTAATTAAACATAGTGTTTTTAAGATATATTGTTTTAAATTTTATGTAAATATTGAACTGATAATATGGATTAATCCACTTTTATGTATTTCTTTATAATGTCATAAATTTTATTTTAAAAAAATAATTTTCAATATTTAATTATTGATGAATATCATTGAAAGTCATCCTGAGGTTATAATAACATGATTAACTATAAAATTACAATCTTTTAAAAAAATTACAATTTTATAAACATGTATTTTAATTATAAAATATAAATAAAATATATTTTTATAAAAAATTGAAATTTAATATCCATATAATTTAAAATTTGAAAATGTGAAAATATTGTGATATATAACATATTATATCAATATTTACACGTTTCAATTAACCAAATTTATATTTATATATCCACCAAATAATCCTATGTATGATCTAATCATAAGGTGTTATCTAGTGGCTATCATGTGTGTTGTATCTATGAGAATATATCTCATGGAAGTTTCCATTTCCCGGAATTTCACTCACCTGTAATTTTTCTCATATAATAATTGCTCAAATTTCTCATAATCATATTCTATTTAAAACTGTTGAATATAACTGCATACTATGTTGGAAGAAATAATTTCTTAAGTGATAATTATATTACTAGATTCCATCTAAATTCATCATATATTTAATAATACAGTTATTCCCTTATATACAAGATAATTTAATAGGTATCATATAAGAGTAATTTTTTATTTTTTAACATTTCATATTTTTGTTTTAGTTCAGTTAGTTGTCTAAAAAATTGAATAAAATAATATTTTTATGGAATTTAGTTCTTTGATGTCTATGTTTTTCCTTTCCCCCATTATATAAATTTGGCCACTTCAATTATAATAACTTGTCACCAAGGAAAATAGCTAAGGGTATATTAAATATCGACATAACTCATGGGTATAATTCTTGTGAACATTCATACATATTATATTTTGTCCATATAGTAAACTACCCAGTTCCTCTATAACTGGGATATAAATAACATTGAATTTTTTCCTAAATGTGTTTTCTATGTTTCATAATAAATATATAATTAACCATGTACCTGTATATGATCATGGATTTATATTTGAATTTATTTTTTTCCTATCATGGAATTTATCATGGACCCTATTTCTATATTCCTAAACTCTATAAAATAACATAATATATTTATCTAGTAACAAGAAAATTTGATTTCATAAGAATAATGATCATAAAAACAACCATTTTAGAGGAGTTAGATAGATGGGATATGATAACCATAACACCTTGATTTTTATTTATAAACCAATATCTCATTATTAATTGAATGATATGATGTACATAGAAAATAATTTTTATACAACGAAGTGTTTAAATAATTTAAAAATAAAAAAGTCAAATTTTCTTGAGTAGGTGATCAGTATTACACAGTGCACATAAATTTAGGTAATTATATCATTAGTGGTAGTTTTATTGGGTCTCAATTCTTCCCTTGTCCGTAGAGGTTTTAAATTTCAAACTTTCTTGATAGTCCTTGTATTATGGAATTTCCATATATATTTCCCACATTCCGTACATTTGACACATTTAAATTTTGGGGGTAGATTGAGGAAAAATATTTTTCCTTCAATCATATACAATAACCAATTCATTTTTAATGATAAATTATTTATTATATACAATACTTTACTAAAAAAATATCTATAGGTTTTTTCGTCGAATCCCCTATGGTTATTTTTTAAAAAAATTAAACTTAATGTAAATGGAAAATAATTTTCTTCATTACCTATTTAACATTAACATTCATGAATATGCAAAATTATTATCTTTAATATTTTTATGAAATTTAATAAATTAGCACATTATTAATAATAATTATTTTTAGATTTATTTTTATAATAATATTATTTCATACTCTATATCCTATCCAATTTGGTGTCTCATGAGAATAATATCTATATTATCCGTTTCATCCTTTTAAAACATTTTTCATTTACACATCATCCATTACTAAATAAAATGGTTAATGTGAGTCATGGATAAATTCAATAAATGAATAATCATAAATGGAAAAATAAAAATTCATCCTAAAAATTAATTACTCTTTAAAATATAAACTAATCCTTAAGTTAAACATGAATCACTCTCTGTTCAATATAAGATTCTTTATGCTGGGTTCCCTCAATCATCTGATACTAATCCACTAACATAAAACACATTATAATATATTTTAAATAAAATATCCTTAATAGAGAAATATCCATATGGAGTGAAAAACCAATAGTGTATTTAATAATCTTTCTAATGGACCATCTATCAACTAAGAGAATATCTTACATTACATTTTTTGGGTTATTACACCACGAAACAACTATTTTAGATCCTTGGTCCAATTTTTTAATCCAAAAAGGGGTTTTAAATTCGTAGATAACAACATAATACCAACGTTAACAATTATTCATGATATTATTATCTACATATAACTATTTATAGGGGTTTCCCTATTGTACTCATATCTTAATCTTAGCAAACAACTAGACAAAAAAAATTACAAACTATAAGGACGAAATCCATAAAAAAAATATATCATTAATATATATATATAAATAATTACATAATGAATATAACCCATATATTGATAGGTATACCATCATTGGATGATGTTGAAAAAATAACCTTTAATAGAAATACACATGTATTTAATAGCATGATGATATTTTTTCACAATAAAAAGTAATTGTTAATCAATATAATAACTCAATTATCACCTTAAAATTATCTATTAAAGATAATATTATAGACATACCAAATGTATTAATATCATTAATTATATGTGTAAATGAAAAAATAAGAAGGGGTAAGCTCAAACTCTCAATAAGGTTTGGTACAATAAAAAACAATCAATGATCTCATGTGTGCTTAATTTGATAATATAGAATGAGAATATATATAATGGAAATTTATATAATATATAAAATTCATACTCAATAGTTTTTTTTCATAAACCTAGAATCCAAAAATGTGGATTTAACATAACAAAACTAATATTAAGGGATCATGAAATCATAATATTGTGACAACAACATAATATAGGTCATTGTTAGAATATATACTGATTCAATATCACGAATATCAACACATAGTTGGAAACAGCCCATAGTGGATTTTGTTCACACTCTAATACTATACATAAAAAATCTAGAGATATAGATCTTTACCCAATGAATTGTAGAGATATATAAATATACTCCCACCGAACCACATATAATAGAAAGAGTTCAATTGTGTTTTCAGTTTACCAACTAATAAATTAAAATAATATGAGTAATAACTCATTACCAAAGTAATTTTATTGATATATAATTCACTAACTACCCAGTTCATCTTATTATAGGAATGCCTAACTGTGATGGAGTGAAATAAACACAATATTTCCTCATAAAATCATTTACACCTTATGGAAATTGGTTTCTTGATTATTTCCACAAAACATGACAAATAAATTATATTATGGTAGATGGTAAAATAATAATATATACCCAATTCAAACAACAAAAATATATGTATGTAGATGTAGATGTATAAATACACTTTTAAAAATAAATCATCGAATGATACAGAAAAAATAAGGATCGGGAATTTTATTCCTTCACACCATGAGATAAATACCACAATGGAAATATATATATAGTATGTAAATCATGAATCATGAATACACTAAAATTATATCATATTAATTATTTAGATAAAATGAATATAAAATCTCAACTTATTTTTACAAAACCTTTTCAACATTTATATAAATGAAAATATTAAGGGTCCGGTTTAAAATAATTTTATAAAATTTTAAATTGAAAACATTAAAAACAATTAATTTTAAATGTCTATACATTAATTTATTATTTAAAATGATTTAATAAAATCAAAAGGATCTTTTTCTTGAAAGATAAAATATTTCATCATTGAATGAAAACCCTTTTGATATTTATCAAATTTAAATTAGATAAAAAACATCATTAAAATTGGTTACATTACCTTTATTAAAATATTGTAAATGTAAATATTGATATCATAATACATAGAAAATAATAGTATTAATAATCTGATTAGAAAAAATTTTATTGAATATGAAAAAATGGATATTAATGAAAACCCATGAATTAACAGAATGTGAATTATAATTTACATAATTTATTTTTTATGATTTAAGAAAAGTCATCATTAAAAATTATTTTAGTGGGATCTAATATAAAAAAGTAAAAATATGGAATAATATATTAAATGAAATATTAATCATGTGGAGAAATATTATAACACATGAAATTATATTTATGTATAAAAATACTTATATCTTATGGAATGTATCGATCATACTCCAATTATATGTTGATAATGAATGGAACTAAATCCTCCAAGATAAAAAAAAATATTTTAACAAACTAGGATTCAATCAAAATTTATATAATAATATTTTAACAAAATATAAAATCACTCCACAGTGAAGGGTGACCAAGTTGAAAATAAAGAATTGATTTTGGATGCATGATGACTATACAAACAAGACTGTGGAATGTGATCAACTTGAACTAAGGGTAGTATTTATTCAATAGTAAAAAAATTGGATAATAGAATGTAGATTATAGTATCATGGAATAATAATCATCAAAAAACCACAATATTTATTAAAATGGTAATTTTAGAATTGGAAGAATAGTTCGAGGGAATAAATGAATGATTTCAAAAGAATGATGTATATAAAAAAGAGATTATGAATTTAGATTATTTTGATTGATGGAAATTATAACATAATTATTGAATCATTTATATAATAAATAAATCAATATAAATAAATATAACATAGTCAATTGAAAATCCTAGGTTTTCTTACAAAAAAATAACTTGAATCAAAAAGAGGAGAACCCTTACATATACATATATATATATATATTATAAAAGTATGGAATGTCTATTTAGAACCATCGTAATTGAATCTGAGGGATTTATAAATTTATTAGGAAGAGTTCTTCATGATAAATTCTATTTTAGTGAAGTGGTATGGTATAACAGTTTGGAGTGAGCTCCTTTTATAGTGTAAAATTAAATTTTATCGGATATAAACATGGGAAATGGGTTATTATAGTGTTAGATGGTTTTTTTTTGGGATTTTATATTTAGTGAATTATGTGGTAAAATTATTGTGGGAAAATGTCTCATGATATTAAAATCAAAAAAATTTATCATAGGCCTAATTATCAATTTATTTTATAAAAATTATTTCGATATAAGACTACCCATTTCAAAACATACAAATCATGATTAAAATTTTACAATGATATTTTATTTTAATAATAATATGATATAAAAATTCATTCTAAATTTTAATGTTATTAATCAAAATATTAATTATATAAAAATAAATTCAATTTCTATATATGAGAAAAATACCTTTTAAACTAAAAAATTCAATGTTTATAGAAAAATTAATTATAACAAATTATTAGATTAATGGTTAATTATTTTAGATACTATATTTCATTTAATACCAATAAAAATAGGATAATATTATTTTTATATATCTTTAAAATCCATATTATAGTGTAGAGATTATATTAAATTCACAATATTTATAAACTTATTAATCCCAAAATATTAATTATTTTCCATTTGGAACAAATATTTATCTTTGTTTAAAAATTTATTCCAAAAAATATTAATTATTACACAATTTTGAACAAAATATTAAGAAAAATAAATTTTGTTTTATATAATTAATATTTTTATGAAAAATTTATTTGAACATTAGTTTGTGTAACATATAATTTTTTTTAGAAAAAGTTTATTTTTTTGTTAAAATTATATATTTATGAAAATATAATCCATATCATTAATTTTAATGATATTTTTGTTTTAAAAATTAAACTTTTAACGAGTATACCATTATTATCAAAACCAAATGTTACATTATATTATTTATATAAACGAAATTTCCAAAAATATATTTTATTGGAAAATATTTCTAAATTTCTTGTAATAAATAACATAATACGTTTAAAATTAAAAGTTTATATTGTTATATATTGTAGTTACATTAATCATTAAGATCACTATGTAAGATTATGAATTATGTACACGATGGTTTCTTTCGAAGGTGGTTATTCCGAAAGAATTGGTCTCAAAAAATTTCATTGAGCATCAATCCCTCTCAAAAAAGCCATCACCCATATCATAATTGTTTGAGTTTCTCATGAGAATGGATTTCCCAACTTGTGATGATATAGCATTCCAAACATCAAATTAATGATCTTAATAATGGTGAAATTTGTTACTCTATTCTATTTTTATCCATAATAGTTTTTTAAATATCGTTAGATTTTATTATAAATATTAGTTTAATAGTAATATTATAATCAAAAAAATATTTTATCATATCTTATTTATGTTTTTTTCAATATTACATAGTGAAAAGTTATTGAAATAATATTTTCTTATGTAATATACTCAGTGAATTTGTTTGTTACTACATCCATTTCATATAATCATCTTTGTGAAAATATATTTCTATAACCGCTTTGTATAAACATCACTGGTTAAAAAAATTCAAATAAGAAAAGAATATTGACATCTTCTTTTATCTAAATAAATATTACTAATGTTTGTTACATGAGAATACTAATTTAATGCTTTCCATAATACACTCCTTGAAATATTGAACTATATTAATACTAGCCTATCTTTTTGAATTTACCCATAATAATAATTCACCTTCACCACTCATTCATTAAAATTGTGTATGTACATTAATAATGTTAAAAAAATAATTTTACCGCATCATCAATAAATGATAATTAGATCATAAATAATTATATTAAATGAAAATATAAAATAAATATTTTTTTAAAAAAATTATTATTTTTCATAAGATTTTAATAAATTCAATTAAAATGGATCCCTAAATAATTTAAAACCATAAAACACAGAATATTATAAACATATATCATGTTATAAGACATTCAAATGAACCACTTAATAATTATAAGTAATTTAGGATTGCAGATATCTTTATGTTACACAATTTTATAATAAATTTTAATAGTTATTTTTTAGTTTTAAATCTCATGCATCGCATTTGAATCCCATATGAAACATTGAAAAAAATACATACAAATTTATACATTGTAATTATTTACTATTTTTTTGTCCTTATAATATATAAATAATTTAGTAACCACATCTATCAAATTTAATATTATCCTATAAATATTATAACATAATTTCACACATTCTAAAAGATAAATGAAGAAAAATAATTTTTTTTGCAGGTCTTTAAAATTGATACCTTATGACTTTAATATAATGCATCACTTTAAATAAATTGTATTATTTTTAAAATTTAATTATTATTACAATGAGAAAAAAAATTTATTGTTTAAAATAATAAAAATAGAAAATATATATAATGGAGGGAAAAACAAAACAATATAACCCTTTTACATACTCCAAAAGAAATTTCCCATGGATCTCCTACTTTTGAATATTACATGATTGTTATCTTATTAAAAATAATCCCCCTTTTTGGAATAATCAAAATAGTTTGAAAAACATTCATTCTATAAATTATCCCTCTTTTGGGTAAATAAATACTTTGTTAAAACCAACAGACTTATAATAATTTAATTTCTTTTGTACAAATATTATTTAATAATAAGTAGTACATTTGTGAATTAAAATATATCTTTGATCATACAAATATATTAATGATATAACAACAAATTATTGTAATCATTAAAGACAGATTCACGAAATAAAATTTTACCCTTTACATTAAAACTATAAAAAATAATATATCTTTTTTGAAATTTTAAATTTATCAAATATAAACATATTAAATTCATGAATTGATGATTATTTTAAAAAGATTTAAAAATAAGTGAAAAATTATCTTATATTGAATGATATGGCACAATATACATATGCTCATGATGTACATTTATTTCAAAACAATAAATTCTAAATAATATTTCATCATAAATATGAATATATATATATATATATTTATATATTTATTTAAGGCTGATGTCTCCCTAAAAATCTATGGATTCTAAAATTAGATATAATTTAAAATAGAAATAGCCAAATATGTTAAGAATCCCCCTAAATTAATTTTTCAAAACAACCCAACCAATTTATAAAAATATGATATTTTTATTCAATAAATTATAAAAATATATATTTAATAAAAAATAAGAAAATCCATATGGATATACAAAAAAAATCCAAGATACAAAATAATATTATATAAAGCTTTATGAAGCTTCTAACAGATTAATCATATTATTTTAAATAAAACTAGGAAACCATGATATACCACTCAATAGCCATAAAAAATATATTGATTTAATATTAATTATATCATGTAAAATGATAATAAAATTATGGATAGATTGATTTTCTCATTAATATTATATATAAATATAACATAGAAAAATAAATTCTTTTAGGTGAGACTCGGTTATAATAAATTTATATTTTGACATATGAAGTATAAGGTCAAGAAAATTTATCCTTGAAAGTATACATATATAAAAATTTATTCTTTTAATGATAGTACCCAACCTAATAGAGCTCGAGTTATGATGTCCCCAAACATGATGACATAGGCCATGGGCTGGAAACAAGTGCCAAAATATTTAACTAACATGGGAGGAATTTTCCTTGTGAACCAATTCTCACACACGCAACCAATAAGATGAAAAAGTGTAAAGGTATAACAATAAAATATAAAACTTCTAAATAATAACTATTCTTATAAAACCTCAAGTAATTATATAATTAAGATTTCATAATCTTAAAGGAACGAAGGGGAAAATAAATTACCAACCATTTAGATAACGCAACCTAAAAACATGAAAATTAATGTGATTCTTGCAATCGTCTCTAAATATTTAGTTCCCAAAAAACAACCAATGGTGAAGTACACCTGGGTATCCTAATGGACCTATATAATCCCTAATGACCTATATGTTGTCAGAATAATACACAAAATGTGTGAGAAGATCCCATGTAACGGTGTGTATATACATACTGAGAAGGATATTCTAAAAGTTGGGTGGTGGAAGTAAAATACATGATTGTAAATAGACATGTCAACCCATACAAAGAGAGTAATGAAATCCAACAACATGGATTCAAATATATTTACTCTCAATAAAATAAGTCGTAATGAGAGATAAAAGAGATCTACATCTCATATATCATCCCAAGAAAGAGTTCCAATATTTGTAGATGTCTACAAATGATTAATAGATTCAATTTTTCAGTGCATAGGATTAATCATATGGAGGGACCACACCTTGCCATTATGCCACACAGTCGTGGTGGCACAACATCAATGTAGATTACCCAGAACAAACTATTCTAGGTTGTTGAACATTTATTAAAGAGGAATCATATCCAACCTGATAGGTCATACCACTCAGTATGATGAAGTCATGTACCCTAATGACATAATATGTACCACTCATAAAATGTGTAACTACACACTTACTTGATAAGGGTTTACAACTCAATAGATTGAAGACTCAAACTATAATCCTACAAGGGGGTACTATTATCTGCTGCATCTAACACCCTACACAATGTGTTTCCTTTGGAATTTGTGGTCTATAGTAAGGTTTTATTATTGAAATTCCTTATCTGATTTATTTTTATTGATTCGAAACAATTGAGTAAAATCTCACATATTGGTTTCCTGAAAATAGTAGAATCCCTTCTTGATCATCATTTCCCACCATCCCTTGGCTAGATAATGGGGTTCGTATTCACATATAAGAACATGTTCTGTCAATGTAACTTGTGGTTCTTCCCAGAATGCATAAAAAATAATGAATTCCTAGATCTTTGAGGAACGTCTCCTACATCACACATAATCCAACTCAATTCGCTAAATGCAAATAATCATTATATCTGAGGTTCTACTCAAGATCAATCCTTCTCCCTAATTTCAAAAAGTGTACGATAAGTCAATAATGATGCATTTGAATAATGTTAGGTAGAAATGAATATAAAAAAGGTAAAAATATTGATGGAATAGAGTTATTGAACAATGAATAAAAATTGGGGAAGATTGGGTAAAAAACATGGAATAACAAAGATGGATTAAATAACCAATTGAAAATCTGTATGCGGGTGTATAGAAAAGCACATAATAATTTAAAATAAAATGAACCAAATTGATCATGATAAATATTTTAACCATGTAGGTAGGAGTCCAAAAATATCCATTTGTACTATAATTCAGTTTATTCATCATTGATGAACACACTCTCTAATGATGTTCAGTAGTCAATGCCTTTTATTTTAATCATTTTTTATAGATCCAAAGACTCAGTGTCATCTTTTCTTAATTATGAAATGGAGTGTTTAAGATATATTCTATCAATGATCACATTTATTTTAATATCTCTAAGGGTATCCTCTATAACATTACAATTATATAGAATTTATGATTACGTCATTTTATGAATTAATTAAATTTATTATTTAATTAATCAGGTTAACATACCACCAATATGAGATTTAGCCAAATGAACTATTTTTCCTTATTTTAGGTCTCTCGTAGAGTAAATACCAATTTTTAGACTCGTCTTTGGTCTCATATTTACGGTGTGAATCTACTGGGAGAAGATGTATCATTTTCATTATGAAATCATTAATGCGGGATATAAAATATATTTTATAAATTTATAAATTTAATTTCTAGCACAATAGGCCTCATAATTTTTTGAAATCCCAACTCTTTTATTCAGAAATAAATAATGACATTTTTCCATGTATTATAAGGAAAAAACGTTTTCTTTAGATTATTCCCTCAATCATGATTTTCATCCATGAAATGAAAAACTAACAAAATTTATCAGGATATTGAGCCCACATTTTTCTCCCCTTCTCAGAATATCACGCATATGTTCTCTAGTTCATCCACAATATAATAACCAAAGAGATGTTACAACAACAAAATATAATCTCCAATTGATCATTAATTGTAAATGGGTTCTCTGCAAAATAGGATCCATCTTCGATGTCTATCTCAACTCAATCAATTTCATGGGTGGCATCATGCAAGTATTGGCACACCTCTAACATGTGAATGATGATGTGAAACCTCTCTAAAATTTGGGGAATTGATATGAAGTAAGAAACCTCCACAACCACATATAATATTTATATCATCTTGATGAACATCAGAGATAACATGCCTCCCCAGTCGAATATCAAATATCCAAATAGCAGGGAGATTATCTAGATTACATGCTATCCCTTCTCATGTTCCATGGGAGGACACCATCGATTTGAATATTATTTATTCCCACTCTTGGTAATCCCCTTCCACTAAAGTATGACCAATACCTCATCATCTATTTCATGCATCATCCATTTCTTAATAGGTGATGCCTCACTAATATCATTCCTACATAAGGCTGGCAAGAACTGTCTCCCATATAGTACCTAAAAAAGACCCCTTCCAATATAAGATTCAATTTTATTATTATAAATAGACTATACAAATGGATATTAATCCCCCATGATCCAGCCAACGTATAACATTAAATCCCTCAATATATCCCCTTTTACCTATATAGTGTGCAACATTTCTCCATCTTTTAGGGGTAAAAGGATGTACTCATCCACATATGGATAAAGAATTCCCCATGTACTTCTCTCCGCAACATTGAAAAAAATAACACATCATTATTATAAATAATATTTCATTGTGGTCTAGGATATTGTGATATATTCCATATGAAAAATAGCATCATGCTCTTAATAGAACTATGCTACCTGATAAAAAGGATTGCATCGACATCATGAATCAATCAAGAGTAACCGAGATCGAACCATGACATCTCATTGTCCATAAGTTATCTATCATAGAGATTGTGGATATTCCATCCCATTTCATCTCTGGGATCTAGGATGCTACAACAACCCTTCCGGAACCTGCTACTCAGTCTTCACTTGTGGACAAGTAAAGCACCTAGAGATGAACTCTTCCATTCTCAATCACATGCCAGCCAATAAAAACTGTAACTAAAGGAAATTTTACATCATCCCCATGATTATATTTTTAAACAATGTATAAGTATTAATCTATCTCAACACCTCAAGACACACCATTCACTAAAAAATATATCCATCATCATGCTCAGTATGGGCCAACTGTAAGGAATCCAACTGCTCAGATTCCTCCTACACAAAACATGCATGGGACTTCATACTAAGATAATATACCAAAACATTACCCTTCTGAAGAATATATACTATCACAACGTTGTTTTCCAAAAGTAACACCATCTAGTTCCTCTAATAGAGGTCTATGTATGTTTACATTAATACATACATGATACTATAATTTTCTGACAAAATGACAAAGTGATCTCTGGGATGATATTTCCCTATATATTTATATAAATAACTACCACTACCAATTATAGGTCAAGATTAATGAATTTATTCTCATGGGGTCTCAATCACCTTAACCCAGAAGCAATGTCTGTGAGTCTCTCCATCAACACAAAGTCGATCCTAGGTCCTAATGCATCACAATATACTACTCAGCAAATAACCTCATATATTAGTCTCAAAATAAGATCGATCATTATCCTCAACCACAAATCCTCAAAGGATATAAGGAACTCCTCAATCAAGGTAAACAACTTACCTTTCCATATTAGTGTTGTCGAGGGTCTTCATTCATTATTAATTCTACCAAAAACCTCCAGTAATACCATTCCATTGTAAGATAACTATGAACCTATAACACTATCTTGTATTAAAACATAGCAAGAACTGCATCTATCATCATTTGGTCTATAAAAAATCCATTTTCAGAAATGAAATTCCTCAGTGACTAAATTTATCTAGAATAGGTACATTGAGAGATTACCATAATGATGGTGATCCTGACGAAGTTTTTGGACAAACCTCAACTGCTCTACATGCTCCTCGTCTAAGGTTGAGTGTATGGGGATTTCATTAATAAAGAGAAAAACAAATTTATCCATGTGCGGATGAATGATTTGGTTCATCAATGATATAATAATATCTAGGGATTGTTTCACACAAAAATTAATCAAAAGGAAGTCGTAGTGTTCAAAGTGTATGTTGAAAGCCATCTGTATAATGACTGCTTTGTGAACTCCCAGCTAGTGGTATCTAGACATGGTATTCATATTCAAGAACAATCTCATGCCTCACAAATGATCAAATAAATTTTAAATCCTCGATAAGTGGTATTGTACATTATCATGGCCAAATTCAAAACATGCCAATTTACACAATCCCACAATGTTAAATCGTTCATATTCTTATATAGCATTGGTATTACTCGTGGGACACACTGGATCTAGATAAACTCATCACTTTATTTTCCTCAAAATGTATCTAATTCTCTTGGTGATCAGTATGGGCCATACGATATGTCGCCGAAGATATTAGAGTGGTCCCATAGAGATAGTAAATTTAAAAACTCCATCTACAACATTCGATGTAGTCACAAAATGTCACCATGGAGGAATTATGTAAAATCATCCATGAATAATGGTATCTAGATTACTAAAAAACATATTGTTCCATGTTATTAACATTCCAGTTCATGGGTAATCTGATGCAGCCTCCTACTCATAAAACCCACACTAGCCGCTATGAGATATCTCTCATCATGGAAGTTGATTCTCATATCATCATTGGGGAGGAATATGAATCATTTTCTATTGCAGTAAATATATGCTCATAACATGAATAAATAATTCATACCCAAGACGAAATCATAATATTTCACCATTACGACCAAAAGGTCCAACCAGAAACCGTCTCAACCAATCGATGACTTATACTTCAATAAAATAAAATATATCTTAAATGTGTTCCCCATATAAACCTCAATATAATAATGTTGGGATAAAGGCTCAACAAGGAGTTTATTCTATCTCACCCATAGTTTAAATTGGTGAATTAATGGCTCGTACCAGTTATAACAAATAATGAATAAGGAGTATAAGAAACATAAATAATATCTCTATTTTTATGATGTTTGACTTGATCAATTCAGAGTCTGCATCTAACTAGATCCCAGACCACCAGATCCTAAATTCTGATGAGGGATAACTTTTTTGGGAAGTTTAAAAAGCTCATAACATCATCCCCTTCCATAATCACTTCATTATGAATCCCCAATAGTTCCTCTTCTATCCCCATATCCCCTGAGCCTCACATCCCTCACTAAGGAGATCAATGATCATATAGCTTCAAATACCGAGGAAGTTTGTCCTCTTTATTACATCCCTCCTAAATGTGTCTAATTTGTAAATCATGTGCTATGTTTCCTCACCCACCGTATAAATAGAATCTCCCCACTTTAAACATCCTGGTTCCACTACATAGTCCATTTTCCAATGAACCAAATGTATGAGTTTTTTCACGGTAAATTTTCAAATGTTGAGCCCCTACCAACTAATGTCTCAAAGTTATTTCAATACACATAGCATGTTAATGCTCACTACTAGTGCTAACTTCACGATATTTCAATGATATGAATCTATAAGTCTCCAAAACCTACTCCAACACTCTATTATATGTGGGAATGCGAAAGGGTATGACATTGGCATGGATGTATCAATGAAGACCCTACTCAAAATTATAACCCATAAGTAATCATATAGAATCATATAGAGGGAGTAAAAAACTCTATAAAACGCACAACATACTCTTCAGCTATCATCCCTCCCTATTGTAGCTCCAAAATCAGAATAATTTGATTAGGTATCAAACATGAGGTGTAGTGATCCTCCTGAAATAGAAACTAGAATTTGGTCAATGAGTGTGTCGTCTCATCATGGATACGTGTAACTAGACTCAACTAATTCCCATTTGCATTATAAAAAAAGATGTCTATTAATGGATCCTCCTGATCAGTTAGTGTCTATATAAGCCTAAAAATGTAGAACAACAACTCTGTCCAATCTTCCATTTCCAAGAGATTTTCCTCATTATATAACCTCAATGGTACCTATATCTAGAACGCATAGAGTGATATAAAACAACATGCATCCATAGCCTTCTCCGACGGGTAAATATTCCCTTCAAATAGGTGTCTTGTTTCTATATATCCAAAAAAATGAATAATATCATTGGATAACGCCTAAACTGAGGCTTCATTACTCATTAGAACATTTTCACAGTCTAGAATCTATAACCTGGATATTTGTCCTTGTGGTGGAATCCCAAAACATTTGTCAAAATATACCATGGTAAGATTAGAAAATATAATTATATAGGGATTTAAAAAAAAATGGATAGTCAATTTTTCAATTCTATATAATCCTTATATCAATTTTTGATTCATCAAGTTTCTCAAATTGCAGGGTGGGCTAGTAGTTTTTCAGAATCGTGATGTATGGAAATGTCACCCTCCACACTGAGTCACCCGATTTAATGAAAATAATAATAATACAATGATCCCTCGGCCTTTCGCCAACACTGGGTTCCTTGTCTTGGAAGATAAACATGATAAAACTTTATAGGGTCACCCTTAGTCGCAATAAAATCATTTTAAGAGGACAACTCTTGACACCATCCGAGGAACTGAAATGCGTTTGAAAACAATACGTCACATCCCAACCCAATAGGGCTTATGCCGCAACTAACCCAACCACTCCCACAAATTCTAGAGGCTCGCGAAATGTTTTGAATGGAATAACTAATATGGGAGGATGTTTTATACTGTACAAGAATTCATAAACCCAAACCTTTTTATATAGATGTTTATTAGAATAAGAAAAAAATACTCACCATCAATAGAATAACCATTCATGTAAAACATCATGGGATTAAATGAGTTTAAAAATATTATCTACAAATAATAAAATGGGACATGTAATCTCCCAATAAGAATGATGTCTAGAATTGACAAAAATGCAATAGTTAATTTCTAAGAGATCTAGGCTCACAATCTCAAATCCTTAGCCACCATTTGCGGTAATACGCACCCGGGTATCCCTATGACCTGCTAAATTTTTCTCAACCTATCCATCAGCTATATAAGAAATGACATTTGTGGTAAAATCCATACTATGTTTGACTATCACTATAAACTTATGGATAAATAGATATGATAAATTAGATGAATTTTCCTAAACTGTTGTAATATTTTTTAAATATTTTAATGGCATTTTTTAAAAAACAACTTCATTTTTTCATTTTTATTTTCAAAACAGACTTCAGGCCTCTCTTGTAGATCCCCCTATCTACTCCTCCCAATATCCCCTACATACCCTTTTTCCTTGATAGTATACCTCATCCTCATCTTTTATCCTATCCCCTCACTCCCACCCACCATTCAACCACACCACCACCCATTTTCTCCCAATGTTGTACCTCATTTCTCATCACCTCTGATCTACGAGCCCCTAACCTCTCTAGTCACAACCACACCAAATTTCCCCTCTACTGTACCATCATTCCCCTTTCTACATCCCCCTTTCCCCCCTCACTGCTACCACAAATCCCCCACCTACGTCTCTCCCCCACCCATTTTTGGTACATCACATCCCATGGTTGGAACCTAATGGATTTGGAAGATATATTTCATTGATTTTTGGTTATTAGGGTTTTTGACAAGTGATTTTCTACCAGTTCTAATGATATTGAATAAATGGTACTGTTTTTAACCACTTTATGGAATTTTTTATCTTTTTATTCATTAATGTTTTAATTAATTACTAATTTAGTGATTTTATAGCTCTACTTATTTTTTTGGTGTCATTGGCTCTTTTGAGGTGGAATTTTATCTTTATTTTCATGGGCATAGAATTTTGGGTCATTTAATTATATTAATTTATTAAAAATTTTATAACCTTATCCATTTTTATATCATCATGATTATTAATTTATAATAATGGATTAAACCTTTAATATTTATTTATTACACTAATTCTGTTCACATCAATCAATTTTATTTTTGATAAATTCATGAATCAAAATATATTTTGATCTAGAAAAAACAGATTGTCACTATCAAATAGTTCTATAAGCACCAAATGTTTCAAGTTATACTTTGCATTTCATTATTTATTTAATTGAGTTCAATATTTTATCATTTTCCATAATGGGGTACCAAATAAAATGTGATCCTTCAAAAAATTATTTTCAATGATTAAAATTATATTGATTGTTTAATTTTTATATAATTATAAAAAGGTTTGTATTTACACTAAAAAATTATAAATATTATATTATATTATTATAAATATCATATTCAATAAATAAAATTATTTTTCTAGAAACTTCATAAAAGGTTTATTGAAAATTAAAAAACATCACAGACTTAGGTATTGTAGAACCACAATGGTGAATGATGTTTTTATGAGTATTAATTAGGGGAAACTAATATATATTTTTTAAAATGAAGGCGCTAAATTATAATTTATCTATTTTCATAGAGGTTTTTTCAATGATAACTTAAATATTATAATTGAAAATATCAGAATCAAAATGAAAATTATATTGTTTGGATTAATTTTATTTGAAAAAAAATTGTTTATGAAAAGGGATTGTTGAGTTCGAATTCCTATTATATAAATAATAATAGAACCAATGGATCATAATAATGTTTAATTATAATACATAATATATATAAATATGATACTGATATGATATTATAACTATATATTTCATTAATAATGGTTTCAGATAAGGAACCATTATCATGATCTTAGAGACACCTCCAATTATAAACACATTTAATTCTTGTTTTATATCTTTTTTAGTAAATTAACGAGAGAATATTGGAAATTATTTCAAATCGACATAGTCAATATGATGTTAGTTGTGTTTTTTTTAAGGTTTATTTGAAATATTAATTGATTTTTAATGGGTTTCATGGCATTTTTAAATTTTAATCTTCAAAAAATAGAAATGTATATATTTTTGAAAAACCAATAGAGGAGTTTTTAAATTATATTTATTAATATATAAATTTCAAATATTCCATACAAATTTTGATACCATTCAAATGATTTTTTCTAACATGTGTTAATGGATTGGATGATGACTCAGGGGAAGTATGATACAGTAAAACATTCACATAAAAAAGAGATATAATGGGATATTATGTCTCGTGATAAAATCATTAAATTCTTGGTAAGATGTTTCAATGTTTTTTTCATCAAAATGATAAAAATTTTATATATTTTATTTATTGTAAAATTATTAAACAAATATTATATATTATAAATTTTAGTTGATATGTGAGTATTATAGTTATAGAAATTTGAGGTCAACATTTTCATTTTTGTGATTTTTTTATTACTGTTTTGATAAACATGACCTAAATTTTGTTTACTAAGAATTATTATGTAAACTATTTACTGGATATTTATAATTCTATTTAATTATATTAATTAAATTATGATATTTCTAGAATAAATATAATGTTTTTTTGGATAAAGAAGCTATGTTATTTTATTGGGGAAATTAAACATATTATATTTTTAGAGAATTTTAATTTGTGTTTGTTGAATTTTTTTGAGGAGAAGTCCATGTTTCACATTAAATTAAAATATATAATTTATTTTTAATCATGTTGAAATGTTCAGTTTTTTATTTTTGATAAAAAAATTATATCCATTTGATAAAAATTAAAATTAATATGGGTAGCATTTGTAGAAATAAATAATTAAATTATTTCTATAATTTAGTTGCTTTGATTCGACATACAAAATTATCTAATTTTTTATCACACCTTATAAATGATGTTCAATTATTTATAATCAATACATAATATTTTTATCTGTTTTAATATTATGTAATTATGTGTAGGAACATCGTGATATATATGTTGAAATGATGGATCACATTACCGAGGAACCCACATCACTATGAAAAGGATTTGGAGGTGTTTATAGATTATTCAATTTCCAATCGATCTATTAATGTTACCATATCCTTTCCTTGTCCTCGATGTAAATTTAAAAGTTGGTTGAATTAACATGATGTTTCTGAAAACATGATATTTTAGAAATTCCATATTCAATATTTGTGTGGTGGTTCTCATGGAGAATAAAACATCAAAAAATGTTTTAGAATTACTTTAAATCAATAGAATGATCTTTCAACATTATATAAATTGGAAAATGAAATGAAAAAACATATAGAGAATTATTTTGGTATTTCAAGAATGTAACATGAACACTAAAACAAATTAGAACAACCAATTGAAGTAGCTACAAAAATTAAATTAAAAAAGTGGTGTTTTGGGACTATATGACAACTAGCTCATGATTGTAAAATATCATTTTATGCACAAATTGATTATATGTAGACTAATGTAATAGACAACATCACTAATGGGGAAAATGTATTTCATTACATAATTAATTATAGAACACAAGATAAGAATTTTGGATGTATAAAATATTTTTAAAAAAATATTATAAAGTATTATCATATAAAATTCATATATATAATTATAAATAAGGTGATGTCAATGATATTAGGATTGTTTCTCAATGAATTTCTTAATAATAATATCCGAAATTATTTTTTTATTAATAAAAAATTTGTTAATAATCTTGGTATAAAATATTAAAAAATATATGCTATTACCAATGATTTTCTGCTTTATTTTGGAGAGTTTTCAAGAAGGAATTATTTAAAAAATGTTCTTCTTCTAGATGGATGTTAATGTGTGGCGTTGGATGTCTGAATCATTATACTGCTATGCATAATAAGAAAAACCACACACTTGAAAATGTTTTGTGTTATTTCCCTTTGAATCCTAAATTTCAATGTTTATTCATGCCATTAAAAATAGCTACACACATGAAGTGGCATTCTATATATAATAACAATGATGTTTTAAAGAAACATCAAATAGATTAATAGTCATGGAAAAAAGTATAACGCTTACATCATAATTTCTCATTTGATAATAGGAATTTTAAATTGGGATTGTTTGCCTATGGATTCATCCCATTCGGGATATTAAGCACTAGTTATATCATTAAGTAAGTTTTTTAAACCTTAAAATATACCTCCACAAATTTGTATTCATGAAAGATAATTTATCATATTGTTGATAATTCAGGGAAATAAATGTCCTAAAATTATATTGATGTATACTTGAATCCTCTAATTGAGGAATTACATGTCATATGGAGGAACAATGTTGATATATATGAAACATTTTCTAGAACAATGTTCAAAATGCAAGATTCTCTAATGTGGTCCATTACTGACTTCTATGGACATAGAAATTTATCTTGATGGAACAGTTACACAATTTTGGATAGTCCTATTTGTATCTATGATTTTGATTCTTAATTACTACATTTTAGAAAATAATTGTGCTCCTTTTGTCATCAAATATTTCTCGATGCATCTCGTATATTTCATTTTAACATGGAAAAATGAAATGATTCTATTGTTCGAAGACCACCTACAATGATATTAGTTAGTTCAGAAATATTTTCACTACTTGAGAATGTTGAAATAGAAATTGGTAATGTAGATAATTTTAATAAATATGTGATTTGAGTTTAAAATACACCATTAAGTGAAATTAAATCTCAACAATGGAAGAAATAATGTATAATCCTTAAACCTAGGTATTGATTATTTAATTTTTCGATGAATAATCATGATTTTGTGTATATTTAATACAATGTTGATGAAAACTTTATCTTTAGATTGATTAATGATAATGGAAAATCCACGGTCCATATCAATGTTCTAAAGGACCTAAAATCAATGCACCGAAATTGTGATCTGTTGAAAGATGAGAGTATAGAGTATTCTATGAATATGGTTACAATGAAAAATAGGGATAAAGATACATTAATGAAATTATAAATAATTTTAAGGTATATTATGGGTAATATGGTATCATATTAAGGTGTGTATACATAAAATATCATTGGTTAAATGTATTGAAAATCAATGATTGTATTATTATTTTTACAACGGTTTCTACCATTGGAAAAGAATACATTATTACCAGAAAATGATAGAATAGGTGTTGTACAATTTTCCACATACTTCATGATTTTTTTAAACTATATAACCATCTGAGCTTCAAATCCATGATGAATGAATTGTGTTGAAACACTGTGCAGTTAATATGATATTTCCTCCATTATTTCTTAATTCCATGACTCATTTAACTATGTTTTTTTCTGTGGTAACTAAATTTGGAGCCCACATTCATTATTCATGGATGTATACAATTGAGAGGTAATTTTTTGTTATTATTTCATATTATATAGACAATTTTCAGATCTTAATTAAAAATATAATTATGTTTTATTTATTTTATTTCACAAATATCTTGTCCATTTTAAATCAAACATGAAAAAATCTAAACCTGAAGGCAATATTTCTAAAGGATATTTAGTATAAAAATGTATTAACTTTAGATCTATATACATGGACAATAATGAGAAAATATTATATCGATTTGGGTGTTTTGACGACCCATCGACTCAATCTAAACTACAAGGGAAATCAAAAATCATTCCTACTACTACCCGAATAGTTGGGAGGGTGTCAAATTTTTCACTAATTAAAATTGAATTTTTACAGGAACATAGATATGTGATTTTAAAGTGAGAAATTTATTATTTATCTATTGAATATCCTCATATTCAAATAAAGATACAAATGGGGGGATGAACATGAAATTATAATGATCTAAAAAAATATATTAAGAGATAGATTGTAAAAAAATATATGTAATGTATGATTAGAAATTTTATCATTCAATATGGATATTCGGTTGTAACATGTTTTTTAAATAAAAAATGTATCATAATTTATAAATGATGAAAAACTTTACCCTAGCTATTTTTTCAAAAGATTTCAAGATTCTGTATCGAGGTCCTCTAAAACATGATGAAAAATATGATGTATAGAATGTCAATGGATTTAAATGTTTTACTATCAATTATGAAAAGGGACATAAAACATAGAATATTTTTATATTTACTGATGCTGAATTGGGATACTATAGAAAATTTACTGATATAATCGAATTAAATGAGCATGTTCAATTTTCATTATTCCTATTCAAAATAAAGATGGTTGATACTACTAGGGGTATACATAATATATTATTTGTGATTTACATATGAAAACATCGCTTGGTTTATGGATGTCGGTGACCATGAATTACAAGATCCATATATATTCTACTCAAAAGATAAAATGGTATATTATGTGGATGATGTGATGGGTGAAGGGTAGATTTTATTCGTTCACATAAAATAAAGATACATCTATGATAAGGGTGAAGAAGTTGATGTTTTTTTCATTTGAAATTGAATAACCTAAATAGTAAGAAGAAAATAAATGTCTATATAATTATATTAAAAATATTACTCCAATAGAGGTTGATAAATTAGATGATGTTACAATGGAGTAGGAAAATTTAATGGTTGAATTAATACATGGTTATATGTTCACTCTGCCAATAATTTATCAACCACTACTGTTATATGTGTCATCATTCATTATCATAGCTATATTTTTTTGTCATTGTAGTTCATAAGATATCATTTCTCATTTTTTCTAGATTAATTTTTTGAAACATATGATTAGAAGATAAATTTATTTTAAAAAATGATAGGAATGCCAAACAAGAGGTGTTTAAATGATCATAGTCGACTCCCAGTTCAGATTCCCACAACCACATTGATATATGATGATACATTGGTCACTCTCCCTATATAATATGAGACACCTAACTTCTCCTCCCATATTGTTTCGCTCATGGCATAAATTCCATCATTACATGGGAAACTATCCATCATCACACCATTAGCATATGAGATAGTTCCTCCCTATTATTCTGGTTCAAAATCTAGGAAACTATTCTTCAATATTTTTTCCTAATTTTTATAGTAGAGAGTCAATGTTATAAGTAAAATTTTTATCTGTAATAAGTTATTAAAATTCATTATACTACTAACTAATTTTCAATAAAATATGAAAACAATGTTAGTACTGACGGAAATATGAACAAATTTGATATTTTGAATCCGAATAAAATGAAAAATGTAGTCCCATTTTACTTTTATGGGGTCCCCATAGATGGTTCCATAAGATTATTTGTCCATATTCTATGACAACTAGTGGAAGATCTAGTTACCATTCCCCCCACCTCTTCTAATTGGAGGCATGTTTAACAATCATGATAAAATTAAGTCTTTGATTCCAAGACATTGTAAACTTTATTAAATTACATAGTAATTTAATGTCATTATTTTATTAGATTATAGTAATTAAAAATATTTATCGCTTTTTTACATATGTTATTATAAAATACCGTTGTAAATATTTATACAGTCAATTGGACATTGAAATATTTTTGTCTAAATAGGAAGGATTTTAAATTTAGATTAGGGGCTCAATTTAATGATTTATCATTAAACACTCAATTTTTGTATAACCACGTAACTGAAGGGGTACCTAGAGAGAATTAATGGTTATTTATAGAAATCTGTATTATATGCATGTGGTATTTAACATGTATTTTTATCTTAATCTAATTTTAAATATATAAAAGAATATTAATCAATTATGATACTGAAGTCCCAGATATTAAATTTCATATTATTTATTTCGGGATGTTTTGAGAAAAAATACACCTTTTCAGTCTAAAAAATCATCCCCCACGATACTTTTCCAAAGAGGTTTCCAGAAGTAGAATGAATCTAGAAATATTTTTGTTTTATTAAATATTTATAAGGTAAAATTATATATTTTACATAAAAAATTATTGATTTATATTTTTCCATTTGAGTAAATGATTTTAAAGAACCAAGTCTCTTGAAAAAAAAATTTCCATGTTTTTTATAAAAAATCTAAAGCGAGTTATTTTAATGAGACTTCAAATGATGTTTGGGTATGAATTATATTTTTATTATAAGAAAATATATTTCGTTTAATCTATGTTAATAAATATTTATCAAAATATGATTTATATTTGATACATTGGTGAAAATTAATGATCTATCAGATGCTAATCATGAACTATCCTTCTTTGTCTCCCATTATGATCCTTTTGGTCATATCCTTGGGAAGGAGCATCCTTGACACTTGAAATGGATGGGTTTTAGACCATTGACATTGGAGGTCTTTAGTAGATCACTTAGGATTGTTGTTTCATCTACAATAGGATGTTGTTATTCTCAACCTTCATATTCTAAAATAGAATTTTTTCACTGAAAATAACAATTCAGGAACTATGGAAACCTAGAAAGATTCAAGATGCAAATGTCATTTCTCTACAGAAATAAGGAAATGAAATATATTAGAAGTCAATTGGATGCATTCTCGATTATATTCCCTCGATGGATGATAATGAGTTTGTATATCACACAACATCAAAATAATTTAAGATACAAAATTTTATGGCTTTTATGTAAAAATGTAAATAATAAAACATATTTAATATACAACATAATTATAATGAAGTTTATAGTAGCACTGAGTGAAGATGGATACAAAGAGAGTGTCGATCAAAAATCATAATTTATTAATTAGTTTTCACCTTTGATTCAAACAAGATGTGTATGTAATCTTATGACATGATAACAGTATTATAAGGATATTGAAACCATTTTCTGGTTTCTGATAGTTATATCAATATTTCCATTACATTATCTGAAAATAAATATGATTGGATTATTTTAAATGTTTTATTATTAATTTACCTTATGATTTTTTTCCCTTAATTGTTACATAATGATTAGTTTTTATACCCACATTCCACTATTAATTTAAATAGTATATAATTACTAGTATTTTAAAATTTTATGAGCTCTGTATTTTATATTTATTTTTAATGAGGTATTTTTGTAATGAAGTGTTTCATATAGAAATGTGTACCTATGAATAAAACCATTTGTTTTGGAAAAAAATTGATAATGAATCATACACATGTGATTTCCCTATGGGACTAGGTTAGTGCATGAGCATGTGAGTTTGAGTAGTGATCGTGCACAAATATATACATATGACAATATTAGTTCAATTTGTTATAATATAAAAATTAAGAATCAGAGCACCAAATATATAGAATTTCGATATGATAATTCATTCAATTCATGAATCCCTTGAAATGAAAGAATGGAAAACTTCCTCTTGTAGAAAAAACGAAATGTGTAATTGTTCTTAGAATTTGTTGAAGGCCTATGAATATGTTTCTTTATGTATGTTGTCCATGGTGAAACTCCATATGTAATATTATTATTTTAACCCTTCCCCATTGATCAATAATCCTATGCTAGTAATATATAGATATAAGTGGATACCATTGGAACAAACCTCTATCAAGCACTATGCAATTTATAATTTATAATGCTTTTAGAATTATGAACTACCATCTATCATTCCTCTATTTCAACCATGGAAAAAGCATAAATTTATACTACTACGTCAATCCTAGTATCCACAATTCATGAGGCCATGTTCATCCTAAAAAATATATTTTTTTTTCTTTTATCATATTCTGATGATTTTAGCCCCAACGATTAATGAAATAAAAAAATTTATCACTACCATTGCAATGATTCATGTTCTATAGTCAAGGGTTATCGATATCAGGTTTTAACATGATAGAAATTAACATCTATATTATTTTGATTAAAATAGAGAAATAAATTCCAAACATATGGACTTAAAGTATATATTTATATTATACAATCTTAAAAAACATAATACAGTATACAAATCCCATTTAATTTTTTTGATAAGTCTTCTAAAATTATAGGTTAATACATCAAGATTTTCTTTTCATAACACCACCATACACTATCATTTATTATCATATGGACTAATTTTATTGTCTAATTATTGTATCATAATTATTCTGGATTTTTTTTGTTTAACTATAATGGATCCTATGATACTATCATACATTTTTATATTTTTAATCATTTTCGTAACTCATTTTGGCTATTGAATTATTATCATTACTTATGATGACCACCGTAGTAACCATTACATATTCAAAAAAGCATATAAAAACCATATATTTTCATCCATCCTTCCAACATTTATTATAATCTCATGAAGACAATTCCATAATCACCAAATTCATAATATCCACATAATTATAATTACATTACTCAATATAGTGGTCCCTTTTGGAGATATAAAAATTTCAATAATCTATAATAACTGTAAATCCCCCTCCATAAATCCATTATCTTTTGAAAAATATTCCTTTATTTGGTAGTTGATCATTTAATACCATTCCTTACTCATTATTTCATTCAAAAAACTAGAACAAACCACTATAATAATAATCAAATCCCATTTGTGAATTTTCTGATAATTTTTTTAATAACTGTGTTGTTATTTTATTTCTTTATTTTTATATTTGTTCATTTTTTGTGGTTCTAAGGCTGTCGAATCTACTACTGTTTTTTTTGAAAAGTGATATATAGATAGAGTTTAAATTATGATATATAAAAAAATAAATTTGTAGAGGTGGTTTTTATAAGGGTGGAATTTTTTCTGTGTGGTTATTCAGTTTTAGTGCTTCTTTCCCCTCCAAAAAAGTTCTATGGTTTTAGAATCTATGTAATCCATAGTAAAAGAATCTAAAATTTTTTAATAAAAACCCACCACTAAAACCAAAATAATCCCTCGAAAAATAATACGTCAACAACGATTCCTAAAAACATCCTCTAATTCGAAAAAATGACACGATTTGGATTCTGACACCAACATTAGTATTAGTTTTTGGAAAATAATCCAGAACCATTTGGTGCTGTTTAAACCATAGTAAGAAAACCAACCGATATAAGTCCATTTAATTTTATTGTATATACATGCCCATAAGGATTTTCCAAAAGATTATGGGGTAGTTATAAGATAAACAATAGATACTAGATTGATTAATCCATATAAAGATATTATTAACTGCCAATAACATTCATACAGATATATATATATATATATCATAAACAAAACATGCCTAAATGAGACAAAAAGGATATCTTAATCTCACTAACCTTCATAGGAAAGAGTGACAATAGTCACAAAGGTCAATAAACAATGCTAGGAATCAGAAATGTTCGTTAATAGGAGTAAGAATGTTGAGGGGCCACACCTCACCACTATATCAAACATTTTAGAGGTACAACCTCCAAGATGATGACCTAAACCCATGTTTGGTTTGGGGGTTCCACTTAGTGATAGCTGGATCACCAACCTATCCAATAAGGGGAACCACACAATCGATTGAGGGCCTGAAGCTTAATTCTACAGGGGATATAATCAAAGGACAGAGGTTATATGCCGAAATGCTAAAAGTGTTACCACTCAATAGATAGAATACCTATTCTATAAGTCCATCGGGGGTACCACTCACAATATAGTGGACTTGATTATTAATTCTAGAGGGGGATACCACTTATTAGATAGAAGAACCACACTATAATTCCATAGGTGAGTACCACCCATTTGATAGAGGACCCACACCTTCATGGCATAGGTGGTACAACTATGTGATCCCACCGAAATCACTAAAAATTTTGATCTAATACTAAAAGGATTCATTCCTAGAACATCCCGCATCATATCTGAAATTCAACTATGAAGTCCAGCAAAAATTCAATATGGAAAAAACTGTACATATGCGAATTATTGGCCAAAATTTGAGTCCAAATGATGGAAATATGTTATGTGGAAGTTTCCTAAAAAACCAAAATTGGGTACATGACATGTAAGGGGATCTCTATGGTGGTTGGTCACACCCTTCTGCATAATCATGTCTGTGTCAGTACATGGATCACTACACAAGTAGCCCTAAATGGCGTTTAAGGGAACTGTATGAAATTCCTCAGCCTCCGGGTGTCATTACAATGGTCATTCCCATGTTCATGTAATATTACATGTGATCATGTACTATGATACATAGTGGGTCCTACCTAATGGGTTTTTTACTTTCCCATTATGTTGTGTCCATATATCATAATAGTGTAACAGTATACAGAATGTTATTGTTCATGTTAGTTTCCTTGTATTCCCAGAGTACATATCAGGTATCTAGCTCCAAGTCACATGGTTTGTGGGGATGCCACATGTTTTTTGGTATTTAACTCACTCAAAAAAACATATTCACCATTGTCACGTACCTACATGTTGTTTTATCATTATACTACAGGATGTGAATTTTCATTTTTCAATGATATCATAGATCTAATCCTTCATTCTAGATCTAGATCACCTAAAATAAATATGACATATTTCTCACCCAAAAGAAATGGAATCCGTCCTTAGTCCTAATTTATAGACATCCCTTGTCCAGGAAATGGGAGTTTGGTTCACCCGTATGAACCCATTCACATATGGCCACATGTGAATCTTCCCACAAAATTTAGAACTCTAAATTGGATCCAAGATATATGGGGATAATTACATGAATAGAATAATCATGCCAATCTTTTCTACATTCTATAAAAATAATATTTACACAAAGGAACAACGACACTTGATCACCCTAGTAAATGTCTAACTGTTGAACCTTAGGGAACTGATGAACAACATGTAGAATTATAGGGATCATCGTACTAGAAAATATGTAAGATTTTAATTTTCTATGATTTTCTTTTCAAATAATAAATATCAAATAATATTGTTTGAGATAAAAGATACATAAGTAATACATTGAAAAACTAATTGAAAATAGTTTCTCAGGTGAATAAAAAGGTTTATAATTAAAGTATATAAAATACATGGAAATGATGATTCTCAATCTTTAATAATATGTTGTAGAATCCAAAAATGAAATGACTTATATCAAATTTTATTGTTTCATATTAAATAATGCACTGAAAAATAAAGAAGTTTACTCATTTTTTTTTGTTGTTCCTTCATTCTATTGGATCTAGAGGCTCAATATCCTCTGATATTAACTCATCAAGGAAGGGTTAATGAAATATACCTTCAATAGTCCCATAGTTATTAGTCTAACCCCTCTGATCTTTTATAAAGTCGTATTTATATATAATTTCTTTTTATGTAATTTTATAAATTAATAATATTAAATATTTAATTAATCAACTAAACATACATCAGATATTAGATTAATCTATAAATCTTATGCTAGACATCCTTAGGTTACATCGAGGGTAAAATTCAAATTCCAAATTCGACTATGGTTTCATATTTTTTATCTAAGACTCTATAAAAGAGAAATACCATTTTCGATAAGAAACAGTGCACACGTGTTATAAATTTTTTAATATGATTACAAAATTAATTCTGAGCTAACTTGGCCACATAATCATATGTAGCATTAAAACCAGGCTACAAAAATATTTTTAGAAATATTTATAATTATTATAAGAGGAAAAAATAATCTCCAAATATAACAATATAGTGAAATATATTTTAACAAAAAAAAGTTATGCATACTGAACATATTCACCACAAAAAATGATAATATATGAGGAAACAATACCATTAATACAATTTAAAAAAATCAATTCATTTTTAATAAAATATAATGTAACCATGTATTTTTTATTTTTTTAATTTATTACATAACATAATATTCTCATATATTTTTCACTAATTTAAAAAGGGTAATTTTTTATAATATATTTAATCGAATAAATAAGGTTCAAAATTTCTTTATCAACAACCTCCAAATAATCAAATAATTATAATTATTACTAGGAATATTATTCAATAATTTTTTATTAATAATGTCGGTTCCCTAATTTTCTCATAATGTTTCAATATCCCAGATTCTACATTATTTTACCCCTTCTCAAAAACATTTGACACATTATTTATTTCCAATATTCACATAAAATTATAACAATAATATTTATAATTTATAAAATTCCCTTTAAATATCATTAATTCGTAGGTAAGAACAATCCAAAATATTATGAAAATATTATTTTGAATTTAAAAAAGAATTTTAATTTTCAACCAATAATTCCATAAAATAAATATTATCATGTTTACTAAATTAATTAAAAAATTATATTAAAAGAAATTTATAATTTTTGATAATTTAGCATTGAAATATTTACTAATAAGTGTACAGATAATAGTTTCCTTGTAATTTACATATTCAATACATAGATTTGATTATTTAGAACCCCTTATTATAGTCAAAGTGATATTACCTTTATATTATAGACTTGTTTTATATTGTTTGTTATTTGAATAATTGGTTTTATTTCATAATATTCCATTTATTCACACACTCATAAAAGGTTAATTTTGAACAAATAAAAAATCAATTACAACTATCTTTATTATGAACCATTAAATAATACATTTCCCTTATATACAGATTCTTCTAAAACATATCATAATTTTTTTTTACTTTGTGGTAAGGCTCTCATTTTTATATGTTTAGGAATAGGAATCATCCTAATATGTAATAATGGTGTCGTAATTTTAATATTCATACCATTCATCATATCATTATCACCATTATATTTTTTCATCTTAATATCATACTGACAAAGTGAAACGATAATATAATTCAATTTATAATATTTAAATTTAATAATTTCATCAATAAAATATTTATGTGTGCACTACGTTATATTCAAAGATAAAAACACTCCCTCAACCATTTCCATATTTTTAATTGGATCACAAGGATAAAATTGGTTTTTATAAATTTTTTTGAATCTATGAAACAATTTATTGGTATTTTTTATCCCACCTAGAAATCAAGATATTCATTGTATAAAATTCTTATAATTATTCATATAAATTATTTCAATCCAATATGAGTAATATGATATTTTATTCTTGTTTTTAACAAGTTTTACTAGAATAAATATTACTAAAACACATTTATGTATTAATTCATGATGGATATTCTTAAAAAATATTTAAAAATAAAATTTAGTTGTATCAGTTAATATAAATAAATCATTATTAGAAATAAATAATTTATAATCCTTTATAATGTTTTTTATTATGAAAAATATTGGGTTTATTAAGATAGGATCCCATTATAGTCTTCTAATACCCACATTCTATACCATCATATTTGGGTAGTTTTTGTGGAATTCATCCACCATTTTATCTATTTTGATTCATCATAAATTGATATTTACCATATATAGTAACATATAAGATATATTGAGTAAATAAAAAATATCAACAAGAAAAAAAATATTTGATAACACTTGTTAGTTCTAAATCATGATGGTCGATGTTCTGGACAAGGTAACTAGAAATAACGACCCAGCCATAAATATTACATAATCATGTAAATTCCTATTGATTTCACTTCTTTTCATTCCCAATGATATTATTAGTATATATTTTTATATTGTTAGGACATAATTCATATATATCAACCCATAAGTAAAAAAATTTTATTCTACTAAAATAATATACATTTTCATTATAATAAAAATTTTGTAATAAACCAAGAAATCTATTCATTAAACGTCATCACAACATTCAACTTGGATTATTGTTTTCTCTTACGCATCCCTAACCATGGGAAAAAAATATAAAATGTTGAATGAGGAGAAAAATATTATCAAGGGATATAATATAATGTTGATAAAATATTGTTACATGAATACTTATAAAAATATGAAATCAATTACAAAATGTTATATTTCTCAACAAATATGTATCAAATAGATACTTTTTGAAACATGATATTAACATATAACATAAATAACACCATAAAGGTAACTCATGAAATTACTTACTTAATATTTTAACCCTTTTAGGTACATTATGATTTGTATCCCTTAGGATACCTTAAAATGTACCCCTCAAGGCTAACTTATGTATTAACCATCGTTGTTACACTTGGAGTAAGCATACGACCAACAAACAACATAAAAATACCCAAGGGATTGGATAGGTATATATGTACCACCATTAATCATAAACAATTACCATGAACTAAAACATATTCATAAAAGAATAATATTTTAATTAAAATAATGAATTTGGATTTGGTAAAAATATAATTTTAAAATATAATTTTAAAATAAAATTCCCCTACAATTTCATGTAATTGATATGTGAATTAATAGAACCGAACTAATATGTTTACACACTACAAATAAACATAATATAACATAATATAAAAATTATTAATTACACAAATAATCTTATTAAAAGATAATTAATGAAGTTGTTTGTTAACCAAATGAATGGAAATTGTGTTAAGAATTCCCTTGCCTCTTATTCATCTTACTGAAAATGTATCAAAACCTCATATATATTAGTTAAAATTTTATTATTAATTTTTTAAGGAAACATATTTATTTTTATAACACATTTTATTATAATTTTAGAGCATCAATCCACCCAATTATTAATTTTATATTTTTATTTACAAAATTTTGTGATTTATTTAACATAGTTTATAAGGAAGATTCATAAGGGATGTTCATGTTGAATTGAAAAAAAAGAAAATTTGAATGATATAGTATTTAATTGTTTCTAGAAATTTATGTTATACCATATTATTATGATTCATTAGATAAAATATTAAAGAAATTATTTTTGATCAATTTGGAGGTAATTTTGTCATCACGAATTAGATTATTTATATAATTAAATATTATAAATATATAAACTAAATATCATAAAGTATCATATATAATAATGATTACATCAATTTTCAACAATTTAAATTGTTTTATGAACATCGATGAAGGCGATAATGGAAATTAAAAACACATCGCCCACAATGTCATTAATTCAACACATCACAGATGATGTTTTTATCTTTAGAATAAAAAGGATAGGAGAAGATGTATGATGTTTATTTTTTTACATGAACATGATAAAATTAAAGAATATATAAATTAACTAGTGTTTTAATTCATCAAGGATAAGGGGAGGTTAAGAGTGTATATGAAAAGAATATGAATTCAAATGAAAATAAAAGAATATGAAAGTGGATTTTTACCTCCTGAATTATCCTCCTTGGGATGATCTTTATGACGTTTGGTTATAGGTTTTTTGTGAGAAAGGAATGTGTTGGAAATTTTAAATATTCTTAAAATATATTTGGGTAAATTTTTAATAATATAATAGGCTTTTAGTTGTGTAGATAAGTGGGGGTGACTGGTTGTATTTATATTAATAGAGAAGATGGTTTTTTAGTTTTTTCTGCATTAATTTATTAATATATCATCAAATATATTAAAACAATAAATTTAATTTCGAACATATGGATCTTTCACCGTTCATGATGTTAGGAATAGGGTATTTAACTCATAATTCAAATAAACTATAAATTATTGTATTTCACTATTAATAAAAAATTCAAGTATTTAGAAAATACAAAAAAATCTCCTAACAATTATTCAACATCAAGAACTAAAAAATGATATCAATTTTTTGAAAAAAAAATTCTTAATATGAGAAATTTATTATTTAAATAAAATTATCATTTGTTTACAAAAGAACATTTTTTAAAGTATAACACATTTTATAACACCTTGAAATATTAATCAAGTCTCATAAAATTATCTTATTACCGTAAGAAAATAAATAAATAAATTATTAATCTATTTTAAGAAAATTAAGTTTCCTTTAATTAATTAAATGAATTATAAAATTGAATGTAAATATTCATGACATAAAAAAATTCCAACACATAAATTATCATTACCAAAACATTTATTCACTTATTTCATGATGTAAATATATCTGGTTTACACATATAAGATTTTATTTTTTATTTTTAATCTTATATGAGACTTTACTATTATATTAGACAAAATTATTATTCTCAATGTTCATTTTACTATTTCTATGTTCATGTTACTATTCAATCATTGTAAATTCCATTAATTCAAAAAATATCATCTATTTGATTTTATTTATTCATGATTCTCCCCCTACAATGGCTTGAAGAACTTCATTTTTTTATTGATTTTTTATAATCCACCTTTCAAGGGCTGAGGTGGAACCCTTAAAAGGCCCGTAAGCATAAGTATGACATGGCCCTTAGGCCTTAGAGGAATTCATTGCCTTTAGGCTTCATACATTATATACAACCTAGACTAACTAATTATAACTGCTCCCCCCCCATCATCTTCATCATGAAATAAGCTCTCCACCTTGGCGTGGTTGTTCGGCTATGCATTCCATTGCATGCAGAGGCTTGTATCGATGGAAGGTTCCATACCCTCTCATTCTTGCAATCCATTTAGCTTCATCTGTGGTGAAAGGTCCCTGCTCATACTCCTTATAGAGCTTGTTCCTTGTAGGTTGTCTTGTTTGCATCTGCACTAAGGTGGCCCGAAGGCATTGAGGTGGCCCAAAGGCCTTACTGACCCGAAGGCCTGGGTGGCCCGAAGGCCTTACAAGACTTAGGGACCAAATCAGTGGCCCGAAATCCCAAACGGGGGAATATTCCCTACTACTACAGTGCCAAACAGTGCCTGATATAGTTCCACAACAGTTTCTGCTACAGTACTACAGAGTCCCGCAATAGAAATTCTACAGTACCTTATACAATACTGCTATAGTACCTCGGAAATTCAGCCTCCGCCTGGATTTGATCTCTGGTCGTTTGGAAGCACTTACGAAGTCCTTACCAACTGGGCTAATGATCATGTGTAAAACTAATGACACTGATTCTAAATTATAAATTTTAGAATGAAAAAAATATTTTAAAACATAATGGTTCATTAAATTCTCACCACCATTTAGAAATTACATCCTCATAATTTTGATCCACATATTAAACAAGTGAGGGTATGTTTCCCTCATAGTATTTCTAGATTCCCATGTTCTTCTTCAACCCTATGGTTTCTTGCAATAACCATAACCAGGTGAATTACCTTATTCTACAATACATGGTATATTTTATTATTATTTTTTTCATGTTTTTTATTTACTGATTTGGAGAAAGTATGTTTGAGATCAATGTCATGGTTATATACCCAAAATTTGTTCCCCTGGGGTAATTGTTTATCTTTATTAACCTATTGACAGATCTATCATTTCATAGTTAAATATGCAATATAACTTATCATTTTATCATTCCTGTAAAACTCTCGATGATCTCCATTCATCATAGTACTATGAGGATGAAATAATAATGGGGAACTATGAGCTTCAAAAAACAACTCTTTCATCAAATTTGAGTCACAAGGCACACCTAATCTCATTGCAAATATTCAAACACAATCTTTTTGAATCTCAATATCTGTTAACTATCCTCTGTTAAAAAATTATACCTTTTTTGTAACCTAGTTTCTTCTTTTTTCATTTTCTTAACTCTATAATGTAGAGACGACTACACTAACACGTGAAGCAAAATAGAGTAATTTCTTGCACCAATGACATCTAAGACAAAATTCATCAAATCATTAATCAATCATTCATGTTCCAAACATAACATGGATAATGATGTATGATGTTTTCAAATCGAGGCATCTACCACATTGTATGATTTTCCAAGATGGTAACTGATCATTTAATTACAATCCATTATCAATTAATGTAATCTTTTATGCATCATTTTTAATTCCTTCTATGTGAAAATATAAATAATACTTTTATGAACTATATATATTTCATATTTGGATACAGATGAATAATTCGTCAATATATTCAATGAAAATAAAATACCCTTTTCTAATTCAAGAACATGTGTGCTATAATTCAGCTAAGGATATTTCAGGTTTCATGAAGTATAAGAAACTACCTGATCATTCTTCATTAAAACACAACCATGTCCCTTCAATAAATCATTACTTTATTTGAAAAAATCACAATTTCTATAAGGTACGGTGAAAATGTATCATTCACCAATCTCATCATCTTATTCTAAAAACAAAAATAAAATTATTCTATCCAAATAAATTGAGCCCCTTTTGGTTCTATCATATTTAGTGGGCTAGATAACTATGACTATATTTTTTAACAAACGATAACAAACGGATAATCCATGAAAACATAAAATCTCTGTAGCATTTTTTTGGTCAAGGACATTTATAAACAACATTTTTTGCATCAAAAAATATTATTCCATACATATTTACTATGTCCCCAAGAAAATCAATTTGTTTCAAAAATAATTACATTTTCAATGTTATTTTTTGTAATTTAAATTCATCGAGAGTTTGAAAGACAATACATAGTTTTTTCTGAATCCTAAAAACTTTTCTGAAAAGATGCAAATACCATCAACAAAAAACAAAAAACCAATAAAAATACTCATCGAATATTATATTCATAAGATCCATGAATACAGGAGGGTCATTTAAAATTTCAATGGGTATAACTACATACACATAATGCCCATATCTATTATGAAATGTAGTTTTTAGGATGTTACCATCATTCACCTTCAGCTGATGCTACCTATATATCAATTCAATCTTGGAGAAATACTTTGCTCTATAGTGTTAATCAAACAAGTAATTGATTTGAGGAAATGGATAATTATTCTTAAATTTAATTTTATTAAATATCTATAATAAATGAAAAGTATCATTGATACATATTACATTGAAATGAACAAAAATGGAGCCCCACATGGTGACATTTTAGGATGAATAAAATCTTTATTTACAACATCCTTTAACTGATTTTTCAATTTACGATGTTCAACCTAAGTCATTGGACAAGGGTGTTTTTGAAATTTTCATATCTTCAAGAACTATATCAATGGTAAATTCAACTTCTTAACAGGTATAACAATGGTAAAATCATCAAAAATAATATCCAGGTATTCATTTACAATTGGAACATCATCAATATGAATTGTTCTATTATTTTCAAAAAGATGTGAATTATAAAATTCAACATTATAGTTTAATAGTTACTCATCTTCATCATATGTTATCAATTATATGGGTTTATTTTTTTATAAAAAACTATATCCCTTTGTGATAAAACATATTCTTCAGATTTGTAATCAATATTTTTATGATAAATAGAAATCTAATCCATACAAAAATGACTTCAAAATATACTAATGGAAAAACCAAAAGGATTCAATATAATATATTTCCACATACATTAGCAACAATATTTTTGTTATGCCTTTTTGATATAATATTTTCCCACGAGGGTTTTAACTATACGTTCTAGTCTCATTTCTTGAGTATAAATATCCAATTTACTGGAAAGTATCCCAGAAATAAAGGTATTATTTAGACCCTGTATAAAAAATATATATTTAAAAACATTATGAAACATACAATTTACCTGATACCACTTCATTGGATCGACTGACATCAATTGGCATAATCGTAATGTATCTCACTGCACCTTTCTGCTTATAATGTGTCTTCTTTCAATCAAACTGATCATTCCATGTGAATGTATTTTCATAATGACCTATCTCACAACATTTAAAACAAAATATATTTTACATATTAGAATTAATATTAACATTATTTTCATTACTATATTAGGCCATATTTTCAAAAATACCACACCATGTTTTGTTATGGAATCACCCCCATGGTGTTTTTACAACACATTCCATAAAATGTAAACATGACTTTATAACAAATAAATTTTTATGAATTATTATTACGCATAATTTATAATAAATAACACCTCATAAAAATGTTTTAAATGTACAAAAGATCATCATAAAACTCTTTTTATACCCTCTCATCACATCAGACATGTTTCTCATAACATTTTAATTCCTAAGAACCAAATCCCTATGATATCTTGGGTTCAATCCTAAGTATAAATTCTTTATTTTACTATCATTATTTTGAATAAGATTTGGAGCATACCATGCTATTTAAGTGAATTTATCTTTATAGATGGCCACTGAATTTTCCTAATTTTCCTTCAATTCAATTAATTTCCTTTCCAAATTTTTTGAACTATAATAAGAAAATATTTCTCAAGGAATTTTTTTTAACTTCCACAAATTCCAAGGCATAAATATATAGTGTATGCCTAATAATATTGACCATTGACCATCTATGGTCAAATTATACCTCAAAAAGATAAAATAAATGACTAAAAACATTATCATCTAAACACCCCACACAATCAAATATTTTTAAGGGATTTAATACATTCTTTAGTCGTAATTGGGTCAGAAGATCCACTAAAAGCAGGAGGGTGTTGCCTCATAAAACATTCCACTATCATCAAGATCCATTTTTGTAGATATTTTTCTTCTATTTCATGGATCCCTATAATATATATATATATTTAATATATCTATTACAATCACTAATATTTCATTTTCAATTCAAACAATTTTTGGTAGTGGATTTGGAAATATATCAGCATCATGGTTCATTTGTACATCCCCTTATCTGTTTCTTCTGTGGAAAACCATTCTGAATAGACATTTCGTAGATGAATAGACATGGTAATAATAATAATCTATATCATTTTGATATAAGGTAAATATATTTTATGGTATTCTATTAAATTCATCCTAACCCATAAATTTATCTAAATTGCGCTTGTATACCAAATATAAGGACCCGACAAATAACATTAGATAATCATGTAAATTCGATTAGAAATAGAATCTGTGAATTCACAAAGATCATTTTGGTGTATATTTTTTTTGAGTTACATCATAATTCATACATATACAGACACAATAATAAATATTTGATACTAATAAAACAATATTCATTTTTTCATAATACAGAATTTTTTAGAAAACATGACATTTTTTCATGAAAATTATTCACAACATTAATCTTGGATTATAATTTTTTATAATTCATACATGACCCATTGAAAAAAAAATTATAACATGGTTTGAGCACAAAAATATCATTAAGGGATATAAAATAAGAAGACAAATCAATAGTAATTTTTTTTATAAAAGTGAGTGCAGAGGCACTTATATTGAACAAAAAGAATAGAGCTGTAGAATGTTAAAGGAGGGTATATTACATTTCTCCCATAAAATAAGAGACATCATTTTCATCAGGAACATTGTTAAGAGTTATGCAATCCACTTTCAAGACACCTTGTTGGCATGTGCATCCGCAATGTAGTTCGCATCTCTGAAGGTGTGCATGACGAGATGATTCAAAGAAGAGATCCTTTAAAGTAAATTTATCCATTTACATGAAAATTTCCATGATTGGTATTCTTGACCTACTCTAATGGCATGTAAATACACCACTGATTCACATTCCAGCCATATATTTCTGTAACCTCACTGGTGAATGGTATCAAATGCCTTAATAACTGCCATAATTTCATCTTCAACTGATGTAGCACATCCACATGATTCATTACTGCATTCCACCACTTCCCCTAGTGGTCTCTAAAGGGAACCCCGAATCATGTTGGTCTTGGATTTCCTCTGGGAGAACCATCTGTGTTTTATTGCAACCATCCTCTGAACGGTACTGACCAGAATGCCTCCAACATGCCACTTGGCCTTGGAAAAAGTGTTGCTACTTTCATCCTCCGAAGGATACTGAAATCCTTAACCGAGTTGCAGCAACATTTATTGGTCTTGGAGGTTGTATCCTATATATATCTAATGATATTATCAAAAGCCTATCCTTCATGAAATTTGGACATTTGATAATTTTAAATATGGGTTCCCTTCCAAATAACATGTATTACTTCAGCACAGGAAGTGTGTAGAAGAGCATTAAGTTGCTTCAATTGCTGAATTCTGGACTGCAGATCCAGAAAATCGAGAATGAATTATGTATGGGGAGATTTCAGCTCAAAGTGGTAAAGAATAGATTTCCAAATGAAGGTAGAAGTTTTGGTGGATACGAATAGATGGTTCACATAATCATGATGTTGACGGCATAACACATATCTTTAGCATAGAGATATACTGACCCATTGAAGGTTGTTATCCACTGGTATCTTGTTATGAATGAATCTCAAGATAAGAGTAAACCATGAAAGCCGCATCCATATTTTATACTTGGTGAATATCAATTTGAATTCCCCCTATATCAAGTGATGGTAGTTGTATTTTGAGTCCAGAAGACTAGACGGGGACCCTTCCCCTAGCACCACGTCCTCATGCTTGATAAAATCATAACCATCGACCATGGAAAAAATATCTTCCAGGAGGCCATCCTAATTCTCTATAACCTCTTTGATAGTGATGTTACTATCCATAGAGTGTTCTAAAGATTCTAACATGTCATCCATATGCATTCCAGTCCAGTTGGTGCTCCAAAAATGAAGGGAGGAGTTAGTAGTAACCGCCCAGTGAGAGTTTCTCATTATTGTATGGAATACTGAGCACAGTCTATGACAAATAAAAGAGTCCATATAACCCCATTTCATGATAGTGAGCCTTAAAAGAATTATTCTCTTTTGGAATTCCAAAGATTCATATTTATTGTGAATGAGACACCAGATAAATTTGGCCAGCATCGCGTTATTAAAACAACTGATATTTTTAATGGCCATACCTCCAAGGAGGGTAGGCATGCAACATTTGCACTATTTAATTTTAAGAATCATATTTTCCTTAAAATTTCCACTCCAAACAAAGTTAATAAAAAATTAGTTGACTTTATTATGTTTTGAGGCAGGCTACATGTACACCATGTGAGAGTAAACAAGCTATGAAGTTATAATGTGCTTTATAAGGCACACACGTGATACCATTGAAAGTGCTAACAATTTCCAAGAGGCCAGAGTTTTTGTGACTTATGCTAAGGCTATTGAGAAGTGTGGGGCTTTTGGTTTATCACAAAACAATGGAACCCCGTGGTAATTTAATGGAATAGAACCTTCTCTTAGACCCAAATTGCTGATGATATGAATTTTTCATGGAACTGAAATGTTCTTTCTAAAGTTGATAATATACTTGATCCACCTGATTTCATGCCCTAATACATACTGATGTTGATGAAGGGTATCCTTCATGTTATTAGTGTTTTTATTATCCACCTGTGTAAAGATAACAATGTCATGAACAATGAACAATTGAGAAGTAGATTATATAGCAATGGCCACTTTGATAGTGGAATGTTTCCTGTTTCCCTCCATGTTAGTTAGAATTATGCTCAAATAATACCTCGCAAAAGTGAATATGATAGTGGAGTGGTGGTATCCCATTCTCATTCCCCATGAGCTTGCAAAGTTGACCATCAGTGACCGATTAACCAAGATTGAGATACGAGCAGACTCCATCAAAGTCAAAATCCATTGAACAAACACCACACTGAATCCAAATCATTGAAGGATTTTTTTAATGAAACCTCAATCCATAATATCAAACCCTTTTCAGATGTCTAGTTTAATGGCCACATTTTCTTCCCTAGTCTTCCTCCTGAGGAGATTGATGGATTCCAAAGCTATGAGAATGCAGTCCTGAATATTTCTGCCTTTGATAAAGACAAACTGATTCGAAGATATAACATTCTCAGTGACCTAAGAAACCATGTTAGCAAAAATCATTGTAATAATTTTGTGCAAGGTATTCACCAATACAACTAGCCTAAATTAAAAAATTTCACTTGCATGCACCACCATTGGAATGAGAAAAATAAATAGATCATTAAATCTTTGAGGGAGGTGACCATCCTTGAAAACCTACATGACAAGAATGAAAACATCAATTTGAATGAAATCCCTATAACATTGAAAGAAGATATTAGTGAAAACATTCGGCCTCGGTGAGATGTCTTTTTTAGTCGAAACACTATATCATTAATCTCAATATTCATTGGGAGAGATGTGAGTATTCTCTTATATTAATCAGTAATAAAATTAGGAATAATGTTCTCCCAAAACCCATTCCGTCCTAATTGGTTCATTAAAAAGGTTCTGATAGAATGAAACAATGTGATGAGTAAGCTCAGGTATACTCTCTAGGATTTTATCACCATCAATAAGAATGGATGAAGGCATATTCTCTTTCTGGTCCTTTTGTAGAGAATTATATAATTTTGTTTTTCTATCCCCTTAATTACGACATCTAACATTGAAATTATTCTTGTAAATGTTACCCCACGATTTAAGAGATTATCCATCTTGAGAGAAACTTCAGTATCATAGATCATGTCTTCCATAAAATATGATCTAGTAGTCTCTGCCTGAATGTCATGAAGACAACATTAAATCCCCTCAATGTTAGAATCCAACTATATGAAGTTGTCTTTTCTCTATTCCTTGAGTTTAACATTAGGGATTCTATTATTTTAAATAAATAACGGCAGGTTGTCACTACAATATGTCGAGCACCACATCTATTTAACTATCTGTGAGTAACCTAAGAGAGAGACCCAAGCATTATTGAAACTAAAATAAATTGACATCCATCATTCTTTCCCATGAAAACTTTTCATAAGGGGAAGATGGTCTGAATTTATTTTGTAAAGATCACATATGAGAGTGACTTCCATTCTCCAATCATTTCGTGATTCACAAATGCCTGATCAATATGGCTGGCACTCATTCCATTGACATTCCTCCTATATCATGAGAACTTGGCTCTAATGAGATTTATTTCCAAAAGACCAGTTTTCTTAATGCATTATCGAAAATCTTTTTTAGATGTTACATTTGTAACTGTCCCATTTATCTCATTTTCATGCAGAATTGCATTGAAATCACCCGTAATGATCCATGCCCTAGAAATCATCATATTCAAATGCTGAATTTCAGCCCATATGAGTCTCTTGTCAACAAAAGAACTGTAGGAATACAGAAACCTATTGTACATGAATACAAACAAAGATATGAAATCATTTTCCCAAAGGCATACTTCTCAACCAATAAGTATCATATACTTAGTTTTTGAAAAAATGATTTCCTATAAGACATATGAAATACCATAAAGGTAACTTGGGAAGTTAATTACATAATATTGTATCTCAATTCGGCATCTTATGATCTGTAACCCTTATAACTACCTTATAATTTAACCATCATTGTTACAAAACCATGTAACCATTACAGTTACCCTTGGAGTAACAATATAGATGACCTTTTTCTGAAACATTCCAAATTAATAGGAGGATATATAGGACCCACCCTTCTATAAGAAAAACTCCAAAGAACAAAATCATACTCTTAAAATATTAATATTTTCAATGAAACATACCAATTGAATTTTTCTAAAATAGATGTTTTCAAGAGTATTTTATATGAAAATCCCCTTACAAATAAAATATACGTGGAATTATAATTATGAAATTGAAATTAATATGTTTCTATAATGTAAATAAAGAAAATAAAACATAATATAATCAAAATTCTTTACAAAAATAATCTTAGTACAATATATTTGATGATGTAATTTTTAACCTAGATAATGGAAATTGGTTTGTGAATTCTCTTTCCCTTGGTTTGTCTTACAGAAAATGACTTTAAACCACATTTATAATGGTTAAACTAGTGTTATTAATATTTTAATGAAACTTATTTACTATTAAAACACCTTATATGATCATTTTAGAACATATTTCCACCAATTTATTAATTATATTTTGTAATTTCCAAAATTTTGGGTTCTAAATTTACATGGTTTATAAGGTCATTTTGTAATGGATTTTCAATTGGAAAGGAAGAAAACTCCAAATTTAACGACCCAAACATTTAATAATGGAAATTACCAATGATCTAATTATTTGTATTATTATAGGAAATGGTTATATAACATATTCACATATTTGATTTTATGATTCTGGATTTTAAAATACTATTATGAATTGTGACTGTTGCTAATGTAGTTTTTGAATAGTGATCACATAATTAGTATAAATATAAAGATTTACCAAATCCAATATACATTGAAAATGGTATTGATGGCCTCATCTAGTAGTCTTTCCTTGTATGAAGCCCATTTATTGGAACTCGGAAATGATGGGGCGTCATTGGGCTTCGCTCTTAACCAATCTCAAGACGATCTTCTACACGTTATGCTCGGGCTGAACCACCTATGGGAGAAGTGGATGTTGATAGGGATTACCACCCGATCATTGTCATTCGAGACACTCCAAGAGTCTATCAAAATCTCACACCTTACCCATAGGTCTTATGCCAGTGTTAAAAGGGGTCATGTAACAATATGTTAGCCCTGTGATTATGTGCATTATTTTTGTATATAATAATTAATATATATTTGTTTTATTATATTTACGTTGTAAATTGTTTTAATAAAAAATTAGCATTTTTAGTCAATATTAAACTATGAAATATATTATTGTAAATAAATGGATTTTTGAATTAAATAATTTTTTAATAAATTATTATTATTATTAAATTACTTTTTATTATATATAAATTATCTTATAAATTTTATGAATAGAGTTGTAGTTTTTATTAATGATTGAAAGCTGGTTTTTGTCAAAACCCATGAGTTTTTTATAAATGTATGTTTTTATTTTTAAATAAAAAATTCACATATTTAGAAAAATATTTCGATAAACTTAATATTATTTTTTGTATCAGGACGTCGAAATTATTAGATGGTGAATTTTTAATACCTTTTTGAGACAGTCGAATTTTTAGGTAAAAATTAAATACCATTTAAATTTATTATGTATTTTATGAAATCATAATGACACATTAGTGATGTAATAATATAATATAATCATTATTTTTGGAAAATATTTTTTTCCACTTAAAATAATGTGATTTTATGTTTGTTTTATTTATTTTTCAATGCTTCAGTGAACCCTTCAAGGGTTATAAAACATTTTGTCATATTAAAATGATTTTCATGAGAGTGTGACAATCCTCCACATAATAAAAACTAATATTTTAAGAACTTCATCCATTTTCCTTATAAAATAAATTTCTCCACTCCCCTTTGGAAAACACTATGGGAAAAAATCATGGTTTGGTTTGTAGTATTGATTGCTTTAATGTGTGGTGTCCTAAACCTAAATAATAAAGCATTCCATCTCATTCCATATATAATCCCACCGAATATCCCTCTTATTCTTAACTCAAATCCTTCGTAGTTCGTCCATCCTATTCCTTCCTCTTTCTAGAAACCTATTATGCTACCCCAATCTCCAATGAATCCTCTCTAAATCCTCACCCACGCTTTTGGGATCCCACATCCTTGTAAGGGATTCCTTACTTTCTCATTTTATCCTAGTTTCTTAATATAGTTATAACATTTGATATTTTAATAAATGTTGTGGTATAATTTAACACCTACCCCATACATCCCCCTTTTTATTTTAATTATGAGAGACTCATTTATCTCTCACTAATTCCTCCCATTTACACCTATTACCATGTCAAAATTTCGTATGGAATTTCGCTCTCCTCATTTAAATTCATGAAATTATTTTATATTTTGAATAAAAATCCCATTACTTATGTTAGTACATGTATCTATAGGAACCCCATACTTTCCATTTCATGTACATATGATGAGACACCCATTTTTCTCTTATCAACCATTTTTATGAATTCTAATGTCACATTGTTATGCTGCCGAAATTGGACCACATTTTTCCAAGCCAAATTCATTGTTTAGTGAATACAATGACAATTATTTATCATGAGTATTCACCTTTATTCCCATTTACATAATTATTATATAGTTTCAAGTATGAATTTCACATTCTTTTATCGTGGAATAAATTATAATGTTTAATGAATCAATTTTTTATGATCCATGTGGTAGACTTATGCATGGAATGTAATGTTTCTGATGGGTGTGCCCTGGTAGCACTAAAATTCATTGGGTGAAGGTTAGTATCATGATATGTCATGTTCAATGATTATTACCCATTTTAATTAATGTTAAACGAGAATTTACTCATTATAATTCAATTGCAATGTCGGTTTACTCATGCTCCATGTGCAATGAGGCATTGATTATTCATATTCCATGTTAAGTGTTGTTACCCCAGTTCCATGTCATGACAGTCATGCTATATCTTGACATTATCTTCATGTTTCTTTTATGATATATTGATATGACTATTTCCTAACATGAATTATATTATACATATTTTTTATTATTTAATCCCTTACTGGGCTTTATATCTCACCCTTTTTTATGCATGTCCTCAGGTTATCCCATCCAATGCTATGTACAAGGGAATGTAGTTGTCATGTAAAGGATGTTTTCAAAAAAGATGTTGTGTTTCATGTTTTATGTCATTATGTAATGTTCATAATCCCAAAATACAGTAGACCTATAAATCATCTACATTTTATCATATGATTATTTTATGTAATAAATCATGTTTAAGTGTGTAATAAAGAAAAGTGTTTTTATAGTCGGTGCCAGTGGATAAGTTTAGTTGTTTTTAGGATTAGGATTTGAAATGCACAGTGAACTCCTTAGGTATAAGATCATGTATAATAATTCCATAAGTTCTGTTGAGTATTGAGTATGTTGTTTATCAATATAATATATACTTGTCTGGATACGAGCAATTAGCGGCCGCTCTAGCACATATGTACCTAGGAGTGAAGTCCCCAACAGGGAGTTTCAGAGCTGACATGGGGTATCCTGGAACATGACAAAAGGACTTTATTCAGACTTGGATAAGAAACTTTCAAGTTATATAGTTCAATAAATTCAGAATCTTAGTATAAACCATTGTTAATGGAATTAAAAAAATCCCTTAAGAATTTATGTAAGAATGTAAGTCATTGATAACATAGATCGAAGCATATAGATTCAACAGTTAAGGAAATAAGATTCATTTATAAGTCATCTATTTTTGTGTTTGGATTACCCTTTGTGTGTTACCCCTAACATTCATTTTATTACAACCAATGACCAGTAATAGGAGGACCCAGGCTAACAACCGATGTCAAGATCAATGTGATGACTAATATAATGAAATTCCAAATCCCATGGGAGCAGGAATCGTGAACTTTGTCACGATTCTCTCTTAGTTAACTCATGCATTGAATATAATCATGGGTCAAGAGGAACGTCAACCCCCCCCCCCACCAATAAAAACAAGTTGCAATCCAGAGCTTCATGAGACAAAGGCCTCCAACTTTTAATAGATCTTTTGATCCCTTAATTACCGAAAAATGGATCAACTCCATTGAAAAGATATTCTCCACCTATCAATGTTCCGAACAATAGAATTTTTGTGTGACTTCTTATCATATGGATGGTGAAGCAGATCAATGGTGGATACTATTCAAAAATACGAAGCACGAGTTGGAGATCAAGGTGTTGGAATGGATGGATTTTTGGAAAAAAAATTTGATAAATATTTCCCACACACCCTCAAACATATGATGGAAATATACATCATTTTCCTCAAGAAAAAAAGATGATGAATACATCAGATCAAAAGAGGAAAACATCACAAGGATTACATGATACACTTTTGACATTTTTGTTACCCTCAAAAGCATGGTTGTTCGCTTCATTGGTAGGATAAAACCTACCCTTCAGAAAGCCCTGGTGATCCATGACTTCGATAGCTATGATGAAATTGTATGATGTGCCCTCATTGTCAAAATGGAGAACCTAGAATCTCATGGGTATCTTGGGGATAAGAAGCTTAATTTGGACATCAAATCTGTCAGTCCAATGGATAAATCCAATGTTTCTATGAAAATACAGCACCCCACCTTCCAAATGTGTGGAAAATAGCACCCTGGAAATTGACTAAAGGGTACAAGGAAATTATTTAGATGTGGAAAAGAAGGGACCCAAGCCGTTAACTACTGAAAAGAAAAACATGCGGCTATGAAAGAGGGGAGGAATTATCTGTTCGTCTCTCAATGAATTATTCATTTATTCAACTACAGTAAACTAGGTCACCTTGAAAACCAGTTCCCTATGACATGGGTTTTTGGAGGCAACCAACAACCTCCAAGGTCGCAGGGGAAAGAGTTTTGCATCACTACTGTTGAAGTGGACCCCAAAAATGATGTGGTGACAAGTATGCTGGTTATTCATTCTTGAATAGTGAAAATACTTTTTGAGTATGGTTATACGCATTCTTTTATATCGACAAAGTTTAGCAGAACTATCCATGAACCACCATAAACCATAGAAGTAAAGATATCTGCGAGTACTGAAAATAGAGAAATCATTGCCACCCATGAATAAATGTCCCCCTATCAGAATTTGTGGATTGAACTTCCTGGCGAACCTAGTTATACTCCCTCTAGTGTAATTAGATGATATTCTCAACAAGGATTTGATTTCCATATATAGATCCAACATAAATTTCTGTGAGAGGGAAATCATGCTCCATAAAGAGAATAGACCGCAAATTCGAAACAAGTGCAACACAAAATGATGAATCTTATATAGCATCATCATCTTAAGAGTGGATATTAATTCCCTATGATAACTTGTATGTAGCTCAGATGATTGAGCCTATAGAAGTAGCCATCCTTGAGACATTCATATTTTGAAGGAATTCACTGAGGTGTTTTTAAAATAAATTCACGGACTTCCTCCTAGATGAGATGTTGAATTCTCAGTTGAACCTATATGTGGGACGTTTCCAATATCCAAGAATCTGTATATAATGGCTATTATGTAGCTTGAGGAGATGAAGAAACCACTACAGGAGAATATGCATAAAGGGTTTATGTGCCCATGTGCATCACCATGGGGTTCCCTAGTCCTTTTCATCAAGAAGAAGGATAAGTCAATGCACCTTTGCATTGATTATCACAATCTTAAAAAAATCATGATAACGAACAAGTATCCTCTCCAAAGAATTGATGACTTGTTCGATCAGTTGCGTGGATAAGAATACTTATCCAAGGAAGATATGCGATAACGATATTATCAAGAAAGGGTGAAGAAGGAAGATATCTCCAATACTTCTTTTCGAATGTGAATCAGGGACTATGAATACATAGTAATGCATGGTGAACTCACTAATGCTCCAAAAATATTCATGGACTTAATGAATAGAGTCTTTAAAGATTACCACGAAAAATTTGTGTTAGTCTTTATATATGATATTCTAATATACTCCAAAACCATGGAGGATCATAAGGAGAATCTAAGAATAATACTAGACACCACATAAAATAATAAGATCAATGCAATGTAAAACAAGTGTGAGTTCTGGTTGAAGTAGGTTTGATTCATGGGTCATGTCAACTCAAGAAATTAGATATCTGTGGATGCCTGCAAGACAAATGCAATATAGGGATGGTCGAGGCCAACATTGGTAATAGATATCTGTAGCTTATTGGGGTTAGTTGGATAATATCATCGATTTGTGAGTCATTTCTCATGATTTTCAAACCCTCTTACCAAGATAACATAGAAGGGGTCCATGTTTCTTGGAGTGATGAATGCGAATAATGTTTCAAGGAATTGAAAATGAGTATTATCAATACGTTCGTGCTCAAATTACCCACAAGTGGAGAACTTTTGTGGTATTTAGTGATGCTTCGAATGAGGGCATGGGTTGTGTGTTGATGCATAATGATAAAGTGATACCTACATAGAAAGGCAGCTAAAAATCCATGAGAAAAACAATCCCACGCATGATCTGGATTTCCCAGCTATGATATTTGCGTTGAAAATCTGGTGGCATTTTCTCTGTGGGGTGAAGTGTGAGATATATACTATTGAAAATATCCTCAAATATATATTCAAATAAAATAGATTAATATTCACAAATGAAGATGGATAGAACTCATTAATGATTATTACTGCTCAATCCACTACCATCCCAGTAAGGCAAACAAGGTGGAAGATTCTCCAAGAAGAAAGAATATTGAATCTTTATCTATGATGAGAATTGAAAAGGATAAAATCTTCTTAAACCTGTAGGGAATGTACATGTGAATAATTTAGGGTAGAACACCATCAATCTTTTCTCCAATAATTTCTCAACTGTACCTCATGGATAAAATAATGGATGCTCAAGTAAAGGATTTAGTAATTCTGAAAAGGGTGGTAGCTATTAGAAATGGGAATTCCTCGGCGTTTGTGGTTTATAAGGATGGAATTGTGATATTTGGGTCACAATTATGTGTATAATCTAATCCAGAGATATAGAAGGAGCTTCTAAATGGCCCACATAGCTCAACCTTCTCTATTCACCCGAGGAGAAAAAAGATGTATTGGGATATATGAGAAATATTTTGGGGGGACTATATGAAAAGAGAGATTGTTGAACATAGATAAAACTGTGTGGTATGTCATCCAGTGAAGGATGAGAGGAAAAATTCTAATGGGATGAAGAAATCACTAAACATAACAACATGGAAGTGGGACAACATTTCCAAAGACTTTGTCCCAGGATTTCAAATTAAATCTAGAGGAAACAATGCAATATCGGTTTTTGTGGATTGTCTTATAAAGATAGTTCACATTATCATGATTCAAGAGGACTAATCAGTAGATAAAATTTCACAAATTTACATCAATTATGTGATACGGCTTCATGGAGTACCACTATCTATTGTATCCTATTGTGATCCATTTTTCCCCTTGATGTTCTGAAAAGTCTCCAACAAGCTCTAAGCACTGAACTAAACATTAGAATGGAATATCATCATCAAATTGATGGCCAATATACGGGAACCATTTAGAAACTAGAAGACATTTTAAGATCATGTTTTATGGACATAGAAGGAGGATGGGATCAACATCTTCAACTGGTTGAATTCTCATATAATAACAGTTTCCACTCGAGCATTTTAATTTCACCATATAATTAAATTTATGGGAAAAGATGTAGAACACCAATGTGTTGGGATTAACTCATTGAGAATATGCTTCTAGTACCTGAAATGGTTTAAGATAATGTGGAGAAGGTGAAAACCATTCAGCAGCTTATCAAGGCAGTCCAACATCGGCAGAAGTGTTATGCATATTACTATCAACGAGACCTTGAGTTCAAAGTTGTAGACATGGTATTTTTACACATATCTACAAGGATTAAGGTAATGTAGTTTTCAAAGAGAGGTAAGTTTAGTTCTATGTACATCATCATCTTTGATTTTATTGATTGAGTTAGGGATGTGGCCTATCAACTAGAACTTCCACCCACTTTGGGAAATGTTCATGATGTCTTTCATGTATCCCTCTTAATTATGTAATTACTATACCTTTCACATGTACTCTCATCAGATGTTGTACAATTAGTGTATAATCATTCCTACAAGGAGAAACCAATGAAGATATTTCATCATAGAGAAAATGTTCTATGAAATTAGACAATTCCCCTCGTCAAGCGGTTGTGACAAAACCACAAGTTTGAAGAAGTGATTTGGGAATCAGAGGAAGTGATGATGTAGAGTTACAGTCCTCTATTTTGCATAGGGTAAATGAAATTTTGAGGGCTAAATTTCTTAATGGTGGATGGTTGTAAGGACCGAAACATTTAATAAATTAAATTATTCTTGATCTAAATAAATGTATTATTATATGAAATGGTTATATAACATGTGGAGTTCTTTATTTTTATGATTTTTTTAAAATAAAGTTATGAATTGTGACCATTTCTAATATATACATTGAACAGTGATCACAAGATTAGTATAAATATAGGTCTTTACCAAATCAAAATTACCCAGAAAAAGGATGTGATGGCCTCATCTAGTAGTCTTTCCCTATATGATGCCCATTTTCCATAGCTCAGAAAGGAGGTGGTTACATTGGGCTTCTCACTTTACCAATACCAAGTCGAGCTTCAATACCTTAAGCTCAAGAAGATCTGCCTATGGGAGACGTGGAAGTTGATAGAGGTTACCACTATAGCAATGTTATTTGAGCAAACCCAAGAGTATGTCACCATCACACACCTTAACCTTAAGTATTATGTGTGTGTTATATGGTGTTATGTAACAAGACCTTATCCCTATGATTATGTGAGTTCTTTTTCAACATAATAAAGAATATACATTCATTTTATTATTGTAACTTTTTACATAGTTTTAAAAGCACAAGTAGTATTTTTATGAAATATTTAGCTATGAAATATTTTTTGATAAATAAATGGATTTTTAATTAAAATATATTTAAAAAGAATTATTATTATTATTAAATTAATTTATATTATTTATAAATGATTGTATAAGTTTTATAAACACAATAGTAATTTTTATTACTGTTTGAAATCTTTTATTATCAATACCCCTGAGTTTTTGAAAAATGTAAATTTTTTATTCTGAAAGTGAAACATCATATATTTAGAAAATTAATTGAATAAAATTAAAATTATTTTTGGAATAATGAGTAAAAATAATCCAACAGTTATTTTGTCATAATATTCGGTGACATTTGAATTTTTCATTATTAATTTAACACAGTTTAAATATATAATGTGTTTTATGACATCATAATGACCCTATAGTTTTGTTATAAAAAACTACAAACATTATGTTCTGACAATATATGATTAACCATTAAAATAAAGTGATCTTAGTTTTGATTTTTAACAATGATTTTGTGGACCCTTCAGGGCATATGAAACAAATTTTCATTTTAAAATGATTTCCTTGAAAGTGTGACTCACCACTAGATAATAAAACCTATTATTTTAAGTATTTTGGCCATTGTAATTATAAAATAATATATTCAACTCCCCTTTAGAAAAAACAATGGGAAATAACCATGGGCTGGTTTGTTGTTTTGATTAGTTTTATGCATGGTGTCCATTAACATGATAATAACGAATTCCCTCACCTTTCCTATATAAACTCATCCAATCTCCCACTTCCTCTTCATTCAAATCATTTGGATTTTGTTCAAACAGTTCTCTACTCTCCATAGAATCCCCCAAAGGGCCCAATCTCCCATGAAGACTCTCTCAAGACTCTACCAAGCCTTTGGTATACCATTTCCATGTATGGGATTCCTTCCTTTCTCATTTTCCAAGTTTCTTAATATTGTCATGCCCTTTTATTTTTTTATAAATGTTGGGGTATGATTTTTTACCTCCCCCATACATCCCTATTTATGTCCAAATGATGAGAGACCAATTTCTCTATCATTAATGCCTCCCACGTAAACCTGTTCCCATGTTGAAATTCTGTATGAATTTTCTCTCCCCTCATTTACATTAAAGTAAATATTTTGTATTATGAATCAAAAATCCATTAAATATTTTGGGACATATATCTATATGACCCCCTTACTGTCCATTTCATTTACATATGATGATATACCCATTTAACTATTTTCAACCATTTTTATGAATTCTTATGTCATGTCTTTATTCTACCAAAATTGCACTTCATTTTTCTAAGCCAAATTCATTTTTTAGTGAATACCATTCACATTTCTCTAGCAAGGTTATTCAAATTTATGCACATTAACTTTTTGATTATAGAGTTTCATGTATATATTCAAAATTCTCTTATAGTTCAATAAATGATGATGTTTAATGAATCTGTGATTAATGATCCATGTGCACACATATGCATGAAATTAAATGAGTAATAATGGTGTGCCCAGATAGAGGTCCAATGCATTGGTTAAATATTAGTATCATGATATGTCAAATGAAATGAGTATTTACACATGCTAACTCACGTGTAATTAGGATATACTAATGATAATTCATGTACAGTGAGGGTTTACTCATACTCCATGTGCAATGAGCCTTGGATCATGTAAATTACATGTTAAGTGTTGTTGCCACATTACAATCTTATGATAGTCATGACATATCTTTCCTTTATGTAAATCTTTCTTTTATGCTCCATTTATATGTCTATTTTCTAACATATATTTTATTCTTCATTTTCTGCCTTGTTTCTCCCATAATGCGCTTTAAGCTCACCCTTTTCTCATGCATGTCCTCAGGTTATCCCATGAAATGCTATGTACAAGGGAATGTAGTCATCATGTAAAAGATTTTTTCAATAAAGATGTTGTGTTTCATGTATTAAGTCAATATGTAATATTCCTAAGACAGTATGACAGTAGACCTCTCGATCATTATTGTTGTATCAAGTGATGATTTTCTATAATAAATCATGTTTAATTGTGTAATAAAGAGAAGGTTTTTATACCAAAAGTAACATGTATTGTAATTTACATGTCTCCATAGCGTTAAATAATAGAATATATAATTTTTTTAGATAGGAGGGTGATTCATTAGATAAACCATTACTGATATTCGTGGAGATCATTTTGGCAGTTCTTTGATCATCACAAACTACATTATTAATATAATATAATATTATGAATATATGTTAATTTAATAACATAAAAGCGGTGATATAATAAACTCTAAAACCATTTTCAACCATTACAATGGTTTTATGACCATACATGATGGGGGTATTCAAAATTGAAAACACAACATCCTTGATGTCGGTAATTTGATACATCACATATGATGTTTTTATTTCTTGAATAAAATAAAGGGGAGGAGAAGTGTGATGATTATTTTTTTTCGATAATCATGTTAAAATGTAATAATATATAAGATAATAATGTTTTCATTCAACTTGGAAAAGAATAGGTGATAGAAGTACATGAAAAGAATGCTAATTTATATGAAAATAAAAGAAATTGTAAGAGGATTTGTTTCCTGTTGAATTGTTCTCCCGAAGAACCTCCTTTTGTACATTGGTTTTGGCCTTTTGGTGAGACCAATAGGTCATGGACGTGTGGATGAGTAATGAGAAAATATTTGGGTTGAATTTTAATAAGCTACAATGCTTTGGGTTGTGAGTAGAATGTGGGGTGGAAAGTGGTATTTATAGTGGAGGAGAGGATGTTTTATTGATTATTTTAAAAATTAGTTTATTAATTTTATTCAAGACTATGGGTAGTTTTAGAATAATAATCAAATATATGAAAATAATAAAGGGAAAATCAACATTATTTTTCTTTAATAACTTACTTTTTTTAATAGTTTATTAATCATATAATGCATATATACAGTATATTGTCGTATTTTACTATTCACTAAAACTTCATGTATTTAATAAAAATAAAACAAAAGTCCACCCAAAACATTTTTTGATGTATAGTGTTAAAAATAAACTACATATTTAAAAAATAATTTTCTAAATATGAGATATTTAATTTTTAAATAAAATCAAATTTTATTTGAAAAAAAATTTAAAACTATAACAGATATTATAACACATAGAAATATTAAACATGGTCTCATTATATTATAATATATCCATAAGAAAATAATTTATTAATTTATGACTATATTTTATAAAAATAATGATTCATATAATTAATTAACCTATTTATTTAATTGAAATTAAATATTGATGACTTACAAAAATACCAAGAATTAAATTATCATTTCCAAAAACAGTGTTCACTTATTCCATGATATAAATATATCAAGGATACAATTATAATATAAAAAACTACTTATACTCTCATTGGTATGTTTACCATTCTGTTGGCCAAAATTAATATTCTTAATGACCATTTTACTATTTCGAAGGTCATGTTACGATTCAATTACTATAAATTCATTTATTTCTATAAAGATCAATTATTTAATTATACGTTGATAATGAACTTAAATATTTAATTCTATAATGAAATTAAACTATTTAATAACTATTGCATTTGTTACATTAAAACTATTAAAAAATTATGAAAATTAGTTTTCCATAATCATTGACATCCACAAGAAATGGATAAAATTTGGAACATAGCTATTATTATTATTCGTTAAGTAAAATTTACCCTACATCTAATCTTGAAATCACTATATCCTTATTGATATTAAATCCAATAAAACATAGAATTTTTTTTGAGGAGTCAAAACCCATTACAAACACCTTTCAAAATACCCAAGAAAGAACCCCAATAAAATAGAAAAACACAGATTTCCGTAAACCCAATTCCACAAGGAAGAGCTCTTATGTTTTTACAATCATAGGTCACATCATATTTTTATATTTTTTATTCATGGTAGGATATCAAAATTATTACTTTTATAGAGATGTAATATGTGTGAGTTGAGTTAATACAACAAGATTAATGTTATATAACAATAATATCTACGAAAAACTAATATAATAATATTATGTTACCTAATGAATTTTTGTTTTTGTTTTCACTAGTGTTTGGAATAGGTAACGTTTCTTCCCATAATAAAAAATGTAAACATGAGGTTTTTATTACATTAATAAATGTGTGTAGATGATGATCATCATTAATTTTTGAACACCTTTTAATATAAAATAGTCTATTTCATTAATTAATTCTCCCATATCTACAACATAGAATATATATTATTCCAATTAATGTCTCTAATAACTTTTTACAATCCTATACTAAAAGAATAATTGTATCCAATGAATACCATGATCACCACTGAAGAGTGCTAAAATGGGTAATTGTATTGGTTAGTTATACTATGATGAGATGTAAAAATATCATGATTACGTGCCTTAATAAATATAAATGAATAAATTATTTACCCTTTGACTCAAAATAGTTTTTCAAACTCAAACCCCCTATTAGATATTCTAGTATACTTGGATGATTTTTGAAACTATTCAACACATCACATTGAGCATTTTTCTTATCTTACATCGGCTTTGAAAGTCACCAATAATTTATAAATATCTATTAGATCATGAGGGTATATATTCTCTTTTTGAATAATATGACTTCAGAAAATGAATTAAAGTTTATATTTATTGTAAATATTGTTTCATGTTAGATGAATAAATTGCTGAATATATGAAAATTGAATTGTCATTTTATGATTTTTAGAGAATATAGATAGTATGTAACTTATCTACGGTTTTTCTTTCAACCATTTCAAGTGGATTCACAATAAGAGGAAATTTTGATGGTGTTTATACAAGAAACATAATGAATGTTATGGAACAATGGTTATATTTTCTCCCTTACTGTAAGATATACATCTTCCTCGAACCTATCACCCTCACAAGTGTGAAGACCTACTATCTTCGCATCATGTTCACACTCCCTATATGGGATACATATTTGATTTCATTCTTATATAATTGAGGTCATGCAAGTAGTTAATGATATAATCAGTGAAATAATTACAAGTGATTTCTGGAATATATTTTTTCTCTTCTCCAGAATAATGTTATTACTTTATTCATATTCTCCTCTCCAATAGAGCCCCAAAATCTTAAATATTGAGACTGTGTGAATTAATGTGTATTTAAATGGTTGTAATGTTTCTTATAAATTATTTATATATAAATACTTTTTATGGAGATCCCTATAAAATAGATTGGAAGGAAACAACTCATGTTTTTAACCTATATGATTAATATTCTCAACCATGAGTTCATCTAAAATATAACTTTTGAAAGTATTTATATTATATATGTCTTCCAAATTTTAAGCCTCTAAAAATTGATAATTTTTTAAGAAATGTTAAGGAAACCATATCTCTTGGTGAATATGGGATATCTAGATGACTCAACAATATCTAATGAATTTTTGATAATGGAGGCATATTGGATGAAATCCCCTAACACGATATTCCGTTCTATTCCAAGTGCAATCATTTATCTTCACCCTCATTTAAAAAATGGGACTCCAAACATAGTTACTTATTGATCTATCATTCCATTTGGAGTTAATTTAATCAATATATTATTAAAATAATTCATTATATTTATGAAAACATCATTTAATAAAATTGTACGAGATATTATCAATTCAAAATTCACCAAGAGAAACAATAATCGTTGTGCCTCCAAGGGGATCCATTCAAATCACACATTAGGAGGGGAGTGGGAATCATATATTCCATGCATAAATACTAGCTCATGAAATTTCAAGTAAAATATTAATTGATTATTATCACACTTCAATTTATGGTATCTAATAAAAACAATCTCAATGAAAAAACATGTTTTAAGACCAAGTTTATTATTTTGATTGACCATGATTTCATAGATTGGGACTGAACATAGAAAAAATTTGAATTAAATATTATTGAACAACATTCTACTGATATATCAATTTATCAATTAGAATAATCAGACTCTACCTATTAATAATCTACTAGGGATTGGTTTATTATTGAAATACTCATTGCTCTATATATGTTCTATAATTAATCCTCTTATTAATGGGAAGAGACAAATGAATCTAAAATGGAAATTATGCATACATATGTAGAATATCTATATATAAGTAATCGAAATCTAATATTTATATTAATAATAAAATTTTAATATCCAGCTACACTTCCATCATGAAAATCCTTACTGTTACTCGAATGTGTAACTCTCACATTGGGAGGATGTGTCCAATGAAGAACATTCAAGAAATAGATTCCAGTTTAAACAACTTGTTGACCTAGTTCATGAATTTTTGAAACCACTGTTTATAGATGAGTTGCACTAGTGTAGATGAGTATGAACCCTAAACTCTATAGTTTTAGTATTCTGTGAAGGCCTTACATCTCCCTTTCCTTAAATCATGACTATTCAACATGATTAATATCTCTGTATGAATACAATATGTTTCTTTTATAAGCATGAAAATTACCTATCTCATTATACTGTCACTAGTCATAGGTTTCCCCTTTTTTGGGGATTATTCATATTTTCATCATCCAATATATAGATACAAGGAAAAAATTATTCATAGATATTCCCTTAGATAATTATTTTTATGATCATTCTCATATCAAAAATCATTATTCAAAACACTTGGTATACATGATGAAAAATGTTTTTGTATTGGAATGTTTCACATATAGTATTTATGGTAGAGGTATTATAATTTTGGTATAATAAATGATATATCAAAACAAATTCATTCAATAAAGCTAAAGGCTCATCTAATTCGAACTAAGTTATGTTTTTTCATACCAATATTGGGCATCATCAGTTCATATTGATGGATCCACTAAGATGAAGACCCCATCATGATATTATTTCTTGAATTCGGTCTTCAATGATTTTATTTAGATATATCTGTCACTATGGACCTCTAGTTTGGGTATCATTTGTCCTTTATTTATATTCAAGGAGGTATACAACATGAAAAAAATTATATTTGAGGTTTATCCCTATATAAGAAGACAACATTGAGGGAATTTAGGATCATGATATAAATTAGTGTTTTAATTTCAATTTTACCAGTTGATTTTTTGTCCATTATATTTGAATAGGTACATACCTAAAATCCCAAATCATATTATAATTAGTTTTTCTGATATAAGTTAATTTTTCACAATCTGTCCCACTAGATCTAAATAAACTAGATTCACTAGATATACATGTTCATGTTATCAAATAGTAATCTTACACACGTAGAATTCATAATTAATTTTTTTTAGGACTTCATTTTTAAGAACCACTATTTTAGGGACCTCAAAAATATTTTTTTACTTCCCATTAGAGGGTATTTTGACAAACATTAGAATACAAAAAATTATGATACTAAATTTATTAATGAGTTCTTTTAATAATAAAAAATTAATGGTACAAACCATTCTTATCGAACAATAAGGATATGCTTAAATATATATTTAAATTGTAAATATATTATCCTTTTCTATTTTCTGGTACTGTGATGAATATTTACCATAGTTGTCTATTTCAAGAAGAAAACCAATAATGGTCCATTATGCGAGTATTTTATCTATAACATATACCAAGACATATAATTTTCCAATATCAATCAAAATGATCTTATTTTATACCATTCTATAAGGAAAAATACCCTAGAATCCCACACACAGAAGTCATCATCTACAACCTCCTATGATACTTGTTTTGGGATATTAATAGTATCATGAACCATCGAAATCCAATATTGCATTTATATTAAGCCACTATCAGAATTTATTTCATTATTAATATGATACCATGTATAACACTAATAATATACTCCATTTTTAATGGGGACTCCTTTAAAGAAGATATAAGTTAAATCAATGAATGATCATACTACCTATCTAAGTTTCCACATACCATCAATTTGATTGACCTGACAATCAGCGGGATCACATGGGTCTACGTAATACTTAAATAATATAACGTATAATACCTAATTCATATAAGAATTAGTTATCTTCCTCACCTAGGTCCCCTACGATATCAAGAATATTTGGGAAGTATATGTGTCATCCATAGAAATATCTTTCACCCTCCCCATAAGGGATATATGCTTTTAGTAATCTATAATTCCAAAAATTCTTTTCATAGTTCCATATTCGATAAGAGATTAACCATGTTTCTTTTTTTGTTACCAACAGACAAGGTATGAACATTGACGCCTACAAGGAATCCTTTACAAATCTCTAACGCATAATTCTATTATCATATTTCATGTAATCAATTCATACAACAATGAGATATATTCTATATGATTGAAATTAAAAATGGTATTTTATACATGATAGATTTACAATCTAATACTAATAACACTATTCTGGTTATTGTTATACACGAGAATCTAAAATATAAACAATACATACATATTTGATGATGCAAATCTACATGGACCTTTCATTACATATGATGTTAAATAATATAACCATAAATATCTGTATTTTTTATCTTGTCATATTGGATACAAGAGATTCATCAACAAGGTTTAATCTTAACAACATAAAAGATCTATGTTTCAAATAAGTATGTTAAATATATATATATTATATTCTCGAATTCACTCATATGTAATCGAGCCTAGTTGGCCACAAGGCCTAATGTAGGCCTCCATGTATGCTAGACGTTGACCACTAGTAATGGAGGTCTAGGATAGTATATTTGGAAGAATCTTCCCTCATGATCAAAGTTGAGAGTAATAGAATAAGATAATTCTATGAAATCAATAAATAATAAATAATCAAAATTTATGAAATATAAAAAAAAGATATAAAAATAAGGTGTATGTTGAATTAATATCAAATACAAAATTTTTATCGATTCATGTGAGACACAAAAGGGGATAATTATTAGCACACATGGGTAAACACATATACAAAATTCTATATGAAAATGGAAAATACCCAAAAATAAATGTACACTACAATCAATATAATATGTTCTATACTCTCATCTCATACCCACTCCTATAATATAAACTAATACATTTAAATTTCGTTATATCACTTTTTCCCTTCCTGTACAGAAAAGGTATGGTTGAGTACCAACCTGTTGCCAGAACTATATGTCAGATATACGCAGTGGAACACTGGAAATTTTTTGTTGAATTGTCTATTCCATTCATATAATATTATCTATGTGTATTAAATCATAAACATAAGGCATAAAATTGATAAATCACATTAGATTGGGTTCCTCGTGGGATACCTGACTAACATTACTTTGATCTCCTTAAAATGGATGTCTATGAACATATGTCACCATAGGTGTGAATTTAAATATATATGTATATATATTATTCAAATATATATTTCTATTATATATATATTCATATAGGTTTCTATATATTTATATACTGTAAAATTCAGGACCCTAGGTACCATCCTAAGGGAACCAACATTTATTATGATTTGTTTCACAACCCGCATGGCATATGAGAAGGATGACATAACTAGGTCAACTGATAGGTAATGTATAATTCATTGAATGAAACTGACCATGTTCATTAACATGGATAATGATCCCATAGTTTTAATTAATTTTCATCATGATCCATTCCAAGGAATCCAACAAATATGAAACCATGCTATCACAATAGATTCCCTACAAAAATAATCATCATTGGAGTCCATCCATGATGCACACAATAGTACTCATTTTTCACACACATCATGATATGAATAATAACCCTCTGAGTCAATTTTTTTGAACCACATCAAAAACAAGTTATCAATCATGGCATGTTGCAGTAATAATTCATATGGTGTCCATCCATATTATTACAATGTGGAAGTATCTATCACCCATGATAAGAATAAAATAACATTCCAAGTGATCCCCTATATGGATACATATAAAGAGAACATGTATCATCAATTTTTTATTGAAATTAAATTATGTCATATAGTTTTATATTCGGTGAAAATTCACATTTTATCCTTAATTATTACCTTTTGTACCACCGTCAGGTTGATATAGAAGAATGATGACATCTAGAATTAACCATATTCAATTTAATAATACATTCTAATCCTGTTGTCCAAGATTTTTAATTGGGCTAATTCATGATGTAACATTATGTAAATGAACCATTACCTATAACCTGCATTTTTTAGTTTTCAATTTTAAATTACATTAAATTTACATGGATATATTAAGTACACCAAATTTTGTAGTTTCATAAATTATATGGAATGATTATCATAGTACATTTCTTAAGGCACACTTGTAATGGTGGCTCACATCAAGGGAGTCATCCTATGAAGACGATTCATGGGATGATAGATTATATATATAATGGAATCATCATATAATTCAACTACATCTCCCTTTATGTGGCATCATTTGATGGGTTTGGAAGGAATCACAAAATATAACCATATAAGGCAACAATAAATTAGTGAAAAAGAGCAATACCACATATCATTTTTTGGTATAACTCTCATAATCCATTGATATCCTATTAATAGTGCTTGAATTGAATAAATTGAAAAAACAAATTACCTGAAATTAGGATAAATTGGCTCAAACCAAAATATAATCAAAGATGTAAAGATAATAAGTGAAAAGAGGGAAGATGGATGAATCTTTAGACGATAAATATAAAATGAAAATAGTGGTGAAGGATTCAATGCATAGTAGAAGAAGAAACCTAAAATACTACCTTTAGGAATGGGACTAGGTTAAACATGATGAGGGGGTGTTTCACATTAGAATGAGGATTTATCAATGAGGGTTTCTACCCCTTTTAAAAATGATAGCAATATACTCACATTGTGGATGGAATTAACGTCATGAATTATAGGGGTTATTTTTCTTCTAGGAAAAACCAATCAATTCATGAATATGATTCATTGAATTATTTTTACTCAGGTATGGTAATAAATATTCACGGGGTATTTAAAAATCAAATCACTTCATGAATTTGTTTTTTAGCTATACTAAACCCCCTAGAATCCTTCCATTACAAAATAATGATCGTCCAAAATTTTCAGATACCTTGGTCAAAGTGAATAATAAAACACAATGATTTTCTAATAGAATTTAAAATAATTTTTACTTATGAAATGTTATTAAATTAAAACACACCTCCTTTAAAACAAATCATCCCTATATTTAACTTTTAAAGGGTGGTAACACTTCCTTCGAGACTGGATTGAGAAACAAACCACAAACATCAGCCTCTGTCTCCCAAATCTCATCATATATGCAGTCATTCATCTATAGAAACCATAATTAAGGAACTAACCTACCTTAGTGTACATTTTTTCTCTATTCAGTGATATATCTTCTATTCTCCTAGAAGGATGAATATCTCTATATCTCTATGTCCATAGGATCAAACAATTGAGACATGTCATAATAATAGTGATTAATTTTTGATACATGGAAGATCATGTGAATGGACCGATTACACAAAGCTAAGTCTAATCGATAGGATATTGGCCTAACTCTTTCTAGGTAAGATAATGGTTGAACATAATGGGGTGATATATTCCCCAGTCATTGAATACATTTATAAACTTGTATAGGAGGGACTCATTTAAATACACAATGTTGCAAATAAAAATATTATGTCTATTAAAAAAGATAAATAAAACAAATATGTCAAGACTAATCTACTTACATATGGTTTTGAATATGTATTACATACTCTGAATTCAATTTAACATGTTACGGTCACAATAGTGGTTTTCCACTTCCTCTAATGAGCACCTGGGCGACCCAAACCCACTACCGTATGAGGAATTGTATTTAATCAACTGCATAGTTTCATGATATATGTAATTCTTAAAAAACATAAAAATAAGTAAATTATTCATCTAAGAACTTCCAAAATTAGGGACACATTATTAGATATTTCATATATCATCCAAAGCATATGCTTTGACTAACCATCAGGTTGAATGGAGTGTTTTCTACGTAGAAGTACCGGTTAACCTAGTGATATCTTTACCCACATCAAGTAACATGACATAAATTGTACATCGCTATATAATATGATAAAATGGGAAACCTGAAGAATTAATAAAATCAATTTAATATAACGTGTCTTGTGATTTTTCACTGAAAAGTTCTCTTAGGTCAGAAAAAAATTTCACAACCATTACTGACATGTTGTAGGTCACCCATACCATATTGTTTCCTCAAGGGGTTCTTCCAAATTACATAAAAAGGTTCGAGGTGATTTCATCCCATTTCCTCGTAGGGATTGAAATGGTTATGAAATTATAGTGGGACACTGGTGATTCACATTCACCTGTTGATAGTAGTAACAAAGTCTGATAAAAATTTGTGATATGTTTCTTCAATAATAGACACCAATAATAATGACATAAATCATGGTAGATAATAGTAATCCCGTGGTGTATTTTCCAAATAGCAGCAAGAGTCCCCCACACAAATTCTTCCAAAATGAAATAATGATCCAAAATATTTCTATTAGAATGAATAATCACATTCACATCAATATCCCAACCAGGTTGTGGTTTATCTACTATGAAATTCTCCCTTAGGACTAAGCCTTCATGATCTAGAGTATATCCCATTATAAGTCTCTCTATAAGGGGGTTTTCATTGGAAAAGTAGCTAAAATAGGATTTCCATTATACTCATGACCCTATCGGTGCATCTAATAATATTAAATATATTGTCACTCGCTAATAGACTCCTTGTTGGAAAGTGTCTTTGTCTTATGGCTCAAGGTATCAAATACATCATTTCCCTTTATAGGCGTATAAGCGTAGTAAAACTTGAATGAAATCAAATATTCTAACAACATGCACTACCTAAGAATCAAACCATGGTGTTTGAAATTGTATTATGGACATATGTGGTCTATGTAAATGATGAACTACTCCACCAATACTTAATTATTCCAATAGTTTAAAGAATAAACAATAACTACTCACTAAAGATATTATGTAGTGTATATCTATTCGTGAGGTTTTAGATTGAATATTATTAATGTAATAACTGAATCCACCAGCATATAAACATTTACAATCCTGATTCATGAACATCATACTGAATAGTATATATTCATCCTATATTAGGATGAATCAGGATTGGTGTTCAATTCAGTCACATTTTCAGCTCTTTAAACACTTTGTCACATATTACATGCCATAATAACATAAAACCCATTAAGTCATAATCTTGAGTGGTTATTATAGGCATGAAAATTCATAAATAAAAACATCTATAATAGATTTATAGACCAAAGGAACTGTGTAGGTTACACACAATCTTAGTCTTCTCCTAAGGAACTATGGTGATCACCTTCTCAAGGTCAATAGAAACTCAAGCCTCTAAGATTTTTTTCCCTATAATGGAACCATATCGATCTAAAAGTAGAATATTTTGGGAATTTAATATATAATATTCTATATTAGTGTATTTATCATGATATAAATTTTCTTATTATGGTCATGTTGATTGTGATAATATAATAATATATCACTGATTAATACAAATACAAATGAATCTACACACGGTGGAAAACTTGATTCTTCAGGGTAATGAAAACTGATGGGGAATTATTGATATTAAATGGAAGAAAACTATAGTACATTACTTGTATAATATATAATGGAATAAATTATATGTCTTATTGTGTCACATGAACCTAATGGTATCCAAAACATAGATCGATCAGAGATAAACCATCTCTATACGTGGCTTGTAAAATATGTCATCTATATGATGAAGTGGATATAAGATCTTAAATGAAATATATTTAAACTGATTTTTATCCTTACCAAGTATGACGTTTATATCATCCCTCATGGATAATAGAATCGGCAAGCCCAATAGTGAAGTAATGGGCCATAAAAAACCAATAGCTTTAAAATTTTATTGTGTCTTCCTGTGTTCGTAGAGATCCAAAGGATCCATACTATAGGTTGGAATGTAAAATGGTTCCAATCAAAGAATAGTATAAATATTTAACTTCTCACATATCCCATGATATCATCTAGTAATGTCTTATAGGAAAACATCCATGAAACGATCCATCCTATGTGTGAGATCCATACATTGTGTACCCTAATTTATCATAAATAGACTTGAAATTTGTATTATCAATCCCCCTTATCCCATGATTATTGTGTTTAGCTCGATTCATTATGAATTCATATTATCCCATATGAATTTCTCTACAACCCTTTGTTGACGTGAACGAAACCCCTTGGTGATTATAATCAATGTGATCATGACATAAAACTAACTAGTCTATTCTATGTGTAATTTCAAAAAAAGTAATCTGGAGGAAAAAAGATATTTTATTGATAATATAACCATTAATTTCATGGGGTCAGCTATTACATCAATGTATACTAACAATTCAGATTCCCAACGGTGATTCAAGAGTCATCATTCTTTAAATGTAGTCCATTAATAATGCAACAAATAAAATAATTTTATCATTTATGAATTAATGTGAAGAATAAATATCAAATAATAATAATATAATGTGGATGATAATATAATACTACCTCTAACTATAGAAGGGCCTAGAATATACCACTTGGTAGAGGATTCACTACATAAAAAATTGCTAGACATATAAGGCTATGTTGCAATCAGGCTTTCCTTGGATAGTCTATTATGTCGGGATCATTACTCTTTATTTTGGATACCATTTCCATATCCATATCTCCATACTTATTGGATGATAGTAATCAAGAATACTATATTATTTGGAGTTACTAGTCCTACAGAAAAATGCAGAGTTGGTGAGAATACCTTTTCACTATGCACTACAGTTAAATTGCAGAAATACACTAGAGGTTCCACATCATGTATCAATATATCCAATCAATTATGTCCTTTGTATATAGTATCTACTTATGTACCATATACAATACTGGCAACAAAAAACATAACATTCCATGTATTCCATATTACTAGAACAACCCCTATAAGAATACTCAATGCGATGTTTCCTAAAACAAGATACACGCCCTCCTTGTAATGATGTTCAACTACCTTTTATCAAATAATATCCTCACATGGGGTTTTCATGGTGATTATGCCCTTGTTTTATATGGTTTAAATAGTTTTAAGAATAATTAAATTTACGTATGATCATATGGAATACACAATCCCATCATCAAACCATCTCATTGTCGTCAAATCACCATTAACAATGGTCAGTGAAAGGGGTTAAAGCCCAATGAAATGTTCGAAATACTCTGTAAGAATAATATAACTAAGATTTATTTAAAATACTCTCTAGAGTGATATTCTCATAAAATATTGTGGAATATGTAGTCATGTGAGATTTTCTAGAAGTCCCCATTACCATACCATTATGTCGATAAGGCTAGGTGTTAACATTCCAACTGCAATTAGTGGAATCACGGAACCTTTATGTTCTAATCACAATCCTCCACTCTTGAGGAAAATCCAAATTCTCAAAATTAGTTTCATAGATTATATTTATGAACTGTCAGCCATAGGATTCCCATATCTCAATAATGAATGTAGATGGTGTTACTAGAATTCTTTTGAAAACACTTCCATAGTTGGGGAATGTTGTAGGGATCTCAAAATAAAATGATTAATGTATATTAATATCTATTGGAATTGATAATTTGTCTTCATAGGTGGATGAATAGTAGGTACACTAGGTTTCACCAAAATAGGATATACTAGTGGGTTAATGCCCACATCCAATGGAGAATGATTTTCACCACCATCCTACTGCATAACTCAAGGACATCGTGGTAGTATAGTACTACAATTTCCCAAAGTACTACTCATATAATATTTAACAACACATATGATGAATCAAAATAAAAAAATATAAGGAACACCATATATTAGAGTCAATCCATATGCATGCTCGAAAATCCTAGTTTATGGTATAATTATGATAATATATGTAAAAAACGATTCTTCTTACAAGCCACTACTAAGATCATGTCAGGGTAAAGGTCTAAAATTACATAGTAATGGGAAATGTATATAGAGTGTCAATTTTAAGGTATTGAGGAAAACCCCTTTAATTTGAAGTTGGAAAACCCTTTTAATAGTAAAAAATTTTGTTTTTAATATAAATTTAGTTATTTTTATACAAATATTTTTTTTATATTGAATGATATAGAATTATGTGTAACCAGTCCCATTTAAAAAAAGGAAATACCATTTATTAATTTTTCGTTGCGTCTCAGGTAACAATAACCTTGACATTGCATCCATAATTTGGATATAATAGGACATATAAATGATTTGATTAAACAAATAATCATTTCTAATTTTTAGAATCACATTATTTAATAAATACAATTATCCTTCATGTAGTCGAATCAACTAACATATCAACCCCGGGAACCAGTAATCTGTTGATAAAATAAATGTAATTATAGGGTAATTAAGGAGCCATGATAATTATATCGGGGAAAAAAAATTAATATTAACAGAGAAACATTAGATAATCTTATTTTTCACTCCTTGTATAAAAATTTAACAGTTTTCAAATACTTAAAAATTCAAGCCACTAATAATATATATCAAGAAAAAAATAAAATACATGAAATGATATATACCTATATAGAATGTAATAATGAATGACATGTTAATTATTAAGTACTTATATGATGCGTGAGATTATACCTCATTGTCCTAGGAGTCTAAGGGAAAAATATGTCCATAATAACAATATTAACAACAATTAAACCAAAAATCTTGTTCATACCCAATGATGAAATAAATACAACTGTAACACTCACAAACCAATAACAACAATATCCCAACATTGGTAAATTTTTAACCTATACATAGGTTTGTTACCCCATGGAACATTATCATTTAAAAAATTTATACATTCCTAGTCTCATTATTAAAACCCAAATAGTAATACTAAATGAAAACCTTTGATACCACTTTTATTTATCCCATAGCATGTTCGTAGATTTGAAACTGAACCTTGTGAGCCACATGAAATCTAAAACTCCTCCCCGTCTTCAAGAGGCCTCCATCATTTAGTGGGGGTCAATGATATTTCATTTCTGGAACTATATCGACATGATCAATGTGTTTCATTTTGAAATATAATAATATTAATAGGAGATAACAATAATAAACATTTTTCAGTGTAATAATAAAAACAATGTACATAAAATACAAAGGTGGGGGGAAATCAATATCATACAAAAAATAGTGATAATTTTCTATGATATAAAAAACATTGATATTACCTGATAAAAACGATACAGTAATATGAATAATTGAATGAAAAAACAAAAACTTTAAAAACAACCTCCACTAGAAAGATGATCATAGGCTCAGTCCTATACTCTTGTACTCCATCATATAAAAGTATGTTAATCATCTAAGGTTGGATGTTTACCTTTTTCCCCTTATGACATTCAAAATGTATATTAAAGTACCAATTGGTGGCCTAAATGATGTATGATATGTAATTAGAAAGCTTCCACCAGTGATTTTTGGAAAAGCCTAGAATTGGAATTTATAAAGAGTAGTTTACAGGTAATTATAAACATAAGGAAAGAAAGAAATAAACCACATCAAATTGTGTTCCTCATGGGATACCTGACTAACACTGCCTTCTTGGAATTATGATGGATGTATTTAAACTAAATTCACACACTATATACATTGAGACACACATATAACCTATTTATGAATACTAATATTAAAAATATTTTCTTATATATTCCTATATAGATATTTTCGACAATAGTTTTTACTCAAATCATAATAAAAATGTGTCCACCCTTACATATTAGCAGTTTTACAATTATCATGTAATATGAGAACAGAGATATTACTGGGATATCATATAAGTCATGTAAAAACCATGGTAGATCCAAATAATGATATTTGTCTTGGAAAACACATCGTTACTTTTTATAAATTCGCATCCTAAAGTCATACATTGGGTTGTATAAAGAAGGAGCCTAGGTATCACTCACAGGCACTATGAAACCCATCACTATCGGTGTTTGTCCAATTTTATTATATAAATCACCATGTATCACTCGTGACATTGTATCAATCATAACACATTGAGTATATTAATGGTATTCCACATCTAGTACCTATTATCAATCAGGAGAGGTTATGGTAATAATTCATACCGAGTGAGTCTAAGGAACTACACAAATGAACTAGGTGTCTCTAATTGGAAGCATAAATGCATCCTTATTGAAATCCCATCCATGGTGTTCCATAAATAACCCATGTATCACTCAATTCATGATGAAATTAAATTATAAGATTCCTTTCATAAAATCAGTAATTCCACCCAAGGAATCATTAATTTAGACCATTATATTTCTCTTTGATTGATATAATAGAATGGTCACAGATTTCATTAAACATATACGTATAAAATTTATTTTGGTCATCTTATCCATGTATTTTAAATTTATTAATCTATCTTCAATATGATGGGAATTAGAATCTACCTAAACTCTACCATTTTCCATTTGTCAAATATTAAAATATGGTGCATTCATAATGGGAAATTATGTACACCAAATTTGGTAGTTCAGTCAATTCAATTACATGAGTCTATTAGGACATTTTGGAAGGAACACCCTCAAGGGTGGCTCATATAGAGCTAGTCATACTCTAATGGTGATTCATGGGACTCTAGAATTATAAAAATCATTGAAACAACATCTAAAAAATATTAATTTAACTTTTAGGAGGTTTTTTTGGAAGGATTCTGATGAGGGAAAAATAATTAAGATAAATGGAAATGGTTCATTATGGTAAAATAATAAGGCTACATACCATTGTTTGGTAGAACTCTCTTGGTACAGTATTGGCCATTGAATCATGATAGATTGTTATATACATGAAAAATAAAATAAAATCCCTAAAAATTTGTCTTATTCTATTGAAAAAAATAAAAGCTGTACTGGAAAGATAAACTGGGATAATAAGTAATTGAAATGAATATCTTACAAATACACATAAAAAACAATAATAGTGAATTGATCAGATATTAAATGAGGATGATACACAAAATCTATTATTCAGTCAAGAATGATCTTTAAAAGGAGAGGGAAGACTCCATGTTGGATGTAGGATAGATTAATGAGGGGTTATGAACCGTTAAGAAAAAGTCCAAGACAATTTCCCAACATGAATGGAATTCAAATTATGAATTTCTTGGGATTTTATTTTTATCTAGGAAAAACCAGTTCGCATCATGAATATGATTAATGATTTTCATTGTATTAACCTACTACAATAATAAATCATGGGGTTTGGATTGAGAGAAACATATTGTGAATTTAATTCCGGAATGAATTACATCCACATTAGTAATTAGTTTTGTAGTAAAACTCTACACCATGATACATTCCATTCCAAAAAAACAAGTGGGCCTAAATGTATGGTTACTATGGTGTAATGAAAATAGAAAAAATTGTAATGGTTTAAAAAACACAAATGATTTTTAGCTCTATAATTAAGATGTTAAAATTTTACCTGGTTAGGGAAGAAAGAGATCAAGTGGGACCAAATTGTTCCTTTTATCAACGAAATAATTATTTTGATGTAGAACCTTTAAAGGCTCCAATGTATATAATTTCATATTTCATTAATTAAAAATGATATATTATCCCACTATTTGTCCTATTTCAAAATTCATATCCCTTACAAGATCATTGGGTGGTGAAAAATTATAGAGTGACCTACTATTTTCATTAAATTACAACATAACATATCATTAAATGAAATATATAGAACATTTAATACAACGAAATAAATCTCATTATCGAATATAAATGATCAAAAATTGTAATAAGGATATGTATAAGTGTTTCTGATGCATTTTAGAAGGAATTAGGAATACCTCATAATTATATAATAGATTCTTGTAGTATGAAATAATTTCCACAAAAGGGTAGGATAAGCTGGGCCTCCCACCATATCGACAAATTCAAAACCCAATCCCTCGTTGTTCAGGACCCATTGACTAAGTTTTACACTAAATTATATATGAATCATATAAAATTGGACACGAGCACAATGAAAGGGATGAAATATTCCACTTCCATATTCAATTAACTCTGTAAAATTCTTATATCCATGACACAACTCATATCTTCTAGATTATTATGTGTCATCCCAATTCATATAAAATTCTTACATAGATATATTTTGACATATAAACTTAATTATTTTATGTAGAAAAACCTATTTGAATTATTAACCATTTGATTGATGTTATATTATGGAAATATCTAACAATTAATTTCATATTTTGTATGTATGTAAATATCTCGCATGAAACATTATTGTGGAAATTATTTAATAGAGAATGATAGAATTATCTCTTTAGTAAAAGTGGTGTTTGAGGAAATTATTCTTTGTAGGATGTTTCATATATTTTACATTATTTATACTATAAATTTGAAATAATTTTTTTTTTGTTCTAATTTTTTTATGAACATTCTTGTAGTTTGAATACCAATTAAAGAAATTATTGATATTTTTCAATCATATATAGGTAGTAAGTATATCTAAATGTATTATAAAATTAAATTAAGAAAAATAAATATATTAATACAAAATATGATTTTTTCCCATTAATGATCCAGGGATCCATTCAATTGGTCAATACATATAAAAAATTGGTATTTCGGTAAATTTTTAAAATATTTTACTTGATTATTCTACTAATATAATTAATATTTAGTAGGATATTATTAGTTTATTCATGTGACTACCACATATTCAACAAGTTATATCATAGGATGACTACTCATCAACTATTATCAATTTACATGGTTTCAACCCTACATGTATCACATCAAATTTTATTTAATTGTCATGATAATTTTGTTAACTATTACATATAGGAATATGGTTTCTGATGGAATGAATATAAATTTCATGATTATTTTTTTACGTTTTCATATCATCTCATATTGATTTTACCTCCTCTAATTTTTTTACTCTATTATCAACCATTTTTTTGTATATGAACGTGTATTCCTATTATAATAACAATTTACCAGTAACCTTAGTGCTTTGTATTTTCAATTAATTTAATGGTGTGATTAATGGTCTAGTGACGAGTTCTAATTTCATTTTGTAAGGAATATAGTTCATACTCATTAATTATATATATTTATATTTGTTGATTTATATTCAACCCATGTAAATGAAATTTTATACTATGTAAAATTGTTTTAAATTGATGAATTATGTAAAATTGTGGATTTATTAGTTGTTAGGGTATTTAATGATATTACCTTAATTTTGGAGAAGTAATTTTCATAAAATAGTGGATCTCTTGAAATTTTATTACAAAGTCAAAGTATTATTATTGTGATCATTAATTTTTTTACATTAGATAATTGTATTATTAGACACCCTATATCAATTATTATTAATGATTTAATGGTTTTTTTATTTAATCCTATAATGATAGTAAAATATAAATAACAATAGTTTATATATTTTTGTGACTCATTAATAATGGGGTACTCTCATAAAAGGAATGCCAAAGAAGAGAGATATGTAAATTTAAACATATTTAATTAAATTTTATATAAATACCAGCATCATCGATAGATAATTACAATTAGTTTCATTATATTATAAATACAAGATTATTTTATACATCATAAATTCCATATGCAGAACTTATAACATATAAATTGAGTAAGATGTTCTAGTAGATCATATCACTTCATTATGATTAGTGTAGTTATATATTGCCAAATAATAACAGTACCCACTTAAATTTGTAAAAAAATTTGGTATTATAATTTTTGTGATTCTAATAAAATTTTTATATAATATTTTATAATAAAATTTCATTTATATGTAAAAAAGATATATTGGGTTTTCAAAATACATAAGGAAAATTTTATTAAAAAATTTAATATAATATTCAATAATCATCATAAATAATATAACATTTTTATAATTAACAATCATTTAAAATATTTTTTTATTTAAAATATAGGTGTGTGTCTGTAAAGTATGTATTTGTATTCTATCGGGATCTTTTATCACAACCCATGTACCCAATTTTGTGCGTTTGATTTGAAATTTCATTTCTAAGACACATATAATGAAATCACTACATAGATGGGCTAGTGGATATAAACGTATATTAATTACATTGAAATGTATCATTCATAGGATAATAACTTTTCATATATATATACTAAGGGTTCATTTTATTTTGGTTAAACATTGGTTAAATTACTCATATTTTACCAAAATCTATCAATTTATTTCCAATTTTTTATTATTTTAATTCATGCACAAAAATTTTCATGTCTCTTTTTTGATAATTATGTTCTATTTGGAAGAATTTTATATTAAGTTTGTTCATTTTATAAGATATCACAGTACAATATATAGAATTTTCATTCAAGTTTACAAACTAGAGTTCCTCATATTGTATCATTATATAATATTTAAAATCTTCCCCAAATATATATATATTATTCTCTTAGGGATTGATTCTGGGATAGGTGGTCACAAATATTGTTTAGACTATGTAATCCATCAAAATTTGTATCATGTCCTCGTACAATATTCATTTAATTAAAAAAATTTATCAATGACTAGTTCTTATAATGTAACATAGTGAAATAATGTATAGAGGATATAAAATCCTAATTAATCAAGTGGTATGTCCTGACACAGTTTATGTTGAGCCATAACTACAATGGAATGTTTTTTTAGTATATTATGGTTTCTTCATTCATTATATAGTGATTTTTATTTTATTTAATCCTATAACTTATTGTTTTCAACTCTCATTCTATTACTTATTATGTACATGTAATGCCCAGACCCAAGCTACCCAGAGTCGGTGCATTATTGCGTAACATTGGCATGATCACAAATGATCATGTCTCGAAATACCGATTAGTTTAGTAGCTTTAGAAACACTAGATACATTCATAAGTCGTACATTACAACATTAAGTAAAAAACCACAATAACATAGTCTCCATTTTCCACACACATATCCCCTTCAGACTATCCCTGGAGGTCTTTCCTAAAATACTTCTTCACATCCTGGAAAAATTAAAACATTGAAAGGGGTGAGCTCAGATGCTCAGTAAGGATAAAAATATAGTGGAAGCTTTCATAAATAAACAATAACATCTAAGGCAATGTATAACAAAAACAAAAGAATTTTTAACTTGAACTCCAACATAATATGGAAAAAGTAAAATGAAATAATGCCATTTACTTATTAACATGGATATTTTACTGGTATAATAATCTCATGAAATATCAATAACCACTTTCATAATGATGGAATGCATAATGCCAGACTATCATAACCACATATCCAAGGCCTCGTGCCAATACTACAAATAAGACTTTGTCAAAGCCTCGTGCCAACACACTAGTTTGTCTCATGAGACCTGCCGATGCATGACGGAGTAATAGCGGGCTCCACCCGTCACTTATTAAGTCTAATGCATTCCTCATATGAACAGGTTTAATCATATCATAAACCATAACATAATCGTATCACATAAAACATTCATAAAGGAAGCATAACACTTCCACATTTTTATCCCAAGGTAAAAATACAACACATTGATATAATAAAAAAACATTGAAAACCATTTTCAATACCGAAATAAAGAAAAATTAAAACTTTGTATTTATTTTTCATTTAAAAAAAAGTTATGGCTTGTAGGGGAAGCCAAAACTCAAATAGTGCTCACGGAGGCGGAGAAGTCGTTGTCGCCACATACGTACGACAATAAAAACATTCATTTTTGTCGTCAAGTAAAATTCTTTTTATAAAAAAGATTCCTTTTGAATAAACGTAAAAGTCAAAGTGGTTTATACACCGTATAGGTGGAATTTGTGTATAAAACAAAATATTCCTCAATGAATGGAGATTGGGACGAAGTCCCTTACAAAGATAGTTTTTTAAATAAAATAGATATAGTATGTGTATTCACTATAGGTACACATAATGTACGTACTAATATAAGATAGACCATAATAATATCATGACATAATTTGAAAGTAGGAGATTAACCCAAAGAATAGAAATTGGGTTAAGAAGTTCCCTTACCTCATGTCCGACTTGACACGACCACTCTTTAACCTCATGAATAATAAACTAGAGTTAATATCTACCTGATTAAGATCATTTTCCAAGTTCATTATTCCTATTATATCACTTATTTCTATGTTATGAAGATTATGTAATTATTTATGTTAATAACGGTCGTTCTGTCGATCATAGGTACTTGAGTCAGAAATAAACATCTTATAATTACACTTTGTTCATGTGTTAAAATATAAATTATATCCATAATTATATTAATGATTTTGATATCATATACATCATATATATCAAGTATATACATTCATTTATAATATTACATAACATTTAGATGTAAGAAATGAAATGCATCGTTCATTGAAACGGTAAGCCGTACGTACACATGAACGCTACTTTCATTTCTATTCCATATTTAATGGAATAAAGTTATAATTTTACAATGGTATAATATAATTCCCGTATAATATAATTTATAATACAATTTACTCCATCCTTTTACATCCCACAGATGGCATTAACGATTCAAATCACTTTGAGGGGGCGGTAGTCCGCTCTTCCTAAAATGAAAATATCATGTCTACCCATAATGGAAATCATAAAGGTATGCCATAAATGAGAAATAAAGAATCATAAGGAAAAAAATAAACATAATATATATATCATATATGAAAATAGTGTCATCAAAATGGCCACCATTAGAGGTGTTAAAAGAATATTTAACAATCATCGTTTCGTGAGGCAGTATTTCGCCACCCACAGAAATAGTATGCTCTTTAACCATTAGACAAAGGTGTGTGTAAGTGTAAATCAAATCCTTATCATAAAAAAATCCTAGTATATTTTAGATACTGGTGTTGTTATAATGGAAATTAATAAAAAGATTTTGGGGGGTTCGAGAAGCAAAATAAAACAAAAGAACATAAAAGAAGACATTACCTTAATATCGGGTAACTCTTTTTGATTTGAGCCAAAGGCTTCCTTGGTAAGAATTCTCCCAAAAGTGAGGCTCCATGGAGTAATAGATGGATGTTGGGAGAGTATTTGGTCAGAGTTTGGCCGAGCTAAATGGCTTGATGGTGTGAATAAGATGGTAGTGGTGGGGGCCTTTTATAAGAGGAGAGAAGGGGCACTCTTGGAAAGATTGAAATGTTACTTTATTATGAAATGATTTTAGGATTATAAAGGTCCCACAATTCTATATTTCGAGTATAAGGTGATTTGGGTTCGAAATATACTCATTCAAGAGGTTTTTTACAAGTGTAAGCCTTGGATTTCACATTATCCTTTCATTTTATTTAAATCGCTAATTAATGATGTAATGGATGCATCATCATGATGTCATAAATAATTTAATTTATTTAATGTCTAAATATTATAAAAAAATATCATAATTTAGGAAATATTTTTAGCGTTCTAATGAATATTTATCGTAAAAAATATGACTTGTATAACCTCATTTAAAAATTTTTTTAGTAAAAAAACTCATGTTTGTGTCATTTTTATGTTAACATTAAATAAAATGTTTTTAATGTCATTTTCCTACCAATGTGGCTCCATGGGGTCCCCAAGTCGACCCATGGATTTTCTTGGTCGTCCATGACTCATCCGATCAGGGTAGGACAAGTGTAAAAGTATTTTCATAATTTTTTAATATCATTTTTACCTTAAATTTAACTAATTACCTTTAATCACGATTAATTAAACTTATAAGTTACTATTCACCAAAAATTATTTTAATCCCATTTAACCAAATTTTACTTCTTAATGACAACCATGTATGTCGGATTTTTTAAAATAAAATCACAAAAGTGGAAATGTTTCATTTAAACGAAAAATCAGTTTTTTAACTACCACTTAGTGGTTTCACTATTCAACAAAAATTGAAGTTTTTCAGAACAATGCCAAAATTTCACCCTAAGCTATAATTGATATTCCGATTTCAAAAATGATTTCTATTTTATGAAATTCCAAAAATAGATGTTTCATTAATTAATTTTATAATTAATTCCCGTTGTCACAACCAATAGCATGTTTTTAAGAAACAATATATATCAAAAGATTAAAAATTTTATATGTCCAATTTCAAAATGAAATTAATACTAATGAACTGCATTGGATAAAATATTAAAAATATATTCTAATTATACTTTAAAACCACTCAATAGTATAATTTATCACTATAAATTATTTTGATTAAAAAAGTTGTTTTTAAGTATTTTTCACTATTCATAGAAAATTAGATGTTCTCGGAAAATTACAAAAAATTCAACATAAGATAATTTAGATATTCCGAATACAAAAATGAAGTCCATTGTGAAATATAAAATTTATATAAATTTAAAAATTGGGTATTACTATTCATAACCGCCACTTTGATTGGTCGCGGTGTGTTAGAATCTCAAACTTACGTACAATTCAAGCTATTGCCCTATTGAAAGAGAGGCGTATGGTGGAAGCTCGAGGAGTTACATTCTCCCCTCCTTCAATAAATTGCGTCCTCGCAATTTGAAATTTTTCATCGAAAATAAATGGTTGAAAATAGAAAATACCTTTGTGGAAAACCCACATCAGAAATAGGGTTAATAAAAATATAACATTAAAATAAATAAAGAGAAGTACAAAGGTCACCCGAGATAGCCCATACTAGGATTCTATGAAAATATGGATATGGAGGAGAAACAAACTATCAAGGTCTTATGGAGAGTTGTAGAAAACAGAATTAGGAGAATGTTAACCATAAGAAAATCACAAACTTGTGATTGGTTAAACGGTCATTGAATCCCCAGTTGAAAAAGTTAACCGACATCGTTTTTGTTTTAAGTTACCTTTCATAAAGTTGAGGAATTTATTTAAGAGATTTACTAAGAACGTAAGGAGATATACTTAATTTTCATATAGACTTTCATTCTTTAATAAATTTGACCACAAACCCATCTTTCACTCAAAAAGATAATATAACTCAAAAATATTATATTTATCCTAATCGTACATGGTTATAAATATCAACACATACCATTTAGATTAGTAAAACTATATTATAATAACCAGGGACTACCTATAGGATAGTGGTAGGTAATAAAGTCCTGTCGCACTATGTTTGTGGGTTAGATTCCTGCAGCTTTGTCCGACGTGATGGGTTATGCCCCACCCTGCAGGTGGACCCTTTCCAAAAACTATAATATTATAATATTTCAAAAAAAATCTTTAGAAATGTTTTAACCTTAGATAATACTATCCAAAGATCAACTTAATCCATTCCAATTTTTATAGTTATCCAAAATACCTCTGTCCAGACTTTCTCTAAAAGGTCTCTAAATTCCAAAATCAATTCATCAGATTCCCCAAACAAATTAAAGATTCTCTTATTGTCACATACTAAAAATATGATTGCCTTCATCATATTATATCCTTAATGAAAAAAAAGTACTGCAGTCCAATCCTTATATATATATCACATTATCCTTATAACCAGAATATAATCCTTGAGTCCAAAAGCAACAATACATTAATTATTCCACTTCAACTGTAGTAATAGCATAAGATTTTCCTTGATCCCTTGTCCTTTTATGAGGTAATTTTCCCTGACGCTTAGGAAATTCATTTGCATAATGCCCCATTTCCCTATAATTGTAGAATTCAACATTGATAGCCTATTTCTTTCCCTTGCAATCACGATCCTGATGACCTTTTTCTCTACATTTATAACAAACTTGCATTCCTTTTAGGCAAGTACCATGGTGATTCTTCCCATAATTATCACATAATGGAAAATCCTTCTTTCCCTTTTTCCCTTTATCCATCTCTTGTCCCAACATTCTCTTATTCTCTTGCATTACATTGTTGTCATAAGGCTTAGAAAATTCTTTTTCTGTCTTGATAGCACAGGAGAAAATATCTTCGTACGATGAGATGGATTTTGATACTAATGTTCGACGGAGAAATGGCTTTAACCCATCAAAGAAACGATCAATCATACTTCTTGGGTTACGTATATAATCTGTAGCATACCTCGCTAACCTTGTAATGTTGGCCGCATACTTTGCGAAATTCTCATCCTCTTTTTGTCTCAGACTCAGAAATTGCCTTTCCATATCTGCTCGATGGTCATGTGGAAAGAACTTTTCTAAGAAAATATCTTTGAACTCCCTCCATTCCATCTTCGATACTTCATCATCATCCTTTGTGTTTTGAATCAGCGACCACCATTGATCTGCATCTCCAGTGAGGCGGTAGACTGCCATGGCAACCTTCTCTCTTTCGTTACTCCCCAATGCGTGGAATATTTTCTCTAAGGATTTTATCCATTTCTCAGCTACTAATGTATTTGTACCCCCATTAAATGTTGGTGGTTGTTTCCTCATGAAGCGGTCTAAAATTAATCCTCCACGTTACGGATCAGGGTGCTCCAAACGAATAAGGTTATTATTCATAACCTGCGTGAGTTGTCCCAGTATGGTAACAAGTTGAACAGAACCAGTTGTATATCCAGATCCACAATAATTATCTTGAGCAGGAGGGCAATCCCTACACGGAGTGCGTGCATTGATATGGTTTCCATTCCTTCCACTAGGGGCCATTTCTAAAAAAAATGTCATAAACTAGATTAGTTTATGAATCAAAATACATAATTCCATACTTTTAAAATACATAACATAAATTGAACTATTTATGGATATATTCCATAATCATAAAAATGTATTCTTTGAGGAAGTATATACTCATAACCGTTCATAGTGGCCGGTAAAGAAAATGAGAATTATCCTAAGGATATCCCCCAGGAGTGTCGTAACCAAGAGTGCAGCAAGGCCCATTGTCGTGCACCAGTTCTCGTTCGAGACTAGCTCAAAGAGGTGTTTTCGGGTTTTACCCCTAGGTACATTTGTGCCAGAGCCGCCTCTACCTGCTCATATCCAGACAGGGATTTATTGCATGGAAAACTCACAAAATCTCTATAATACCAAAATTTTACGAAGTTCTCCTATACTAATCCTCAAAGTCTATCTCTGGGCTATGTGATCTAATAAGAGTTTATAAAAATCTAGCTTCCAATGTTAGTACTAAACTGCCTCTGATACCAATTGTAATGCCACGACCCCAGCTACCCAAAGTCGGTGCATTATTGCGTAACATTGGCATGATCACAAATGATCATGTCTCAAAAGACCGATTAGTTTAGTAGCATTGGAAACACTAGATACATTAATAAGTCGTACATTACATCATAAAGTAAAAAACTAAAATAACATAGTATCCATTTTCCACACTCATATCCCCTTAAGACTATCCCTGTAGGCCATTCCTAAAACACTTCTTCACATCCTGGAAAAATTAAAACATTAAAAGGGGTGAGCTCAGATGCTCAGTAAGGATAAAAATATAGCAGAAGCTTTCATTAGTAAACATTAACATTTAAGGCAATGTATAACTAAAACAAAAGCCTTTTAAACTTGAACTTCAACATAATATGGCAAAAGTAAAATGGAATAATGCCATTTACTTATTCACATGGATATTCTACTGGTCGATTAATCAAATGCAATATCAATAACCACTTTCATAATGATGGAATGCATAATGCCAGACTATCATAACCACGTAGGCAAGGCCTCGTGCCAAGACTACAAATATGATTTTGTCAAGGCCTCGTGCCAAGACACTAGTATGTCTCATTAGACCTGCTGATGCATCGAGGATCTATAGCGGGCTCCACCTGTCAGTTATTATGTCTAATGAATTTCTCATATGAACAAGTTTAAAAATATCATAATCCATAACATAATCGTATCATTTAAAACATGCATAATGGAAACATAACATTTCCACATTTCAATCACAAGGTATCAATACAACACATGGATATAATAAAAACACTTTAAAAACCATTTTCAATACCAAAATAAAGGAAAATTTAAACTTTGAATTTATTTTTCATTTAAAAAAAAGTTATGGCTTGTAGAGGAAGCCGAAAATCAAATAGAGCCCACAGAGGTGGAGAAGTCGTTGTCGCCTCATACGTACTACAAGAAAAACATTCCTTTTTGTCATCTAGTAAAATGATTTGTATAAGAAATATTCCTTTTGAATAAACATAAAAGTCAAAGGGGTTTATACACCGTATAGGAGGAATTTGGGTATAAAACAAAATATTCCTCAATGAATGGAGATTGACACGAAGTCCCATACAAAGATCATTTTTTAAATAAAATAGATTTATTATGTGTATTAACTATAGGTACAAATTATTTAAGTAATAATATATGATAGACCATAATAATATCATGACATAATTTGAAAGTATGAGATTAACCCAAAGAATAGAAATTGGGTTAAGAAGTTCCCTTACCTCATGTCCGACTTGACTCGACCACTCTTTAATCTCCTGAATAATAAACTAGAATTAATCTCTAACTTCATAAGAACCATTTTCAAGTTCATTATTCCTTTTATATAACTTATTACTATGTAATGAACATTATGTAATTATTTAAGTTAACAACGGTTGTTTTGTCGATCTTAGGTACTTGAGTCAAAAATAAACTTCTTATAATTACACTTTGTTCATGTGGAAAAATATCCATTAACTCCATAATTATATTCATGATTTAGATATCATATACATCATATATATCTATTATATACATTCATTTATAATATTACATAACATTTAGAGGTAAGAAATGAAATTCACCGTTCATGGAGACAGTAAGTCGTACGTACGCATGAACGCTACTTTCATTTATATTTCATATTTAATCGAATGAAGTTATAATTATATAAAGGTATAATATAATTCCTGTATAATATAATGTATAATAACATATACTCCATCCTCTATACATCCCACATATGGCATTAACGATTTAAATCACTTTGAAGGGGCGGTAGTCCGCACTTCTTAAAATGAAAATATCTTGTTTACCCATAATGGAAATTGTAAAGGTATGCCATAAATGAGAAATAAATAATCATAAGGAAAACATAAACATAATATATATATCATATATGAAAATAGTGTCATCAAAATGGCCATCATTAGAGGTGTTAAAAGAATATTGAACAATCATCGTTTCGTGAGGCAGCATTTCGCAACCCAGAAAAACAGTATTTTCATTAACCATTAGACGAAGGTGTGTGTAAGTGTAAATAAAATCCTTATCATAACAACATCCTAGTATATTATATATACTGGTTTTGTTATAAAGTACATGAATAAAAAGAGTTTAGGGGGTTGGAGAAGCAAAATAAAACAAGAGAACATAAAAGAATATATTACCTTAAAATCGGTAACACTTTTTGATTTGAGCCAAAGGATTCCTTGGGAAGAATTCTGTCCAATGTGAGGCTTCTAGGAGTATGATATGTATGTTGGGAGAGTAATGGGGTAGAGGTTGTCCGAGCCAAATGGCTTGATGGTGTGAATAAGGTGGTAGTGGTGGCGGCCTTTTATAAGAGGAGAGAAGGGGCACTCTTGGAAATATTGAAATGTTACTTTGTTATGAAATGATTTTCGGATTATAATGGTCCCAAAATGATATATTGAGAGTATAAGGTGATGAGGGTTATAAATATACTCATACAATAGGTTTTTGACAAGTGTAATCCTTGTATTATACATTATCTTTTCATTTTATTTAAATCGTTAATTAATGAGGTAATCGCTACATCATCATGGTGTCATAAATAATTTAATTTATTTAAAGTCTAAAAATTATAAAAAAATATCATAATGTAGGAAATATTTTCATATTTATAATGAATATTTATAGTCAAAAATATTACTTGTATAACCCCATTTAAAAATTGTTTTTGTAAAACAACTCATGTTTGTGTCATTTTTATTTTAACATTAAATAAAATGTATTTAATGTCATTTTCCTACCAAAGTGGCTCCATGGGGTCCCCAAGTTGACCCATGGATTGTATTGGTCGGCCATGACTCATCAAATATTGGTAGGACAAGTGTAAATGTATTTTCATAGTTTTATAATAACAATTTTCCTTTAATTTCACTAATTACCTTTAATCACGATTAATTAAACATAAAAGTTATTATTCACCAAAAAATTCTTTTAATCCCATTGAACCACATTTTACTTCTTAATGACAACCATGTATGTCGGGTTTTTTAAAATAAAATCATAGAAGTGGTAATGTTTCATTTAAATGAAAAATCAGTTTTTTAACTACCACTTAGTGGTTTCACTATTCATCAAAAATTGAAGTTTTTCAGAACAATGCCAAAATTTCACCCTAAGCTATAATTGATATTCCGAATTCAAAAATGATGTCTATTTTATGAAATTCCAAAAATATAAATTGAATTAATTAATTTTATAATTAATTCCCGCTGTCACAACCAATAGTGTGTTTTTAAGAAATAATATATATCAAAAGACTGACAATTGTTTATGTTCAATTTCAACGTGAAATTAATTCTAATGAAAACCATTAGATAAAATGGTAAAAATATATTATAATAATACTTTATAACCACTCAATAGTATAATTTATTACTATAAATTATTTTTATTAAAAAAATTTTTTTAAGTATTTTCACTATTCATAGAAAATTGGACGTTCTCAGAAAATTACAAAAAATTCAACTTAGGATAATTTCAGTATCTCGAATACAAAAATGAAGTCCATTTTGAAATATAAAATTTATATAATTTTAAAAAGTGAGTATTACTATTCATAATGGCTACTTTGATTGGTCGCGGTTTGTTAGAATCTCGAACTTACTTACAATGCAAGCTATTGCATTAATGAAAGAGAGGTGTATCGTGGAAGATCAGGGTGTTACAGTACACATTAGATATCCACGACGAAAAGTTAATGAATTTTCCATTTCACGTGATTATTTTACATGGGTTTTAGACCATTTATTGTTACCATTTATCACACTTTGAAATTTCATATTAGGAGTATATGGTGACACACATGCTTTCTTGACTATAAAGTTCTATTTTTAACCCCATAATTCTATTTTTTAGTAATGTATTTTATCTCTTTAATTATAGGTAATTTATTAGTATACATACTATTAGTTGGAGTAGAGTTTATAACACATTTGTGATGTAGTGATATTATATCATTCATTACATTGTAATATATATTATTTGACCTAATTTTTTTAACATTTATTTTTATGTGATTAATTTTTAATTATTCCATGTATATTTATCATTTCATTTCCTCATGAGGTGTTAAGATGAAACCAATGGTAGGAGGTAAAAATGTTTATATAAGGATGTATCCAAGTTTATAGAGGTCAAATTGATAAGTTTGTTGTATAGTATAATCTATTTATAGTGAAGTATTTACTTTCCCAAATCAAGACGAAGGCTAAGATAAATAAAATTCGATTTCATAATACATTTTCATTAAAAGAGGTTAATGATTATGAACTGAAAATGATGTCAATAGAGTGAATCTAAATGATATTTACTATTCTTGAAGACTATTATGGTCTAATTATTATTTAATTTTTAAATATCCCTATTAGAAATTGAGGTAATAAATTATTCAATAGAATATAAGAAAAATAATTTTGGAAGAATTGTTTCTAGAATATGTTCTTCAATAGTTTTTATTCACAAATTATGAAATTAGAAGTGAAAAAGAATTTTTAAAATATCTGAAAATAGAATCATACAATATTTTAGTGTATAAATGACATTGATGATCATGTGTAACATTTTTCCAATATTTCTAAAAATTACAATCTATATTCTCAGTCACATAAAAATAGACCTTTAATGGACTTCTCTCTGAGGTGTGATTGTTTAAAATACTATAAAATTATGTGGTAGAAAACCCATTGATGGTAGAATCATATCAAGGATTCGAATTATGAATTTGTTTGTTTCCTATTCACCTAATTTTACTGAAAATGTTATCCATGAATGATAAATAATGCAATATGTGTTTATATAAGGACATAATAGTTGATCTGAATAAAAAAGACAATATACTAACTAATATTGTACGGTGTCCATACCTATTTCTTGTAATCCGTGTGCCAGATATGAAAAAGTCTATAAAATTATTTTTATACGATCTCAAATCTATTCATCTATATGGAGGTCATGTTCATCTTGATATATTCATTAGATTATATCCAATCTAAAAGATTGGCTTTAATACATCATATATGAATGGATATTTTTTGTCAATATATAAATTTAAAATATTCAGATCTCACTATAAATAACACAAATAGAGTGGTTAATAAAAACATGGGTTTTTCCACTTGAGATAAAAAACATAGTTTAATATAAATTCCAAGAAATATACTAATTGTGGGTGACTACTTAATCATGATAAATTACACAATGAGTCATAATTTGGGTTAGAAATATTTATATGTATTTCAATTATATTATCATATTTATCTATTACATTATATTATTAATAATCATTTAAATTGTTAATCACTATCGTGATGTTTAATCATTTAATTGATCACCAAAGAGATTCCATGTGTAACAGATTTCTCTATTACTCTATGGAATAATATGGAGAAAGAATTTAAATGGTCCATTTATCTCATACCAATAATTTATTCAAAACTAGAAATGAAACATAAAATTTAAAATATATTACAATTTAATGTCATAATTAGAATGGATTATATTAACTTATTAAAAGATTATGCCTTCATTTTTACCAATGTGTGATGGTTGTTTCTAATGATGGTGATTCCCATCTGTTTTAATGTAATCATGATACCATATATATAATATCAACACCTATAATTCCTATGTAAAGAGAGTTAGGAAATATATAAATATATATTTTTGTGGTGGTTGTGGGTATAATATAAAAAATGATCATTTTCATAGGGGGAATTTTTTATTAAATTCTACCTCTATTAAATCTCAATATTACCATTTGGGAACAATGTTAAAATTTTGAATGTACATAATATAGTGCGGTTTCTAATATAATTACATTATTATCATATGATTCTATTAAATATAATTTTTTTTTGATTAATCTTAATGATAAATTATGTAAATGAATCATTCATCTAAGTGTGTCAATATAGGAAGATTGTATCATTTCTCAAATGATTGTTTATAGGCTTATCGACCTTTCTATTAATTATGGGGATCTAAAGTTTGATTCTATAAAAATTATGTATCGGAAACCCTACATCGATGATCTATTAGATTGAAAAAAATTATATATATATTATTATATAGTTAATTAGATAGTGACCCTAGACTAACATACATGGATATTAAACAATTTTTTTATGAATATTCGGTTAATTACAAAACTACTTGATCGAGGACCATAATACATTAGTTTCTTTGGAATCATGGAACAAAATCATCTATCCTGGTGAATGATCATCAAAATTTCTAATTTATATCTCCACCTTTAGTACTTCTGCCTAAAACATTTCGTCATTACCTAGGGAAAGGAACCCTTAGAAAAGGGATTGCTCAAATGCGCATTAATTGAAAACAATGTAAATGAGTAAGAATATCATGATCAAAAGGGAATAAAACTTAAGCATAATATACAAATATCATACCCTGTATAGTATAGATCATATTAAATATTTTAAATTCATAAGACATGAATAATAAGGACACAAATAACATAATCCATTGATGCAAAATTTTGTAATTAATCATAGATTTATGGAACACACATAAGTATATAACATGATTTTCATAGTATACAATGCATTCCAACTAAGACCATATTAGAATACAATGTCATTTACTAAATTTCTTTCAAACCCAATTCTAACCATCTATTACTAAACCAAGTTCACACCCAAATCCATCTTTTTAATACTGAACATATTTAATTTCACATTATGTCATTGTAATTTTTATAGGAGTTCATTTCTCATTCCATCTACATATATGTCCAGAGATATAAATCATTGACTAATTCATTGGATAAAGATTTTGGTCCTACCCATATCATAATGAAATCATAAATACATGTTCTAGAATATGATAAATAATTATATCATAAACTATGAAATGAAATGAATATAATAATCATGAAAATGTATTGTTACCTATTAAAAAAGTTATTGTTTTCATTGACATTTCATCTAAACAGAATCCCATTTAAGAGAAATGGATTTCCTAAATATAAAACCCCTAAATGAAAAACCGATTTCATAAAATATATAAACCGTGAATGAAAATTGGGTTCGATAAAGAACATAACATTAATCATATCCAATTTATAGAAAGAATCTGAATAGACCCATTAGATTATTTCCAATAAAGGTATGAGTACTGTAAAAATATTCCATCTTAAATTGAAAAAAAATCAATGATCTTTCAAAAACTATTTTGAGGAAAATATCATTTCTTCATTGAAATAGTCTTTTAATACATAAAATCATTTTCATATCATTTTCATATAAAATACCTTCAATACATATAAATAATTCTTGAAATAATTTTGAAATAATTTTTCTTGATAACATATAATATAATCCAAAAAAAATTAATTTATTTTATTCGAATACACAATGAATAAATATAAATAATTAGTGGAATTTTTAAAACATTTTTTTCTTGAAAACTTATTAATGATGATTTATAATTATTTGAAAACTATTTCATTTAAGATAACATCAAAATGTATCAATAAATATTGAAAATATTTTGAAAATATTTTTACTTGAAAAAATATGAATGACATTTAAAAATGTGTTGAATCCCATTTCATTAAATATAATATGATAACCTATAGAGAAATCATGAAATTATTTTCAAAACCAATTAACTTTAAAACATATGAAATACGAAAGAAATTTCATTGAATAAAATTTCATTGAATATACATTTATGACTTATAAACAAGGCTTGACATAATTTTGAAAACCATTTCATTTGAAAAAAAATAAAATAATCATGAAAAATGGTGAAAAAACATCCTTGAAAATTTATAAAAGAATTTTTAAAATAATTTGAGATAAATTTCATTGAAAATATATTATAAAAATATTAATATTAAAATTTAAATATTAATGTAAATCATGAAATTATTGGTGGAGGATAAATATAGTCGTGTCGTATAAGGTAGATAGAACATTCCTTTTGCATGATATAGAGGTGAGAAAAATGACTCATTTAGAAAGTGAAAAGATTATTTCTTTGAAACCATTGGAAAAAAGAGGTACAATTTTAATTTAATGATAATATGATAATTCTAGACTATTATAGGAATTATTTCTGGAAAACATGATTTTAAAGGAACATGGATTTCTTATTGAGGAGATGTTATAGTCAAGATTTATTAAAAATACATTCTGAACTATATTATGTACCAAAAAATGGAATTTATAAAACCGTAAAATTAATAAATCATTAATGACTATAGGATAAAATAAATCATGAATTATCTTGATATATATAACATAATATCTTACTAATGGAATCATAATCCAAAATATTCTTAAAACACTATAAGATTGTCTCAATAAACCCTTATATCATGGTAACATTGTATCATACTCCCCATGTAATAAAATTTAATTTAATAAAGCCTAAAATATCATGAAAATAACTAAATTTAGTTATTAACATGTATTATTTAATTATATACACCTCTAAAGATAATTTTGGTGCAAAAAAAACCATGAGTCTCATAGAATGAAAATTGAGACAAGACTATATCACTAATTTGGTAAATTTTTCAAACATATACCCCATTAAAGAAATATCGTAAAATGGAGATGTGAATAACCATAATATACAATATAAGATACATGAAACATAATAATTGGTTGTTTATACACCAAAAAAATAAATAGTGGAGAACATATAATGTATCTGACGAAAATAAAAAGTCAGATGAAATCCCCATAACTTGTGTCTTGAACCTCACTGTACACATTCAATCCACCTATATAATGAATATAAACTTATTAGACATATTTTAAATAAACATATAATTTTATCTAATATAATATACTATTTGATTGAGACATTATATATCCTTCTTCGAGCCAAACAATATTATGATTTCACATCAGATAATAGTTTCTTCGTTATTCGCATCTAACATAATTTTTTGTATCATTGAACCTTATATTTATATAATTATTATAGAATGTAATTCATGATATATATATAATTTATAACCAATATATTTTTATTATAATAATCTATATAATATAAATGTACAAAATGTAATACACTATTCTTGGAGACAGTAAGTCAAACGTTTGTATGAATCGATGCTTCTGTTTTCTATGTCATATTGAATGAATGAAGGAAGATGACATATATATATATTTATGTATATATATATATCATTTTTATAGTAGAAATATTATATCCTATATATACCATACAATTACAATAAAACTATCATTAATATATATCATGTAGTGTTTGAATGAATTAAATCATATTGAGGGGGATGTTGTCCACATTTCATCAAAAAAAATTTACCTATTAACCCTCAATTGAATGTAAAAAATAAATATGTTTAAAAATAATATAATTTAAAATAAAAAATATATATCATTTATAAAATATATATACTTTTTTCCATTCAAATTTTGACCTTTAAAGATTGTATGTAAAATTGAACAATCAACCTTTACCTAGGCGGTAGTTCACTGTAGATGTAAACTGTATGTTCGTTACCCATTAGACGGAAGATTCTAAAGGTATTGGTAAAAACATTATCATAATAAAATACTATTATATTTATAACAATTTTGGTTCTATACAACAATGGAATAAATATATTTTATTTGGTGGATAAGGAAAATAAAATAAAAGACTTGAGAGAAGAGGTTACCTCTAAATCGGTTAACTCCTTTTGGTATGTTACAAGAGTATTCCTTGTATTGATTTCTTCCGAAAGTGATGATAATAGGTCGAATGAAGGGAATTTGGGAATTTTATTTAGAATATATTTTTATAATCTATGGGTTTTGAGAGGTGTGAGGATGTGGTAGAGGTGGTGTCCTTTTATAGGGAAAGAAATCTACATCATTGGAATTTTTGGAAACATATTATGTGTACACATGTTTTTAAATTAAAAGAGACATAAAGAACCAACTTAAGTAAACATTGTAATTTTCAAGGAAGAAAAATGTTCATAAAATTGGGTTTGGAAATGTTTCGAGGTAATTTGGTCCCATAATATTAATCTTTTGTTACTAATTAAGCATAATTTGACCTTAATAACTATGACTAATTTTAATCACTTTTACTGGTCATTTTGGTCAATAATAAACATGATATAATTATATTCTAAATATTATATTTATTATAATGGTTTCTTTCTATTTTCATAAAATCAATTACTAAAAGTGTAAAATCTAGCAGTAATGCTAATCCTACAAATGATGAGAAATAACAGGTTTTTAGAGTAAAAAAATGTTCAAGTGTTTGTGATGTTTATATATTGATATTCAAATTGAAATTGATTATAATGATCTAAATAGTATTAATAGTTTTATACATGATCTAATTTTACATTAAAACTTTAAATTTTGATTTAACATTAATAATTATTTAAATAAAAATTTAGTTATTATCTAAAATGTAGTATTAAGGAATATTTATAAAAAAATGAAGTCCCTCAGAAAAATCCAAAATAATAATCCTAAGCCAATCATAGAAATCTAAATTCTAAAATTATTTTTATTGTATGTAATTAAATTTATATATCTATATAAATTTAATTTTATTGTTTTTCTTATAAGGAAATGAAATGTAGTTCATTTTAAAAAATAGAATTGTTAAAAATAAAGAGACTTTAAAAAAATAATTTTCATTGTAAACAAGATTCATTTATAAAAAGAACAACTATAATATTATTTTAAAAAGTAGTTATTACTATTCATATTATTACACTTTAATGGCTAGGTTATATGTAACTCGTTTAAATAAGTATACCAACACAATGATGTTTTGTAAAACATGGTATTTCATTTAATGTAGTCTAAGTCTTTGTTGCGTGCCATGTCAATGTTTTGTTTATTTCATGCCAAGTCAGTGTTTCATGTAGCACAAACCAATTTGGTTACATGTGAATGAAATATTTGACATAGTGTTCGAATATATATATATATATATATATATATATATATTTGTAGGGTAACAAAAAATAAAAAAAATCTAAAAGATAAATTAAACTAGAAAAATATAATTCAAAAAATTTTGGGTGTTACATTCTACCCCCATTAAATTAAATTTCATCCTCAAATTTATATATGTTATTAATTAAAAAAAATTATGTTCCATTCATTGAAACAGACATCGTAAAATTGAAAAATAAAACAACCCATAATAGATAATGTTATTACCACAACGGTCACTGAAATTATCATATAACCAGGTTTTCATAGAGAAGAACAAAGGTTTGGAGTGACTATTGGACATAGAGGAAAATCATAAATACTATAGGGATTGATTGGGGTAAAAAATTGCAAACAAGTGAATGATTAATGAAACGTTGGGGGTCTCAAATTCATTGATATGTGATAATTAAAAAAGTTATCAGTTCAAAAATATTTTGGTATTAGAAAAACACATTTTATTTTGATTATTATCCTTATGTTTTGAAATTCCTTTATTGGGAAAGAATATAAGTAAATATTACTACGGTATATATTTCCTTAAAAAAATCATTCTCTATTAGTGCATTTATCGATTTTTTATTCATCTATTACTTAATTTAATGGATGTCTAAAAAATATCGTTGATTCCGGAATTGATGAATATAAATTTTACATATCTTAAGGACCATAATAGAATGAAATCTATTACTATTTTACTCTAACTATTATAAACAATAAATATGGGTAATACATTAATCTATAAACATAAAAAGAAACTCTACTAGTTCATCATTAATAAATATACAACAAAAAATAATGAAAAAATAACTAGGACATTGAATAAGCCACTGGTAGGTGTGAATCCCATATCGTCATTCAGTCATGGGTTCAAGACCCCTCATCCTAACAGGACATGATTTGTTTTCACATGACATACATGAAATCCTTTTCTAAAAAATCACTAAAATAATTTTCATAATAACTAATATCGACATCCTAGAATTAATTTTAATCAATAAATATTATTTTAACCATTTTTCAATACTAAAATAGTACTGAAATACATACTCTAAAGTGTAACATAAAATTTTCATGAATGGTTAACCTCATAACCCTTCTGAAAGGTGAAATTCAAAATAATAGATAGATAATCACGAAATTAAATTTAACATTGATTCCATCTATATCGTAATTTAGATCATAGTTATCAAATTCCAAACAAGTGAATACACCCATTATATATTCTCTTAAAACATGGTAATAACCCGAATTACAATAATTTTTTTAAAACATGAATTGTTCCATCTTCAAAGTATATTGGATTTACTCCATAAATCCAAAATAAGTTGTAAACTTCATTAATTAAAGGATAAACCACATTTCGACACGTCCTTACTTATTCCCATGGTAATAAGAACCATCAAATTTATTTATTTATATCCCACATAACAATATCTAAACAAAATTATCATAACATAAGGAATGTAAAAAGGTTTATCTTTCCCAAAATCCAGTATTTTACATCAACATGAAATTAAATCACCATTATATTCGATCAGAACAATTCAATAAATTATTTTAAATTATTAGAGAAAAAACATAAACATGACAATCCATATATATTTCACCTTTAATATAGAAATTTTTTTGAATACAAATACATAGAAACATTAATTATTACACTTCTTCCTTATTTGATTAATAAGGCTATCACATTAATTTAAATAATATATCATTCCTTTCAAATTTCATCTATAGTCTCATCATTTTCCGCAATGTAACAAATTAATCACACCACCTTGTTGGATCCCTTTAAGATATTTCATCTTGGTACAATGATTTTCATAATGAATATTTATTTCTAACTTAAAACAAGTAACCTTAGATGATATCTTAGGGATTCCAATATTCTCATCCATTTCATTAATCTAACTATTCATTTTCTCCTTATATTTACTTACATTGTGTCCTTCATTTCCACAGTCAAAACATCACCTTGTTCCACCAAGAAATTCACCTATGAAATTTGATCCACATTCATGACACAAAAGTTACTAAATATTCTTTGTCCATTGCCTCAATTACTCCAGCTCTAAGAGAACTCTGTCATTCTCTTCCATGTTGAGTTTGAGAGTTGGATGTGGTACACATTGTTAATCATGTTCCATGAAAGCTGCATATTTCACTCCATTGATCTCCCATTTGACTAATAATTACAAATTCATCTAAAAAATTCAAAAATAATATATTTCTATATAGTTACCACAATTGAGTAAAATTAGAACCATAGTGTGAGAAATTATTATAATTGAAGAAAACCACATAGTCTAGGAAAGAATTACTCAAATAAGACCCAAATCATTAAACATTCCTTAATATATGAACCCCTAGGATCATCATTGGTTGTTAATATAATAATTATAACTAAATATATCATGATGGTTTGGGATAGGATTTTGAATTTTCAAAGCATATCCCCATGAGTGTCAAACCACGTGTTCATCGAGCCCCATTGTCAAGTACTAGATAACCTTGAGTCAGGCATGGAACATCATGTTAGACTTGTAACCCTAGGTACATTTTTTATAGATCCATATCCACTTGTAGTATCCATATAAAGTTATATTGCTGGGATACCACTCACTATACTAATTTCCAAATTTCATGGACATTTTCATAAATTTTAACTCATACTTATACTTATCTGTAGACACAGCCCAAGACATATCATTGATAATATACCTATAGAAATCACTATTTTTATCTAATAATAATTTTAGAAGGATGAATAAATATTTCATTTAATATAAAATATAGTGAACGAGGTATAACTTATATGGATATGATATCAGTTTATTTTAATTTTATGTAAATTGGAAAAATACTTGTTTATGGACTGTTATAGTTTTGCATCTTCATAATCATATAAATGAAATATTCTATCCAAGTGAACGATCTTTAACATCTTGCGAAAATATAATAACCTTTATAACTTATACATAAAACCATTATTTATATCTTGAGGAAAGAAATATAAAAAATCGGTGTTCTTGAATGCTCAGTAAGGGTACATAAATGAAATGAGTAAGTATAACATTAACAAATTGGAATGGAACAAGAGAATAAAATTTTAAGATCATACCAAGTATAATATATATTATAACAGAATTTTAAATTTCATAAAACAATAATCATAAGGAAATAATGAACATGATCCATGAAATCATGAAAAAACAATTAAACACGGACTTGTGTATGCCACATAAGCATATAATATTATTTCCATACTAGTCAAGGCTTTGCTGTCCAGACCATAATAGTGGGAAAATCCATTTACTGAACATGGATCACACCATGTTCCATCCACTTATTTATGAACTTAATTCACTTCCCATTCCAAACCAATAGTACTGAATTGAGATCTTTTCATAATCTAGACATCTAATACTCAGTTGAGTAAATTTATCATTCCATCAATGTCTATCTCATGATATATACATAATTACAAAATATATATTAGGGAAATATAGGTCATTCCGATCTAAAAATGAAATAATACATACATGTTCCACAATATTGAAACAAATCATAGCATAACCCATTTAGTGAAATGGGTTTCATAAATTAGTAAACATGTAATAACTTGTGTAAAAAAACAGGTTTCATAACCAGTCCATCTAATGATGTACCTAATAAAGATAAACAGATTTCATAAACATAAAACCTGTGAAAGAGAAAATTATTTAATAAACATATAAACTATGAATGAGAAATGGGTTTGGAAAATACCCAGACATTAATCATAACTTATTCATAAAAATAATTTAAATGAAACTAGTATATCATTTCATATAATGGAATAAGTAACATCAACATATTTATTCTTATATAAAAAATAATTTTGAAATATATTTCCAATAATTTTCATCGATAAAATTTCATTTCTTTTTTGAAAAATTATTTTTAATATATAATACCATCTGAAAATAATTATCCTAAAAATTTTGTTGAAAAAATATACAAAATACTTGATATAATTTTTAAATCCTTTTCTCGTGAAAACTGATAAAATCACATCTAAAATTTTTAAAGGCTATTTCCTTTAAAAACAGTTTGAATAATTATAATGAAATATTGAAAATTAATTTAAAACTTTTTTATATCAAAAATTGTAATGTTTTTTGAAAATATTTTAAAAATCATTTTACATAAACATAAAATAGAATCTTCAAATTTTTTTTTGAAATATTTATATAAAAATAAATTGAAACCTTATAAAGGAAGCATGGATATGTTTTCAAGAACATTATACCTGAAAACATATGAATGAATCATGAAACTTATTTCAAACCAATTTCATTGAAAATACTATGGAAATATATAAATGTGGCTAGAAATCATTTCGAAAACCATTTTCCTTGGAAACTTATTAAGTATGATTAAATATATATTGAGAACCATTTATTTAAATATATATTTTAAAAAAAATTATTAAAAAATCTCCTCTAAACAATATTTGATTTCATTATAGTATTGGATATTGATAAATCCATACATGTCATTTGAGGTTAAAAAGAACATTCATTTTGCATGATACAAATGTCAAAAAAATGCCTCATTTTGAAAGATAAATTAAGAATCCATTCAAAATATTGGAAAAATAAAAAAATGTAAAAATGTATTTTAATGGACATAGGAGAATATTATAATATTCTTGGATACCCATTATGAAAAATATTATTTCAAAAGAAAATATATTTCTCACTAAATAGATTGAATAATTGGGATTTTGTAAAAACAATTTCTTAACTATATTATTTACCAAATATTAGAATTTTTTTTCTTATATATGAATAAACAACTAATAATTATAGGATAATATATTTAATTAAGTTTCATGAGATGTGGATCCTAATATTTAATGAAAATAAGCATAAACATAAATAATCTTGAAAAGTTATAAGATTGTCTCACTAAGATCTTATAACATGGTAACATGGTATAAAACTCTCCATATGAGAAAATAAAATTACATGGAGCTTAAAATATCATGATAAAAATGAAACAGATGATATAAAAAAGGTAAACGTAAGTATATACTACTCAAAAGGTAATTGAGGTGCATAACAAGATTAGACCCTCAAAGAATGATATGTGAGAAAAAACTACTTCACTTATTTGGTGAATTATTTAAACATGTACCCAAAGAAAAAAATTATAATAAAATTGATGTTATAATACACACAAATAAATGTATAAGATTCATGGAACATGATAATGGGTAGTACATATATCCTTAAAAATGAATCTGTTTTGAACATAGCATGTATCTCATGGAAATAAAAAGTGAGAAGAAATCACCTTACCTTGGGTCTTGGCTCTCATCGTACTCATTAAAACCACAAGTTTAATAAATATAAATGTATTATAGATATGGTAAAACACCATATAAATATATCTAATATAATATATAGTTTTATTAAATCATTATATTATCGTCTTGATAACATTTCTATGTTATGTTTTCACTTTGCATAATATTATCTTTGTTCATCTCATGTGTCTTATTTTCTTATGTTATTGATACTAATGTGAATATCAAGATTCCATAATGAAAACCATTATATAAATATCATTTATATAAATTATATTTTTTATAACTATCTAGATAATATTGTTGTATTAAATAGAGTACACCGTTTATGGAGATGGTAAGTCGTACATAAACATGAATCATTGTTTACATTTTTATTGTCGCACTTAAAGAATGAAGGTAAATGAAATATAAATATATATAGGTATATATATATATCCTTATTCTAGTATATTTAATATAAAATATATATAATATATTTTCACTAAACCCACCCTTAATTAATTGTATTTGTTGTGTAAATGAATCACATCTCTTTGAGGGGGTGATAGTCCACAGTTCCTCAAATGAAATTATAATATTGACACCAAATGTAAATTAAAATAGATATGTGTTATAAAAGGAATTAATAAGGTAAATTAAATATTAAATATAATTTAAAATATATATAAACATATTTTACATAATAAATTCCACCATTCGAGTGGTATGTAAAATTTAACAATCCTCATTTCATGAGGTTGTAGTTCACCGTACACATGAATTGTATGTTCGTTAACCATTAGTTGGAGATGTGTATAAGTTTTGTTCAAAATATTATCATAAAAAATCCTAGATATTGATTTTATATTTTTTATAAAATCATGGAATTAAGGAAGCAGAGGGGTGGAAATTGGAAATAAATGAATGGAACACAGATAAGAGGTTACCTTTTAATCAGGTAACTCTTTTTCATTTGTTCGAAAATGAATTTTTGGATTGATTTTTTCTAATAGGAAGCCTTATTAGAGGAGGGGAAGAATTTTGGTGACTGTATTTGGTAGAACATGGCCCAAGCTATGTGTTTTTATAGGTGTGGGGATGTGGGATAGGTGGTGGCATTTTATAGTGTAGGAAAAGGGCATTATTTCATTTTTTAAAACAAGTTATTTGTACACATGTTCTTATCCAAACCATGTCCCATCGAACCAACCTAAATCAAGTAGTGAAATTTTATGGCACAAATATGGAATGAAAATAGGGTTTTAACACGTTTCTCCATCATTTGGTCCCATAATATTAATGTTTGTTTCTAAATTAAACTTAATTGGACATTACATGCTATGATTAATTTTAATCACATTAAATAATCATTATTTGTAAAAAATAAACTCAATCTTATTAGAATACTAATATTATAATAATTAAAATTGTGTATGACCATTTTTCTAAATTCTATTCAATGAAATAGCTATATTAAGATTAATTCTAGTCTTGCATACAATAAAAAATAGTGGTTATTTAAAGTTAAACAAATGTTCAAAAGTTTTTTATGTTTTTATATTCAATTCTAAAGTAAAATTTATTATAATCAAATTAATGGTATTATTTGATTTATAATTTATCTAATGTGACATTACGAAAAATTTCATATATATTTTACATTAAAAATTATTTAATCAGAAAGAATGTTTAAAACAAAAAAGCAGAATGTTTCAATATTAATCAAAACATTATTTTTCTCTAAAAAACCCCAAAAAATCAATCTAATATAAATTAAGAATTCTGAATTAGAATGAATTTTATTTTATAAAAGAAAATTTATAGATTCATTAAAAATTAATTTTCTTAATTTCTTATACAGATATGAAATTGAGGTCATTTGGGAAAATATTATTCGTAAATAGATAAATACCATTAAAAAATTATATTTTTCATTATCAATTTATTTTATTTATAAAAATATTATAAAAATATTTTAATGTCTTCATTAAATTAAATATTAATAATCTTTAATGGATCAGTTATAAGAAACTCTAATAATTAATTATAACAATAAAACAAAAATTCATAGAAACATTGTATTTCGTGTAATGTACGCAATGTCGGTGTTGTTTGTAGCACATGTGATGTCAATGTTTTATGTAGAAAAAAACACATTACTATTATATGTATCACAATCCAAGATGTTGTTGTGTGAATAGTATGTTTGTATTATTGTTTTAATATGTATTTATAACTATTTCTAGAGTTTTTTAAATAAAAAATATGAAAATGATAAATTAATTTTTAAAACAAAAATTCACTACCTTAGGTTGTTAAAGAATAATGGTTTGGATACATTCATTTGAGTGTAAATTTAATTTCATTCATTAAAAATATATTTTCATATATATTAATGATAATTTATTATCTTGTGTATATATTTGGTTTAAATAATTCACCCACCAATTTTATATCACTAAGGAGTGATATTTCAAAACATAATCACGATAAATATTAATGTATATGTCGATATTTTTGTACTGAATTCATTGAAAAATAGGATAATGGGTATTATAATAAGATAATGATAAGAATACATCGATATCATTTATTATATGATATAATAACAAAGAAAATTTTCTAAATCGTAAAATTAATTTTCTTAGTAAACATCATCTATAGAAAACATTCTTAGTGAATCCTAAAATTTTTGAAGTAATTGTGACAAGAAATTCATGAAGGAATTAGTTTTAGAACAGAATCCACATCAGCTTTCATGCATTCTATCTATGTTATATAATGTATTTCATACTGTTCTCAATATATTTGTCAAATATTACATATAAAGGGGGATATTTTAGATGAATTCAAAAACGTTAAACATAATTTGGTTAATGGATATATAAATTGACATCCAATATTCTCATAATATTTAAGGATCAATGAGATTTTTAAGTTTTATATTTTGATGTATCGCATCTGGAATTGTGTTTTGAACTTATATAGTATAACCTAGAGGTAAAATATAATTCTCACTACTTAAATTGGAATGTGAAATTTATAAATAAATTTCAATGAATTTTTTGTTATAATTCACCTTCTAATTTGTTTATGAGAATAAAAATTTCTTAAAATATCAATGTCAATTTTTTTCATAAAACACATAGATGAATATTTTAAAATAAATATTTCAATCTCACATAGTTGAAATGTGGAATATTTCCAAACCAATAAATTTATTAAATACTCAAATCATAAAAATTGAAATGGTGGTAATAACACTCATTGTAGGATGTCTATTACTCTACAGTGAATGAATCGTGAATTGAATTTTAATTAATGAATAATTTTTTGTATTTAATTTATGTGAGAATAATATAGTTGATATTCTAAAAATATTTAAGAACACTCTCTCTCTTATTGAATATATTATTTAATATTATTAATAATATTCAATATTAATAGATATTATTTAATTTTTATTATATAAATACATTGATAATTATGTCTTTCTTGTAATGATATCTCTCACTTTATAAATCATTTATGTCACCTTCTGTTACACTGAAAATAGTGAATATAAATGTTCATCATTATCAATGGTAAATTAAACCTAGTGAAACATAGTTTATTATGATATGATGTTCTAATTTTATTGTCTAATAATTATAATGAATATTTATATTTTAATTTATCATGTCCAATCTATTACAAATGAAATTAGAATAACTATTGTTGTTGTGTATTCTATAAGCCTGCATATTAAAATTAGTATGTTTAATAAAGTACCTATATTTTTATATTATTTAATATATTAAACTACTTGCAATTTGATAAGGGTTATTATTAAAAACATTTCTAAATAATAACATTTCCTACAATAGAAAGACAAATAATGTTTTGGTATGGAAATATACAAATGAATAAGAATGTGGTACTATGTAGGGTTTTTTCAAAATAAAATTTCCATTGACATATTTATACCATATATTTGTTCTGATAAGGCATAAAAATGAATTTTGAAATATAATTTAGGTTATCACCACTTATATCTGTCAAAAAAATAATGTAAAAAATTAATTAATTTCAATTATTAAAAATTCCTCATACATGTGTATTGTATTGTATTGGTTCATGAAGTACCTATATATCACCTGAAGAATTTAAATATAATGACTGAAAACCATATTAGTTTGTATTTTTCTATTTTATATATATATTAAATCACCATTATAAACCCTAAAATATTGGGAAGTTGTATTTTGTTTCTTTAATAATAGGGCTATGTATCATAAAATAGATGACTCATAAGGTTCAACATATCTAAGAAAATGATAATGGATTATAGTTATCAAAAATAATATTCTAGGGATAATTTATTTCGTTATAATTCTCAGTTATTAACCTTGTGTTTCTAAAAGAGTCTACTCAACATTCATATATATATTTTTGGAATAGGTGAATGCTAGTGAATTTTTATACAAGACAGTTTTATGTGGTGTAAAATTTGATAAAGAAAACTACTAGGTAGTGTTATAATCCCATATGACTTCTATTAATATATTATTTTACATCTCCTTGATAGAAAAATAAATATATTAATCTATCACATATTCACTAATTGATAGATTTAGAGCTAGAACCTAATATCCCTTTGGTCAAAAAACTAATTCATATTCTCAACCATTAGTCAAAATTTTGATGTGGGGAATGATTCTAATATTGTATACCTATTAGTTGCATGAAAATTACACCCCAAAAGTATAAGAGTTTGAGTCCTAGATGGGATATAAGTTACCTTAGATCTTAATTTATCAATGGGTAATAAGAATTGTTGAAATGGTAAATTTTTATAGTACGAATAATTTCAATTAAACTAATTCTATATTATTATTGTTATTTTTATTTATTTTTATATTAATTTTATTCATCATACTAGAGTTTTAATTTTTAAATATGTAACTCAATTTATTTTTTAAAATTATACAGTCAATATATATGGATGAAGTGATGTTATAGAGAAACGATATATCTTGAGAAATTCTATATTGAACTATATCCACTAAACATTGCATTATCATAGAGATCATGTAGTCAGTACATGGATGTAGGAAAAAAATTAATTTTTTAATAATCCTATTAGAATAATCTCTCATTAAACTATATTTTTTGTATAAAACCTTTTGGGGGATTCTCATTTCGGCCTCATATTATCTATCTTTCATCCAAGGGTAATTTCTCATTATATAAATAATTCATCATTGTGTAATTAAAATATTTTTCCATTCATAATTCTTTCACCATCTCCCAGCCTTTTCCAATTGTCTCCCCATAGTGTTATATTGTCTTTTATGAATTATGAAAAAATAAATTTATCCTTTATTTTATGTTGTGAATTATTATTGTAATTATTTTCAATCTATTTTTCTGTTATGAATAAATTCCTATTCCTATTAAGGGTTCTATGTTTACCTTAGTTTTCATCATAATGTAAAAAATATATTTTCCTATAATTTTTTTATGTTTTGAATAAATGTCAAATTAGTTATTTATTGGAATTGATATCAAATAATGCAATTTTTTTATTTTATATAATATAAATCAGTTGTTATTTATTTCAAAATCTCATTTGTCATTTATTTTGAGAGGAGAACAGAAATGTTTTCCATAAAATTTATTCTCATGTCAAGAAAGCCACGAGTTCCCTTAATCTTTCATAGACATGGAATGCCATTTGGGAAAAAGAATCATTAATATATTTTTATTATGTTATTAAATCTCTTTTTTTATTATTTAAATGATGAATTGATTTCATAATATGTCCCTCTCTATATGTAATATCTAAATATAAGTTTCACGTAATGTAAGAGAATTTTATTTTTATTATATTCTATTAATAATATTATAAACATCATATGAGATATAGTTAATATTATCTGATTTTTTGTTTTATAACAATATAGCAGTAAAAATTAATTTATTTTTTTATTAAATATAATTATAAATAGACAATTAAAGTGGTGTCTTATTTTGATTAAAATTTTATAGTATTTTTTGGAATTTATTTGTCTACTTGTTATTACATTTTGTTAATATTTTTTCAAACTTCAATAATACACCCCACATTGTTTTTATAATTTAATTTATTTTGTTATATTTTTTACAAATTGGTAATAATTTGAATGAAATTTTTATTTTTTTAATATAAATTCATTTTTAACTAACACTTTTTCACCTAATAATATAACATATTATTTTCTATAAATAATGAAAACAATAGAAAAATTGGAACTTCATTTTTAGTCCTATAATATTTCAACCAGGGACATAATATAAAATATGATATCTATAACCATGGTTTGTCATTAATTATCAATAGAATATGATAAATATAAAACATGTACACACTAAAATGATGGCACAATTAATGAGGGTTAAATATTATACACTAAGATCATAAATATTTCATCGTAGTTAATTGATAGTAAAACTAATCAATATTGTTGGGAAACTAATAATATTTAGAAGGAACTCACCAAAAATATATTCTTATAATGTATCATGTAAAATGGATTTTATTTATAAAATATATTTTACTATATAACATATTTATCGATGATGAAAAATATAATTCAATGTGTTGTTATATGATGTCCGTCTATAACATTATTACAACAAGAGTATCTAGTCTAGGTGTTTAATATAGTGATATTGTTTTTAAATTTATTTATTAGATATATAATAAATTTATTTCAATTCATAATATGATTTTTGAAATTTTAAAATCATATTTTGGATACGTATTAAAAAATTAAAACAATATATCCAAAAAAAATTATAAATAATCAATATATGATTGAAGATTTATAGAATTTATAAATTTATAAGGAGGAATCAATAGATTTAGTGCATTTTAGAACATTAATATTATTACTATTATTTATTATTCATGTCCCCACACTCTTTTTATTTATATTAAGGGATTTATTTGGTTCAATAAAAATTATATTTTGTATTAATATATTTAATGTTCTATAAGTATTTATAATTTTCACACCGTATATTTGGATGCTTACTAAAATAATAATGTATATTATTGGTGCATAAATTGTAGAACAAGTAAATATTCCGCATGTGGATTCAATAAACATTATTATATTAATATTATGAATTAACATATTCGTATTATGTTTATATTTTTTTAAAGTATAATACATCAAAATCATGAGAAACTTTAATTTGATGTAATGATAATAATATTATGAGATTCACTTCATTTATCATTTCTAAACTAGAATATTTAATTTTTTATGCTCATATGAAATATAGATGTGTATGATAAATATTACTGAACTGTGAGTTTTTTGAAGGATCACATAAAAGATAATTAGGGAAGAGTTGTCATATCTTCTTCTATAGGATAAACATATTGGTCTGGTTTCCCAAGATTGATGATTTAATCCAATTAAAAATGTTAACAATCCCTTTCATGTCCCAATAATTCATGATAATCAGGAGTTGAAAATCATGTTAATAGGTCAAATGAATGATTATATTTCATCTATTTATGTATTTAATTATTCATATTTTCATTTTTATAGCTTTGGTGGAACATTTTATTTGATGTTGATTATCTGTTCATTTCACAAATAAGGATATGAATAAATTTTAGGTTTGATGAATCATTCTCTTTCCTTACTACAAGACACCGTTAATGATTTAAATTGGTTTTCAAATGAAAAATATATAGTGTTATATTGTGATTGTTCTTATCATTCTATAGGTGTTTTTCCATCAAAATTGTTGATTATTTTTCTTGTACATGAATAATAATCCACTAATGATATTCTTTTAGATCCAATTAATAGACCTCTATCTTAAATTTAAAAACCCATTCATTATTCAAATTCTATTAATTAAAATTTACCATTCTCTATGTTCTGATTTGATTAATGTATCCCTATACTATATATTTTTTCTAGAATGAATGTATAAATGGATATCTCATCGACTCATCCATCTGTGGTTTAGATTGATGTCGATGGAAAATACATGTATCCAAAAATAATTGTTTTTGGATCTTCGATATATATTAATTCTTTTTTTGTATGAAAGGGAATATTGTTTCTTTAGATTTAAGTATCAATCCTATAAGATAAATCGATGAAGGCCCCATGGATAGTGAAATAACTACAATTGAAGAATAAGTTTATAAAATTTTAATATTTATTCCTTGTCTATAGTCTTTTTTATATCATTTTTTAATTCAACTTGAATTTTGAAATCATTCAGGGATGAAAGGGGATGGGGAATCCTCCCCATCATAAAATTCATTCAATGAATGATATATAATTTCATATTCATGAAACAGAGTATCAGACTTGAGGGGTGAAAAGGGAATCTTGTGAATGAAATAGGGGTATCAATAAGTATCTTTTTGTATCCTAAAATAGGAACCATGTGGTTATTTTATATGTAATTAAAAATTATTATAAATCTATTTTTTAAATTCACTTTTCTGTAATATTTAGAAATCTATTATTTTATATATCATTGGTTGGAATGATATTGATATTAAGGAATTGAGGGATATATGGGGTTATATTTATATCACTATAGAATTGGAATCTATATCATAGAATAAGTTTGATGATCATCCTCACGTTAGGTAAAAACACCCTTAGGGGAAGAATAATTTAAAAATTTAGAATAAATATATATAAATTGAAAATTTGATCTCATGGAATGCTTTTAGTGGATAGTCCCACATAGAGTATCCAGCTTAATTTCTGGTGATCAATTCATGTATTTATTAGATGGGTATTGATTTCATTGCTCGATTTTTTTTCTATAGTTTTTTGTCAAACATCCAAAGGGATTTGCTCAAAAATTATGTTTATTCTAACATTAATTTGATAGTTTAAAACAATTGGAATAATTATAAGTTATTATACTATAATTATTAGTATTTTAGAGGTCAAAATATAACATAATGGTTTATTATTCCTAGAATGAACAAACCGAATTCAGTTAAAGATCTAAAAATTATAATTAATTTGCGGATCATTTGATATCTTATATTAGAAAAGGTAACAGGGGAAATCATTATAATATATCATGTGATGTATTTATAAGCCCACAACATGGTGGATTGTAAGGGTCTATACGATATTGTTAATGATGAAGATGAGAAAGAGAATCAAATATAGTAACCCCATGAGATATGCACATATATTTTTCATAAAACAAAAGTGATATTATATTTTTCATTTAAATGCTAAAAAATACTAAGGCAACTCACAATACATTTATTTAGCGAAAATATTAATATTTTATATAACTGTTAATATATTATGATAATGATATAATAAAAATCCATAAGAAATATACAAGTTGAATTAATTCCCATGAAACTAAAAATAATGTCCTTAATTAAAATTATATAATGAAATTGATATTATTATTATATAAAATAATTATTTCTTAGGTTCTATTACCATTTATTTTTAGAAAATACATTTCCTACCTGATCAATAGACAATGGTATATGATTTAAATATATCAATCTTCTAAGTGTATTTTTTTGACATTGTTTTTCCTCATTCCCCTCTTAAAATATTTTAATAATATTCAATGTATTATTTATAATAATGTAATATAATAAAAATATATTAATAATCATTTAATTATTAAAATTAATGAAATAAATTTCAAATCACATAATGTTTGAATGTTATATTTTCTATAAAAACAATATATTATTATATGGAATATTTCAATTTGTACATTAGAATATTAAATATTAAATTATTAAATTAATAAATTGAACGTAATCTTTTTGGTTCACTATGAAAATTGTATATTGGGATGATTTTTTGGTATTTTCATGGAAATGATGATTTCAGGTGAATGATAAAAAATAATGTTTACAAAAAGGATAAATTTTCTAACATCGCCATGATAGAAGAATCACTTAAAATCTATAAAACCATTTTCACAATAAAATGTGTATATATGGTGTACAACAATACATTTAAAAATATTAATTTGAAATTTAAAATTTATATTTATATTTTTTTTTACCATGGTTATATATTATTATAAGAAAAATATTATTGTTCCTTTACGTATAATTATGTATTCAAATTCAGCCATATTGTTTTATAATATTTTGGGAGTAAAATAACCCTACTATAAATAATAAATAATAAAAAATATTCATGTTAATAAATAATATACCCAACCTCTCCATAAAAAAATTTATTTGATGAAATATTTATGTTATTGAAACTATTTTCTTAAAAATACATTTTTTAATTTATAATTAATTTCATTATGTAATATATACTTAATAAATAAAAATTGATTTGAAAAATCACTAATCATTTTAAAATTAATTAAGAAAAATAAAATTATGTTTAATGATAAAAATTGATTAAAAAGTTAAATAAATTGTAAACTTGGTAATTGATAAAATCTGACAATAATTTTAAATAAATATTAATGAACCTAAAATATTACAAAAAATATCAATACATTAATTGATGATTTATTTATCTTCCTCTCGTTATCTTATATTCATTTTAACCAAATTTCTTATGCACTTTACATTAAGAAGAACTTCTAATTTCTAATATATAAATATTATTAAAAAAATCCCACTTGTATCAATTATAAAGGGGTCTCTCCACCACCGATTAAAATACAATATATTAATTATAATTTCCCACCATAATTTTTAATATTTCGTTGTAAAATAGTTCTATATCACTTTATGATGCACATATTTTCTATATATTTCAGAAAATTTAGTCAACAAATGTTGGATTCGGTGAGAAGATATGATTTCGTCTAGGAAAATAATTACATATTAACAATATTTTTAATTCATAAAATTCATATAACTCTTCTATGTACTTATTTATCTAATTAAATAAATTTAAAATATAAAAATTATTCATTAATTATAATATTATTGAAAAATAACTTTATAATCATACTCATTATTTGAATATTGTATCTTCTGGTTTGCATAATTTTACCAGCCCGATGGATGACACTATGGTTTTTAAACAGTCCTCGTTTAATGAGGTTGTAGTTCACTATACATGTGAATTGTATGTTTGTTTCCCATTAGTTGGATATGTGTATATGTTTTGGTCAAAATATTATTATAAAAAACACTATATATTGATTTTATATTATTTATACAAGCATGGAATAAAGGAAGAGGAGGGGTGGAAATTTGAAATAAAAGAAAGGAACAGAGAGAAGATGTTACCTCTTAATTAGGTAACTCCTTTCCATTTCTTCGAAAATGAATTTTTTCATTGATTTTTTCCAATAGGAAGGCATATTGGAGGAAGGGAAGAATTTTGGGAACTGTATTTGGTAGAACATGGACCAAGCTATTTGTTTTTATAGGTTTGAGGATGTGGGATAGGTGGTCGCATTTTATGGTGTAGGAAAAAGGCATACTTTCATTTTTTATAAAAGTTATGTGTACACATGTTCTTACCCAAACCAACGTCCAACCAAACCAACCTAAATCAAGAAGTGAAATTTTATAGAACAAATATGGAATGAAAATAGGGTTTTAACACGTTTCTCAGTCATTCGGTCCCATAAGATTAATGTTTCTTCCAAAATTAAACTAAATTGGACCTTACTAGTTATGATTAATTTTAATCGCATTAAATAATCCTTTTTTTGTAAAACATAAACTATATCTAATTAGAATACTAATATTATAATAAATAAAATTTTATATGGAAATTTTTCTAAATTTCATTCAACGAATTAGCTATATTTAGATTAATTCTAATCTTGCATACAAGAAAAAATAGTGGTTATTTAAAGGTAAAAACTGTTCAAAAGTATTTTATGTTTTTTTATTCAATTCCAAAGTGAAATTTATTATAATGAAATTAATGGTATTAGTAGATTTATAAATTATCTAATGTGACATTAAGAAAAATTTAATATATATTTTACATTAAAAATTATTTAATCAGAAACAATGTTTAAAACAAAAATGCAGTATGTTTCACTATTAATCAAAACATTAATTTTCTCTAAAAAATCCCAAAAATTCACTCTAATATAAATTAGGCGTTCTAAATTGAAATGAATTATATTTTATAAAAGAATATTTATAAATTATTTAAAATTTAATTTTATTATTTTTCATATATAGACGTGAAATTGAGGTCATTTGAGAAAAAAATATTCTTAAACAGGTAGATACCTTTCAAAAAACTATATATTTCATTATCAACTTATTTTATTTACAAAAAATTTATAAAAATATTTTAATGTATTTATTAAAATAATATTAATATTCTTTAATGGATAGGATATAAGTAACTCATTTAATTAATTATAACAATAAAACAAAGATCCCAAGAAACATTGTTTTTCGTGCAATATACGCAATGTCGGTGTTGTTTGTAGCACATGTGAAGTCTATGTTTTATGTATAAATAAGGCATTACTATTCTACGTATCAAAATCCCAGATGTGTTTGTGTGAAAGGTAGGTTTGTATTATTTTTTTAATATGTATTTATAACTATTTATTGTGTATTTTGAATTGAAAAAGATAAATTGAATTTTAAAACAAAATTTCACAATCTCAGGGTGTTAAAGATTAATTGTTTGGATACATTCATTTGATGGTAAATATAATATCATACATTAAAAATATATTTTCATAAAATTTAGTGATCATTTATTATCATGTGAATATATTTGGTTTAAATAATCCACCCACCAATTTTATATCACTAAGGAGTGATATTTCAAAACATAATCACGATAAATATTAATGTATATGTTGATATTTTTGTATTGAAGTCATTGAAAAATAGGATAATGAGTATTATATTAAGATAGTGATAACAATACATCGATATCATTGATTATATGAACAAAAGACAAGTTTCTAAATATAAAAATTAATGTTCTTAGGATACTTCATCTATAGAAAACATTCTTAGTGAATCCTAAAAATTTTGAAGTAATTGTGACAAGTAATTCATGAAGGAATTAGTTTTAGAACTGAATAAAATTTGGGCTTCATGCATTCTATCTATGTTATATAATGTATTTCATACTTCTCGCAATATATATGTCAAATATTACCTATAAAGAGGGATATTGTAGATGGATTCAATGATGTTAAACTTAATTTGTTTAATAGATATATAAATTGACATCAAATCTGCTTTTAATATTTAAGGATAGATGAGATTTTTATGTTTAATATTTTGATGTATCACATCTGGCTTTGTGTTGTGTGATTCTATAGTATAACCTAGAGGTAAAATATAATTCTCACTACTTAATTTGTAATGTGAAATTTATATATAAATTTCCACGAATTTGTTGTTATAATTCATGGTCTAATTTGTTTATGAGAATAATTTTTTTAAAATATTAATGTCAATATTTTTCATAAAACCTAGAGATGAATATTTTAAAATAAGTATTTTAATCTACTGTAGTTGAAATATGGAATAATTCCATGCCAATTAATTTATAAAATACTCAATACATATAAATGGGAATGTTGTTTATAACACTCTTTATAGGATGTCTATTACTCTATAGTGAATGAATCGTGAATTGAATTTTAGTTAATGAATAATTTGTTGCATTTAATTTATGTGAGAATAATATAGTTTATATTCATAAAATATTTAAGAATACTCACTCTCTTCTTGAATATATTATTTAATATTATTAATTACATTCAATATTACAACATATTATTTAAATTTTTTGTTTTATATAAATACTTTGTTAACAATGTTTTCCTAATAATGATATCTCTCACTTTATAAATCATTTTTATCACCTTCTGTTATACTCCAAATAGTGAATATAAATGTACATCTTTATCAATGGAAAATAAAACCTAGTGAAACCTAGTTTATTATGATATTATGATCTAATTTTATTTTCTAATAAATATAATGAATATTCCAATTTTAATTTATCATTTATGATCTATTAAAAATGAAATTATAATAACTAATGTTGTTGTGTATTCTATAGACCTACATATTAAAATTAGTATGTTTAATAAAGTACTGATATTTTTATTCTATTTAATAACTTACAGTTCTTGCAATTTGATAAGGGTTATTATTAAAAACTATTCTAATTAATAACATTTCCTACAATATAAAGAAAAAAAATGTTTTTAGTTTGGGAAGATACACAAGAATAAGAATGTGATATTGTGTAGGGTTTTTTCAAAATTAAATTTTCATTGCCAAATTTAGATACTATATTAGTTCTGATAAGGTCTCAAAATTAATTTTGGAATATAATTTATGTTATCACAACTTGTATCCATCATAAAAATAATGTAAAAAATTAATTAATTTCAATTATTAAATATTCTTCATGCATGTATATTGTACGTTATTGGTTCATTTAGTAACTATATATCACTTGATGAATTTAAATATAATAAATGAAAACCATATTAGTTTGTATTTTTCCATTTTATATATATTTTAAATCACCATTAAAAACCCAAAAATATTGGGAAGATGTATTTTTTTCTTTAATCGTAGGGCTATGTACCATAAAATTGAAGACTCATAAGGTTAAGTATATCTAAGAAAATGTTAATGGATTATAGTAATCAATAGTCATAATCTAGGGATCATTTCATTTCTTTTTAATTCTCAGTTATTGTCCTTGTGTTTCTAAATGTGTCTACTCAACATTCATATATACATATTTAGAATAGATGAATGCTAGTGAATTTTTATGAAAGACAGTTTTAAGTGGTGGAAAATTTGATAAAGAAAAATACTAGGTAGTGTTACAACACCATATGACTTCTATTCATATATTATTTTAAATCTCCTTGATAGAAAAATAAATATATTAATCTACCACATATTCACTAATTGATATATTTTGAGCTAGAACCTAATATCCCGTTGGTCTAAAAACTAATTCATATTCTCAACCATTAGTCCAAATTGTGATGAGGGTAATTATTCAAATATTGTATACCTATTAGTTGCCTGAAAATTACACCCCAAAATTATAATTTTTTGAGAACTAGATGGGATATAAGTGAACTTACATAATTATTTATCAATGGGTAATAAGAATTGTTGAAATGATATAATTTATAGTATGGATAATTTCAATTAGAATAATTCTATATTATTATAATTAATTAAATTTATTTTTATATTAATTTAATTCATCATACTGGAGTTTTAATTTTAAAATATGTAACTCAATTTAATTTATATAATTATATAGTCAATCTATATGGTTAAAGGGATATTATAGAGAAACGATATATCTTGAGAAATTTTTTACTGAACTATATCCACTAACCATTGCATTATCGTAGAGTTCATGTAGTTAGTACATGGATGTTGGAAAAAACTATAATTTTTTATAATATTATTATAATAATATCTCATTCAACTATATATTTTGTATCAAACATTTTGGGGGATGCCCTTGTCAACCCCATATTATATATCTTTCATCCAAGGGTAATTTCTCATTATAGAAATAATTCCTCATTGTGTAATTAAAAGATTTCTCCTTTCATCATTCTTTCACCATCTCCCTGCCATTTCCAATTGTCTCCCCAGAGTGTTATATTGTCTTTTATGAATTCTGAAAAAATAAATTTATCTTTTATTTTATGCATTAAATTATTCATGGAATTATTTTCAATACAGTTTTTTCTGAGGAACATCTTCCTATTCCTATTATTGGTTCTATGGTTACCTTAGTTATCATCATAATGTAAAAAAATTATTTTCCTATAATTTTTTTTATGTTTTGAGTAAACATCGAATTAGTTATTTATTGGAATTGATATCCAATAGGTCTATTTTTTTTTTTATATAAATTAAGTCTGTTGTTATATAATTAAAAACCTCATGTGTCAATTATTTTGAGAGGAGAATAGAAATATTTTCCATAAAATTTATACCCATATCAAGAAACCCACGAGTTCCCTTAATCATTCCTAAACATGGAATTCCATTTGGGAAAAAGCATCACTAACATATTTTTATTATATTTTTATTATGTTATTAAACCTAATTTTTCTTAAATTATATCAATAATATTATAAACATCCTATGTGATATAGTTAATATTCACAGATTTTTTGTTTCATAACACTATAGCATCATAAATTAATTTATTTATATTATTAAATATAATTATAAAAATACAATTTAGGTGGTGTCTTATTTTGATTAAAATTTTATAGTATATTTTTGAATTTTTTTTGTCTACATTTTATTACATTTCGTTAATATTTTTTCAAACTATAATCATACACCACTCATAGTTTTTATAATTTTATTTATTTTGGTATATTTTTTACAAATTGGTAATAATTTAACTGAAATTTTTATTTTTTTAATAGAAATTTAATTTTTACTAAAACTTTTTCACCTAAGAATATGAATTATTATTTTCTATAAATAGTTAAAACAATTCTAAAATTTGAAACCTCATTTTTAGTCCTACAATATTTCAACTCGGGGCATAATATAAATTAAGATATCTATCACCATGCTTTGTCATTAATGATCAATAGAATATAATAAATATAAAACATGTACAAACTAAGATGATGACTCATTTAATGGGGGTTAAATATTATACAATACGATAATAAATATTTCATCGTAGTTAATTGATAGTAAAACTTATCAATATTATTTGGAAACTAATAATATTTATAAGGATCTCACCAAAAATATATTCTTATAATGTATCATGTAAAATGGATTTTATTTATAAAATATCATTTACTATATAATATATTTATCGATGATGAAAAATATAATTCAATGTGTGGTTATATGATGTCCATCTATAACATTATTACAACAAGATTATCTAGTCTATGTATTTAATATAGTGATATTGTTTTGAAATTTATTTATTAGATATATAATAAATTGATTTCAACTCATAATTTGTTTTTTGAAATTTTAAATTCATATTTTGGATACGAATTAAAAAATTAAAACAATATATCCAAACAAAATTATGAATAATCAACATATGATTAAGAATTTATAGAATTTATAACATTATAAGTAGGAATCAATAGATTTATTGTATTTTAGAATTTTATTATTATTAATATTATTTATTATTCATGTCGCCACACTCTTTTTATTTATATTAAGGGATTTATTTAGTTCAATAAAAATTATAATTTGTTTTAATCTATTTAAAATTCTATAAATATTTATAATTTTCACACCATATATTTTGAAGCTTACTAAAATAATAATTTATATTATTGGTACATAAATTAAATAATAAGTAAATATTAGGCATGTGGATTTAATAAACATTATTATAATTAATATTATGAATTAACATAGAGGTATTATGTTTAATTTTTTTAAAGTATAAGAAATCAAAATCATGAGACACTCTAATTTGATATAATGATAATAATATTATGAGATTCACTTCATATCTCAATTCTAAACTAAAATATTTAATTTTTTATCCTCAAATGAAATATATATGTTTATGATAAATATTATTGAACTCTGTGTTTTTTTGAAGGATCATGTAAAAGAGAATTAGGGAAGAGTGGTCATATCTTCTTCTATAGGATAAACATGTTGGACTGGTTTCCCAAGATTGAAGATTTAATCCATTTAAAAATGTTAACAATCCCTTTGATGTCCCAATAATTCATAACAATCTGGAGTTGAAAATCCTGTTAATAGGTCAAATGAATTATTATATTTCATCTATTTACATATTCAATTATTCATATTTTACTTTTATAGCTTTTGTGGAACATTTTATTTGATGTTGATTATCTGTTCATTTCACTAATAATGATATGAATAAATTTTAGGTTTGATGAATCATTCTCTTTCCTTACTACAAGACACCTTTCATGTTTTAAATTGGTTTTGAAATGAAAAATATATAGTGTTATATTGTGATAGTTCTTATCATTCTATAGGTGTTTTTTTCATCAAAATTGTGGATGATTTATCTTGTACATGAATAATAATCCACTAATGATATTCATTTTGATCAAATTAATAGGGCTCTATCTTAAAATTAAAAACCCATTCATTATTCAAATTCTATAAATTAAAATTGACCATTATCTATGTTATGATTTGATTAATATATCCCTATACTATATAGCTCTTTCTAGAATGATTTTATAAATAGATATCTTGTGGACTCATCCATTTGTGGTTCAGATTGATGTCTATGGAAAATACAGGAATCCAAAAAAAATTGTTTTTTGGATATGGGATATATATTTATTCTATGTTTTGAATGAAAGGTGATATTATTTATTCATATTTAAGTATCAATCACACAAGATAAATCCATGAAGGCCCCCTGGATAGTGCAATAACTGCTATTGAAGAATAATTTTATTAATGTTTAATATTTATTCCTTGTCTATTGTCTTTTTTATATCATTTTTAAATTCAACTTGAATTTTGAAATCATTCAGTGATGAAATGGGATGGGGACTCCTATCCATCATAAAATTCATTCAATGAATGATATATAATTTCATATTCTTGAAACAGAGTATCAGTCTTGAGGGGGGAAATGGAATCTTGTGAAAGAAATATGGGTATCAATAAGTATCTTTTTTTATGCTAAAATAGGAACAATATGATTATCTTATATGTAATTAAAAATTATTATAAATATACTGTTTAAATTCACTTTCCTGTAATATTTAGAAATATATTCTATTATATATCATTGGTTGGAATGATAATGATTTTAATGAATTGAGGGATATATGGGGTTATATTTATATCACTATAGAATTTGAATCTATATCATAGAATAAGTTTGATGATCTTCCTCACATTAGGGATAAACACCCATAGGGGAAGAATAATATAACAATTTAGAATAAATATATATAAATTGGAAATTTGATATCATGGAATGATTTTAGTGGATAGTCCCATATAGAGTATCCAACTTAATCTCTGGCGATCAATTCAGGTCCTTCTTAAATGGGTATTGATTTCATGGCTCGATTTTTTTTCAATAGTTTTTTGTCAAACATCCATAGGTATTTGCTCAAAAATTATATTTATTCTAACATTAATTCAATGGTTTACTCCAATTGGAATAATTAGAAGTTATTATACTATAATTCATAGTATTTTTAGAGGTTAAAATATACCATAATGGTTTATTATTCCTAGATTGAACAAACCGAATTCACTTAAAGATCTAAAAATTATCATTAATTTGTGGATCATTTGATATCCTATATTAGAAAAGGTAACGAGGGAAATCATCATAATATATCATATGATGTATTTATAAGCCCCAAACATGGTGGATTGTAAGGGTCTATAGGATATTGTTAATGATAAAGATGAAAAAGAGAATCAAATATAGTAACCCCATGAGATATTCACAGATATTTTTCATTAAACAAAAAATATGTTATATTTTTTCTATTAAATGGTACAAAATACTAAGGCGAATCAGAGTACGTTTATTTAGCGAAAATATTAATATTTTATATAACTGTTAATATATTATGATAATGATATAAAAAAATCCATAAGAAATATACAAGTGAAACTAACTCCCATGAAACTAATAATAATGTCCTTAATTAAAATTATATAATGAAAATGATATTATTAATATATAAAATAATTATTTCTTAGGTTCTATTACAATTTATTTATAGAAAATGCATTTTTTACATGATAAATAGACAATGGTATGTGATTGAAATATATTAATCTTCTAAGAGTATTTTTTGACATTGTTTTTAATCATTCCCCTCTTAAAATATTTTAATAATATTAAATGTATTAATTATAATAAAGTAATTTAATAAAAATATATTAATAATAATTTAATTATTAAAATTAATGAAATAAATTCCAAATCACTTAATGTTTGAATGTTATATTTTCTATACAAACAGTATATTATTATATGGAATATTTCCATTTGTATATTATAATATTAAATATTAAATTAATAAATTGAACATAATCTTTTTGGTTCAACATGAAAATAGTATATTGGGATTATTTTTTGGTATTTTCATGGAAATAATGATTTTGGGTGAATGATAAATAATAGTTTTTACAAAAAGGATAAATTTTCTTACATTGTCATGATAGAAGAATCACTAAATAATCTATAAAACCATTTTCACAATAAAATGTGTATATATGGTGTACAATAATGCATTTAAAAATAATAATTATAATTTTTAAATTTATATATAAACTTTTCCTACCATGGTTATATATTATTATATGAAAAATATTATTGTTCTTTTACGTATAATTATGTACTCAAAATTCATCCATATTGTTTTATAATATTTTTGGAGTAAAATAACCATACTACAAATAATATAAAATAATAAATAGTCATGTTAATAAATAATATACACAACCACAACATAAAAAAATTATTTGATGAAATATTTATGTTTTTGAAACGATTTTCTTAACAATACATTTTCTAATTTATAATTAATTTTAATATATAATATATACTTAATAAATAATTTTTTTTTAAAAATTCTTTAATCATATTAAAATTAATTAAGAAAAATATCATTAGGTTTAATGATAAAAATTAATTAAAATGTTAAATAAATTGTAAACATGGAAATTGATAAAATCAGACAATCGTTTTAAATAAATATTTAAGAACAAAAAAAATTACAAAAAAATTCAATAAATTAATTGATGATGTATTTATCTCCCTCTAATTTCCTTATATTCATTTTAACCAATTTCTTATGCACTTTACATTAAGAAGAACTTCCTATTTATAATATATAAAAATTATTAAAAAAATCCCACTCATCTCAATTATAAATGGGTCTCTCCACCACCCCTTAAACTACCATAAATTAATTATAATTTCCCACAATAATTTTTAATATTTCATTTTATAATATTCCTCTATCACTTTAGGATGCATATATTCCCTATATATTTCAGTAAATTTATTAAAAAATGATGGATTCAGTGAAAAGATATGATTTCATCTGGGAAAATAATTATATATTACCATTATTTTTAAATCAAAATATTCATATAACTCTTCTACGTACATATTTACCTCATTAAATAAATCTAAAATTTTAAAATTATTCATTAATTATAATATTATAGAAAAATAACTTTATAATAATTCTCATTATTTGAATATTGTATCTTCTGGTTTGGTTAATTTTACCAGCCAGATGGATGACACTATGTTTTTTTTACAATAATCGTTTAATGATTTTATAGTTCACCGTACATGTGAATTTCATGTTCGCTTCCAATTAGTTGGATATGTGTATATGTTTTGGTCAAAATATTATCATAAAAAATCATAGATATTGATTTTATATTTCTTATAAAAGCATGGAATAAAGGAAGAGAAGGGGTGGAAATTTAAAATAAAAGAAAGGAACAGAGAGAAGATGTTACCTCTTAATCAGGTAACACCTTTCCATTTGTTCAAAAATGAAATTTTGGATAGATTCTTTCCAATAGGAAATCACATTGGAGGAAGAGAAGAATTTTGGGAACTATATTGGGTGGAACATCTCCCAAGCTATGTGTTTTTATAGGATTGAGGATGTGGGATAGGTGGTGGCAATTTATAGTGTAGGAAAAGGACATACTTTAATTTTTTTAAAAGTTATGTGTACACATGTTCTTACCCAAACCAATGTCCAACCAAACCAACCTACATCAAGAAGTGAAATTTTATGGCACAAGTATGGAATGAAAATAGAGTTTTAACACGTTTCTCAGTCATTCGGTCCCACAAGATTAATTTTTGTTTCTAAATTAGACTTAATTGGACCTTACAAGCTATAATTAATTTTAATCACATTAAATAATTCTTTTTTAAAAAAAATGAACTCTATCTAATTGGAATACTAATATTATAATAATTAAAATTGTGTATGGAAATTTTTCTAAATTCTATTCAAATTATTAGCTGCATTAAGATTTATTATAATCTTGCATACAAGAAAAAATAATGGTTATTTAAAGGTATAAAATGTTCAAAAGTATTTTATGTTTTTATATTCAATTCCAAAGTGAAATATATTATAATGAAATTAATGTTTTTAATAGATTTATAATTTATCTAATGTGACATAAAGAAAAATTTAATTAATATTTTACATTGAAAATTATTTAATCAGAAATAATGTTTAAAACAAAAATGCAGTATGTTTCAATATTAATCAAAACATTAATTTTCCCTAAAAAATCCCAATAGTTCACTCTAATATAAATTAGGCGTTCTAAATTAAAATGAATTTTATTTTATAAAAGAAAATTTATAGATTCATTAAAAATTAATTTCAATGTATTTCATATATAGACCAAAAATTGTGGTCATTTGAGAAAATAATATTCTTAAATAGGTAAATACCTTTCGAAATATTATATTTTTCATTATCAAGTTATTTTATTTATAAAAACTATATAAAAATATTTTAATGTATTTATTAAAATAATATTTATATTATTTAATGGATAGGTTTGAAGTAACACTTTTAATTAATTATAACAATAAAACAAAGATCCCTAGAAACTTTTATTGCGTGTAATGTACGCAATGTCGGTGTTGTATATAGCACAAGTGAAGCCAATGTTTTATGTATAAAAACACATTACTATTCTATGTATCACAATCCCAGATGTTGTTGTGTGAAATGTATGTTTGTATTATTATTTTAATATGTATTTATAATAATTTCTAGAGTATTTTGAAATGAAAAATATGAAAAAGATAAATTAATTTTTAAAAAAAAACTCATAATCTTAGGGTGTTAAAAAATAATGGTTTGGATACATTCATTTGATGGTAAATTTAATTTCATACATTAAAAATCTATTTTCATATATTTTATTGATCATTGATTATCATGTGAATATATTTCGTTTAAATAATTCACCCACCAATTTTATATCACTACAATTGATATTTCTAACCATAATCACGATAAATATTAATGTATATGACGATATTTTTGTATTGAATTCATTGAAAAATAGGACAATGAGTATTATAATAAGATAGTGATAAGAATAAATCGATATCATTTATTATATGAAAAAATAACATAGACAAGTTTCTAAATCAAAATTTTAATGTTCTTATGGTACTTCATCTATAGAAAACATTCTTAGTGAATCCTAAATTTTTTGAAGTAATTGTGACAAGTAATTCATGAAGGAATTAGTTTTAGAACTGAATACACTTCGTTTTTCTTGCATTCTATCTATGTTATATAATGTATTTCATACTTCTCGCAATATATTTGTCAAATTGTACCTATAAAGAGGGATATTATAGATGGATTCAAAAAATTTAAACATAATTTGGTAAATATATATATAAAGTGACATTAAATCTGCTCTTAATATTTAAGGATCGATGAGATTTTTATGTTTTATATTTTGGTGTATCACATTTGGATTTTTCTTATGTGCTAATATAGTATAACCTAGAGGTAAAATATAATTCTCACTACTTAAATTGGAATGTGAAATTTATAAATAAATTTCAAAAAAATTTGTTGTTATAATTCATGGTCTAATTTGATTATGTGAATAAATTTTTTTTAAAATATCAATGTCAATATTTTTCATAAATCATAGATATGAATATTTTAAAATAAGTATTTTAATCTTGTATAGTTGAAATGTGGAATATTTCCATGCCAATAAATTTTAAAATACCCAATACATATAAATTGGAATGGTGGTTATAACACACTTTATAGGATATCTATTACTCTACAGTGAATGAATCGTGAACTGGATTTTAGTTAATGAATAGTTTTATGCATTTAATTTATGTGAGAATAATATAGTTTATATTCATAAAATATTTAAAAATACTCTCTCTATTCTTTAATATATTTTTTAATATAATTAATTATATTCAATATTACAAGATATTGTTTAAATTTTTTTATATAAATACTTTGTTAATATTGTTTTTCTAATAATTATATCTCTCACTTTATAAATCAATTTTATCACCTTCTGTTATACTCCAAATAGTGAATATAAATGTTCATCATTATCGATGGAAAATTAAACCTAGTGAAACCTAGTTTTTTATGATATGATGTTCTAATTTTATTTTCTAATAATTATAACGAATATTTAAATTTAAATTTATCATTTATGATCTATTACAAATGAAATTATAATAACTACTATGGTTGTGTATGCTATAGAACTACATATTAATATTAGTATTTCTAATAATGTACTGATATTTTTATTCAATTTAACATCTTACACTCCTTCAATTTGATAAGGGTTATTATTAAAAAAAATTCTAATTAATGACATTTCCTACAATAGAAAGTGAAAAAATGTTTTTGGTATGGAAACATACACAAGAATAAGAATGTGATATTGTGTAGGGTTTTTTCAAAATTAATTTTTCATTGACATATTTAGATCCTATATCAGTTCTAATAAGGTCTCAAAATGAATTTTGGAATATAATTTAGGTTATCACCACTTGTATCCATCAAAAAAATAATGTAAAAAAATTAATTAATTTCAATTATTAAATATTATTCATGCATGTATATTGAATGTTATTGGTTCATGTAGTAACTATATATCACTTGTATAATTTAAATATAATAACTAAAAACCATTTTAGTTTGTACTTTTATATTTCATATATATTTTAAATCACCATTAAAACCCCTAAAATATTAGGAAGATGTAATTTTTTTCTGTAATAGTAGGGCTATGAACCATAAAAGAGAAGACACATAAGGTTCAGTATATCTATGAAAATATTAATGGATTATAGTTATCAAAAAATCGTATTCTAGGGATCATTTCACTTCTTTTTAATTATCAGTTATTTCCCTTGTGTTTCTAAATGTCTCTACACAACATTAATATATACTTATTTGGAATAGATGAATGCTAGTGAATTTTTATGCAAGATCATTTTAAGTGGTGGAAAATTTGATAAAGAAAACTACTAGGTAGTGTTACAACCCCATATGACTTCTATTCATATATTTATTACATATACTAGATAGAAAAATAAATATATTAATCTATCACATATTCACTAATTGATAGATTTTAAGGTAGAACCAAATATCCCATTGGTTGAAATACTAATTCATATTCTCAACCATTAGTCCAAATTCTGATGAGGGAAAGGATTCAAATATTGTATACCTATTATTTTCATGAAAATTTCCCACCAAAAGTATAAGATTTTGAGAACTAGATGGGACATAAATTACCTTACATAATTATTTATCAATGGGTAATATGAATTGTTGAACTGGTAGAATTTATAGTATGGATAATTTCAATTAGAATAATTCTATATTATTATTCTTATTTTTATTTACTTTTATATTAATTTTATTCATCATACATGAGTTTTAATTTTGAAATATGTAACTCAATTTATTTTTTAAAATTATATAGTCAATCTATATGGATGAAGGGATGGTATAGATAAACAATATATCTTGACAAATTTTCTAATGAACTATATCCAATCACCATTGCATTATCTTAGAGATCATGTAGTCAGTACATGGATTTAAGAAAAAGGAATATTTTTTTATAATACTTTTAGAATAATCTCGCATTCAACAATATATTTTGTAACAAACATTTTGGGGGATTCCTTTATCGAACTCATATTATCTATCTTTCATCCAAGGGTAATTTCTCAATATATAAATAATTCCTCATTATGTAATTAAATGATTTCTCCTTTCATCATTCTTTCACCATCTCCCTGCCTTTTCCAATTGTCTCCCCATAGTGTTATATAGTCTTTTATGAATTATGAAAAAAATAAATTTATCCTTTATTTTATTTTATCAATTATTCATGTAATTATTTTCAATATAGTTTTTTTCTAAGGAACATATTCTTATTCCTATTAGTGGTTCTATGGTTACCTTAGTTATCATCATACTGTAAAAAAAATTTCTTCTAATTAGTTTCTATGTTTTGAATAAATAGAGAATTAATTATTTATAGGAATAGATATCAAAAAAGTCTATTATTTTATTTTATATGAATTAATTTAGTTGTTATATATTTCAAAACCTCATGTGTCAATTATTTTGATAGGAGAATATAAATATTCTCCATAATTTTTTTCCCATATTAGGAAAGCCACAAGTCCCTTTAATCTTTCATAGTCATGGAATGCCATTTGGGGAAAAGAATCATTAATATATATTTATTATGTTATTAAATCTAATTTTTTTTATTATTTCATTGATGAATTGATTCCATAATATGTCCCTCTATATATGTAATATATAAATATAAGTTTCGCGTAATGTAAGAGAATTTCATTTTTCATACATTCTATGAATAATATTATAAACATCCTATGTGATATAGTTAATATTCACAGTTTTATTGTTTCATAACTCAATAACATAAAAAATTAATTTATTTTTTTATTAAATATAATTATAAAAATAAAATTAAGGTGGTGTATTATTGTTATTAAAATTTTATTGTATTTTTTTAAATTTAATTGTCTATTTGTAATTACATTTAATTAATCATTTTTTAAACATTAATCATACACCCCTCATAGTTTTAATAATTTTATTTATTTTTTTATATTTTTTAAAAATTGGTAATAATTATACTGAAATTTTTATTTTTCTAATAGAAATTCAATTTTTACTAACACTTTTTCACCTATGAATATGACATATTATTTTCTATAAATAGTGAAAACAATTCTAAAATTTGGAACATCATTTTTAGTCCTACAATATTTCAACTCGGGACATAATATAAAATATGATATCTATAACCATGGTTTCTCATTAATGATCAATAGAATATGATAAATATAACACATGTACAGAATAAGATGATGACTCATTTAAAGGGGGTTAAATATTATACACTACGATAATAAATATTTCATTGTAGTTAATTGATAGTAAACGTTATCAATATTATTGGGAAACTAATAATATTTAGAAGGAACTCACCAAAAATATATTCTTATAATGTATCATGTAAAAATATTTTATTTATAAAATATCGTTGACTATATAATATATTTATAATGATGAAAAATATATTTCAATGTGTTGTTATATGATGTCCATCTATACCATTATTATAACAAGAGTATCCAGTCAAGTTGTTTAATATAGTGATATTTTTTGGAAATTTATTTATTACATATATAATAATTTGATTTCAATTCATAATATGTTTTTTGAAATTTTTAATTCATATTTTGGATATGTTTTATAAAATTTAAACAATATATCCTAACAACATTATGAATAATCAACATATGAATGATGATTTAAAGAATTATAAAGTTATAAGAGGAATCAATAGATTTAATGTGTTTTAGAATATTAATATTATTAATATTATTTATTATTCATGTCCCCACACTGTTTTTATTTATATTAAGAGATTTATTTGGTTCAATAAAAAATATATTTTGTGTTAATATATTGAAAATTATATAAATATTTATAATTTTAACAACATATATATGGAATATTACTAAATTAATAATGTAGATTATTTGTACATAAATTGCATAACAAGTAAATATTCGGCATGTGGATTGAATAAAAATTATTATATAAATATTCTGAATTGACAGAGTACTTTAATGTTTAATTTTTTTGAAAGTATCAGACATCAATATAATGAGACACTCTAATTTTATGTAATGATAATAATATTATAATATTCACTTCATTTCTCAAATATAAATTAGAATATTTAATTTTTTATGCTCATATGAAATATAGATTTGTGTGATAATTATTATTGAACTGTGAGTTTTTCGAAGGATCACATAAAATAGAATTATGGATGAGCTATCATATCTTCTTCTATAGGATAAACATAATGGTCTAGTTTCCCAAGATTGAAGATTTAATCCATTTAAAAATGTTAACAATCCCTTAGATGTCCCAATAATTCATGATAATCAATAGTTGACAATCATGTTAATAGGTCAAATGAATGATTATGCTTCATCTGTTGACATATTCAATTATTCATATTTTCCTTTTATAGCTTTAGTGAAACATTTTATTTGATTTTGAATATCTATTCATTTCACTAATAAGGATACGAATAAATTTTATGTTTGATGAATCATTCTCTTTCCATAATACAAGACACCTTTCATGTTTTAAATTTGTTTCAAATGAAAAATATATTGTGTTATATTGTGATAGTTCTTATCATTCTGTAGGTGTTTTTCCATTCAAATTGCGTTTGATTTTTCTTTTATATGAATAAAAATCCACTAATGACATTCATTATGATCAAATTAATAGGCCTCTATCTTAAATTTAATAACCCATTCATTATTCAAATTCTATTATTTAAAATTGACCATTCACTATGTTCTAATTGGATTAATATATCCCTATAATATATAGTTTCTTCAAGAATCAATGTATAAATAATTATCTTGTGGACTCATCCATCTATGGTTTAGATTGATGTCGATGGAAAATACAAGTATCCAAAAATAATTATTTTTGGGATCTAGGATATATATTAATTCAATGTTTTGTATGAAAGGCAATATTTTTTCCTAATATTTAAGTATCAATCCTTTAAGATAAATCCATGAAGTTCCCATGGATAGTGAAATAACTGCTATTGAGGAATAATTTTATGAAAGTTTATTATTTCATCCTTGTCTATAGACTTTTTTATATCATTTTTTAATTCAACATGAATTTTGAAATATTTTTCGTGATGAAATTGGAGGGGGACTCCAACCCATCATAAAATTCATTCAATAAATGACATATAATTTCATATTCATGAAATAGAGTATCAGTCCTGAGGGGGGAAAATGCAATCTTGTGAAATAAATAGGGGTATCAAGAAGTAACGTTTTGTATCCTATCATAGGAGCAATAAGATTATATTATATGTAATTAAAAATTATTATAAATCTACTTTTTAAATTAACTATTATGGAATATTTAGAAATATATTCTAGTATATTTAATTGGTTGAAATGATAATGATTTTAATGAATTTAGGGATATATGGTGTTATATTTCTATTACTATGGAATTGGAATCTATATCACAGAATATGTATGATGATCTTCCTTGCATTAGGGATAAACAACCATAGGGGAAAAATAATATAAAAATTTAGAATAAAGATATATAAATTGAAAATTTGATATCATGGAATTATTTTAGTGGATAGTCCCATATAGAGTATCTAGATTAATCTATGGCGATCACTTCTGGTCCATCTTAGAAGGGTATTTATTTAAAGGCTCTAATTTTTTTATATAGTTTTTGGTCAAACATCCATAAGGACTTTCTCAAAAATTATGTTTATTCTAGCATTAATTCAACGGTTTAGTACAGTTGGAAGAATTAGAAGTTATTATACTGTAATTATTAGTATTTTCAGAGGTTAAAATATAACATAATGGTTCATTATTCCTAGAGAGAAAAAACTGAATTCACTTAAAGATATAAAAAATATAATTAATTTGTGGATCATTTGATATCCGATATTAGAAAAGGTAACAGGGGAAATCATCATAATATATCATATGATGTATTTATAACCCCAAAACATGGTGGATTGTTAGGGCCTATAAGATATTGTTAATGATGAAGATGAGAAAGAGAATAAAATATAGTAACCCCATGAGATTTTCACAGATATTTTTCATTAAACAAAAACTATGTTATATTATTTCTTTTAAAAGTTACAATATACTAAGGCAAATCACAGTACATTTATTTAGAGAAAATATTAATATTTTATATAACTGTTAATATATTATGATAATGATATTTAAAAAATATGTAATAAATATACAATTGAAATTAATTACCATGAAACTAAAAATAAAGTCCTTAATTAAAATTATATAATGAAATTGATATTATTATTATATAAAATAAATAATTTTTATGTTCTATTACCATTTATTTATTAAAAATTCATTTCTTTGATGATAAATAGACAATGGTATGTGATTGAAATATATTAATCTTCAAAGAGTAGATTTTTTGACAATTTTTTTATCATTCCCCTCTTAAAATATTTTAATAATATTCAAAGTAGTATTTATAATAAATTAATATAATAAAAACTTATTAATAATCATTTAATTATTAAAATTAGTGAAATAAATTTAATTTCACTTAATGTTTGAATGTTAAATTTTCTATACAAACAATAAATTATTATATGGAATATTTCCATTTATACATGAGAATATTAAATATTAAATTATTAAATTGAACATAATCTTTTTGGATTACCAAGAAAATATTATATTCAGATGATTTTTTGGTATTTTCATGGAAATTATGATTTTGGGTGAATGATAAAAAATAGCTTTTACAAAAAGTATAAATATTCTAACATCGTCATGATACAAGAATCACTAAAATATCTATAAAACCATTTTCACAATAAAACTTTTATTTATGGTGTACAATAATGCATTTAAAAATAATAATTTGAATTTTGAAATTTATATTTAAATTTTCCCTACCATGGTTATATATTATTATGAAAAAATATTATTGTTCCTTAACGTATAATTATGTATTCAAATTCATCTATGTTGTTTTATAATATTTTGGGAGTAAAATAACCCTACTAAAATTAATATAAAAGAAAAAATATTCATGTTAATAAATAATATACACAACCTCTCCATAAAATAATTTATTTAATGAAATATTTTTTTTAAACTATTTTCTTTACAATAAATTTAATAATTTAAAATAAATTTTAATATCATATATATATTCTTAATAAATGAAACTGGTTTTCAAATTCTTTTTATCATTTCAAAATTAATTAAGAATAATATCATTATGTTTAATGATAAAAATTAATTAAAAAGTTAAATAAATGGTAACCATGGTAATTGATAAAATCAGACAATCATTTTAGATAAATATCTATGAACCTAAAATATTAAAAAAAAATAAATAAATTAACTTATGATGTATTTATCTTCCTCTCATTATATTATATTTATTTTAACCAAATTTTTATGCACTTTACTTTAAGACGAACTTCCTATTTATAATATATAAAAATTATTATAAAAATCCCACTCGTCTCACTTATAAAGATGTCTCTCCACCGCCACCTAAACTACAATAAATTAATTATAATTTCGCACCATAATTTTTAATATTTCATTTTATAATAGTCCTCTATCACTTTAGGATGCATATATTCCATATATATTTCAGAAAATTTAGTCAAAAAAATGATGGATTCGGTGAAAAGATATGATTTCTTCTGGGAAAATAATTACATATTACCATTATTTTTAATTCATAATATTAATATAACTCTTATAAGTACATATTTATCTCATTAAATACATCTAAAATATCAAAATTATTTATTAATTAAAATATTGTAGAATAATAACTTTATAATCATACTCATTATTTTAATATTGTATCTTCTGGGTTGGTTAATTTAACCAGCCAGATGGATAACACTATGGGTTTTTAACAATCCATGTTTAATGATGTTGTAGTTCACCATACATGTGAATTGTATGTTCGTTTTCCATTAGTTGAATATGTGAATAAGTTTTGGTCAAAATATTATCATAAAAAATCCTAGATATTGATTTTATATTTTTTAAAAAATCATGGAATAAAGGAAGCATATGGGAGGAAATTGAAATTAAAAGAAAGGAACAGAGAGAAGAGGATACCTCTTAATCAGGTTACTCATTTTCATTTGATCGAAAATAAATTTTTGGATTGATTTTTTCCAATAGGAAGGCTTATTTGAGGAAGGGATGATTTTTGGGAACTGTATTTGGTAGAACATGGCCCATGATATGTGTTTTTATATGTGGGAGGATGTGGGATAGGTGGTGTCATTTTATAGTGTAGGAGAAGGACATACTTTCATTTTTTTAAACAAGTTATGTGTGCACATGTTCTTACCCAATCCAAAGTCCCTCCAAACCAACCCAAATCAAGAAGTGAAATTTTATGGAAGAAATATGGAATAAAAATAGGGTTTTAACACGTTTCTCAGTCATTTGGTCCTATAAGATTAATGTTTGTTTTTTTAATTAAACTTAATTAGACTTTACTAGCTATTATTAATATTAGCCACATTAAATAATCATTTTTTGTAAAAAATAATCTCTATCTAATTGGAATACGAATATTATAATAATTATAATTGTGTATGAACACTTTTCTAAATTCCATTCAAATAATTATCTATATTATGATTATTTCTGATCATGGATACAAGAAAAAAAAGTGGTTATTTAATGTTAAAAATCTGTTCAAAAGTTTTTTATGTTTTTTAATTCCATTCCAAAGTGAAATTTATTATAATGAAATTATTGGCATTAGTAGATTTATAATTTATCTGATGTGAAATTATGAAAAATTTAATATATAATTTTCATTAAAAATTATTTAATCCGGAAGAAAGTTTAAAACAATAATGCAGTATGTTTCACTATTAATCAAAACATTAATTTTGTCTAAAAAATCACAAAAAATCACTGTAATATAAATTAGGAATTGTGAATTGAAATGAGTTTTATTTTATAAAAGAAAATATTTAGATTATTTAAAAATTAATTTTAATATTTTTCATATACATACATGAAATTGAGGTCATTTGAGAAAATAATATTCTTAAATACGTAAATACCTAACAAAAAATTATATTTTTCATTATCAACTTATTTTATTTATAAAAAAATTACAAAAATATTTTAATGTATTTATTAAAATAAATATTAATATGAATTAATGGATATGTTATAAGTAACTATTTTAATAAATTATTACACTAAAACAAATGTTCATTGAAACTTTGTATTGTGTGTAATGTTCGCATTGTCGGTGTTATTTGTAGCATATGTGAAGTCAATGTTTTATGTAGAAAAAACACATTAGTATTCTATGAATCACAATCCAAGATGTTGTTTTGTGAAAGGTATGTTTGTATAATTGATTTAATATGTATTTATAACTATTCATAGAGTATTTTGAAATGGAAAATATGAAAAAGATAAATTAATTTTTAAAACACATTTTCACAATCTAAGGGTGTTAAAGAATAATGGTTTGGAAACATTCATTTGAGGGTAAATTTATTTTCATACATTAAAATTCTATTTTCATATATTTTATTGATCATTGATTATCTTGTGAATATATTTGGTTTAAATAATTCACCCACCAAATTTATATCACTAAGGTGTGATATTTCAAAACATAATCATGACAAATATTAATGTATATGTCGATATTTTTTTAGTTGAATTCATTGAAATATAGGATAATGAGTATTATAATAAGGTAGTGATAAGAATACATTGATATTATTAATTATATGAAAAGATTACAAAGACAAGTTTCTGAATCTAAAAATTAATGTTCTTAGGATACGTCATCTGTAGAAAAAGTTCTCAGTGAATCCAAAAAATTTTGAAGTAATTGTGACAAGTAATTCATGAAGGAATTAGTTTTACAACTGAATCCACTTGGGTTTTCATGCACTCTATCTATGTTATATAATGTATTTCATACTATTCACAATATATTTGTCAAATATTACCTATAAAGGGGGATATTTTAGATGGATTCAAAAATGTTAAACTTAATTTGGTTAATATATATATAAATTGACATCCAATATTCTCTTACTATTTAAGGATCGATGAGATTTTAATGTTTTATATTTTAATGTATCACATCTGGCTTTGTGTTGTGTGCTTATATTTCATAAACAATAGGTAAAATATAATTCTCACTACTTAAATTGGAATGTAAAATTTAAAAATAAATTTCCATGAATTTTTTGTTATAGTTCATGGTGTAATTTTATTTATGAGAATAATTTTTTTTTTAAATATCAATGTAATTATTTTACATAAAAGAAAATGTTGAATATTTTAAAATTAGTATTTTAATCTCGCATTATTGAAATGTGGAATATTTTCAAACCAATAAATTTATTAAATACTCAATACATATAAATGGTAACGGTGTTTATGACACTCTTTTTTGGATGTCTATTACTCTACAGTGAATGAATCGTGAATTGAATTTTAGTTAATGAATAATTTTTTGCATTTAATTTATGTGAGAATAATATAGTAGATATTATTAAAATATATAAGAATACTCTCTCTTCTTGAATATATTATTTAATATTATTAATTATATGCAATATTACAACATAATAAATAAATGGTAACCATGGTAATTGATAAAATCTGACAATCATTATTAATAAATATCTATGAACCTAAAATATTACAAAAAATAATCAATAAATTAACTTATGATGTATTTATCTTCCTCTCATTGTCTTATATTCAATTTAACCAAATTTCATGCACATTACTTTAAGACGAACTTCCTATTTATAATATATAAAAATTATTATAAAAATCCCACTCTCCTCACTTATAAAGGTGTCTCTCCACTACCCCCTAAACTACAATAAATTAATTATAATTTCACACCATAATTTTTAATATTTCATTTTATAATAGTCCTTTATCACTTTAGGATGCATATATTCCTTATATATTTCAGATAAATTTAGTCAAAAAATGATGGATTCGGTGAAATGATATGATTTCTTCTGGGAAAATAATTACATATTACAATTATTTTTAATTCATAATATTCATATAACTCTTATAAGTACACATTTATCTCATTAAATACATCTAAAATATAAAAATTATTCATTAATTAAAATATTGTAGAAAAATAACATTTTAATCATAATCATTATTTGAAAATTGTATCTTCTAGGTTGGATAATTTAACCAGGCAGATGGATGACACTATGGTTTTTTTAACAATACTCGTTTAATGATGTTGTAGTTCACCGTACACGTGAATTGTATGTTCGTTTTCCATTAGTTGGATATTTGAATATTTTTTGGTCAAAATATTATCATAAAAAATCCTAGATATTGATTTTATATTTTTTTAAAAATCATGGAATAAAGGAAGCGGAGGGGTGGAAATTGAAATTAAAAGAAAGGAACTGAGAGAAGAGGTAACCTCTTAATCTGGTAACTCCTTTTCATTTGATTGAAAATGAATTTTTTGATTGATTTTTTCCAATAGGAAGGCTTATTGGAGGAAGTGAAGAATTTTGGGGACTGTATTTGGTAGAACATGGCCCATGATATGTGTTTTTATAGGTGGGAGGATGTGGGATAGGTGGTGGAATTTTATAGTGTAGGAGAAGGACATAGTTTCATTTTTTTAAACAAGTTATGTGTACACATGTTCTTACCCAATCCAAAGTCTCTCCAAACAAACCCAAATCAAGAAGTGAAATTTTATGGCAGAAATATGGAATAAAAATAGGGTTTTAACATGGTTCCCCGTCATTCGGTCCCATATGATTAATTCTTGTTTCTAAATTAAACTTAATTAGACCTTAATAGCTATTATTAATATTAGCCAGATTAAATAATCATTTTTTGTAAAAAATAATCTCTATCTAAATAGAATAATAATATTATAATAATTAAAATTGTGTCTTACCATTTTTCTAAATTCCATTCAAATAATTAGCTATATTAAGATTATTTCTAATTATGCATACAAGAAAAAATAGTGGTTATTTAAAGATAAAAATCTATTCAATAGTTTTTATGTTTTTATATTCCATTCCAAAGTGAAATTTATTATAATGAAATTATTGGTATTAGTAGATTTATAATTTATCTGATGTGACATTATGAAAAATTTAACATATATTTTTCATTAAATTTTATTTAATCTGGAATAATGTTTAAAACAATAATGCAGTATGTTTCACTATTAATCAAAATATTAATTTTGTCTAAAAAATCCCCAAAATTCACTGCAGTATAAATTAGGCATTCTAGAATGAAATGAGTTTTATTTTATAAAAGAAAATATTTAGATTATTTAAAAATTATTTTTAATATTTTTTATATACAAACATGAAATTGAGGTCATTTGAGAAAATAATATTCTTAAATAGGAAAATACCTAACAAAAAACGATATTTTTCATTATCAACTTATTTTATTTATAAAAAAATTTCAAAAAAATTTTAATGTATTTATTAAAATAATTATTAATACGCATTAATGGATATGTTATAAGTAAATCTTTTAATAAATTATTACAATAAAACAAAGATTCATTGAAACTGTGTATTGCGTGTAATGTACGCAATGTCGGTGTTGTTCGTAGCACATGTGATGTCAATATTTTATGTAGAAAAAACACATTACTATTGTATGAATCAAAATACAAGATGTTGTTGTGTGAAAGTTATGTTTATATAATTGTTTTAATATGTATTTATAACTATTCATAGAGTATTTTGAAATGAAAAATATGAAAAAGATAAATTAATTTTTAAAAAAAAATCACAATCTCCGGGTGTTAAAGAATAATGGTTTCGATACATTCATTTGAGAGTAAATTTATTTTCATACATTAAAAATATATTTTCATATATTTTATTTATCATTGATTATCTTGTGAATATATTTGGTTTAAATAATTCACCCACAAATTTTATATCACTAAGGTGTGATATTTCAAAACATAACCCTGATAAATATTATTTTATATGTCGATATTGTTTAATTTAATTCATTGAAAAATAGGATAATGAGTATTATAATAAGGTAGTGATAATAATACATTGATATTATTGATTATATGAAAAAATTACAAGGACAATTTTCTGAATCTAAAAATTAATGTCCTTAGGATACATCATCTGTAGAAAAAGTTCTTAGTGAATCCTAAAATTTTTGAAGTAATTGTGACAAGTAATTCATGAAGGAAATATATTTAGAACTAAATCCACTTGGGTTTTCATGCACTCTATCTATGTTATATAATGTTTTTCATACTCTCCACAATATATTTGTCAAATATTACCTATAAAGGGGGATACTTTAGATGGATTCAAATATGTTAATCTTAATTTGGATAGTAGATATATAAATTGACATCCAATATGCCCTTAATATTTAAGGATCGATGAGATTTTTAAGTTTTATATTTTAATGTATCACATATGGTTTTGTTTTGTGCGCTTATATTGTATAAACTAGAGGTAAAATATAATTCTCACTATATAAATTGGAATGTGAAATGTATAAATAAATTTCTATGAATTTTTTGTTATAATTCATGGTCTAATTTTTTTTATGAGAATAACAATTTTTTTAAAATATCAATGTCAATATTTTTCATAAAAGACAGTGTTGAATAATTTAAAATAAGTATTTTAATCTCATATAGTTGAAATGTGGAATATTTTCAAACAAATAAATTTATTAAATACTCAATACAAATAAATGGTAATGGTGGTTATGAAACTCTTTTTTGGATGACTATTACTCTACAGTGAATGAATCCTGAATTGAATTTTAGTTAATGAATAATTTTTTTAATTTAATTTATGTGAGAATAATATAGTTGATATTTTTAAAATATATAAGAATAATCTCCCTCTTCATGAATATATTATTTAATATTATTAATTATATTTAATATTACAACATATTAAATAAATGGTAACCATTGTAATTGATAAAATCAGACAATCATTTTAAATAAATATCTAAGAACCTAAAATATTACAAAAAATAATAAATAAATTAACTTATCATGTATTTATCTTCCTATCATTATCTTATATTCATTTTAACCAAATTTCTATGCACTTTACTTTAAGAAGAACTTCCTATTTATAATATATAAAAATTATTATAAAAATCCCACTCGTCTCACTTATAAAGGAGTCTCTCCACCACCCCCTAAGCTACAATAAATTAATTATAATTTCACACCATAATTTTTAATATTCCATTTTATTATAGTCCTCTATCACTTTAGGATGCATATATTCCCTATATATTTCAGAAAATTTAGTCAAAAAAATGTTGGATTCGGTGAAAAGATATGATTTCTTCTAGGAAAATAATTACATATTACCATTATTTTTAATTCATAATATTCATATAACTCATATAAGTACATATTTATCTCATTAAATACATCTAAAATATCAAAATTATTCATTAATTAAAATATTGTAGAAAAATAAATTTATAATCATACTCATTATTTGAATATTGTTTCTTCTGGGTTGAATAATTTAACCAACCAGATGGATGACACTATAGTTTTTTTAAGAATCCTCATTTAATGATGTTTTAGTTCACCGTACACGTGAATTTTATGTTTGTTTTCCATTAGTTGGACATGTGAATATGTTTTGGTCAAAATATTATCATAAAAAATCCTAGATATTGATTTTATATTTTTTTAAAAATCATGGAATAAAGGAAGAGAAGGGGTGGAAATTGAAATTAAAAGAATGGAACATAGAGAAGAGGTTACCTATTAATCAGGTAACTACTTTTCATTTGATCGAAAATGAATTTTTGGATTGATTTTTTTCAATATGAAGGCTTATTGGAGGAAGGGAAGAATTTCGGGAACTGTATTGGGTATAACATGGCCCATGATATGTGTTTTTATAGGTGGGAGGATGTGGGATAGGTGATGGAATTTTATAGTGTAGGATAAGGACATACTTTCATTTTTTTATACAAGTTATGTGTATACATGTTCTTACCCAATCCAAAGTCCCTCCAAACCAACCAAAATCAATAAGTGAAATTTAATGGCATAAATATGGAATAAAAATAATGTTTTAAAACATTTCATAGTGATTCGGTCCCATATGATTAATGTTTTTTTCTAAATTAAACTTAATTAGTCCTTACTATCTATTATTAATATTACCCACATTAAATAATCATTTTTTGTAAAAAATAATCTCTATCTAATTGGAATACAAATATTATAATAATTAAAATTGGGAATGACCATTTTTCTAAATTCCATTCAAATAAATAGCTATATTATGATTATTTCTAATCATGAATACAATAAAAAATAGTGGTTATTTAAAGTTAAAAAACTGTTCAAAAGTTTTTTATGTTTTTATATTCCATTCCAAAGTGAAATTTATTATAATTAAATTATTTGTATTAGTAGATTTATAATTTATCTGATGTGACATTATGAAAAATTTAATATATATTTTGAATTAAAATTTATTTAATCAGGAAGAATGTTTAAAACAATAATGCAGTATGTTTCACTATTAATCAAAACATTAATTCTGTCTAAAAAATCCCAAAAATTCACTGTAATATAAATTAGGAATTGTGAATTAAAATGAATTTTATTTTATAAAAGTAATTTTTTAGATTATTTAAAAATTAATTTTAATATTTTTTCCGATACAGACATGAAATTGAGGTCATTTGAGAAAATAATATTCTTAAATAGGTAAATACCTAACAAAAAATTATATTTTTCATTATCAACTTATTTTTTTATAAAAAAATTATAAAAATATTTTAATGTATTTATTAAAATAAATATTAATATGCAATAATGGATATGTTATAAGTAAAACTTTTAATAAATTATTACAATAAAAAAAAGATACATTGAAACTTTTTATTGCGTGTAATGTACGCAATGTTGGTGTTGTTTTTAGCACATGTTAAGTCAATGTTTTATGTAGAAAAAACACATTACTATTCTATGAATCACAATCCAAGATGTTTTTGTGTGAAAGGTATGTTTGTATAATTGTTTTAATATGTATTTATAACTATTCATAGAGTATTTTGAAATGAAAAATATGAAAAAGATAAATTAAATTTTAAATCAAATTTTCAAAATCTCATGGTGTTAAAAAATAATGGTTTAGATTCATTCATTTGAGGGTAAATTTATTTTCATACACTAAAAATATATTTTGATATATTTTATTGATCATTGATTATCTTGTGAATATATTTGGTTTGAATAATTCAACCACCAATTTTATATCACTAAGGTGTGATATTTAAAAACATAATCATGATAAATATTATTGTATATGTCGATTTTGTTTAATTGAATTCACTGAAAAATAGGATAATTAGTGTTATAATAAGGCAGTGATAAGAATACATCGATATAATTGATTATATGAAAAAATAACAAAGACACGTTTCTAAATCTAAAAATTAATGTTCTTAGGATACGTCATCTATAGAAAAAGGTCTTAGTGAATCCTAAAAATGTTGTAGTAATTTTGAAAAGAACATCATGAAGGAAATAGTTTTAGAACTGAATCTACTTGGGTTTTCATTCACTATATCTATGTTATATAATGTATTTCATACTGTCCACAATATATTTTTCAAATATTACCTATAAAGGGGGATATTTTAGACGGATTCAAAAATGTTAAACTTAATTTGGTTAATAGATATATAAATTGACATCCAATATGCTCTTAATATTTAAAGATCGATGAGATTTTTAAATTTTATATTTTAATGTATCACATCTGGATTTGTTTTGTGCGCATATATTATATAAACTAGAGGTAAAATATAATTCTCACTACTTAAATTGGATTGTGAAATTTATAAATAAATTTCCATGAATTTTTTGTTATAATTCATGGTCTAATTTATTTATGAGAATAACAATTTTTTAAAATATCAATGTCAATATTTTTCATAAAATACATTGTTGAATATTTCAAAATAATTATTTTAATCTCGTATAGTTGAAATGTGGAATATTTTCAACCAAATAAATTTATTAAATACTCATTACATATAAATGGTATTGGTGGTTAGGAAACTCTTTTTTGGATGACTATTACTCTACAGTGAATGAATCGTGAATTGAATTTTAGTTAATGAATAATTTTTTTCATTTAATTTATGTGAGAATAATATAGTTGATATTATTAAAATATATAAGAATACTCTCTCTCTTTATGAATATATTATTTAACATTATTAATTATATGCAATATTAAAACATATTAAATAAATGGTAACCATGGTAATTGATAAAATCAGACAATCATTTTAAATAAATATCTAAGAACCTGAAATATTACAAAAAATAATCAATAAATTAACTTCTGATGTATTTATCTTCCTCTCATTATCTTATATTCATTTTAACCAAATTTCTTTGCACATTACATTAGGACGAACTTCCTATTTATAATATATAAAAATTATTATAAAAATCCCACTAGTCTCACTTATATATGTGTCTCTCCACCACCCCCTAAAATACAATAAATTAATTATAATTTCACACCATAATTTTTAATATTTCATTTTACAATAATCCTCTATCACTTTAGGATGCATATATTCCCTATATATTTCAGAAAATTTAGTCAAGAAAATGATGGATTCGGTGAAAAGATATGATTTCTTCTGGGAAAATAATTATATATTACCATTATTTTTAATTCATAATATTCATATAACTCTTATAAGTACATATTTATCTCATTAAATACATCTAAAATATCAAAATTATTCATTTATTAAAATATTCTAGAAAAATAAATTTATAATCATACTCATTATTTGAATATTGTTTCTTCTGGGTTGGATAATTTAACCAGTCAGATGGATGACACTATAGTTTTTTTAACAATCCTCATTTAATGATGTTTTAGTTCACCGTACACGTGAATTGTATGTTTGTTTTCCATTAGTTGGATATGTGAATAAGTTTTGGTCAAAATATTATCATAAAAAATCATAGATATTGATTTTATATTTTCTAAAAAATCATTGAATAAAGGAAGCGGAGGGGTGGAAATTGAAATTAAAAGAATGGAACAGAGAGAAGAGGTTACCTATTAATCATGAAACTCCTTTTCATTTGATTAGAAATGATGTTTTGGATTGATTTTTTTCAATATGAAGGCTTATTGGAGGAAGGGAAGAATTTTGGGAACTGTATTGGGTAGAACATGGCCCATGATATGTTTTTTTATAGGTGGGAGGATGTGGGATAGGTTGTGGCATTTTATAGTGTAGGAGATGGACATAATTTCATTTTTTTAGACAAGTTATGTGTATACATGTTGTTACCCAATCCAAAGTCCCTCCAAACCAACCCAAATCAAGAAGTGAAATTTTATGGTAGAAATATGGAATAAAAATAGGGTTTTAACTCATTTCTCAGTGATTCGGTCCCATAAGATTAATGTTTGTTTCTAAATTAAACTTAATTAGACCTTACTAGCTATTATTAATATTAGCCACACTAAATAATCATTTTTTTATAAAAAATAATCTCTAGCTAATTGGAATACTAATATTATAATAATTAAAATTGGGAATGACCATTTTTCTAAATTCCATTCAAATAAATAGCTATATTATTATTACTTCTAATCATGAATACAAGAAACAAAAGAGGTTATTTAAAGTTAAAAAACTATTCAAAAGTTTTTTATGTTTTTATATTCCATTCCAAAGGTAAATTTATTATAATGAAATTATTGGTATTTGTAGAGTTATAATTTATCTGATGTGACATTATGAAAAATTTAATATATATTTTGCATTAAAAATTATTTAATCAGGAAGAAAGATTAAAACAATAATGTAGTATGTTTCACTATTAATCAAAACATTAATTTTGTCTAAAAAATCCCAAAAATTCACTCTAATATAAATTAGGCATTTGGAATTAAAATGAAATTTATTTTATAAAAGAAAATTTTTAGATTATTTAAAAATTAATTTTAATATTTTTCATATACAGACATGAAATTGAGGTCATTTGAGAAAATAATATTCTTAAATAGGTAAATACCTAACAAAAAATTATATTTTTCATTATCAACTTATTTTATTTATAAAAAAATTATAAAAATATTTAAATGAATTTATTAAAATAAATTTTAATATGCATTAATTGATATGTTATAAGTAACTCTTTTAATAAATTATTACAATAAAACAAAGATTCATTGAAACTTTGAATTGTGTGTAATGTACGCAATGATGGTGTTGTTTGTAGCAGATGTGAAGTCAATGTTTTCTGTAGAAAAAACACATTACTATTCTATGAATCACAATCCAAGATGTTGCTGTGTGAAAGGTATGTTTGTATAATTATTTTAATTTGTATTTATAACTATTCATAGAGTATTTTGAAATGAAAAACATGAAATAGAGAAATTAATTTTTAAAACAAAATTTCACAACCTCAGGGTGTTAAAGAATAATGGTTTGGATACATTCATTTGACTGTAAATTTATTTTCCTACATTAAGAATATATTTTCATATATTTTATTGATCATTGATTATCTTGTGAATATATTTGGTTTTAATAATTCACCCAAAAATTTTATATCACTAAGGTGTGATATTTCAAAACATAATCATGATAAATATTAATGTATATGTCAATATTTTATAATTGAATTCATTGAAAATTAGGATAATGAATATTATAATAAGGTAGTGATAAGAATACATCGTTATTATTGATTATATGAAAAAATAACAAAGACATGTTTTTGAATCTAAAAATTAATGTTCTTAGGATACATCATCTATATAAAAAGTTCTTAGTGAATCCTAAAATTTTTGAAGTAATTGTTACAAGTAATTCATGAAGGAATTAGTTTTAGAACTGAATCCACTTCGGTTTTCATGCACTCTATCTATGTTATATAATGTATTTCATACTGTTCACAATATATTTGTCAAATATTACCTATAAAGGGTGATATTTTAGATGGATTAAAAAATGTTAAACTTAATTTGGTTAATAGATATATAAATTGACATCCAATATGCTCTTAATATTTATGGATCGATGAGATTTTTAATTTTTATATATTAATGTATCACATCTGTATTTGTGTTGTGCGCTTATATTGTATAAACTATAGGTAAAATATTATTCTCACTACATAAATTGGAATGTGAAATTTATAAATAAATTTCCATGAATTTTTTGTTATAATTCATGGTCTATTTTATTTATAAGAATATCCATTTTTTAAAATATCAATGTCAATATTTTTCATAGATGACAATGTTGAATATTTTAAAATAAGTATTTTTATCTTGTATAGTTGAATGGTGGAATATTTTCAAACCAATAAATTTATTAAATACACAATACATATAAATGGTAATGGTGGTTATGACACTCTTTTTTGGATGTCTATTACTCTACAGTGAATTAATCGTGAATTCAATTTTAGTTAATGAATAATTTTTTACATTTAATTTATGCGAGATTCATATAGTTGATATTCTTAAAATATATAAGAATACTCTCTCTCTTTATGAATATATTATTTAACATTATTAATTATATGCAATATTACAACATATTAAATAAATGATAACCATGGTAATTGATAAAATCAGACAATCATTTTAAATAAATATCTAAGAACCTAAAATGTTACAAAAAATAATCAATAAATTAACTTCTGATGTATTTATCTTCCTCTCATTATCTTATATTCATTTTAACCAAATTTCTATGCACTTTACTTTAAGACGAACTTCTTATTTATAATATATAAAAATTATTATAAAAATCCCACTAGTCTCACTTATAAAGGTGTCTCTCCACCACGCCCTAAACTACAATAAATTAATTAAAATTTCACACCATAATTTTTAATATTTCATTTTAAAATAGTCCTCTATCACTTTAGGATGCATATATTCCCTATATATTTCAGAAAATTTAGTCATGAAAATGATGGATTTAGTGAAAAGATATGATTTCTTCTAGGAAAATAATTACATATTACCATTATTTTTAATTCATAATATCCATATAACTCTTATAAGTACATATTTATCTCATTAAATACATCTAAAATATCAAAATTATTCATTAATTAAAATATTGTAGAAAAATAAATTTATAATCATACTCATTATTTGAATATTGTATCTTCTAGGTTGGATAATTTAACCAGCTAGATGGATGACACTATGGTTTTTTTAACAATCCTCGTTTAATGATGTTGTAGTTCACCGTACACGTGAATTGTATGTTTATTTTTCATTAGTTGGATATATGAATATGTTTTGGTAAAAATATAGTCATAAAAAATACTAGATATTGATTTTATATTTTTTTTAAAATCACGGAATAAAGGAAGCAGAGTGGTGGATATTGAAATTAAAAGAAAGGAACAGAGAAAAGAGGTCACCTCTTAATCAGATAACTCGTTTTCATTTGATCGAAAATGAATTTTTGGATTGATTTTTTCCAATAGGAAGGCTTATTGGAGGATGGGAAGAATTTTGGGAACTGTATTGGGTAGAACATGGCCCATCATATGTGTTTTTATAGGTGGGAGGATGTGGGATTGGTGGTGGCATTTTATAGTGTAGGAGAAGGACATACATTAATTTTTTAGAACAAGTTATCTGTACAAATGTTCTTACCCAATCCAAAGTCCCTCCAAACCAACCCAATTCAAGATGTGAAATTTTATGGCAGAAATATGGAATAAAAATAGGGTTTTAACACGTTCTCAGTCATTTGGTCCCATAAGATTAATGTTTTTTTCTAAATTAAACTTAATTAGACCTTACTAGATATTATTAATATTAGCCACATTAAATAATCATTTTTTGTAAAAAATAATCTCTATCTAATTGGAATACTTATATTATAATAATTAAAATTGTGTAAGACCATTTTGCTAAATTCCGTTCAAATAATTAGCTATATTAAGATTATTTCTAATCATGCATACAAGAAAAAAATAGTGGTTATTTAATGTTAAAAAATTGTTCAAAAGTTTTTTATGTTTTTATATTCCATTCCAAAGTGAAATTTATTATGATGAAATTATTTGTATTATTAGATTTATAATTTATCTGATGTGACATTATGAAAAAAATAATATATATTTTTCATTAAAAATTTTTTAATCAGGAATAAAGTTTAAAACAATAATGCAGTATGATTCACTATTAATCAAAATGTTAATTTTGTCTAAAAAATCCCAAAAATTCACTGTAATATAAATTAGGAATTCTGAATTAAAATGAATTTTATTTTATAAAATAAATTTTTTAGATTATTTAAAAATTGATTTTAATATTTTTCATATACAGACATGAAATTTAGGTCATTTGAGAAAATAATATTCTTAAATAGGTAAATACCTAACAAAAAATTATATTTTTCATTATCAACTTATTTTATTTATAATAAAATTATAAAATTATTTTAATGTATTTATTAAAATAAATATTAATATGCATTAATGGATATGTTATAAGTAACTCTTTTAATAAATTATTACAATAAAACAAAGATTCATTGAAACTATGTATTGCGTGTAATGTACGCAATGTCGGTGTTGTTTGTAGCACATGTGAAGTCAATGTTTTGTATAGAAAAAACACATTACTATTCTATGAATCACAATCCAAGATGTTGTTGTGTGAAAGGTATGTTTGTATAATTTCTTTAATATGTATTTATAACTATTCATAGAGTATTTTGAATTGAAAAAAAAAAGATAAATTAATTTTAAAAACAAAATTTCACAATCTCAGGGTGTTAATGATTAATGGTTTGGATACATTCATTTGAGGGTAAATTTATTTTCATACATTAAAAATCTATTTTCATATATTTTATTAATCATTGATTATCTTGTGAATATATTTGGTTTAAATAATTCACCCACCAATTTTATATCACTAAGGTGTGATATTTCAAAACATAATCATGATAAATATTAATGTATATGTCAATATTTTTTAATTGAATTCATTGAAAAATTGGATAATGAGTATTATAATAAGGCAATGATAAGAATACATCGATATTATTGATTATATGAAAAAAATAACAAATACATGTTTCTGAATCTAAAAATTAATGTTCTTAGGATACATCATCTATAGAAAAATTTCTTAGTGAATCCTAAAAATTTTGAAGTAATTGTGACAAGTAATTCATGAAGGAATTAGTTTTAGAACTTAATCCACTTGGGTTTTCATGAACTCTATCTATGTTATATAATGTATTTCATACTGTTCACAATATATTTGTCAAATATTACCTTTAAAGGGGGATATTTTAGATGGATTCAAATATGTTAAACTTAATTTGGTTAATAGGTATAAAAATTGACAACCAATATGCTCTTAATATTTAAGGATCGATGATATTTTTAAGATGTATATTTTAATGCATCACATCTGGCTTTGTGTTGTGCGCTTATATTGTATAAACTATAGGTAAAATATAATTCTTACTACTTAAACTGGAATGTGAAATTTATAAATAAATTTCCATGAATTTTTTTTTATAATTCATGGTTAAATTTTTTTATGAGAATAACAATTTTATAAAATATCAATGTCAATATTTTTCATAAAAGATAGTGTTGAATATTTTAAAATAAGCATTTTAATCTAGCATAGTTGAAATGTGGAATATTTTCAAACCAATAAATTTATTAAATACTCAATACATATAAATGGTAATGGTGGTTATGACACTCTTTGTTGGATGTCTATAACTTTACCGTGATTGAATTGTGAATTGAATTTTAGTTAATGAATAATTTTTTCCATTTAATTTATGTGAGAATAATATAGTTGATATTATTAAAATATATAAGAATACTCTCTCTGTTCATGAAAATATTATTTAATGTTATTAATTATATGCAATATTACAAAATATTATTTAATTTTTTTGTTTTATATAAATACATTGTTAATATTTGTTCCTAATAATGATATATCTCACTTTATAAATCATTTTTATCACCTTCTGTCATACTCAAAATAGTGAATATAAATGTTGATTATTATCGATGGAAAATAAAACCTAGTGAAATCTAGTTTATTAAGATATGATGTTAAAATTTTATTATCTAAAAATTATAATGAATATTTCTATTTTAATTTATCATTTCCGATCTATTACAAATGAAATTAGAATAACTAATTTTGTTGTGTATGCTATAGTCCTACATATCAATATCATTATGTTTAATAAAGTACCTATATTTTTATTCTATTTAATATCTTAAACTCCTTGAAATTTGATAATGGTTATTATTAAAAACTTTTCTAAATAATAACATTTCATATAATAGAAAGACAAATAATGTTTTTGGTATGGAAAGATACAAAAGAATAAGAATGTGATATTTTGTAGGGTTTCTTCAAAATTAATTCTTCATTGACATATTTAGATCATATATCAGTTCTAATAATGTCTAAAAATGTATTTTGGAATATAATTTAGGTTATCACCACTTGTATCCATCAAAAAAATAATGTAAAAATAATAATTAATTTCAATTATTAAATATTTTTCATGCATGTGTATTGTACATTATTGGTTCTTGAAGTAACTATATATCACTTGTAGAATATAAATATAATAACTGAAAACCGTATTATTTTTTATTTTTCTATTTTATATATATTTTAAATCACCATCAGAAACCCTAAAATATTGGGAAGATGTATTTTTTTCTTTAATTGTAGGCCTATGTATCACAAAAGATATGACTCATAAGGTTCAGTATATCTAAAAAAGTGTTAATGGATTATAGTTATCAAAAATCATATTCTAGGGATCATTTAATTTCTTTTTAATTCTTAGTTACTGACCTTGTGTTTCAAAATGTGTCTACTCAACATTCATATATTCATTTTTGGAATAGATGAATGCTAGTGAATTTTTATACAAGACCGTTTTAAGTGGTGGAAAATTTGATAAATAAAACTACCGAGAAGTGTTACAACCCCATATGACTTCAATTAATATATTAATTTACATCTCCTTGATGGAAAAATAAATATATTAATCTATCACATATTTAATAATTGATCTATTTTGAGCAAGAACCTAATATCCCATTGGTGAAAAAACTAATTCATATTCCCATCCGTTAGACCAAATTGTGATGAGGGAAATGATTGTAATATTGTATACCTATTAGTTTCATGAAAATTACACCCCAAATATATAAGAGTTTAAGTCCTAGATGAGATATAAGTTACCTTACATCTTTATTTATCAATGGGTAATAAGAATTGTTGAAAAGATAAATTTTTATAGTATGGATATTTTCTATTAGAATAATTCTATATTATTATTGTTATTTTGATTTAATTTTTTTATTAATTTTATTCATCATACTTGAGTTTTAATTTTTAAATATGTAACTCAATTTATATTTTAGAATTTTATAGTCAATCTATATGGATGAAAGGATGGTATAGAGAAACAATATATCTTGAGAAATTTTCTAATGAACTATATCCACTCACAATTGCATAATATTAGAGATCATGTAGTCAGTACATGGATATATGAAGAAACATTATTTTTTTGTAATCCTATAATAATAATCTCTCATTCAATTATATTTTTTATATCAATCATTTTGGGGGATTCCCTTGTTGACCTCATATTATCTATCATTCATCAAAGGGTAATTTCTCATTATATAAATAATTCCTCATTGTGTAATTAAAAGATTTCTCCTTTCATCATTCTTTCACCATCTCCATGCCTTTTCTAATTGTCTCCCCATATTGTTAAATTGTCTTTTTTGAATTATGAAAAAATAAATTTATCCTTTATTTTATGTTTTCAATTATTCTTGAAATTATATTCAATTCAATTTTTTTTAAGAACATATTCCTATTCATATTAATGGTTCTACGGTTAATATAATTTTCATCATACTGTAAAAAAAATATTTTCCTATAATTATTTTTTGATGTTTTGAGTAAATGTACAATTAGTTATTTATTGGAATTGATATCAAATAAGTCTATTTTTTTATTATATATATATATTATATCAGTTGGTATATATTTCAAAACCTCACGTGTCAATTATTTTGAGAAGAGAATAGAAATAGTTTCCATAAATATAATTCCCATATCAAGAAAGCCACGAAAGATAATTAGGGATGAGCTATCATATCATCTTCTAAAGGATAAACATGTTGGTCTGGTTTCCCAAGATTTAAGATTTAATCCATTTAAAAATGTTAAAAATCCCTTAGATGTCTCAATAATTCATGATAATCGGGAGTTGAAAATCATGTTAATAAGTCAAATTAATGATTATATTTCATCTATTGATATATTTAATTATTCATATTTTCCTTTTATATCTTTGGTGGAACATTTTATTTGATGATGAATATCTGTTCATTTCACTAATAAGGATATGAATAAATTTTAGGTTTGATGAATCATTCTCTTTCCTTAATACAAGACACCATTCATGTTTTAAATTGGTTTTCAAGTGAAAAACATATAGTGCAATATTGTGATAGTTCTTATCATTCTATAGGTGTTTTTTCCATCAAAATTCCGGTTGATTTTTCTTGAACGTGAATAATAATCCACTGATGACATTCACTTTGGTCCAATTAATAGGCCTCTATATTAAATTTAAAAACCCATTAATTATTCAAATTCTATTAATTAAAATTGACCATTTTCTATGTTCTGATTGGACTAATATATCCCTATAAAAAATATTTTTTTTCCAGAATCAATGTACAAATAGATATTTTGTGGACTCATCCATATGTGGTTTAGATTGATGTCGATGGAAAATACAGGTATACAAAAATAATTATTTTTTAGATCAAGGATATATATTTATTCTATGTTTTGTATGAAAGGAAATACACTTTCTTCATATTTAAGTACCAATCCTATAAGATAAATCAATGAAGGCCCTATGGATAGTGCAATAACTGTAATTGGGGAATATGTTTTTCAAATTTTAATATTTATTCCTTGCCTATAGTCTTCTTAATATCATTTTTTAATTCATATTGAATTTTGAAATAATTCAGTGATGAAAGGGGATGGGGACTCCTACCCATCATAAAATTCATTCAATAAATGATATATAATATCATATACATGAAACAGTGTATCATTCCTAAGGGGGGGAAAGTAAATCTTGTGAATGAAATAGGGGTATCGATAAGTATGACAACACTGCTTTTTATTACAACTTAAGCATGCTTTATTACATAAAACTTCACTTGATACAAAAAAAAAAGATCGAGAGGTTTAGTGTCTTTGGGGCTTATGATCAATACATAAAAACTCTAAACTTGAAAAACAACATCTTTATTGAAATCTTCCTTTACATTACCACTACATTCCTTCGTACTTAGCATTGCATGGGATAACCTGAGGACATGCATAAGAAAACGGTGAGCTATAAAGCCCAGAAAGGGAGTAAACAATGAATAACATGAGGAGTGAAATACATGTTAGGAAATAGGCATATCAATAGATCATAATAGAAACATGAACATAAAGGCATGATAAAGCATGATAATCATAACATGGAAATGTGGCAACAACACTTAACATTGAATTAGCATGAGCCAAGGCTCATTGCACATGGAGCATGAGTAAACCCTCATTGCACTTGAAGCACGAGTAAACCCTCGTTGCACTTGAATTAGCATGAGTCAACACTCATTTCACATGACGTATCATGATACTATACTTTACCCAATGCATTGGAGCGTTATAAAGGGCGCACCCTTCTTAAACATTTCATTTCATGCATAAGTGTGCCACATGGATCATAAAACATGGATTCATAAAACATAATCATTTCTTCCACGATAAAGGAATTTGGAATTCATACATGAAACTTTACAATCAATATGTATATGTGCACAAAGGTGAATACCCTTGATGGAGAAATGGGCATGGTATTCCCTACACAAAGACATTGGCTTAGAAAATCGGTGCGATTTCGGCAGCGTAACGGCGTGACATAAGAATTCATAAAAAAGGTTGATGAGAGAGAAAGGGGTTCCTCATCATATTTACATGTAATGGACAGTAAGGAGATCATATATATACATGTCCCAACAATAGAAATGGAATTTAGATTCATGATACAAAAGTATTGCTTGAATGTAAAAGAAGAGAGAGAAGTTCCTTTCGGAATTTTGGCATAGTAACGGGTGTACATGGGAGGCATTTAATGAGAGAGAAAGGGTTCTCCCATCATTCAAACAATAAGAGGGCAGTATGGGTGAGGTGCGAAACCATACCCCAACATTCATAATTGAAATAAAAAGGGAAATACAACTTAAAGAAAATTGACAAAAAAAAAGATAAAGGAAGAAAACCCCTTACTTGGAAGTGTGCTTCCAAAGGCTAGAGAGAGGCTTGTGAGAGGCTTCTTGGGATCTTGTGGCACCTTGAGAGGATTCTAGAGAGAGTAGGGAAGTGGTTGGACGAACTTCAAGGGCTTTGAGTGAGGAGGAAGTGGGAGATTGGGTGGGTTTATATAGGAAAGGTGAGAGAATTCTTTATTATTTAGGTTTGGGACCCCTTATATTAAAATAATCCAAACCACAAACCATCCCATGGTATTTTCCCATGGTTTCTGGAAAATTAAAGAGGAAAAAAATATTTTACAAGTCCAAGGTCCGAACTTATTAAAAAATTAGGATTGCTTATGTGGAGGTGAGTCACACTCCCATAGAAATTAATTTAAAAAGGCAAAGTGTTGAATAAGTCTTGAGGGCTCCAATAATGATTTGAAAAGTGAGTCAAACAAACCCAAAACCTCATTATTTTAATGATAAAACCTATATTGGCCGAACATAAGGATTATGGTATTTTATTACATCACCATTGGGTCATTATGATGTCATAAAACACATTATATATTTAAATGGTATTTAATTTTTACCCAAAAATTTGACTGTCTCAGAAAATTATGAAAAATTCACCGTTGGATAATTTCGACGTCCTGATTCCAAAAATAATATTTATTTTATCTAAGTAATTTTCTAAATATGTGAATTTTCACTTTTAAAATAAAAACCGACATTTATAAAAAATTCACGGGTTTTGACAAAAATGGCTTTCAAACCTTAATAAAAATTTTAATTGCATTCATAAAATTATAAGATCATTTATATTTAATAAAAATTAATTTAATATTAATAATAATATTTTATTAAAATATTATTTAATTCAAAAATCCTTTAATTTAATAAAATATAATTTTTAATTAAATAATAACTAAAAACACCATTTGTACTTTAAAAACTAATTACAATGTATCAAAAATGACTAGAAATTATATTCATTATTATATACAAAAAAAATAATGTCAATGAACAAGGTGCTACTTATTTGTTACATAACCCCTTAAAATAGCCGCATAATACCTAAGGGTAAGGTGTGCGATGGTGACAGACTCTTGGGGTGACTCGGATAACATCGCTCGAGTTGTAATTTCAATAAACTTCCATTTTTCCCGTAGACGATCACGTTCGAGCTTGAATTGATGAAGCTCAGCTTCGGATTGGTCAAGGGGAAAGCCCAAAGACGCCACCTCTTTCACGAGCTCTGACAAATGGGCTTCGTAAGGGGCAATTCTACTGGATGAGGCCATCACTTCCTCTGTCTGAGTAGAAATGGGTTCGTTAAAGCCTTATATTTATACTACTCAGATGATCACTGTTCAACGGCTATAAAAGTAACGGTCACAATTATTAACATAAAACTAAAGAAGTTTACATCTCATAAAAACATTTTTTTTTCATAAAGAAACATTTAACTGAATCAAGAGGGATTTTCCATTAATGAATCTTTGGGTCGTTACAACATTCCCCCCTTAAGAAATTTCGCCCTCAAAATTTTCCTTCTCCCACACTAAAACAAATGTGGGTAACTTAGCTTCATCATATCCTCCGACTCCCAAGTTGCTTCTTCAAACTTGTGGTTTCTCCACAACACCTTGACGAGGGGCATTGTCTTATTTCGTAGAACTTTTTCTCTACGATCTAAGATCTTCACTGGTTGCTCCTCATAAGAAAGATCGTCTTCTAATTGTACCACCTCGGAAGAGAGTACATGTGAAGGGTCTGGTATGTACTTCCTTAAGAGGGATACATGAAAGACATCATGCACCTTGGCCATAGTAGGTGGATGTGCTAGTCGATAGGCCACAGCCCCAACACGATCAAGAATCTTGAAGGGGCCGATGTACCTTGGACTTAACTTCCCTTTCATTCCAAACCTCATGACCTTCTTCCACGGAGATATGCGTAAAAACACCATGTCTCCGACTTTACACTCAAGGTCTCGTCGACGATTATCTGCATAACTCTTCTGTCGACTCTGGGCTGCCTTGATATGCTGTTGAATGGTTTTCACCTTCTCCACCATTTCTTCGACCATTTCTGGTCCAAGCAGCTTACGTTCATCGACCTCATCCCATCATGCTAGTGTTCTACACCTTTTCCCATACAGGGCTTCATATGGTGCCATTTGGATGCTCGTGTGGAAACTATTATTATAAGAGAACTCAACTAGAGGAATATGTTGATCCCATCCTCCTTTAAAGTCCATTGAGCATGCTCTCAACATATCCTCAAGTGTTTGGATAGTCCGCTCGGATTGGCCATCAGTTTGAGGATGATAGGCCGTACTGATGTTCCGTTCAGTATTCAGAGCATGTTGAAGACTCTTCCAAAACATAGAGGTAAATATTGGATCTCGGTCAGACACAATAGATAGTGGTACTCCATGCGACCGTACCACTTCCCTGATATATATCTGTGCCAGTTGATCCAAAGAGAAATCCTCTCGAATAGCAATGAAGTGTACAGTATTTGTAAGACGATCCACGACAACCCAGATTGCATTGTTGCCTTTGGATGTCCTTGGAAGTACAGTGACGAAGTCCATGGTGATGTTCTCTCATTTCCATTCTGGTATTGGCAATGGTTGCATCATCCCCTTAGACTTCTGCCTCTCTGCCTTCACTTGCTGACACACCAGGCACTTTGATGTATATTCAGCGATCTTCTTCTTCATATTATCCCACCAAAAGTTTTCTCGGAAATCTCGATACATCTTTGTGCTCCCTGGGTGAATAGAGAAATTTGAACTATGTGCATCATCCAAAAGTTCCTTCTTCAGCTCCGAACTTGATGGAACACATAGTCTTTTCCCAAACCGCACAATTCCTTCTTCATTAACATTAAACTCTGAGGATTTTCCCTTTTTGATAGCTTCCACTTTTTCTTGGATTCATGCATCATCCTTTTGAGCATCCTTTAACCTTTCCAAAAGAGATGTTTGGGCAATCATTTGTGAAAGGATTGATGATTTTCCATTCTTTATGATTCCCACATCCATCTTCATCAAGTCTAAGAAGATTGGATCCTTCTCAATTCTCATCATTGATAGAATTGATGGATCCTTTCTACTTAGGGCATCTACCACCTTGTTGGCCTTCCCAGGGTGGTAATGTATTGAACATTCATAATCCTTGATGAGCTCTATCCATCTTCTCTGGCACATATTAAGCTCTTTCTGTGTGAATATATATTTAAGACTCTTGTGGTCAGTATATATCTCACATTTCTCTCCATAGAGATAATGCCGCCAGATTTTCAAGGCAAAGATCACCGCCGCCAACTCCAGATCATGTGTTGGATAGTTTCGCTCATGGATTTTCAACTGCCTTGAGGCATAGGATATCACTTTATCATTTTCCATCATCACACATCCTAAGACCTTCTTCGAAGCATCACTGAATACCACAAAAATCTCCCCACTTGTGGGTAAAGTGAGCACGTGTGCAGTGATAAGCCTCCTTTTCAACTCCTTGAAGCTTTCTTTGCATTCATCACTCCAATCAAACTTTACTCCCTTTCGAGTTAGCTTGTTAAGAGGGCTGGACAATCGTGAGAAATTTCTCAAAAATCGTCGATAATATCCAGCTAACCCCAAGAAGCTACGGATATCAGTTACCAATGTTGGCCTTGGACATCCCTCAATTGCATCTGTTTTGGAGGGGTCCACAGATATCCCATTTCTTGTGATGATATGACCCAAGAATGAGACTTCCTTCAACCAAAACTCACACTTGCTGTACTTTTCATAGAGCTTCTCCTTGCGCAAAGTCTCTAGTACAGTTTTTAAATACTCCTCATGGTCCTCCTTGGTTTTGGAGTATATTAGAATATCATCTATAAAGACAACCACAAATTTGTCTAGGTAATCTCTAAAGACTCTATTCATCAAGTCCATGAATATTGCTGGAGCATTTGTGAGTCCGAAAGGCATTACTATGAATTCATAGTGCCCGTACCTTGTACGAAAGCAGTCTTGGGGATATCTTCCTTCTTCACCCTTACTTGATAATATCCCGACCGCAAGTCGACCTTGGAGAAGTATTGTGCTCCACGCAGCTGATCAAACAAGTCATCGATTCATGGGAGAGGATACTTGTTCTTTATTGTGATTTTTTTAAGTTCACGATAATCGATGCAAAGCCACATTGACCCATCCTTCTTCTTGACGAAGAGGACTGGTGCACCCCATAGTGATGCACTTGGGCGTATAAACCCTTTATCCAGATTCTCTTGTAGTTGTTTCTTCAGTTCTTCAAGCTGAACCACAGCCATTCTATATGGAGTCTTGGATATTGGTAGTGCCCCAGGTATAAGTTCAATTGAGAACTCAACATCTCTTCTTGGAGGAAGACCTGGAAGTTCCTCGGGAAATACTTCAGCGAATTCCCTCATAATGGGCATTTCTTCAAGGGTGTTTTCTTCCTTGGACTCAATCATCTGAGCCAGATATGCATGCTCATAAGGCATTAATATCCATTCTTGAGATGATGGAGCTAATGGAGATTCATCTTCCTCCTGACATTTGTAAAGAATCGAGGGTCGATTCTCCATATGGAGTGTGATTTACCTCTCCCAACAATTTATGTTGGCTCTATATAAGGAAAGCCAATCCATGCCATGAATTGCATCAAATTCCACCAAAGGGAGTATGACGAGGTTCTCTGGGAAATTCAATCCACAGATTATAACAGGGGAGGACTTATACTCCTGGGATGCAATGATTGCCCCATTTTCCGTACTCACCGACATCTTTACTTCCATGATTTGTGGTGGTGTGGGTATTGTTATACTAATCTTTTGAGATATAAAAGAATGCGTAGAACCTGAATCAAAAAGTAAGTTCGCTATTCTTGAATGAATAACTAGCGTACCTGTCACCACTTCGTTTTCGGGGTTCACTTCGGCAGAAGTGATGGAAAAAGCTCTTCCTTGCTGTCTTGGAGGTTGTTGATTGCCTCCGATAACCCTTGGATTAGGGCACTGATTCGCAGAATGACCCGGTTCTTTGCATTTGAAGCATTGAACAACGCCTTGTGGTTCGAACGGAGCGTTCCTCTCCTCTGTCGCAGTCGCGGGTCCTTCTTGCTGATAGTTAACAGCTAGGTGCCCTTCTCTTCCATACTTGAAGCATTTTCTTGTCCCCCTAAGGAAATTTCCAGGGTGCTTCTTTCCACACTTTTGGCAAGTGGGGTGCTGGAATTTCTTAGCGCCGTTGGATTTATCCATCGGACCACCAGCATTGAAGTCCACCTTCCGATTCTTTTCCCCATGATACCCATGTGATTCTCCGATCTCCATTTCAACCTTGAGGGCACATCGGACAATTTCCTCATAGCTGTCGAAGTCACGGATCGCTAATGCTTTCCGCAAGCTAGGCTTCAGCCCACCAAAGAAGCGGTCAACCTTGCATTCGGGGGTAATGACAAAGTCGTAAGCGTATCGTGGAAGCCTTGTGATGTTTGCCTCGTACGCTCTCACAGATTCCTCATCTTTCTGCTTGAGGGAAAGGAAGTCCCTTTCCATCTTAAGACGGAGGGTGCGTGGAAAATATTTATCGAAAAACATCTTCCGGAATACCTTCCATTCCAAAGCCTCGATCTCCTCCTCAGGTTTCGTATTTTTGATCAACGTCCACCATTGATCAGCTTCACCCTCCATACGATAAGCCGCCAGGAGAACCTTCTCTTTTTCAGAGCATTGGAGGATGGAAAATATCTTCTCAATGGAGTTGATCCATTGTTCAGCGATCGTGGGATCAGATGATCCACTAAAAGTAGGAGGCCTTTGTCTCATGAAGATTTCAATAGCGACTTGTTCTTTCTTAGGGGGGGTTGAACGTTCCTCTTGACCAGTGTTTCTATTCAAAACTTGAGTTAGTTGAGAGAGAAGCGTGACAAAGTTCGCGATTCCCGCTCCCATTGGATTGGGCATCTCATAAGTACAATCATCACACTGATCTTCACAACGGTTGTTAGCCCGAGTTCTCCTATTACCGGCCATTGGCTGAAATAAAAGAAAAGTTAGGGGTAACACATAAAGGGTAATCCAAAGACAAAAGTTGATGACTTATAAATAAACTTTAATCTCTTTAACTCATGAGTCTATAGGATTCAATCCAGACTTTTCATGATCTTCCTTCTAAAATATATTCCTAGGGGAATTTTTCCCTTAATAAGGGTTCATACTAAGATTGTGAAGTTATCAAAACATATCCCTCGGGAGTGTTGTAACCAAGAGTGCAGCAAGGCCCGTTTTCGTGCACCAGTTCCCGCTCGAGTCTAGCTCAAAGCGGTGTTTTCGGGTTTTACCCCTAGGATACATCTGTGCCAGAGCCGCCTCTACCTGCTCGTATCCAGACAGGGATGTATTTGTTTGATAAACCACTTACTTAGTATTTACCAAACCATAGGGATATTTTTATTATGCTTAGTCTTGTATCTAAGGCTTTACTAGGGTTTCCTAATCCCAAAAATAACTAAACCTATCCTCTAATACCATCTATTACAACCCTTCTTTTTATTACAACTTAAGCATGCTTTATTACATAAAACTTCACTTGATACAACAAAGAAGATCGAGAGGTTTAGTGTCTTTGGGGCTTAGGATCATTACATAAAAACTTTAAACTTGAAAAACAACATCTTTATTGAAAACTTCCTTTACATGACCACTACATTCCTTCGTACTTAGCATTGCATGGGATAACCTGAGGACATGCATAAGAAAACGGTGAGCTATAAAGCCCAGTAAGGGAGTAAACAATGAATAACATGAGGAGTGAAATACATGTTAGGCAATAGGCATATCAATATAGAATAATAGAAACATTAACATAAAGGCATGATAAAGCATGATATTCATAACATGGAAATGTGGCAACAACACTTAACATTGAATTAGCATGAGTCAAGGCTCATTGCACATGGAGCATGAGTAAACCCTCATTGCACTTGAAGCACGAGTAAACCCTCGTTGCACTTGAATTATCATGAGTCAACACTCATTGCACATGACGTATCATGATACTATACTTTACCCAATGCATTGGAGCGCTATAAAAGGCGCACCCTTCTTAAACATTTCATTTCATACATAAGTGTGCCACATGGATCATAAAACATGGATTCATAAAACATAATAATTTCTTCCATGATAAAGGAATGTGGAATTCATACATGAAACATTACAATCAATATGTGTATGTGCATAAAGGTGAATACCCTTGATGGAGAAATGGGCATGGTATTCACTACACAAAGACATTGGCTTAGAAAATCGGTGCGATTTCGGCAGCGTAACAGCGTGACATAAGAATTCATAAAAAGGTTGATGAGAGAGAAAGGGGTTCCTAATCATATTTACATGTAATGGACAGTAAGGAGATCATATATATACATGTCCCAACAATATAAATGGAATTTAGATTCATGATACAAAAGTATTGCTTGAATGTAAAAGAAGAGAGAGAAGTTCCTTTCGGAATTTCGGCATAGTAACGGGTGTACATGGGAGGCATTTAATGAGAGAGAAAGGGTTCTCCCATCATTCAAACAATAAGAGGGCAGTATGGTGGAGGTGCGAAACCATACCCCAACATTCATAATTGAAATAAAAAGGGAAATACAACTTAAAGAAAATTGACAAAAAAAAGAGAAAGGATGAAAGCCCCTTACTTGGAAGTGTGCTTCCAAAGGCTAGAGAGAGGCTTGTGAGAGGCTTCTTGGGATCTTGTGGCACCTTGAGAGGATTCTAGAGAGAGTAGGGAAGTGGTTGGACGAACTTCATGGGCTTTGAGTGAGGAGGAAGTGGGAGATTGGGTGGGTTTATATAGGAAAGTTGAGAGAATTCTTTATTATTTAGGTTTGGGACCCCTTATATTAAAATAATCCAAACCACAAACCATCCCATGGTATTTTCCCATGGTTTCTGGAAAATTAAAGAGGAAAAAAATATTTTACAAGTCCAAGGTCCGAACTTATTAAAAAATTAGGATTGCTTATGTGGAGGTGAGTCACACTCCCATAGAAATTAATTTAAAAAGGCAAAGTGTTGAATAAGTCTTGAGGGCTCCAATAATGATTTGAAAAGTGAGTCAAACAAACCCAAAACCTCATTATATTAATGATAAAACATATATTGGCCGAACATAAGGATTATGGTATTTTATTACACCACCATTGGGTCATTATGATGTCATAAAACACATTATATATTTAAATGGTATTTAATTTTTACCCAAAAATTTGACTGTCTCAGAAAATTATGAAAAATTCACTGTTGGATAATTTCGACGTCCTGATTCCAAAAATAATATTTATTTTATCTAAATAATTTTCTAAATATGTGAATTTTCACTTTTAAAATAAAAACCGACATTTATAAAAAATTCACGGGTTTTGACAAAAATGGCTTTCAAACCTTAATAAAAATTTTAATTGCATTCATAAAATTATAAGATCATTTATATTTAATAAAAATTAATTTAATATTAATAATAATATTTTATTAAAATATTATTTAATTCAAAAATCCTTTAATTTAATAAAATATAATTTTTAATTAAATAATAACTAAAAACACCATTTGTACTTTAAAAACTAATTACAATGTATCAAAAATGACTAGAAATTATATTAATTATTATATACAAAAAAAATAATGTCAATGAACATGGTGCTACTTATTTGTTACATAACCCCTTAAAATAGCCGCATAATACCTAAGGGTAAGGTGTGCGATGGTGACAGACTCTTGGGGTGACTCGGATAACATCGCTCGAGTTGTAATTTCAATCAACTTCCATTTTTCCCATAGACGATCACGTTCGAGCTTGAATTGATGAAGCTCAGCTTCGGATTGGTCAAGGGGAAATCCCAAAGACGCCACCTCTTTCACGAGCTCTGACAAATGGGCTTCGTAAGGGGCAATTCTACTGGATGAGCCCATCACTTCCTTTGTCTGAGTAGAAATGGGTTCGTTAAAGCCTTATATTTATACTACTCAGATGATCACTGTTCAACGGCTATAAAAGTAACGGTCACAATTCTTAACATAAAACTAAAGAAGTTTACATCTTATAAAAACATTTTTTTTTCATAAAGAAACATTTAACTGAATCAAGAGGGATTTTCCATTAATGAAACTTTGGGTCGTTACAACATTCCCCCCTTAAGAAATTTCGCCCTCAAAATTTTCCTTCTCCCACACTAAAACAAATGTGGGTAACTTAGCTTCATCATATCCTCCGACTCCCAAGTTGCTTCTTCAAACTTGTGGTTTCTCCACAACACCTTGACGAGGGGCATTGTCTTATTTCGTAGAACATTTTCTCTACGATCTAATATCTTCACTGGTTGCTCCTCATAAGAAAGATCGTCTTCTAATTGTACCACCTCGGAAGAGAGTACATGTGAAGGGTCTGGTATGTACTTCCTTAAGAGGGATACATGAAAGACATCATGCACCTTGGCCATAGTAGGTGGATGTGCTAGTCGATAGGCCACAGCCCCAACACGATCAAGAATCTTGAAGGGGCCGATGTACCTTGGACTTAACTTCCCTTTCATTCCAAACCTCATGACCTTCTTCCACGGAGATATGCGTAAAAACACCATGTCTCCGACTTTACACTCAAGGTCTCGTCGACGATTATCTGCATAACTCTTCTGTCGACTCTGGGCTGCCTTGATATGCTGTTGAATGGTTTTCACCTTCTCCACCATTTCTTCGACCATTTCTGGTCCAAGCAGCTTACGTTCATCGACCTCATCCCATCATGCTAGTGTTCTACACCTTTTCCCATACAGGGCTTCATATGGTGCCATTTGGATGCTCGTGTGGAAACTATTATTATAAGAGAACTCAACTAGAGGAATATGTTGATCCCATCCTCCTTTAAAGTCCATTGAGCACGCTCTCAACATATCCTCAAGTGTTTGGATAGTCCGCTCGGATTGGCCATCAGTTTGAGGATGATAGGCCGTACTGATGTTCCGTTCAGTATTCAGATCATGTTGAAGACTCTTCCAAAACATAGAGGTAAATATTGGATCTCGGTCAGACATAATAGATAGTGGTACTCCATGCGACCGTACCACTTCCCTGATATATATCCGTGCCAGTTGATCCAAAGAGAAATCCTCTCGAATAGCAATGAAGTGTACAGTATTTGTAAGACGATCCACGACAACCCAGATTGCATTGTTGCCTTTGGATGTCCTTGGAAGTCCAGTGACGAAGTCCATGGTGATGTTCTCTCATTTCCATTCTGGTATGGGCAATGGTTGCATCATCCCCTTAGACTTCTGCCTCTCTGCCTTCACTTGCTGACACACCAGGCACATTGATGTATATTCAGCGATCTTCTTCTTCATATTATCCCACCAAAAGTTTTCTCGGAGATCTCGATACATCTTTGTGCTCCCTGGGTGAATAGAGAAATTTGAACTATGTGCATCATCCAAAAGTTCCTTCTTCAGCTCCGAACTTGATGGAACACATAGTCTTTTCCCAAACCGCACAATTCCTTCTTCATTAACATTAAACTCTGAGGATTTTCCCTTTTTGATAGCTTCCACTTTTTCTTGGATTCATGCATCATCCTTTTGAGCATCCTTTAACCTTTCCAAAAGAGATGTTTGGGCAATCATTTGTGAAAGGATTGATGATTTTCCATTCTTTATGATTCCCACATCCATCTTCATCAAGTCTAAGAAGATTGGATCCTTCTCAATTCTCATCATTGAGAGAATTGATGGATCCTTTCTACTTAGGGCATCTGCCACCTTGTTCGCCTTCCCAGGGTGGTAATGTATTGAACAGTCATAATCCTTGATGAGCTCTATCCATCTTCTCTAGCACATATTAAGCTCTTTCTGTGTGAATATATATTTAAGACTCTTGTGGTCAGTATATATCTCACATTTCTCTCCATAGAGATAATGCCGCCAGATTTTCAAGGCAAAGATCACCGCCGCCAACTCCAGATCATGTGTTGGATAGTTTCGCTCATGGATTTTCAACTGCCTTGAGGCATAGGATATCACTTTATCATTTTCCATCATCACACATCCTAAGACCTTCTTCGAAGCATCACTTAATACCACAAAAATCTCCCCACTTGTGGGTAAAGTGAGCACGGGTGCAGTGATAAGCCTCCTTTTCAACTCCTTGAAGCTTTCTTCGCATTCATCACTCCAATCAAACTTTACTCCCTTTCGAGTTAGCTTGTTAAGAGGGCTGGACAATCGTGAGAAATTTCTCAAAAATCGTCGATAATATCCAGCTAACCCCAAGAAGCTACGGATATCAGTTACCAATGTTGGCCTCGGCCATCCCTCAATTGCATCTGTTTTGGAGGGGTCCACAGATATCCCATTTCTTGTGATGATATGACCCAAGAATGAGACTTCCTTAAACCAAAACTCACACTTGCTGTACTTTTCATAGAGCTTCTCCTTGCGCAAAGTCTCTAGTACAGTTTTTAAATGCTCCTCATGGTCCTCCTTGGTTTTGGAGTATATTAGAATATCATCTATAAAGACTACCACAAATTTGTCTAGGTAATCTCTAAAGACTTTATTCATCAAGTCCATGAATATTGCTGGAGCATTGGTGAGTCCGAAAGGCATTACTATGAATTCATAGTGCCCGTACCTTGTACGAAAAGCAGTCTTGGGGATATCTTCCTTCTTCACCCTTACTTGATAATATCCCGACCGCAAGTCGACCTTGGAGAAGTATTGTGCTCCACGCAGCTGATCAAACAAGTCATCGATTCTTGGGAGAGGATACTTGTTCTTTATTGTGATTTTGTTAAGTTCACGATAATCGATGCAAAGCCGCATTGACCCATCCTTCTTCTTGACGAAGAGGACTGGTGCACCCCATGGTGATGCACTTGGGCGTATAAACCCTTTATCCAGATTCTCCTGTAGTTGTTTCTTCAGTTCTTCAAGCTGAACCACAGCCATTCTATATGGAGTCTTGGATATTGGTAGTGCCCCAGGTATAAGTTCAATTGAGAACTCAACATCTCTTCTTGGAGGAAGACCAGGAAGTTCCTCGGGAAATACTTCAGCGAATTCCCTCATAATGGGCATTTCTTCAAGGGTGTTTTCTTCCTTGGACTCAATCATCTGAGCCAGATATGCATGCTCATAAGGCATTAATATCCATTCTTGAGATGATGGAGCTAATGGAGATTCATCTTCCTCCTGACATTTGTAAGGAATCGAGGGTCGATTCTCCATATGGAGTGTGATTTCCCTCTCCCAACAATTTATGTTGGCTCTATATAAGGAAAGCCAATCCATGCCATGAATTGCATCAAATTCCACCAAAGGGAGTATGACGAGGTTCTCTGGGAAATTCAATCCACAGATTATAACAGGGGAGGACTTATACTCCTGGGATGCAATGATTGCCCCATTTTCCGTACTCACCGACATCTTTACTTCCATGATTTGTGGAGGTGTGGGTATTGTTATACTAATCTTTTGAGATATAAAAGAATGCGTAGAACCTGAATCAAAAAGTACGTTCGCTATTCTTGAATGAATAACTAGCGTACCTGTCACCACTTCGTTTTCGGGGTTCACTTCGGCAGAAGTGATGGCAAAAGCTCTTCCTTGCTGTCTTGGAGGTTGTTGATTGCCTCCGATAACCCTTGGATTAGGGCACTGATTCGCAGAATGACCCGGTTCTTTGCATTTGAAGCATTGAAAAACGCGTTGTGGTTCGAACGGAGCATTCCTCTCCTCTGTCGCAGCCGCGGGTCCTTCTTGCTGATAGTTAACAGCTAGGTGCCCTTCTCTTCCACACTTGAAGCATTTTCTTGTACCCCTAAGGAAATTTCCAGGGTGCTTCTTTCCACACTTTTGGCAAGTGGGGTGCTGGAATTTCTTAGCGCCGTTGGATTTATCCATCGGACCACCAGCATTGAAGTCCACCTTCCGATTCTTTTCCCCATGATACCCATGTGATTCTCCGATCTCCATTTCAACCTTGAGGGCACATCGGACAATTTCCTCATAGCTGTCGAAGTCACGGATCGCTAATGCTTTCCGCAAGCTAGGCTTCAGCCCACCAAAGAAGCGGTCAACCTTGCATTCGGGGGTAACGACAAAGTCGTAAGCGTATCGTGGAAGCCTTGTTATGTTTGCCTCGTACGCCCTCACAAGTTCCTCATCTTTCTGCTTGAGGGAAAGGAAGTCCCTTTCCATCTTAAGACGGAGGGTGCATGGAAAATATTTATCGAAAAACATCTTCCGAAATACCTTCCATTCCAAAGCCTCGATCTCCTCCTCAGGCTTCGTATTTTTGATCAACGTCCACCATTGATCAGCTTCACCCTCCATACGATAAGCCGCCAGGAGAACCTTCTCTTTTTCAGAGCATTGGAGGATGGAAAATATCTTCTCAATGGAGTTGATCCATTGTTCAGCGATCGTGGGATCAGATGATCCACTAAAAGTAGGAGGCCTTTGTCTCATGAAGATTTCAATAGCGACTTGTTCTTTCTTAGGGGGGGTTGAACGTTCCTCTTGACCAGTGTTTCTATTCAAAACTTGAGTTAGTTGAGAGAGAAGCGTGACAAAGTTCGCGATTCCCGCTCCCATTGGATTGGGCATCTCATAAGTACAATCATCACACTGATCTTCACAACGGTTGTTAGCCCGAGTTCTCCTATTACCGGCCATTGGCTATAATAAAAGGAAAGTTAGGGGTAACACATAAAGGGTACTCCAAAGACAAAAGATGATGACTTATAAATAAACTTTAATCTCTTTAACTCATGAGTCTATAGGATTCAATCCAGACTTTTCATGATCTTCCTTCTAAAATATATTCTTAGGGGAATTTTTCCCTTAATAAGGGTTCATATTAAGATTGTGAATTTATCAAAACATATCCCTCGGGAGTGTTGTAACCAAGAGTGCAGCAAGGCCCGTTTTCGTGCACCAGTTCCCGTTCGAGTCTAGCTCAAAGCGGTGTTTTCGAGTTTTACCCCTAGGATACATCTGTGCCAGAGCCGCCTCTACCTGCTCGTATCCAGACAGGGATGTATTTTTTTGATAAACCACTTACTTAGTATTTACCAAAACATAGGGATATTTTTATTATTCTTAGTCTTGTATCTAAGGCTTTACTAGGGTTTCCTAATCCCAAAAATAACTAAACCTATCCTCTAATACCAACTATTACAACCCTTCTTTTTATTACAACTTAAGAATGCTTTATTACATAAAACTTCACTTGATACAACAAAGAAGATCGAGAGGTTTAGTGTCTTTGGGGCTTAGGATCATTACATAAAAACTTTAAACTTGAAAAACAACATCTTTATTGAAAACATCCTTTACATGACCACTAGATTCCTTCGTACTTAGCATTGCATGGGATAACCTGAGGACATGCATAAGAAAAGGGTGAGCTATAAAGCCCAGTAAGGGAGTAAACAATGAATAACATGAGGAGTGAAATACATGTTAGGCAATAGGCATATCAATATAGAATAATAGAAACATTAACATAAAGGCATGATAAAGCATGATAATCATAACATGGAAATGTGGCAACAACACTTAACATTGAATTAGCATGAGTCAAGGCTCATTGCACATGGAGCATGAGTAAACCCTAATTGCACTTGAAGCACGAGTAAACCCTCGTTGCACTTGAATTATCATGAGTCAACACTCATTGCACATGACGTATCATGATACTATACTTTACCCAATGCATTGGAGCGCTATAAAAGGCGCACCCTTCTTAAACATTTCATTTCATACATAAGTGTGCCACATGGATCATAAAACATGGATTCATAAAACATAATAATTTCTTCCATGATAAAGGAATGTGGAATTCATACATGAAAATTTACAATCAATATGTGTATGTGCATAAAGGTGAATACCCTTGATGGAGAAATGGGCATGGTATTCACCATACAAAGATATTGGCTTAGAAAATCGGTGCGATTTCGGCAGCGTAACAGCGTGACATAAGAATTCATAAAAAGGTTGATGAGAGAGAAAGGGGTTCCTCATCATATTTACATGTAATGGACAGTAAGGAGATCATATATATACATGTCCCAACAGTATAAATGGAATTTAGATTCATGATACAAAGGTATTGCTTGAATGTAAAAGAAGAGAGAGAAGTTCCTTTCGAAATTTCGGCATAGTAACGGGTGTACATGGGAGGAATTTAATGAGAGAGAAAGGGTTCTCCCATCATTCAAACAATAAGAGGGAAGTATGGTGGAGGTGCGAAACCATACCCCAACATTCATAATTGAAATAAAAAGCGAAATACAACTTAAAGAAAATTGACAAAAAAAAATAGAAAGGATGAAAACCCCTTACTTGGAAGTGTGCTTCCAAAGGATAGAGAGAGGCTTGTGAGAGGCTTCTTGGGAGCTTGGGGAACCTTGAGAGGATTATAGAGAGAGTAGGGCAGAGGTTGGACGAACTTCAAGGGCTTCGAGTGAGGAGGAAGTGGGAGCTTGGGTGGTTTTATATAGGAAAGGTGAGAGAATTCATTTTTATTTAGGTTTGGGACCCCTTATATTAAAATAATCCAAACCAAAAACCATCCCATGGTATTTTCCCATGGTTTCTGGAAAAGGAAAAAGGAAAACAATATTTTACAAGTCCAAGGTCCGAACTTATTAAAAATTTAGGGTTGCTTATGTGGAGGTGAGTCACACTCCCATGGAAATTAATTTAAAAAGGCATAGTGTTGAATAAGTTTTGAGGGCTCCATTAATGCTTTGAAAAGTCAGTCAAAAAAACCCAAAACCTAATTATTTTAATGATAAAACATATATTGTCCGAACATAAGGATTATGGTATTTTATTACATCACCATTGGGTCATTATGATGTCATAAAACACATTATATATTTAAATGGTATTTAATTTTTACCCAAAAATTTGACTGTCTCAGAAAATTATGAAAAATTCACCGTTGGATAATTTCGATGCCGTGATTCCAAAAATAATATTTATTTTATCTAAATAATTTTCTAAACATGTGAATTTTCACTTTTAAAATAAAAACCGACATTTATAAAAAATTCACGGGTTTTGACAGAAATGGCTTTCAAACCTTAATAAAAATTTTAATTGCATTCATAAAATTATAAGATCATTAATATTTAATAAAAATTAATTTAATATTAATAATAATATTTTATTAAAATATTATTTAATTCAAAAATAATTTAATTTAATAAAATATAATTTTTAATTAAATAATAACTAAAAACATCATTTGTACTTTAAAAACTAATTACAATGTATCAAAAATGACTACAAATTATATTCATTATTATATACAAAACAAATAATGTACATGAACATGGTGCTACTTATTTGTCACATAACCCCTTAAAATAGCCGCATAAGACCTAAGGGTAAGCTGTGGGATGGTGACAGACTCTTGGGGTGACTCGGATAACATCGCTCGAGTTGTAATTTCAATCAACTTCCATTTTTCCCGTAGACGATCACGTTCGAGCTTGACTTGATGAAGCTCAGCTTGGGCTTGGTCAAGGGTAAAGCCCAAAGATTCCACCTCTTTCACGAGCTCAGACAAATGGACTTCGTAAGGGGCAATTCTACTGGATGAGGCCATCACTTCCTTTCTCTGAGTAGAAATGGGTTCGTTAAAGCCTTATATTTATACTACTCAGATGATCACTGTTCAACGACTATAAAAGTAACTGTCACAAATCTTAACATAAAACTAAAGAAGTTGACATCTTATAAAAACTTTTTTTTTCATAAAGAAACATTTAACTGAATCAAGAGGGATTTTCCATTAATGAAACTTTGGGTCATTACAATAAGTATATTTCTGTATCCTAAAATAGGACCAATATGATTATATTATATGTAATAAAAAATTATTATAAATCTAATTTTAAAATTCACTTTCCTATAATATTTAGAATTATATTCTAGTATATATCATTGGTTGTAATGATAATGATTTTAAGGAATTGAGGGATATATGGGGTTTTATTTTTATTACTATATAATTGGAATCTATATCACAGAATCGGTTTCATGATCTTCCTCACGTTAGGGATAAACACCCATAAGGGGAAGAATAATATAAAAATTTAGAATAAAGATATATAAATTGAACATTTGTTATCATGGAATGATTTTAGTTGATATTCCCATATAGTGTATCCAACTTAATCTCTGGTGATCACTTCAGGTCCTTCTTAGAAGGGTATTGATTTTAGGGCTCGAATTTTTTTCTATATTTTTTAGGCAAACATCCGTAGGTATTTGCTCAAAATTTATGTTTATTATAACATTAATTCAATGTTTTACTATAGTTAGATGAATTAGAAGTTATAATACTGTAATTCCTTAGTATTTTTAGAGGTTAAAGTATAACATAATGGTTTATTATTCCTTAGAGAAGAAACCGAATTGACTTAAAGATCTAAAAATTAGAAATAATTTTGCGGATCATTTGATATCATATATTAGAAATGGTAACAGGGGAAATCAACATAATATATCATATGATGTATTTATAACCCCAAAACATGGTGGATTGTAAGGGCCTATATGATATTGTTAAAGATGAAGATGATAAAGATAATCAAATATAGTAACCCCATGAGATATTCACATATATTTTTCATTAATCAAAAACAATGTTATATTTTTTCTTTTAAATGCTACAAAATACTAAGGCGAATCACAATACATTTATTTTGTGAAAATATTAATATTTTATATAACTGTTAATATATTATGATATTGATATATAAATAAATACTTAATAAAAATACAAGTGAAATTAATTACCATGAAACTAAAAATAATGTCCTTAATTATTATTATAAAATAAAATTTATATTATTATTATATAAAATATTTATTTCTTATGTTCTATTACCATTTATTTATAGAAAATTCATGGCTTAGATGATAAAGAGATAATGGAATGTGATCGAAATATATTAATCTTCAAAGAGTATATTTTTTACAATGTTTTTTTATCATTCCCCTCTAATTTTTTTTAATATTCAATGTATTATTTATAATAAAGTAATATAATAAAAATATATTTATAATCATTTAATTATTAAAATTAATGAAATAAATTTCAAAGCACTTAATGTTTGATTGTTAAATTTTCTATACAAACAATATATTATTATATAGAATATTTCCATTTGTACATTTGAAGATTAAATATTAAATTATTAAATAAATAAATTGAACATAATATTTTTGGTTCACTAATAAAATAGTATATTGGGATGATTTTTTGGTATTTTCATGGAAATTATGATTTTGGGTGAATGATAAAAAATAGTTTTTAAAAAAAGTATAAATTTTCTGACATCGTCATGATATAAGAATCACAAAAAAAATATATAAAACCATTTTGAAAATAAATTGTTTATTTATGGTGTAAAATAATGCATTTAAATATAATAATTTGAATTTTCAAATTTATATTTAAAATTTTCCTACCATGGTAATATATTATTATTAAAAATATATTATTGTTCCTTTACGTATAATTATGTATTCAAATTCATCCATATTGTTTTATAATATTTTGGGAGTAAAACAACCCTACTACAATTCTAATAAAATAATAAATATTTATTTTAATAAATAATATACACAACCTCTCCATTAAAATAATTTGTTTGATGAAATATTTAGGTTTTTGAAACTATTTCCTTACCAATACAGTTATTAATTTATAATTAATTTTAATATCTTATATAAACTTAATAAATGAAAATGGTTTTTAAATTTTTTTTAATCATTTTAAATTTAATTAATAAAAATATCATTATATTTAATGATAAAAATTAATTAAAAAGTTAAATAAATGGTAACCTTGGTAATAGATAAAATCAGACAATCATTTTAAATAAATATTTAAGAACTTAAAATATTACATAAAATTATCAATAAATTAATTGATTATTTATTTAACTTTCTCTCTTTATCTTATATTAATTTTAACCAAATTTCTATGAACATTACATTAAGACAAACTTCGTATTTATAATATAAAAAAATTATTATAGAATTCCCAATAGTCTCAGTTATAAAGTGGTATCTCCACCACCCCTTAATCTAGAATAAATTAATTATAATTTTCCACCATAATTTTTAATATTTCATTTTATAATAGTCCTATATCATTTTTGGATGCATATATTCCCTATATATTTCACAAAATTTAGTCAAAAAAATGATGGATTCGGTGAAAAGATATGATTTCTTCTGGAAAAATAATTACATATTGTTGTTATTTTTAATTCATAATATTCATATAACTATTCTAAGTACATATTTATCTCATTATATACATCTAAAATTTCAAAATTATTCATTAATTATAATATTATAGAAAAATAACTTTATAATCATACTCATTATTTGAATGTTGTATCTTCTGGTTGGATAATTTAACTAGCCAGATGGATGACACTATGGTTATTTCCATTAATGGTTATAGGAAAATAATTATAAGTATGATGTAATTTTAATATGTAAATAATATTCTTGGTTTTGTATTGATTAAATTTAAATTTAAATCATTATTTATATATCTACTTTTGTACATTAAAAATTTATAAAACAAACTTCATTAACATCATCTATAAAAACCGTACATGAATGACTCATGTATAGAACCTGGAACATTATAAATCATTTTACGAACTTTTTTTAGTCCCTCACATGTTATAAAAATTATTATCAAATAAAAATTGAAGGATGTGCAAAAATTTATACCAAAATAGACATAGAACATTTACAACTATTGACACCCATTATCAATTATATATAAAAATAGTAATAAATATTTAAAAAATTTATAATAAAGATTAATAAAAAATAATAATAATAAATAATATATATATATATATTACATTATAAATATATTATTTGTGGTTAGAGTGTATTTGAATATGTTAGAATCTAATACAATAGTTTTTTACTCAATTTCCTTTCCATTATGTGAAAATATTTCACCCTTAACCAATATCTTCATGTTTGATGAGTTATTTAATTTATGTATTATATATATTTTATTAAAATTTTTCTAAAAAAATTATTCCATTACATATAAATATTATTTTTGATGTATAATTCAACACCTAGGGTAATAGTGTTTTTTTGTTTTGCTATATCTTATATTTTTTTTTAAAAAAATATAGATTATTTTTTTAGTGATTTTAGATATAATAGGCGACGTGAGTATACATGGTATACTAATTACTACACTATATATAAGGGATATAAAATGTGATTTTTATAGTTCAATGTGAACCTAGAAATATTATAGAGGCCTTACATCATCTGGGTTCTTTAGTAAGGGGACACCCCCACCAAAAATTAGGGAATCCCAAAAACAACCCACATAAAACATTCCCTAGAGAAGGGAGTGATATGTGTGGCCTATTTTCATTTTCCATATTACTTTAATGTGTCTTTGTTAACACTCCATAAAATTTTCTACATGATATACTTTTTTACATAGCCCTTGTACGACACCACAGCTTCTCTAACCATTTTTTAATGTCTGAAAAGGACCTTTATGGTTTTTTTATTTTGGGATTTTACCCTCCCTATCTTCTAATACACAAATGGGTGGACCCATCACACAATACATAATCTCCTATTGTGAAACCTAACTTGATCTCTTTCATTATAAATGGTCTTTGGCCCCTCTTATATCCATTTAAATATAGATCATTGAAGATAGGGATCCTCTTCTCAAAAAAGTATTGTGCCCTCTTTTTTATTCTTCCTCATTATTTATCCCAATTTTTAGAACCATTGGTTGTTTTTCAATTATAATTTTATTCAAAATCATATTTTTATGGTGTATGACCCATATTATTGGATTTGATCAAACCATATTCAGCGTTTAGAATTATTTAACATCCACTAGAGGAAGGATTCCTATTGGATTGTCCATTTGAATGTTGTAACCATAACTAATTTTGTGATCAAATAAATTTATAATATAAAATAATATTAATAATTATTTTTATTAATAATTTTAAAATAAAATATCATTTTAATTTCTTTTTATTATAAAATAGGGGACTAAATCAGTTAAGATAAAGATACAAACATATTTTAATAAATCGATCATGCCATCTGTTTGATAAAATTTCTGAATGGGATTAATGAAAGAATCATAATATTTTATATTTTTGTTTTGGTCATAGAGTTGATTTATCTATTATAGTTACATTTTAACATCACATTTCATATAATTCACGAAATACCAATAAATTATAATTTCATCCAAGAATATCTCTAAAATAAAAGTGGGTGTTTTGAAAATATTTGACCCCACATGGGTGATGGATTTAATTAATTATTAATGTTAAATTCAGTTTAATATGATTAATAAAAATTGGAGTTTGAATCATAAAAACAATTCACAAGTGATTTTAAATGTAATGATTTTGAATTTTTCTTAGAAATGAATTACAATTTTTATAAAATGGTTGGTATTCGAGGTGTATTTTTAGAATAATTATTTTCCACCAATGTAATGGAATTTCAAATTTCTAAGTATATGATATTACCATTATACCTCAAAATGTTTTTTTGCTTTCTTTCCTGGTGTTTGATATATATTATGACTGGGTGATGGATTATTGGAGTTGTTTCTTGATACAGAAGAGGATGTGAGGGTGAGATTATTATATATGATTTGTGATGAGTCATTGAATTTTATTTTCTTATTAACCTATAAGGACCCAAAATTTTCATAAATATATATCAAATCATAATATATGAATATTCATTACAATTCTCAATTAAAAACCTATGGAACATAATGTATTTATTCCTATGGATACTACGTAAAAAATAGATTAATTTATGGTTTCTCTTCTACATGTCCCATAATTATCTTCAACATTCATTCTATTCAGCAACATACCCTACTAAAAATCAATCTTCATAACCCAATAAATGAAAGATAAGAAAGTGCAAGTTTTGATACTTTATAGGGGTAAACATATGAAATATGTAAATATAAATTGATAATAATGTTATAATAACTTTTTAGTTACATATGAATAACATATCTTAAATATTAAAGAATAAAATCTTATGTCATGTCATAAACATTGGTAGTTCAGAATACATTAATCGTAATTGAATCCTAGATACTTATCCATGAGAATATAAAATTTTCATAATACGTAGATTTTTGGGATACACATAAGTATAAATCATTATTTCCATAGTTGTCATGAATAATTTCATATGCTATCATAATTAAATTTTATCACATTCCTTACCATAGTAGTAGTCAATGTTAACTCCCAAAACTATCATAGTTGGAATAATACCGAAATGAATTGGGTTAAGTCCTCATCCTAGTAATGTATTATATCATACGATATAATGAAATACCCAATGCATTAATGGGTGATGTTGTTCCCACCAGTAGCATAATTATAATAATGTATAAGAAATAAAAAAGAAAATAAAACATTTATAATATCAGAACCCAGGAATATAAATGTGTTTCACAAATATTATACCAAATAATAACCAATTAAAAAGAAACAGGATTCATAATCATTTCATTATTTATTAATAGAATAATCCATGTAAATTGAATTTAGTTTCATTATCATTTTATTAACGTATGACCCATAAAAGAAAAATAGGTTCTTATACACTTTTTTCACATAAACACAATGCACCATGTGAAATAATATGTGTAATACCATTGGTTCATATTCCCAATTATTAATAATTAAAATTAAAGGACATTATCTTAGATGGAAAATTATTTTGAATGACTGCACAGAACATTTCTTGAGGAAAATATCATATTCGTTTTGAAAAAAAAAATTTAAAACAAAAAATAAATCCAAAATAATTTTCTATAAAATATCAAAAAAAAAATTAACCCTTAAATATAATATAATACATTTTTTAAGGAATATATCTTTGGAAAATAAATTCAAGCGAATAATAAATAAATCATATTGGGAGTTAATTTATTAGAAAATGAAAATAGATAATTATAAAGGAATATTTAATGAATTGAATGTTGATTATGATATAAATTTCATTCATGTCATACATATTAAAATAAATGTTAAATTCACATCTTTAGTAAAATCTAAGAAATTTTTTTTTTGTAATATTATGTGAATTATTATTTAAAAATAATTAAAAATATTTGGTAAAATTTAATGTATTAATATTTTTGATAATTTTTAAAATCATATTCAAAAATTTTGATTTTAGAATATAAATTATTTTTGACTCAAGAGTGAAGTAATGTTCAACTTCGTTAAAAAATAATTTAATATCTAGAGTAAAAAATGTAAGGAAAATAATGGGAAAACAATATTCTCATGGAATAACTATAGAATAAATAAAATACATTGTTTGCATAGATGTATTGGAATAGTTCATCCTCATATACATGAATATAAAAAATCCCAATAGACAATATAATTTTATTAAAAAGCAATTTCCACTTTTGTTTCACTGAATCACATGCCCCATGAAATAATGAATTTAGATAAAATATAATATATCCTAATAATTAATAAATCCAATATTATAAAAATTAAAATTGGTTGTCTACACACATCATAGTAGAAGATAAAGAACCTATGTGGTATTTTTTTAACATTTATTTAATATATTGATAACTAATTTTTATTGAATAATGTTTTTAATATACAAGAAAGATAAGGTTTTTTGTTTCACAATGATTGTATTTACTACTGAGAAAGAAATGATTTTCTTAGTTTAAGGATGTTTTTCTTATTTAAAGAAGTTGATAAGATTAAATAAAGTTCCTCAGTTTGTAGAAATGTACCATGAAAGAAAGAAGTTGCAATGTTTGAAATAAGTTGTCGAGTCATAAAGATGTTTCTAATGTCCATTTGGTAGCTGAATAATGATAAAAACTAAATTTTTTTGAAGAGATAGAATATATTATGTTTCTATAACATTTATAGAAATATAAAATAATGAATTTCTATCATAGTGATCTCAAAAATCGGGAAAACATTCATGGTAAAACATGTTGACGAAATGGTGAAGAGGGATGGAGGATTTTAATGAAAAAAATTCAAAGGAAAATCAGATCAATATTTTTGAGCAAAATTCTGGGAAAAATTTGATCCATAATTACATAAACCATTCTATAAAAATGGGATATAGAATTCTGAGTAACATTATGGGAAAATCGGATCCATGTTTAGGAGATAATCAGATTCCAAATTTCGAAAAAAATAGAACTAGATTTCTGAGAAACTTTGAACAAAATTTCCGTACAAATCAGAACATAAATTCTATACAAATATAAAACTAAATTATACAATAATTGGAACATAAATTCTACACAAATAGGAATCTAAATTATGCAAAATATATAAACTGAATTATGAGGAAATTAGAACATGAATTCTGAAGAAAACATAACCATGATTCTATGAAAATTAGATCCTTCTTTTCAAAAAAATCAGAACCTCAATTTGTAGGAAATAAGAACCTAAATTATTAGCAAATCAGATCATATTTTTTTGAAAAAAACTGAACAACATTTCATAGCTTGTTTCTGCGAAAATGAATCAACTTTTCGGATCATGTTTCAGAGAAAACTGAACCACTTTTCTATGCTTATTTCTGAGTAAAACTAATCCACATTTACAAGAACGTATTTTGAGGGAAACCAAACCTAATTTCTAAGAATGTTTCTATGAAAATATGAAACTAATTTCTATTAGAATCAAGATTCAGCATTATCAAACAAAAATTTTAGCTTTGGGTAAATATTGGAGAAATTTAAGGATATTTGATAAAATAAAATATTGAATACTAAATGTGAGATATTTTCAAAGTATTTGAGATTTGAAAAAGTATGAATGATTTTTATGCTTCCCACCCTTGTTTAACAAGTTCACTTTTAATACATTATCAATTAATTTTCTAATTTGTAACATTCAAACATACAAAAAAGCCATAGTGTATGATAATTCAATGTTAATGTTTCCAACCATAATGAAATTTTTTTCAATGAATATATAAGGAATAAAAAAATTTGATCCATCCGTACCGTATTGAGATGGATTAATATATCAAAACTGGATTGATGTTTCAGACAGATCATTTGTGGAGTAGATTCAATAATGTTTTCATTCTCGTGCTTGTCTTAATTTTTCATTTAGAAAACAATGTAAATGGACAGGAGTCGGTAAAATCCTTTCTATCGAGATGTATAATGTTTTTTACAAGGTTTGACATAATTTTTAATCACCTTTTCATTATAGTGTAATTGCATTGACCCAAAGGAGTGTATATTGCAAGGATGTAGGTTCTACTATTAATTAAGAACCTTATAATTTGTTTGTGACTTACATTATTTTTCTATTCTTGCATAATTATGTATTATTATTTGTTGATAATGAAATAAATCAAAGAAAGTTACCAGGGTTTTCTTCTTAATGTTTTAAAACAAATAAAAATGAACAACTGATTCAACCCACACCCCCACCCCTCAATTATTATTCGATCCCCAAAACTGCAAGTTGTATCAGAGTATGTTCCCTTGTTTAATCCTCATCACGGAGAATCTCAACTCTATTAATAGTAGAGGAATTCATACGTTTGATGCCAAGATTAATTATGGATGAAAAAATATGATGATTTATTATCTCCCATATCCTGGCCTTCAAGTCGTTTGTGCTACTACTATTGGTTTTCCACCTAGTGCAAAATTTTCCTCAATGACATTTGCTAATAATATAAATATATCAGATGAGGGAAAAGATAGAAATAATATTCTCATGTCTTATCAGAAAATTTTTATCAGAAGGTGATGGGTCTCAAAAAATCCAAAAGTGTGTTGGACAAGCTAGAATGTGTTTTCTAGGGAAGTAAAAAAGTCAACGATGCCAATCTAAAAATATGGTAGATTAAGAAAAAAGACATTAGAATGAGAGATGATAAACAAATTTATGAATAATTCACTAGAGTTAATGATATTGTGTTCAACATTATTAGATTTATATATTTCTTTGAAGATTCTACAATTATGGAGAAGATTATGAGAATATTTTTAGATAGGTTTGATTCAAAAAAAATTCCTTAGAATAAAAGAGGATTAATATCTTGATGAATTTCATATTTTTATTGTTTCTTATGAAATAAGGAAGGATATAATATTTAAAAATAAAATGAAAGATGAAATGGCATTTGATTCCAGGATAATGATTAAAATGTGTGTAGTAGATGAAGTTGATCCTTGTGAATCCATTGACAATGGGGATAATGATCTAAATAAAAAAAAGTCACGTCTCTTATATATAAGTACTATCAAAGAGAAATATTTATGTATAGCCGAAAAAATAATCTCAAATGATTTGTGTTTAGTGGGATTAGGAACTTTTCTTTGAATTTCTCAAAGTAGAATGTTGGAGAATATAAAGATGATTCCTGTAAAAAAACCATAACGGAAGAACTGGAAAAAGGATAATGAAGAGAATTATTCCATAACTACCAAGAAAAAGTCATCAGAAAGAACATAAGATCGCTGAGAAAGAAGGTCTAATCAATCTAAATTAAAATGATTCTTTGAGAGATGAATGTTCCGAAATATTCATAAGATTCATTGAAAATATTACGAACAAAAAGTCTCCTCAGAGAGGGAATAATGTGATGAAGAATTTTATAGATTTTATCACCTCAAAAATAAACATCATGATTTTTTTGAGTAAAAGAAATCTCTCAAGAATGAAATTATATTTATGAAGAAAGATTGTGATTAAGTGGATCATGGAAGAAAATAATTCAAAATTTTTGATGATGAATACAATCATGAGATTATAAGATACAATCCTAGAAATGATGAATAGATAAAGGGGATTGAAGATCTTAGAATGAATCTATAAACTATGAAAAAAGAAGTTATCAAGTTATAATCAAAACTTCTTGAGTCCCAAAATACCATGAGTATAACAAATGAATACATCAACAATGATATAATAGTAAATGTTGAGTCATCTAAAATTTATATAAAGGCACATTATGAGAATAAAGTAACATAGTCTCTTAGAAAAAATAAGGTTTCATCTGATTCCTCTAAAATTTTAGGATCTAGAAATAGTATTGGGAAATAATTTGGTTGAAAAATGTTTTGATAAACTTTTCACATATATAAAAGGTGAAACCTCACTCAATATAAAGGATGGTCTATATCGTGATATTATTTTTGTGGAAATATGTTACCAACATCAACATGTTGTATATAGAGAAATCATTATTTAATAGAAAAATAGATTTCAAGAATCTGGATGGTGCTTAGAATATATGGGCATAAAGCTTATAATTTTTGGAACAATTTATCTCTCCTATGATGAAGGTTTGATCAAAGTGGAAGAAAATTTAATTGGATAATGAATATCTTTTCTCACTCACAAAATGTGGAAAAGGTGAATTCTCACGATGTCTGAAAGATTCCCACATTTAAAAAATTTGAATGTTTTGATGTAGTTTAAGGAATATGTGATCATTCTAGTCATCATTTTTAATGATGTATAACACTCCTTCCAGAAAAGTATTCATATGATAAAAAATAAAATAATGTATAAAATAAGACGGTTGATGAGATATCTTCGGTTGTTGTGATAGATTTGAATGAAAGTAGGAGGAACGAATAAAGGATTCATAGTAGTTGTTTTTAATCGCATATGAAAAGTGAAATATAAATCATGGAATATGTTTAATTTAATGATGGAGGAGAAATTACATTTGGAAATGATAGTTCCATAAATCTTAAAGCAATGAAAATGGAAGAGATTGAATCAGATAAACTAATATCTAAATATGTTTTCCTTATTTTTTGGAAGAACATACATTTTTTATGTATGTCAACATTTTGATAATGGCAAATAATTAATACTAAAAAAGGATTTATGCATCATCAAACGTGTGAAAAAAAAAGAAAAATATAATAAAAAGGATAAAGAACAAGCGACAAACTTTTTTAAATTGAAGATTAAAAAAAATATTCTTATTTGAGTGCGGAAGATGAAACAAGTTGTGGAGTAGAACAATTCTCCACCTTGTTCATAAGAACATGATTATGATTTATAATGTTTATTTTTTAGGAATTTTCCCATACTGTAAAAATATATGTATATTTTTGTATTACTTTCCATAAAATAAAGATAACTAACAAAAGTTACAAAAGAGTTCATGTGAACATTTTAGAGGGTTGTATAGGGTTTTTTGACCCTGATTATATAGTTTGGAACCCCTTGACTTCTTAGGGTTTGGTGGTTCATTTATGTAGATTGATTAGTTTATGGAAGACAGTCCGTTATATACTATGTGTATTCCCTATATATTGGTAGGTGAGTCCATACTGAGTACGTCTAGAAATTACTCTGTTAGATAATTAAGAATATCCAATGGTTTCTATCTTTATTGATTTTATAAATTATATGTACCTTTAGTTTCCTATTTCCATTTCTCAATTATTCGTAGCATTTTATAGTATTTCATTGTGGGATATTATTTTGGGATTTGGATTCTAAATTTGATAACCTGATTAGATAATAGGAATAGGGCATGTAATGTCTTGTCAATGTGAATGAAGTGGTTTTTCATTAAAATTAATAACACATATTTTTATAATAGTATTTCAAACTACTGTTAATAGAATATTTTAGGGAAAGGAAATGTATGGATTTATTGGTGCTTTTATATTGAGATGATGAGGTCACACTATACTTGAACAATTCTGTGTTGGTACACATGAGATTTTTTTCAGTTTATGGTTCTGGGTTTTTCAACTAATTATTGAAGCTATAACGCCCCAACCCTAGTTACCCAGAGTCGGGGCATTGTTAAATTACATTGGAATGATCACAAAAGATCATTTCTTGAAAGGCCGATTAGTTTAGTATTTTTTGAAACTCTAGATATAATCATAAGTCTTACATTACATGATAAAGTGAAAAACTACAACAACATAGTCTCATTATTCCACACCCATTTCCCCTCAGACTATCCATGCAGGTAAGTCATAAAATACATCTTTGCATCCTGGGAAAAATAAAACATATAAAGGGGTGAGATCATATGCTCAATATGGATAACAATATAGCGAAAACTTTCATAAATAAGCATAAACATTTAAAGAAATATATAGAACTAAAACAAAAGCCTCATAAAATTTAACTTCAGCATAATATGGAAAAGATAAAGTCTTAATAATTATATTTAGTTACTCAAATGTATTTAAACTAGTCGAATAATCACATGCAATATCAATATCCACTTTCATAATGATGTTATGCATAATGTCAGACTTTAATTTCTGTGTCAAGTCCTTGTTCCAAGACCATGGGGATAACTGTAACCGGACAAAAATCTAGAGAGCCTCTATAACTAGACTCCATCCTAGAGAGCCTCTGTAACCAAACTCGAACCTAGAGAGCCTCTGTAACTGGACTCCAACCCTGAGAGCCTCTGTAAGGATGTTTTGTATCATAATAAATCAACATCAAATAATCTTACAATCAATCAAAAGATGATGACATAGATGAATTAAAAACATTTTTTTGGAGAAATATCTCTTTCTATTTTGAAATCATTTAAGATTTACATAATTATATAGAAAAAAATTATTTTTAAAACATTATTATAATCTTTTAAGGGATGCTTTGGTGATGTTATAATGGCAGAAAATAGCCTCACCCATTGTATAAGTTCAAAATAGACATTATTACCTTAATTTGTCGAAAATGTAAAAAGGGACCTTGTTTGGAAAACGAAGGAAATATTCCTTTATAAAAATCTTATAAAAATTCAAAAAAGGGTTTAAATGACTTTAACCTGAAGTATATAAAATATTAAAAATGTTTTGAAATATATTTTTAAGAAACATGGATGTGGATGATAAATAGGTCCCCGTAGATAATTACATATAAACAACCTCAGATAATGAAGAGATTGTGAAATAAACCCTTACCATGTACTTTTCCAAGGTCGAGGGTAGGATAAACTCTTGTATAATAGTGAAATAATTTTTATTAAATTATACAAAAATTATATATATTAATATTATATCATATATGATATTTTAAGATTTCTTTGTCAATAATATCTTAGTATTATCGTCTATTCGAGTGTTAAGTGATTTGTTTTCATTTTATGATTTCATACGTAAGTAATGTTTATTATGGAAAGGAAGTATCTTATTAATATTCAGAATGATACGGATACTTTAAAAAAATTCTAATCATCTAATGAAAATTAATCATGAACAGATACGATGGGGAATGAGTCTCATCACGTTCAAGGAGAGGGTAATCCGTACGTACGCACAAGAGACAATATCATTCATTTGATATTAAAATAAAATATAATTGGATGATATATAATGTATACATAATCATAATCAAGTTTTATTTATTATTTACATGAATTACATAACATTATTATATCCATCCAAATAATAATGAATCTAATAATAATTACACCACGATGTGGAGACGGTAAGTCGTACATACGCACGTAATGTGACATGTCATTCATGGGATGGATAGAATAATGAATGTTATTGTACCATATTTATAATAACATCACAATATATATATGATAGTAGATTTATTATTTTATAATGGAAACAACAATGAAAGAGGAAGTGGAAGAAGAAAGGAACTTGACAGATGCGGTGAGATATTTACCTCTTCTTCGGGTTCTTCTTTTTGATTTGATCAAAAGGGATCCATAGGTTGGCTTTCTGTCTAAAAGAAGGCCTCTAGGATTAAGGGAGTATAGTTTAGAAGGTATTTGGGTAGATTATGGATGAGCCAAATGGATTTTAAGGTGTGAATTAGAGAGAAGGGGGAGTGCCCATTTATAAGAGGGGTGAGGGAACCTTAGGAAAAGCTAGAAATATTATTTTATAATAAATCATTTTCGGTTTATAATGGGTAAAATTTGATTATATAAAGGCTATGGTGGTGATGGGTTGAGCACAACTCAACCAATAGGATTAAGACAGGTTTGGGTCACTATATTAACATTATATTTTAGACATAACTCTTAGTAAAATAGTTTGACATTTACCATGTCTCTTTGTATTTTTATTTTATATAGTTAATAAACATACTATATACCTCCAAGATATCCCCAATTGGTTAAATAATGATACACCAATAATTATATAAGTCATTTGTAAGAACCTATGTTTTTTAGGAATATAATATCTATTAATAATATAATATTTGTTTTAAAAACACTTCTATGTCAATTTTTACACTATATGGTATTTTGATTTTGCAAAATTCATACACACATTATTACTTAGAATAAAATTCATCTAACCAACCATGATATGTCATATTCACTTATAAAATTTGTGGAATTCATAAAAATTATTAATCTAAATTTATTTTGATATTTATAATATCAGTTCTTCTAATATTCCATTAATTAGGAAATTACTGCATCATCACTATGTCATAAATAAATAGAGATGTTTAAAATCAAAAAAATATAAATAAAATAAAATTATGTTGGATATATTTTTATCCTTCTAATTAATATTTATACTCAAATTTATCTTATGTTTATCCTTATATTAGAAATTTTTTTGTTATAAAACATTGATTTTAACTCTTTTAACCCTTCTTTAAATAAAATCATAATAAATGTCCTAATCCAATCCAAGTGGAACAAAGAGGTTCATATTTTATTGATATTGATGTTTTTGGTCGAATTATACTTATCCAATAGAATTAGGACATGTGTTAGTGTAAAAATAATATCATTTTTAAACGTAATTACCTTATTAACTTTTAATAGTGGTAAATAAAAGTAAAAAGTTACTATTCACAAAAAACATTATCTTGTTGAAACACATTTTTCTCCTTGAAATTAACCATGTCTCTTAGGTTTTTGAAATTCAACTCGCAGAAGAGGTAAAATTAAGATTTATGTGAATTTGAAAATACTTCTAGGAGGTGGGTAAAAGACTGTCAAAAGTTAAATAAAATTTATATATATATAAAATTATTATAAATTGACTCAAATTAATTAAATTGAACATAAATATGTTTTATGTATCTATTTTTTCCTAATATAATTTTAAATAATAGAATTAATTATTTAAATAAAAATTTGGTTTTAAACAACGACTCAGTGTTTCTCACTATTCTTTAAAAATTAAAAGTTTTCATAAAAATACCAAAAATTCACCCTAGGACAATCTTCATATTCCGAATCCAAAAATTAATTCCATTTTAAAAAATAAAATTTTAAAAAATTCAGAAAAATTGGGTATTACTATTCATAACGGCTAGTATTCTTTTTGGGGTGTTAGAACTCGGAGTTGCCTACACCACACTCTATTGTATTATTCAAATAGAAGTATATCATGGATGCTTGGGGTGTTACATTCTCCCTTCATTAAAGAAATTGTTTCCTCTCAATTTTAAATTGTTCTTCAAAAATAAAAGGTTGAAAATATGAAATCCTTTTGTGGAAAACCCACATCAGAAATGCGGTTAATAAAATTTAGTTTTAAAAAGAGGGAATGGGAAATTTGAATGTCACCACCAAATTAGGGTTTTGAATATGAGAAATTTGGTGGAAATTATAGACATTTAATTAGAGGAAAAACATAAATATTTATAGGGAGTGACTGAGGTCATCAATAACAAACAAGTTTAAAATTGAGTCCCTCAAAGGCATCAATCTATGATGATTTAAAATATCATCAGTTCAAAAAAATATTAGGATAACACATTTTTGGTTTTAATATCCATTCCCTGAATTTAAAGAATTAATTTATTCATAGAATAAGTGAAATATATATATGTATATATATATATATACATGACAAGGAGAGTTTCATCTTTCATCTAATTTCTACCACAAACTCATCCTTCATTCCAAAATATAATAGAACCCAAAAAAATATTATTATTATCCTAATTTTATAAGTTTTCAAATATTAACACATACCAATTAATTGATGAAAAATATTTTTTAATAACCAGGGAATTCCTCTATGATAGTGGAAGGTAATAAAGGCATGTCGCACTATGGTTGTGGGTTCAATTCCTGCATATTTGTCCGACGTGACGAGTTATCGCCGACCTGCAGGTTGTCCTTTTTCAAAAATAATCACCAGAAATGTTTTAACCAAAAACAATACTATATATTGTTCAAATTAATCAATTCAAACCTTTATAGTTATCCAAAATACCATTTTCTAGACTCTCTTTAAAAGGTATCTAAATTTCAAAATTAATTTTAACATCGGATTCCCCAAACAAAGTAAAGTTTCCCTTATCGTCACATACTGAAAATATGATTACATTAGTAGTAATAAAACCTTAATGAAAACAACAAGTACTACAGTAAAACCCTTATATATATCACATTATTCTTATAACCAGAATATAATCCTTGAGTCCAAACACAAATACATTAATTATTCCACTTCAATTGTAGTAACAACATAAGATTGGCCATGATCCATTGCCCTTTTCTGAGGTAAGTATCTTTGGCGATTATGGAATTCATTTTCATAATGCCCCATTTTTTCTACAATTCTAGCATTAAACATTGACAGTTTCCTTATTCCCCTTGAAATCAAAAGCTTTGTGGCTTTTTTCACCACACTTGTAACAAACTCCCATTCCATTTAGGCATGTACCAGGGTGTTTCTTCCCACAAATATCACATAATGTAATATCCTTCTTTATCATTTTCACCTTATATGTCTTTTGCTCTGTCGTTCTCTTCTTATCTTTCGTTACTTTATTTTCATAATATTTATATAATTCCTTTTCTATCTTGATAGCACACGAGAGTACATCTCTATACGAAGATAAGGATTGTGATACTAATTCTTGATGAAGAAATGCATTTATCCCATCAAATAAATGGTAAATAATAATTCTTGGGTTACATATATAATCTGCAGCATGCCTCGCTAACCTTGTAATGTTATCCTCACACTTGGCGACATTACCATCCTTTTTTTTCTCAGACATATAAATTGCCTTTCCATGTCTGTTTGATGGTCACAAGAAAAGTATTTTTCCAAGGAAATATATTTAAACTCCCTCCATTACATATTTGATACATCATAATCTTCCTTTTTGTTTTGAATTAATGACAACCATTTATCAGAATCTCCAGTGAGGTAGTAAACAGCCATGATAACTTTTTCCCTTTCACTACTCCCCAAGGCATGGAATATTTTCTCAATTGAATCTATCCATTTCTCAGCTAATAATGGATTTGTACTCCCATTTAATGTTGGTGGTGGTTTCCTTATGAATCGATCTAACATTGGTCCACCACATTGTGGATCAGGGTGCTCCATACAGGTAAGGTTATTATTCATAACTTGAGAGAGTTGTCCTAGTATGGTGATAATATGATCAGCAACAGAGGTACCACCATATCCTCTATAATTATCTTTATTAGGAGGGAAACCCCTACATGAAGTGTGTGCTTTGATATGGTTTACATTCCTTCCACTAGGTGCCATTTATAAACAATGGCATAGTCTATATTAGTTTATAAACCAAAATATATAATTCCAATCTTCTAATAAAATTAACATAAATTGAACAGTTTATGGATATAATCCATAATAATAATAAAATTTTTTTTGAGAAATTTTATAATCAAAAACCTTTAATATTGGTTTGTAAGGAAAATGATAATTATCTTATGAATTTCCCCCGAGAGTGTCGTAACCAAGAGTGCAGCAAGACCCGTTGTCGTGCACCAGTTCCCGTTCGAGTCTAGCTCAAAGCGATGTCTTTGGATTTTACCCCTAGGTTCATCTGTGCCAAATCCGCCTGTACCTTCTCATATACAGACATGGATGTATCGCTTGGAAAGCTCAAAAAATCTCTACAATTCCAAAATTCTAGGATGTTCATCTATACTATTATTCAAAGTCTATCTTAGGGCTATGTGCTCTAATCAGAGTTTATCTAAATCTAGCTTCCAATGTTTGTACAAAATTTCATCTGATACCATATATAACGCCCCGACCCAAGTTTCCATGAGTCGGTTCATTATTACAAAAAATTGGAAAGATCACAAAAGATCAAGTTTCAAAAGACCAATTAGTTTAGTATGCTAGGATACACTAGAAAGATTCATAAGTCCTACATTATATGATAAGGTGAAGAACTAGAAGAAAATAGTCTCCATAGTCCACACTCTCGTCCCCTAAGACTATCCTTGCAGGTCAGTCATAAAATTCTTCTTTGCATCATAGAAAAATAAAACATAGAAATAGATGAGCTTATATGCGCAATAAGGATAACAATATAGAGAAAACATTCATAAATAAGTATAAAAATTAAAGAAAATGTATAGAACTAAATCAAAATCCATTTAAACTTGAACTTCAGTATAATATGGAAAAGATAAAATAAAAATAATTTCATTTACTTACTCACATTTATATTCTACTAGTCGAATAATCACATCCTATATCAATAGACACTTCCATAATGATGTTATGCATAATGTCAGACGTTAATTTCAGTGTCAAGGCATCGTGCCAGGACCTATGGGCTAACTATAACAGGACATAAAACCGGAGAACATCTATAATGGGACTCTATATTGAAGAGCCTCTGTTACTGAACTCCAACCCAGAGAGCCTCTGTAACCTGACTCCAACCCAAAGAGCCTCTGTAAACAGACTCCATCCGAGAGATCCTCATTAAGCGGACTCCATCCCGGAGGGGATTGCTATAACCAGACCCTATCTCGAAGGGCTTACTTTTACCAGTCCCCATCCCAGACATAATAGTCTAATACATTCATTATAAGAAGAGGTTGAAATATAACATAAATACTCTTATTAAAACTAGTATAAGAAATGTCAATACATTATCCATAAACCCTGAATTGTATGATATAACACATACACTATCAAACATATCACAAAAACCTCAAATAAAATATGGAAGTTTTGTATCATAATAAATCTACTTCATACAATATTACAATCCAACAATGGATGTTTAAATAGATGAAATCAAAACATTTTTTAGAGAAATATCTCATTCTATTTTGAAACCATTTAAGAGTCACATAATTATAAATAGAAAATTTATTTTGAAAATAGTTTTATAAGTTTGTAAGGGATGCTTTGGCGATGATATAATGGAATAAAATAGCCACACCCACTGTATAAGTTAAAAAAAGACATTCTTACCTTAATTTTTTTTGAAAAGGTTAAAAAGGATCTTGTTTAGAAAACGACAGAAATATTCCATTTTAAACATCTTATAACAAGTCAAATAAGGATATAAATGACATTAAACCATACTATATTAAATATTAATAATGTTTTGAAATACAATTTTAGGAAACATGGATGTGGATGATAAAGTGGTCCCAGTAGATAATTAAATATAAACAAACTTGGTTAATGAAGAGATTGTGAAATAAACCCTTACCTTGTACTTTTCTGTGGTCGAGGGTAGATTAACCTCCTATATAATGGTGAAATAATATTTATTAAATTATACATGAATCATATACATTAGAATGATATCATATATGATCTTTTAACTTTTTTTTGTTAATAATATCATAGTATTATCTTCTTTTCGTGTGTTAACTGATTCAATTTTTTTTTTATGATTTGTTACATAAGTAATGTTTTTTATGGATAGGATGTATATTATTATTATTCAGAATTATATTAATTCTCTAAAAATTATTTTTAATCATCTAATTAAAAATTAATCTTGAATGGATATGATGTGGAATGAATCTCATCACGTTCGTGGAGACATTATTCTGCATGTACGCACGAGTGACACTATCATTTATTTATATTAAAATAATATATAAATGGATGGAATATCATATATAATTAATAATAATCATGTTATATTTATTATTTACCGGAATGAAACATCATTATTATACCTATCCAAATAAGAATGCATTGAATAACAATTACACCACGACGTGGAGACGTTAAGCCGTACGTACGCACGTATAGTAAAATGTCATTATAGGGATGAGTAGAATAAATAATTTGGTTGTTCCATATTTATAAAAACATCATAGTATATAAAAGATACTATAGTAATTATTTTTTAATGTAATCAACAAAGAAAGAGGGAGTGGAAGAATAATGGAACCTGAAAGAGGTGGTGAGATATTTACCTCTTCTTCGGGTTCTTCCTTTTGATTTGATCAAAAGGGTTCCATAGTTTGTCTTTTTGACTATTGGAATGCCTCTATGATAAAGGGAGGATAGTTGAGAGGGTATTTGGGTAGATTTTGGCCGAGGAAAATGGCTTTGAAGGTGTGAATTATAGAGAAGGGGTGGACTTTTATAAGAGGGGTGAGGGGCACCATAGGTAAAGCTAGAAATGTGATTTTATAATAAAATCATTTTCGGTTTTTAATGGCTCAAATATAGATTATTTGACGGATAAGGTGTGGATTGGTCTAAAACCACTAATCCAATAGTTTTTAGATAGGATTGGGTCACTATATTATCATTATTATTTAGATTTAATTCATAGTAAAATAGTTTCACATTTACCATGTCTCCTTATATTTTTTATTATATGGTTAATAAACATACTATATACTTCCAAGATAACCACAAGTGGTTCATTAATGATACATATATCATTATATAAGTCTTTTGGAAGAACCTTAGATATTTAGGAATAGAATATAAATTAATAATATAATATTTTCTTATAAAAAATTTATGTCAATTTTGACACTATTTGGTATTTGGTTTTTTCTAAATTCATAAAAACATTATTACTTAAAAAAATTATTCCATACAACCCTTTTATGTCATATTAACCAATAGAATTAGTGGAATTCGAAAAATATCTTAAATTACATTTATTTTGATATTTATAATATTAATTATTATTAATATTCCATTAATTAAGTAATTACTGAATCATCATTGTGTCATAAATAAATTAAATTATTTAATGTATAAAAATGATAAATAAAATACCATTATGTAGTGAAAAGTTTTATTTTTCTAATTAATATTTATACTCGAATTTATCTTATGTTTAGACTTGTATTAAAAATGTTTTAGTTATTAAACTTTGATTTTAACTCTTTTAACTCTTCTCTAAATAAAATTATAATAAATGTCCTAATCTAATCCATGTGAACCAAAAAGGTTCATATTTTATTCCTAAGGTTGTTTTTGGTCGAATTATACTAATCTAATAGAATTAGGACATGTGTGTAGGTTAGTAATAATATCATTTTTACCCTTAATTACCCTATTTACTTTTAACCGTGGTAAATAAATGTAAAATATTACTATTCACCAAAAATTATTTTTATCTTATTGAAAACATTTTACAACTTTATATTAACCAAGTATCTCTTATTTTCTAAATTCAACCCACAAAAGCAGTAAAATTATTTTTTATGTGAATTTCCAAATACTCTTAAGAGGTGGGTAAAAGACTGTGAAAAGATCAATAAAATTTTTATATATATACAATTATTTTAAAATGACTCCAACGAATTAAATTTAACTTCAATATGTATTATGTAGATATTTTTACCTAAAGTAAATTTAAATAAAAATTCAGTTTTAAACTATGACTTAGCATTTTTCAATATTCATCAAAAATTGATTGTTTTCAAAAAAAAATAATAAAAATCACCCTAGGTTAATTTTGATATTCTATATCAAAAAATGATGTCCATTTTGAAAGATAAATTTTTTAAAATTTCAAAAGGTGGGTATTAATATTCATAATGGGTAGTTCTCTTTTTGAGGTGTTTTAGAACTTGGAGTTGCGTATAACACACACTATATTATTTATCAAAAAGAATCATACCATGGATGCTTGGGGTGTTAAAGGAGCAGTTGGTATTGTGGTTGGGGGTTTTCAATAGGTCACATGTAGATATTATTGTGGTGTTCCAGTATTAGTTTTTTATTTAGTTTCAATTTTTTTTTGCTTTTAAGTTGTATTTATATCTCGATCATCTTGTTTATATATGTCGAGAAATTTATTTTTTATTTTTGTATGCTTGTTTTTCTTAGTTTACTTTTACACTCCATGTAATTATTTTGGATAAATAATTCCCAGGATAATTACATGGATTCCTAACACTATTTTTTGGCCTAAAGGGAATGAGAATTCACATTAGGATATACTGTGGACCAGGTCAGATGTTGGGTATGATGGAATCATGGACCATTTCAGGATAAATCGGTATCAGATAAGGCCCATTGTTTTTAGGGCGTCTTTTATTATGATTAAGAATTTTGGGTCTCGTGGGTTTAGAATGGGGAGAGCATGGAAAAATATTCTCTTTATGATCGTCATGTTACCACAGGTAGTTAGGGTATTGAGTCTTTTTATTTGTTTTGGTCTATTTGGGTGAGGAATAAAAAAGGAGGTGAGCTAGTGATATGTCATAATCACATATGGAGTAGTGAAATATGTGGAGTTTGAGTGCATGGTTTATGGTTCTCATAGTGATGATGTTTACATGGGGAATGGATCACAACCAGATCATTGAGTTAGGAATAGACACAAGTTACTCATTCTTATTGTGTTATATTGGTGGTGTTTTCATATTGATTCAGTGGGTGTGGTTGAGATTTTGAAATAATAATGGGTTTTAAATATAAAGGATCTCATTAAAACAGTTTTGGATAGGAAAAATGGGTTTCAAATCAAATTGTTTTGGATTGGAAAATCAGAGAATTCAAGTATTTTGATAATCAAATGGTAAATATGTCCCTTGGTATTCTTCATTGACATTGACATATGTCTCGGTATATAATGGTGTGAATATTGGATCCTTTTTATGGATTATGCACAAGGAAGTGGATGAACACATATGTGACGGTTCATAGGATTACATGGGTGAGGATTTGAAATCATAATTTTGGTTTGCTTTCCCATATTTTTTTTCAATTGAAATTTTTTTTGGTGAATATTTATTCCATTGGAAGGTGTATTTTCGTTTTGAAAAATGATTCTAGATTATTAAATGTGGAATCGGAAGAATGATGTTTTGAAATTAAATTGGAAGGTATGAATTTCAATAAATTATTTCCCATTTTTCATATATATTTTTTTTAACATTTGACCATATTTTTTAGTCTCAATATGTCCTTATATATTTTTTATATTGATGAAAGTTTCTGTTTTTTTATTCGGAATATTCCACACATAAAGGTCCCCAAAATTTTTATCATGTCATTCCCAATTTTTAGTCCATCCTATTTGTTGTCAGTACTTCATGGGGACCGATATCTGCAAGAGGTCATGGAATGTATTAAGGATGGTCATGGTGTATTCAAATCATGGGAAACTCACATATATGTGAGGTTTCAAGAAGACTTAGGTTTATTTTAGAGTCCATATATGGATTAGTGGGGAATAATTTTACCTCCACCATCTCATGTTATGATGACTTTGAAAATATTTAATTCTATTTTCATGTAAAGGTTTAATACTAGGGGATGCGATGGCGATGAAGGTGAAATATATTGGGGATGTTCAAACATTCTAATGGACTATGAAAGCTTATGTTGATCACATCAGATAGTTGGTTTCATAATCATTAGAGGTAGATTTAGAGAAAATGTAAAAGGATATGATTTTCATTTTTGAACATCATTACAATATCGTGAAAATAGTTATCTCATAAATTAAGGGTTTCTATATGTTTTCTAATGATGAATTCTTAGTCAAACTGGTTCTTGGTGATAATTATGTGGAGATAGAAAATCTATCTTTTGTTTTTGTTCATGAAGGTTCTCCAACTAGACAGAAGCATGTCCTAGAGGAAACTATTCATGAGAAGTCTATCTTTTTAGTTCTATATTCTCATTCATCGAGCCACACTATCTTGTATTTCCATTGAGGCCAATTCAAGAATTCATAGACATCTTATCAAAATCCTGTAATGACTTTCTATCATTGTGGTCATTTGGGTAATCTGAAGATGTTTTTTTAGAATGAATCTCCCAAAGAAGATGCCTTCATCTGAGTATATATGTTCTTGACTATGAGGTATGAAATGCTTCAGTCACCAGGGCTTCGCCAACATGCCTCCGAAAAAATCTCTATCATGGTAAGGATATCAATGATGGTATCGGAATCCATAGATCCTTTTTTTCTCTATTGTCTTGGTGGAGATATTCAAATTTTTTGTTTTAATTCTTTCTGATGTGGAGAATTTTACCTTTTTGTTTAGAAACTTTTTTTTATATTTATCGTAATATGAATCATTGAATCATTTATTATTCTTTGAGTATTCTTAGCCATTATGTTTTCTGGTCATGGTCTTATTTGTTCTATTTCTAAGTCTCTTGATTTTTTATGGACCTAATGGATTGATGTTTTCATTTGATGTTTGGGTTTGGACTCTATAATGGGTTTTGACTCTGTGTTGGGGTTTTAATATGTAGGGGAAATATTCAGTTATGGGGGTGGTGTTGTTTCACTTGTGAAAAATGGTGTTTGACTTAGTTGGTTTGGGAGTTCTCATTTTTGGTTTTCCTTATATTGGGTATCCCATTTAAGTATGGGTAGCATTGTTTTTGTTTCTATGTTCTCAAACTAGTTGAGTTCTTATGGTGGGGAGAACCTCCATGTGTTCTCCCCTAATTTTCATTGATATTTCCTCTAAATCAGTGATATTTTACTTGTAGAGTAAAATTTCTCATCGAAATTTCTGGTATATTTTTATTTTGACCAGTCATGGATTCGATAGTTAGTTATCTTTCTGATAGGTGATTTTTTGGGTAATAAAATGTATGTTGTGGGGATAATTGGAATACCTTGATCTTGAAATTAGTTTCTTTCATTCTTTATTTTACGTTGGATCATTTTTGTTGAGGTTTGGGTTGATCCCATATTTTTTTAAATTTTGGAAGATTCAGGTGAAATTTCTTATGCATAATTAGAGATAACCTTGTGCATTTCCTAGGAAACCATGTGGATTGGTTTTTTTCCTGAGAATATGTGTTTGGTATAGTTGGAACATGATGTGGAAACCTTTTTCCAATCCGTGTGTGGTGTCCCATATAAAATGTCACAAGCACACAGTTTGAAAACCCATACAATCTTCAAAATAAATTTAATTATAAAAAACATAATTTTTCTACCTCATTTTTCCCAAAATTTTGGATTCCACCCCTTGTGTTTTTTTTGCACATAAGAGGGTTTCCAAACCGCCTTCCCTTGGCTCATCCTCCTTCTTGGTTTCATCCTCAATTTTCTAAATCATGTTGTTTTTGTTTTTTTATAAAATTTTATACACTTATACTCATTACCTTCTCTCCCCATGAGATCTGGGACTTTATTATGGATATTTTCTCTGGTGGTCCAACCATAGAAGGTAGGGTTGACATTTCATAAGAATTTCGATGGATCTTGAGCAGGTAGATCAATCATTGGGAACTATTCTTTCTTCTCTAATATTGTCATTGTATTTTCACCCCATTGAAGAATATTTTTCGACTATATTCCATTATGATATATTACCCCGATGTTTTTGGGATTTTTTATTTGTTATTAAAATGTGTGTCACAGGCTCTTGAAGAGTTTGTTGTTTTTATGGGTTTTTATGGAAAAAATTGGTTGAAGCAGTTTGACATTGGTTTTCTTTAATTATATTATATAGTTATTAACACAAGTTTTTTGTTAAAATGTATTATGAAATTTTATAATGAAATTGTATGTTTTAAGAAGTGTTTATCCTTATTCTGGTTATGAAATAATTTTTGGATTATGAATTCAAAATTATGTGTCTAAATTGGTATTTTTTATTGAATTGCTCGTTCTTGTGTTTTTTTTCATTTGGAATCATTTTGTTACTTATTTCAAAATGGTTTTGGGGTAACATCATGCATGCTTCTGGTTAACCATTGGATGCAGGGATATCCATGTATTATCGGGATGCACAAATATATGGTAATACATATGATTATAGTCTTGGAAGAATTTTTTCGACTTAAAAATCAATATTCCAAAACATTTATCCCTCATCCTTTCATTAATTCAAAATCTTGATGTTTTACTAATGGTACCTTGATTTCTGAATAAAACCAAAGAGGTCTCAAAGTGTGTTTTATTTTATGTTCCATTTGTATCATACCATATGGTTTCACGATTATATCATATTTGGAAATGGTGATGTAAATGTATATTGATTTTGAGTCCTTAATGTCTCATTTGTTCAGGTAAACATATAACTAGTGTTTTATGTTGTTTTTGAAAATAATTTTGGTTTTGAATTTGAAAATTTTTGGTTTTCACCATGACATGTTTTGAGAAATCATTTGAAAGATCATATTATGTGGAGATGAAGTTAGACCTTTTGAATGGTGTATTATATGTAGGGTACCCGTATATAAGTATTTCCCTAGATATATTATCATATAGGTTGTGGTGTGGTTCGGGTAGGCAACGGAACTGGCTGAAAGTAGTGTGAGTCACATGTGAGAGGGTCTTGGAATTACATAGCACACTATTACCGTTGGATTAATGGGTGTATTTTATAGGTTCAAGTGATGGTTTCTTATTGACCCTGATTAGATAGGTTTGTAACCCCCCCCCCCCCACACACACAAAAATTTCAGGTCATGGAAGTTCATTCCACAACATTGGTCAATTTAGGGTGGGCTATTGATTATAGAATATAGACATGAACTATGCCTTTATAGTTGAGTCCAGATCGAGTACATCCAGTGAATCCATTAGGTATGTTCAACTAATTACCATGGTATATATCATTGTTTCTTTTTTATATTATTTGTGAAATTTGTTTCTTATTTACAGTACTGATTTATATTAATCATGACATGGTATATCTTTATTGGATTTAATTATAGTATTTGGATTCTAAAATGGTAAACCTATATTTAAAATGGGAATGATGTATGAATTTATATTTTGATGGGAATGATGTGGTTTTATTTAAAATATTTAAAAAAATTATAGATTTATTTAATTCTAGTGTTAATAGAATGTTTTCTAGAAAAGAACTGCATGGATTTAGTGGTTCTTACCAATGATGTTTTTAACCTCACACCATACATATTTCATTCAATGTTGGCATCCCCAAGTTATTTTCTAGGTTTAGTCTCTTGGATCGTGTGATCATCATTTGAGTGGTTGGTCTTCTTGTTGGAGGTGACCAAGAGGTTACATGGATATTTTATTAGAATTTTCATGCTTTAGTTTTGTATTTTTTATTTGAATTTTGTTCTGTTGTATCTGTATTTGGATTATCTTGTGTATTTATTTATATCCATTTATTTTTTATTGTTATGTGCTCAATTTATTTATTTATTTATTTTATCAAAGTTATTTTTTGGAAGAAATTATTCCCATATTGAATAATTTCTTACCCATAACTAGTTTATATTATGTGGGGATCATGAATTCCCATTGAACCATGCTGAATAAAGGGGAAAATTGAATCCCAGCCTTATTCGTGACACAGCCACATTATTTAAATAATTAATAAACATTCAATATATGACTAAAATAATATTTCATTTGTCTAAAAATTATCTATTATATTTTTAATCTCATAATTAAATCAATATAATGTTTTAAATATTGTAATAAAGATATTAAATATAAATTTATACCTAAAGAAAAAACATCTCAGTTATATATATTAATTCATTATAGTATCCTTCTATATATGTTTTAATTCAGCCATAGTTTAATTTTCATCACCATCTAATGTTTGGATTCATTCAATTATTGGGGAATTTTTATTTGATGGTTTTTATGGACATAACATAGTTCATATCATAGTTTGACTATCATAGAAATACATGGTGTAATTTTGTGTAAATGGATGAGAAAATTTAATTTACAGATTTCAGGATGGGGGAGTCCAATAAAAATATCAAGTAACTATGATTTAATGTTATTTGAATTGTGAATTTCTACCTATAATCATTAATAATTCTTTACTGGAAAAAATTGGTGATATTGAGAAGTTGGATATAGAAACATAATACAAGAGTTACCACGAAACGATAAATTTAAAATCCAATGTTGATGGTAATTGGGTATTGATATAATATTGGGAGACTAATAAATATAATATTTATTAAAATTTAAAAAATATATATAATGTACTTAAGTTACTCTCTTATTATTTTTTGAAATGGAAATAAAAAAATAATTCAAAATTTCACATTCATCTATACATGAAAAGGACAACCTCTTCACTATCACAACTATCTGATATTCTCCACAACACATATGTTTTATCCTACTATATGAAAAGAAATTGTAAATATTTCATGGACCTTTTACTGAGGTTATTGACAGTGATTCTAGTAGGGAATATTCTTCTATCTATGATAAGCATTTGGATTATGCTAAATATGTGTAGTGTTTCATAATATCATCCACGAACAATGAGATTCAAAAGAAACATGATATCATAAAGGCATATATAATGATATATCACCTACCCAATCTTTATGAAGAGATGATGATACAAGAGAGATACATGATTTAAAATAATATGTTTACAACTATGATTGGAGTTTCAATTTATGATTGGACTTATGTGTTCAATCTTATTGGATATATTGATTTTGTGTAGATCATAAGAGATAATTTTATAGATTAATTCTCCATGGATATCAGACATTCCACACTACCCATGTCATTCACTATATTAATTTCAAATTTTAACATTTTAAATAATTCGGTGAGTCTTTTATAACATACTAATTCCATTCTCTTTGTAGATAAGTACATGTGGCATGAAAAAACTATGGTCAATATGGTTTACAAGAAAAGGAAGTAAAAAGGGGAAATGATGAAGACACAGAATAATTATAACTCTCCCAAGAACCATAATTTCTATAAGAAGAATATATAGTTGTAGGGTTAGGAAATAGATGAAGTATATTTTTCATTTCAAAATCAAGATAACAGGTAGAAGAACTCCACTTGATAGTATGGGAAATCTATGGGTGCATTCATAAAAGAATTTAATATTTCAATATATACACATTAGTTATTATATATATGTTGTGTTACAAACATATGTTTTGAAATACATGAATAAAGTAAATTAATAAATATTTCATGGGGATATGTTTATTTTAATATAGTCAACGGTGTGAAAATTGCTACTCTTGTCATTGGAAACTACCACCTTCCATTAACAATAGTACTGGTATTGGTTTTAAAATTTTTGTATTATATACCAATTATTACCGAGAACTTAATTTCTATATCTTTCATAGAATGATATGGTTAAATATTTTGATATATGAATAAAAGTTATATCTCTTAGAAATAAATCATATGTTATGATACAGATCATTTAAATCATAGTATTTATGTATTTCATTGAAAAATAAAAATATTGGAAATATATAGTGAATCAAAATAACATGATTTGTATAAAACACTACTATGGAATCACCATCATGGTCATGCAATTTAGAATTGTTTAATAATTCTATATAAATATGTATATTTCTAATATTATGATCTAAATCTACTTGAAATATGTTATGATAGTTTATAAGGAAAAGTTATCTCACAACCAATCAGTGGATATGGTAAGAGGGCCACATATCTTCTAGGATTATTACATATAGTTTTTTTAGACCATTTCTAGTATAATCTATTAATGGGTAATCATTTTTCAAGACTTTTACTAGTGACTTGACGAAATATGGATATTTTTACATGAAAAGATATTTTTCCAAGACATTTGAGATATTTAATAAATAAAATAATGAAGTAGAGAATAAACATGGAAAAAAGTTTAAATACCTTTAATATGATCTTGGTTATGAATATCTTATCCTAGTGTTTAACAACAATTTCTAGGTTTTCAGTATTCTTTCTCAACATAGAACGCATAACAGACTATAGTGGAATAGTTTTAGTGGAAGGATGAAGTGTACATTTTAAGACAAGGAAATGTTAATGATGAGTCATGAATATCATTCATTATCCATTTTTGGATATGAATAATAAATTTTGGAATATACACTACATTGTGTACTAACTAATTCATAAAATGAAATTCAACACTAATTATAGATTGGAAATAAACCAATATATTCACAAACACATGTATGGGGTTGTGATTGATTTGATGGACCATTTTAAGAATAAAAATAACACCTTATAGAAAAATATGCATCATTATATGGAATCATCTTGAAAAAATTAACACTACCTATACAATCCCATAGAAAATAATATGAATTTCACTAGAAATGAAATATTTATTTGGATGGAGATGATCATCAAAAAGTTTTGTGGGCGAAAAAATTTACTATATGATGTTGTTTCTAAATATAGAGAAGAGTTTTTATATGAATAGATTCTGTAGATCCCCATAGAAGAAATAATTTCAAAAACACAATTACTAGATAGAATTACTATTAAGCTAATAGAATCAGATAGATATGGTTTTCTAGTCACTAATTATGGTGACTCATTTTTTGATGAAAATATTGATTATCCCTCCTATAAATAGGATGTAAAGTGGATTGAAGATTAAAGATAGCAATAATTGATGAATTATAATATTGTTTCCATGTATAAGAATAGTTTTTGGGTTTTGGATGATGCACTAGTTGATGTAAAGCTGATATGGCGATGATGGGTTTTCAATAGTAACATGGGAATGAAAGGTAATGTGAATACACAAAAAAATGGTAGGTATGTAAATGATAAAAATAGTGTCAATGTATTTACAATGATGAAACCATTTTTATATTTTCAATGTTTAAATCCAACAAAAATGTACATTCTTATTAACAAACAATGACTATGAAATTATGTAGAATGATTCCAAAACTAATTTCCATAATGGGAACACTCACAAAGATGTATATATAATATAACTATTATGTTTTTTGACTCATTTAGTTTCCAAATTTGTTTTAGAGTTTCATTCATCCATTTTTGTATTCGAGAAAGCATCAATTTGGTTGAATATTCTTTTTAATGTAGAAATACTGTACTTTTTTCATTATGAACGAATGTGATCCATGTGTTTATAGTATTTTTAGTTGTAAGGGGGTTGATATACTCGTAGTATGTGTTTATGAAATATTAAAAATTACAAACTACATAATGGACTAACATTCTGAGATGGAACGGTCAAAATAATATTTCTACATGACACACTTAAGATAATAAGCCTATATTATAGAGATCAAGTTAATTCCTAATATATTCAAGAGTCTTCATGGATTTAGTCAAATTATATCCACTTACTAGACACTTATGATATTTTCAATATAAAAATTCAGTAAAGGACTGGTTCCAATGACATGTTGTATACAACTTTCTAGGAAAATGTTTCCTCTGAGAGAATAAGAGAAAGAGGGAATGAGTAAGATCCCATATGCATTGGAAATATTATCAATCATGTATTCCGTGTTATTTTCAAGAATTATATTTATGAATAAACTTATATGTTTTAATTTCGTTTTTGATGATCTGAAAAAAAAAATTACTTTACTAACGACGTTTTTAATAATTTTTTCTTATTCTTCTGTTTTTGGTGGTTAATGTCTCTATGGGTGAATTCTGGAATATTATTCATGAAATCTAAAAACAATAGGAAAATAGAAATGATGGTTCTTGCCTAAATTTTTAAAATGGATACATTGTCTAATTACATTCATAAAAGAAATTGATACATTAGTCAACTATGTTGATAAATATCCTATATAAAAAATACATAAATTAACAACATCTATGATGAATGGAATCGCTTATGTCATTATTCAACAATATAAAACTATTTTATGGAGTAATAGTATACATGAGAAATCACTCACTTCAATAAGAATATACTAAAATAAAATGGTTACCGAAATATTCTACATTGTGAATTTGGTTACGTCTCTTCAATTGAAAATATTAGTTTCAATGAATCATCAATCGTAATAGAATGGCTATGTTGTTTGAATCAACTATGTCAAAATAGACTATGTGGATACATTTCCTATGTGACATGATATGGCTACATGATATAAAATTGTCTATCTGGTTTTAGAGTATCATTTTGGATATATGGAACCAATTCTTCAAATCTATTATCTTGCATTGTATGTTTTTCATTATTACCATTTAAGAACTCAAGTGATGTATTTAATGTTTTTTTGAAATCATAAATTCAAAATTTTATATTGAATGGAACTCGAATATAATCTGATCCATGTATCAGGAAATAAGATAAGGATGATATATCTTATTTTTTCTCCTATTTTTGGGGGAATTTATAATATATGGACATGTCAGGATCTTTTCTTTTCTACAGATCATGTTATGTTTTTTAAATAATAATGAGTACATGTATTTTTAACAGAGGTTTGAAACTGCTGACCTATGCACGATAAGTGTGGATCATAAAAAATATATATATTTAACATGTTCTAAAATCTATCTGATGTAAAACATATATTTCAACAAAAAAATGATGATGAAGTCTCATTTAATGAATTGGGATAATTAAATGTCTTTATTGGGTTCAAAAGACTCTTCATGAGATGCTTACTTTTTAAAATTTTAATCTTGAGGATCATTAATTTTATAATAGATATATCAGACCCATTAGATTTAAAATCTATAATATATTTCTTTAATTATATTTCATTATAATGGATTCCAAAAAATATATGATTTTAAGGATGTTTCATATAAATCCTTTCAAGATCATAGTTCAAATCTCATTCTCTTATACCATGTTTCAACAGATTACACTAAATAGTGAAATCACTAAAAATGGACTACTAGCACCAAAAAAAGGATTTGTCTAGTGATAATAATCACACATATATAGAAGAGTGTTAGTGGAGTGTTCTAGGATAATTATATTCCAAAAACAACTATAAATAAATATGAATCTATTTAATTTCATATATTTATTTATCCTACCTCATCTATTAAATAATAGATTGAAAATCAGTAATAAACACGAGATGGAGAAATTAAATAACTCATTTCACAACCTCCCCATATTGAGTCTTAATACAATTATTTTTTTATGACATTTGGTATCATAGGTTGTGATTATTCAGTTGACATCTATAAAATGTGAAATATAGAGATATCCTAAATAATTCCAATTATAACTAAATAATAGATGGAATGTGTATGGTCATAGAATAGTATTTAAATGTTTGGAATTATAGACGTTTGAAGGAACTCATTATTATATATCTATTGAATATAGGATTCAATTTTTATCTCAATGACATAATGCCTTATTAAATTGGTAATATGATACAAGATAATGGGATTTAAAAAATTAAATTATCACCTTAATTATAATTCCAAAAATTATATAATATGTTCATTAGGACGAGGTGAGTTCAATGTAGTTTCCCAATTCCAGATATCCAATGAAATGTGGACTATACTTTTAGTTACATATGAGGGACCATATAATGTTTCTTGACTCAAATATAATACATCCAAAATGAAGTTTGAAACTTTTAGAATATTATCTGGTGAGAGTAAGAAATAGTTGAATGGAATTATCATAGAAATTGAAAATAATGTTACTTCTTAAAGAAAAAAATTAATGAACATGATCATTTTCTGAGGGTTCTCAAAATAGTAATTCCATGGTGGACTGGTATGTCAAATTTCATATTACAATCAAATGTTAACAAATTTTTTATAATAAAATAACACATTGGTACTATTATGATATATAAGGAATTAATGTAAGATGGAGTTAGAGATAGTTTGGTATTGAAGAAGCAGAATGATAAATTAAATATCTAAACCTTATGGTATGATAGGAATAGTAAACAAGGTTAGATAGATGAGAAATTTGAATGAAATTATTCAAGTAGTTCTGGAATTGAAACTGAGCCTGCTAACTTTTCTATAAAATTGGTTAAATTTTATGAACATAAATGATTTTCTAAGAAAGAAATCATAAAAAAATTTAAATGGATATTCGATGAAAATAAAACTCTATGAGTGAATGAGTCTTAGAGGTATCAGTCTTAATTCTCTACCGCTTCAAGATAGTAAAACATTTAGATTATAAAGAGTTAAAATTAGATAAATATCCACTCACAAGTCTTGGTAATCCACTATTAGTAAACTATAAAACGTGAATAAATTTAATAATTTGGATGATCGTGATGTTTTAAGGTGGAATTAATATATAGATATACCTAAATAATTTAATTAGAATTAATTTATAGGATATGAGTATGATTTTTCATTGTTATCTATATTATAATATAGTAGTATTATTTTTGCATATTCATTATATATAAATTTTAAATTATTTAATATGGATATAAAATTTGCTTCTAATTTTTTTTTCATAAAGTGTAAGATTATGTTGAACTACCTAATGAAAATCCATATTTTCCAAATTCAATTTTTAAATATTGTTCAATCAAATTATTGTTTTAAATAACAACCTAGATCGTTGAATGATCTTTTCAATTAATTATTTTTATCAAATGTTTTTTAAAATGTATGAAGGATCCTATATTATTTAATAAAACATCATCTTCATATAACCTCACTGTGGAAATATATATTGATGATGTAAATTTATGTTCTAAAAAAAACATCTGTAATGATTTTCCAAAACACATTTTGAAAAAATTTAAATGGGTAATATGGGTGATTTAAATTATTTTTTTGCATATTATATTAGTAAAAAAATTGGGAATATTCTGAATCAATGAAAATAAAAACTATACTTTCTTAAAATGATTGTAAATGAATGTGTTAAAGTACAAACTACATCAATGTTTCAAACGAAAAAACTGACTTTGATTAATTTGGGAAACTATATAAAAATTATTCTTATAGAGAAATTAATTGGATTTTATTCTATTTGACTTCTATTATAATATATATTATGTTTTCAATACATCATTATTAATAATTTCAATCTAATCCTATAGAATCAAATTTAGAGAACAATAAAAACGATTTTATGATTTTTGAATGAAACAATTAATATTTTCTTTATTTTTTTGAAAAAAAGGGATTTTAATTTAATTTAAAATTTATATGTATACTTTGGGGTACTAAATGTGATATAAAATTTATATCATTTACATTACATTTTCTACGTAAATCCACAGTATCCTTGTCTTGTAAGAAGACACTCTATGTTCCAATATTTACTGAGGAAGTAGATCATATTGATGATGGTAGTGGTAGTGAACGAGTGTTGTGGATGAAACACTCCATAATGGAATTTGGATTGTATTATATAGAATTATCATTATAATGTGATGGAACTAGTTCTATCAACATTTCACAAATCAAATAAATCATTCAAGAAAAAATCATTTAGAATTAATAAATCATTTTTAAAGGGATCACAGTAAAAAAGGTGATATTTCTCTTGATTTTGTCTATATAGAGAATGGGTTAGAAAATATTTTTAAAAATACTCATGGGTGTGAACATGTAGTTTTTATTAAAAATGTATTAGGATTATTTATTTTCCAATATATTTAAGGCGTTTTAAATTTATTCTCATCAAAATGAATTTTAATGCATTAAATTCTACACTATTATGGAATTTTTAATTTGATTATTATGTTAAATTATTAACTTTAATGATTTATGTAAATTAATATTATTTGTAGGGTTTGGTTTATTAAGAATTAAATAATAAAATTTTAATTATTTATATTATTTATTTAATAATTGAAAGTAACACTAAACTAAAGATGATTATGTGGGAACATTGGGATTCAGGTACATGACTGATAACCAGATTTGCTCTCCAACCTTTTCTATGTTCTTATGTAACATCTCGTTAATGATTAATTGTCATCTATTATCACTCTATATAACCTCTAACTTCAACTGACCTATTCAAAATGGGATATTCAAAATTTTCTTGCAATACAAGATCATATTTATCTGTGAAATCCAGTGGTTTTGTAAGATGAGTTCTTGTAGTAAAATCCATAGATATGGAGTTGTTGAAAAAATTCACAGTGTTGTTAAAAAATATCTCGAGATTCATGATTGGGAATTTCAGTTTTTTGATAGAAAGATATCTTATCTATATGAGGAAAAAATTGTTGATATCTTGATAAATATTGAGTTTCATATTTTATCAAATAGTGGATGTTGTCTCATCAAATGTTAAAATCATGACAGTGGTGTTCTATTATCTTGAAATTGATTATGTAATTAATTTTCCTAAAAAGGGGGATGTTTCTTTTAGCTAAATTCAGGTTGTGAAAAGGTCAATAAACCCAACAAATTTCATAAAATTTATTTTGGAACAACCATTTAAAAGAAATCATTAAAAAATATACATGATCTATAGAGGTTTTTATGTCTTTTTTTAATGAAACATATATTAAAAAGAGAATGAGAAATGTAGATGGTTCGTTTTCCATCAAATGATTTTTATTTTTTTTTCTTCATCAATAATGTGAAGTAGTGTTTTCCCAGATATATGATAACATTCATGCCTAATTATTGTGAAGGAAAATGGTATTCAAACAATTTTCCTTATAGTAGATTAATTTTATTTATTTTTGGGAGTAAAGATATATATTTATGTTACGGTGTTGCAGTGAAGTGTCAAACAAGTAATACACAATTGTTGGTACTCTTGAAGACAATTGGGAATTCATGTGATTTTTCCGTCATCTATTGTAGTAGGTTTGGATTGTTTTAAAAGGGTAGGAGTCAAATATAACCTCACAACCTATTGATGAAACAATATTCCAAATGGTGTCTACTTGTGGAGTAGATTAAATATCATAATTAAGAATTTATTTTTCTCTTATATTCATCAATTCTATAATGGAAGAGTCACTACTGGGATGTTGGGTTTTCCCAACACTTTTAAACCAATGGATCAATAGAACCATTGATATAGGGGTCCTTTACAAATGGTTTGTTCAAACCGTTGGAAAAGGTTGAGTTAGTGAATAATTTCTCAATGGTTTGAAGAAATCATTGGGAAATATACAAATTATTCTACCTTTACCAACGGTTTTTACAACAAGTTGATAATGTCCTTGACATAGGAATGCTTTCTAAACAGTTTGTCTAAACTATTGGTAAGGATTTCCTTTCCCTGTAGTTTTTTAATACCGTTGGTAATGTTTTACCCTAAATTTCCAGCAAACCCGATCTCCCATTCACGGGATTGAAGTTCTTAAGCCGAGACTTAAAACCTCTATTACTCAGAAAATTTCCACCAGATCCATCTTCAATCAAAAAGATGTTTTGTTCTACAATTATTATCTATATGTAGTACCTTATGTTGGATGTTTTGAATCTATTTTTTTGTCTTCAAATTTGATTTGTCTTAAACATGAAGTTCATTTGGTATGCTACCAATCAATTTCAATTTTATTTGTTTTTTGTTTTTGTTCTGCTGTCATTTGTTAATCAATTTATTTGAAGTGAGGGGGTGTAGATGGTGGGAGTTGCAGTGTGTGGGGTGTAGTGGGTGGGGGGTGGTGTGTGCTGGTGGGGGTTTTTAGGTGGGGGTGTGGTACATTGAGTGAATGGGTATGTACAGGTAGGGGTGTGTAGTGGGGGGAGTATATTTTGGTGAGGTGGGGGTTGTACAAGTGGGGGTGGGTGGGTTGTGTAGGTGGGGGCGGGGAGAGAGGGATTTTCATGTGGGGGGTTCTGGTGGATGGGTGGTGATATGCATGCGGGTGGGGGGAAGTGTGTACGTTAGGGGTTTGGTAGGGCAGGTGTGAGTCTGTTGGGGTGAGGTGGGGGTGGGGTATACATGTGGTGGTTGGGGGTGGGGTGATATGTAGCTGGGGTGAGGGACGGGGATGTGCATGTGGGGTGTGTAGGTGGGGGGATGGGGTGGTTGTGCATGTTGGTGGGGGTGGGTTGGGCAGGTGGGAGTAGGTTGGTTGGTGAGGAGGGGGTGTACATGTGTGGGTGGGGGTGGAGGGAGGGGCTGTGCATATGGGGGTGCAGGTGGTGGGGGGGGTGTTGTGTAATTGGTGAGAGGGAGGGGGTTGTGTAGGGGGGTCCGGTGGGAGTTAGTGGGGAGGGGGGGCTTTGTATGTGGGAAGTCAGAACTTGAATAGTTCACCAATAAGCACTAGGAAGTCATCACTAATATATATTTGGATAGGCTTGAGGCCTCTTTGGTTTTGGTTCTTGTCTTGTCTTCTTTATGAGTATGGCATCAAACGATCTAAATGTGAAATCAACTATATAGGATGAATTTATTCTCCCAAAACACATTATTCTAGAAATAATATACCATTGGAAGTTTGTGGGAGCCTTTTAGAATCAAATTCACCATCATTTTCTCAACTGAAAGCATGATACCATCATGTTATGAAGTCACTAATCCTACAAAATTGGAGTTCACTAAAAAATAATATTCTAATCCTTACCACCCATAGTTTTTTTGTCATAACATTAATTACAACACAAATAAATCTCATAGCTCTCAGTCACTCCCTCATGGACAGCCCACCCACCTTCTGGACACCCCCTACCCCGCCCCCGCTTGGACAGCCCTGCTACCCTCGTGGACAGTCTTCCCACCCCCTAGACACCTCGTACCCCCTAGACACCCCTGCTACCCCTATGGACATCCCTCCTACCCCCTGGTCACCCCCTACCCCATGGATAGCCCCCAACCCCTTGGACATCCCACCCACCCCCCAGACACTCCCCCACCCCCATACATCCCCACCGCTAGAAACCTCGTACACCCTGAACAGCACCCCACCCACCACCATAGATTGCCCTCCCACCACCCTAGACACCCCCTCTCCCATTAAACAACCCCGACCCCCTGATAGCCCTAGAGACAGACCCCACACTCCTCCCTAGATCCCATATAGCCCCACGGGAAGCCCCCCTGAGATCCCCCACACAACCCCACGGACAACCCCCACCCTCATCCGTAGACCCCGGAGAGCCCCCCACCCACCTACCTGGACACTGGACACCCCCCCCCTCCACCCCCTTCCTAGAACCCAGACAACCCCAACCCTCCTCCCTGGACCCCGTACAACCCCTAGACATCCCCCACCCTCCTCCCTAGACCACATACAACCCCCTGAATAGCCCCCAGACAACCCCCCAGACGGCCCCATAGACAGCCCCCCACCAACTGTCTTCCCTAGACCTCGGACAACCCCCACACTCCACCCTGGACCCCGATAAGCACCCCCCCCCCCTCAATCATGGTCCCTGGACAGTCCCCCCCCCCCACCCTACTACATGGACCCCAGACAACCCCCACCCTCCTCCATTGAACTTGGACACCCCCTCGCCCCACCCACCTTTCTAGTCCCCATACATCTTCCAGTTAGCCCCCCCCCCCCCCACAGCCTCCTCCATGGACCCCAAACAGCACCCCACCCTCCTCCCTGGACCCCAAACTACCCCCAGACAACCCCCCTGATAGCTGCCCGGAGAGCCCCCACACCGTCCTCCTTGGACCCTAAACAGTACCTTGGAAAGACCCCAAAATAGTCCCCCACCCTCCTCCCTAGACCCCAAACAACCCCCCCCCCCCTCATTCCTGCACCCTAGACAGCCCACACCCTCCTCATACCATGAATAACCACCACCGCAAAAATCCTCATCCTCCCCTGGGTACCTCACACAACTATGTATCACCGACATCATCACACCAATCAATAAATCATAAGTTCAATGAGCGCCATCTAAGCTCTCGTAAAGATTCACCCTAAATCCCAATCTAATTAATATTCCACTAATATTACTTCAGTACAAAGCACAGACCACCTGCCTTGATTTCGACTATAGTCGCACTATTAATTCGGCATCTCGGATTCCAATGATTGGAGGAGATACGCCATTAAGAGATATTAGGAGTATTGGATTTTATTTATACTTTAGAACAAGGATCTGTGGGTCATTATGATGTGTACAAGTCAACCCTGCCTCAATCCGAGGAACAGTGTGGCCGGTACCACTCAAAGTGTCTCACCTTTTTATGAAATGGACAACAATTTATGTAAAAACGACTACTTCTATATGGAAAACCGACCAAAAAATTCTTATTTTGTTGATAAATTAGAACAAGGATCCATGTGTCATTTTTTACATGCACGAGTCAACCCTGCCTCAATCCGAGGCACGGTGTGGGTGGTACCACTCAAAGTGTCTCACTTTTATTTGAAATGGAAATCATTTTTAGTGAAAACAACCACTGGCATATGGAAAACAAAACAAACCTATTCGGATCATGTTGATACTTTTTCACAATGTTCCATGGGTAGAATTTGATGTGTATGAGTCAATCACGCCTCAATCTGAGGCATGTTGTGGCTGGTATCACTCGTAGTGACTTTGTTTTGTTTAAAATGGGCACCCTTTTATGTAAAAAGAACTAGCATATGAAAAAATGACCAATAGTATTTGGATTGTGTTGATAATTTTTCATAAGGATATATGGGTCATTTTTATATGTATGAGTCCACAAGACCTCAATCCGACGCATGGTGTGGCTAGTACTACTCAAAGTGTCTCACTCTTATTTTAAATGGGCAACATTTTAAGCGAAAAAACAACTGGCATACGGAAAACCAACCAAAAATATTCATATTGTGTTGATAATTTAGCACAACCATCCATGGGTACTTTTTTATGTGTATGAGTCAACACCACCTCAATCCGAGGCATGGTGTGGCCGGTATCACTCGTAGTGTCTTTCTTTTGTTTTTAATTGGACACCCTATTATGTTATAAAATCTGGAAAATGGAAAACTAAAGAAAAACATTCAGATTCTATTGATACATTAGGAAAATGATCCATTAGTCCTTTCTGACGTATACGAGTCCACCACACCTTATTCTGAGGCACAGTGTGTCCAGTACCACTCAAACTATCTCACATTTATTTGAAATGGACAAGATTTTTAGTGAAAATGACAACATGCATATGGAAAACCAAAAAACGCATTCAGATTCTATTGATGCAGTAGGAAAACGATACATGGATCATTTGTGACGTTTTTGAGTCAACGCTGCCTCAATCTATGGGACGGTGTGGCCGATACCACTCCAATTGTCTAACTTTTATTTGAAATGGATAGGATTTTAAGTGAAAACTTCAACTTGTGTTCAGAAAACTGACTAAATGATTCATGATTGTATTGATAATTCAAGAAAATGATACACTGGTCATTTTTGACATTTATAAGTCAACCCCATATCAATCTGAGACACGGTGTGGCCGGTAACACACAAACTTTCTAACTTTAATTTGAAATAGGCAGGATTTTATGTGAAAACAAAAACATTCATACATAAAACTGACCAAACACATTTGGATTCTATAGATACTTTTGTAAAATGATCCATGGGTCATTTTTGATGTCTATGATTCTACCCCGCCTCAATCCGAGGCATGGTGTGGCCGGTACCACTCAAAATGTCTCACTTTTATTTTAAATGGACAATATTTTAAGTGAAAACTATAAGATGCATACGAATAACTGACCATAAACTCTTTTATTGTATTGAGACTTCAGGAAAACGTTCCATAGTTCATTTATTATGTGTATGAGACAACCCCGTCTCAATCCAAGGCACAGTGTGGCTGGTATCATTCAAAATGTCTCTCTTTTGTTTAAAATTAACATGGTATTAAGTAAAAATAAACGACATATGGAAAACCGACCAAACATATTATGATTGAGTTGAACATTATCCCAAGGAACCATGGGTCATTTTTTATGTTTACGCGTCAAACCTGACTTAATATGAGGCACGGTGTGGCTGGTACCACTCAAAGTGTCTCACCATTAGTTGAAATGGACAACATTTTAATATAAAACAAAGACTGGCTTTCGGAAAACCGACCTAACACATTCAGATTGTTTTGATAGTTTTAAAGAACGATCCATGGGTCATATGTGATGTGTATGATTCTGCACCACCTCAATCCGAGACACATTGTGGCCAGTATATCTGGACATATCCTTCTGTTGTTTAAAATGGACACCCTTTTATGTAAAAACAACTGGAATTAAGAAAATGTACCATTCTTATTCGGATTGTGATGATGATTTAGAATAGAGAACCATGCTTTATTTTTGACTTTTATGAGTCATCCTAGCCTCAATGTGAGGCATGGTGTGCTCGGTACCACTCAAAGTGTCTCACTTTTATTTTAAATGGACAACATTTTATTTGAAAACAACAACTAGAAAATAGAAAACTAACCAAATGCATTCGGATTCGGTAGATACTTTTAGACAACGATCCATGATACATTTTGACATGTACGAGTCAACCCCGCCTCAATCTGAAGCATAGTGTGTCCGCTACCACTCAAAATCTCTCTATTTTATTTGAAATTAACTTCATTTTAAGTGAAAACAACAACTGGCATACAGAAAACCGACCAAACTCATTCGGAATCTATATATACTTTATGACAATTATTCATGAGACATTTGTTATGTGTATGAGTCAACCCTGCCTCAATCCGAGGCATGGTATGGCTGGTACCACTCAAACAGACTATCTTTTAATTTAAATGGACATGATTTTAAGTGAAAAAAACAACTTGAATATGGAAAACCGAACAAATGTATTCTGATTGTGTTGATACTTTAGCATAAGGATCCTTGGTCCAGCCTCACACAATCCACTTGTCATGTGAGGAAATCATACCCCTATTCTAAAACATGTGACCTTTAATATGCCAACATAATTCTCAAATAGTGTGTTCTAGGACCAAACCTAAGTCCCTTTGGAAACCCAATACCAAAGACATAATTTAATATTCATACAAACTACCCAAGATGTGGATTCATCTCACATCACACCCAAGAGAGAAAATTACAATTATCCACATACCCCTTTATTCCAATTTAAAAGTCTATAAAAACATATATGCTATTCTTGTAACCCATCTCATATGTCGACATTGGCCAATGTTTCCCAATAAAAAACCAGGAACCATTTATACATGGATACATAGTCATTAGAGGAATATAAGCATCCCATGTGGTTCATATAACTCATCCTAGGTCTAAGAACATTACCACTACCATTGTCAATATTATGGGTATCATGATCCTTGTCCACTATACCCATGTTTTTCTGATGGTTTTATGATATTCAACCCAATACCATGAGTAAATATCACATGTGCTTCCTATAACATGTAGGATTTTTCTCTTGTGTGTATTGGTGTTGTGGGTTGAGTGTGGAGTGAATTATATATTTTGAATATTGTTATGGGTGTTATTTTTTTTCAATTCTAAATTTTTAAATTCTGGATATATTGGATTCTGGCTGTATTGGTGAGCAATGAATTCTAAATTCTGAATACTATTATGTGAATTAGATTCTGGATGTATTGGATTTTAATTTTTTATTAGTGTTATGGGTGTTATTGCATTTCAATTATTGATTTAGTGGATTTTGGATGTATTGGATTCTGTATTTTTCTCTTGTGTTGTGGTTTGAGTGAGGAATGAATTTTAAATTTCTATATTTATGAATTATGGATGAATTTTTAACATCCCATGAAGGCTTTTGAATTCTGGCTATATGTGTTCTTGTAGGTCATGGAGAGCAGCTAGTTGGGGGTGGCTAATGGCTGCTACGGAGCAGCAACATATGTATACCAATGGTTTTCACAACCATTGGTAAAGCCTTTTGATGTATATTATACCAATAGTTTGGTTATAACCGTTGGTATAAACTTCTACCAACGGTTTTGAATACTGTTGGTGTATCCTTTTGATATATATTGTACACTATATACCAATGGTTTTAAACTATTGGTATAAGTGTAACATATACCAATGGTTTGTGAAACCGTTGGTATATATCTTACTTTAACAAATATACCAACAATTTTCAAAGAACCAATTTATATAAGTATATGCCCATGTCTTACTTGGCAACAGTTTGGGAGACCATTGTTATATAATATACCAACAATTTCCCAGCCTTTACCAATGGTTCTGAAATGTTTTTTAAGGTTGGGGTCGAATCCTCAATTTATTATTAAAGCAATGACTTCTTTAGAATGGGTTGAGGGTGACCCTTTACATAGCCCGAAGGCCCATGGCCAAGTGGCCTACATACAGGGCAAGAAATCCCATTTTTAGGCCCAAATGACCCCTCAGTGAACATTACTTCTACAGTACTCGTGCTGCTACAGTACCTGCTACAGTACCACCACCGTTACAGTTCCTACAACAGTCCCTCAGCCGCTACAGTGCTTCCGCTGCTACAGTCCGCCGCAGCTACAATACTACTACAGTTCCCTGCTATAATGCTGCCACAGTCTATCTAAATTCATGATGATATGGATGATTAGATCCTAAACTTGGGTGAGGATATTATATTATGTAAGAATTATTTTCTTATAAAAACTGTTGTGGAGATAGATGCAAATATTTCTTGAAGATTGTCCTACTCAGACTATGCATGGGAGTTTTGATGTTAAATATTTTTTTGATTCAGTAGAAAATCATGACAGATATGATACAATTATGTATGAATGAATTGTTGAAAACATTATGTATTCTGATGTTGTTATGGACTGTAAAAATAATCCCCATACACAATTAATAGCATATTTGTCTTCAACTATTAATACAGTAGCTCATTTTATTTAAATGTTGTCAGAAATCATGTAAATGATGTTTTCTACAATCATGTAATATTTATTCATGACAATCGAGGAGAAAATTTATATAGACTAAATGTGTAGTCATGTGCTTAAAATAGGATTTCCATGAACAGAAAGAGCCCTCTGTCTCAAATGTAGATATTAATAAGTTAGTTGGAATGGTTTATATCCACTTACCCTTTCTCAGAAGTCATAGAACCAATCAATACACACCAAATAAATGTTATATTGTATGTTATTAAGAAATTATGGAGATAAAAACCATCATAAGTTGTCTACAAGATTTTTTCCCTATGAATATGGAGTTATGAAGTCTACAATCTATTGTTTCATTTCCATTTATTTTTTAGGAATGATATTAAATGAAAACATGATTATCTAAATAAGTCGTTGATTAAATCAAATCCTTTCAAGATGAAGTGAGTTATATTTTCTATACTCTAAAAAGTATTTTTTTATGTCTTTAAAGACCTGGAATTTTTCATGTAAATTATTATTTTTAATTATATGGAATATTATGAGTCCACAGAAATTGACGCCGCATTATACTGAGGCCCGGAGTTCCCGTAATGAATTTCTGAACTTTTTTTGGTATCTTTAGTAAACGTCCGTGCAGGTTTTTGTAACATTGAAATAGGTTCTTAGAATTGGAATTTGAGGGTACATTTGAAATCATAGCACCAATATTCGCTTAAGGATACCTTCACCTCGACCGTAGTAGGTCGAGGGTAGAAGTTTAATTTTCGTATTTTTTTGGGAGAAAAAAAATAAAAATAAATAAAACATGTTTTATTTTATTTTCCTTGAAACCTCATTTTTTGAATTTTGGTACTGGGAACCACCTAACCCTTCTTTAATGTGGGGAAAACCCTTGGGATCCTACCATATTATTGTGCCAATTTATTATGCCAATTTATTGTGACAATTTAATGATCCATCTTTTATGTGCCAACATTAATCCTTAACTCATTAAATATCCACCACACATCTCATGAGAGTATATTTGGAAAAATATAAGAGCATTAGAGAGTTGGGAAGAACATTATCCAATGAATAACCACCCCCAATGAAGAAGGAGCAACCGATGATGAGCGCAGATTGGAAATGTCTAGCGAAAGTGACGAACGTCGACATTAACATCTCATCAACTTCCTCTTCTGCCTTGTGACATCACTTATGGGAGAACACGTTACGAGTGTTATTTATGTTTGTTTTTAAATTATTGATTCATCATATCCTAAATTAACAACAACGATCGTCAAATGAACATGGACATCACTACGCACATAAACCCTACTCCTCTTTCTTTTTTATTCTCCGTTCATTCTTCATGCATTCTCCAACGCCTAATATTTATTGACGCTAGAATCACGGTGTTTTGATGAGCATGATATATGTACATGGAGCCCTCGACACAAGGATCTCAAATATGTTATCGTAAACTTTTTCAAGATTGGAACGAAGACACAGTGACTTGCAGATGATAGAGGTAGCGGACAGCCGGCCGACCGCAAGGAAGGAAGGGTGGCACACGTCCGCACTGCTATTTAATAAGTATGTCACGACCTGTCGGTCGCGATAGGGTAGGGTGGGAGCCGAAGGCAAGATGACTGCATGACAGTGCGGTGATGCGTGTCTGCAAAGCCGATGGAGTACGGGACCACGGCCGCTTGGCCACGGTGGAGGCTGAAGGGCGGCTGGCTTTCCGACCGGCCATGGTAGAGCTGTGGCACATGACCGTGCCACTTGTGGGATGATCGGTCGGCCTTTCAGCCTGCAGCCTCAGAATGGGTGGGAACCGTCTAGCGGGTCTCCTTTGCCACCAAGTCAAATGGTCTGATGGACCGTTCAGGTAAAGAGGAAGGGGGTATTCCCCCTTTGACGCCCGCTCGGGCGGACCACGCAACCAGTCGGCCACACCGCAGCGGGCTGCACGCCCTAGTCGCGCCAGCGGGCAGGGTTGGGCCACCCCTTAATGGGTCGGGCAAATGATCCCGTGAGGTAGGCCCGCTAAGGCCCAACACATCTGGGTCGGACCTGGACACGGCTAAGAGACCCAAACTAGGTCAGGTCGGCCAATGCCAGGTCGGTCCGACTATGGGCGAACCAGACCCCGGCCCATATGGACCATTTTTTTTATTTTTGGCCCTAACATCTGATCTGAGCATACTTTTGACAAGCCATCAGCAGCACCATTGGATTACGTCCGGGTTGGATTGGACCCTGAATCCAAACGTGCCCTCAGAGCAAAATGCTAATAACATACAGACTGTGAATCTTATTGACGCATCGTCTGTTGTGTTGGGTCCCTTTTGACATGAAGGAACTTTGGGAAAAAATATAATGGAACTTCGTGGAGGTTGAGGTATGACCTATGGCTTGGTGAGTGGTCCTCCCAAGCACGATACGTGAGGAACCCTGTGATTGGCTGAGACCTGACGACTGCTGACTGTTTCGACTCGGAGTTTCTCGACATGCCCATTGGGGAGCACCTCTATGTGACGCATCATACCCATGGTGGGGAGCACAACTGTGTGATGCGACATACCCATGTTACTCGATAGGAGGAGAACCACAATTGGCCACGAGCGGGAGTGCCTCTGTGTGACACGACAAAACCATGATACTCGACTATAAGAGTACATTAGTAGTCCAAGGTTAGTGGGAAGCACCTCTGGGTGGCACTACAGGCCCACTGTACTCGATAGATGAGGAGTTCTCTATCATCCATGGTGTTCGACATTATGACTAGAAATTTTACTTTTTACTATCCCTAGGTAATCTCGTGATTGTCTATCATCTTCCATAGCGATCCTATGTCTGGAATCATCCTAATTTAGTTTCCCATAGTTGTATACCTTGTGTGAGCTGAGTCTTTACATTTGTGTTATTCATTCCTTCGTGGAATTGTCGTGCTTTGGGATTTTGAGATGGTTCTTGTGTTTTCCTCAATATTGAGATGGGTATGCTCAAAAACACTGGTATATGTATGTGAATATAACTAAGTAGGGTTTCCATTTGTTTTCATGATTTTTGGTTTATCCTTTTTGGATTCTGTGAGACCTTAGAGGGTCTCGGAGTCCCTATTGAGTATCGTTAAACTCAACCATGCACAGAATATGCCCACGCGTTGTTGTGTTTGGGTCAGATGACGAACAACGCTGACTACAGACGAGGATACATGGATTGAAGGTAGCTCGGAGGTGGAAATTAGAAGAAGCGTACCGTAGAGTTGACTATTTGAGAGATGTACCTACCCTTCAGATAGGATCCTTGATGGGTGTTCATGTGATCTATTTTCAGTTTTACTTTTACTTATCTGTTTTACTTTTACATTTTAGTTGGTCTTGTATCCTAGCCCCTTTACTTTTTTACACACCCTATTTACAATATAGTTTACTTTTTCCTTAGTTGTGTGAGTTTACAGGTCAAAAAGGTAATAACATCCCAGTTTTAGGGAATACGCCATTCAGTGCTAGTCACCAGGCCCTAGCATATGGAAGGTGGGCTTGGGGTATTCACGGCATGGGCCCTAGGGTATGGTTCATGACAAATTGGTATCAGAGGTGTTCAGTTATACCGAAGAACTATGACTCTAATATTTTCTGTGAAGTAATAGTGTTATGTGTTATAAAAGTGGTTTTCAGTTTGAGAGTTGCAGTGTTGGTGTTGCGGCCAACATATGCATACACTAGGACCCTAACTTCTAATTTCGAACTCAGTGCATGAAAACACTGATTGCATATTGGATTTTGGAATGTTTTCTTTGTGATCTCTTTGGTTCATCTAACTAGGTATAAACTTAATAACTATGGTGCACCTCTTTCTTTTCAAGATGCCTCTACATAGTCATCTATCTAGGATTCTTATTAAAGTATGTGATGACATCCCACCGAGCGAGGAGGCTTAGGTACATGGCCCCCATACTGTAGTTGTACCACCGGGTGGTGTACCAACGACACCACTACCTGTTGGAATACCAATGCCACTAGCCACAACAGCATAGGGTGCGCACCGCATTAGCGCATTGCAGGAGTTCTAGTTCTAGAGGCTGCCAATGTTCTAGGGCATGACAGATAAATTGGCGGATGAGGATTGGCTGGAGGTAGTGGATAGAGTTTTTTAACTGGTAGGGACAATAGCTGATCACATGTGGATCCTTACCACCTGCCTTTTTCCGGTAGTAGTAGGCAAATGGTGGAGCATAATTATCCAAGATAACTACAAGGTCACTCATATCTGTCTGGACTTATAGAGCCTTTTCAGGGTATTATTAATCCCAAAAACCCTATTCTTAGTGCATATACATGAGCTTCTCCACTTGCAGTAGGGTAGAATTATTGTGGCTCAGTATTTAGTGATGTTTAATGACCACTGGTACTACTCCTCTAACTTGGTGCAGAACCCTTTAACCAGGGACCGGACCTTCGACTAGGGGCTCAGATGGGATATTAAAGTGCGTATGTTATCTTTTAGCATCCTGATTCAGGAAGGGATGTCAGATCGAGCACTCTTTGTGTAGAGAATCCTTGCTGAGCTATCACGAGTAGAGAGACCCACCACCGGATGACACGTAGTAGAGTCATCTACAGCTAGTAGAAGACTGCTGATGTATAGGTCCAAGTGGAAAATACCTACATGTGGAAGACCGCATGATACATGGTCGGTGGTACACTACCCTTGAGGTAGAGTAGGGCAAGCAAGGATCATGCAGTGTTACTCGTGCGGCGGGCAGGGTCACATGGCTCGCGAATGCCCGACCCGTTGTACCAATGACCAGCAGACAGTCGAGGGTCCACCAAGGTAGAGATAAGGTTCGATCGTAGAGGTCAAAAGGCATGAGGTGGATGTGGTAGAGGAGCAAGATGTGAAGCAGGTGGTGGGTGACATTTCGAGGTTCTTCCGCAACCACCACCATGTGGTTCACCCCAACCACAGGGAGCTGGTGGACATGGGTGAACTCATCTCCAGGTAGCTGAGGTATATGACCACAACACTCCAGAGATGATACAAAAAAGTATCTGTGTCTACTCCAACTTAGTTTTAGTACTTATAGACAGAAGTTCTGGTCGGTCATTTATTTCCACAACACTTTTTTGGACCTCAAAGATCTGACAGAGTAGTTGGCTCGATCCTTACAGCTAGAGACTCCTACGGGAGCAGATTCAATGATCAACCAATGGTGACAGTAGTGTGAGCTTACTCTAGTAGTTGAGATCATCGGATGTGATCTCCATGTAGAGTCATTGAGGTCTTATGATGTCATCTTGGATATGTACTAGTTATCTACATTCCATGATCTGATTGACTATATTAGGCGCAATGTGTTGTATGTCTGCATAGATGGGACTAGGTTTTCTTTCACCAGCAAGAAGATAACCTTTGTAGTGAAGGATGGCCTTACCCAGATTAGGGTGTAGCTAATGAAAAATCAGGTGGCTAGCCTTAACCTCATAGCAGTTGATGTAGAGTGTCCTAGCTATCCCATCTTGGTGGACTAGTATGATGTTGTTTTCACAGGCGATGTTCCGGGTATACCTCCTCACAAATAAGTGGAATATTATATCAGCTTATATATCAGGGAAGCTCTAAAATTGACACAAACATATCATATGGCTCCCATAGAGAATTGAGAGCTGCGGGTATTGTTGGAGGACGTGAATAGGAAAGAGTTCATTAGGCTCAATGTTTCTCCTAGGGCTGCCCCGATTTTTTCTTCCAAGAAGGAATATGGGAGTTTGAGACTATGTGTGGACTATCGGAGCCTAAAATAGGTGACCCTGAACAACAAGTACCCACTCTCGAGAATTTATGATCTCTTTGATCTAATGAACGAAGAATGATGGTTTTCGAATATAGACCTCAGTTAAGGATATCACTAGCTCACAGTACGAGGCTAGGATGTGAAAAATACGACAATCAGATGTCGGTACGACCATTATGAGTTCATGGTTATTCCTTTCGGCATGACCATCACCCCAGTAGTGTTCATGGGACTCATGAACTAGATCTTCCATCCATACCATGATCACATTGTGGTATTCTTCATTGATGACATCTTGATTTTCTCAGCGACGGTGGAGAAGAATTCCTATAATCTACAGATTTTTCTGGACACACTCCGAGAGAACCATCTTTATGGTAAGCTCTCGTAGTCTATATTCATGATACAAGAAGTTCACCTTATTGGACGCATCATCTCATAGGAAGGAGTTGGGGTGGATGCATTAATGATCGAGGATATGCATTCTTGGGAGCCACCAGTGAGTGTGATGAAAGTGTGCAGTTTTCTAGTTTTGGCCGGTTATTAATGATGTTTTGTGCCTGATTTTTCCAGAGTTGTGGAACCCTTATCCACGTTTATGAATTAGTGGAAAGACTTCATGTGGTTGGAGAGATTCCAGTGGTGTTTCCATGAGCTAAGACAGAGACTGAAAAGTTCTCCTATCTTGATCCTTCCATAGGAAGTTGTTAGTTATGTAGTCTTCTGTGACATATTAGGGACCGGTCTTGGATGTGTCTGAATGCAGGAGCCAGTAGTGATCGCATATGATTCACAATAGCTGCGACGACCTAAGCAGAACTATGATACCCATGAACTAGAATTAGAATCATTGGTCTTCTCCTTGAAGATGTGGCAACATTACTTGATAAGAGAATGTTTTACAGTCTACTCATATCACAAGAGTCTCAGGTATATCTTCTTTCAGAAGGACCTAAACCTGAGATAGTGGAATTGGATTGATTTTTACCAGAACTATGACTTTGAGATAATCTATATTCCTGGGTAGGGGAAAGTGGTAGCAGATGACCACAGAAAAAAGGTCTAGTATATAGTTGTTGAGTGAAGCGATAGAGCAGTAATCCGATTTGAAGATATTATTCATGGATCGAGATGGAGCATATTATCTTCAGTCTCTGACAGTCACTCCCCCTCTCCTTAAGTGATTCATGGAGGTGTATCTTGGGGACACCGACTATAAGGCTCGACGTGCTCAGATATCCACATGACAAGCACCTGATGGACTTTCTGAAGGTGGGGAGCACGTCATCCTCTTCAGAGGACATACCATAGTACCAGTGGTGCTTTAGGAAGAAGCATTGAGGGACATACATACATACCCTCTAGTGGAACATCCAGAAGTGTAGAAGATATACTATGACCACCGGCGTCATCAATGGTGGCTGGGAATGAAGAAGGAAGTGACAAAATTTGACTCTCGGTGCCTCACTTTTCAGTAAGTGAAGGAAAAGCATAAAATTCTAGCAGGTTTAGTTCTGACATTAGTTGTGATAGAGTGGATGTGGGGTGGAATTTATAGGGACCTCATGACAGAAATTCCACACATGACCATGATGATTGATTTTATTTTAGTGATCGTGGACCGACTCACCAATTCAGCCCACTTTCTACCTATAAGAGAGTAGGGTTCAGTAGAGGGATTAGGATGCCTCTACTTAAATGAGATTGTACAGCATCATGGAGTTACATACACGATTGTCTCTGATTGTGATGCATGATTTACTTCCCAACTTTGGAAAGGGTAGTTGAAAGAGTCTGGGACATAACAAAGGTTTAGCACTGCCTTCCATCCTTAGACGGATGGCCAGATAGAGTTGACCATTCATACCCTTGAGGACATTCTACGTGCTTGCATCCTTGATTTTGGCAGTAGCTGGGAGGATCACTTGCCTTTGCTGTAGTTTGAGTAAAACAACATCTATCACTTCACAATCATTATGTCACCATTCAAGGCATTCTATGAATGACCTTGTAGATCACCCCTATAATAAACTGACCTAGGGGAGTCAGCACTCTGGGACAAAAGATGGTACGGGCTTCCACGGAGAAGGTACAGATCATCCAGTAGCGGATGAAGATTGCACAGAGTAGGCATAAGTTATATGCTAATAGAAGACTGAGACCTCTTGAGATTGAGGATGATAACCATGTCTATCTATAGGTCTCACCTAGATGAGGTTTTCACAGATTTGGCTGGGTGGAAAGTTATCTCCAAGGTCCATCGGACACTTTCAGGTTTTTAATAGAGTTTCTGAGGTGGCTTTTTTCTTAGCTCTTCCACCTGAGTTGCACCAGGTGCTTGATGTATTCCAAGTATCCTAGCTGAGGATATACATGCACAACCATTCACACATTATTGACAGGGGCGAGCATGACATCAATGATGGGGTGATATTTTTGGAGGATACATTATAAAGGGAGTATAGGGAGAAGCGGGACATTCGTGGGTGGTCGATACCCTTGGTGGAAGTTTGTTGGTAGAACAATAACCTCCAGTAGAGAACATGGGTGGGGGAGGCTCATATTCGTTCTCAGTACCCCCAATTGTTTCTCTAGTTTTTGTTGTGGATTTCAGGGATAAAAATCCATAAGGTGGGGAGAATTTAAAGACCCAGATTTTTCTATTTATTTAATTATTTGTAATATTAAGTGTCTGTGAAAATTAACGATGCTTGATTCCGAGGACCGGATTGCCCGGAATGAATTTCTAAATTTTTTTGTGGTACGTTCTATAAACATTCAAGCGAGTTTTTATAACATTGAAACTGGCGCTTGGAATTGAAATCTGAGGGCACCGTTGAACTCGTACCGCCAATATTCGGTTACGGAGACATTAACCTTGATCGTATTATGTTGAGGGTAGAGGTTGGCCTTTCTTCTTTTTGAGGGAGAATAAAAATAAATGAAAATAAAAAGACTATTATTTTATTTTTCTAGTAACATCCTTTTTGAATTCAGGTGGTTCATATCACCCTATGTCTTTTTTAATGTGGGGAAAACACTTGGGATCCTTCCACTTTATTGTTCCAATTTATTGTTCCAATTTAATGTTCCAACATTGATGTGCCTACGTTAATCCTTAACACATTAAATTGGAACTTCACATCTCATGGGAGATTTGTTGGAAAAAGAGGATATCTTGGATAGATGGGATTATCATTATCCAATGAAGAACCACCCCCAATAAAGATCATGGAACCGACATCGAGTCTGGATCAGAAGTGTCTTGCGGAAGCGACGAGTGCCAATATCACCATGTCATTGACTTTGTATTCATTATAGTGACATATCTTATGGGAGAATGTGGTAGGGGTTTATTTATGTTCGAATTTCAATTAGTGATTCTGCATAACCTAAATTCATGACGATGATGGCCAAACGGACATGGCCATCATCCCACACATAAACCTTTCTCCTATTTATTTTCTTTTCTTCTTGAGTTCTTCAACGCATAATATTTATTGATGATGCAAACATGATGTTTTGATGAGCGTGATATATGTACCTAGATCTCTCAATTAAATTATTAAGAATATGCGATATTTTAATTTTTTGGGCTTGGAACGAAGCCGTAGTGGCTCGAGGAAGATGGTGGCAGCTGACACCCAGTCGTACGTGAGGAAGGAAGGGTGGAAAACATCCGTGCTGCTGGTTGATGATGAGGTCGCAGCCCTTCGGCTGTGGCGGGGCAGGGAGGTAGCCGTAAACTTGTCTATCCACATGGTAGAGTGGCGGCGTGCATCTACCCCATAGGTGGAGCTGGGTGCCGCAGCTTCCAGGATGCGGAGGATGCTGAAGGGCGGGTCGGCCTTCCGGCCGGCGTGGGGGAGCAACGATGCGTGGCCAGACCATTGGGAGGTAGCCCAACCCACCTTCCAGCCGGCCGCGCCAGATCAGGTGGGACCCTTTTGCTGGTCCCACATTCCTCCCAGTCAAATGTTCTGATGCACCATTCGAAAAAACATGAAGGTGGCGTTCCCCCTTCGGCACCAACTCGGCCAGACCATGCGCCCAGTGGGCCACACAGTAGCAGGCAGCGTTGTAGCGGGCAATTCCCCTAGGCCGCCCCTTCGCAGGTCAGGCAGGGCCGGACCCGAACCCATTCTGGCGACCCGAACTGGGTCTAGGTGTCCCAGGCATGGTCAGGCCAGATTGGTCCGACCGGGATCGGTCCAGACCTCGGCCCATCTGTACCCAGTTTCACCTTTTTGGCCGTAACATGTGATCCGACCATCTGTTTGAAGAACCATCAGTGGAGCATGAATATGTGGATCGATATGTTTATTTTGGTATACTCCACATGAATTTTGGATGTGTTTGGAGTATGTCCGGGTTGGATCAGACCCTAAATCCAACTGGTCCCTCGGAGTAGAAACACTAATAACTTATAGACCGGGCGTCTGATTGACGCGATGTCTATTGCGTTGGATCTATTTTGATATAAAAGACCATTGGGATACTTTATCATGGAACTTCAGGGTTGTTAATGTATGAACTATGTCTTGGGTAGCGGTTCTCCTATGTGAGATATCTTTGTAACCCTACGACTTGCTGAGACCTGACGACTGCTGACCGTTTCGACTCATAGTGACTCGACAGGCCTAGTGGGGAGCGGCTCTGTGTGATGTGGTAGTCCCCCGGTGAGAAGAGGCTTTGTGTGATGTGGATGACTCACAGTACTTGACTGGAGGAGTACCTCAGTAGGACAACAGTGGGATTGCCTTTGTGTGATGATGGATACCCACAGTGTGGAGCGCTAATGTGTGATGTGGCAGACCCACGGTACTCGATAAGAGAGGTACCACATCAGTTCAAGGTTAGTGGGATTCACCTCTATGTGACGCAGCAGGACCACTAAACTTGATAGAGGAGGATTTTTCTCGGAGCTGAGGCGTTCGACATTTCGACTTGGAATGTTACTTGTTACTATCCCTAGAGAATCTCGTGGCTGGCTATCAGCTTCCATAGTGATCTTGTGCGAGTCATCTTCAAAATTATGTTACTCAGATTTGTATACCTAGTGTGAGATGATTCTTTACCTCTGTATTATTATTTACATTGTGGAATAGTCAAGGTTTGGGATTTTGAGTCAGACCTTGGGTTTCCTCAATATTTAGATGGGTATGCTAGACAACTTAGGTATATGTATGGGCATATAATTAAGTAGTTTTGAAAGTAGTTTTGATGATTGTGGTTTATCCTTTAGGGATTTTGTGAGACCTTCGAGGGTCACAGGGTTCTACTGAGTGTCAATATACTCACCCCTCTACAGGCTACACCAGCACCTTGTTGTGTTTGGTGCAGATGATGGACAACGCAGACTGAGGATAAGGGTACCAGGACCGGAGGTAGCTTGAAGGTGGACATTAGGCGAGGTGTACCATAGAGACGAATGCTCGAGATTTGTACATACCCTTCAGGTAGGATCCTTCGCGGGCGTTCCTAGGAGTTTTTTTAGTTATACTTGAACTTTTCAATTTTACTTGTACAATTCAGTTAGTCTTGTATTCTAGACCATTTACTTTCTGTACACATCTTGTTTACTTTCTAGTTTACGCTGTGCTTAGTTGTGTATGTTTTCTGGTTTAAAAGGAAATTCCTTCCCGGTTTTAAGAAATACTCCGGTCGGTTCTTGTTTCCAGCCCCTAGATTATTAAAGGTGGGCTTGGGGTAGTCATGGCACGGTCCCCAGGGGGCAGGTTGTTACATTTTCATTTTTGTTCTTATATACAAATTTTCACCATCCACTAAATCTAAGAAATAAAATCCAGTATTTCCAGTTTTTTAGAAAGTGGTTGGTCTTTTAATTTATGAGTTATGTTCAATTTATTCAAAGATTTCGTGTATGAATGATGATATTCTTTATCTAGTATTGTTGGATGAGATTGAAAGTAATTTTTTTGTCATTTTCATGATAAACAAAAATATGGTAATATTATTATTTTTGGATTAGATATGTTAATGAATGACCATGTGAGTCATCTTGAGAAATATAATTTTCATGTTGTGTAGAAATACATATGATTTTCAATTGAATCATGAAACATATTAGAGGAATATATTTAATCTTATGATAGAACCACTATATTATTTTTCAATAGCAAAAAAATTTATTTATTTTTTTCACTACGAATACAATTGATGTACTAGAGTCAGATCTAGAGGAATCAACCAAATAATAGTTATAAGAACATTCAAATCATATAGTCTCAGTTATAGAATGGTAGTTTTATGTTTACTAAAATATTATAATTTGAAGTTTAGTTTAACCCCATAAAACTATTAGTTCTCAATTTTTTTGACTTTTCTCAAGGATGTTAAATAATTTGTTTAGAATGTTCTAATGACATCAAATAGAATGGATTAGAATGTGAAATATTTGACTAGTAGGATAATTTATGTATAGATTCCTTTGAAACTTGTTATTAGTAAGGTTATTATATATATTAATTATTTTATTTTAGTTTCATATAGTTACTATCTTATTTTCCCTACCATTCATAGTGATTTTGTATATATCTCAATAGGAAATGTTGTTTATCTGAAGAAAATTATCATGAATGGCATAGAATGAGTTTCAAAAACTCATAAGAATTAATATATTTTGATTATATAATTCTTAATATATGATGTCATTTATAGGATTTACATGTATTTTGAATCCTTGTCTTAGATGAGACGAAGAGTACCTATTGATCCTAATATTTCAAGTACTGCTCATCTCATAAAAATAGTAATAAAAAGTTTTTATGGTAATTTGGTGGCATTTTTTTCAGTACCATCTACCTCCAGAACCCCTCAAACCTTACAATCCAATCCTCCCAAAACAGAATGTGTTCCCTAACTGATATTTTATATTGGGATGAATATATATATATTTGTATTTCAACAAAAATACTGACATACATCTTTATTTCATTATTTCTCATCTTTTTCTTTATCATTGTTTTCATTAGATGTTATATATCACTTTATATTATTTAATGAACCCCGAAATTAAAATAATTTTGTATTCAGTTTTTACACTCACTTTATATTTTTTCACTATAAGGTGATTCATTAGTATGTGCTTTATCTACCTTATACATCCTTATTAATTAATAAAAAGGTGCAGTTATTTCTACCATGCATATCTCTAATAATATAATTAAAATGGGATTAGTTTTTATAAAAAAATAAGTCACATAAAAAGGGGAGAAGTTTCTTCCATTCCTAAAGTCAAGAAGCTACTAACTATTTAGTGGAAAAATACATATTAATATTTATTATATCTCTTATATATACATTTTGATAAATAAAACCATATTTTCTATCTACTACAATATCTCATAATTTTTATGAGTTTTACAAGTATTTGATATAATCAAAACGGGTAATATTAATGGATAATTAATATTGATCGAACATACCCATTGTAATTTAGGTTTTGATGATCTCAAATATCCATCATACATTAATGATGGACTTTCATTCAATGTTATTTAATCATGGTTTATCTTCTTCACATGTGTTTAAATGTAAATTTATCTAAGTAAGAAATCATAATTTTTTGTATGAATATTTGTTATTTATGGAAAATTGGATACATAACAGTTTTATATCAATATATTGAAAACCAAAATATTTATCAATCACCTATGTAAATAAAATAGATACGTAAATTGACAATGTAAATAAATATCTTATGTTGTAATTTCTGATGTCGAAATAATTTCCTATGATAGGAATCTTCTATTTGATCATTTAGCTATGTAAAATAGATACATTGATTAATTGGATACATGATAAATAACATTCCTGATGAATCATATACATATTTCTTTTACATGAATAAATCAATTATTTTAATCAGCTACATGATGGAGTTAACTATATCACTTAAATCATCTACTTAAATTTCATGGAATCACCTATGTTAAGATATTGGTGTCAATGTTCCAATTAGACACATCAGAATCAGATAAAAAATAAAAAGCCTTTTGATTTGATTTTCATTAATTAATTTAAACAATTTAGGTTGTTTTAAAGAAAAAATACGGATACACAAGTTAAGTTTCTCAAATCTACAATATTGTGCTCATAATTGGTATTTTTTGTTAATTATTCTCTCATGTGATGTTTTTAATGATCTTATACAATTCATGAATTCTTGAATTTGTCTTTTAAAAAATAAAAAATAATAAGATTAATTTATTATTACAGAATACATTAGTAATATATTTAATATTCCCCTATTGCTGTTGTGGAATTTCAAGAAGAAAAACATGTTAGTAACTCCTATTTTTTAGGGATCATGTGTTGTGAATTTAAATATTAATGAGGCATTTTATTTTAATTAATTATATGAAAGGATAGAATTTTACGTGAGAACTGGAGTGTACATAAAATATATAAAAAAATATGTCTTAATGTCTAACTGAAATGACTATTTGTTTTTATAAAATGAAGAAGATGAAACCTTCCATCGTTAGAGAAAATTATTTACAATAATTGTTGATTTCAAAAGAATCTCATTTAGTTTCTATGTATTAAGACTAATCCTATTTGAGATCATTCATTTTATGTAAGCTATATCTTTTATCTATGAAAAAAATATATTGAATATTTCATTTATTATCATTCATTGAAAGGATTATAAAAAACATATCTATTGAATGATGTTTTTATAAAGAATCTCTAGATTTTAGTTAAAAGGTATAGTTCATGTATCAGTGGTATCCTTCTTGCACTGATTCACATATTCCCTTTAAAAATATATTCCAATCCACTGAAAATTTGATGAGATTTTTAAAATTATCACAATCATGGAGAAGAGTAGTGTTGGAGTGAACTAGGAAAATTATATTCCTCAAAAACGGTATACATCTATCTAGTTAGGTTTCTTTTATTCTTTTATATCTACATAATTCTTTATTAAAGAACAAATAAGAAATAAAACATAAAAGAGAGAGGGATGTATTTCTATTGGGGAATATTTAAAGAAATCAATTGACACCCCCTATTTATTAATTATATGGTAATTCTCCTGTAGAAATATGTTATAGATATTATATTTTCTAAAACTTGAGAAATGTTGGAAAATAGAATTTAAATCCAAGAAAAAAGTTGTTTAAATGTTGAGGAAATAATTGAGTATCTATAAATACCTAAAGTTATGTTCCTAGTTTATGCGAGAGATGATGAGTGGTTGATGAGGGGTTATATTGATTCTTGTTTTTAAATTGGTCATAATGATTTGAATTCTAAATACGAATATGTTTTATATCTCAATAAAATAGATGTGAGGTGGGGGAGATCAAAGAAACAAGTTGTTTTCAATTCAACAATAGTTTCTTTGTATATATATGATACACGAAATTAATCCTTTTTGGTATGATACTTTTTCTATTAATATTACATCATACCTTTAAGGAAAGGCCATGTGACATTTTATTATGATAATATTTTATATGTTTATCTTTAAAAAGATCCTAAATTTCACTAATGGAGCGAGAACAATTTCTATATATATATCCTCTAGAGTGATTTTTCACAAATGGGGGTTGTTTCAATAATTATAGTTCCCGTAAAAGATAATGTGGATGAATAATCGAAAAAAGTCATATCTTAGCAGAATCATGATTATCAAGAGAGATATAACTAACTGAAAATTATTAGTAATTATAAATTTTGATAATGAAACCCTCATTTATGTAATCAAAGTTAATATGTTCCATTATATATTCCTAGTTTCCATCCTTTGTGATGATCAATAGACATTAATATTATTATTAATGATTATTATATGGCTCATAAATTGAAGTATTGATGAAAACTATGGGGGGATTTTTTGTGGTGAGGTAGGATACACTAGGTGTATCACAAGTAATATAGAAATAATGAACAACAAGAGAATGTTTTTTTACCTTTTGTTCTTTAAAGAATTTTTTATCTGAGACCCTTTGATAGAAATGGAATAGCCAAAAAAATCCATATCCATGGTGTTCCATAGGTAGGTTAAATTTAAATAATTTATAATAAGGAGACACCAAGCACATAGTTCAACAACACCATCTTGAAACATTCTTGATAAGATAAATATTAATAAATTTACTATCAAATAATGCAGGAACACATATAAATTTTAATGTCATCATTTCATTAACTAAATTCTCAATGGGTGAAATATCATGTTTTAGACACTATCCTTGGAAATAGGGTTATATCACCTAATGAAAATGAGAGAGAGGCTTATAGGGTCACATAATAAGGGTATTTATAATCTCAGTTTAATAATAAGTTGTTATTTATTATTTAATAATGTAAATAAAAAATGTTACTGCATGTATTTTAATAATGTTTAAAGTGTTCTAGATTGAATATATTTTTTTCACCTGTTATCTGAGGGAATATTTTGTGATAAATATATACGATATATATTTATATTTGTATTTTGTTAATATAAAATTTATTTAATTATTGGTGAATAATGCATTCCAATTTATTTATAAAGAAAAATATTCATTATTAGAAACTTGAGAAATATTTTAGGGGGATTGAAGCCGGCTTTATATAACCCAATCAGAAAAATATATATATTAAATATTAATTGAATAAATAATATTTAATTTAATTTTTGAGTTTAGTGCTTGTGTGGAAATTTCAATATTATTATCATCATTATGGACATTATGTTTTATATGAATTTAATAGATAATGATGGAAAATATGGAATTATTATTTTCTAACCAAATTGGTATAGAAACCCAATTATATTTTTTCCTAGAGAACGAATTCATTTTGGTGTTATCAACTAGAACCATAAAGAATTATCTCAAATCCCAGTGTAGAACCCTCTCAAATAACTCACTCAGAAATAGAGAGTGATCCTCCTCCACCGCCACTCTAATGCCCATAGTTATCGAATATAACTCTTCTATAAAGTGATTATCAAGCTCTTTAAATTGAATGATGTAAGTGTTAATATTATTTATGGTAGAACCATGATATTCCTTTGGAAAATTTTAGAGATGCATGGAACACATTTGGATCATAGCTAGAGGGTAAATATTCTAGATTACTACAACTAAATGATTGTATGATATAGAGGTGTGGTCTGATCCATTTATGATAAAATAATAACAAACAATATAACTCTTTAATTTCATAAATTATCTAAAAATTTTAGGTTATCATCTAGATCATTGGTTCATGTGTTTTTCAATTTTCTATATTCATTGAATTGATTTTTTATCTTAATATTTATCATCTTGTAATTCTTGGATTGATTATTAATTATAGAAAACCTGAATTGGTATTTCCTATCCTCTCCATCTGATATTCCCAGAACCATCAATATTTTTAACTTATGGTTTATCCTAATTAAATTATCAATATAAACATGAAATGGAAAAAAATTGAGTTTCATATTATTTAATATAATATAGTTGATATCTCAGTTGATTTTATTCCTTGTCACAATTATTTTTTATAGATCTATTTGGTATATTTTTATGTGAATGGAAATTTAAATTGAAAATATGATATTTTTTTGAATTAGTTTGAATGGAATAAAAAATATTTTAGTATATAATATTCACCAAATAAAAAATATGTTAAATTTCATTTCACATTAAATAATCTAATTGAAAATTAAATACATTATTGATATACACTATTAAAATTTCAAAATAATAATAACATTTTTAGAGTAAAAAAGTCAATATCATTAAGAAAATTATATAATTGGACCAAATTATTTTTTAAATTAAATGATTTTAATTATTTAATATGATTTAATTCCTTACATATTATTTTTAATATTCTTAAGTAAGGATGTGTTATGTTCTAATATATATAAAATGATATAAAATTAATGGTATTACAATAAATAAATAAATAGATCAAATTAAAATAACCTATTATTAAATATATATATTTTTAATAAGTTTTTTTAAATGTGTTATATATTATCATCATAAAATAATTTTTATAATAAAAAGTATTATATTGAATGAATGTTTCTATTTTAGAAGAAAATATTAGAACTCTTTTAATAATTTGATGAGATGAAATATTTTTATAATAACTAAATTTTAAAAAATACAGTTTCCTATAAATATAATTTTCATTATATTTTTTATTACCATTTATTAGTTAAAATGATAAATTATTTAATTTTATTATTATCAAGTGAAATTATTTTTTGGATTATTGAAGTCAAAATTATCATAGGGTAAATCTTTTGGATTTTTCTCAATTTTAGTATTTCAATTGAATAGTTATAATACACGATCTAAAAATACAATTTTGTTATGAATATCATCGTATATTAATTACATAAAACAAAGGAAAATTTTCAACAAACTCATTTTGTATTTTAAATTTTCCAAAAACTAATTTCAAAATGACTTTTCATTTTTAAATACATGTGTTGACATTTTAAAAACTATTGAATATTTTATTCTAAATGAAATCTTTTATTGGCACTTTTACTTTACAAAATTATTCATAAGATTCCACTTATTTTGGGATTAGTTTTAAAATGAAATACACCTAATTTTTTATTAATAAATTTTTAAATTTAATCGTATGTAATATGTCTTATATGTTTGGGGTAAATTAAATGTTTTACTTAAATTTTAATTCAGAAAAATATATTCATGGGTTATAGATAAAATATTTTAAAATTATTTTTTAAAATATTTATTTAAATATTAAAACAAAACATTTTTAACTTTTTGATCAACATGTTCATATTATTTAATATGGGGAGTTTTTTATTTATTGTGTAATTATAAATTACCAGAGTAAATTAATATTTCCCACAGTAAAAGATTTATTTTCGTATAAGTGATAGATAAATAAGAATAAAAAATAATTATTCTAGAGTAAATGGAGAAGGGAATAATCAAAATTTCAATGTCCTATATTAATTTTTCATTAATTAATTTTTTCCAATTTCATAGAAATTGTCATTTACTTTAATATAGCGTAAAGAATATTCATAATAATGAGCCTCAACTCACATTAAGAAGGATTCCTCCTCAACCAATTTAAAGTAAACCAATAACATGAAGCCCCCTAAATTATTTTCATGATTTATACACATAGTATTCTACAATCATGTTCGATTTCTTCTTTTTTCGTTAGATTTCCATATTTCCAACAATTCCAAGAATGTTTCCAGGAAGACATATAATTTGTTATTTGTAATTAATATATTGTTACCCTTACCATTTACTTTTTTCATCAGGTATGAATTTTGAATTATGATTTACCTCTTAATAAATATATAAATAATTAAATTTTACTTTTTAATGATCATATTATATAAAACTAATTATTAATCAAACTCAAAATTTGATTGAAATATGTTTTTAATGTAATATTAACTGTATACATGAATGGTGTAAAAAAATTAGTCATTGGTTGGGAAACATAATTATAGTAAGGATACTATATTGTTTAGTAAATGGTGTTTTTATGTTCAGAAAGGAAAATACTGTGATTTCACACATTTTTTATATGATCTTTTATTGGTAACAAAAAAACCAACATCTCTTGGATTTCAAAATGAATAACCTTACCTAAAAATCCCATGGTGTTAACCTCAAAATTCATAAATCATTATGTAAAATTTATTTTAATCAATTTAAAATTATTTACATAATGGACTCTAGAATATAGAATGATTATATAAACTGTAAAAACAAAACATAAAATTAACAGTAAAATTTATTTAAATTGATGATAAATATTACTTAAAAATATGTTATCAAATGATAATAAATTAATATGAAATATTAACATTAATAGTATAACATATGAATAATTCTGTTAAATAGATTTTAGGGGGTCATTGATTTTTATGATGGAGGTTATAGTGCATCCAACTAAGCAGGAATTCAAGTTATTAGATTTGTCTCCCCAATTTTTATTTAGATGGAACACAACCATTCATCCATTGATATACTCTTCTATTTTTAGATAATAATTCCACTTATTTATTATACTCATTATATTCACATTATCTATGGGGAATTATGGACTTTTGTAAAAATATTATTCATTGTTTGATTTTATACTACACAAAAATAGAATGTATCTATTGATAATTCATATGCAATCAAATGGATCATTCTCCTACTTCTCCATAAAAATTATAATTTTTTTAAAATCTTCCCCGACAAACATCATTGATTATTAAAATTCTGTTTTATTTTCATTTGAAAATATTCATTAAAAAATTAAAAATAATTTTCCAAGCATTATTATCATATGTTATTTTTGAGATGAATTACAATTCTGAGAAAATAATCTCATTTTTTACATTTATATAATGGATACATTTCCTGATTTTATTACTATATTTATAATAAATTTTATTATAAAAATATTTGGTGTTTTCCAATGTAATATTTGTACGCACTGTTTTGAAAGATTTAAATTTAAAAAATAAATCTTATTATTAAAAAATAAATAAATAAATTGATTTCATTTCTCATATGTATATTTTTATATTGCACTTTAAATAAATTTACCAATAAATTAACTCATTCCTAATATTAATAATATTGTATTATTTAATTAATTATGTTTTTAGACACAATTTCATGTTTATAAATCTTAATTCATTAATCGAATAGTAAAATTTATTTTTATACTAGTGATAAATTTTTTTGTTTAATCCTCTTTTTTTGTGAAATTTCTACCATGTCATCGATATATTAACAAGAACCATATTTAATTTATTTAAGTTAATTATCCTAATATATGTGAATTTATATATCCAATGGAAAATTTATTTTTCATATCAACTAATGTATCTCTTGATGTCATTTTATGTGATTCCCTTTGAAAAGATTACGAATCCCAAATTTATTTACTTCAGTTTTTCATATGATGGGTGATGTATTATATATTCAACACAAATTAATTTTTCATGGTTTTAAATCTCATGAGATCTCTAATATTTTGTGGTAGTTATACATAATCCACAATACTAAGGGATTCTAGTTATCATTTTTTATCCACTATATTTTGTGATGCTAGAAATGATTACTAATAAACTATAATATTTTATTCTAGTCGTTATACATATACCAACTTTTTTGGATTTAAATGATTTTTTTTCAACATTCAAATGTTGTGTTTTAATTTATTATGATTATTTATAAAAATTTGTGACCCATGGTTTCTTATTAAAGCTTCAATAATATTTTAGTAATTCTATGATCTCATACCATGATTTATAGTGTTCCATCATATATTTTGATAATATTTATGTATTTCATGATTTTTTAATTATATATGTATCTCATTCTCATGTTTTATCATATTCATATTTTTTAATTATTTATGGAATGGTGATAAGGTTTCCCTAATTGAGATATTGAGATCAGTATCTCATTTTATTTCCACTTCCTAACGAAATGTTTTATAGTAAATTATATTATTCGTTGTTTTATATAAGGATGTTTAGGGTATATATTGAAGAAATAATGTTAATTATATATTTATATAGATTATATCATAATACATAAATATGTTAGGTCATTGGATTCTTTGATTATTTTTATATACATTGATTAGATTATGGAAATAATAAAATGTATATGTGTATTTTGATAGGTTCAACCCAATTGGCATCATAGAATATCTATCAATTTGAATTTCTAACACCAAATATCATATCATGGGTCTAGGATTTTTTCAATTGTTGTCAATGTGGGGTTTAATTTTTTTTTGAAATGGGTCATTAATATTAAAGGGAGAATACCTATAAAACCAAATTTTAAAATGACTGTTGAATTGGTGGTTACAATTGTTTCAAAGTAAGACTGATGAAATTATAGGTTTTAAATATTGCGTAATACGATGTGAAAATGTTACATTAATATTTCATATTCCTAAGACAGTTAGATGATATTTTATAGAAAATTTTCATTATTCAAAATAAACATTTACATTTAGTATATAGTTAGTAATACGATTATCAGAAAAAAGCTATGAAAAGACTATCATTAAAAATATTATGCATTATAACAATTTATGTTGGAATATTTATAGAAAATGGTAATCCATAATGAATATGTAAATATATTCCTATTATGTATCAAATGATTATTTTCTAGTTATATAGAATAGTGATAATGACTACTCAGTAGAAGTAATATCTGGAGTAATATGAATATTATAATTTTTTTTCCAGTTTTTCTTTAATGAGAGATGGATAAATGATTTTAATGTTATTTATCTAGGATGATCTAATTTGAAACCATGTGGTTTTAGTGTAGATTTATCCATAAATAAATAATATATTATATTTCTCTTTTCAAGAACAACAGTATACTAAACCATAAAACGATATATTATACTGAAATGAAATATTTAATTGAATGATAAACATTACTATATTATTTTAATACAATATTATACATCATTATGAAATGTACACATAGAATAAATAATCATTTAAATAAAAAATATAAGAAATAATTATTATAATTTTTTTCTAATTAGATTATATTTAGTTTTTTAAGGAAGGATTTTATATATTCTATTAAAAATAAATTGATTGAAATTTTATAATTATATTGGAATAAATTTATATATATGTTTTTTGAATATAATATATCCCAAAATTATGAAAATTAATAGTGTAATACATGCTCATGTAAATAAAATGATTGTAATTAGTTAATGTTGTTAAATTAACTAAATTAAATCGATCAATAGAAGAGGATTACTCAAAAATAATGCTTCAATTTATAAAAAATTATAATAACAACCATATGATTATTCATTTAAATAAAATAATATAAAAAACTAATGAATATTAAAAACATAAATTTTGATTAATACTGTTTTCATTAAATTTATAATATTAAATAAAAAAATTAAATTTTAAAAAATTATTGACAATATTAGTTGTTTTTTTAGAAAAAATATTTAAAAATTTTCTAATATAAATTATTTATTTTTTTTAATATGAAATATTAGTGAATATTTAAAATACAACTTTTATAAATTCTGTATCTTTTAATACATCGTCACAATATAAACATGAGATAAATTTAACTACAATGACCATTGAATGTCATTATATTATTTTTATATTACTTCAATGACCATATTTGATTTTTGAGGTGTTCTAGAGGTGAAGGATGGTATTTTTCCATCTAGAGGCTCACCTGATCATGGTGGCCTCTACGGTAGAGTCTTCACCCATGTGGTTATGTGTTTGAGGTATGTGGGGTCATTTCTATTTTGGTGGTTTTTACATGCAGCTTGGTGTTTCAATTATTTTTGAAAAATATGTAGTAAAATAATAAAATGTTAAAGCTATTTTTAATGAAAAAAATCTATGTAAAAAATGGGGAAGTGAATTATCCCCTTGTGGGGGAGTGTGGTATGCTTTCGAACCATTGCAAGGTCACCATTCCATATTAGAAATCATCTTATATGACGTGGAACGTTGAGGGGTTTCACTATATAAAATCAATGTGTTTACATAGAAAACTATTTAGTCTATCCCTTTATGGGTATTGGTGGAGTCAAGTAAAGACCACCGCTCTATAACTTATTTGATTGAGTTATTTTTATTGATGGTTAGGTTATGAGGACCATTATGTTGGAAATTAGAATGAAATAATTATTAAGTAAGTGTAGTTAATTTTTTTCATTTAATCCACACATTAATTTATTTTCACCCATATGTATTTTCCATTTATTTTTTTCTTGGGTGAGTAACATATACCTTCAATTTTTTTTAAATTATAGTAGGTTTAATAGGGGAATCATATTTGGATAATAATTTGAGTAAATTATGCTTATACCAATTATAAATGTTGTGACAACTTTGTTAAAGGAAAATGGGAAAAAAATTTGTGAATGGTTAGTGATAATTCGAATACTTTTCCACAAATACATGTTTCATAGTATTTATCTAAAAACATAGTCGTGCAACGGTGTAGAAAACCATATCACCAAATTTTGCAAAAGATAATAATTAATATTGATATAATATTTTAACCCTAAACCCTTATAAATCCTATTATTAGACAATTTAATCATTTGTATCTCAATATTAGGGGCTCTAATGGTGATTTTGTTTTGTGATTCCACTCTATTTGTACTGTAAATTTGGAGGATATTGTGTGTTGAGTGATTATGAGTCATGGAAAGAAGTTTTATTTCTTCTTTGGAAATCATGTATGTCATAAATTTAAACATTCTCAATCATGATAAATCCTAGATCCACGATATGATGACAATATATATATGGATATACCATGATCTAATGTTGTATTATTGGATCATTTATGTATCAAATATTAATCTATTATCAATTTCCTTCTCTCTCAAAAATATATCAGGATTTACCTTTGATGATTAACACATTCTTTTAAGATGATGTGGATTTCAACACATGGAATGATTAATTCCTTGATTTTAAATTTTGGATATTCCATAAAGATAGATTTGAACATTTTTAGTAAATTATTGAGTACTGGTGCATTCTTAATATATTATATTAATAGACTCTGGAATATTAAATAATTTTGTTTTTCTTTGAATGTTTATATCGTCATTTTTTTGTATGCATTGTTTTGACATGTTTTTCATGTGCGTATACATTTAATTTAGAAGTCCTTATATGACATGATATGTTTGGGGTATCCTATGAGACTATGTTTTTTACTTATTATGTGTTCCCTTATGTGTTGTATGTTATATGAGTAATATTTCATATCCTATGCATGTATGAAATTTTAGGTTTATTTCATGTTATGTGGTACCAGAGATATTAATCATTCATAAAAAAATTAATATAATATCTTTTTATTTGTATTTCAGGATTACTCATGGTTATTTTATATATTGGGAAACCATGTTCTACTATTTTCTTTTACCACTATCCCAGAAGATATAGTTGGCTCCTTAGTGGGGGAGTTAATGAGACACGAATCTTTGGACATTCTCCATGAAAGATGGATGGTAAAATAGAATATCATGTATATATCCCATGGGAGTATAATTATTTACATCTAATGAAGAGGGGTTGTATGATGATATGTTATATCATTGGCGATCCTTATTTTTGTATGTGTATGGTTCCATTTTTTTATCCCAATCATGTGCGCCATCATTCATGAGTAGGAGTCATGAGACATAAAATTGATGTTCCCATAAATGATTTTTTGTGGTTGTGCCTTAAATTTCAAAACATCTACTTCTACAGTGGATAAATAAGATATATAGAATGATAATAGTCTTTTGATTGACCATTTGTGGTATTTTTTGTGTATGGCTATGGAACATGTATGACGACAGATTTTGGTTTCATTACTAGTAAATAATTGCATGAATCATTATTGGTTATGTTATTTTATGTGAATTTACCTCTTCCATCATGAAATTCACCTATATTTATATATAAAATTTTTTGAAGGATGCATTGGTATTATCCAATTATACTTAAATTCCCTCCCTACATTAGTATCATGGTTTCAATGAAAAATTAATTTTCATAGATATATATAATGTTAGGGGCCTATTGGTAGTTCTTGGAGGAGAATTGATTTTGAAGATGGGTTGTTATTAAGATAGACTCTAGATGTAACATCCAAAGTAAATAAAGAGTAATAAATTTCTACATTTATTAAAATTTGTGAAATAAATATTAATTTTACATTAATGGAGATTATATTTTTGTTGGAATACCATACAGACAACAACGGTTTTCACCAAAGTCTAATACTGCACACAATGCAGAGTCATACAAAAGATTAGTAATATAATATTATTTTAAATGGTAGTTAACTCCTAGTCGTGGTATTGGTGGGTGTAACGACCCAAATCTTGACGTACATGGACATTACATTACATTTGCGGAATACTTAGTACATTACAAAAACACACACACAAGGACTGTAATAGTTTAGTGTCTTTGGAAACTCGGAATATAATCTTCTAATCCTGGTGAAAGATCTTCAATATCTCCCATAATTATCTTCCCTTTTTTTTTCCAAAAACCTTTCTTAATATCTTGGGGAAAAGAAAACATAAAATGGTGAGCTCAAATGCTCAGTAAGGGTAAAAAAAAGAAATATAAATCACATCATATACATAAGAACATAACTTTTGGAAATCTTGACCTGCAAAAGAGATCATAATTTCATAACCTGGGATAACTCATGGTAGTGAAATGTATTCACAATAATCATAACTTAAAACATTAAACATTGTGGCATACACACATAATCATAGAGAATCATTTCTTGTTAGTCAAGACTCATTGCCAAGACTATCTTAGCGGACAAAGTCCATTTCTGAATCGGGTAACCCTCGTTTCAGTCATGTTTCACTGAACCGGTATAACCTACCATTTCAGCCATGTCTATCTCATGAGATATAAAATCTTTAACCAATGAATTGGAGGGAGATATAGGTCCCACCCATATCATAATTATACCATTCTTATGTGAGCCACAAAATCATAAATCATACATCATTGCATAACCCATGTAATACAAATGGGAATCTAAAATATCATGACATCATAAAATAATTCATATAAGATAAAGGAATTCATAAAAAAAATTCCATCACAACATAACCAAATCAATTTAATAATAGAGATAAAAACAGAACCCTTTATTATCTTAGATGGAAAATAATTTTGATAAAACACTTGAAATGAATTCTTGAGGGAAATATCCTTTCTTCTTCAAAATCAATTTCTTTTCACAAAACGTCATGCAATTTTAAAAGAAAGAGATTTTATTGAAAATAGTCATGAAATCTTTTGGAGGAAGCTTCATGAAAATAAAACCGTAAAAAATCCGTTCTTAACGTATAAGTTAAAAAAACATTCTTCTCGTACTTTTGTCGGAAAACTCAAAAAAGTACCTCGTACGAAAAAAGACAAAAGATTCCTTTCATATCTTTTAATAAAAACTCACCGAAGGGTAAAATTGGATTTAAACAATTGTAGGTGTATGGAAATAATATTACATATTTAGGAAATATGGATGTGGATGATAAAATACACCCCAGTAAATACTAAAGTATAAACAATCTCGGATAAAAATGAGATTGTGATATTTCCCTTACCTTAGGTCCGATTTTCTTTGTACATGTCCGAAGCTCCTGTATAATGGTTTAAATAATTTTATTGACTTATTCCAGAATCATACATATTTATATGATATCATATATGGTCATATTCATAGCTTCTTGTTAGTAATATTTCATTGTTACTTGTTACTCGGGTCTTTATTGCCTTTTGTTCTTATGCGTGTTTTGCCGAATAAATTCTAATTCTTCTTTTAAGGTTATAGATGCCTTATATCCATAATGTTATTAGTGTAACATATATCATATTTATTCATTCAATTCATTTATATAATTACTATGTAATGATGATCAAGTAGAACGAGTCGCATCACATCGTGGAGACGGTATTCCGTACGTACGCACGAGTGATGATATCGTTCCTATGACCGTGGAATTGTATTGGTGTATATATATATTATTTCGGTATCAATATTAATTTATAATAATCATAAATAGTTACTCATTACAGCATTATACCCATCCTTGTAAGGTGGTGGTGGAAAATAGATTACACCACGGCGTGGAGAAGGTATTCCGTACGTACGCACGCGTGGTGATTTCATTTTTCCGTAGGATGGATAAAAGGTGAATTAGGGTTGTTTCATATTTATAATAACATATCAGTATGTAAGTAATACTGATGTTATTACTTTATCATGAAACAACTAAAGAAGAAGAAGTTGAAGAGGAAAGAAATTGAAAAGATCGGTAATGGATATTACCTCTTCTTTGGAACGCCTCTTTGAATCCTCCACTTAGGGAACTAAGATTGGTCTTTGAAGAAGACCAGGAACTCTAGGATTATTCTAGGAAAGTGTAGAGGAGAAAATGTCAGGGGTTGGCCGAGCTTTAGTGCTCAAATTGGTGTGAGGAGGAGGGGGAGGAGGTGCCCTTTTATAAGGGAGGAGAGGGGCACCTTAGGAATATCTCAAAATATTATTTTATATTAAAGTCAAAATCGGTATATAATGGTTCCAAAGGGTCTTATTTAGAATCTAAAGTGGGGATGGGTCGAAATCCTATCAACCAATAGGATTTAGACAAGTTTAGGGTATTATTTTAACCTTATCAATTAGATTTAACTCTAAGTTAAATAATTTAACTTTTACCGTGTCTTTTTGTTTTCTTTCACTATATGGTTAATACACTTACAATAACATGCCAAACTAACCCCAAATTGTTTATAATTAATATATATATCCTTATCTAAGTAATTTGGCCTAACCTTATATTTTTAGGAATAAAATAACAATTAATAATATAATATTTTATTTAAAAACTATTTTGTGTCAATTTTGAAACTATTTGATATATGATTTTTTAGAAAGTCATAACAGAATTATATGTTCGAACCATGTTTATTAAATCAACAATAATATATCATAGTAACCTATAAAATTAGTGGAATTCATAAAAAGTCTCAAATTACATTTATTTTTGTGTTTATAACATCAATTTTGTCAATATTTCATAAATAACATAATTACTGCATCATCTTTGTGTCATAAATAAATTAAATTATTTGATGTCTAAAAATTAAAAATAAAATACCATTATGTAGAAAAGCTTTTTATCTTTGTAATGAATATTTAAAATCGAATTTATCTTATGTAAAACCCTATATTAAAAATGTTTTAGTAAATAAACTTTGATTTTAACTCTTTTAACTCTTCTTTGAATTAAATAATAATAAATGTCCTAATCTAATCCAAGTGGGCCTAAATGATAATATTTTACACTTAAGGTTGTTTTTGGTCGATATAAACTTTTCCAATAGAATTAGGACATGTTTTAAGGTAATATTAATATCATTCTTACCCTTAATTACCCTATTTACTTTTAACCGTGGTAAATAAAAGTAAAAAGTTACTATTCACCAAAAATTATTTTCATCTCATTGAACCACATTTTACTTACTGACATCTACCGTGTCTCTCAGATTTTTGAAATTCCATTCACAGGAGAGGTAAAATTATGTTTTATGAAAAATTCAGTTTTTTAACTACCACTTAGTAGTTTCACTATTCATCAAAAATTGATGTTATTCAGAACAATGCCAAAATTTCATCCTAAGCTATATTTCATATTCAGAATTCAAAAATGAAGTCTATTTTACCAAATTCATAACATAGAAGTTTCATTAATTAATTTTATAATTAATTCCCGCTGGTAAAACAAATAGCGTGTTTTTAAGAAACAATATCTATCAAAAGATTGACACTTGATTATGTTTGGTTTAAATGTGAAATTTCAACCAACGACCAACATTGTATCAAATTTTAAAAATATATTCTAAATATACTTTAAAACCACTCAAATTAATAATTTACCACTATTAGTTATTTCGATTAAAAAAGTTGTTTTTAATTATAATTTTGTAATTTTCACTATTCATCAGAATATGAAAGTTATCCAAAAAGTACCAAAATTTCACCTTAGGCTAAATTTTATACTCCGAATCCAGAAATGAAGTCCATTTTGAGATCTAAATTTTCTAAAATTTAAAAAGTGGTTAGTACCATTCATAACGGCTAGTTTTAATAATATTTTAATAGCATATCGTTGTTTCGTGAAACTCAGTATTGCGTACTACACACACTATTGAGGAAGGTTGCGATTGCGTGTAATGAAAGGCCAGTCAAGGATGCGTGTTGTGCAAGATCCTTTTGGTGTAGCGTACAACAAAAGACATTAATAAAATTAAAAAGATTATTTTTCATAAAATCTCGGGCTGTTACATTCTACCCCCCTTAAAATGAATTTCGCCCTCGAAATTCGTCAGGGTTATAAGTGGTTTACTATTCGAAAGTTTCTTTAATAGAAACCCACATCGTAAAAAGTAATATCAAAACCACTCTTTAAAAACAAATGTATGAAACGTAACGGTTACCCAAATAAACTAATCACTGGGATTCCACATAGGTGAAAATATGGATATGGAAGAGAAATCTAACCATCATATTCTGATGGAGAGTGGTAGAGAACATGGCTATAGAAAAGCCAGCAATCACAAAGCCATAAATTTGTGACGATCTAAGGTACCATCTGATTCATCAGATATAAGATCACTAGGACAACATTTTTGGTTTTCAAGATCGTTTCCCTAATGTTAAAGAATTTGAATTAGAATAAATACTTACTTTATTTTGGTACAATCTCACTGTTGTTCATGCCTTTAACAATTTTCACATCATCTCTTAAATAAATGAAGTTGAATTTGTTATTCGTGAAGTGTTAGCAGATCATGTGATAGAATGACGGGTCATTCCATCTGTCTCAAACAAAAGGTTAGCAAAAATTATATACATAAGTCGATCTATAGTGAGATTAATCATATATGGTTCCTAAAATGTACATTATACTTCATATATCATACTGCTTAATATAATAAAACTAGTTTCTAATAAACAGGGACTTCCTGTAGGCCAGTGGTAGGCGATAAAGGCCAGTCGCACTTCGGTTGTGGGTTCGATTCCCACATCCTTGTCCGACGCGATGGGTTGTCGCCCATCGTACAGGTTGTCCTTTTTCTAAAACTATATTACTATAACATCCCATCAATTATATCGATAAAACTTCTATCATTAAACAATACTAACTTATTTCCAACATAATACATTCCAATCTTTAGGCTTATCCATAATACTGCAGTCCACTCTCATAACATTGTGAAAACGATTACCAGAGATTTAACACCATCGTCGATCCCCATATATCATAAGATATGTTTTGTTGGTCACATTCTAAACATTCAAAGTCCTTAATCATGTATTCTCTTGAATACCTTATTGAAAACATTAATGCAGTTAAAATATAACACTTTCCACATACCAAAATCCTCAAAATTCTATATACTCAAACCATGATATCACTTAGTCCTTATATCAATCATGAGCTCATGAATACTGTCAAACATTTCATTTTCTCCTTATCACTTCATTATGCGCATATCATCTGCTTTCCAAAATATTTGAATCACTTTTCATGGTTACCGGTACCTTAAAATTATTGAAAACCACAATAATACAAAAATATATATAATAAACAATAAAAGTACCTCAACAACATTATTCTTGAATACCAATACATAAACACTTCAATCCATCCTCTTCAATTATTGTCCTGGAATAAGTCCTTCCATGATTTAGAAGTAACTTTTTAGGTCAGGGCATTGAGTTGGGTAATGCCCATGTTCTCCACAAATAATACATTGAACTCCATAATAGTCTGTCACTCTATGACCCTTATCTCCACACAAATAACATTGGTCCCTCCATTTGAGGTATTCTTCAAGGTTCTTCTTCCCTTCTTTAGAAATCTCAATCTTCCTTTCTTTAAGCTGCTCAACATGCGAACATGCATAATAGTCTATCGTCCTCTTCTTTGATGAATTAGGTATACCACTAAATTTCACCTTGTTAATCATATATCGTGATGACTGATTTGGCATAATCACAATATCTTTATCTCTAGGCATTACATAATTTTGTTGCTTATAGTCACCAATTTGTCCATTGGATTCAATGTTAACCGAATTCCTTCTTGTTCCCTCCATTAACTAAAACACAAAAAGAATTTGTTGAGAGGCAAAAATCATGCTAGAGAAAACAACATAGTAAAGGGGGAGTACCCTCAATATCTAACATCTTATGTTAAATTCTAAGATCGTTACCGTAGTTCTATGACTATATCCTATATGTATACTTATCCTTAGGGACATCCCTAGACATACCTTAGAAATATCTCTAGGGATCTCACTAACGTTCTCACATCCTAGTTTCCAAAGGTTGACTAAACCTTTCCTCTGATACCAACTGTAACGACCCGAAGCTTGACGTACATGGACATTACATTACATTTGTGGAATACTTAGTACATTACAAAAACACACACACAAGGACCGTAATAGTTTAGTGTCTTTGGAAACTCGGAATATAATCTTCTAATCCTGGTGAAAGATCTTCAATATATCCCATAAAGATCTTCCCTTTTTTTACCTAAAATCTTTCTTTATATCCAGGGGAAAAGAAAACATAAAAGGGTGAGCTCAAATGCTCAGTATGGGTAAACAAAAGAAATATAAATAACATCATATACATAAGAACATAACTTTTGGAAATCTTAACCTCCAAAAGAGATCATAATTTCATAACCTGGGATAACTCATGGCAGTGAAATGTATTCACAATAATCATAACATAAAACATTAAACTTTGTGGAATACACACATAATCATAAAGAATCATTTTTTTGTTAGTCAAGACTCATTGCCAAGACTATCTTAGTGGACAAAGTCCATTTCTGAATCGAGTAACCCTCGTTTCAGTCCTGTTTCACTAAACCGGTATAACCTACCATTTCAGCCATGTCTATCTCATGAGATATAAAATCTTTACCCAATGCATTGGAGGGAGATATAGGTCCCACCCATCTCATAATGATACCATTCTTATGTGTGCCACAAAATCACAGATCATACATCATTGCATAACCCATGTAATACAAATGGGAATCTTAAACATCATGACATTATAAAATAATTCATATAAGATAACGGAATTCATAAAAATAATTCCATCACAACATAACCAAATCAATGTAATAATAGACATAAAAACAGAACCCTTTATTATCTTAGATGGAAAATAATTTTGGTAAAACACTTGAAATGAATTCTTGAGGGAAATATCATTTCTTCTTCAAAATCAATTTCTTTTCACAAAACGTCATGCAATTTTAAAAGAAAGAGATTTTATTGAAAATAGTCATGAAATCTTTTGGAGGAAGCTTCATGAAAATAAAACCGTAAAAAATCCGTTCTTGCCGTATAAGTTAAAAAACACATTCTTCTTGTACTTTTGTCGGAAAAGTCAAAAAAGTACCTCTTACGAAAAACGACAAAAGATTCCTTTCATATCTTTTAATAAAAACTCACCTAAGGGTAAAATTGGATTTAAACAATTGTAGGTGGATGGAAATAATATTACATATTGAGGAAATATGGATGTGGATGATAAAATACATCCCAGAAAATACTAAAGTATAAACAATCTCGGATAAAAATGAGATTATGATATTTCCCTTACCTTAGGTCCGATTTGCTTTGTACGTGTCCGAAGCTCCTGTATAATGGTTTAAATAATGTTATTGACTTATTCCAGAATCATACATATTGATATGATATCATATATGGTCATATTCTTAGCTTCTTGTTAGTAATATTTCATTGTTACTTGTTACTCAGGTCTTTATTGCCTTTTGTTCATATGCGTGTTTTGCCGAATAAATTCTTATTATTCTTTTAAGGTTATAGATACCTTATATCCATAATGTTATTAGTGTAACATATATCATATTTATTCAATCAATTAATTTATATAATTACTATGTAATGATGATCATGTAGAACGAATCGCATCACATCGTGGAAACGGTATTCCGTACGTACGCACGAGTGATGATATCGTTCCTATGATCGTGGAATTGTATTGGAGTATATAAATATTATTTCATTATAAATATTACTATATAATAATCATAAATTGTTACTCATTACACCATTATACCCATCCTTGTATGGTGGTGGTGGAAAATAGATTACACCACGGCGTGGAGACGGTATTCCGTACGTACGCACACGCGGTGATTTCATTTTTCCGTAGGATAGATAGAAGGTGAATTAGGGTTGTTTAATATTTATAATAACATATCAGTATGTATGTAATACTGATTTTATTACTTTATCATGAAACAACTAAAGAAGAAGAAGTTGAAGAAGAAAGAAATTGAAAAGATCGGTAATGGATATTACCTCTTCTTTGGAACGCCTCTTTGAATCCTCCACTTAGGGAACTAAGATTGGTATTTTAAGAAGACCAGGACCTCTAGGATTATTCTAGGAAAGTGGATAGGAGAAAATTCCAGGGGTTGGCCGAGCTTGATTGCTCCAATTTGTGTGAGGAGGAGAGGGAGGAGGTTCCCTTTTATAAGGGAGGAGAGGGTCACCTTAGGAATATCTCAAAATATTATTTTATATTAGTCAAAATAGGTTTATAATGATTCCAAAGGGTCTTATTTCGAAGATAAAGTGGGGATGGGTCGAAATAATATCATCAAATAGGATTTAGACAAGTTTAGGGTATTATTTTGACCTTATCAATTAGATTTAACTCTAAGTTAAATAATTTAAATTTTACCGTGTCTTTTTGTTTTCTTTCTCTATATGGTTAATAAACATACTATAACATGCTAAACGAACCCCAAATTGTTTATTATTAATATATATATCCTTATATAAGTTATTTGGCAGAACCATAGATTTTTAGGAATAAAATAACAATTAATAATAAAATATTTGATTTAAAAACTATTTTGTGTCAATTTGGACACTATTTGATATATGATTTTTGTGAAAGTCATAACAGAATTATATGTTCGAAACATGTTGATTAAATCAACACTAATATATCATTGTAACCTAGAAAATTATTGGAATTCATAAAAAGTCTCAAATTACATTTATTTTGGTGTTTATAACATCAATTATGTCAATATTTCATAAATAAGATAATTGATGCATCATCTTTGTGTCATAAATAAATTAAATTATTTGATGTATAAAAACTAGAAATAAAATACCATTATGTATGAAATATTTTTAGCTTTATTATGAATATTTACAATCGAATTTATCTTATGTACAACCCTATATTAAAAATGTTTTGGTAAATAAACATTGATTTTAACTCTTTTAACTCTTCTTTGAATTAAATAATAATAAATGTCCTAATCTAATCCAAGTGGGCCTAAATGATAATATTTTACACTTAAGGTTGTTTTGGGTCGATATACACTTGTAAAATAGAATTAGGACATGTGTTAGGGTAATATTAATATCATTATTACCCTTAATTACTCTATTTACTTTTAACCGTGGTAAATAAAAGTAAAAAGTTACTATTCACCAAAAATTATTTTCATCTCATTGAACCACATTTTACTTACTGACATCAACCGTGTCTCTAGGATTTTTTGAAATTCCATTCACAGAAGCTGTAAAATTATGTTTTATGAAAAATTCAGTTTTTTAACTACCACTTAGTAGTTTCACTATTCATAAAAAATTGATGTTTTTCAAAACAATGCCAAAATTTCATCCTAAGCTATATTTCATATTCCGAATTCAAAAATGAAGTCTATTTTACCAAATTCATAACATATAAGTTGCATTAATTAATTTTATAATTAAATCCCGCTATTAAAACAAATAGCATGTTTTTAAGAATCAATATCTATCAAAAGATTGACAATTGATTATGTCTGGTTTAAATGTGAAATTACGACCAATGACCAACACTGTATTAAATTTTAAAACTATATTCTAAATATACTTTAAAACCACTCAAATTAATAATTTATCACTATTAATTATTTCTATTAAAAAAGTTGTTTTTAATTATAATTTAGTAATTTTCACTATTCATCAGAATATGAAAGTTATCCGAAAAGTACCAAAATTTCAACTTAGGCTAAATTCGGTACTCCGAATCCAAAAATGAAGTCCATTTTGAGAGCTAAATTTTCTAAAATTTAAAAAGTGGTTATTACCATTCATAACGGCTAGTTTTAATAATATTTTAATAGCATATCGTTGTTTCGTGAAACTCAGTATTGTGTACCACACACGCTATCGAGGAAGGTTGCGATTGCATGTAATGAAAGGCAAGTCAAGGATGCGTGTTGTGCAAGCTCCTTTTGGTGTAGCGTACAACACAAGACATTAATAAAATTAAAAAGAATATTTTTCATAAAATCTCGGGCTGTTACAGTGGGAATGAACAGAACTAACTAAAAGATGATTATACACTTTTTCCAAATGTTTATACATTTATCTGATAAAAGTTAGAGTCCAAAAATTTTAATGAATCTAATTTTATGCATAAATGCTCTAATATTCATTTAAAGGTCGATTTATAGCCTTTTAATGGTGAACCATATTCAAATTATGTTTGGTTCAATTTTATATGTTTTATATGTAAAAAAAAATTTTTATAATCGGGATATCAAAATTTACTTTGTGAAATTTTTTGGTATTTTTATGAAAATGTTCATTTTTAATGAATAGTGAAAAATATTGTATTTTAATTCAAAACATCATTTTAATATAACTTATTTATATGGTTAGATTATCTTTTTAATTGGTTTTAAAATGTAATTATATAAAATTTTTACAATATAATCCAATTTTTGTCATTGTAAGTAATTTCAATTTTAAAATGGACATAAATAAGTCTCAATCTTTTCATAGTTATTTTTTCATAAAAACACGATTTTTTGTTTTGACAATCGGAATTAATTTTAAATTAATTAAGGAAACTTATATGTTTCGAATTTGTTAAAATAGAAATCAATTTTTAATTCATAATTTCCAAATATTTCTTATGCTGAATTTTTGATATTTTTCTAATAACGTCTATTTTTTTGAAAAATAATGAAGAACACCGAGTAGTTGTTAAAAAAATATCTTTTTCATTTAAATGAAATTTTTCTGCTTCAATGAATTGAATTTAGAAATTATGACATAAATGGTTGTTATTATTATGTAACATTTTATTCAATATGATTATAATAATTTAAGGTGATTAATAATTTTTTACTTTTATTTACCGCGGTTAAAGTTAAATAGGGTAATTCAACATAAAATTAATATTATAATAAAATTAAATTATCCTAAAATGTTTCCTAATCCAATTGGTTGATATATTTACGACCATGGGAATCCTTGTGTCGATTTTTTGACCACATGGAGCTACATAAGATTGATAATGATACTTAATATTAATTAATTTAAAGTAAAGACAAAAATGACATAAACATATATATTTTATTAAATTAATTAATAAATGGGGTTATGTAAGTTATATATTAGACTATAAATATTTATTTGAAAGAAAAAATGTTTTCCTACATCATAGAAGTTTTAATATAATTTTCAGACATCAAATAAATAAAATTATTTATGAAACAATAATGAGGCACTGTTTACCTCATTAATGAATGAATTAAATAAACAAGATTATAAAAATTAAAACAGAATCCAAAACCTATACAATTATTATTTAATGATTTTATTTTGAACAAGAGTCATCTTATATTCTACTTTAATAATTTTTAGACCTTTAGAAACAGAAATAAATTATATAATAAAATAATATTTTCAAACATTCCTAAAGAGCCCCTCCTCTCCCTTATAAAAATCCTTCGCCTATAACTCATTTTTCTCACCTATCAAGCCCATTGGAGCATGAAAAATCATTCCAAATATTCTCTCGAGATCAATATATTCTACCTTTAATCCTTACCTTAAGCATAAGGCACTTCATGAAATCATTTTGGTTCAAACCAAAGGGAGTTACAGAATTTAAAGGCATCATATTCTCTTAAGATATATTTTTATTGTACATATCCAACCCACTAAATTCTTTTTATTCCTTTTTTTATTACAAAATATGTTTCATTTTTATACTATTTTGGTTTGATAATATTTATTAGAACTACAGTTACACACTCTGCCTTCAACTTGGCAACAAACATACCATATATATGGACGGTGAACTACTACCTCACTAAATGATGACTGTTCAATCTTCTCCTACCAATCTTATGGTGGATATTAAGATAGAATTGTATTCACATGTAATATATATTATATATATAATATATCTATAAATCTTTATATTTCATTTATATCATACCATTATGGTTTCTATAATGGGTAAATATAAGAATTTCATTTGAGGACGTGCGGACTACCGCCCCCTCCAAGTGATATGACTCATTAATGCCATACATTGAACATATAAAAAATGGAGTTAATTAAATTACATAGCATAGTTATTATACTTTAATTATAATATAAATATTTATTTTGTTTTCATTCCATTAATTAAAAAATATAAATGACAGTAGCGTTCATGCGTACGCACGACTTAAAGTCTCCATGAACGGTGTCTTTCTTTTATTAACTCCAAATGATATGGAATATTAGAATTTCATATAAAATTGATATATATTATATATATATTATATCTAAATAATGAATATCATTCTCTATATAATGGAATTTTGACCACACATGAAATTTATAATTATAAGAAGTTCATTTTTAACTAATGTTCCGAACATCTTTAAAATATCTAATATGAACTCAAATAATTAACTAATGGTTATAGAATGGTTATAAGTGATATAAAATTAATAATAATCATGAAAGGGTTATTGAGTAAGTTTAAATTATATTATGTTTATTATTCAGTAAAAACACAGAACATACAAGTCATGTTGAAAATGGGTTAAGGGGTTTCTAATCTCACTTTTAATTTCGTAAGATTTCCATTTTTTACCACTTATTTTTTGCATCTGGAGTACTGTGTACTACCATTTGATATATATTGTCATGATTCTATTTATATTCAAGGTATTATGTGACTTATTTGGTGGTTATTATCTTTTGGTCTTATGACTCTATTGATTACAATGTGGTATGGAGTTTTCAGCACACTTTTAATTCCCGGGAGATTCATGCTATATTTTCCACTATTTCCTTTTGTGTGGTGTATGTACCTCCAATGATATTATTAATTGTTAAATACAATTTAATTTATGGTATTCAGATCTTCATGGTATGATACTTGTTCAATGGGGTGTATGTTTCGTAAGTTACCAAATCAGTGAGAGATTCTTTCACCCACCTCATTTTAAAAGACTTCATTTATGTCATTTTTATTAATTTAGACCTTATTATGTGTGGACATGTTATTATATATCCTTATTGATGTAAATTTTGTTTCGATGTTATGATAGATCCGTTTCTCTCTCAACCACGAAATTTCTTTATTTTTATGTGATTCCATTATGTTTTCGAATGTCAGTATGAAAACATCATAAACCAATTTCATTTCATTCGGTTAAACTTATACTTCTTCATTATTTCATGTTATGTATATGTGTGAATGCATTCTGATTGTTATATACTTAATATCGACATATATTGGCTGTATTTTTATTTTTTTAATATAATTATTTCATTGAATTATCCTTAATCTAAATATACAATCATTGTAAAGGAATTTGTCTCAATTTTATTCCTTGGAGACTTATTTATTGTTATACACCAATTCACTTTTATATGGTTTATATATTTACATTTGAAATATTATATAATTAATCTCATAAATATCATGATATTGAATTCTTTGATTAATGTTATTCCTCAATCATTAGTATCCTAACGTCTCTTATTTGGTCAGAAACTCCATAACCAAAATATTATTTTTAATCTTATTAATGATTTGTTATTTTAAATTATTCTCATTAATATACATATTTTAAAAAATATTTTATGTAATTTATTTATATTGATATAAATTTTTGAAATTAAAATTCCTTTTAAATGTATCAAATTGATATTGGATACATTGATTCAGAAATAACTTTTTTTAAATGTTTTAAATGATTTTGAGAGTGGTTTGATAAAGCATTGATTATGTCAATATCAGGAAATAAAAAATTGTGATTGAAATGTGGAAATGTTTTCTTTCATTTATGATTTTTTTATATGTATTGAATATGTTATGGTTTTAGGAATGTTTTATGTATATTGGTGGTTCCCTGATAAACCTAGTGTGGGTGGGCCTAAGATTTCTCTCCAATTAATTTGGTAACGTGACAGAGGTAAATGTAAATGTTTCTCCTAATATATTTACAGAATATACCATAATGGGAATTCCAAGTGTAACTCCCTCTGTAGTTTTTAAATCTAAAATGTATCTATGACACGGATGCCATAATTTAATTTTATGATTTATGATTTCTATGTTTTATTAATAAATCTTATGATTTAATAAGGTATGTAAAAGAGCCTATGTTTTGTAAGTATTTATGAACTAATGTATTCTTTCTATATTTTATTAACCTTACTGATATTTTTATGCTCATCGAATGTTTTTGAAATGTTTTTCACTAGTTATATGGGTGGGTATGATAAAGGAGGAACTCTAGAATATTTATATCATGAGAAGAAATATTGTTTAATTTTATGAATTTTTATTTTATAAAAAAAATTATACTGTGTAGAAGTGTCCTCTTGGAAATTTTTGAGATGTACTGTAACAGTTATGGTATAATTATATAAAATTATGAACCTGAAATGATCTTAAATGAGAGTTATTAACTTAATTCATGATTATGGGATTTTTATGGTTGGGACCTTATAGTTGGTATCAAAGGTCAGTTTAGACAACTTTAGGGATTATGAGTTTTTGTTAGACACATGGTTAGTCTTTATGTCTAATCTTTATATTAAAACCTTACATTGTAACTTTTTCCCATCATGGAGTGTCTATAAAAAATGGAAGGAGGAGGATCTCAAATTACATTCCTATCTTTTCTTGATAACTTTCTTGTATTAATTAATACAATTTCATGCCTAGACGACTCTGAAATTTTTTTGAACATACAACTCTCTTGAAATAAATTGTTTGAGATTTCAATCACCTCTACTATACCTCGATACCAACCTGGATCTTGGGTTGTATTTAATCAAGCACCCTTTTCTCAATATATTCATGTTTTCTGGATAGGTAAATATTATCAAGACATTTTCAAATATTTTACCTCGTCAAAAGATTTTAATGCATATAATGATTTTGAAAAAGGTGCGAATGAAGGAAAAACATATACAACCTATTTATACATGCTTTTAAATTATTTCCTTTCAGAATATATTTATGGTATTTTAAAATGACAACTTGTTGAAATTTTCAACTCAAACACAGTCCAAATGATTTATAAAAACAGTTTTGTTAATTGTTTTAAAATTATATGTTATACATGAATATTTTCCAAAACTATTTTTCTGCAAACACCTATATGACCTGTGTTGTAAAATTTGTATTTGGATGATGGAATAAAATTATTTTCAAGGATCTCTAAATCAATTTTTCAATTCATGGACCTTATACCTATGTGAAAAAATATGGAAATGAAACGATGTGGACACCAATATCAAGGTATGATGTTCATTCTTTTTGGAAGAGTTTTATTTCAACATATGGAGGTGAAATAAAAAATTGAAAAAATATAATTATTCATTAATATTTTGTTCTCATAATGAGTTGTGATGAAAATGATAAGTATAATAAAACCATTGAGGTTAAAATCTGATTGGTTTATTTTTTTGAGTTTTATAAAAAGGAAAACATGTATGATGGGTGAAAAAAAATCGCGTCTGGCAGGGCCATGGGAATCAAACCCACTAACAATGGGTGTAAAGGGCGCATCGCCTACCACAAGACTATGCGATGTACCTATCTAGTATTATTTATTATTTTAGATAAATGATCTGATGGATGAAGAATAAGTTTATTTTTGGAACATAAATTTTATCAAATAGATACCCTTATTATAGAAAAATGATTTTGGGATTATGTGATATAGGATATTTTGGAAGAATTTATCTCTTTTGGGTAAACAATATTTTCATATGGAAAATAGAATACTATGAGATTTCATTTTTGGAATAATTTTTATATTTTTTTTGGATGAATCTATGTTTTATGGCTATTTTTATAATTTATGGAAATGATTTACCAATCATAGAGAATATGTGATTAGGTTAATTAGACTTTAGTATGAGACATTAAGAGTAGGAAATGTTATTTTGAGATAAATGTAATAATTTACTATAGATGTCTATGTGATTAAATCTTTCTGAGTTTTGGGTTTCAATAAAGTTTGGTTCATTTTGAAGAATTTTATGGATTGTTGTTTATTGAATGGTCTATGTTGAACTTTAGGTATTGTATATCGAATTTTTGAGATTAGGAATAATATTATTTTTTTAAAAGAATTGTCCACTGGGGATTATCTGATGTTGTACTATCTATTTTGGATTTGTATAATGTCTAAATACATGAGAAATATATAGATCATATTTATTGGATTATGTTATTCTATTGATGTTGATTCTAGCACATTAGACGTGAAAAAAGTCATCTTGAATACTAATCATTTAGAGAAAAGATGATTTTTTTGATAGAAACATAATAAATAATTAAATTGTACTTGAAAAGAAAGTATATTTCCTTATGTCCTTAGTCAATCTCAAAAATAAATTCTACAACTTTATGAAAAGGAACATAAAAATGTTTTATGTTTACATTTCCCACTAGGAAACCAAGGACCTTTTAACCTATCAAAAGTTTGTGATTTTAAGGTTGTTAAAATTTTCCCTAATCATGTTTTCTATTACACAACATCAGAACTTGACAAATAGTTTATCTTCCATATAAATGTTTTCTTATATGGATTCCTATTATTGGTTATCTTAGGATACCTTTTTACTTAACTTTCAATCTTTTAAAGTGATAGTTTTATTGACTCTTTTCTTATTTGGGACTTTTAATGATGTTTCTGAGCATGATTTTAAAATTATGAGAACATAATTTTTAAAAGGGGGGGTCGATATAACATTACACGTAAATAAAGACTAATACATTTCCATATTTATTAAATGTTTTGAATTAATTATTTATTTTACTTTAAAGGGGATGTTATCCTTGATGGCATAGCTGACCCACAACAATGGGTTTCTCCAATGTCTAATGTTGCATGCAATGCTCAGTCAAACTGATAATTAATAATATTATATAATTTAAATGGTAGTTAATGACTTAGCGTTGCATTGGACGGAATGAACTGAACTATCTACAATATGATTATACATGTTTTTAAAATGTTTATAATTTTATCCAATAAAAGTTAGAGGCTTGAAATATGAATAAATATAATTTTAAGCATTACTTCTCTAATATTGTTTAAAAGGTTGATTTATAGCCTTTTGATGGTGAACCCCCTTTAAATATAGTTTTGGTCACTTTTATATGTTTTATATTAAAAAATAAAATTTTTCTTTAGAATCAGGACATCAAAATATACTTTGGGTAAATATTTGGTATTTTTCTGATAAAATTCATTTACTAATGAATAGTGAAAAATACTATATTTAAATTCAAAACAACCTTTTAATATAAAACATTTATATGAATATATGATCTTTCAAATTGGTTTTAATGTGTAATTATATTATATTTTTAACATTTAATCCAATTTTGTTAATTTTATGTAATTTCACTTGAAAATTGGACATAAATATGTGTCAATCTATTGATACTTATTATTTCTTAAAAACACGCTTCTTGTTCTACCAACTAGAATTAATTTTAAATTATTTAATAAAACATATATGTTTAGAATATGGTTAAATATAAAAAATTTCGGAATTCATAACAAAAAATATATCATTGGCTTAATTTTTGTTATTTTTCTAAAAACATAAATTTTTTGATGAATAGTTAAAACACTGAGTAGTAGTTAAAAAACTGACTTTCTAATTTAAATGAAAATTTTAAACTTATGTAAACTGAATGTAGGAAATAATACATATTTTTTTTATTATGTAAAATGTTGTTAAATAAGTTAAAAATAAATTTTGAGAATCAGTAACTTTTGACTTTTATTTACAGCGGTTAAAGGTAAGTAGGGTAATTCAAGGTAAAAATAATATTATAATAATATTTAATTACCCTAACATCTGTCCTAATCCAATTTGTTCATACATTTCCATACATGGGCATCCATGGGTCGATTTTGGGACCCCATAGAGCCACATAAGAGTGATAATGAAAAAAACGAGTGATAATGACACTTTATATCAATTAATTTAAGGAAAGAAAAAAATGACGGAAACTTATATCATTTATTATATCAATTTTTACATTGGGTTTTATAAGTTAACAATTAGAATAAATATTAATTTGAAATATAGATGTATTTCATACGTCATGGTATTTATTTATAATTTTTAGTCATCATATAAATAAAATTATTTATGACACAATAATGATGTAGTGTTTTCCACATTAATGAATGTTTTAAATAAATAAGATTATAAAAGGTAAAACAGTATCCAAAACTAGTAAAATTCATATTTGATGATTTTACCTCGAAAATAAGTCATCTAATATTCAACATTAATATGTTTTTACAATTAGAAATTGATGATCTGTATATAAGAAAATAATATTTTCAAACATTCCTAAAGATCCTATCTTCCCACTAATAAAAAGCCATCACCCCAATCCCATTACTCAGACCTCTAAATCCCATGGGATCATACAACATTTTCCCAAATAATATCTAAATTTCCATAGCTTCCACCTAGAATTATTACTTTATGTAGAAGGTACTTCAATACATCCTTTTGGTGAAAACGATAGAGAGTTACCCGATTTAATGCTAGTGACTTCTATTAAGTTCCATTCTTTTATAGTACTTCTTCAACCCCCTTAAAACATTTCATTCATTTATTTTATAGAAACATTAGTATCTTGATTATTTTAGGTTGTTTTTATGTTAAGTATTAGAACAAAACTTACACACACCTTCGTCTAATGGGTAAAGAACCTACTATTTCTGTAGACGGTGAACTACTGCCTCACGAAAAAATGATTTTTTCAATGTACTCATACTCCCTCTTATGATGGAAATTAAGATGGAACTATATTTACATGTGATATATATTATATTTATATTGTATCTATAAATGTTAATTTTTCATTTATATCATAACTTTTTGGTTTCCATAATGGGTAAATACGATCATTTCATTTGAGGAAGTGCGGACTACCGCCCACTCAAAGTGATATTACTCATTCATTCCTTATGTGGAACATATAAATGAATCAGATAATTAAATTACATGACATATATATTATACTCGAATTATAATATACCAACATATTATGTTTTCATTCCATTAAATATAAAATGGAAATGAAAGTAGTGTTAACACGTAGATACAGCTTACCATCTCCATGAATGGTGCTTTTCATTTCATTAATCCAAATGATATAGAATATTATTAATACATTTAAACTAGATATATATTTCATATATTATTTCTATTTCATGAATATCATTCTCGATATAATGGAAATTTGACCACAATATCTACTTTTAATTATAACATGTTCATTTTTAACTAATGTTCTGAACAACGACACAATGTCTGATATGAACTCAAAAAATTAACTAATTGTTATAGAATAGAAAAAAGTGATATAAAAGTAATAATAAAATTTAAAATGGTTTTTAAAGAAGTATAAATTAACTTATTATAATTATTCAGGAATAACATGGAACATATGAGTCAAGTCGGACAAGAGGTAAGGGGTTTCTTATCTCACTTTTAATTTAGTGAGATTTTTATTGTTCACCACTTATTTATTACATGTGGAGTATTGTGTACTGTCATTTGATTTTTATTATCATGATTATTTTTATATTCATAGTATTATGTGATTCATTTTGTGGTTATTAACTTTTGGTCTTACGAATCCATTGATTAGAACATGGTAAGGGGTTTCATCTCACTTTTTATTCTCATGAAATTCATGCAATACTTTCCACTATTTACATTTCTGTGATGTATGTACAAACAATGATTTATTTAATTGGGTAATATAATTTAATTTTTCATATTTAAATATATATTGTATGACCTTTATTTCATGGGGTGTATGTTTCATATGTTACCAAATCGGTGAGGGAATCTTTCACCGTTCACTTTTTAAAAGACTTCATTTACTTTATGTCTATTAATTTATACTTTATTTTGTCAAGTTATGTTATTATATATCATTAATGCGGTAAATATTGTTTCCAAGATATGATATCTCCTTTTCTCTCTCATCCACACATTTTTTTAATTTTTATCTGATGTCATTCGTCTGTCGAATTTCGTTAAGAAATCTTTGTAACCAAATTTCAATTAATTGGGTTAAACTTATACTTCTTGATTATACCGTGATATGAATATGTGTGAATGAAATATGATTGTTTTAAAATTATTACCTACTTATATTGGGTGTATTATTTTTGTCACACATAATTATTTCATTGATTTATACTTAATCAAAGCATACGATCTTTGTATGGAAATTGTCTCAATTTACATTCGATTGATAATTATTTGTCATTATACACAAATTCACTTTTATATGGTGTATATACATCCCTTTTACGTATTATATAATTATTATCTTTATTCTCATGGTATTATAATATTTTATTAATGTTATTCATCAATTATTTGTATTCAATCATCTTTCATTTGGTAAGAAACTCCTTAACTAAAATATCGTTTTCATTGTATTAAATATTTATTCTACTAAAAATTTCTAATTAATATACATGTTTTAAAGAAGGTTTTAGGGATTTATTTATATGGATATAATTTTTTGAAATTATAATTCCTTTAAAATGTTTATATATTTTATAAGACACTTTGATTCAAAATTCTTTTTATTAATCATTTTAAATAGTTTTGAAAATGGTTTGATAAAGCATTGATTAGGTCAATATCTTGAAATCATATATTATGAGTGAAATGTAGAAATGTTATATATCTATAATTCTAGTTTTTTTTTATTGGTAATACTTTATGGATATTGGACTTTTTTTACATATACAAGTGGTTCTATGAAAATCCTATGCCGGGTGATTCAAAGATATCTCTCCATTGCATGATGTATCATGATGGAGGTAAATGTTAATGTTTCTCGTAAGAGAGTTAGGGGATATACTGTGAATTCCAAGTGTAACTCCAAAGGTATCTATGAATGATACAATGTATGTATGATATGAATTCCATAATTTACCATTATGATTTATGATTTATATGTGTTATTCAAAAATCATATCAGTTCATAATGAATGCTAATGAGATTATGTTTTGTATGTATTGATGAACTCATGTTTCCTTTCTTTATTTTATAACCCTTACTGAGCTTTATATTCTCATCCCATGTTTTTGAAATGATTTTCACAGGGTATAAGGCAGTGTAAGAAAAAGGAATAACTCTATAAGATTTATATCAAGTAATTATTTATTGTTTTCTTTTAAGAGTTGTTATTTTAGGGAAAATGGATATTAAGTAGAAGTGTCTACATAGAAATTTTTGAGATGTACTATAATAGTAACGACCTAATTATCTAAATATCTAAACCTAAAAATATCCTCAATGTAAATTATTAACATAATTGGAGATTATGTAATGTTTAAGGTAGGGGCCTTATAGTTGGTAACAAAGGTCAGTTTAGACAACTTTAGGGATTATGAGTTTTTGTCAAATGTGTGCTTAGTCTTTAAGTCTACTCTATAAGTTAAATCCTTATATTCTAACTTTTTCAGATCTAGGAATATCTGTAACAAATGGATGGAGGACGATCTCAAATGGAATTATTATCTCTTCTTGATGACTTTCATGTAATAATTATTTTAAATTCATTCCCAGACGATTCTGAAACATTTTCTAGCATACAAATCCATTGAAAGAAATTATTTGAGACATAAAACACCTTCGCTATACATCGATACCATCATGGATCATGAGTTAATTTAAGAAAATACAATTTTTTAAATATTTTCATATTTTCAATAAAGGTAAATATTAACTAGGAATTTTAAAATATTTTATATTATCATAAGATTTTGAAGTATAATTTGATTTTGAAAATGGTGCTGAAAAATGAGGCACTTGCGCAACCTATTTATATTTTCTTCTAAATTATAATCTTTCCCCACGTAGTTATGAAATTTTAAATGGACCACTGATTTAATGTTTCAACTCAAACCTAGTCTGACTGTATTATAAAAATTATGTTTTTTTCAATGTTTTGAAATTATATGTTATATATGATTATTTTCTGAAACTATTTTTCTGCAAACACCCATATGTATGATGTTGTAAAAGATGTATTTGGATGAAGGAATAAAATGATTTTTAGGATCTATAAATCAATTTTCTAATGCATGTAACTTCTACCTATGTGATCATGATGTTGATGAAACCATGTGGACAACCTGATCAGGGTATGATGTTCATTCTTTTGGGAATAGTTTTATTTTATCAGATATAGGGAAAAAACAATTGATAGTATATATGTATTCATTAAGATGTTGTGGACTTAATGAGTTGGGATGAAAATGATAAGTATAAGTCAACCTTTTAGGTAAAAATATGTTATGGTTATTTTGAGTTTGATAAAATGGAAAACCCATAATATGGGTGAAAAACGTCGCGTCCTGTAAGGCCATGGGAATCGAAACCACGACTGAAGGGTGACAAGGAATCATCACCTACCACTATCCTGCGTGATGTCCCTTGTTATTATGAGTTATTACATTAGTTAAATAATTTTATGGTTCAAGAATAATTTGATTTTTGGAAAATAGTTTTTATCAAATGGATATCATTTGTATAGGAAAAGGATTTGGTGGCTAAGTGATAACAGTTATTTTCAAAGACATTCTCTTTTTTTCTAAAACACTATATGCATAAGAAAAATAGAATATTTTGGGATTTTATTTGTTGAATAATGGTTGAAGTTATATTTAGTATGAATCTATGTTTTATGGCTATTTGGTTTATTTATGGAAATGATAAACCTATAATAGAGAACATTTGATTAGGTTTATTACACATCATAATGAGACTTTAAGAGTAGTCGATATTATTTGGAGATAAATGTTATGATTTATTATGGAAGATGGTGTGATTTAATCCTTAAGTGCTTTGGGATTCAATATTATTTTGGTTTACATTGATTAATTTTAAGGACAATTGTTTATTGAATGGTCTTTGTTGAACATTGGGTATTATTTGTCATATTTTGGAGATTAGGAATGATATTTCTTTTTTTATGAATTATCCTTTTTTGGGATTATTTGATCTTGTACTAAATTTTTTTGTTTTGAATAATCATTAAAGACAGGGGAAATTTATAGTACATATTTGTTGGATTATGTGATTCTCTAGATGTTGATTCTAGCACATCATATGTGAACAATTCATCTTGAATACTGATCATTTTGAGAAAATATGATTTTTTGTCTAAACATATTAAGGGATAAAACTGTACTTGGAAAGTAAGTATATTTCTTTATGTACTTATCAAATATCATAAAAATATTATCTAACATTATGAAAAAAAACATAAAACAAAAAATGTTGTTTGATTACTTTTCATATTGGGAAACCGAAGACCATTTGACCTACCCCGGGTTTGTGATTTTCTAGATGTTAACATTCTCCTAATCATGTTTTCTATCACTCTCCATTAGAATATGAAACTAAGTTTATAAAACATATCCATGTTTTCCTATATGGAATCCTAGTATGGGTTATCTCAGATGACCTTTTTACTTTACTTATTTCTTTTAATGTGATAGTTTTGTTTACTCTTTTTCAGATGTGTGATTTTTAATTCTGATTCCAAGCCCAATTTTTAAATTGCAAGGACACAATATCTAAAAGGGGGGAAGGATTTAAAATCCCAAGTAAATAAATAATAATACATTTCCATATTTATTAAAAAATTAACTAAATAATAATTTTATTTTAAATGGGATTCTGTGTTTGATGGCACACCTAACACAAACAATAGGTTTCTCCATAGTCTAATGTTGCACATAGTGCTGAGTCATACTAAAAATAAATAATATAATATAATTTTAAATTTTCGTAAACACCTATCCATTGTATTGGTGGGAATAAAAAAACTAACTAAAATATTATTATACTTGTTTTTTATATGTTTATATATTTTTCTAATAAAAGTTATAGGCTCAAGATGTGAATGAACCTAATATTAATATATAATAAATACTCTAATATTTTTGAAGATGTCGATTTATAGCATTTTAATTGAAAACCCTATTTAAATATATTTTTGGACACTTTTATATTTTCTATATGATAAAATAAAATTCTTCTTTAAAAACTGGGAATAAAAATTTACTTTTGTTAAGTTTTTTTTTTCATATAGAATTCATTTTTAATGAATAGGGAAAAATACTATATTTGAATTCAATACTACCTTTTAACATAATTTTTTATATGGTTCATGTTATATTTTTAATTGATTTTATTGTTTAATTAGATTATATTTTTACCATTAAATCAAATTTTGGTCATTGGAAGTAATTTCACTATAAAATTTGACATAAAAATTTTTCAATATTTTGATAGTTATTATTTCATAGAAACAAGATTTTTGTTTTGACTATAGAAATTAATTTTAAATTTATTAATGAAACATAAATGTTTTGAATTTGGTAAAATTTATATTATTTTTGAATTCGGAATATCAAATATATATTAGGATGAATTTTTGGTATATTTCTGAAAAAGATCATTTTTTTAATGAATAGTGAAAACACTAAGTAGTAGTTAAACAACCGAATTTTTCATTTAAATGAAATATTACTGCACCTGTTAGTTGAAATTCAAAATTCTGAAATACATGGTTATTATTAGTAAGTTATATGTGGTTCCATAAGATGAAAATAATTTTTGTTGATTTGTAACTTTTGACTTTTGTTTACAGTGGTTAAAGTTATATAGTATAATTCAAGGTAAAAATAATATTATAATAATATTAAATTACTTTAAGAGTGACAATGACACTTTATATTAATTAATTTAAATTATGGTAAAAAATAACATAAATATATATCATTCAGTAAACCAATTTTTACATGGGGTTATATAAGTTATCTATTAGAGTATAAATATTAATTTTAAAGATTAAAATCTTTCCTACGTCATCTTATTTATTTAGACATAATATAAATAAAATTATTTATGAAAAAATAATGAAGCAGTGTATATCTCATTAATGATTGATTTGAATGGATAAGATTATAAAAACAAAACCAATATCCAAAAAATGGAAAATCCTTATTGGATGATTTTTTTTCAAACAAGAGTCATCATATCATTTACTTTAATAAGTTTTGGACCTTTAGAAACCGAAAATAATTATACAAAAAATAATATTTTGTAACTTTCCAAAAGATCCCCTTCTCACCCTTCTAAAAATCTATCACCTCTAACCCAATACTCCCACCTCTCAAGCTCATTGGATTACCCATCCTCTGCCCATATAATGTCTAAATATTAGTATCTTTCACCTAAAATCCTTACCTTAGGATGAAGGATCTTAAAGAAATCCTTTAGGTTCAAACTAAATGGAGTTACCCGATTTAAAGGCAACATCTTCTCATAAGTTATTTTATTGTATTGTACTTTTCCAAACCCCTAAGCTATTTTTATTCCTTTATTTTATAAAAAAACTTATCCTCTATATACTAGGATTTTTTATGTGAAATATTCTAACTAGACTTCCACACATCTCTGTCTAATGGGTAACAAACATACTATTTCTGTGGACGACGAACTACAGCCTCATGAAAAGATGATTTTTCAATCATCTCATGCCCACTCTTATGGTGGTCGTTAAGATAGAACTACATTTACATGTAATATATATTATATTTATATTTTCCCTATGCATATATATTTTTCATATATATCGTACCTTTCTGGTTTCCATAATGGGTAAATACGATAATTTCATTTGAGGAAGTGCAAACTACCGTCCCCTCAAAGTGATATGACTTGTTAATGCCATAGGTGGAACATATAAAAGAAGGAGTTTATTAGATAACAAAAAATAGATATTATAATGTTATTATAATATTTATATTTATAATTTTTTCATTCCATTAAATATAAAATAGTAATGAAAAGTAGCGTTAATGCGTACAAACAACTTAACATCTCTATGAACTAGGCGTTTCATTTCATAACTCCAAATGATATGGAATATTAGAATTACATATAAATTGGATATATATATATATATATGATATATATGAAATCTAAATAATTAATACAATTTTTTAGATAATGGAATTTTTACCCCATGGAAAATTTTTAATTATAAAAATTCATTTTTAACTAGACATCTGAACATCGACAAAATGTCTGATTTGAACACAAATAATTAACTAATTGTCATAGTAATGTAATAAGTTGTATAAAAGGAATAATAAACTTGAAAAAATTTATTATATAAGTTTAAATTAAATTAATTTTATTATTCATGAATAAAACTGAACATACAAGTCCAGTCGGACATGATATAAGTGATTTTTTATCTCACTTTATATTTAGTGATATTTCAATTGTTCACCACTTATTTATTTCATGTGTTTTATTGTGTAATGAAATATGATATATATTATCATGATTATATTTATATTCATGTTATTATTTGATTAATTTTTTGGTTATTAACTTTTTCTCTTACGACTCGATGGATTACAATGTGTTAAGGGGTTTTCATCTCAGTTTTTTTCTCATAAGATTCATGCTATATATGCCGCTATTTCCTATTGTGTGGTGTAAGTACTAAAAATGGTTTTCTTTATTGTGTAATATAATTTAATTTCTGGTTTTTAAATCTTTATTTTATGATCCTTCTTTCCTCAGTTTTATGCTTCGTAACTTTCCAAATCGGTGAGGGATTCTTTCTCCCTCCCCTCTTTAGAAGACATCATTTATGTTATGACTTTTAATTTCTATTTTCTAATGACAGGATGCAGTATTCGATATTTTTATTGCAGTACATATTGTTTCCATGTAATTATAGAACCTTTTATCTCTTATCCACATATTTTATTAATTTTTATGTGATGTTGTTAGGATTTTGAATTTCATATAAGAAACATCTCAACCCAATTTCAATTCCTTGGGTAAAACATCTACTTCTTGATTATGTCATTCTATGAATATGTGTGAATGAAATATGAATTTTTATAACATAATATAAACTTATATTAATTGTATTATTATTTTTCACACCAAATTATTTATTTCATTTATCCTTAATCTAAAGATACGATCTTTGTAAGGGACTTTTTCTCAATTTACATTCTGTTGAGACTTATTTTTTATTATACACCAGTTCACTATTATATGGTGTATATACATCCCTTTGAAAAATTATATCACTAATCTCATTTTTCTCATGATATTATAATCTTGGATTAATATTATTCTCCAATTATTTTTATTCAAACGTCTCGCATTTGGTTTGGCACTCTTTAACTAAAATATCATTTTAATTGTTTTAATGATTTGTTCATCTAAATCATTCTCCTTAATATCCATGTTTTAAGAAAAACATTCATGTATCTATTTATATGGATATGATTGTTTGAAATTAAAATTCATTTTAAATGATTCAATGTAGTATAAGACACTTTGATTCAAAAATCACTTTATTACATGTTTTAAATGGTTTTAAAAATGGTTTGATAATTCATTGATTATGTCAATATATTGAAATGGTAAATTGTGATTGAAATGTAGAAATTTTATCTTTCTATTGTGATTGTTTTATGTGTTATGAATATGTTATGGTTATTGGAGATTTTTTACATATACGGGTTGTTCCGTGATAAACCTAGGGCGGGTGAGCCCGAGATAGCTCTCCAATACAATAGTTAACGTGATGGAGGTAAATATTAATATTTATCCTAACAGATATAAGGAATATACAGTGATGTGTATTCCATTTTTAACTCCCTATGTAGATGTGAAAGCTACAATGTATGTATGATATATATGACATAATTTACCTATATGGTTTATGATTTCATTGTGTTATTCATAAATCTTATGATTTTATAATGTATGCTAAAGAGATTATATTATGTATATATTAATGAACAAATGTTTTCATTATTTATTTTATCGCACTTAATGAACTTTTTATGCTCAACCCTTGTTTTTGAAATGTTTTTCAGAGGGTATAAAGCAAGTTAATATAAAGGAAGAACTCTAGAATATTTATATCATGAAAAGAATTATTATTTTATTTTAAGATTTTATATTTTATGAAAAATATGGATACTGAGTAAAAGTGTCTACTTTTTAATTTTTAAGATTTACCGTAATATTTATGGCCTAATTCTATAAAACTCTAAACTAGAAAATATACTCAATGTATATTATTAACTTTATTCAAGATAATTTAATGTTTAAGTTTGGGGCCACATACTAGATATTTTTTAAAACTATTATTTCATATCATTTCCAGTTTTACATTTATACAGGTTGGCTGACTAAATTGTTGGTTCTTTTGGTTATATTTGTGTTGCTTGACCAGAATTCTTTTATAACATCTTGATTATGCTTACATATATTGTGTTGTTAAGTGGTTATATAGTTATTTTATTTTTACTAGGTGTGGCTATTTTTTTAACCAACATTATTTTAATATATTATTATGTTTAAATAAGTATATTTGATCAACAATTTTATCCACATATAACAATGAAGTAAAATGAAATAGTATTATATTTTTATTAAAAATGGAAATATTAAGTATAACCATTAAATCATATCCATTTAATTATTAATAATTAATAATACAACCCTTTTTATGAAATATTTATATAATGAAAAATTATAGATTCGTTAACCATGAATGATATTCAATTAGTATAAAGAAAATATAAAAAATGTCGATTTATGATTAAAAATATTTTTCCTAAAATTAGTTCATTATTTTAAGAAAATTATCATATTATTATGGGATAATAACAAAATATATTTTTAACATCAATAATATATATCCCATAAATTAATTAATAATAATTAAGGAATATGATTGATGTATACATACTATTATAAATGCCATTTGTCAATAAGAACAATTTTCCAATAATTCTTTCAATTTTAATTAAAATTTATATTTGAAAATTTGAAAATATATTTTATAAAGATAAAAATAATTTTAGGATGAAGGAAAATAATATAGGATAGAATAATAATTTCATATTTTTTTAAAAAGAATTTTTTTAGGACAAAATGATTTCTTTACAAATAACGTTATCATTATAAAATGATTACTATATTTGTAAGAATGAGAATTCATGAAACATTATTTTAATAAAAAATATTTAATTTATATTTCAATAATAATTTAAAAAATGTTTATTTTAATTTAATAATACATATCAGATATTTGATAACAAATGTAGTATTTTATAAGAAAATATTTTAATACATTTTATATTTTTTAAAGTTATATTATATTAATTTTTGAATTTTAATCATGTAAATTTTATTCCAAAATTTCAATTACTTTGTCTAAATTATCTAATCAGAACAAAATTATTTTTTAGCAGAAATACAATCTAAATTTAGGTAAAAACAACATACTGTGGTAAAATCTAAATCCTATATGTAATAATTCATTGTGTAAATGTATTGAAATGAGAATAAAATATGTTTATAATTGAGTGGATAATGGTTTTCATGACATTATCTCATCAAGAAGATTTTCTTTTCAAATAATGGATTAACGTTACATGTGCACTATTTGTATTAAGTAGACATATTTAAAAAAATTCCACTCTCATCACTTATAAATGGGGACTCTGAAAACCCATTCCTAAAAAACCTTGTAAATAGTTTATCTTATTAAACCATAGCATTTTTCCTTCACAAATAATACTATTTTACTCTCAGGAGCTTCTGGCCAGAAGGGACTTTCTTATTCCACCAATTTTCAAGGGATCTGCCAAAGATATCATAATATTCCTAACATGAGTAATAATTTTTTACTTATTTGCTTATTTAAAATTTTTCATTTCAAATTATAATTTTAAAATACATATTAAAATAAAACATTATGGTTTATATAATTAACTTCATTATCATATTGACATAGTCATTAATCACTTTTCCCTTTTTTATATTATGAAAAATGAAACATTATACAATGCTTATGTGTGGAAATCTACAGAAGTGGAATGATTGATCGTCCTTTTTCTTTTCATCATGATCCTGTATTTCTAGAAATTATAATTGTATTAAAGGGTAAATATTATTTTTATGTTATTCTTATGATTTTAGTATCAAAATTTGCTGAACTTTGTAATAATTTCATCAATAATTTACTATCATTAATTCAATTGTTTAAATAAAGGATTTTATTCGGATAATGATCTATTTTTTTATTTAATTACATTATATAAATTATATCATCTATATAATATCGATGAATTGTGATATATTACACTAATAAGAAAAATAATAATATCATTAGGCCATTATTATGTTAAAATTATAAACTAACACCCTCATAATAACATAGTAATCATCGTAGTTCATGTCTAGGTTTGTTTATCCACATACTTGAAAAATAATACATATTTATGTGATGTCTCATTTTTTAAGTGTGCAAGAAAACCAAACACATTCTGAATTTCTTAATTAGTTTCTATGTCATTTTCCCTGAGACTTTACAGAAACAAAATCAAAGAGTATAACAATATTTATATCATGTTTTTACAGGAGGTTAGTTCATTTGTTGAGGCCTCAAGTGTTAAAGAAGAAGATTAAGAAGAATAAAATACTAAATGGTTGTTTTTGAAATTGCATACTGGGGTACACAATTTTGGTTAAACCATGCAGCCCCTTATAGGAAACTATGTGACCTGTTTTTAACTGCTATATTGTTTTTCTAAACCATGTGAGTGATTCGCATGATCTTGAATGGGTTTCTGTAGTTATTATAGAGGATTCTACAAGGTTTTTTCACTGTTAAACCAAACCATGAACAAGAACGCATGGGTACTGACACTTAGTATCTTAAAATTTTATCTTGCATGGTTACCAAATACTTTGGAAAATCATGAGGCATGTACATGTTGTTTTTTATCTTTTATTTCACATATACTTTTTTCTCATTTTATTTCCCCCTTCTTCTAACATCATGGTCAAATATAGTAGGAGGAGGGACCTTCACAATACTTCCTCCTATTAAATAGATCCATCTCCATTATTGGTGGTCAGATTTCAAATCTATTAGGAGTGTTGGAATTGTAGCGGTAAGGATAATCTCACACTCGTATTCTTCATTTTTGTCACCTTGTGGTGCACTATGTTTGATTGAAATGTTTTACACAATTTTCGTTGTGGTTTATTGAAACACACATATATTCCAATATGCTTCGAATAATAGCCATATATTTATTTTCATTTTCCTATATTTCCATGTTATGTGGTGTATATCATAATTTAGGTTTTAATGGTTGTTTTGGGGTAGTGGCATTTAGCTTGAATTTACGATAATTTGGTTAAGACCCATTTATACCTATTTATATGTATCATAATTACAGTGTGACCCATGGAATTTCATTGGGAATGCCCAATTCTATTTCTTTCTTGAGTTTTTTTAGGTAAGAGTCCAACACTCCATGGGATGGTTTGGCCATAGGTGGGAAAAACATTGAAATTGAATCGATTTATTTAATTTGTATTGGTTAACTAGAATTGAGACATTCAAGTCCTCTAAATTAAAGTGTCATGTATTTTTAGTTATGAAATTCAATATTATTAAATTGAATTTCATATTTAAGGTTAATTATATATATATATATATTCAATCCTGGAGATGGTTTTCTTGGACCCAAGGGGTCATGAGAGTATTTTTCTTGAGTTTGGGATTGCATGACCATTAGGATTGAGTTGAGGAGATCTTCTGGATGGGCATGGCCCTTATTTTCTTAACTGTTTTTGACCATAGGATTGGTCCTCCGAGATGTTTGTTTGAAGTAGTTATATTTTCAGGTTTGGCATGTCTGAGGATATTGGGATGGAAAGGACATTAAATTTTTTTGACATGGTTGTAGGATCATTTGGCGCATCTTGATATTTTTTTGGTTGTTATATTTTGTGTTTATCCTCATCTATGATGGTCTATGCTATTAATTGAGTTGTCTGCCCCCATGATGACTCCATTGAGGAAGTGGTTTTACCACTTGAGTGGGTAAAGGTCCCCAATAGTTGGCATTACAATTTTTGATTGGGGGTTATTTTCATAGAAATAATTGTTGATGATGTAGAGCCTATGGTTGGTAGCGACGAGGTTATTTATAGGAGAAGAGGCATGCAATCATTGAGGAAGTGTGTGAATGTTTTGTTTAGGATAGATATCCAATTGTCTCTATATACCAGTGTTTGATTAGAAGAGTTATTTGAGAAGGGGTATGAGGGACTAGATACTAATCATATGTTAGTCACTTTTGGACATTGAAATTAGTTGAAACATAAGGTATCAGGAAGCACATGGTGTTGAGAAAAATCATAGAGGGGGAACCTGTATCATTCAAAGTAAATAAATAATATAACATTTTCAAATTTAATAAAAATTGGGAATTAAATATTAATTTTACATTAAAGTGGATGCTATTTTCTATGGTGTACATGATATGCAACAACGGGTATCATTGAAATCTTATGTTGCACACAACGTTGAGTTGTACTGAGAAATAAAATATTATTATTATTATTTTCAATGGTAGATTACTTATAGAATTTTCATTAGAAAGAATAAATATATATTACAAAAATAATATTATATATGTTTTTTAAATGTTTTTACATTTATCCAATAAAAGTTAGAGTCTTAAAATGTGAATGAATCTAAATTTAAGCATTAACACTCTAATATTCATTAAAAGGTCGATTTACCGGCTTTTGATGGAGAACCCTCTTTAAATATAGTTTTGGTCACTTTTATATGTTATATTTGAAAAATATATTATTCTTCTTTAAAATTAGGACATAAATATTTACATTGGAAAAAATATTGATCTTTTTCAGATAAAGTGCATTTTTATGAATAGTGAAATACTGTATTTTAATTCAAAACATTCTTTTAATCTAATTTATTTATATGGTTATATTATCTTTCTATATTGTCCTAAAGTGTAATTATATTATATTATTACCATTTAATTCTATTTTGTCCATTATTTGTAATTTGACATTGAATTTTGACATAAACTAGTGTCAATCTTTTGATAGTTATTATTTCATAAAATATTGATTTTTTCTTTTGACTACGAGAATTAATTTTAAATAAATTTAAGCTACTTTTGTGTTTTGAATTTGGAAAAATGGATTCTATATTCGGAATCGGGAGTTCCAAAATTATTTAATAGATAACCTTTATTTTTGGATATTATGAATATTTATTTCAGAAAATATTTTATTTACAATGGTTAAAAGGTAAATCTTGTAAATAAGGGTAACAAAATATTATTATTATAATATAAAATTACCCTTACATGTGTCATAATATTATTGGTTGATATATTTCCGACCATAGTCATCGTTGGGATGATTTGGGGACCCCATGGATCCACTGAGGAGTGGTGATGACACTTTATATTAATTAATTTAAAGTAAATACAAAAATGAGTTAAACACATATATCTTTTAGTAAATGAATTTTTACATCGGGGTTGATAAGTTATCTCTCGAACTATAAATATATGTTTTAAATATATATATATCTCATACATCATGATATTTTTTTAATAATTTTTACACATCATATAAATAAAAATATTTATGATATAATAATGATGCATTATTTACCTCATTAATAAATGATTTAAATAAATAATATTATAAGATTAAATAAATATTCAAAACCATTCCAATTATTATTGGATTATTTTATTTCAAAAATGAGTCATCTTATCTTCAACATTAATAAGATTTGGATCTTTTAAAACAAGAAACAATTATATAATAACATAACATTTTTAAACATTCCAAAAGATCCCCTCCTCCGTATATAAAAAACCATCACATATAACCCATCCCTCAAACATTTCAAGCCCCTTGGATCATCCAATTTCCACCCAATTAATATAACTACATCCCTATTCTCCTCTTAGATGGCTTCCCCTTGGCATAAGGGAATTAAATTAAACCTTTTTGTTTAAACAAAGAGAGATACCCGATTTATAGGTAACATTTTCTCTTAAGTTCTTTTGTTTTATTTTACTTCTCCAACCCATTAAACTCTTTTTATTAATTTATTTTATATCCAAAACAGTTTACTTGATATACTATATTGTTTTTATGAGATTTATTTGAACTACACTTACACACACCTCCATCTAATGGTTAAAGAACATACCGTTTCTGTGGACGGACAACTACTGCCTCACGAAACGATGATGGCTCAATTATCTCCTTCCACCTATCATGGTGGCCATTTTAATGGAAAAATATTTATATGTTATATATATTATATTTATATTTTGTATATGATTTGTATATTCCATTTATATCATACCTTTATAGTTTCCATAATGGTTAAACGCGATAATTTAATTTGAGGAAGGGCGGACTACCGCCTCCTCAAAGTGTTATGAATCATTCATGCCATTCGTGGAATGTATAATGGATGTATATAATTACATTATATATGATATTATAATTCAATTATAATATTCCTAATTTTCATTGTGTTTTTATTCCAATAAATAATAAATAGAAATGAATTTAGCGTTCATGCGTACGTAAGACTTACTGTCTCCATGAACGTTGCATTTCATTTCTTATCTCCCAATGTTAGGTAATATTACAATTAAATATATATAAAAGATATATAATATATATATTATATCTAAATAATTAATATAATTCTGTATATAATGTAATTTCTATCATATGGACAATTTATAGTTATAAAAAGTTCATTTTTAACTCAAGTTAAGAACATCTAAAAAATGTCCAATATGAACTCCAATTATTAACTAATTATTATAAAAATATAATAACTGATATAGATGGAATAATAAACTTTAAAAATGTTATTATGTAACTATAAATTAACTTAATATTATTATTCAGGAATATCACAGAAGAAACGAGTCATTTCAGACACGAGTTAAGGGGTTTCTTAACTCACATTTAATTCATTGTGATTTCCATTATTCACCATGAATTTTTTCATGTGGTGTATTTTTTATTACCATTTGATATATATTATTATTATTATATTTAAATTCATGGTATTATGTGTTTAATTTTGGGGTTATAAAATTTCGGTCACACGACTCGATTGATTACAACGAGGTGAGGGGTTTTCATCTCACATTTTATGCCCGTGAGATTCATACTATATTTTCCACTATTTTGATTTGTGTGGTGTATGTGCTTCCAATGAATGTATAATTTGTGTAATATACATAAATTTATGGGTATTTACATCTTCATTGTATGATCCTTCTTTCAAGGAGTGTATTTTTCCTATGTTACCAAATCGGTAATGGATCTTTTCACCCTCCTCTCTTGAAAAGACAATTTTTGTTATGTTATTTAATTTACATCTTATTAGGACATGATGCGTTCTTCTATATCGTTATTGTTGTAAATTTTATTTCTGACTGATGATATATCATTTTACTCTCATCAAATCAATACTTTAATTTTAATGAAACATTGTTAGGCTACCTATTTTCTGTAAGGGAACTCTTTAAACCAATTTTCATTCTTTGGGTTAATTATCTATTTCTTAACTATATCGTTCTATTATTATGTGTGGAATCACTTTTTATTTATTTATGTTTTAATTTACACTAACCTTATTTTGGATATACTTTTGATACATAGAAGCACTCCACTTATAAATCCTCATTTCATTGATATTTACTTGATAAGGGTAATCTTAACTCAATTCACATTCATTGAGATAAACATCCAATCATGGGTTTTGCTTTAAAAATAACATGTGTTAATGTGCTATGATTGATTTACACTAAATATCCAATCATACTAACTGAATTTATATTTTTCACACATTATTATGTAATTTATTTATCCTTAATCTACAGATACCATCATTATAATGGATTTCATCTCAGTTTACATTCCATTGAATCATTATTTGTTTTATGCACCAATTCTATTTTATATGGTGCATATATTGTCTTTTGGAATATTATATCATAAATAAATTTATTCTCAGTATATTATAAATATTTTATTTAATGTTATTCATCAATTATTTATATTTAATCATATCTCATGTGGTTAATAACTCTTTAACTAAAATATTGTTTTAATGATTTAATTTTCTATATATTAATCATTAATGTCCATGTTTTCGAATTGTTTTACAGATTTACTTATATGGACATTATTGTTTTAAAATGTTAATTTTTTTAAATGTTTCAAATTGGTATGGGACTCTTTGATTCAAAAATCTATTTATTAAATGTTTTAAATGGTTTTGAAAATTGGTTTATAAAGCACTATCTATTTCAATATCTTCAATTGATATATTGTGATTATAATGTTGAAATTTTATCTTTCCATTATAATTGTGTTATGTGTTATGATTATGTTATGGTTATTGGGCATCGTTTACGTATATAGGTGGTTCTGTGATAGACATATGGTGGGTGTTCTTCAGATAGCTCTCCAATGAATTGGGTAACATGATGGAGGTAAACCTTAATGTTTATCCTAATATATTTGGGTAATATATTGTGATGGGTTTTCCAAACATAAATCCCTATGTAGCTGTGAATGATATAGTGTATGTATGTTATATATGCTATAAGTCACCTTTATAATTTATAATTTATGTGTGTTAGTCATAAATCATATATTTTCCTAAGTTATGTTATGATTGAGAAGTATGGTTTCATTGTTTTTTATTTATTGATGGGATAATGTTTCAATTACTTGTTTTATAACCCTTGCTGAGTTTTTTTGCTAATCCCATGTTTTTGAAATGTTTTTCACCTGACATAATGTGGAACACGGTCATGTATGAGATCATAGATATGTCAATCTATACAAAACATGGAAATACGAATGTTTGTTTTTAAGAGTTTTAATTTTTTTTAAAATGGATACTGAGTAGTATTGTCTACATGTAATTTTCTAGTCGATATGTATTAGTTATAGACTAATTATCTAAAACCCTAAAAATGAAAATATCCTCAATGTGAAATATTCATTCAATTCCTCATTATGTAATGTTTTAAGGCCAGTGCCTTATAGTTTGTATCAGAGGTCGGTTTTGGAAATGTTAGGGACTATGGGTTTTAGTTAAACACAATGTCAGCCCCTATGTTTATTATTTAAGTTAAATCCTTGTTTTATAAATTATTCAGATCAAGGAATGTCAGTATAAAATGTAAGTAGGATGATATCAAACAATATTCCAATATCTTCCAGATGACATTCTTGCAATAATTATTTAAAATTCATATCCATATGATTGTAAAACTGTTTCTAGAATACAACTAACTTGTAAGCATTTTTTTGAGATATAAAACACCTCCACTATAGCTCGATATGATCGTGGATCATGGGTTGAATTTTAAAAAAACTATTTTCTCAACATTATCATATATTAAATATAGGTAAATATTATTGAGTCATATTTAAATATTTTATATTATCAGAGGATTTTGAAGCATATTATTATTATGAAAAAGGTGCTAAAGAAGGAGACCCTGGAAAAACCTGTTTATATTTTCATTGACAATATATTCTCTTAGCACTTACTTTCGGTATATTAAAAGGACAATTGAATGGAAGTTTCAACTCAAAATTAGTCCAACTATTTTATAAAAATCATGTTCTATCACATTTTTTCCAATTATATTTCATAAATGATTATTTCCCGAAACTATTTTTCTTCGAACACCCATTTGAACCATTTTGTACAAAGTGTATTTGGATGAAAGAAGCAAATTATTTTGAAAGATCTCTAAATAATTGTTTCAATTCATGGACCTTATACCTATGTGAATAATATGTGGATAAAACCATATAGACACCATGATCAAGGTATGGTGTTATTTATTTTTAGAATAGTTTTATTTTATCATATGGAGGTGAAAAATGACAATTTAAAAGAGTTCAAGGTCTTAATGTTTTGGGATGAAAATAAAATGTATAATAAAACCTTTGAGGTTAAAACATGATAGTGATATATTTGAGTTTTATAAAATGGAAAAATCGTAAGATGGTTGATGACCCGTCGCTTTTGGCAAGGCCACAGGAATCGAACCCACAACCGAAGGGTTACAAGGGCACATCTCCTACCATTGTCCAACATGAAGTCCCGTGTTAGTATGACTTATTATTTTAAGTTAAATGATTTTATGGATCATGAATAAGTTGATTTGGGAACTTATTTTTTATCAAATGGATATCATTAATATAGGAAATTGATTTGGTGATTAAGTTATAATGGATATTTTAGATGATATTTGCTCTTTTGGAAGACATTACCACTTTTGTGAACACAATATGCATAATGAAAATAAAATACTATGTGATTTAATTGGTGGAGTAATGGTTGAAATATTATTATGGAAGAATCTATGTTCTTATTATGGACATAATGTGATTCGGGCTATTTGGGGATATGATTAATCTATCCCAGAGAATATGTGTTTAGGTAAATTACACTTCAGTATTAGACTTTAAGAGTAGTTGATGTTTTTTAAGATAAATGTTAAGATTTACTGTGGAAGACAATGTGATTAAATCCCTGTGCATTTTGGGTTTCAATTTTAGTTTGGATTATAATGGAAAATATTATGGACAATTTTATATTGAATTGTCTTTAATTAACTTTGGGTTCTTTATACGGAATTCGGGAGAATAAGAGTTGAATTTATTTTTATAAAAGATTATCCTTTTAGGGGTTATCTGATCTTTTACTATCTAATTTTGGTTTTGGTTGATGTCTAAAGATAGGGTAAATATATAGTTCATCTTCTGAAGATTATTTGATACTCTAGAGCACTTCAGGTTTGACCAAGTCATATTGAATAATTACCATATGGTGAAAAGATGAGATTGTGGTAGAATTTTATTAAAGGATGACACTCTACATTATAATTAAATATATTTCCTTATGATCTCAGTATAGTTATTAATAAAATTTTATAACTCTATAAAAAGGATCTAGAATAAAAAAAATTAGAAGCTCTCTTTTATCATCTAACATTTACCAAACCCAAGATTCATGTTATTGTGGTGGTTAACATTCTGTGATCAAGTTCTCTATCACTCTCTATTAAAATATGAGGGTTACTTTCTCTTTCATATCGATGTTTTCATGGAATACTACTATCTGTTATCTTGCGTGATCTTTTTAATTCTCTTCATTTTTATTAAACTAATAATTTTACTGACATTTTTTCTGATTGGGAACATTAAATGTTTTTTCGAAGCCCAATTTTAAAATAATGAGGACGCAATTCTCAAAAAGGGGGAAAGATGTAACATCCCATGTAAATAAAGAATATAAAATTTTCATATTTATTAAATTTTTTTAATTAATTATTAATTCTACTTAAACTTCGATGTTATGTTCGATGGCATACCAAATACGTGACAACGAGTTTCAGAAATCTTGCGTTGCACAAAACATTGAGTAATACTAAAAAATAATAAAATATTATTATTATTTGAAATGGTAGTTATCACATATCTGTTGTATTGGAAGGAATGAATATAACTAACTAAAATATGATTATATATGTTTTTAAACATTTTTTTATTTATCCAAAAAACGTTAGTGGCATAAAATGTGAATGAATCTCATTTTAAGCATAAATAATTTAATATTCATGAAAATGTGGATTTAACACCTTTTGATGGAAAACCCTCTTTAAATATAGTTTTTTAAAATTTTATATATTTTATATGACAATATAATATTATTTTTTAAAATCGGGACCTCAAAATTTATGTTTCATAAATTTTTGGTATTTTTCTGATAAAGTTCATTTTTTATGAATGGTGAAAAATACTATAATTGAATTCAAAACTGCCTTTTAATCTAATTTATTTATATGGGTAGATTATCTTTGTAAATAGTTTTAATGTGTAATTAGATTTTATTATAACCATGTAATCATATTTTTTTCATTTGAAGTAATATCACATTGAAATTGGACATAAACTAGTGTCAATCTTTTGATAGTTATTATTTTTTAAAAACATCATTTTTGTTTTGACAATTGGAAATAATTTTACATTAATTTCTGCCACTTCTGTTATTTGAATTCAGAGATATTGATTCCATATTTAGAATCAAGAGGTTTAAATTTTTTAAATAGGTAACCCTTATTTTTGGACATTATGAATATTTACTTCAGTAAATATTATATATACCATGGTTAAAGGGTATATCTGGTAAATAAGGGTAACAAGATCTTATTATTATAATATAAAATAACCCTAAAATGTGTTATAATCCTATTGGATTGCATATTTACGACCATGAGAATATTTTGGTCAAAATTGGGACCCTATAGATCCACATGGGAGTGATAATGAAACATTATATTAATTTATTAAAAGTAAATAAAAAAATGTCTTAAACATATATATTTTAGTAATAAAATTTTTACATAGGGTAATATAATTTATCTATTCTAATAGAAATATTAATTTTAATGATAAAAATATTTAATACATCATGATTTTTTTATATATCATATAAATAAAAATATTTATGACATAATAATAATGGAGTGTTTACCTATAGAATGAATTATTTAAATAAATAAGATTGAAAGATTGAAACAATATCAATAAACTCTTCAATTATTATTGGATGATTTTATTTAGAACATGAGTCATCTTATAATCTACTTTAATAAGTTGTGGGCCTTTTGAAACCGAAAATCATTATTGAATAAAATAATATTCGTTAACATTCCTAAAGAGAACCTCCAACCCCTTATAAAAATCCCTCACTTCTAACCCATACCTCACACTTCTAAAGCCCATTGTCATGTCCAAACTCTGCCCAATTAATCTACCTAGATTCCTATCCTCCACCTAGAATCCTTCCATTAACATGAAAGAAAATTCATGTAAACCTTTTGGTTCTAACCAATGGGAGATACCCGATTTTAAGGTAATGTCTTCTCTTAAATTATTTTGTTTTATTTTCCTTCTCCAACCCTATAAACTCTTTTTATTCCCATAATTTATAGAAGCACCAGAATACAAAATATACTAGTTTGTTTTTATGGGATGTATTCAAACAACACATACCCAGACCTCAATCTAATGCTTAAACAATATATTATTTCTGTGGACAGTGAACTTCTCCCCCACGAAATGATGATTTTTCAAATATATCCCACCGCCTTTCATGGTGGACATTAAAATAGAACTTTATTTATATGTGATATATATTATATTTATATTATTTAAATGATTCTGAATTTTCAATTTTTATAACATCATAATGGTTTCCATAATTGTTAAATGTGATAATTTCATTTGAGAAAGTGCGAACTACCACCCCTCAAAGTGATATGACTCGTTCATGTCATATTTGGAAAGTATAAAGGATGGATATAGTTAAATTATATATGATATTTTAACTGAATATTTATATACCTATTTATCATTACATTTTTATTCCATTATATATGAAATAGAAATGAAAGTAGCATTCATGCGTACGTACAACTTACCGTCTCCCTGAACAGTGCATTTCATTTCCTATCGACTAATGTTATGTACTTTTATAAAGAAATATTTATACAAGATATATAATATATATATGATATCTAAATCATTAATAATAGTTTTTATATAATTTAATTTCGACCATATGGGATGTTTATAATTATAACAAGTTCATTTTTAACGAACGTTCCGATCATCGACAACATGTCTAATATGAACTCAAATAATTAATTAATTGTTATTGAAATGTTATAATAGATATAAAAGGATATATAAACATAAAAAAGGACCTTAATAAATTATAAATTATCTTATGATTGTTATTTAGGTAGAACAAAGAACAGACTAGCCAAGCGAGACACGAGGTAAGGTGTTTCTTATCTCACTATTAATTCAGTGAGATTTCCATTGTTCGCCCCTAATTTTTTCATGTGGTGTATTGTTTACTAACATATGATATATATTATCATTATTATCTCTATATTCATGGTATTATGTGATTCATATGGTAGTTATTAACTTTTTTTCAGACAACTCAATTGATTACAATGAGGTAAGGTTTTTCATCTCACTTTTTATTCCCGTTAGATTCATGATATATTTTCCACTATTTCAATTTTTGTGGTGTATGTACTACCCATTATATTATTATTTGTGTAATATAATTCAATATATAGTTATTTACATCTTTATTGTATGATCCTTATTTCATTTAGTATTTGTTTTGTATGATTCCAAATCAGTAAGGGAACCTTTAACCACCCACTTTTTTGAAGACTTTTTTTGTTATGTCTTTTAATTTACATCATCTTTTGTTGGGATAGGTTCTTCAACAACCTCATTTCTATAAATTTTATTCCAAAGTTATGAGATACCCATTTCTATCTCATCAACTCATTTTATAAAATTTTAATGTGATGCCATTAGGCTGTCGACTTTCTGTAAGGGAACTCCTTAACCCAATTTCCATTCCTTGGGTTGATCTTCTAATTCATAATTATGACTTGATAGGATTATGTAGGGAATTATTGTTTATTTTTTTCTGTTTTCATTTACACACTCCTTTTATTAGATATACTTTTGATACACAAAATCACTAAATTGATAAATTCTCATGTCATTGATATGATCTTTATTAGGGTAATCATAACTCAATTTCCATTCATTGAATTAAACATCATAGTCATGGGTTTTGTTTTAAAAAGATCTTGTGTGAATATCCTATGATTGATTTCAAATTAATATCCAACCATATTGACTGTATTTATATTTTTCACACGTTATTATGTATTTTATTTATCCTTAATCTAATGATACCATCTTTATAAGGCATTTCGTCTCAATTTACATTCCATTGAGACTTCATTGTTGTTATGCACCAATTCACTTTTATATGGTGTATATACTTCCTTTGACATACTATATCATGAATACCTTTATTCTCAATATGTTATAACTATTTGTTTTAATGTTATTCCTAAATTATTCTTATTCAAGCATCTCTCCAATTTTTATGAACTTCTTATTTGAAATATTGTTTTAATAATAAATTCTTCTTAATATTTATCATTGTTTTCCATGTTTTCAAATGGTTTTAAGAATTTATTTATACAGACATTAATGTTTTAAAATTTTAATTCATTTAAAATTTTGAAAGTGGTATGAGACACTTTGTTTCATAAATCTCTTTATTAAATGTTTTAAATGGTTTTGAAAATAGTTTGATAAAACATTGTCTATTTCAATATCTTGATTTGATATATTGTGATTGTAATGTGGAAATGCTATCTTTCATTTATTCTTGTGTTAGGTGTTATGATTAAGTTAGGTTTATTGGGATTTTTTTATGTATATTGGTGGTTCCATGATAAACCTATGGTGGGAGATCCCAAGATAGCTCTCCAATGCATTGGGTATCATAACGGAGGTAAACATTTAGGTTTCTCCTATATGATTTATGGAATATACTGTGATAGTTATTCCAAATGTAACTCCCTACATAGTTTTGAATGCTACCATGTAAGTATGTTATGTATTCCATATGTTACATTTATGATTTATGATATCTATGTTTATTCATTAATCTTATGATTTCATAAGGTATGTGATGATTTAAAAGTATGGTTTAATTGTTTTGTGTTTATTAATGATATAATGTTTTCATTCCTTATTTTATAACCCTTACTAATCTTTTTTTTGTCATCCCTAGTTTTTGAAATGTTTTTCACAAGACATATAGTGGAATTGGGTTATGGATGAAATCAAGGACAAGTCATGCCGCCTAAAACATGTAACTAGACATGCTTCTTTATAAGAGTTTCTTTTACAAAAATGGATTCTACGTAACAGTGTCTAAATTTAATTTTCAAGATGATACGTAATAGTTATGGCCTAATTCACTATAACTCTAAACATGAAAAGATCCTCAATGTGAATTATTCATTTAATTAAATATTTTGTAATTTTTTAATGCTAGGTCCATAAAGGACCTAATGGTTCACCTAGTTTATACTAATATTGGAGTACCTTGGGCTATGGTCCAAATACTCTCTTCACTTCTAGTATTATAGCAATTATAGAGGTAGGTAATGGCTTCCTAGAAGATATTAAGAACTTGGAGATGTTGTTTTAACATTTTGCATTATGGTCCTTAATTTATTTATTATCTCATGAATTCTTATAAACATACACTAGGTACTCATCATCTGGTGGTACCCTACTAAAACTAGTTTTCACTTCCTACAAGGGAATATCAGGATGCGTTTAGACATTATGAAATTATGTTTAGGTAAACAATCAAATTTAGGAGCTGGATCGGTTTAGTTTCTTTCATGGATTTTGGAATGTAATATTTTTTTCCTTCATATTTAGTGATTCTTAATAGATTCATTTATATATTAGCGTGATATATATGTATGACTTGTACTAGTCAGATATTGGTAACCCTATTTTTAATATTTACATGTATGACTTATTTTGAAATGCATGTTCTGTATGATTGTTTTAGTAGAGAAACGTGTTTAGTCTTGAAAATTATGGATTTTTTAATTACATTCCAATTCATATGTTTAATTATTACATCATTAATTTATCTCGTATTGAATATTCATTAGTTAATGTTGGTTCTGGGTCAAGTCTCTTTTTCCTTTTACATTCACTTCTTGTTATACATTTTCACTAGGACTAGTATATTATATATTAACATAGGGGTTATGTTCACCAATATAGTACTGAACACCCTTTCTTCTTGTTGGTAGCCTTTGGCGTATGGGGTAGAGTATCAAAGGTTGGTGCCACCCATCATGACAACACTGTTTGGGTGGTTAATCGAGACATGGAAAATACAGTTTATATCAGGGATAATGACAAAAAATAATTTATGATTATAATATGATATATATATATATATATATATATTACTTCCCTATGGGGTGACCATAATATTTCATTATTTAATTAATAAATCACCATTCATTCATTAAGAAACAAAAAAATCATTTTTTATCACTGATTTCAACATTGTTTATCATTACCAAAAACACTATGAAATTAAAGTATATTTTTATAAACAATTATATAAAACATATTATAGCATCATTCACTATATTATTAGGATTATATTTATATCATTAATTAACACCAACACCCTTTTTATTAAACTAGTTCAGTGATCCAATTAATAATCACAGCAAGAATTGAAAATATTACAAACTAACTAATTTTTATTTTTAGAATGAATATATATGAATATTATAAATGGTTATACTTATGAATTTTCATCTTTTCTATGATTTAATGATCATTTTTTTAATTATTCAATGGATTTTGTGCAATGTATGAAAAAAAATCAAAACTGAGGAAAGGGTTCTCTTCTCAAATTCTTCTCATAGAGACATGCTTGATATTGTGAGACTAATTCATTTAATGTGTCTTACATACAACCTATATTATATAAAATATCAAGATTTATAATTTAATATTTTTTATTATGTTACACTCACAGTTCTTTTATTAAATTATCAATCATGGAACAAGGTTTTCCAAGGTCTCATTTATGATTTGTTGAAACTTGATACATGTTATGAACCATGATTAATTTACATTGTTTTTGATTGACTGACTATCCCATGAGATTTAAATAAACTATTTCTTTTTTATTAGTGGGTTGATGAAAGAAAATTAATTTATTTTATTCAAATGTATTTTGATCCAAGGTTTACATTCATACTTGTATATTTAAACCGCATGCATCGGTATATTGTTACATTTCTTGGTTATTGTCTCTTGATCATATCGGTTATAAACATAATGATCAATAACTAAGCTCATGTGGTATATACCCACTGTGAGAAAGAATGTATGACAACATAATCATCCTCTTTGGATAATAGAGGACCAAACAATATTTGAACACTACGGGTCTTCTATTTATTTACATTCCACCGAGAGTATTTGGGCTGGGAGGGAGGATATGACTAGAGAATATGATCCCTAGAACCTCCATCTTTCCTTCCCTAACATGGTCTAGTAGACTAGAAGGATAATTCCAGGGGAGATAGAATCAATCCGAACAATGTGGAATGAATGTTGTGAATCATGATATCCAATATTTAGAACACATTGGTGGAAGAACCACGATATTCGATGACTATTGACCATATTCAAAACACAATACCTATACCGCTATCTTGAAATGGTGGAAAACAAACAAGGGACAACCACTAACTGAATTCAAAAACATAGGGCCATACTTGAAATGACTTCCTATGCCTTTTGGAATACTGGCCCAGAATTGTAAGTGAGAAAAAGAGGCATAAGAATAGTATATTATGGGGATCCTTTGGGAGTGGAAGTGGATGAGGATCCAATTAAAGGGCATTCGACATGTATATGTGGGGTGATGGAATGTTTTAAAGTATTCCATTGTTCCGGATATTATAACACCTCATTAGAATCACATTGGTGTGGGAATATTTTTCTAAGAAATGATCAAACCTATCTTCCACGGGGGAGAATCATATCATATATTTAAACAAAAGATAAAGAGATGAGAAACATGGAACATTACTAGTATTGAGGGAGTTAAACCCTCAGGTGAGGGCCTTCAGATGCTTTTTATTTTCACATTATGAAAGTGAAGATGATGCATACATAGTTTAGAAATATATGGTGACTACAATGTATAAAACTGTTTTACATAATGTGATCAATGCGTGTCCTCTGATCTGACTTCATGTGATTTGAGTGTTTCAAAAAGATTAATTTCATACTTTCTGAATGATGGAAAAATTTCTATCGTATTTTTTACTATCCTAGAGGCTCATAGTTTAATGTCATATTGTTTATAATATAATTGGGTCCAATGGTCTGGATAGGTTAGTGAACCTATGGCTGGTCCAGGGACAAAATTCTCAGGCAACACTATGTTTTCCATAAAGAATGGAATCTAGCCACATGTAGTTATTGAAACACAATGTGGTAATGGGAAGGAACATGTGGGGAAAGTACTCTCTAGAAAAAAAAGATGAAGAGTCCTATAATTATTATGGGGAGTCCTGAAATTGTTCAGGTAAGGGTTGGAGTTTAACATCATGTGCTGAGGACATCAACTCCTAGTATATAGTCATAGTTTTTTTACCATAGGGATCCTTGTTTATATTCCTAGATTTTGTTCCATGGTGTTTGTGGCTGATCCCAAAGACAAAGTGTCTGGGCGTCACTACATATCCTGTAAGAAGTGGAATCAAGTCGTACATATTTCTTAAATCATATGCATTTTAACATCATGTTGTATGGATTAATGGGGCTCAGTATAAAATGGTTTAATAATGTTCTGTCTAGACCCAAGATTCTTAATTTGGGTGTCAATACATATAACACAATAATTGGAATAAATACATTCATTGTTATTGGATTATGAGTGGACATTTGATATTTCTTGTTTTTTCTTTTGTTGTCGATGTGTGTGTTATTTTGTTGGAGTGACCAACCCAAGATGATATGTTTTGAAGTATCTATGGGAATAAATCCTTAAAATGATATTGAAAAGTGGAATGTTGGTGACCAGTGGATAAGGTGATTCCCTCTCACATGAGAAGACCACAATGTTTTTACTTTTTTTCATGTGGCCAGGATGATGATGTCAGATTTTAGGGTCATATGAGAGGATTCGACAATGAATTTTAATGTTGTATGAAAAGTAAGAAATATTTTAACATCATTAGGGAAGAAGAAACATTGTGTAACATCATATGGTCAAATCTAAGATATAATATTTTAAGGATATATCGATTTGTACTTAATGTGTCATAGCTCTCTATGTGGGAATTACCCAACCAAAAAACCTAAGTGAAAATCATCCATGCTCGATGTGGGAAAAAGGTGTGATGTAGGGATTTCCTAGTCACATGATAGTGTAAATAGTAAAAACAAAATATCAGGTTTGGTAAATATCATCCCATAAAGCATTCCTACTCAACAGACATAAAGGCATGAAGAAACAACACAAGGGGTTTTGGAGACCCATAACAACACAAGGGTAGGAAAATATGAATCTTGATAATCAATATTTCGGATGCAAAGGGGTGCTATAATGATGGATGTTAAATTTGGACCATATTTGAAATAATCCATATATATTGTGGAACCTAGGACAGTAAAAAAGGGTTGACCGTTGACCATATTCAAAATGTGGTACCCATATCAAAGTGTTGTTTGATATCATCTAGTACATGGGCCCAGAATGGTAGAAGATCCATATGGCTGAGCATCTATACCATTAGGGGTGCCCTTCAAATGTGAAAGATAATGGATACCTAAATAATGGTACATGTGTAGTATGAAAATAATTATAGAGTATACCTACAGGTAGGAACATGTCCATTATCAAGGGATGTTCATGTTGCGATATCTATAAACCCAATGTGAGTGAGGAACAAAGAGGCCTCAACCACGTAGCATACCCATGGGATGAACCCCGAATAAGAGGATGGAATGATGAATGGATTTGTGTCTGGACCATAAACGAAAGGTATTGGTGTTCTTACGTATCTTATATGGACGAGAATCAACCCATATGTATTTCATCAATATTTCATGACAAATGGCCAATGCCCAATAGGGGGAAGTCTTATCAAATGAGGAAAATTGTGTTTTTATGCATTTTACCGTCGTGCAAACATGAACGCAACAAATATTAGATTAAGGTAATAGATTTTAGACTATAAGGTGCATATATGTGATGTGTGTTGCCATTGGGTAGCCTGATGTGACCAAGGAATAAAGAGATATCAATGTCGCACACATTCTTGAGGAGAACACTCCTGCCAATAAAGGGGGGGAAAGGATGACTCTATAGTTGATCCATTGGAAAAATGACCATGCATCACTATTCAACCCATATAGATGAGAATCAATCCATATATTTCTTGATAATGGTATGGAAGATGGAATGTTCAAAAGTGATAATGTTTTCCTGAGGAAAGACATCATAGTGATATGAAGTTTATTGTCATACAACATGGATATTGAATGTAAAGTATAATTTCATATGATATGGAAAATGGTTATTATGTTGTTTATCGTTGTTCCACAAGAAGGTTGGAGATCTTAGTTTATTATCATAGAGTTTAGACCACAAGGTTGGCCTTCTAAATCTTGGGTGTGTTGTATGACACCATGAGGTATATCAGCATGAATGAAGACCAAGTAGTTCGACACCACAAGACACATTCCTTACGAAAAACATGTACTATTTAAATTCATTATTCTTGGGACTCATCTAGGACATATCTATTTAGTTTGGAGTCATTTATTTTGAACTGTGGACTTGTATTGTTCTTTAATGAAATTTTAAACCTCATCAAGACCCCCAATACTGCATGGTCCATGATCGCAGTGGAAAACAAGGGATGTAAAAGATCACTATGAACCACAAATGAACATTATAGGGGAATGTAGGTTCATATTTAGGTATGACCTGATGATGATGGTCTGCCAGCTCAACATGCGTAGCTGTAGAGGGGGATAACATTGAGAATGTTGAAGTTATGACTGAAAAAATGATGTGTAATAGGATGTTAATCATATCACCAAATATTTGGGACACAATGGGGTTGTCATAATGATTCTAGAAAATTGATGACCATATTTGAGACACAATATTTGTATCATGTAACCTATGATGGGAATAAACACCGTAGGGTTGGCTGCTAACTATATTTTAAATACAGAAACTATCTCCAAATGTCATTCAAAATATTTTATGATGTTGGCCTAGGAAATTATGTGATCCCTGAGGCTAACAATCTATAATATTATGGGGTCCCATCAGACATTAAAAATGACGGAGACCCAAAAAAGGGACCCATCAAACATGGAGACAGAATGAGTGAATATCCATATATAATTAAAAACACTATATCTCATACCATGATAAACCCATGTACATTAAGGGGGCATAACAAATATCCAGGGATTGTATTTAGGTATGATGAATTAAAACAAAGAGAGGAGGAATGATACAACATAGGTTGTTGAATTTGAGGTGTGACCCAAATAAAAAAGGTCTTGGCATTGACACGTATTACCTACGAATGTGAATCAATACAAATGTAGTTTCAGAATTCCACTTAGTTTAATGTAATGCGGTATGGATGAAGGAATAGTTTAATGCCAAGTGTGATGGGGTTTTTTTTGGTGTGGTGTACGATAATGGAGATTATTCCTTTTAAAGTCATACAGAATGGACAATGAATTCCATGAAGTTTAATGTCTTAATAATATGACATAGTAGTTTAACATTGTCAAGGGTGGTTGAGATCATGTTTTAGCATGTATAGCATGGACCATAAAGTGAGGAAAAAATGGACGGAATAGTTAAGGAGCCTGGGGATAGACCCAAAGAAAAAATTCTCGGGCATTCATATGTATCCCATATGGATGTGAATCATGCCAAACATCGTTTTTGAATTCCATGGAAATTTAATATAATATGATAAGGGAAAATGAATATGAAATCCATGAGGTAGGAACATGGTGATGATGTTGTAAACCCAATGTTAATTAGGATCAAAGTGGTCTCTTATCACACCATGTGCCCCAAGAAAATAAAATAGTCCAAGGGGATAATTGGATGGAATATCATGTTAACACTTGGGTTGGACCTGAATACAAAATGTATGAGTATTTTTTTTTTCAAAAAGGATGGGAATCAAGAAAAATGTAGTTCTTGAATGTCAGGATGTTCAATGTCATATGGTAAGTAAGAAATAAAAGTCAAAAAAGTTATCAACTGTTTGGATTGACAAAAGGTTTTTGTAGACTAACATCATGTAGGAAACACTTGCAGTTTAATGTCATGTTGGACCAAAGAGGTACTGGTTTATGATCATAGGTCTCATACCATATGGTACTAGGATTAATCTATGTAGTTTATCATCATGTAAGACAAAAAAAGCTCATCAGATGTACATCTTGATAAAATTTGAATCGGAAGGGGGAGTAATTCTCTCAACATCTAGGGTGATCAAAAAGTATACAACATTGGGGTAAACCTTGTTAATGATGTGAAGTCTCTCCCATTTAGGCTCTAACATGGGTGGATTCAATCATGTATCACCATAACTATTATAGACAATATTTTTCCCCACTAAAAGAAGGATTTGACGGGATCCTTTTTGATGAAATCTCTATCTATCATGTTCTGGTGCCTCTCCAAATTATTTAAGGATCGGATCATGTTATCATCGAGTGTATCTCGTTCATCCAGATGGGCTTCAAATACCCTAACTAATATCTAAATATCGTAGATGTATGTATGTAGAGATGTTAGAAAAATCTCAATGGGTCATAAAACTTTAATTCCACACACCAAGGAATATGGGGTCACCTGGGTGGAATTTTGAATTATCATATGGTGTACCCAGACAGCATTGTCTAGCTTCCATATCCAACTCCTCTTGATTTGACCAACCATTATCTTCAAAAAAAAGTATAGGGTCTTTTTAAATGCCTCGATAGTCCCATTATATTATGAATGGTATCCAGATGTATGGTTACACTAGATGTTGGACTTGGTGTAGAATTTCATTAGCTTAGCTTCTCAGAAATTGGTTCCTTTAATTATGAGGACAACATGCAGGTCTCTAAATAGATGGATGAGGATGGATATCAAGAAATACACTATATAACATTCCTTTAATTCCTTGTTTAGAATGACATCATGCCACAAGGAGAATAAATAGGAGGTCGTCATAACGAACATTCAATGGGGAGTTGTTGCTGCTGGATACAGTCCCACAACATTTAGTTCCCTAATCATAAAGTACCAATATTACATTGTAGTAGGGAGAGTCTCAAAAGGTTGATGCAAAAAAATTCATAAATCTAACTTGTGTGTAACCTCTTGGAGAACTCGTACAGCTGTGAACCATGATGTTCTAGAAGTATCCCATCTATCAAATCTGGTGGGAGAGTTTCAACTCGGCCTGATGAGCTCTATAGGAACAAGAATAGACATAACGCATAACTAGAGGAATATCCTCTTAATGGATGCAATGGAGGAGGACTTCATCAAACCCATGCTTTTATAAGATCTTCTCAACCCTATAACCACTATTGATGTTGAACTACATTTCACATAGAATGATTTTCCCTAATTTAGCTATGTTTATCAGGAAATTCTTATGATAGAGGTACTCAAAAAATGAATTTTCCAATTGGAGGTTTTTTTGATCTATGAATTTGGAGCTGGGGGTGTCCTAGTGTGGAATAATAAGTGTTAATATGGAATAACTATTGGCTATCATCATCGTCTAGAGTGACTAGAGGGATGACCCTTTAATGCACCACATGGATAATCAAATCGTCATAATCAGGTTCTATGAGAGACACTGCAAGGCAGGACAAAAAATCAACTCGAAAATTCTAAGACTGGAAAACATGAGTGACTTCTGGCCAATAAGGGAACCAGTCCATCATCTGGAGAGTTCACTCTAACATGCAGATGAGTTCTGTCTTCCGGGTGACATAGTCACTGCTGATCTTCTTAAGGACTAGCATGTATTACCCACTCACATGTATATGAGGTGAAATCAATCATAAGGTCCATCTCGAGACTTGTTATCAGAGCCTAAAACTCTACCATGTTGATGGTGAAACATTGGGAAAACAATAACGAATAGGGAGAACAATCTGTGTAGGAAGGATGGTGATGATAACGAGGCCAACACTATTCTGTTTAGGATCATTATATTTTCATCTTGTATGGCTCTAGGATTTTCCATAAAAATTAATTTACCATACAAAACTACCTTTTTCACTAAGAGGATGGTCTCATCTAGAGTTTCCACATCCACAGAATGCTCTGTAGTGTCTGGATGGGCACTAAGAAAATCATCTAGTGCTTTACCCTTGACTAACTTCAACAGAACAAACATGATTTCAAACTTCTAAAGGATCAATACCCACAAATCTATATGGAATTTCAATATAGGTTTTCACATAATATACTTTAGCGGGCCCACATGGGACACAAATTATATCTCGTGATGCTGTAGATAGTTCGACATTTTTTTTCACTACAAAACATGTTATACGAATCTCTTATCGAAGGAATAATATCTAGTATATGTTTCAAGAAGCCTATGACTAAGATAATAAAAACTATTCTCTATTACATTATTATTCTTCTAGGAGAGAAGGTTTCCAATGGATTTTTCCATAGTGGTCACATAGAGGCCAAGTGGCTGGCCAGATACGGGTGGAATCAAAACTAGAGTCTATAAAAGATACATCTTGATCTCCTAAAATGTTGTTAGGATATCTTAATCCAATTAGTAGATTGAAATTTACTCCTGAATCAGGAAAAGTTATTACACATTATGACTATATTCATAGTGAATCAGCATATGTACGCTATGTGTCTGTGAAAACATCAGAGCTCTAAATTTTTTATCTGAGGAGTAATCTTTTTAATTACCACGATATTTTTAAGATCAATTTCAACGGCTCTGTATCTAATTAAAAATACAAGGAAATTTATAAAGGTAACCCCAAATAAACACTTAAATGGTTTAATCTTCATATGGAAGGATCGGTCAATGCCAAATTATTTATCAATATCTCTAAAATGGTCTTTACACTTGATGGATTTTACCACCATATCGTCCATGTAGCATTCCACTAATGTCCTGAGGATCATCTTGAATATGTGGTGCATAGAAAGTTAACAGTTTCCTACAATATTATTAAACATGTTGGGAATTTCTTGATAGCTTCAGAGTCTATGTTTCACCCTAAAGGAATTGGATTCCTCGTCCTAGGGGTTCATACAAAATTGATTATACAAGGAATACACAGCCATGAAGTAGGTGGCATGAAATCCAATAGTGGAGGTGATCAATAGATCTGTTAGTTGAAGGGGAAAATCATACTTAAAACTATGATAGTTCAGATATCGGAATTCTCTATAAAATCTAATCTGACATTTTTTCTTTCCGAAATGAATGATATTGTCGATCCATCTAAGGTATTGTACTTCCTAAATGAAGTATGCTTTGAAGATCTTATCAACATCCTCCTCAACCATGGCATTGTGAGAGGGTTGCAACTTTTTTGGAAGTTGTTACCACCAACAATGGATTACCATGAGGCAATGATGGTGGATGATGAGTTGAGGATCTAGTCCTGGAATCTCATAATAACTCCATGATAACACGTCAAGATGTTGCTTTAGAAAATATACATATTATATTTTTTCCCTCGAAAGGCATAGATGTGATGATAAAAATTGGTCTGCTGTCTGCCTCTGTATCATGATTCAAGATTACTAACTCATCGATAAGTGTAGAGGAACCTTATTATAATGTGGGACGACCATCTTCCAAATCCTCTTCGTCATCTGATTTAAGGGGATCATCATTTGGAAGAAATTATTCTACGTTAGTTGATCCATCAAGAATATAGGTACTGACCTCAATAGTAGTGGAATCATCCCTAGGAGACTCTTACACAATTGAATCCATGACGATGAAAGTAGTCTAACGAATTCCATATGGCCTTTGAACCAATGGTATGTACTTGAAAATATGAAAGTATTTTTGGTATGTAATCATGAGTTTGTTCAACCCGGCCTAGCGAAGAATAAATTACAGTATATTGCAATTTCCATGAGGATAATCTCCCAATAACATATAAGGTAATGGTTTCTAGAACCACTCCATCCTGATTCTTTTATGTGTACAATGTGATCCTTCAATGTTCCTAGAACCTGAGAACACACCTCCCCCTTTTTCCTAGAATCAATTAAGTAGTTTCCAAAAGTTCATGGTTGTGGCCTCCAACTAGTGATTCTAGAGGACAAAGCATCATCTATGTATGTCCATGGGTCAGCCAATGTGGTAGTGTGATCAAACACATCAATTTAAACCCTCATTTCATTTCTCTATTAATTATCTATGTCTAAATTTCTGGCTTCATAATAGGAAAAGGGAGATGTATCACTATGTAGAACTCTCTCTCAACCATTAAGGGATTACATGGAGCATTAATTATTTCAGTAGGGAACTATTGTATAAATTAGGATCCAGGGCACACACATAAAATCATTATATGCAGTGTCCTGAATGACAACCATAAATTCAGTGCTGGAAATAGGGCCACCAAAATCGGTCCTCGGGCGGGTCATTATACATGGCCTCTATTCAGACATGTCATAACCTTGAATTTATTGGTTAGAGGGACTCATATATTCTTCATTCAGTATTTAAATGTGGATCATCCAGGTTGGGATGATATTGATCCCAGAACATATTTAAAAAACCACTGATTTAGATCCACTCCCTCAAACTATCTAGTGATTTAAAGTGGGAAGATATGACCTTGTACTCAAGACCCCTCATATTATCTTGAGAAAATGAATATGGATTGCATTCTTCATGGAAGGCCTATTTTGTCACTACATATATTTCGAAATGGAGGTTAATTTTTAAAGACTCAATGATGGCTTCAAATAGATCTTTTGACATGTAGAGAGCCTCAAGGATAGGGATCTTAACATATCATCCAAGCTAGTCCCACATTTCTATCAGAAAAATTCTTCTCGGTGCACATACGTATTATATGAATTGCATATTAAACTAGAGGAATCTATCTAGTTTTAGTGATATCCCACTGCTCACTAGTTGAACCACAAAAAATAACTACCGGATGAATATCAGAATACTGACCTTTGGACCTAGCTTAGGGTGGCAGAGCATATCATTCTCGCAATAGATCTTCCATATCGAGTAACATGAATGAATGTGGGAGTGAACACAAAGAGATAGGATAAGATGTAGGCACATGTTGAGACTTATTTCTATTTTTTAGCATGTATAGCTTGTCTAGAAGCCCTTGCCTAAGAATTATGATGATTCACATAGCCTCAACAATGGCGATGATGACATCGATTGGGGTCATTATGAGGAACATTGTAAAGTCTCAATACTTGACATACATTGCAATTACATTACTTTTGCAGAATACTTATTACATTACAAAAAAATCAAAATTACCATATTAGTTTAGTGTATTTGGAAACTTGAAACTTAATCTTCTAACCATGTTTAAATATCGTCAACATCTCCCATAAAGATATAATTTCTTTTTCCTATATAAAACCTTCCTTTATATCCTGGGGGAAAAGAAAGCATAAAAAGGGTGAGCTCAAATTCTCAGTAAGGATAAGCATGGAAAAAATAAAACCACCCATATACATTTGAACTTAAAAACATGAACATAATGTTTAAGCATCAAAATATTGAGCAATGACATTAAACATGGTAGTACGTCAGGCATAGATCAAAATTGAACATCAATCATGATAAAATAGCATGGTAATAAAACATGTAATTATGGAAAACCATTAATCACATTATATGATTTCCATAGTAGCCAAAGAATTGCTGGCAAGACCATCATAGTGGACAAAGTCCATTACTGAATCGAGTTTACCAATCATTCTAGCCCTGTATTTCTATACTTGATTTACTTGTCATTACATCTAGGTCTATCTCATGAGATATAAATATTTACCCAATGCATTGGAGAGAGATATAGGTCCCACCCATCTCATAATGAAACCATTATTTGTGTGCTACAGCATAAACATAAATCATTCATCATAACCCATAGAATAAAATCGGTTTAAAAAACATCATCCCATCATAACATAATCCAAATAAATCAAATGGATTTAATTTCATCATAAGAAAAGTGAAACCCTGTAAATCATAGAAACATTATACTTGAAACAAACACAAATGAAATAATGTCATATTAGATGGAAAATAGTTTTGATAAAACTCTTGAAATGAATTGTGGAAGAAAATATCCTTTCTTCTACAAAAATCATTTTGTTTTCACAAAATGCCATGAAATTTTTTAAAAAAAGAATTTCGTTGAAAATAGTCATGAAATATTGTAGAGTATGATTCATGAAAATAAGGAATTATAAAACCATAAAAACCCATTCATGCTGTATAAGTTTAAAAAACATTCTCCTTGTACTTTTAACAGAAAAGTCAATAAGTACCGCGTATGGTAAACAAAAGAAATATTCCTTCCATAACACAAAGTAAAAGTCATAGAGGGGTAAACATGACTTTACAAATACATTGAATAATAGTAAATACTTTATGAAAACATTTTTAGAAAACAATAATAAGGATGATAAACATAACCCCAATAAATACTTACGTATAAGCAATCTCGGATAAAAATGAGACTGTAAAAATATCCCTTACCCTAGGTCTGACATACTTTGTACATATCTAAAACTCTTGTATAATGATTTTAATAATTTCATTGAATCATTAAAGAATAGTATTCATTGTTATGATATCATATATGGTTCACTAATGAATTTATATTACTCGTTCTTTTGTAAATTCCATGTTAAAGCACCGTTTTGGGTAAAATCGTTTCATTAATCGTACGTGTTCCGACTTGTTGTTATTGGTGTTATTACTTATATACTCATTTTCATAATTACAGAATTTATAAAATTATTTATATATAATATATATTCAGCATACAAATATATATGATATATTGATAAGCTAAATGAAATACACTGTTCATGGAGACGGTAGGTCGTACGTACGCATGAACGCTGTTTTCATTTCCTTATCGAATTAAATGGAATTAAGTAAATGAAACATATATGTACATAAATCCATTATAATTATTATTTAAAATATTATATGATTATTTATTATATATACTTTATAATCGTACCTGAATGGTTAATCATGGAAAATGAATCTCATCGCGTTCGTTGAGATGGTCGTCTGTACATACGCACGAGCGATGACATCATTCTTTTTATATTACAATAGTATGTAATTTGATGATATATCATATATACAGAATCATAATTATGTTATATTTATTATATATATAATTTATTCTCATTATTATACACATCCAAATGATGAAATGTTTTAATAACAAACTACACCATGACGTGGACACGGTAAGCCATACGTACGCACATGTGGTGACTTTTTCATTCATACAATGGTTAAAATAACTAATATGGTTGAAAATGTTTTATAATAACATCATAGTATATATAAGATACTGGAGTTGTTATTTTATATTGGAAATAACAAAGAAGGGGGAAGTTGAAGAATAAGAGAACTTGAAAAGGGGTTGTGAAATCATTACCTCTTCTTCGGTTTCTTCCTTTTGATTTGATAAAAAGGCTCCATTGGTTAGCCTTCATAGAAAAGAAAAAACTCTATGGTTAAGTGGGGATATTTTAGAGGATATTTGGGTAGGTTTTGACCGAGCCAAATGTCTTGGGAGGTGTGAATGTGAGAGAAGGTGGAGTGCCCTTTTATAAGAGGGGTGAGGGGCACCTTAGGAAAAACCTAAAATATTATTTTATATAAAATAAAATTCGTTTTATAATGGCCCAAAGTGACTTATTTCTAGGATAGGGTGTGTATGGCTTTAAATACTGTCATCCAATAGGTTTTAGACATGTTTAGGTTACCATTTTAACCTTATCATTTATAATTAACTGTAAGTAAAATAATTTAACTTTTACTGTGTCTTCTTGTATTCTTACACTATATGGTTTATAAACTTACTATAAACTACCCATAGAATTCTAATTGGTTAATTAATGTCATATATATTATTATATAAGTCTTTTGGCTGATCCTTTGATTTTTAGGACCATTATATCAATCAATAATATAATATTTGTTTTAAAAACTCAATTGTGTCACTTTTGACTCTATTTAGAATCTTGTTTTTTCTAAAATAATAAAAGAAGTATTACAAAAAAAAAATTCATATAACCAGCCCTAATATGTTATATTAACATATAAAATTATTTATATTCATAAAAATTCTCCAATTACATTTATGTGGGTATCTATAATATCAATTATCTTAATATTTCATTAATAATATAAGTATTGCATCATCATTGTGTCATAAATAAATTAAATTATTTAATGTAAAAAAATATAAATAAAATTCCATTATGTAGGAAATGTTTTTATATTTTTGGTGAATATTTATAGCCGAATTTATCTTTTTTATAACACTATATTGAAAAATATTTGTTATTAAACTTTGATTTTAACTCTTTTAACTCTTCTTTAAATAAAATAATAATAAGTGTCCTAATCTAATACCATTGGACCAAGGAGGTTCATATTTTATTCCCAAGTTTGTTTTTGGTCTAATTATACTTATCCAATAGAATTTGGGCATGTTTTAGGTTAATAAATATATCATTTTTACCCTTAATTACTCTGTTTACTTTTAACCGTGGTATATAAAAGTAAAAAGTTAATATTCAACAAAAATTATTTCCCCCTTATTGAACCACATTTTACTCCATGATATTAACCGTGTCTTTTTGATTTTTGAAATTCAACTCAAATATGTGGTTAAATTATGTTTTATGTAAATTTGCAAATGCTCCTAGGAGGTGAGTAAAAGACGGTAAAAAGTTCAATAAAATTATTATATATCTAAAATTATTATAGAATGACTCCAATGAATTAAATTGAAATTATATAGGTATTATGTATCTATTTTTACATAAAATAAATTTAAATAAAATTAATGAATATTTAAATAAAATGTATGTTTTAACCAATAACTTAGTGTTTTCACTATTCATCTAAAATTGAATGTTTTAAGAAAAATACAAAAAATTCACCCTAGGCTAATTTCGATATTCCGATCCAAAAAAGAAGTCCATTTTGAATGATAAAATTTATAAAATTTCAAAAAGTAGGTATTAATATTCATAAAAGTTAGTTTATATAATATTTTAATAACATATCGTTGTTTAGTGAAACTCAGTACAACGTACAACAAAAGCTATCGAGGAAGGTTGTTCTTGCATGTAACGCAAGCCAAGACTAGTGTTGCGTATATTAAAAGCGAATACGGTGTTGCATATAGCACAAGATAATCTTGGTGTAGCGTATAACAAAAGTCACCAAAAAAATTAAAAAGATTAATTCTCATAAAATCTCAGGGTGTAACATTCTACCCCCCTTAAAATTAATTTCACCCTTGAAATTCGTCGGTGTTATAAATGGTTTTTGTAACATCCGAGAGTTTTATGAGAAATATTTTGTTTTTATAAATCATCAAAGGAATATTTTACTACACACAAAACTATCTTGGCTTGCTTTACACGCAACCCTGGCGTTCCTCGATAGCTTGTGTCGTACGCAATACCGAGTTTCAGTAAACAATGATATGCTATTAAAATATTATTAAAACTATCCATTATGAATATTAATAACCACTTTTTGAAATTTTATTTTTCAAAATAGACATCATTTTTGGATTCAGAATATCGAAATTAGCCTAGGGTGAAATTTTGGTTTTTTTTTAAAACTTTCCATTTTTGATGAATAGTGAAACCATTAAGTGGTAGTTAAAAAATTGAATTTTTCAGAAAACATAATTTTACTGCTTCTGTGAGTAAAATTTCGAAAATCCGAGAGACACGGTTAATATCAAGGACTAAAACGTGGTTCAGTTAGATGAAAATAATTTTTGGTGAATAATAACTTTTTACTTTTATTTACCACGGTTAAAAGTAAATTTGGTAATTAAGGGTAAAAATGATATTATTATGACCCTAACCCATGTCCTAATTCTATTGTACAAGTTTAATTCGACCAAAAACATCCTTAGGAATATAATATGGCCATTTAGGCCCACTTGGATTAGATTAGGACATTTATTATTAATTTATCTAAAGAAGGGTTAAATAGTTAAAATCAAATTTTAATAAGTAAATAGTTTTTAATATGGGGTTATAAATAAGATAAATTCAACTATAAATATTCATTAGAAAGATAATAATATTTCCTACATAATGGTATTTTATTTTTAATTTTTATACATTAAATAATTTAATTTATTTATGACATAATGATGATGCAATAATTATCTTATTAGTGAAATATTGACATAATTGATGTTATAAATACCCAAATAAATGTAATATGAGACTTATTATTAATTAAAATGATTTGATAGGTTAATATGACTTGTTATAATTGATTCAAGTAACTTGGATCGAACTAATCATTCTGTTATGATTTTCACAAAAATCAATTACTAAATAGTGTCACAATTGACATAAAATATTTTTTTAAAACAAATATTATATTACTAATTGTTATTTTATTCCTAAAAATCTGAGGTTCGGCCAAATGAATTAGATAAGGCTATATATATTAATAATAAACAACTTGGGGTTATTTTGGCTTGATATAGTATGTTTATTAACCATATAGTGTATGAAAACAATAAGACACGTTAACAGTTAAATTATCTAACATAAAGTTAAATCTAAATGATAAGGTTAAAATTGATACATAACTTGTCTAAATTCTATTTAATGAGATTATTTCGACCCATCCACACCATAGCTTCGAAATATATCAATTTGGAGCTATTTAAAACCAAACTTGACTTTATAATAAAATAATATTTTTAGTTTTCCCAAAAGAGCCTCTCTCCTCCCTTATAAAAGGGAACCTCCTCCCCCTCTTCCTCACACCACATTGAGCCTTCAAGCTCGGACAACCCCTACCAATTACTTCTCTCCACTTCCCTAGAGACATCCTAGAGGTCCTGTTCTTCTTAAAATACGAATTTTAGTGCCCTAAAAGAAGGTCTCAAAGAAGCACTTCAAAGAAGAGGTAATGTCCGTTACCGATTCTTTCATCTTTATTTCTTCTTCCACTTCTTCGTCTTTAGTTGTTTCATTATGAAGTAATAACATCAATATCACTCATATACTAATATGTTATTATATGTATGAATCAACCCAATTTCACCATCTATCCATCCTATGGAAAAATAAATCACCGCGCGTGCGTACGTACGGAATACCGTCTCCACGCCATTGTGTAATCTATTTTCCACCACCACCTTACTTGGATGGGTATAATGGTGTAAATAATGACTATATATGGATATTATAAAGTGATACTGATTCTGAAATAGTATACAAACACTCCAATAAAATTCCACGATCATAGGAACGATATCATCACTCGTGCGTACGTACGGAATACCGTCTCCACGATGTGATGTGACTTGTTCTACATGATCTTCATTTCATAATGATTATATAAATGAATTGAATGAATTAATATGATATATATTACACTAATACCATTATGGAAATGAGGTATCTATAACCTAAAGAGAAGAATAATAATTTATCCGACAAGACACACATAAGAACAAAAAGTTATAAACAACTGAATAACAAGTAGCAATGAAATATTACTACTAAGAAGCTACGCATATGACCATATATGATATCATAAAAATATGTATGATTCTGGAATAAGTCAATAACATTATTTAAATCATTATACAGGAGGTTCAGACACTTATGAAGAAAAACGGACCTATGGTAAGGGAAATATCACAATCTCGTTTTTATACGAGATTGTTTATACTTTGTATTTACTGGGTTGTATTTTATCATCCACATCCATGTTTACTCAATATGTAATATTATTTCCATCCACCTACAATTTATGAAATCCAATTTTACCCTTCGGTGATTTTATAGTAAAATATATGAAAGGAATCTATTGTCGTTTTTCATACGAGGTACTTTTTTACTTTTCTGAGAAAAGTATGAGAAGAATGTTTTTTTAACTTATATGGCATGAATGGAATTTTAAAAAATTATTTCCAAGAAGCTTCCTTTACAAGTTTTCATGTTTATTTTTAATCAACTTCTTTAAGTTTAAAATTGTATGACATTTTAAGAAAGGAAAATGTTTTTGAAGTAGAAAGTATATTTTCCTCAAGAATGGAGTTCAAGTGTTTTATCAAAATTATTTTCCATCTAAGATAATATTGGGTTCTTCTTCTATCCCTATTATTAAATTGATTTGATTATGTTGTGATGGAATTATTTTTATGAATTCCTTTATCTTATAATAATTGTTTTATGATTTCATGAGGTTTAAGAATCCCATTTTTATTACATGGGTTATGCTATGATGTATGGTTTATGATTTTGTGGCACACATAAGAATGGTATCATTATGAGATGGGTGGGAACTATATCTCCCTCCAATGAATTGGGTATTGATTTTATATCTCATGATATTGACATGGCTGGAACGGTAGGTTATACCGGTTCAGTGAAACAGGACTGAAACGAGGAGTGAACTCGGTTCGGAAATGGAATTTGTCCACTAAGATAGTCTTGGCAATGAGTCTTGACTAATAAGAAATGATTCTCTATGATTATTTGTGTATTCCACAATGTTTCATGTTTTAATTTATGATTATTGGGATCATATTTCACTACTATGATTTATCCCATGTTATGAAATTATGATCTCTTTTGCAGGTTATGATTTCCAAAAGTTATATGCTTATGTATATGATGTGATTGATATTTATTTTGTTTACCCTTACTGAGCATTTGAGCTCACCCTTTTGTATGTTTTCTTTCCCCAGGTTAGGAAGAAGGTTATTAAGTAAGATATGCCAAAATGGACTATATATATGATGAAATAAATTGGAGACAATGTAGACATTTTATGAACCAGTTGTTTATGTTTCCCAGTTTCTAAAGACACTATACCTATACAGTCCTTTCGTGGTTTTGTTATATGTTGTAATAAGTATGATTCAATTTTGAAGTATTAACAATGTATGTAAATTATGGGTCGTTATAGTAGGTATCAGAGGAAATGTATAGTCAACCTTTGGAAACTAGGATGTGAAAGCCTTAGTAAGAACCCTAAGGATAATTCTTAGAATATAACACAATCATAGTGTTTTAGAAATATCCATGAATAACCTAGGATAAGACCTTATGTGTTAAATCTTATTCTTAATTATGTGGTTTTCCTATTATAATTACAGTTTCTCACTCTATTCTTCGTGGCTTTAGTCAATGGCTGGAACCCGAAGGAATCGTGTTAATGCGGAATGCGACGGGCAATACAATGATTGTCCCCCTGAGCAACCAAAAGTTATGGGATCTGGAATGAAAAATCTTGTAGCCATGCTCACACAACTTTATCAAGGTATGAATCATGAAGGACTTCCAAACGAGCAGAGGAAGGAGCAACATTCTGTTGAATCCTTCATGAGACAGCATCCACCTTCTTTCAGCGGGTCTACTGATCCATTAGTTGATGAACAATGGATTAGTACTACTGAAAAGATATTTTCAGTTCTTCAATGTTCTAAGCATGATAAAGTCATCTTAGCAGTGTATCATTTGAAGGTGATGCTGATCAATGGTGGAATCTTATTATGAATACGAGGAAAAGGGGTGAAATTGAGTCCATGGAATGGGACGAGTTCAAGAACTTATTTTTCAATAATTACTTCCCTCTTATTCTCCGAACAATGATGGAGAAAGAGTTTCATTAACTGAAGCAAAAGGATGATGAATCTGTTGGTACCTATGAAGCAAATTTTACAAGACATGCAAGGTACGCTTCTGGTATTATTATCCAACCTGGGAGTAAGATCGATCGATTCTTTAGTGTCTTAAAACAAAGTCTTAGAAGGGCCTTAGCCATAAGGGACTTCAATATCTATGAGGAAATCGTTCGATGTGCTCTCAAAGTTGAGATGGAGATTGGAGTAACCCATCCGTCTTATTGGATTGATAAGAAGAGGAAAATGGAATTCAAAGGAAAATCTAAAGAGAACACTGAAAAGAAGATGAGCTTTACCTTATGCTCAATGTGTGGAAAGAAACATGGATGGAGTTGTTTTAAAGGGACATGTAAATGTTTCAAATGTGGAAAGGAAGGTCATCAGGAATTTGAATGCTACGATGATGGGAAGAAGATGTCTAATGATGCAAAAAAGGAAGGGATACACAGAATGAACCTACTACACTTCAATGTTTCAAGTGCAAGGAGATGGGACATTATGCCAAAAAATTCCCTAATCTAATGGTTGATGATGATGGTCGACGTCAACAAACTGTTAACGCTAAAGACAAAGAAAATTCACATGCAATTTCTATCAGTGATGTGGAGTACGATAACGATGTGGTGAAAGGTACACTTACCATCCACTCTAAAGTAGAAAATGTTTTATTTGATTCTGGATCCACCCACACTTTTATTTCTGAAAAATTTTCTAAGGGTATCACCATATTACCTCAATAATTAGATGTTGAGTTAGCTGTGACAACACCTAATGGCACAATAGTGGCATCAAATGTTTATAATTCTTCCCCGATCAAAGTTTTTGGGAAAGTGCTTCCTGCAAATCTTGTGATCCTTCCAATTGTAGAATTTTATGTGATTCTTGGCATGGATTGGCTTTTTTTGGAGCTCATATCAATTGCCAATTAAGGTTATTTATCGCAAATGGTTGGTGAGAAACTCATGATTAATAATATGCCCATTGTAAAGGAGTTTGATGATGTCTTTCCGGAGGAATTACCGGGTCTTCCACCAAATCGTGAAGTTGAGTTCTCAATAGAACTCGTACCGGGTGCTTTGCCTATGTCAAAGACACCTTATAGAATGGACACAATTGAGTTGCAGGAATTGAAGAAGAAACTCCAAGAGAATCTTGATAAGGGATTCATATGCCCTAGTGCGTCACCTTGGGGAGCACCTGTTCAATTTGTTAAGAAGAAAGATGGATCAATGAGACTCATCTTTGATTATCGATAACTTTACAAGATCACTATCAAGAACAAATATCCTCTCCCACACATTGATGACTTATTTGACCAACTACGCGGAGCTCAATACTTTTCCAAGATTGATCTTCATTCAGGGTATCATCAATTAACGATCAAAAGGGAGGATATACCAAAGATGGATTTCCGTACAAGGTATGGACACTATGAATTTATAGTGATGCCATTTGGTCATAATAATTCCCCTGTTATCATCATGGATCTGATGAATATAGTCTTTAGAGATTATGTTGATCAATTTGTGGTAGTCTTTATAGACGATATTCTTGTCTATTCAAAGATCAAGGAAGAACATGAAGATCACTTTAGAATTATATTGAAGACCCAGAGAAAGGATAAGATTTATGCCAAATTTACCAAGTGTGAATTTTGGCTTCAAAAAGTTTCATTTTTGGGTCACATAATTTCAAAAGAGGGGATATCTGTGGATCCATTAAAAACAGAGGTTATCGAAAAACGGTCAAGACCAACAACAGTAACTGAGATCCGAATTTTTCTTGGATTGGCGGGATATTATCGACGTTTTGTGAAAGATTTTTCATGATTATATAATCCACTCAGCAAGTTGACTCGGAAAGGAGTTATGTTTGTTTGGACGGAGGAATGTGAAGAGAATTTCAAGGAGTTGAAAAAAAGGTTATCCAGTGCACCTGTACTCACAATGCCTTGTAGTGGAGAAAGGTTTGTGATCTATAGTGATGAATCCAAGAAGGGATTGAGGTGTGTTCTTATGAAAAATGATATGGTGATAGCTTATGACTCATGACAGTTGAAAATCCATGAGTAAAATTACCCAACACATGATTTGGAGTTAGCTGAGGTAATCTTTGCATTAAATATTTAGAGGCATTATCTTTATGGAGAAAGGTGTGACATTTATACTTATCATAAAATTTTAAAGTATATTTTCACACAAAAGGAGCTGAATATGTGTTAAATAATATGGTTGGAGCTGATTAAGGATTATGAAATCTCAATCCATTACCACCCTGGGAAAGCAACCAAGGTGGAAGATGAATTAAGTCGACAAGACCATGCCAGTTTATCCTTGATGAGGATCACAAAAGATCCAATATTTATGGATTTACAAAGGATGGATCTTGGAGTTATAATGGAAGGGGAAACATGTTATCTTTCTCAAATGAATGTTCAACCATCTATACATGTGAAGATTAAAGAGGCACAGAAAGAAGATGTCGAGTTACAAAAGAAGGTGAGAAATGTTCCTGAATTCAACCATGATTATGATTGGATAATAATGATCAGGAATTGGGTTTGTCTTCCTCCCATCTCGGAATTAAAGAAGGAGCTGCTGGATGAGGCTCATAGTTCTTCATTCTCTATTCATCCTGGATGCACGAAGATGTATAGGGACTGGAAAGAGTACTCTGGTGGGATGACATGAAAAGAGATGTTGCTGAATATGTATCTCGATGATTGGTTTGTCAGCAAGTTAAAGCTGAGAGACATAAGTCTAAGGGGATGTTTCAACCATTACCCATAGCCGAATGGAAATGGGAAAACATCACTATGGACTTTGTCACAGGACTTCCTAAAACATCCAAAGGCAATAATGCTATCTGGGTCATAGTAGATCGTCTTACCAGGTCTGCACACTTCATTGCTATTAGAGAGGATTTCTCTCTGGATCAGCTTGCTAGGATATATGTAAAGGAAGTGGTAAGATTGCATGGAGTACCACTTCCTATTATATCTGATCGGGATCTGAGATTTACCTCGAAGTTCTGGCGAAGTCTTCAGCATACTCTGGATACATAGTTGAGTTTTAGCACTGCTTATCATCCTCAGACAGACAGTCAGTCTGAGAGAACAATTCAAATCCTAGAAGATATGTTAAGAGCTTTCTCTATGGATTCCAAAGGTGGTTGGGATCAACACCTACCTTTGGTGGAATTTTCTTATAATAATAGCTTTCACTCCAGTATTCAGATGGCTCCTTATGAAGCTCTCTATGGAAAGAAATGCAAGACGCCAACTTGCTAGGATGATGTGGGGGAAAGAAAGCTATTAGGACCTGATCTCATTGATGAAATGACAGAAAAGGTCAGATCTATTCAACAACACATAAGAGCAGCTCAGAGTCGACAGAAAATTTATGCCAACAACCGAAAAAAAGACCTAGAGTTTGAAGTGGGTGTTGAAGTGTTCTAACGAATATCTCCCTGGAATAGAGTCATGAGATTTTGGAAGAAGGGGAAGTTGAGCCCTAGATATATCAATCTTTTCGAAATACTGGATCGTGTCGGGAAGGTAGCTTACCGATTGGCGCTTCCACTGAATCTCTCTCAAGTACACGATGTGTTCTATGTATCTCTCCTGAGAAAGTACATACCTGATCCTTCACATGTACTCAGCTCAGAAGTTGTAATGTTGGAGCAAGATCTTTCTTATGAAGAACAGCCGATAGAGGTTCTGGATCGTAGCGAAAAAGTCCTACGAAACAAGACCACTCTCTTGGTGAATGTTTTATGGAGGAACCACCAATTAGAATAAGCTACATGGGATCTTGAGGATATGATGAGGGAGAGTTATCCTCATCTATTTGTTACAAAGTGACGAATTTTGAGGGCGGAATTCATTTTAAGGGTGGTAGAATGTAATGCCCGAGACTATTATGAGATATATTTTGTTTTTATAAATCATCAAAGGATTGTTTTACTACACACAACAATAGATTGGCTTGCTTTACATGCAACCGCGGCCTTCCTCGATAGCTTGTGTCGTACGCAATACCGAGTTTCAGTAAACAATGATATGCTATTAAAATATTATTAAAACTAGCCATTATAAATAGTAATAACCACTTTTTGAAATTTTATTTTTCAAAATAGACTTCATTTTTGGATTTGGAATATCGAAATTAGCCTGGGGTGAAATTTTGGTATTTTTCTGAAAACTTTCAATTTTTGATGAATAGTCAAACCACTAAGTGGTAGTTAAAAAAACTAGATTTTTCATAAAACATAATTTTACCTCTTCTGTGAGTGGAATTTCAAAAATCTGAGAGACACGGTTAATATCAAGGACTAAAATGTGGTTCAATGAGATGAAAATATTTTTTGGTGAATAGTAACTTTTTACTTTTATTTACCACGGTTAAAAGTAAATAGGGTAATTAAGGGTAAAAATGATATTATTATTACCCTAACACATGTCCTAATTCTATTGGACAAGTGTAATTCGACCAAAAACAACCTTAGGAATAAAATATGACCATTTAGGCCCACATGGACTAGATTAGGACATTTGTTATTAATTTATTTAAAGAAGGGTTTAATAGTTATAATCAAAGTTTATTAAGTAAATCATTTCTAATATGGGGTTATACATAAGATAAATTCGACTATAAATATTCATTATAAAGATAAAAATATTTCCTACATAATGGTATTTTATTTGTAATTTTTAGACATTAAATAATTTAATTTTTTTATGACACAACGATGATGAAGTAATTATATTATTAGTGAAATATTGACATAATTGATGTTATAAATACCCAAATAAATGTAATTTGATACTTTTTATGAATTACACTAATTTTATAGGTTAATATGACATGTTAGTAGTGATTTATGTAACTTTTTCTAACTAATAATTCTGTTATAATTTTTACAAAAATCAATTACTAAATAGTGTCAAAACTGACATAAAATAGTTTTTAAAACAAATATTATATTACTAATTTTTATTTTATTCCTAAAAATATAAGGTTCTGGAAAATGACTTAGATAAGGCTATATATATTAATAAAATACAACTTGGGGTTATTTTGGATTGATATAGTAAGTTTATTAACCTTATAGTGTAAGAAAACAAGAAGACACGGTAAATGTTAAATTGTCTAACATAAAGTTAAATCTAAATGATATGGTTAAAATTGATACCTAAACATGTCTAAATTCTATTTGATGATATTATTTCGACCCATACCCACCTTAGCTTAGAAATATATCAATTTGGAGCTATTTAAAACCGAACTTGACTTTGTAATAAAATAATATTTTTAGTTTTCCCAAAGGAGCCCCTCTCCTCCCTTATAAAAGGGCACCTCCTACCCCTCTTCCTCACACCATATTGAGCCTTAAAGCTCAGAAAACCCCTGACAATTACTCCTCTCCCCTTCCCTAGAGACATCCTAGATGTCTTGGACTTCTTCAAAGACCAATTTTAGTGCCATAAAAGAAGGTATCAAAGAAGCACTTCAAAGAAGAGGTAATGTCGGTTACCGATTCTTTCATCTTTATTTCTTCTTCAACTTATTCTTCTATAATTGTTTAATTATGAAGTAATAACATCAGTATCACTCATCTACTGATATGTTATTATAATTATGAAACAACCCTATTTCACCATCTATCCATCCTACAGAAAAAGAAATCACCGCACGTGCGTATGTACGGAATACCGTCTCCATGCTGTGGTGTAATCTATTTTCCACCACCACCTTACTTTGATGGATATAATGGTGTAAATAATGACTATATATGACTATTATAAAGTGATACTGATTCTGAAATAGTATTCATACACTCCAATACAATTCCACGATCATAGGAATGATATCATCACTCGTGTGTACGTATGGAATACCGTCTCCACGATGTGATGCGACTCGTTGTACATGATCTTCATTTCATAATGATTATATAAATGAAATTAATGAATGAATATGATATATATTACACGAATACAATTCTGGAAATGAGGTATCTATAACCTAAAGAGAAGAATACGAATTTATTCGACTAGACACGCATAAGAACAAAAAGTTATAAACACCCGAATAATAAGTAGAAATGTAATATTACTACTAAGAAGCTAATAATATGACCATATATGATATCATAATAATAATTATGATTATGGAATAAGTCAATAAGATTATTTAAATCATTATACAGGAGGTTCGGACACTTACGAAGCAAAACAGACCTAAGTTAAGGGAAATATCACAATATCATTTTTATCCGAGATTGTTTATACTTTGGTATTTACTAGGGTGTATTTCATCATCCACATCCATGTTTTCTCAATATGTAATATTATTTCCATCCACATAAAATTGTTTAAATCCAATTTTACCCTTCGGTGAGTTTTTAGTAAAAGATATGAAAGGAATCTTTTGTCGTTTTTCATATGAGGTACTTTTTGACATTTCAGACAAAAGTACCAGAAGAATGTTTTTTAACTTATACAGAATGAATGGATTTTTAAAACATTATTTCCAAGAAGCATCCTTTACAAGTTATCATGTTTATTTTTAATCAAATTATTTTAGTTTAAAATTGTATGACATTTTAAGAATGGAAAATGTTTTTGAAGTAGAAAGGATATTTTCCTCAAGAATGGAGTTCAAATGTTTTATCAAAATTATTTTACATCTAAGATAATAATGGGTTCTATTTCTATCCCTATTATTACATTTATTTTATTATGTTGTGATGGAATTATTTATATGAATTCCTTTATCTAATAAGAATTGTTTTATGATTTCATGGTGTTTAAGAATCCCATTTTTATTACGTGGGTTATGTTATGATGTATGGTTTATGATTTTGTGCCACACATAAGAATGGTATCATTCTGAGATGGGTGAGACCTATATCTCCCTCCAATTCATTGTGTAAAGATTTTATATCTCATGAGATAGACATGGCTGGAATGTTAGGTTATACCAGTTCAGTGAAACGTGACTGCAACGAGGAGTGAACTCAGTTCAGAAATGGACTTTGTCCACTAATATAGTCTTGGAAATGAGTCTTGACTAATAAGAAATGATTCTCTATGATTATGTGTGTATGCCACAAAGTTTCATGTTTTAAGTTATGATTATTAGGATCACATTTCACTACTATGATTTATCCCATGTTATGAAATTATGAACTCTTTTGCAGGTTACGATTTCCAAAAGTTATGTGCTTATGTATATGATGTGATTGATATTTCTTTTTTTTACCCTTACTGAGCATTTGAGCTCACCCTTTTGTATGTTTTCTTTCCCCAGGTCAGAAAGAAGGTTATTATGTAAGATATGCCAAAAGGTACTATAGATATGATGAAATAAATGGGAGATAGTGTAGAAGTTTTATGAACTAGTTTTTTATGTTTCCCAGTTTCTAAAGACACTATACCTATACGGTCCTTTCGTGGTTTTGTTATATGTTTTAATAAGTATGATTCAATTTTTGAAGTATTAACAATGTATGTAAAGTATGGGTCGTTATAGTTTTCTACTTGAATATTTCTTTCATAGATCCGTCATCGTAAAAGAAATACTAAATCATCTTTTTAAAAAGGAACATTAGAAACATAACAGATAGTCAAAGTAACTCATCACTAGGTTTCCACATAGGAGAATATAGGTGAAAATTTAGATATGTAAGAGAAATATAACCATCATGTTTGGACGAAGAGTGGTAGAGAACATGGCTATGAAAAATCCAATAATCACAAATCCATAAATTCGTGATAATCTATGGTACCATCTGATTCATTAGATATGAGGGCACTATGACAACATTTTTGGTTTTCATGATCAACTCCCTAGTGTTGAAGAATTTTTCAATTAAAAGAATTACATACTTATTTTGGTACAATCTCACTGTTTTTTGTGCCTTGAACTTTTTCCAATTTTTCTCTTACAGAAATGAAGTTGAATTTCTCTTCCTTGAAGTGTTAGTAGATCATGTGATAGAATGATAGGTCATTCCCTCTTTCTCAAACATAATGTTAGGAACAGTTCTATACATAAGTCCATCTATGGTGAGATTAATCGTATGTGATTCCAAAAATGGAATAATATTTTATATATTATACAAATTAATAAAATAAAACATGTTTCTACTATCCAGGGACGTCCTATGGGCCAGAGGTAGGTGATAAAGGCATATCGCTCTTTGTTTGTGGGTTCTATTCCAGCAACCTTGTCTAACACGATGGGTTATCGCACGTCCTACGGGTTGTCCTTTTTCTAAAACTACACTATTATAACATTCCAGAAATAATATCAGAAAAATGTTCTATCATTAAACAATATTATCTTATGTCCAACATAATCCAATTTAAATCTTTAGTCTTATCCAAAATACTTATATCCAACCTCATAGTATAAAGACAACGATTACTAGAAATGTCATCAATCAAGCATGTGAATACCATAATTTATCCCCCGTATATCACAAGATATATATTTTTGGTCACATTCCACATATTTGAATACTATAATAATGATTTCTCGTGAAACATGAATTACAATTGAATCTTTGTGAAAATAAGAATGCTTTAAAAAGTCAACTCTTTCAACATACCAAAATCCCAAAATTTCTATATAATCAAACCATGATATCACTTTGTCCATATATGTGTTCATTAGTACAATCAAACATTTCATTATCTCTTTATCACTTAATTTTTCACATATTATCAGCTTTCCAAAAATATTTCAATCACTTTTCAGGGTTACCGGTACCATTCAACATATACTTTTAAATACTTTAGGAAATACAATAGTGTAACAATCCTTAGAAATTTCAATATTCTATAGTACCATACATTATTCTTGATAAACATGAAATCATTCCACTACCCTTATAAACCATTGACCGAGTTTCAAAACTTCTTTCATCTCATATATCATTTGTAGTCTCTTCATCATCATCAACATAAATACTAACATATGACCATGCTGATTCTCTTCATGAGACTTTCACTTAGGGTATTGGTTTGCATAATGACCATACATTCCACATTTAAAATATTTAACCATTGTTGATGTCTTAGCAATACCATTATCCTTGTCCATGGAGTTAACTAAACCTTTTCCTTTGCAATTGCTAGATTTGTGTCCTTCTTTTCCACACCCAAAGAATATTTTAGTTCCATTGAAACAATCTTCTTCATTCATCTTCCCACATGATTTAAATGAGGGAAATTGAACATTCTTTCCTCTATGATCATCATGAAATTCCATCATTCTCTTATTAGCTGATTCAGGAAACTTACCAAAGTTGATATTATTGATCATATTATGAGATTGTTGATTAGGAATAATAATGATTTTTGGACATCCAAATCCCGTTTCATTTTGTTTCTCATCAATAATATCAATCCATTGTCCATAATATTCTCCATTAACATGAATCCTACTATTTCCCTCCATTTCTTAAAACACAAAAAGAATAGTATGAGGGGAAAAAACCGTACTAGAAAAACAACACAATCAAGGGGGAGTGCCTTCAATCACTAAAAAATTAGGTTTAATTCTATAATCATTACCGTAATTCTAGGACTATAACCTATACTTGTACATAACCATAGGGACATCCCTAGACATACCTTAGAAATATCTCTAGGGGTTTCTCTAATGTTTTTGCATCCTAGTTTCCAAAGGTTAACTAAACCATCACTCTGCTACCAACTGTAGAGACCCAAAGATTTACGTACATGGACATTACATTAATTTTGCGGAATACATAATAAATTACAAAACAAACGACCAATGAACGCATTAGTTTAGTGTCTTTGGAAACTTGGAACATAGTCTTCTAATCATGGGGAAAGATCTTCAAAATCTCCTATAATGATCTTCTATATTTTTCCTACCTAAAACATTCCTTTATATCCCAGGGGAAAAGAACACATAAAATGGGGGTGCTCAAATGCTCTGTAATGGGAATAATGGACAAAATAAAACAACCCATATACATTTGAAATTAAACACATGAACATAATGATTAAACATCAATATCTAGGGAAATGAAATTAAACATGGTAGTACGTAAGGCATTGATCATAATAGAACCTAAATCAAGATAAAATAGCACGGGAATAATACATGTAATTGTGGAAAACCATTAATCCCATGATATGATTTACATAGTAGAAAAGTCATTTCTGCTATGACCATCATAGTGGACAAAGTACATTACTGAATTGGGTTTACCTGCCGTTCCATCCCACCTGCAGTTCCAGCCCTGTATTACTGTACCAGATTTACTTTCCATTACATCCTTGTCTATCCCATTAGATATAACTATTTACTTAATGAATTTTATAGAGATATAGGTCCTACCCATATCATAATGAAACCATTATTATGTGTTCTATACCATAATCTTAAATTCTTAATCTTAACCCAAAGAATAAAATGGGTTTCATAAACATCATCCCATCATAACATAATCTATATAAAACAAATGGATATCAATTCATCATAAGAAAAGTGAAACCATATAAATCATAAAGACATTACACTTGAAACATAGACATATGAAATAATTTCGTCTTAGATGGAAAATGGTTTTGATAAAACACTTGAAATGAATTCTTGAGGAAAATATCCTTTCTTCTTCAAAAATCATTTTCTTTTCACAAAATGCCATGCAATTTTAAAATAAAATTATTTTTTTGAAAATATTCATGAAATCTTGTAGAGTAAGATAAATGAAAATAATGTGTTATAAAACTGTAAAAATTCGTTCATTCTGTATAAGTTAATAAACATTCTCCTTGTACTTTTTACGGAAAAGTCAAAAAGTACCACCTTTGGTAAACAAAAAAAGATTCCTTCCATAACACAAATTAATAGTCATAGAGGGTTAAACATGACATTAAACATACATTTAAGAATAGTAAATACTTTATGGAATCATTTTGACAAAAAAGGACATGGATGATAAACATAACCCCAGTTAATACTTACGTATAAGCAATCTGGGATAAAAATGAGATTTTAAAAATATCTATTACCTTAGGTCTGATATGCTTCTTACGTATCCGAACCTCTTGTATAATTATTTAAATAATGTCATTGAATTACTACAGAATCATATTCAATGTTATGATATCATATATGGTTCACTTATGACATTACTTTACCCATTCTTTTGTAAATTCCATGTTAAAGCAGCGTTTTGGGTGAAATCGTTTCATTTATCGCACGTGTTTCGACTTATTATTCACAATGTTATTATTTATATCATGATCTAATTAATTATAGAATGTAAAACATGATTTATATATAATATATATACATCATATAAATATATATGATCGATTGATAAACGGAATAAAATACATCGTTCATGGAGATGGTAGGCCGTACGTTTGCATGAACGCTGTTTTCGTTTCCTTATTGAATTGAATGGAATTATGTAAATGAAAAATATATGTATATAACTCCAGTATCATTATTATGTAATATATTTCACGATTATTTATTATATATACTCTATAATCATACTTGAATGGTTAGTCATGGAAAATGAATCTCATCGCGTTCGTGGATGTGGTAGTCCGAATGTACGCACAAGCGATGATATCATTCTTTTGATATTAAAATCGTATATAATTGGATGGTATATCATATATAAAGAATCATAATGACGTTATATTTATTATTTATATCATATATACTCATTATTATACTCATAAAAATGATGAAATGTTCGAATAGAAAACTACACCACGACGTGGAGATGGTAAGCCGTACGTACGCATGTGTGGTGAATTTTTCATTCATAATATGGATAAAATAACTAATATGTTTGTTACATTTTTATAATAACATCACAGTATATAGAATATACAAGAGTTAATTTTTTATAATTTAAATAACAAAGAAGGAGAAAGTGGAATAATAAGAGAACTTGAAAGAGGGTTGTGAAATCATTACCTCTTCTTCGGGTTCTTCCTTTTGATTTGATCAAAAGGGATCCATAGGTTGGGTTTATGAATAAAGGAAGGACTCTAGGATAAAGGTAGCATATTTGAAAGGATATTTGGGAAGGGTATGGCAGAGCCAAATGTCTTGGGAAGAGTTAATATGAGAAAAGGTGGAGTGACCTTTTATAAGAGGGGTGAGGGGCACCTTAGAAAAAACATAAAATATTATTTTATAATAAATTCATATTCGGTATATAATGGCTCCAAAGTGACTTCTATCGAGGCTAGGGTGGGGATGGGTGGAAATCCTCTCATCCAATAGGATGGATAAAATATCTAATATGGTTTTAAAGTTTTTATAATTACATCATAGTATATTGAATATACCGGAGTTATTATTTTATAATATAAATAACAAAGAAGGACGAAGTGGAAGAATAAGAGAACTTGAAAGAGGGTTGTGAAATCATTACCTCTTCTTCGGGTTCATCCTTTTGATTTGATCAAAAGGATCCATAGGATGTATTTCTGAACAAAGGAAGGACTCTAGGATTAAGTGAGTATATTCTATAGGATATTTGGGTTGGGGTTGGCTAATCCAAATGGATTTGGAGGAGTGAATGTGAGGGAAGGTGGAGTTCCCTTTTATAAGAGGGGTGAGGGGCACCATAGGAAAAATTTAAAATATTATTTTATAAAAAATCCTATTTAGTTTATAATGGATCCAAAGTGACTTATTTAGTGGCTAGGGTGGGGATGGGTCTAAATCCTCTCATCCAATAGTTTTAGACAAGTTTAGGTTACCATTTTACCCTTATAATTTAGATTTAACTCTAAGTAAAATAATTTTTCTTTTATCATGTCTTCTTGTATTCATACACTATATGGTTAATAAACTTACGATAAACTACCAATCGAACTCTAATTGGTTCATTAATGTCATATATATTATTATATAAGTATATTGGCCGAACCATTGATTTTTAGGACTGTTATATCTATTAATAATATAATATTTTTATTAAAAAAAATTTTGTGTCAATTTTGATTCTATTTATTATTTTTTTTATAAATTTATAAAAGAGTAATTATTTGAAAAACAATTCATCTGACCAACAATAATATGTTATTGTAATCTAGAAAATTAGTGAAATTCATAAAAGGTCTCTAATTACATTTATTTAGTTATTTATAATATTAATTATGTTAATATTTCATTAATAAGGTAATTACTGCATCATCGTTGTGTCATAAATATAATAAATTATATAATTTATAAAAATTATATATAAAATACCATAATGTAGTTAAGAGATTTAGCATTCAGGTGAATATTTAATGTCGAATTTATCTTTTTTATAACCCTATATGAAAAATGTTTTAGTTATTAATCTTTGATTTTAACTCTTTTAACTCTTCATTAAATAAAATAATAATAAGTGTCCTAATATAATCCATGTTGGCCAAAGAGGTTCAAATTTTAATCCGAAGGTTGTTTTCGGTAGAATTATATTTATCCAATTGAATTGGGATATGTTTTAGGTTAATAATAATATCATTTTTACCCTTAATTACTCTATTTACTTTTAACCGTGGTAAATAAAAGTAAAAAGTTACTATTCAACAAAAACTATTTTTACATTATTAAACCAAGTATTACTTGTTGATATTAACCATGTGTTTTGGATTTTCTAAATTCAACTCACAGAAATGTTCAAATTATGTTTTATGTTAATTTGGAAATGCTCTTAGGATGTGGGTAAATGACCGAAAAAAATTCATTTTTTTTATATATCTAAAATTAATATAAAATGACTCCAATGAATTATATTGAACTTATATAGGTATTATGCATCTATTTTTACCAAAAATAAATTTAAATAATATAAATTATTATTTAAATAAAAATACAATTTAACCAATAACTTAGTGTTTTCACTATTCATCCAAAAATTGAATGTTTTTAGATAAATACAATAAATTCACCCTAGGATAATTTTGATATTCCGAATCCAAAAATGAAGTCCATTTTGAATGATAAAATTTATAAAATTTCAAAAAGTTGGCATTAATATTCATAATGGCTAGTTTATATAATATTTTAATAACATATCGTTGTTTAGTGAAACTCTGTACTACGTACAACGCAAGCTATCGAGGAAGGTTTCTATTGCGTGTAATGCAAGCCAAGAATAGTGTTGCATATACTACAAGCTAATACATTGTTTCATATAGCACAAGATAATCTTGGTGTAGCATACAAAAAAAGACATCAAAGAAATTAAAAAGAATAATTCTCATAAAATCTCGGGGTGTTACATTATACCCCCCTTAAAATGAATTTCGCCGTCAAAATTCATCGGGGTAATTAATGGTTTTCAACTTGAAAGTTTCTTTTTATAGAAACCCTCATCGTAAAATGAATACTAAATCAACTTTTTAAAAAGGAACGTTAGAAACATAGAAGAATCTCAAAGTAAGTCATCACTGGGTTTCCACATAAGAGAATATTGGTGAAAATATGGATATGGACGAGAAATTTAACCATCATGTTTGGAAGAAGATTGGTAGAGAACATGGATATGAAAATTTCAATAATCAAAAAGCCATAAATTTGTGATGATATAAGGTACCATCTGATTCATCATATATGAGGGCATTATGACAACATTTTTCGTTTTCAAGATCATCTCTCTAATGTTGAAGAATTTTAGAATTAAAAGAAATAATTACATGATTTTGGTACAATATCACTATTGTTTGTGACTTGAAAAATTTCTAATTCATCTCTTAAAGAAATGTAGTTGAATTTGTCTTCTGTGAAGAGTTAGCAGATCATGCAATGGAATGATAAGTCATTACCTCTGTCTCAAACATAAGGATAGAAAAAGATCTATACATAAGTCTATCTATGATGAGATTAGTCGTATATGATTCTAAAAATAGACTAATAAATTACCTATCATACCGCATAATAAAATAAAACTATTTTCTACTTACTGGGGACTTCATGTGGGCCAGAGATAGGTGATAAAGGCTCGTCTCACTTTCTTTGTGGGTTCCATTCCTGCAACCTTATCTGACGTGATGGGTTGTCGCCCTTCCTACAGGTTTTAATTTTTCTAAAACTACACTATTATAACATTCCAAAAATAATATCAAAAAAAGGTTCTATATTTAAACAATATTATCTTATGTCTAACATAATCCATTTCAAATTTTCTGTCTTATCAAAAATATTCTATCCAAGCTCATAGTATAAAGATAACGATTACTAGAAATGTCATCAACCAAGCATGTGAATACCATAATTAATCCCTCATATATCATAAAATATATCTTTCTGGTCACATTCTAAACATTTGAATACCATAATCTTGAATTCTCTTGAAACATGAATTAATATAGAATCTTTGTGAAAACATGAATGCTATCAAAATTCAACTCTTTCCACATACAAAAATCCCAAAATTTCTATATACTCAATCCATGATATCACTTTTTCCTTATATGATCTCCTTAATACTATAAAATATCACATTATCTCTTTATCCCTTCATTTTGACCATACTATCTTCTTTCCAAAAATATTTCAATCACTTTTCAGGGTTATCGGTACCATTCAACATATACATTCAAATACTTTAGGAAATAAAATTGTGTAAAAATACTTAGATGTTTCATTATTCCATAGTACCATACATTATGCTTGATAAACATGCAATCATTCCACTACCTTCATAAACCATTGAACGAGCATCAAAACATATTTCATCTCATATATCATTTGTAGTCTCTTCATCATCATCAACATAAATACTTCCCATACGACCATGCTGATTCGCTTCATGAGACATTCTCTTAGGGAATTGGTTTTCATAATGCCCAAACATTTCACATTTAAAACATTTAACCATTGTTGATGTATTTGCAATACCATTTTCCCTATCCATGGAGTTAACTTATGCTTTTCCTTTTCAATTACTAGAATTGTGTCCTTATTTTCCACATCCGAAGAATCTTCAAATTCCATTGATACATTCTCCTTGATTCCTCTTCCCACATGTCTTACATTAGGGAAATTGAACTTTCATTCCTATATGGTTATCATAAAATTAAATCTTTCTCTTATTAGCTGAGTCAGGAAACTTACCAAAGTTGATATTATTGATCATATTATGAGATTGTTGATTAAGTAAAATAACGATGTTTGGACATCCAAATCCCATTTTATTTGGTTTCTCGTGAAGAATATCATTCCATTGTTCATCATATTATCCATTTACTTGAATCCTACTGTTTCCTGTCATTTCATAAAACACAAAAAGAATAGAATGAGAGTAAAAATACGTACTAGAAAAACAACATAATCAAGGTGGAGTACATTCAATCACTAACATATTAGGATTAATTCTATAATCGTTACCATAATTCTAGGACTATAACCTATACATGTATATAACTATAGGGGCATCCCTAGAAATACCTTAGAAATATTTCTAGGGCTCTCTCAAATGTTTTAGCATCCTAGTTTCCAAAGGTTAACTAAGCCTTCACTCTGATACCAACTGTAGAGACCAAAAGCTTGAGGTAAATGGACATTACATTACTTTTGCGGAATAATTAATAAATTACAAAACAAACGCCCAATGACCACATTAGTTTAGTGTCTTTGCAAAACTCGAAACATAATCTTATAATCATAGTGAAAGGTCATCAACATCTCCCATAATTATATTCTTTCTTTTTCCAACCTAAAACATTTCTTTATATCCTAGGGGAAAATAATACATAAAAAGGGTGAGCTCAAATTATCAGTAAGGGTATTCATGGACAAAATAAAACAACCCATATACATTTGAACTTAAAAATTTGAACATAATGTTTAAACATCAAAATCTTGAGAAATGAAATTAAACATGGTAGTACGTAAGGTATAGATCATAATGGAACATCAATCATGATATAATAGCATGGGAATAACTCATGTAATTGTGGAAAACAATTAGGCACATGATATGATTTCCATAGTAGCCATGAAATTGCAACCAAGACCATCATAGTGGACAAAGTCCATTACTGAATCGGGTTTACCTGCATTTCCATCCCTGTATTCCTGTACTGGATTTACTTTATATTACATCCATGTCTATCCCATTAGATATTAATATTTACCCAATGCATTTTATTGAGATATAGGTCCCACCCATCTCATAATTAATCCATTGTTATGTGTTCCACAACATAAACATAAATCATTCATCTTAACACAATGAATAAAATGGGTTTCATAAACATCATTCCATCATAACATAATCCATATAAAAAAAGTAGATATCATTTCATCATAAGAAAAGTGAATCCAGGTAAATCATAAAGACATTATACTTTAAAAATACACATATGAAATAATGTTTTCTTTGGTAGAAAATGGTTTTGATAAAACACTTGAAATGAATTCTGGAGGAAAATATCCTTTCTTCTTCAGTAATCATATTCTTTTCACAAAATGCCATTAAATTTTGAAAGATAATGATTATGTTGAAAATATTCATGAAATATTTTAGAGTATGATTCATGAAAATAAGGCATTATAAAACTGTAAAAATCCCTTCATTCCGTATAAGTTAAAAAAACATTATCCTCGTACTTTTAACGGAAAAGTCAGAAACTACCACGTATGGTTTACAAAAAAATATTCCTTCCATAACACAAAGTAAAATTCATAGAGGGGTAAACATGACATTAAACATACATGTAAGAATAGTAAATACTTTATGAAATTTTTTTAGAAAACAAGGTCATGGATGATAAATATAACCCCAGTAAATACTTACGTATAAGCAATCTCAGATAAAAGTGAGATTTTAAAAATATCCCTTACCTTAGGTATGATATAATTCTTACGTATCCGAACCTCTTTTATAATGATTTAAATAATGTCATTGAATTACTACAGAGTCATATTAATTGTTATGATATCATGTATGGTTCACTTATGAATTTATTTTACCCGTTCTTTTGTAAATTCAACGTTAAAGCAGTGTTTTGGGTAAAATTGTTTCTTTTATCGTACGTGTTTCGACTTGTTTTTCATGATGTTATTATTTATATAATGATTTAATTAATTCCATAATGAAAACCATGATTTATATATAATATATATACATAATATAAATTTATTTGATCGATCGATAAACCGAATGAAATACATCGTTCATGGAGACGGTAGGTCGTACGTACGCATAAACAATGTTTTCGTTTCCTTATTGAATTGAATGGAATTTCATAAATGAAAAATATATGTACATAACTCCAGTATCATTATTATGTAATATATTTCATGATAATTTATTATATATAATATATAATCATACTTCAATGGTTAATCATGGAAAATGAATATCATCGCGTTCGTGGAGACGGTAGTCCGAACCTACGCACGAGCGATGATATCATTATTTTGATATTAAAATAGTATATAATTGGATGGTATATCATATATACATAATATTAATTATGTTATATTTATTATTTATATCATTTATACTCATTATTATACCCATCCAAATGATGAAATGTTTTAATAGAAAACTACACCGCGATGTGGAGACGGTAAAACGTACGTACGCACGTGTGGTGAATTTTTCATTCATATGATGGATAAAATAACTAATATGGTGGTAAAATTTTTATAATAGCATCATAGTATATAGAATATACCAGAGATTTAATTTTATAATGGAAATAACAAAGAAAGAGGAAGTGGAAGAATAAGAGAACTTGAAAGAGGGTATTTAAATCATTACCTCTTCTTCGGGTTCTTCCTTTTGATTTGATCAAAAGGGATCGAAAGGTTGGCTTTATGACAAAAGGAAGTACTCTAGGATGAAGGTAGGATATTTGAGAGGATATTTTTTCAGGGGATTTCGAATCCAAATATAATGGGTGTAGTGAATTTGAGAAAATGTGGAGTTACCTTTTATAAGAGGGGTGAGGGGAACCTTAGGAAGAATGTAAAATATTATTTTATAATAAACTCATATTAGGTTTATAATGGCTCCAATGAGACTTCTATCGATTCTAGGATGGGGATGGGTTGAAATATTCTCATCCAATAAGTTGTAGACATGTTTAGGTTACCATTTTAACCTTATCATTTTGATATAACTCTAAGTTATATAATTTAACTTTTAATGTGTCTTCTTGTATTCTTACACTATATGGTTAATAAACATACTATAAACTGCCAATCGAACCCTAATTGATTCATTAATGTCATATATATATCTATATAAGTTTTATGGCAGATCCTTATATTTTTAGGGCCATCATGACAATTAATATTATAATATTTGTATTAAAAACTCTTTTATGTGATTTTTGACACTATTTGGTATTTTGTTTTTTCTAAATTCATAACATCATTATTACATCAAATAATATTCTTCTAACCAACCCTAATATGTTATATTAACCTATAAAATTAGTTTAATTTATAAAAAGTCTCAAATTACATTTTTTGGGTATTTATAATATCAATGATGTTAATATTTCATTAATAAGGTAATTACTCGATAATCATTCTCTCATAAAAAAATTTAATTATTTAATGTCTAAATAATATAAATAAAATACCGTTATGTAGGAAATTATTTTATCTTTCTGATGAATATTTATAGTTCAATATATCATATTTATAACCCTTTATTAAAAATGTTTTAGTTATTAAACATTGATTTTAACTCTTTTAACTCTTCTTTAAATAAAATAATAATAAGTGTCCTAATCTAATACAAGTGGAACAAAGAGATCATATTTTATTCATAAGGTTGTTTTTTTCTAATTATAATTATCCAATAGAACTATAACATGTGTTAGTGTAATAATAATATCATTTTACCCTTAATTACTCTATTTACTTTTAACCGTGGTAATAAAAGTAAAAAGTTACTATTCACCAAAAATTATTTTTATCTTATTGAACCACACATTACTCCTTGATATTAACTCTGACTCTTGGATTTTTTAATTTAAACTCACAAAAGTTGTAAAATTGTGATTTTTGTAAATTTACAAATGCTCCTAGGAGGTAGGTAAAAGATAGTAAAAAGTTCAATAAAAATTTTTTATATCTAATATTATTATAAAATGACTCCAATGAATTAAATTGAACTTATATAGGTATTATGTATCTATTTTGACCAAAAATAAATTTATATAAAATAAATTATTATTTAAATAAAAAGTCGGTTTTAACCAATAACTCAGTGTTTTCACTATTCATCAATAATTGAATGTTTTTAGAAAAATACCAAAAAATTACCCTAGGGTAATTTTGATATTCTGAATCCCAAATTGAAGTCCATTTTGAATGATAAAACTTATAATATTTTAAAATTTTGGTAATACTATTCATAACGGCTATTTTATATCATATTTTAATAACATAGAGTTGTTTAATGAAACTCGGTATTGCATACAATGCAAGGTATTGAGGAAGGATTCTCTTGCGTGTAATGCAGGGAAAGAATAGTCTTGTGTATACTACAAGATAATACGGTGTTGCGTATAGCGCATGATAATCTTGTTGTAGCATACATCAAAATACATCAAAAAATTAAAAAGAATAATTCTCATTAAATCTCGGGGTGTTACAAACATCCTGTTGTTACTCCTCATTGAGAGCCATGTAAGGGTCCACCAGTTTGATATTATTAACTTAGGAATACTTCAGCTAATCACTTGAGTAATATTTCCTCATTCGACATATCCTTAGGGAGACTCTCATCTCTAGGGGCATTAATCCACCAAAAGTACATGATGCATATGACCCCAGTGGGGGGGATTTGATTATTCTGGCCCAATCATCACATGATCTTCTAAGAAGAAGAAGGCTAAGACATAGATGAATGGGCAGTACTAGGATCCGGGAAGACAACAATTGTAGGGTCCAGATGATTCAAATAGGCACTAATGATATCGTAGGGGTGTGCGACAGCCCTACGGGCTAACCAGTTTTTATATATCTGAGACCCATGACTAAAGACTTTCCACCCATCACCCTTGTAATCAATTTCCATATATACAGACACGCATGCCACCTATGCTGGGGCGGGACCCAACCTGACTAAATTTTTGTTCAGCCTTGTCTTGAAGCTAGTCCATGAACACAAAACACTACATAAGAGTATGTCGAAGGAATTAGTAATTGGAAATGTAACTTAGGATATTAGTGAGATCATCTTATTAGAGTATCTTCCATTCCAGAAACCAAATGTTCCCCTCAGTAATGGGTATATTAGATATAACTGGGCACTTGATATTCTTCAAACAAGTAAGTTATATTTCCCATGTTGTTGAATCTGACCCTAGGATCCTGGCCCTCAAGAGGGCATGGTGCATGATGAGGAGGTGTATCATCATTATCCCACCTAGGTGGAGGTGGTACATTATGTTGCGGTGCCTATTGATTCTGAGGTGGGATTTGTTTTTCCCAAGGTTGGTCATCAGGCTATGTGCTTTAGAAAGGTTGTGGACATGTCTCTTCTAGTAACAACTCTAGTATCCCAAGGGACTCTAATTATGTGACAAAAACATTCTTTCCTTTTGCAACTCCCCTTGTAGGATCTATAAGAGGCGATGGGCATGCATGTTTAGCCTTTTATGAGGCTTCATCTACAAATTGAGCCTTGTCAAAGAAATCTGTTAATCCACCTAGAAAGACACAAAAGAATAGGGATGAGACCAATTATGTCTTAACATTCCCTACAGAAACTGTCATCAGTTTTTCATTAGGTAACAACATATATATTTAACACAAGAGTCCTTTCGACAAGTAAATAAATATAACAAATAGCTCATATGGGAATTTTTTACATATAATGTGGTCAGAAATAATTCTCTTATGAGTGGTGGAACTGAACTCATAACAAAATTTCCTATGAAAATCCCCCCGACCAGCTACATACCTAATGTGTAGCTAGGTATACCTAAACAACATGGGACCTTCTTGTGTCTGTAAAAAACAACAGGTCTAAGCAGCTTCCTACAGTACTGGAGTTCCTTGCATGGATCCACATCATGAGATAAAGTGGGAAAGATTCATTAGCATATCACCTATCACATTGAATGGAGATAAATTGGGATTCCTAAAATCCCTATGATCCCTTTGGTGAGATTTTGTGTAATGATCACCCGAATATATGTCAAACAGAACACATGGAGGATCTCCATATCTATTTCTTGACGCATGGGTAGTACCTCAGTTGTAGGGACTGCAGGAGAGGTAAAACCTCCACTGGAATTACTTGAACATTATTAGGACCTCTAGACGGATGGATGATAGGTAAATGACCATCTATCTTGTCGATACTGCAATGGGAGGACCTATTATGGGGCTGATGATGATGCGAGGAAGTACATCACATTGATAACATGATATATTGGAAAACATTCATACATGATCATGGGTATGGGGATGACCTCTTCCTGAACTTATGCCGGTAACTTGGGAAGGAGCTACATGCTGAGTGAAAGTGAGAGGAAAACTTGTGATCTACATAACATTCTTATGTGGAGAACCTATGTACTGAATATCATCATTGTGGGTTGGCCCATGATGGTTGTTGTTTGCGATGTAGATCAGAAGATTCATAAAATTCTGCACATGGGGTGGATGGGGTCTCGATCTCTATCGATAATAAATGTTTCCCTAATCTATCATAACTATAACCGATGGTATATGTTGGTGGTTTCAAGGATCACTAAAGCTATAGATGATGACACTCCCTAACGAGTGTCTTCTTGATCATGTGCCTGACATTGATGTCAGGTTATTGGATTGGATGTGGTGGTGCAGCCGTGTAAACCACCTGCTCCTTGGAAGAAGGGATAATAATTGGTGTCACATACAAGGCATGGTGGGTTCCCTACTCAGGTATCTCTCAGGTGGTAGCCGATGTTGGGTTGACTATAACGTCCCTTACCTCGTAAACCTAGTGGAATGGATCATTGGAGAGTTTTTCGGAGAGACTCCCTAATCATTTTGATGTTGGATTGGGGAGGAACTTCTCACTACATTACCCTTGGGGGAGGATTTTATGGTGAGTCACAAGAGCATCCATGTCCTGGCAGGCCATATACCTCATTGGAATGACCCCCTCCTCCTCGCATATTTAATCAAAAAACATCCATCACCCTCATTAAGAAAATTCTATGGGTGAGATGGGTTGTGGCTGCCCAGAAGCTGTGGTAGTGGATCAGGACATGAAGTAAGTGTAGTTGTGAAAAAATGTTATAGTGTCATTCTTCCTTCTCGTGCATCTACTAATGAGGTTTTGTTGTTTTCTTGTAGATTTATCTTGGGTTATGCATGGTAGGAAGATTTATCCATCCGTACGTGTAGTAGGAAATTAGTTCCCAGGACCCGATTCCCATTCAGTCTTCAATGGTTGGAGAGAAATATCCACCCTGAGAGTTACATGGACCAGAGTGACCAATGTTTTACTACCCCAAATTCTATTGGGTTTCATTCAAAACCCAATATTTACGTTGTAGGAACTAGCATCAAATATTTGGATCCAGTGAAATTACCATCTATGGATCTATCGAGTGCTCAAACTCCCCAGTGTCAATGGAAAAAAGATTCACATATGGTTCACCTTTTTTGTGGTTCCATTTAATTTCCTTAAACAACATTTTATGTGATATGCTACAAAATTTTTCCCCATGGTTGTAGGAAAAATGATTCACATCAGGTTCACCATTTTTATTTTTGATGCCTTCATTACGTCGGCAACCTGAGGCGTGTTGAGGATCATTGGTGGTGTATTATGCCCAATATTTAGTTTTCTCACCATTAATGTATTCCTCTTTAGAATTCACCTACAAGTCTTGGTCTCCCTAAGAGATAAAGTTTTATTCCTTGAATATCTTCCCAATGCCATCTAATTTTCTAAACAGTTAAATTATGCTACTTCTATTAAGAAATTCCAAATGGGTAATGTTAGGGAAGGAAACATTGTTCATGAGAGTAGTCATGATGGGATTCAAAAGCATGTCTTGACACTGGAACATTGGAACACATGATTTCATCCTTTTAAGAGGGATTCTAGAGGGTTTGGAAACCCGAGGCATCCCATATTGATCATGGCGCATATTATGCCAGAGGAATTTCGTCGAGGTGTTCCTCATCTTCCCGTTATTAAAAAGAGGTATGTAGTGAGTTTAACATCTACAAGAGATGGATCTGATTAATTAGAACACTTTCAAATTCGGATCAGATCGGTATATCCTTAGGATAGAGTAACTGAAGGGTTTACCGGATGGATTGATCAGAATGCCCAATAAGGATGGACACAGAATTCTCAGTCCCAAAAATGGAATCTCTCACATCATGAAGTCTGATATAGAAATCATAAAGGACAGATCTGGGAGGCTCAACCAGAAAATGTAAACACTAAGGTTTTCTATTTGTAGGGGTTTAAACATGGGGAGGCTTTGAATGTACCCTATTTAAAAGACATGGATAAAAAACATGTAGTTCGAATGGTTGATTTGGTTCTTTGTCACGGTTAGCTTCCCTTCATAATAGGATCACTCTTGGATGGATGTATATGATGTGTGAGTATTATACATGGTTAGATAACTTAAGTGGATGAAGTGATTTCTTTATGATTTGGATACCCATATAAAATCAAGATCGATATGGAGTGAGTCTTGAAATTTGAGGATGAATGATGTGGAACTGAAATGAAGGTGACAGTGTTGGGCATAATCCTTATAGAGGCTAACTATGTATTCTAGTTGCTGGGAATCAATGTCCACTTAGTTTGGGTGGTGATTGGACACCTAAGGAGGACACTAGTGAGAATGGAGAATAAGGATGGGGAATTTAAGGAAGTAGGAACGTCTAGGTTAGGGAACGATAATCTTGGGACTCGAAGGAAAAACGGAGATATTAGGATGGGAAATGGGTCATGGGATTAATCATCAAGGAGGATTTCTATATACCCTTTTTGAAATGAAGGGATAAAATTTCATGTAGTTCTTGATGGGGACATAGAACTTGGGATAGACAAATAATATCAACCCGAAGACATGTCAGGGTCATATGAATGGTTAGAGGCCCTTATCAATAGGAGATCTCTTGGTTAAATAATTATGGTGACGTGTGGGAATTATTCATGGTTAGGTGCCCAGGCAGATAGATCAGATTACCTAATATGGTGGATATGTGATATTTGTCCCAAAAAGGGAATATTTAAAATCTGAATAATGCATACCTTGAAAGTAGAACAATAGTGTACCATTAGTTGGGATTGAACCTCAAAGATATGGACTATATACCCTAAAGGGATCAAAACCCATGTAGTTCGAAGCCTGCAGTTTAACATCATGCGGGATGAGTGAACGGATGTGAAATAGATCGAACAGATGGATCATGGTGAATGATAGGCTTGAAACTCAAAGTGCCTTCCTACGTACCCTATTAAGCAGACAGGGATCAATGCCCACATAGTTCTTTATGTTCCTTGGGGATTACACATGGTTTGTATCCAAAAGTTGTGTTGGATATTACACATGGTTAACAACCTGAAATAGAAGTTAGGATCACTCTTACTCTAATTATTCATGATCTGGGTGAGGAACAACATGCAATAAAAAACCTAACGATCATGACATTAAAAGTGTACCCATGAGGGATGGTGTAGGGATTACACATTTCTAGTGACCTACAGAGATGGAGACTGAGACTTACTCAATGAGGAAAGCTTGAAAAAAGATATTCAAGAATTTTTTTGGACTTGTCGAGGCTCATACGGTTATAAAACCCCAAGGGAGAGAGAGAGAGTTTTCTTAGAATATGGGAAGAAAATTTTTGTCTATCCTTATCCCCTCTCTTATATTCTAAGACATTCCACACATTCAAAAACATATAGTTTAACATCTTTTTTATAGGTTGTGGGTTCTTGGTATTTTAATTCCAGGTATATCAGATAATGGGGACTCAATCCACATCACATCGACATACACAACATAAACTGGCACACACATGGAAAAGTGAATGAAAAAGAAGTGATATAAACTATTTAGCAGGGGGATTTATTAATTGAGGGGTTCATAATTTTGTATCTATTAAAGGAAGAAATAAATGTTAGAGATAATATGAGAAGAAGCATATGGAAGGTAAAAAAACATGAAACACCAGACGTGGGACCCTAAAATCACTTTTAACAGGACTGAAGGGTTGTGCGAGAAAGGGAACCATTAATTCGAGGGGATTTCCAAGATGATATTCAAAAAGAGACAAAGTTTCATGATGGAAGATTTCCACACACCGGAAAGGTTATTTGTGACGGAAGAGATTCAACATAATAAGAATTACATTAGCAAAGATCATATAATTATGTGAGTGATCTGTGAAGGATTACTAATTTGTTGATCCTAATGCAACCCAAATGGGATCCTTCCTTCATGAAAGATGAAGGTATTCATGAAAGGAATTAATAAAAATAGGGGCAAGGAAGAACATTAGAAACCATGGTTTGACTTGATCAAATACATTGGGAAATCTATTTTTATATCGGGATTGTGATTAATAGGAGATTCATGAATTGGGTTATTAGAAGAAGAATGGTTGGGTTAGTAATGGTTGTTGGGTGGTGAGTCTAATATTTATAGGAAACGATGGATCACAAGGGTCGTGGGGCAGTGCATGATAGAAAAAGACACTATAGTGGACATATGTTGACATGGGAATTTGAGGGTGGATTCTTGAAGTGTATGTTTCGGTTGAAATAAATTCATATATGAAGTGGAGGACATATGATTGAGGGTATCACATCGAACAAAATCAGATTCCACTGAGGACATACATTCGAGGTCATACACAAAGGAGATCCCCTTGGGGGAGCATCGCAAAACAAAATGCTTTGAGGATTTTTTGGATATACTGAGGCCATTTAGATATAGATGAACAAAACACCTTTCATGACAATGTCCATATATTTTTTAAATATTGGGTTTCATGGTTTTCAGTTCAAAAATAGATTAAAATAATGTGTTATTGTTAGTGATGAATAGAAATAAAAATATCTTTAAAAAAGTTTATAGAGGAAATTATCAGTTGTTTTTTAAAAACATTTTTAAAACCCCTTTATTTAATAATCAATATTGAAAACATTACTTATAAAGATAAATGTTTTAAAAATTCTAAAATATATTCTAATAAATAATTGTGAATAAATACATACATACTATAAGAGGTAAAAATAATATAAATTTTCCATGGAAAAGGGTTAGAAATATTCCTTGATCGCAATGAGACAAGATTTCATTGAAAACATTGGTAAAAGAATAAATGGGTAAAATTATATTTTCATAATAATTTTAATTAAATTTTTGAAATATGTTTATTAAAACTTTTATTTTATAAGAAAACATGTCCTCTGAGTACAGTGAGAAAGTAATTCTGGTTTTTTTAACAAACAATTCTAAAACATTTTGAGTAATAAAGACTGTAAAAATAGTATTATTACATGAAAAAATATCATGTATAACCAAATAACCGTAAAATGAAACATTTTATTAGTAATTATTTAATAAAATTCAACATATGGAAATAATATTTTAAAAAACCTGAATAGAATGATATTTTGAATTAAAACCCCTGACCAGACGATAATGTTGAAGTGATAATCAATAACTGAATAGATAATGTGTATCATATCTAAATAATAATATAGAAAAATTAAATATATCATTAGATAGTAAACGTCATTATACACCTAATCATAGAATATTAACTTTAATGAGGATTTAATACAAACCAATGAATAGAAAATGGGTTATGAAATTTTCTTCCACTTCGAAACTTTTATCTGAAATCCCATTAACGAAATAATTAAAATTGAAACTAAAAATATCATCAACACTGAATGAGTTAATATATTATATAAAAACATAGAATTTTTTAAAATATATATAAGAAACTCAGCGAAATAAATAATGTAATTGGTTTAAGATAATGTTAACCACCACAACAAGATGTGACATTTAAAAGATAATCATTAAAAATGTTCTTGATGAGAATAATCCACAAACATTCCAAAGTGTCCCATACCACTTTGAAAATTTTTAATAATAATTTACATGATTGAAATACCTTAAATGAAACATATAATGTCATGGAGAATGAATAATTTCATTATCTAACATTTCAAATGGTATTATATACACCATATAAAGGAAACTAGGTGCATAACAACAAATAAATCTCAATGGAATATCACATGTAATGAAATGCATTACGCTGAGTCTGATTTATCTCTTGTATATTTATATTAGAGAATAAAAAAAAATATGTTATGGGTTTTCCAAATTTAGAACCTTTTTTATTTTTATCAAAACATTTGTTTCAATTATTACTATGTTTTATAAAACTACTTTAACAAATATGTTTACATCAGTTTTTTATATTTAATATGGTTTATGCATCATAAATAACTTTTGTATGTCAAATATTGTCAAAGGATTTATTATTCATATATGTAATGAATATCATTCGTGAAATTATTATAAAGTTTTTTCTTTTATTATACTTTTAAATCCAATCAATAAAAATGGTTTTGAAAAATTAATCAACATTACAATATTTGAGACAATATGATATACGCACGCATAAATAATGTTCTCTTTTTTAAATGATCCTTATAGAAAGAAGGTCGGTAACACCATATATATTATGAAGAATCATTATATATTCAATATAATATTATTTAATCATACATACATATATATATATATATATGATTCTTGTGATATGAATGTAATCTCATCGTGTTGAGGAGGCGGTAGTCCACATGTCCATGAACGATGTTACAACTTTTTACATATGTGAAAGTGTAATAAATAAATTGATTTTTATATAAATATTATTTACATAGAGTTAATTATTTAATGAATATCATATATATGTTTTCTATGTCAAATATGTTTAACTAACATCAGCTTTTATTAATTCCATGTATCGTGTGAATGAGCCACATCTCTTTGGGGAGGCGGTAGTCCACACTTCCACAAACGATGTTTTCATAGTTGCAAAAAAGGTAATGTACGAGGGTGTGTATTGTAAGATAATTAAAAAATATTAAATAATGATTAAATGTGATATAAAACAGATATAAATAGAGTTTTCAAAATAATTTCTTCCATGATATGTGGTAAAGGAAAAATTAACAGTCACCATTCCGTGAGGCGGTAGTTCTTCATACACATAAACATCATGTTATTTATCTATTAAGTTGAAGTGTTTGTAAGTGTAGGTGTAACCCTCATAATTAAAAAATAAAATTACATTAAGTAAAAAAGATTATAAAAAATATAATAACAATATTTAACATGGATAATAATTGAAATAAATCTAACGAGCTTAAGGAATGATGTTACCTCTTAATCGGGTAACTTCCTTTGGTTTGTATCAATGTGAATCTATGACATTATTTCATCCCAAGTGAAATAATATAGAATTAGGTTAGGTAAATTTAAGAGCTATTATAGAATATCATATTCTATAAACAATGTCTTGAGTGGTGTAAGGAAGTGGGAGGATAGGAGGCCTTTTATAGTAGAGGAGGAGTGGAAGTCTTGTCGATTTTGGGAAACGGAATTAAAACTATTTTTTTTTATAATTTCATGTCAATAATGAAATTGAAAAAACTAGATCCAAATTACTATAGGGTCTATATATGTGCATAAAATTTATCTTAGACTAGTTTCTAGGACAATTTCCCCATTTTAATTAATGTTTAGTCCCCTATTAAGCTAAATTTCAAAATAATCGTTGTAATATATTTTCATTCCATTCACTAATTGTTTTGTAAAATACTAATTTAACCTCATTAAGAATTTTTAAATTATTCTTATTTCAAATATGGAGTCAATTTTTTCCTATTATAATCAAATAAGTGGCCAAAATAAATTTTAATTTAATCTGGAAGACTACACCACAATGCAGGGTTTTATATAAAAAATATTGGAATGATTGTTATGTGTTTATATTAAATTTAAAGGTGAAATTGATTCCAATTACCTAAATTGGAATAATTGAAAAAAAATATAAAGTAAATAGACTTTTAGAAAAAGATATAATATTATTTAACCTTGCAAATAAATCATATGAAAAGCAGTTTGGAAATAAAATTCAATATTTTCACTATTCATTAAAAATAAAAAATCGTGTAAAAATTCATAATATTTACCCAAGCCTATTTTTTTATATTTCAATTAAATATATTATTTTTATTTTTATATATTAAATATATAAAATTTTAAAATTTTAGTTAATATAGGTTCATCTTTAAAAGGCGGTAAATGTGATTTATTAAAAATATAATATTTTATGTAAAATACTATGTTTATTTTTATATTATATCTATCAAATCAATTGGATGATAATAAAAAATATTTTGTTGAAATTATAATATATATATTATATTAATATCACTCAGTAATTATAATTAATTTAATTTATTAGGATAAAACATTAGTTTGAGCATAATAATAGTTTTCTATAAAAATAATCCCATTATATTGAATTAATTCTTATATTTATTTCTAATTATGTTGTGATGAATGAATTAATATTATAATTTTGTAAAAATTAATTTTTTAATTTTAGTTAATAATATTCACATTGGAATTTTTATGTTATATTATATCAAATAAAACTATTTTAGTAATATATTATTGTTTGGTAATAATCAGTTCTTAGGGTCGTGTAATCCATTAATGAAACTCGTTGTTTCATATGTCGCACACTAACTTAGTATCACATGAATTGAAAGACATAGACTATATTGAATTTATTTAAAATAGTAAATATATTATATATTCTATTGATATTATATTCTATTGTGTTTTTGGTGTTGTGTGTCACAATTGCTATCAAATACTATGTTCTTACTTTTTGTTTTCATTGCATTACATCAAGAACCTCTAACATCTCCATTATATTAATTTGATTTTTTCTTTTTAAACCATAAACATTACTTATCTTTATGGATCATAACTATGATATTCTATAATTTAAATTATTTTATTATCAGTACCATATATGATGGGAATATAAATTTTTAAAAATTCATATTACTGTATGTTCATTTTAAAGGATCATTTATTTATGGGTATGGGAAAACGTATTTGAAATATGTATATTTATTATTTAAATCTAGATGTTGATTTTCAACATGGATATTAATTTTTTTTCATTCCTCCTTTATTCAAGATGTGTAATGATAACAAAATCAATTTTATTAACAATGGAAAAATATTGATATTATTATTGATAATTGATAGCTAACACAATTTAGTTATGTATTGTCATTTTCCATATTTCAATATACATATTTACATTTTATTATTAAGTATTAGGATCTTAAGAAATTTAATGAAACATCTTATTGAGTCTTATAATGAGTATATTTGAATTTATCATGTGATGGGTGGGGAAAAAATATTATTGCTTCTTGATGATTCGAAGGGTCTAATGAGACAAATAAAGTATGGGTTTAGATTGTAAATCTTCATAAAAGTATATAATGTGTTAACATGTTATATATTAAATAATTTTCTTATAATATAGTATGCAGTCCATATGTATAATATAATTATTTTTGATATCTAGTTTTTCATCCATTTTAATTAATTTAATTGTTCACATATTTAGCTGGTTTTGGATTCATGTTCTTTAGTTATTATTAGTATAATGTTTAAGACATGTTTATGTGATGATTGAATCATTTTATTTTTTCCCTTACAAAGTTTTTTAACTCACCCATCTTTTTGTGATTTTGATATAACATAATGAAAATTATTTTTTATCATATGCCTAATATTATATCATGTGTTAAGAATTTAATTTAGATTTTTAAGACTTATTATGGATTAGGTGGTTTCATATATAGCATGGAAATGGGTCCATTGGTTGATATTGAAATGTACATTATTTGATTATATTTTTTCATTATTCTATTAATAATTAAACATAAAATGTATAAGTGTTGAAATTTAGAATATATTTCATTATGTCATTTAATTATGGGATTGTTTTGTTTGGGAAATTAATGTTGGTATAAAAAATATTGTGTAATGTAATTGTTTATGGAACTAGATGTAGTATAATTTTTCATGGGAATCACATATTGGACTACTGTAGGGTTTACATAACTTTAGTGATTATGATGTTTATTGAAGACAATTTATATTTTGAAAAATCAATATATATCGTAATTCTGGATGTATAGAAAATATTTTGGAATATTAGACAATTAAATGATTATTAAATAATAATAATTTTTTTATTTAGGTATTATTGTAGGAAAATGTTATTTAAAAACCATGTGATATGTCCAGGCAATTATTCTAATAGAGGATAACATCTTAGAGTTTTACTTAATGTAAAATTGTGTATTTCACAATGAAATTACATTCTTCTATGGATACTACATGTGGATGTAGGATCTAGAACAAATATAACTAAGGTAACAAACCAAAAAAATGTGGATTGGGTAGTAACATGAATATCACCAAGAACATGAAAATGGGGACTAACTTCACACCTAGTTTTTCACTATAGATTAATATTCTCTAGTAAAACACATTCTATTTACCATCCATCGTAATGTTTTGATTTTAAATTTATGATAATTGATTTGGTTATATTGTATGAGGTACTTGGAAATCTAAAGAAAACTAGGTTGAAACGCTTTAAATTTAGGATGCTATATATATGATATCCAATATGCTATGAGTAACGTATTTTGAACAAAATATATGTAGGCTAATAATATTATAATAATCATTACCATCTTAGATAATGGTATCATGTAAATCCAATTCTATATCTAATGTTAGTATTCATTCATGAAAAATTATTAAAAGGTAAACATATCATCCACTCAAGAGTTGTGGATGATTTATTAGTACCTTATTCCTGGCAGAATCAGAAATCCAAAAATTTTCTAATTATTATTAATCTAGTACCCTAATGATTTATTTATTATAGGAATATTTTTATTTAAATATTATTGTATCCCAATTTATTATTTTCAATGTAGGAATGTTTCTACTCTTCTAATAGATGGAATTGGATTAATTTACGTAATGAATTAATAATTTCTTCATATAATTCTAATTCAATGAATCATTATTATATTACCCTAATCATTTTGACAATATATGAATTAAGGATTCTGGGGATAGTGAACAAAATAGCTATTATGTGATCGAAATATATTATAAAGGTAAAATATTGGGAAGAAATTTCATCATCGACCGATAATGTGTAATCACAACTTAAATGTCTTTATATAGAAACCATTATCAAAATAACATTTCTAAAAATGGTAATAAAATAAAATAACCAATCATTATTTTGAGAACAACATAAAATAATATTGAGGTTGAAAATTTGGAGGCTTCCCAGAGACCCTAAGGGTAGAATTTGTTCCCATGTCATGTAAGATTCCCAATAAGATTCAAACGTATAACACATGTGTGATAAAGTTTCATGTACTTGGGTGTAAATATTTGGACATATAAAGTGCCACCTAGTGCTAATGGTTTTGGAAACTCAACCTTCACATTCATTAAAATGGGTGGTATTCACTTAATGTGCATTATTGGCACTAGTGCATCATTGTGATGAAGAGACATCTGATTATGTTCTGGGAAATGAAATGTAAGGAAAATATATTTTGGAATGTATGTAAGTTCTTATGTGAGAGGTTGCTAATTCGATAAGATAATTAAGAGAAATAAATGTCGATCTCAACATGCCTTAAGAGGATAAGTATCATTATTTATCAATATCAATTTTTATCTTTAAACTCACTTTCATTTCACAAATATGAATAAGCATAGTGGATGATAGATGGATGTGTGTGTTATGTTCATTTATAAGAATTTTTCATCACAGTATCAAAAAAAGGTATTCTAATTTCATAAAAACATTAATTTCTAATTAATACAAGTCTGACTAAAAACTCCAGGAGAAATAAAGTTGTTATTAACACCAAAAAATTTGATTAAGATTGATTAAAGGGTTGGAATGAATCATAGAATAAGAATACATATATTGGTTTGTTTCCCAGCCTTCCCTTTGTCAGTTATTTGATTACTTTGATCCATTCATTATTTATTGATATCATGAGATATTATTTTATTATTTAATTATTAAAATTTTGAAGATATTACTTATATAAGGTGATAGAATCTAACCCCATATGACATTAATATATGATCACCATTAAATAAATCAATGTGATTGATAGTTTATCCACACAATACATCGAAGTAAAATGAAACAATGATAGATTTTAATAAAAATATAAATATTAACTCTAACCATTTAATACTAGATAACCAATTATTTTTAATGAAAAATGATCTAATTTAACAATTATTTCCCATAAGAAAAAATTATTTTCATTTAATATGAATTAAATTTATTTAGTTTATCTTAAATAACTAATTAAATAATTTTGTTTCTAAAAATATATTTTACGACTGTTTAATTATTTTCATAGACTACGTGTTTTATGATTAATTAATAATAATATATATAGAAAAATGAATAATATACTACTAATAAATTAAATCCTGAATATAAGGAAATAAAAATAATAAATTATTAACATTTTAAATGTTATTTTCCATTATGAAATATTTTTCCCAATAATTTTTGAAATGAACAAAATTGAATAATTAAATTTATGAAATTTTATTTTGAAAAATAAAAATAATATTTGGATGATGAAAGAATATATATTATTTCTATCAATTGTTCATATTTAAAATGAATTTTTTTGTGATAGTAATATTTTAAAAATAACCTAAACATTTTTATATTAATATTATATTAGTTTGAAGTGAATGTTCATGTAAAAATTTACAAGAAAAATTATTTTAAAGGAATTTGAGTTATAATCGTAGTAATTTGTTTTAATTTAAAACACCATTATTGATATTTTATAATATAAGTAATATTTTGATAGAATATCCTTTTAATACAATATACAATTTTATATTAAAATAAATTATTTATCAACTTTATATAATAGATCAAATGTAATTGATTATAAATAATTATTTAATGTTTATTAAATATATAATATATAAAAATTTGTTTATATTCATATTGATTATGTAACAATCGTCAAAAATTTGTTAGTGTAGTAAGAGAAAAAAATTTAAAAGTAAACAATTCAAATATTAAAGGGATTGGATCCTAAGAATAAAATTTCAATAGTTCGTTGGATAATGAATTTTTAAAACATATATCATCCAAGTCCATCACACCTAAATTTTGAAGTCATGTGATATGTTTTACATGAACTTCCATTATATATGTTTAAATATTTACAAACATGTGATTATCACCACTTATAAAAGGGCCTAACACCACAAATTCATGGAACTCTAAGAAATTTGGTGGAACCATAAATTTCTTCCATTTTTCATTACCCTGTATTTTTTTCACTCTCAAGAGATTATTTTAATATGATATTATCATATTACATCTACTTCTAAGGGATCTTATAAGGAAATATCAAAGTGCTCAATGTGAATAATCATTTTTACATCTTGTATTTATTTAAAAATTTTATTTAAAATTTTAATTTCAAAATAAATAGGCTATTAAATTATTATTTTTATATATTTATGGATATTATTCTATGGGAATAATAATTATTCACCCTTTTTCATTTCTATTAATAATAATGAACTAATAAATCATTTGTTGTTATGAGTACTACCACCACAATGCGCTTTGTTTTATTTTACTTAATCACCATAAAAGGATGGGATAATTGGTATAATTTAATAATTAAGTATTATATTTAATTATTTTTTAGATTATTAAAAAATAATCTTTATTACTCTTTTCAATCTATAGAAAATGAATTAATCAACATTGTGTACGTAAATACAACTTACTCTATTGAATGACTGATTTTTGTTTTTCACTTCATCACTTTCCTATATGGATAATTATGAGGAAGGGATTAAAATATTAATTATAAATTTATGATATCAAAAATTTTTAATTATGAATAACTTGGAAACCTATTAGTGATATTCTTCACAAAAATATATCACTAATTCAATCTTATAAAATAAATAAACTAAGTGGGCAATGAATTCTTTATTCTCTATAATGATATTATTTAAATCATCTTCGTTTTATATTCTTCTTACATTCTGATATATCAATATAATTAGAACCATATAAGATAATAATTCTTCATTACTTTTGATATAATAAATAAATCATCTTAAAACTACCCATTTAACTTTCTAGGTTCTTGTTTGTGTATGTTTAACCCCTTTTAAAAACATTTATATTTTTTTATATCATGGATAACTAAGATATATTATTTACATTAATAATATAATAAAATTAATTAAATAATTGTTTTTTAGTTTCATGTAATGAAGTTGGAATATATGATTCATTAACTATGAAATTATACTTTTTTCGTTAGGAAACATTGAAACATTGTTGTTGTCGATTTTATCCTCATGGATAAAAACCAAAAATACCAATATGAGAAATTCAATCTTTACAAATATTCATCAAGCTTATATAAAAATAAATCTAATTATATTTCAATAATAACCTTTGTAAACACAATTAATTCCAAAATAATTTTTACAAAACTGGTTCAATACAATAATGATTACTTACACCTATTTTGAAAAATAGGTATGAAATCATTAATATATTTTTATATAAAAACTATATAATAGTATTAAAAATTAGTATAGTTATCAATATGTTAATTTATAATTTATTTAACGATTATACTTTTACTATTCTAGTTATTTAGTATAAGTTTATAATGAATCAGTATCGAGGTATTAGTTTTCATCTCAAATTCATCTCTGTGATATATTTCTATTTTTATGCATCCATTTTCATTTATGTGATACATTTAACTCTGATTTGAGTTATAGTATAATTAATTTTCATTAAATAATAATATTAAATTTTTTATTTCAATCCTTCACTTTTAATTATTTCTAATTATAGTCTTACTTATTTACCAAGGATTTTCTTAGTCTCAACTATGATTTTCTATGACATGATAAATATTATGAAACATGTTTACTTGGTATGTTGTAATATTTATTCATGGTTATAGGAAAGTTATATAAAATAATTCTTTTTAATACATGCAATAAAATAAGATAAATCTTGTTCTTTGATTCCAATTTAAATTGAAAAAATTGTTACCACAGTCATAAGAATTTTGGTAACAAAATTTTAATTCAATGACTTATGATAATTCAGTAGAATCTATTTGTTATAAGTTGGGTAGACTATATTAATTTATATTATTATGTCATATGATATCATTTTTCAAATTTTACAATAAAATATCATTTTTATATTATTCAGGCTTTATTGATTATGTTTCAAGTAAGGGACAATGTTAATGAAAATCTGTGTTCATTGAGTTACAATGTTTCATCATGAACATTATTTATCCATGATTTAATTAAACAAACATAAAATATAATTCACATAATTTCATAATCTGATATTAGAATATGATATTTTAATATAAATTTATTTTTATAATCTATATATAGTGGATGTTTTAGGAAAAAAATATCTTCCAAAAAAAGTAATATCACATTTCCCCTTCACAATAATTGTCTTATTATACTAATGTTGCGATGAGAAAAATGATATATTTTCAGTGACCCCTGAATTAGATACAATTTTTAAAAGTAACGGTTCTAAATGTATTAAATGTTATATTTTCTAATGTTACATTTGAATATGACATATAAATTTTTATATTATATAAAATTTAAAAATGGTTTCTAAAAGTTGTTATAGTATTAAGTTACATTTCAATTATTACATTAAAATGGATATACCCTAATAGGTTTTAGGATTCATTATTTATCTAATAATATATATTTTTATATTTTTTTGTAATTTAAATTGTGGTAAACAAATTCATTTATCATCCCTTAATTTTTTGATATCATTCAAAGAATTATTTTTATGAGAATATATTTTAGTTATTTCAAAACCCTTTAATTTTTCTTCAATTTCATTAGGAATTTTTTATTTTTAATCAACCACATTATTTCTATTGATGTTTTATGATTATGTTATTTCATTATTGACTTAATATTATACAAACTACCCTATGTGATGTGAATATGTCATCCCAAAATTTTAGATTGAATGATGTTCAATTAGAAAGGGAATTTATTTATTCACATACGAAAATGAATTACCATTAATTTTTTTGCTTAAAAAAAGAGATAATTACAATAAATAATTACTATTTATTGATGGAACATCTCCCTTCTTCTTCAAGAAGTGTTATGATCATGTTACCCCTTTTATTGACATGATGGATATTGTTGATATTCTTGATGTTAACTGATAGATAATTCATTTTTATAATGTATCAAAAGTATTCCTCTTTATTTATATGGGTATCCATGTTTTTATTTAATAATATGTTACTTATCACATTTTATGAAAATTATTGTTGATTGTTTTGTTGATTTCGTTAGACATAATCTGATAATGGGTGGGGACTAAAATTATATAGACCCCCAAGGAATGAATGGGCATTATGATAAAAAACTTGTTAGGTGTTAGTGTATAAATCTTCCCATAATATAATAGAGTTTAATGAAATGTCCATGAAATCACGAGTTTTGTTTTATTAATTATGAATTACATATATACGAGTATGGTATTTTTGATATCCATCATATAATTTATTTTAATTGACATAACAAACTCTGAAATTCAATTGGTTCGGGATTTATGTTTTTTAGTTATTCTTGAAAGAATATTTTTTCAATTATTTCCTCAATTGTGTGTTTTTATTTGATGAGAATTTCTGTTCATCCATTATTATGTTTCCATTTCCTCTTTTTACCAAAAAAAAATTACATAAGATGTGGGTAATAGGATCTATTTTGTGATGAATTTTTAAGGGATTTTAATGGCCTATTATGGATTAGGTTGTTTCGTTTACTGTGGAAGAAGATTTCATTAACTGATAAATACATTGGATGTCTATTTTGTGGTTTTCCATTATTCAATAATTCTAGGAACATAGAATGTACATGGAATGTATGTAATGTGGAATATTCTTTATGTCATGTAATTATTGGATTATTATGTTTTGGAATATATTTCTAGTAATAATGAATTTTTAATGAAACTATTTATGGTATTGGATATGAGATTGAAGTTCTAGTTTGTCACATTGTTTAAGATGGGGTTTTATTCCCCACAAAACATCAAATCCTTCACTATCAGTCAAAACCACTTTCTTACAGGGACAAGAACAGGACATCATGTTGCACAACATCATATACCCAATTATTCACATAGATGTGTTAATGGTTGTCCATTTATGTCATAAAAAGGATAGTGGTGGGACATATATGTTTAGTTCAACCATGTAGATAGATTGAATTTCACCACGACATCATTTTATGTGTGTTTTTAAAATGGGTGATTTAATTTTCATGTAGTGCATGGAAAAATCGTAGCCCACATTTCATTGATTTTGTTTTCTCTATGGCAAGTTGAAATGGGATGAACAATCTATTCACTCCACTATAGATAGATGTAGTGGTTGTCTACAGTGATTATAACTCCATACACCACACAATTGTGTATATTTTTATTCTAGGGAAATATATTTTTTTAAATTCTGATGGGTTAGAATATTTAATGTTTAAAACCAATGAATATAAGATCTTCTTGGGAAGGAATACACATTGGAATAGAACGATTCATTTTACCATGGGAGTCATTCAATCCTACCTTATAAATATAGATTTCGAAAATAAATGAATTTATATCAAATATAGTCCATTAAAACCTATTCATACCATTACCCCCTAACTATCATCCAACTATTTCTCCAGGACTATATATGTTATTTATATTGTTCGAATCAAACCATTAAGATTCATTTCACTCATACCATCTTCTAATATCCATCCTTGTTCACCTTCCCTATAAATAATCTTCCTGTTAGATTTATTATTTTTGGACATGTTATTCAGGAATTCATTAATGGTGGATTATTTTTTATATTACGATGTGAAATTCCCATGAAATCAAGTAGTTATTGTTCCTCAGTTAGTATTCAAAAGATTTCTGGTAATTTGAAACATTAAATAAATGTATTTGATTAAGTACTCTCTAAATAATTTTGGAAACAAATTAGATTTTCATTCTTTTTTCTTCATTGGGTTTTTTATCTGAATTATTCTTTTTATATAAAAAACTAAATTAATGAATTCATGGTTTAGGAATTATTTCATATTTTATACATATATATCTCCATTTTTCTTATTCTGGTGTTTCAAATGATTTCATGATTGAAAATTATTTCATGATTATCTCTAATGGAATATGATAAAATTATTGTAAAATATATAAAAATGGGGTGTGATGTTAATCTAATTGTCCAATTATAACAAATTCCTTTGCTAAATTGTAGTTAAATAACATCTTTCCTACTTTTATGGTCCCTATTATGGCTATTATTTAATTTACCAGAAAATAAAAATACTGATATGTTTACATGTAGGTATCACCTCACATATTTATATAATAAACAATGATTATAAGTAAATTTGTTTTTTCATTTGTCTCGAATTAAAATGGTTTTATTTTGGGAAATGTATCATATATTCATGGAGAGTTAGTTGTTGTTTGATTATTGTCATCTACGTTTTCAACATGTGGTTAAGGTTATGTTCTTAGTAATAATGGGTGGTATTTTTTCAGATGGATAATCCTATACCATTTCATTCCATAAGATATGTGTCCGAGAAATTGGTTCTTGATGGTATGGTATAAAAGGGAAAAAATCGTAAAACAAAAATATACTCAAATTATGTGACTGTATAATGACATGAGAATCAATTACATAAATATTTCATCATATCATGAAAAAAATAAATTATTGAAATTACAATTCACTACCCATAACCATAATATGTTTTTAAAATATAAAAATTGATTTATAATGAACTAATTTATTGAAATATATTTAGATGTTTCTGAAGTATTATTATAATATATCACCCTTCATAGAAAATATACAACATAATATCATCCACCACAATATAGTAAAATTGAAACATATGAAAATGTAAGTTAAGATAATCAATATGGGTATATATTGTAAATATAAATTAATGATCACTAGTGGTCATATGAAAAGAATAAGGGTATGATTACATGATCATAACATTAAAAAAGGAACAATGTATAGACAATTAAATCCTATGTTTGTTTATATAGAATTTTTATAAAAAATTATTGATACATTAGTGTGATATGTCAAAAAAATAAATCATGACCCATGTAGGCATATCATAAGAAGAATACATTGGTCTGAGACTAACACTTATGTATATAATATAATTTCATTATTCGAGGATTATTTCCCAGACTATCATAGTGGAAAATGTCCCATATAGGATTTGGTGCACTCCACATTTTCATAAACACAGTTGACTTAGTCCCATAGTGGATTTTGTCCATTCATAATTCCCTCTCATATTGTCTAATAAATTAACAATATTTACCCAATTAATTTGAGTTAAAAATAATTTTATTCCTACTCATCACCTAATAATAACCATAAATATGTGTTACAAGATATTATAAAAACAATATTATTTTTCATAACAAAAACCACTAAAGAAATATAAATTAGTAACCTGAAATAATCTATAAAATATTACCAATAATTGATATATGAATAAATTAAGTGCATAATAACCTAAAAATAACTCAAATAATGTAAAAAATTCAACAATGGATGTTGAAATTTATGAGAAATAATTTTATACATCAGATGGATATTTTATTTGAAAACTAAGAGAAACATTTGTAGGGACCCCATTTTTTCATTGTAATAATTTGAAATATTTCTATACAAATTTCTATTGCTAGGCACATAGATGATGTGTAATTATGAACCTCGATATGCACAAAATTAATTTTATAATAATATTAAATATATTATAAAATTTCAAAAATTACAACTCAAGGAAAACTAGACAACTCATATATAGTTTATTGGACAAGAAATCTAAAAACATGGTTGGTTCTGGAACATGGTTATTACACTTAGTGGGACGTAAAGTGAGTCAGTGTGGGACGTACGGACCCATCTCTCATCGGTTGTTCATTTAAGTGTATTAATTATTTTATTAAATGAATTAATTAATTAATTTTTCACCTGAATGATATATTTTAAATATATCACTATGATGGAGTATCCAAGGATGGATCCTTATTCTTTTTTTCTACCAGGATGCTATACTTCCTCCTCCATTAGAAAATCACACTAGATGATGACTAATCTCTGGATCATTGGAAGTTGAACATGAAGAACACAATAGATCTTCCTTTCTCATTATAAATAACATTATTCATTAAAATTTGATCCAATATAGATTTATTACTCATAAATTGGTTTTTTAATTGCTTGATTAAATTATTGTGTAGAGCATTTTTTCTTCTTCGATCTGTCCATTTTTTTCAGCCTTCACATGATCGTATGTATTGAAATATAATTTATTTTTGTTTTTATCTATCCTCGGATGTCCATTATTTATAATTATACAATAATGATTGGAAAAAATGTTTAAACATTGTTTTTTGTTTTATTTTCACCCTATTTATCTTCTCGTTCTTCACCAGATGGATCCCAACGGTACGTGTTCATATTTTCTAGGATGTAATGACGTTCATCATGACTGAGGATTCATTGAAGATTAGTTTACCAATAATTTAATAATTAAATGATCATGGATCATTGACGATTTAATGTTGGTGATGATTGATTCCACTTTTTGACGGTGGTTCTTCAATTGTTTATGCCATAGGAGCATGTGTATTTCACGATGAAGTTCATCCCTGCGCATAGAACCAACTTTCAGAAAAATACATGTGGCAATCTCAATGGCCTACTAATATTAGAAGGATTGGAGGAGATATTTATGTTGAAATTAGGTGAAATATCAAGATCTACAATGCATATTTTGGATCTTTTATTCTGTTAAAATCATTACTACGTGCCATTCTCTAGTATGAACTCAGGGAATTTGGCCACCCTTAATGGAGGATCAAGGGTTTTAGAAAATTTATGTATGAAACGATGTATAGTCTCACCCCAAAAGATTTTTATCCCATCACTTTTTCTACAAACAATGTGATGGGTAACATGATTTGGAACTCATGTACATGTACACTAGGTCAAGTACACACCATTGTACTCTTGTACAAGGGGATGTCAAGCAGCACATGGCCTTGGTTCTGGTTAGCTAGGACATACTGTGTAGTCCACCTACATGACATGTACTACAGCACGGACGGAGACCCATTATATATCTGTGGACACAACAAGGCTCTGATGTGGTGCCACATGCCATATGATACCCCTCAAATATTTTTTTCCCTTGGTTACTTTAAGATAACATCAATGATTTGAATATTCATTATTTGATTTTTGATTTGGTTTTGTGAGTAGCCTACAATAAGTGTTATTTCACGTAGACCATGATGGTTATTTCCATTGTGGCTTTCATGATATTACGTGAAATTTTCTCGAAAAATAACCTTCTACGATAACCCCGATGGTTGTAGTGATTGAGAAGGATCACGAGATGCCAAATCCTAAGTGTAGCCCTCCTATTGAGTTGGGAATGGATCCATAGTGACATATAGAGTGAAACACTCCAGTCAGGTTGGGAATGTGACCTTGATGACTATTAGAGTAGTACCCTCCAGTAAGCACTGTCATATGTCCTCTACATACCATGTTGAACCCTCTCATGGTATAAGGGTAGGAATCCTCGTTGACAGATAGTGGAACACTCCAGAAGGGAAATGCATTGTTTCTTGACCATTAAAGTGGAACCCTCATACTAGGAATGGCATGGGTCCTCCATCAACATTCATAGTGGAACCCTCCAGTTGTACTAGGGAAGGGGTCCTCTACCTAGATACAGTGGCCCCTCAACTATGTTTCATAGTTGCAAGATATTGTTTGATGTCGCAATGGACTCACAAGACATCAGAATACATTTACCATCCAGAATCATTTTTTTGATGCGACTTAAAACCATTAGGTCATGTTAGTGCTACCCAAAGAGGAAATTATTATATTGTGGTGTTTGAGTTCCATATAATTGTGTGTTTTAAGTTAATTTTTTAGAATATGGAAATGATTGTTGTAATTTGGAAACTATTTTCTACTCTTCATATATGGATGATTTGTGAGTTAGAAATCCCCTTCCTCTCTCATTTAGGGGTTTTTTTACTATACATATATGTAAATATATATACATCTATTATATCCACTTCTTTTATATTTTTAATCTCTTCCAGGGATTGGAGAATCCACATGAGGTATGCAATGCGATTTTCGTGTCAAGCATCATTTGGTTGGATGACTCAACTCTCCTATCATATGCATTGAAGGCATGAAAGGTAGTTCATCTACTCACGATGTTTATTCCCTTGTTCTTGGATGAAATTAATTTCACTTTTTCTGAATTGAGATGGACTCTTTCATTGTACATTATTTACCTATTATCTTCCTATAATATTGTATATCTTGCTACACCCCCACAACTATCAGGTAATCCTACTAGGTATGTTAATACTTTCACTAACATGGGATTTTCTTGTACATGTATTCTCTTATGCAGATGAAAAAACATGTTTACAGTTACTATAGTAGAACATAGAGATACTTGGTACATGGACCACGTATAGTGGTCATAGCTTGTCATTTTTGTTTTGGGATTTCATAGTTATTTAATTTATTTTGTTTTATATTTGGTTTTGACTCATTTCATACAAGGAATGTAATTTTTCCATTTATTTTTCAGTTTACAACTACCATATATTTTTGCTATTTAGACGTTCATGCGGCCTTAGTTCATTTTATAATAGTGTCGAATCTTTTATTATTTTTATCTACAATATTTCATTAATATGGTTGTGTGTGTGCATACTTTTACTTAGGAAAAGGCTTCCCCAAGATAATAATGCCTTCAACACTTTGTCTCCACCCCTGGAATATGTATATGGACTTGGGGAATTTGTGCCTCCAACCCCGGTATGTGTCGGGTCATAAAATATTGTTATCATAGAAGGTTCATTCCATGGTATATTTTTTATATGTATCCCAATAAGAGGAATGGTTGGGTTAAGGGGAAAAGTGTCAAGGTTTCTAGAGTGTGACTCTTTGGATAGGGAATCTGATGATGTTTTTGCAGACGATGTATCCATTAACTTTGACATTCACTACATACATGCCTACATGGAATGATAAGAAATATGATAGATTGATAAATTTTATATGCATCATGCAGGATTGGGTATTTGAATATTTTATTGAGACATCTACCCATATATATATATAATCTAGGCTAACCACATTAATTTTTGATAACTTTCAGGATGCCGGCTCTAGTTTGTGATGATGACCCAATGTAAAATGAGGTTTTTTTCAGGGTCCATCGTGGGATCCCCTTCCTCCTGTAGTTCATGTAGAAGAACATCCCCTAATATTGAAATAGATATTTCAAATAGAGAAGGATATGGAAATTCACAAGATTAGTTGAATCCGTGAGTTCTAGAATTATAGACCAAAGAGGTCCCACAGTGAGCCATATCCACACATAGCACAAGATTTCCTTGAGATAGAAGAATATGTCTTCAGGCTTTTTCATGCCCCAACATATCATGTGGTGGAACTAGAAGTCATATATTTTTATGTAGTATCTAACCATTGGTGGGTAATTGTTACCCAGATGCATGATGATTCAACATTCTCATAGACCGACTTCTAGTACTGGATTTGTGAGGAGTACTGCCACTATCATTTTCACTCCATATTGATAACGAATATTTTGGAGCTACAACAATCAGGGATGATGGTGTTATAGTATGCGAAAATATTAATATATTCTACATGGTACTCTCTTTCCACGATCTGGAATGGGTACTTCTAAGCATATAAGTTTGAGTGGGGACTCTAAAGAGGGATTTGAGCAAGCATTTTACAATTGTGTATTCCCACCAACATCAGGGTTCTAGAGAGGGTAATTGTGACAATGATATTTCATTTGATGATACACCAAAAAGATGGGGATGGTAGTGGGATCCAAAGAGCTTAGCCATCTGAAACATCTATCAGGTTTTGGGTGCTAGGATCTAATTGTCGGTGATCCTCTCTTTATCAGAATAAAGCATGTGGTAAAATTTATTGTTGAGCATCAAGATATTTTGTAGAGGAGAAGTTCATTACTTGTGAAAGGCAAGGTCACATGGAATGATATTTCATGACTGTCCATGTTGATTAGCCATGGTAGATAGATGATGAACCATCATAGTAGAGTAACTTTTGTGATCAAGGATTTATCATGCATGGATAGGGTTCTCCCTAATGAGGTGGAGATGGTAGTGGAGTAGGAGGATCTAAATATGGAGGAATATTCTATGAGATCCTTCCACTGACACCACTATGAATATCATATCTTGCTAAGGGTAATTGAAGATGGGAGGAGAAACCTTCATGCTTTGGATTTCTATGATCCAATAGTGCATCAAATGATTAATGTTATGATCTATGTTAGTTCTTCAATTTCCCAAATATTAGTATACATTGGTGGTATTCATCACATTCTCTATTGACTCATGGTGTGACAGATGAAAATACTAGTTGAGACACTAGCTCAACATCCTTATCTTAAAGTTCCTAGATGTAACACTTCTTCTGTATCATTAATTTAATGGTAGTGAGAGATATATCATGGATGACAAATTTTTAGGTTATACCATTTGGTTGTCACTATGGAACCCAATTATATATATATGGGGTATATATTTTTTATCTGTGGTCCAAGACCAAATTGATTTTCACTGCAGGCAGGTCATATTCCTACACACTAATATGATGATAATATTCTTAATGGGTGGGAGAGATCTCATGGAAGGACATGTGGATGCGGTGTGGATGAGGTTGTATACTATCACTCATCATTTGGTGAATTAATTCCATGGTTTATTAGGCTATCCATTCATCTATTTTACATTAGTTGTGGAGGATTACATCGAATTCTTCCTCAGAAGAAATTCTTGGACTACCTCTGATATGAGAGATAGAGTATTTCATTGAATCATATACTAAGACTAATCCAATAACAAAATAGGTATTCAGATGGAACCTACCAAGATTTCTAGTCTACTATTGTTGTTAGAGGGAACATTTTACAATGGTTTTATCAGACCCTGTGTGTCCTACTAGGCATCTCAAGTCATATTCGTGAAAAAGGTGGACATGACCTTATGGATTGGAATGGATTATCAGTACCTGATCAAGGCTATGATAAATAATATATACCTATTTCCAAGGATTTAAGACCTCCTTGGATGTGTTATGTTTTGAAATATGGTTATTTATTATTGATCATAGGTCCAATTTCCTACAGTTATAGGTTCGTGAGGATGATATTCCAAAGATGAAATTTCGATGATGATATAGAAAATATGAGTTCCAAATGATGTAGTTTGGTGCGATGAATTCCAAGAAATATTTATATACTTGATAAACTATGGCTTATATCCATATTTATTCCATTTTTTTCATCATCAAAAAAATAACCATCTACTATGAATCATAGGGGGGTCATCCATATCAATATAAAATTTAGCTTGACTTGCTTTGAGGACACTGATTTTACAGAAATATCCAGAAGTACATGTTCATGATTAATGGGATAGATTTTCTAGGGATGGTAATTTATGGTCATTGTTTTATCTTGGATCTAGAAAATATGGATGTGGTTATTTCATTGGGTGCCTCCCAAGAGTGTTCCATAGGCGAGTAACTTCCTTGTCAGCAAGGGTACAATATGAGCTTTTTGGTAGACCTTTCCAGAATCACAACCCCATTAATATCCATGATGTGGAAAGGGAACCCACTTGCCTATAATGAGAGGTTTCAGATTCTCTTTTAGGAAATGAGGAAGAGTATGATGAGTTCTCTAGTGTTAAGACATCTAGAGGATGGAATGCAGTTTTTACTATATTTTCATGCCTCGGGAGTTGGTCTCGACTCAGAGTTAATGCATCGAAATGTTGTTATCAGATGAAAGTCAAGGTGGTTGAGACCCCTTTAGAATATCTATGAATCTCATTACCTAGATATGGAGAAGGTAGTCTTCTCCCTAAGGATGTTAAGACACCACCTTCTGGTGTAGTACATAGTTGCTTACTCGGGACACTAGATTCTGTGGCATGTCTTCACACAATGATCCATGAATATTTGATAGCAATGCTGGTAGGAATTTTAAATGGAACAACAATTTGAGACAGTTTATAAAATTAGTAAGGTAAATGTAATAGAAAATTTCCTTACCAAGATGTCTTGAGCATTCTTATTACATGAAGCTTCATAGCAGTTGTCTTCCTTAAAAAATACCCAAATAGTGGAAGAGGGTAAATGTTTTATCCATTTTATAGGGTTTAATCATTCTATTTATGGTAGTGTGGGAGTGTTCTAGTGGAGATATAATGAATTATAGGTCTTAAATGATAAAATATCTACATTAATCACACCCAATTGTTATTCTGAAGGATATCATACTGCAATTTGATTGGGGGTGAATAGTGGTTCCAATCAAGATGGCTGAGGATGTGAGGTGGGTATCCCACACTTCTCCCTGAGCTATATGTATCGGTGTGGTGATGATGAGAAGAGACCTCCAACATCAACATTGGAGGTCCTTAATTAGATAATGTGTAGACGAGTTTGTCTCTTGGTAAATCACCTCTTAGTAGTTAAACGATGAGCACCAGGATTCCAAAAAAAAAAATTATATCCCATTGAGGTCGTTGAGTGCAAACTGGGCAGCATATTTGTGGACTCTGTCACATGGATTCTATGGACAACAAAGGGACATAATGCAATCAAGGTGATATTTGACCGACCCGTGATGTCGAAACAATTCCTTGCATTCAGGGAGAAGAGTTTAGTGGATAGTTTTGTGAAGGTGTATATATGGTAAAAATTTAACCTTCATGGGGTGCCCCATAAGATTGTCTCTTATCGCGACACATGGTTTGCATCACAGTTGTGGATAGGCCTGTAGGAGGAATTCAGGACGTAATTACAGATGAGTAAATCCTTTCACGCCCAGACTGATGGTTAAGCCGAGCACACTATCCATGTGTTATATGATATGTTGATGGATTTCATGTTGGGCTCTGTCCAGAGATGGTAGTATCCCCTTCCCACAGTTTAATTTTCTCAGAATAGTAGCTAATAATCTACCATCCTCATGACACCATTTTTTTCCTTATATTAGAGACCAAGAAGGTAAAATTTTGTTCCATAAAATGATTGGTTTTTCAACATTTGTGGGACTAGAGTTGGTGCATGTGAAAATAAACAAATTACAGGTCATCAGTGAGCATATAAGCATGTCCAATAGTAGCCATAAATTGTTTGAAAATCACAAATTATTTCTAATTGATTTTGATTAGGGAGACCACATTTTAGTACAATTCAATGGATGAAGTGGATTGTGAAAGATCATGTAGGGATGAAATCTGTAAAAAAGGTTATTCGAGTCATTTAACATTATAAAAAGGATTTTGGAGGATTCATACCACATGTCCCTACCCCCAATGATAATGTGATTTCATGACTTTATCCACATATTGAAGTTGAGTAGATATCTATGTGAACAAATGAACATCATCTACTATGTAGTGAATGACATAGAGGGTTGAACGAATTATATAGAACACTAAGTGGTAATCGAGGATCATAATGTGTAGAACCTTTCTGGATCGAGTATCCCATAGGATCACGAACAATGGAAGTAAAAAACAAGCATCAAAGTTCCTTGGAATAGGAGATCCAAGGGCATGTATATTATCCAATTTTGATTTCATAATTTTTTTTGGGATGAAAATCATGAAGGATGGAATTATATAGAGTAAAATTTTATTCATTTTAATACTTTGAAATATTTCAATACATATTTGTAGACTTATGAACTAAGACTGCGTGAAATTCTAAGACCTGTTGTTCCTGAAATAGATTTTTGATAAATATTAAATATATTTTATATTTTTCTCACAAGAAACCACCATGAAATTTAAGAAAAACTTTTAATGATTTATTAAATTCTAAATTTGATTAAAGATTTCGGTGTGGAATGTGGTGTTTACCATATTATCGACATTATGTGAGTCGACATGAGACTTTTGGATCCTTCATTTGTTGGTGGTGTTTTTTATTGGATTAATTATTTTTTTAAATAAATCAATTAATTAATTTTTTTCCTATATGATATATTAGTAATCAATATCAATGGATGTTTTATATGGTTGGATGATTCTTTTGGTGGTCACCCACAACACACTTATCAATCCTCCATTAAAAAATTATGACAAATGCTGTTGTATCTCTAGATCAAGGAATATTGATGCACGATGAAGGTAACAGATCTTCCTTCTTCAATATGAAGAAAATTAATCATTAGTGAGTGATCCAATATTTATGTAAGGATTAGAAATTGGTTTTTTTACTCCCTTGATTTATAGACTAATTATAACTTTTTTTCTTCATTGATATGTTCCCCTATTGTCTCCTTATCATGATCCAAAATATTGAAATGTATTTTTATTTTATCTTAATATCAAACCATGGATGTGTATTATTGACATTTAGGAAATAAAAATTGTAAAATGAGGTTTAAACCTTGTTTTTTTCCGTTTATCCATGTTTATCATCAAATTATTCACCGGTTGGGTCCCCATAGTCCCGATTTGACATTTTCAAGAAGTAATGAGCTTGATCGAACCACTGATTCATGGAGGATCTGTGAAATGTGAACCGAATGGTGAATATATCACATAAAAAATATTATGAGATGAGGATGACTGATATGATGGTTTATGTTTGGATCCTCAAGGGTTGAGGATGTGGGCGCATTTAGAATAATTGAAAAACCATTTACTGGTGAACCGAGATGATTTTCGACAAATGAAGAATTGAAATATCGAATTGCGTCCAGATATTCTCATTTATGACTTTTTCAAGGTGATATCTACAATTAAATGAGGTGAAATAGCCTTTTTTTAATACCCATATCTCAGATCTACCATTCTATGAAAATCTCGACCACACACTTTTCTCTAGCATGATCACACAGTGTATAGCCTTTCTCATTGGTGGTGCCAGGTTTTGGAAAAAGATAATAATGGAAAAGAATTTTGTTTTCACTCACACACTGTGTATCCCTTCCCGGATTGGAAGACCAGTGTGATGGGTCACATGGACATGAACCCATGTAGAGGTACACAAGGTCAGGTATACACATGTGTACTCCATTACAAGTACACGATGAGAAGTACACAACCTTAGTCCCAATTATCCTTGACACACCGTGTAGTCCATATATAAGGGGTGTTTTTATACATGGAAAAGAACCATTGTGTTGTCTAGGGACATGATCAAGCTTAAAAGTGGTGCCACGCGTCATGGGTGTCTCCTCACAGGCCAAGTACCTCCAAGGATCATTTTAAGAAATATACATGTTATGTAACTCCTTTTTTTGAACATGGATTTTGGCTAATGAGTATCCTATCCCTACTTTTTTCCCATGTTGTAGGTGATGGTTCCCGATGTTGTGGATTTCATGACATAAAGTGAAATGGTTTTGGAATGAACCATTCTCAGGTCAACCCATGTGTGGATGCGATGAGACTAGATCAAAAAAAATTATTAATCCCAAGATGAACCCTCCACTTGGGCTAGGCATGGGTCCTTTATGGGTTCTAGAGTGGAACCCTCCTGCTAGGCTAAGAATGGGTTCTCTACGGACTAAATAGTGGGACCCTCTTGCTAGTTTTGGTATGGTTATTCATTTAAAAAAATATGGGAACCCCCACCTTAGTTGGTTCGGGGTCCTTGACTTCCATAGTGGAACCCTCTTACGATATTAGGGAACGGGTCTTCGTTGACTCAGATTGGAATCTTCTAGCTTATCTGGTCATGGGGCCTCATCTATTGGAGTGGATCCGTCCTTATAGGTAGGGCATGGGTCCTCCATTAAATATCAGATTGGAAGCTTCCTGTTGTACCTGGACATGGGTCCTACACCTAGATATTGTGGCCCTTGACTATGCGGCGTAGTGACTAGAAATGGTGTGATGCATATTTAGACTCACGAAGATGTGGAACACATCCCCCACTAAGGAATATTTTTTTGACATGGCCTAAAACTATTCTGGGGAGTCAGTGACACCCAAAACAGATAGTATGTGGTCTTTTAGTTCCCAATAAATGTGTGTTTACGGAACATATGTGGGATGCGGGGAATCATTGTAGATCATTTGGAACTACTGGATACTTTTCTTCTTAGGTTGAGATATGATATAGGTATCCACTTACTCTCTCATTTGGGATACATTTGGATGAGAATATATATATATATATATAATTTTATTGAATCTTCACATTGTATTTGGTTACTCTAATTCCAAGATAGGTGAAGAAATGTAGAGTATTCCATATTCTTTCTATTTTTAGTTTCTCATCGTTTGAAGTCTCTACTCTTTTGATAGTTTTTGTGATTTCTTGATGGGTAATTCATCTATCCATTATACTTATCTCTTTGTGCATTGATTAGAATTCTTTAACTTTTTTGGGTTAATCTGTACTCTTTCAACATGACATGTTTATTTACTGTATTCTTCTTCTATTGTATATCTTTCTAATACCACCATAGCATTTTTGGAGTCCTAAATTGTTAGTTTATACTCAACCCGGCATCATATTTTCCCACAAATTTGTTTTATACTACAAATAAAGGTCATGTTCATCATGAAAATAGAATGGATTTGGGATACTAGGTGATAGGACCGAGTACATTGGTGTAATATTCATATCCTAGAGCTGGACTCTCTCAATTGTCTGCTTTCCCCATTTTTCAATTTGGTTGGGACACATATCTAGTTGACTGTGTATTTTTCCTTTTTTACTTTTCAATTTACACTACCGTACATTTGTACTGACTATAGGTTCATGCATGCTTGGTTTATTTTATAATAGTTATTCATATTATATTAATTCCCTCTATATTTTTTCATTATGTTGATTGTGTGCGTACAAATACATAGAAAAAGGCCTCTCTGAGTTCATTATTCATATATTGACTTTCGCCACACTCTGGCCTATGGAGGTTGGCTTCGGGTAGTTATGGATTGTGCCCCATCATGGGTCAGGTTGTGACAACAACTTTTTTTGTGACATCTAATGATAATAATTCCAAAAAATAATAAACTTTTATCTTCCATATAAGGAAATGAAAAAATTAATTTAATATTGATAATGAATAATTATTAGGATGGTTGGGAAAATATTTCATCAGTAAACATTAAGATAATATTATTTTCACACTTGTGAAAATTGTTAAATTTATCCTATAAGGAAATCATTATAATGATTACATTTTAAACCAATAAAATATTCATGAAAATGGAAGGAGATTTTTTTTAGGAATTACCATTCTTGAACCTTTTTTAAAAAATCACATGAATGATAAATATTTATCGCTAAAAAGATGGAATATGGTTGGATTTTCATAAAAATTTCTTTTCATACATTGATTAACAATGATGGGTGAAATAGAAATAATGAATTTAAAGATGAAAATTTCAATGATAGGTGAAAATCATGTTTTTAAAGATATATCGGGTTCACTATTATCTTACATTAGATTTAAACAAGTATAATCCTATTTAAATATGAAATTGTAACATAAGAAATTGTCTCAAGCTTCTACATACATTAGAAATTAATATAACCTCATATATAATATATTTTTAATTTTTTTAATATATATAATAATAATATTTCAAAATATTTTACTAGATTTGATTCATTAATAATTTGTAATCACCATATTATTAATAATTTTTGTAAAAAAATATGCATTATTGATGTTAACTGTTTCTTTTTCATGCATATTTCAGTTTTGACATTCCAGTCCATATATATTATTCATTGTTTAATCATTTAAAAACTATTAATCATTTCATAAATATCACATTTGATCATTTCACGATCTTTTATTACTATCAATTTATGTCATTGATAAAATATTATTTACATCACTTCATGCAAGCATTTATCGATACATATGAATAAACGATGTTTTAATTTTAGATAGGGTAAAAGTAATTTAATTTATATAATAATGAATCATTCCATTATATTAATTATATATTTATATAGTTAATATAAACAATTATAATTAAATATATCATCATATCCATCCATGTGAGGTAGTGAGGAAAAATGAATTACGTCACATCATTTAGATGATTGTGTGTACATCCACAGGAGTGATGATTCTTGTATCCAATGGATTATAAAAATAAAAATATTATAACATTTTTTAGTACATAATACATATTTTTTCTTAAATATATTGTATAATCACTAATTCTGACTACATTATAATACAGTTGAATCGTTAATAAAAACGGAATGCATCGCTTGCTAGAGGTTGTAGTCTGTACGTATGCATGAACAACACTCACATTTTCCATTGGATAGGAAATTTGTCGAATATGGATAATTAAATTAAATTTAAAAATAATTTGGTATAGTAAATATAATTATATAATTATATTATTTTTTATATATCATATTTGTAGGAGGTGGAAGAAGAAATATATAGAAAAGAACTCATTTAACTTGATTAACAATTATTTGAGTACTGTCCTCTGGTGCTACATTAATTCATCATAGAAAGGTCTCTAGGTGGTGCTAAGACATCTAAAACAAGGTTTGGAAGGTTGGGAACACATATAAGTAGGTATTTCATGATATATAGTGCTCATTTTTAGTAAATAATTGAGAAAAGGATCTTCCATTCTATAGTAGAGTGGTGTTTTACCCTTGTAAATATTAAGAACCATTAAATATAATCATTACCATAATCATGGAAGGTGGATTCAATTTATTCCAATTTAGATGATATGTTATTGTAATGTTAAAAGAGGTTCCAAAAATTTTAGTTATACATTTATTATTTATATGTGATACATTATCTATTAATTCAATCCCCTTATAACCCTCTTAACTTTAACTATAGTGACAAGGTTCATACCATCAAAATAATTAATAATAAATAAATATTATGTTAATATTATAAAAATATATTTAATGGGATTATTCTAAATAGGATTAAAATTTAATATAAAAAATTTCAATATTATTTTTTGAAAATAATTCTTAGATTTGTTCACAAAACTCACCAACCCAATTTTTAGAAAAAAAAAATATAAACTGTATAAAAACAATTTTATTTTCATTCCATCACTTGTGGCAACAATTTTTTCAATGTTGGATTATATTATTGAATATATTATATATATGGATCTAAAATTATATATATATATAAGTCTAATTTAATAATATATTATACATTAAACATATAGAAAATAGTTTTAGAAAAATGTCTCATTTTCAGATCATAATGATTTTATCAAAATTTTGTGATAATTCTTAAAACATGTATGAGTGTTAATCCATTTTCCTATATATATATATATTCATTTCATTTATTCTAAAAATAAAATAAATTATGTTTCAAATATAATAAATATAAATAAATTATTTTTAAAAACCAATATTCTTTATCTATTATTTACATGTCAAATATTTAATATCATACATTATTTATAGAATTTCATCATGTGAGCATAAGGCCTGAATTTTATTAATAATATGTATTCATTTGGTTTCCCAAAAATATAAAATTTGACATAATGTGGTAAAAAAATTCACAATAGTTTCCCTATGATATATGGTACTTCTTTAAGTGACATTTACCCAATTAAAAATGAAATATTTTTCAAGCCACATTTATTTGTATATTAACGTGTTTTATTTATTAATAAAGAATCTTTCATAGTGTTTTTTTAATTCATTATAAGATGTTAAATGCATCAAAAATTAAATATATAAATATATTGTAAAATCATTGGTCTTTTATTCTACCCACCATAAACGAATTTCACTATTTAAATTCCACAACTCTGAAGAAAATAAATGTGTTTGGGGTTCATCTTTCCTTACCCAAAATATCTCCTAATAATATTCTATGGAGATGTAAATATGAATACCAAATCAGCAATATCAAACAGTACATGACATCTATTTTTTTCTGAATAACTGTATTTTCATCTCAATGCATTGAATATGTCCTTTTGAATGGCTCTGACACTCTCTTCAATTTCTTCAAATTTATTAAGAACTAATTGATTTAATTCTATAGCGCCATCCTAGTATCTTGGATTTCTTCTTATCATTATATAAATTGAATCATTATTAGCCACCAGATTGATTGTGTGAAGTTTATTTTTATAAAGGATTTTGACTAGATTAAGGTGTTAATCCCAACCACCATGGAAATACAAAGGTCCCAATTTTATCATATCTTCTATATTATTAATTTTTCCGTTATTATAATAATCTATCTAAATATTTTTTATAGTTATAAAGAAAAAATATTTATTTATTTATTTTTGAATAATTTTCCATAAAAAATGGTAAAACATGGGTTTTGATTAGATATAACATATAGTCATACTCTACAATACCATATAAACATTAATTTTTTTTAGGAATGTATGTTCACCCATAAATATTATCAAATATAAATAAAATTAAATGAATCCTTTCTTATTCCCAAGAATGAACCATTGTGTCCGAACTGATGTTCCCCATTACCCCACATGGCACCTTGTATCTAAGAGGGTATCGAATATTAGTGAGAGTCTATGTCCATTAGTGGGGAGACTATACCCTCAATATTTTATCCTTTTAAAAGAAAAATATATAAAATAGAAAAACTATGCTTAGTAATGAAATTACGTAGATTGAATAATAGTAAAATAGATAATGAAAATTCCTCTACGTTTTGAAATCCAAAAAAATAATGAATTTATGTTGAAAAAATTAATTGACATTTATGGATTCCTATATATTCCATCATAGTTTTCCACCCACATTATGGTACACTTCATAACTATCATTTGTGGGACCCGTACAATAACTCGTATCCCTGTATATGAAGTCTAAATGATCATTGAGTTGTTCGAGAAGGGTTTGAGTAATAACATTCAGTATGGTAATGCTATAACCGACCCACCAAAATACAAATTTCAAACTTTTTTTGGATCCATTCTGGAAGGTTCATCATGGGTTGTCGAAGATAATAATGAACTAGACATAAAGATGGAATATTGTCACTCAACATTAGTAGGGAATCGAGTCAGAATGCTACTCATCGTGTAAAATACATCATGGAATCATGATAATATAGTATATTTAGAAAATAATTTATGAATAAATACTATGAAAGGTATCATCATTCTCAAGTAATTTTCATGAATGTAATGATCAATAATCAGTATCATAGAAAAAACCACAGTTATTAGTAATAACCATAAATAAATAATAAATACCATTAAAACACATCAATACTACTATGGATACATATCCAAAAAAGATCACCAAATGATATGAAAAAAGACACCTATTGTTTATTGATAAATAAAGGAAAATTTCATTAATGGATGAATGATAGAACCACATAACACACCCATAGTAATCATTATCTCATGTTAGGTATGACTCTTCCTATTCGCATTCACCATGCGAGATGATTTATAATAGATCGAAAATAAAATTCTAATATAATAATTTATTTTTTAATCTCTATCCTTTTGGAGTTCATACATGATAAAAAATATGAGTTATATCAAATGATATAACACTAAAAACAAATTATTCATTTTTAGTTCTTGAAAAAATATTTAATAACTATTCAATTTGATAATATAACCTCATTTAGTTCCAACAGTCATAGATCCATCAACAATCCATCAATATAAAATACATTCAAGATGAGATTCACGTTTAAAAATATCTCAATATAATTGTTTTAGAGAATATTTTTCAGATACAACCACCATTCTAGGTAATTCTAACTTTGGTCAAAGATATTATGATTATACAAAAAATCCAAAACCAATATACCAAGTAATCATCAATGGATTAAGGTTTCATTATAAATATTATATCTTGAACAATTCAATGAGCATGATTAAAAAAATATCCATTGAATCTTCATTGTCAAATCTAGATCTCTTTTGGATCAAGAAACATGATCAATATGCACGGTTGAACATCATTATAAATGAAATGGAGAATTTTCCATTGAATCATGATGAAAAATAAAAATTATTGAAATATTCTGATATCAAAATATGGATGATGAATTTGGCATAGATCAATTGAAATGTCCCCGATTATGAACCATTAGATTGGACAATGATTGGAGTGAAATATAATATTAATGGAAGTTTTAAAAGACACAAGGAGGGTCACAATTAAAATTAACAATGAGACCATTATTTTTTTAAAATATATTGTATATGAGATGGAATTAAAATTCATATGGTGAATTTAATTCACATATTGAATCTGCACAGCTTCTAGCCAGTGGCTTCCTATCATTTAGACAATGGGTTCTATAACACCCTGAGATTTTATAGACATGTTTTTCGAATAAATTTATATTTCCATTTCTAAAAAACAATGAACTATGTCAAGGATTCCATCCTCATGCAACATCATCTTGGTGTACACTACAACAACACCAACTGGGCATACGATGCATGCAACCGGAATATGGGATACGATACACACAACACTCTGTTTTTATAAAAAATCACTTTTTTCATTTAAATAAGATAAATATTACTATGTAGTTAAACATAGTAATAGTAATATTAATAAATAATTTTAAAATCTTCTTTTATAATTTTTATAAATCAATAAAAAATGATGATAATAAAATATATGATTTTTTGTATAGTTAATTTTATATTTAAAACATAATTTTCTTGAATGAACTGATTTTTATAATGAAAGAAAATACAGAAAAATTTCCAAATGTAATTTTATAAAATAAAATTAATTTTTGAATTCATAAATCAAAAATATATTTTGGGTAAATTTTTGGATCTTTCTAAAAACCTTTTATTGATTAACTATGAAAAATATTACTTTTTTGTTAAAAACAATCATTTTGATAAATTATTTATTTTTGATAAATGTAATTATACATATTCTTAAGGTAATATTATATAAATATTACATATATGAGTTAACTTTAATTCATTATAATAAATTTCACATTGAAACTGAATATAATATCTTAACGACCGTTTGAACATGTTTGTATTTTAAAAACCCATTATTTCGTCTCATCTATAAGATTATCACTCATAGTAATTTTTATATTTGAGAATTGAATTTAAATAATCTGATATAAAATATTTTATTCCGTCTAATATATATCATCTAATAAGACCGAGTTAATTTTTGACCAAAATGGTTAGAAAAATAGACAAATGTAAATCATACCGGTTAATGTCAAATTAAGCATCATTAGGGAATAAACATTCAAATTAAGGTCATAAATACCGATAACATTTTCAAAAACCCGGTTTATGGAAATATATGTGCCTTAAATTTTCCATTATTTAATTCTGTTTTTTAAAGAAATTTTTTAGGAAATAAAAATTTCATACTTAAGTTGATTTTAAAAATTCCTTGTGAGTCGTTTTTCCTCCTTATAAAAGGACACCACCTCTACCCATTTCTCATATCTTATTTTTACTAACATATATGCCCATGTTGACTCCCAGAAATACTCACTTCATCCTTGATGCTTCCCTTTGGGTGTAAAGCCTCTCAAGGAATCCTTCTGGGTTAAACCAAATGGAGGTAACTGATTTAGAGGTAATGTCTTCTCACAATAAGCATTCTGGTATTTTCCACATTCTCCCCTCCACTCTCATTAACCTTATATTGTGAAAAAACAAATATACTTCTTATAATAGGTTGATTTCATGAAAATGGTATTACCTATACTTACACACACATCCATATAATGGATGTTGAACATTTTGTTTCTAAGTACGCCGAACTACTGCGTCAAAAAATGATGATTGGAATTTAACCTTTACCAGGAATCATTGTGGACATTTTGATGGAAAAAATGTTTATATAGGTCATATATTGTATTTACTATGTATTTAGGCTCTTGTATTCCTTTTTCAAAACACGTCTATGTACTTTCCATATAGTGTAAACATGATAATCTTGTTTGAGAAAGTGGGGACTACCACCCCCTCAAAGTGATGTGATTCCTCACACATCCTATAGAATGTACTATGGATGTATTTTATGAAATTATATGATATATATGATATATTAATTATACTATAGTAATGATATATACATACATACATATATTTACATATGTTATTTATTTACGTTTCTAAAACATTAAAATTAAAAGAGAAACAATGTTCATGCGTATGTACGCCTAATCGTCACCATGATTGGTGTATTTAATTTAATTATTCATTAAACATTAATTTATTATAATATTAATATATGGGATTTTATAAATTCTGGAATCATGATATAAGTATAACGATCAATGATATAACAAATGTGGACACATGTGATGAATAAAGCTAATATTACCCAATGTGAAACATTATCATAGGATCATTAACAAAAGGGTAATATAAGGTCATAATAAAACCATATATAGTATTATATATAAGTATATACATATATAAAATATTTAGAATAATGATATATTTGTTTTACAGGAATATTGTACGATTACAGAGAGATTCAAGACCAAAGTTTAGCGGATTTCATCCCACATTTAATTTCTATGAGAGACAAGCTATAATCACCACTCTTTCATTTTTTGTGGTTTATGTACTACTCATGATTTTATTTTATGAATATTGTACATAAATTTAAGGTAATTTACAAATTCATTCTATGAAACATCATTCATGGGGTTTAACTTTCAAAATTTACCAAATTGGTAAAATAGTTTTGTCTCAATTTTCCATCATTGATACTCATGTGTTATTATGCACCATAAATCACCTTAGAGTTGTATAAAATTTGATTTTACATGCTATATAAGGAATATCATTATTTTAATATTATATTAATCAATATAAAATTTTATTTTCATACATGGAATATATGATCCCAAGTCCCCATGTTATTTGAGTTTAGTGACAGTTTGTGGAGAATTTTTCATGACTATATAATCCACTCACCATGTTAACTAGGATGGGTGTTAAATTCATCTAGGAATATGAATGTGAGGGAAAATTTCATTTAATTGAAGAAATGAATGGTTAGTGCACCAATGCTTACACTATCCTATAGTGGATAAGGGTTTCTAATCATTAGTGATGCATCCATGAAAGAATTGGTATTCGTTATTTTGGAAAATAATATGGTTATAGGCTATGACACAAGACAGTTGATGATTCATTAGAAAAATTACCCAACCCATGATTTGGAGTTATCAGTAGTAATATTCTAATTTATGATATGGAGGCATTATCTTCATTGGAAAAAGTGTGATAAATGTAGAAATCATTTAATTTTGAAATATATATTCTCATAGATGGAGTTGACCAAATAACATGAGAATATAGTTAGTGTTGATAAAGGATTATAATTTCTAAATACATTTCCACCCTGGGAAAAAAACATGGTGGATTAAGATTTGAATTTAAAATATCATGATGTATTATCTATGTTGAGGATCTAAAAATATATAATGTTTTTATATTTTCAAAGGATGGATCTTGGAATCTAGATGGAAGGGAAAACATTATCTTTCTCTACTGAAAGTTCAAAAATCTGGCCATGTAATGATTAATGAGTCGTATATGGAAGATAATGACCAGAAAATGATGTTCATAAATTTTCTTCATTTTTTTCTTGATCAGAAAGAAATGATAAGGTTTAGAAAGAGTGGGCATGTTCCTTCCATTCTATATTTAATGAATGATTTTTTAGAATAAGCATTTAGTTCATCATTTACTACTCATCCAGGAAGTAAAAATATGTGCATGGTTTTCAAATAATACTTCTAGTGGGATGGAAGAAAGAGATATATCTAGGATTTTGTATCTTGGTGTTTTCTATGCCACCATGTTAAAAATAAAAGACAAAAGTCTAAAGGTATTTTTCATCCATTACACATACCAAAATGGAAACGAGGGATCATCACTATGGATTTTGTCATTAGACTACCCAAAACCTCTAAAGGGTTTAATGTTATATAGGTGGTATTTGATCACCTTACTAACTAATTAGACTTTATTTCTTTTAGAGAATATATATATCTTATCCAGCTATCTATAATATACATTAAAGAATTATTAAGGTTTCCTAGAGTACCACCTTCCATTATTTCAGATTAGGATATGATGGTTACCTAAATGTTATGGAGAAGTCTTTTGAAATAACGTGATATGTAAATGATATTTAGCACGGCTAATTATCCTGAAATAGATTGGTAGTGTGAAAGAAAAAATCAAACCCTAGGGGATATGTTGTTATATTGTTATGTAGATTTAAAATCGTTTATGGTAACCACAACTTCATGTAGTAGTATTTTTATACTATAATAGATTTTATTCAAGAATTAAAATAGAAATTGATTAATCCCTCAATGTGATGAAATTTAGAGCTCCAACATGTCAGGATGATGTTGGATAAAGAAAGCTACTGAGAGCTAATTTCACTGATAAAATGGTCAAGAAGATAGATCCATTCCGCGACATATCATGGAAACATAAAGTCATTAGTAAATCTATGATATCAATTGTAGACGTGATCTAGATTTTGATGTTCGTGAAACGCTTTTTCTATGATTCTCACCCTGGATGAAAGTTATGAGATTCTAGAATAAAGGGAAACTAATTCCTAGGTATATCGGTCCCTTTGAAATTCACGAACATATCGGGATGGTAGCCTATTTCTTGGAACATCCTCTGAATCTATCTCATGTTAATGATGTGTCCATGTATCAATCTTGAGGTAGTACATACCTGAAATATCGCATGTACTGAACTTAGTGGTCATACCGCTAGAGAAGTATCATTCATATGAGGAACAACATATTCAAATTATGGACAGATCATAGAATGTTCTACAAAACAATAACACTCACCTATTCAATTTTTAATGGAGAAATGACCATTTAGAGGAAGCTATATGGGAACTGGAGGATATGATGAAGAGGAATTATTCTAATTTTTTCTTATAGGAGTGAATAATCTCGAAGGAAAAATACATTTTTAGGGGGGTGGAATGTAACACCCCGAGTTTTTATGGACATATTTTTTTGAATATATTTATATTTATATTTATATCATAAATTACACTTAGTAAATGATTACTTTCACTTGAAAAATTGGTATGGCATATGTTACATGCAACCCAACATTGACATACCATACAAACAATATAGATTTAGAGTACGATACACGAAACAATGAGATTCTACGAACAATCCATTTTTATTATTTTAATTACATAAATATGATAATTATAATCTAGAGGTATAACTTATTAATATGAATAGTAATAACTAAATTTCAAATATTTTTCTTCTAATTGTTTTATATCAATAAAACATGTTTATAATAAAAGAATTTATGATTTGTAAATCCATTTAATGATTAAAAACATCATTTCCATGAATGAACTAATTTAAAGAATGAAAGTAATATTAGAAACATTTATAAATTTACTTTGATAAAATAAACATTATATTTGAATTCAGGATGTCAAAATTATAGTAGGGTGGATTTGTGGAATTTTTTGAGAAGATTATTTTTTTGATGCATACTACAAATTAATTCTTTTAAGTAAAAAACTACCTTATATATAATTAATTATTTAAGTGAAATGGTATTATAAATATTTTTTAATTAAAATTTGATAAAAATTACATCTATTAATACAATTTAATTTATTATAATCAATTTCACTTTGAAACTGTATATAAAATCTTAACAATCTTTTGTACTTTTTCCTACATTAGAATAATATTAATTCGTACTGTCTACAGGATTTGCAATAATATTAAATTTTTTTCCTTCAGTGAACTGAATTTCAAAAATAAAAAATATAACATTTCATTATATCTAACACTTTTATTTTAATAATCCCATTATAATCTTTGGAAAAAATGATTAGTATAAGTGATTAAAATTACTGACAGTAGTTAGGGATAAATTAAACATAATTTAGAACTAAACATTGAAATTATGGTCTGGATGACCAATAATCTTTCACAAAGGCCAATTTATGTTTATATTTATTCCATAAAACTTCCATAGTTGAGTCTTTTTTGTTTTTTAATACATTTTAAGGTAAAAAATGTTCACACCTAATTGTTCAAAAAAAATTCCATGTCAGTCTTTTTTCATTATTATAAAAGGCCACCACCTATACCCATTTCTCAGACCTCTAAAACATTTTAAAATAGTCCATGATCTTCTCATGTAGCCTCCATCCAATCCTAACATTAACATTGAATCATCACTTTGGACAAAAATCTTCACAAAAAATCATTTTTGCATAAACCAAAATGAGTTACCCGATATAGAGGTAACATCTTCTCTCAAACCCCTTATATTTATTTTTATTCATCATCCCTCAACCCCCTCCACCAAAATATTTACATAAATTGTGACAACAAGAATATAATAAATATTCCAGTATATGTTTGGTCATAGGGTCTGACCTACACATACACACACCTCTATCCAATTGATGTTAAACATACTGTTTCTCTATACGGAGAACTACTACCTAACGAAATGATGCTTGTTAATTTTTTATTTAAAACCAATCATGGTGTAAATTAAGATGTAAATTATTTTAATATATGTTATATATTATATTTACTATGTATTTAATCTTCTCTATTACTTTTACAATATTCTTCTCATTATTTTCCATTTATTGTTAGGATGATAATCTTGTTTGAGGAAGTGTGGAATACAACCCAATCAAAGCGATGTGATCCATTCAAACACAAAATAAAATGTATTGAAAGTGGTTTTCAATATAATAATTGATATATATGTTATATTAATGATACTTTATTATTGATATATATAGATACATATATATCATAAGACATTTATAAACATTCATTTAGTATTAAAATAATAATTGAAATAATGTTCATGCGTACATATGGCTTACCGTCTCTATGAACATTGTATTTCATTTCATTATTATTTAAACTGTAAATTATTATAACATTAATAAACTAAATTTTAAAAAAAATTTGAATCATTATATATGTTTAAGGAAAAATGATATAATGAATTATGACACATGCGAAGAACAAAGAGAATATTACCTCAAGTGAAACATTATCATATGATCGTTAAAAAGTGGATAATATAAGGTCATAATGAAACCATATATACTATTATGAATAATAATATTAATAATTAAAAATTTTATATTAAACTTATATTTATTATATATTAATTTTGTATGAGTATGGAGAGATTCAAGACACATGGTAAGGGGATTTCATGTCACTTTTAATTTATGTCTGATACAAGCTATGTTCACCACTCATTCGTTTCGTGTGGTGTTTGTAATAATCATGATTTTATTATATATAAATTTTAATTATAATTATGTTTATCCGCATATTTATTCTATTACCCTTATTAGATGGGGTTTAGTTTTCAAATGTTACCAAATTGGAAAAACAGTTTTGTCTCAACTTTCTATCTTTGAGACTCATGTTTTGTTATGAATAGAAACTATTCATTGAGGTGTATAAAATTTACTTTAACATGTTATATCATGAATATACAAAAGTTCTTGATACATTATTCTTGATTAAATTTCATTTTCTTACAGGGATATTTTGATCCCAAGTCACCACGTTATAAGTGTTTATTTGGAAAATATCCTTGTTTTTTTACATTGTTTTTGTTTATGCTTCCATTAATGAAATATTATGGTCCATAATTCAATAATATTCACGAGGTTCCTTAAAATTTGTTTAATCAAGATAAAATAATTTTTTAGTACTATTTTTCCCTCTATAGTACTTATGATAATATTTTAGTAAAATCTGACAAACCCTCTATTAGGTCGGAAATATATTTTGTTTAAAAAACCATGATTTCAATAAGATTTAATAAATATTTTAATAATATAAATGAATATAATTCTCATGGAAAATTTAATTTTTAAAAATATTTTATTAAAATATTACTTTATATATTTTCAATGATATTTTCAATGAAAAAAGTTTTAAAAAGTATTTATGTAATAAAAATCAGTTTTTAAAGAAGAAAGAATATTTTCCTCAAGATGTGTTTTATAAAGGACTATAAAAATTATATTCTATCTATGATAAAATATATTGATGTTAATAATGCCTTTATGTGGAATTATTAAATTTCTATCTTCATATTCTTTCTATAAATATATTATGTTTAGATGGTATGGTGTTACGAACCATGTTTATCATTCAGAGAGTATATCCTTTTTAAACCCACTTCTTTTCATGAGTTATGTTTAGGATTAAATGATTATGTAGCATGTATCCTTTAATAGGTTTTGATATGTTTACAAGTTTAATGTACCCATTTTATTTCATGGGATATGAAATGTTCATTTGTTATATTTTGTAACATGTATGTATGATTTCATTTCATGATGGGGGACCTATATCACCCTCCAATGCAATGGGTAATGATTTATATCACATGAGATAAACGAGGATGAAATGAGGGTATACTAGATTCAGTAATATAGGGATTCAACATGATTTTACTCATTTTAGTTATATCAGAATGGAATGAGGGTTTACTCAGTTTAGTAATACAAGGCTAGAATGTGGGTTCACCCGAGTTTGAAAAGAATATTTTCTACTGAGATGGTCTTGGTAGTGATGACTTGTAAACTATGGAAATCATTATATACTTATTTTTTTACAATTCCATGTATTATTACTATGTTATAATTTCATGTCTTATTCTATTTATATATTTATGATTCATTTCCTAAGAAGATACAATATTTTTTCATGATCTTTGATATGTAGTTTATGATTTTCTGTCTTCATGATCCTATTCACGTACCTTTATACTGATGATTATTCTTTTTTTCCCACTTTCTTCCCAAACTGTGCTTTGAGCCAAAACTTTTTTATGTTTCCATACCCCAGGTTATGAAGATATATATTATGTTTTAGGTGTCTAACAAGGTTTCCAGTTAAGAAAAACCATGTGGGAGAAAATGTAGCACAATTATTTATTAGTGATTATGTATTCCATGTTTCCAATGGCACAAAACTACTATGGTCTTATTGCTTCTGGTATTATTGTGTTTATGAATTTAGAAAATATTATGTAGTTTTAAATTTTTTAAGTCGAGGGTTACTACAATTGTTATTCTATGAAACGTTTAGTAAACCATTGGAAACAAGTATGATAAAACCATTGGGATAACCCAATTGACTTGTTTAAAGATAATTATATGAAAATTTAAGGGAATTTTGGTGATGTATTGAGTGAGTCATATTCTAGAAATATATACAAATATGGATACTACAAGTGGATGTGGCTGTGACCCAAATTTACCTAGGTGTAAAAAATCTGACAAGGTGTTCATGTGTGGAATCAGGGTAATATGGTATATGAAAATTGGCCTAGTTACACACCTAGATTGACACTCCCTGGGGATATACATTGGGAATTTAAAAACTCTTCAAGAACTATTTTGGAGGATTAAAACCTATGTTGACTAAGAATAACCTAGTTTGAACTTAAGGTGTCATTTATTATGGAAGGTGTCATAAGTTATCAATCCAACAAATAATTATTATGGATTATGTAGTTCCCCATAATGATAACAATTTCTTAATCTATGATTTCAGTTTTAGTAAATGTTTGTAACTAGAAGTAATCACATTAATGATAAATGTGATGGACAATTGAATTATTGTCCACCTGAGCAACAAAATGCTATGGTTTGTGGAATGAAAAATACTTTTTATATAGTCACCCTGATTTCTCAGGTTACAAATCATTGTGGAAATCCAAATGATCAGCAGATAGAATAATATTTTGAAGCGAATTTCATGAGTTAACTCATATATTCATTCAAAGGGTCTCTGGATAAATTTGTTTCTAAAAATGGATTAGTACCACTGAAATGATATTCTCTATTCGTCAGTGTACGATGCATGAGAATGTCATTTTGGATATTTATTGGTTAGAAAGAGAATCCTTTTAGTGGTGGAATCTAACAGAAAATGTGAGGTAGCATTAGGCGATTAAATCAATGTTTTGGGATAAGTGAGATTATATATTTTTCAACAAGTAATTTTTTTAGAATTATTTGTAGCAAGATTGAGATAGAGTTCCATGATTTGAATCAGGGGGATGATGATTCAGTTGGTACCTATGAGGATTATTTCAGAAGACATAAGTAGTACACATTAGGAATTTTCTTCCAACCTAAAGGTAATGTTTATATGTTCTTTGTTAATTTAAATACATGTATCATAATGGTTTTTTCCATTGGAGACTTTAGTGGCTATGAAGAGATTGTGTGTTTTTTAATAAAGGATGATATAGATGTTGGAATCATATTTAGATCTCATGGATTTGATAAGAAGTGGAAGATGGAGTTTAATGGAAACTCTAAAAACCATGGAGAAAAGAAGATGTAATTTCCTATAATCTCTATGTGGGGGGTAAATCATTGTAGAAATAGTATTATATGTTCCAATAAATTTTTTATGTGTATAAGGGAAGGGTTTTGGTAAATTGATATCTAAGGTGACGGGAATACGATTTATCAAAATGATAATGGAGAAATCCTCACCAAATTCACCTATCACAGTTCAATGCTGCATTAGTAAAAAGAAAGGGAATTTTTATAACCACTTCCCAAAACCAATGGTTAGTGATGATGATCGATTTCAGCAACCTCTTACTCCAAGGGATAATGGTAAATCACATGCAACTTCTACTTCTGATGAGCATTGTGATGATGATATCATAAAATGTACACAAACCACCCACTCTAGAACTATTAATGTCATATTTTATTATTGACATACCAACTCATTCATATCTAAAAAATTTGATAAGGGTGTTAGGATTCATCCATTACAATTAGAGGTGGAATAATAGTGTGAATCACTAAGGGTACGATGATTTCATCTCATATATATGATTCCGGCCCAGTAGAATATTATGGGAATGTGCTTCTTGATAATATTCTCCTTCTTCCTATGTTCTAATTTATTGCTTTCCTAGGATTAGATTAGATTTATCTAAATAAATTCCAAATCAATTTTCAAGGAAGGGAAGTTACGTTCGACATTTCATACCCTCATACGATCATCCAACAATGTGATGATATGTCTGAACAACCTGTGGAGATTACATAATGTTTGTTTGTCCAAATTCTATTTCAAAATGGATGTTTATCACAAATGTATTGGGAGATTATCATCATCGATGATATTCCTATTGTTCAGGATTTTGTGTATGTCTTTCTGGATGGGTTGCCTAGTAATCCCCCAAAAATTGTCATTGAGTTATCAAATGAACATATATAGGTTTCCACACCAATATGAAATACTCCTTATAGAATGGCCCAAATTGGGTAGCATGAATTGAAGAAGACACCCCATGAATTCTATAATGAAGGATTCATTCGGCTAAGTGTGTCACCTTGGGGTGCACAAGTTATTTTTCTGAAAAATAAATATTGATCATTGTGACTCTAAATTACTTTCAGAAGTTAAACAATACCACAATAAAAAAAGTATCATATTCCCTATATGGATGATGTGATATATCAAATGTTTGGGGATAAATACATTCCAATATTTGCCTTTGTTTTGGATATCACCAATAGTGGTTCAAGAAGGTGTATAAACCAGAGACAAAATTCTATAAAAAGAATGTAACTATGATTATGTTGTGATTCCTTTTGGTCATACAAATTCCACTATTATTATAATGTATTTAATTAATTGAGACATTATAGATTATCTTGAGCAGTTTGTGGAAGACTTTATAGTAGATATTCTTACATACTCAAAGAGAAAGGAAGATAACGAAGATCTCTTGTGCATTGAAATGAAAACCTAACGATGGATAAATTGAATGTAAAATTTAAAATGTGCGAATTTTGGACTCAAAATGAATCATTTTTTGGTTGCATTATCTCAAGAGATAGTATAGTAGTAGATTCTCCAATGATGGATGCTATTAAAGGTTGTCCTATACCAACAACAGTGACTGAGATCCACAGTTTTATTAGTTTAGTTGGATATTGGAAATAGTTTTTGCATAATTTCTAGTGACTATAAAATCCTCTAACCATGTTAACTCATACAGTTGCTATATTCCTCTAGACAAATAAATGAGAATAAAATTTCACATAATTGAAGAAAATGTTGGTTAGCTCACCTGTTCATACACTAGACTATAGTGGACATGGGTTTTTAGTTTATAGTAATGCATAAAATAAGGGATATGGATGTGTTCTTATGCAAAATGACATGTTTACAACCAATGACACAAGACAGTCCAAGATTCATGATCAAAATTACCCAAATCCTTATTTAGAGTTAGCAGTAGTAATATTTAAATTAAATATAAGGCTGAATAATATTTATCGGGAAAAGAGTGAGATATATACAAATCAAAAAATTATGAAATATATATTCACATAGAAAGAGTTGAAAAAGCAGCAGAGAATATGGTTAGATTTGTTAAAGGATTATGATTTCTCAATACGTTGCCACCCTGGTAAATCCAAAAAGGTTGTCGATTCTATGAGTTGAGAAGATCATGCTAGCTTATCTATGATGAGGTTAAAAAATATCCCATATTTCTGGATTATCAAATGATGGATTTAGGAATCTTAATTAAAGGAAAAACATTATTTTTCTAAACTGAATATTCAAATTTTAATTCATGTAATTATTATGGAGGTGAAGAAGTAAGATGAAGATCTACAAAAGAAGGTCATAAATGTTATTGAGTTTATCCATGATCAGGATAGAATGATAAGTTTCAAGAACCATTTATGTGTTCTTTCCATACTATATTTAAAGAATGATATTTTAGTGAAAGCTCATAGTTCATTATTCTCTAACCATTCTGGAAGTACGATGATGTAAAGGGATTTTAAAGAATACATCTAGTGGGATGGAATAAAGAGAGATATAATTGATTTTATTTCTCAGTGATTGGTATGCCAACAAGTTATAGATGAAATAAAAAATTGTTTATGTGTGTTTTATCCATTACCCATACCTGAATGGAAATGGGGAAACAACACATGATTTTTTTTGTTAGACTACCCAAAGCATCTAAAGAGTTTAATGTTTTACGGGTTGTATTTGATCACCTTACTGACTCATCAAACATCACTATTGTTAGAGAAGATTTATATATTGATAATATTTCCATAATATAAATTAATGAAGTGGAAAGGATTCATGGAGTACCACATTCTATTGTATCATTTCAAGCTATAAGGTTTACATCAGGGTTCTGGAGATGTTTTTATAAAGCACATGATATTTAATTGAGATTCAACATAGATTATCATCCACATATATATTTCCATTCTGAAAGAAAAAGTCAAACCCTAGTGGATATGATGATATCTGGTTCTATAGATTTCAAAGGAGGATGGGATCAACAACATCCTCTAGTTGAGTTTTATTACAATAATAGCATTTACTCAAGAATTCAGATAGAACGTTATGAAGCCCTCTATGGGATGAAATTTAGATATCAAACATATTTGGGATGGGGATTGAGAATGAAATGTGATGGGACCTGTGATCCTTAATGAAATGATCGAGAGAGATTGAACCATTAAGAAGCATATCAAGGATACTCAAAGTCATTAGTAATGCTATACTGACAATCATCGACATGATGTGTCGTTTGATGTTTGTAAAAGGTTTATTCAATGAATCTCACCCTATAATAATGTAATGAGATGCAGGTAAGGATGGGAAATTGGTCCTATATATATCAGTCCCTATAGAATTCATGATCATATCAGGACTGTAGCCTATAACATGGAAATTTATCCAAATGTCTCTAAAGTTCATGATGTGTTCCATGTATCACTCACGAGGAAGTACAAAACTAACATATCACAAGTATTTAACATATAGATCATAACACTGGAGAAGGATGATTCTTATGAGGAATAACCTATTAAAATTCTAGACTAATAAGTGTAAGTTATACGAAGAAAGGCTACTCACCTAGTTACAGTTTTGAGGAGAAATGACCAGTTAATGGAAGATATGCGGGAACTTTAGGATATGATTAAGTAGAATTATCATAATTTATTTAAGTGAGTGATGAATTAAAAAAACATTTTAATGGGGGTAGAATGTAACACCCTGAGTTTTTTTGGATATTTTTTCTGAATAAATTTAAATTTAAATTTATAACATGAAATGCACTATGTCGAAGATTCCTTGAACATGAAACATCATCATGAAGTACATTACACAAAACACTAACATTGCGTACCATGCACACAACACTATGTTAGCGTAGGATAAACACAACATAGTGTCTCTATGAACCATCTATTTTTGTTTTTTAATTATGTAAATCATATTATTATAATCTAGTGGTTAAACATAGTAATAGGAATATTAATAAATACTTTTGAATTTTTTTTAATTATATTATAAAAATAATAAATGTTGATAATAAAATATTTTTTATTCAGTAAATCCATTTTTTTGTTTAAAAACATCATTTTCTGAAATGAATTATTTCTAATAATGAATGTAATATTTGGAACATATGGAAATTCAAAGCCATTTCATAGCTATGGAGCGTGGAGCATACCTAGTCATGGTCGAGGCCCCCCACTGTGAGTCTTTATTAGCTACCCACATTTTCCCTTGGGGTGTAAGATAACTGGTTCCTACTGGTTGTACACCACATTATCCATTGGAACTGTCACAATATCGAGTTCTTCCAGACTAGGACACTGTGAAAATTATGCACAGGGCGCTTCAAATATATTTCATAGCTTGGGAGTGTGGAGAACAACTGGGATTGGCCGGGGCCCCATTGGGATTCAGTGTTAGAAACCCATGTTAATTCCATGGGGTGATAGCTGAGTGCTGCCAACTGGTTTTACCCCTCGCTCTCCATGGGAACTGGCGCACGCTCGATCCCCACCAGACATGAACAATGTGCATATTCTGCATAGGAAAATCAAATCCATTGCTTAGCTGGGGATCATTGAGTGCACCTTGTGTTGGTAAGGGACCTCACATGGGTTAAGCGTTAGAAACCATCGTTTGGACCATGGGATGCTAGCCATGCGGTAACAGCTAGTTGTACCCCTCGCTCTCCATGGGAACTTGTGCATGCTCGAGTCCTGACAAACTCAGACATTTTACAATTATGCACATGGTGATTCAAAGATGTTTCTTATATGGGGATAGTGAAGGGAACCTGGTCTTGTTAAGCCCCCCACCCACCACAGGGAGTCCGAGTTAGAAACCCATGTTTATCACAAGAGCATCATCCCAGTTGGTGAGGACTCAACAACTATATCCTAGAGACCAATGTTCAAAACCGGGTGGATACATATTTTTGGGTAACATAGCAGTACTATAGCCAGCATTGTATTAGGTACTATAAAATCCACTATAGCAGGTATTATTCTATACTATAGAAGCTAGAACTATTTTTTTTATTTGGACTTTCGGGACACCGGTTTGGGCCTTCGGATCTTAAGGCCTTCGTACCACCCAAGGCCTTCGAGCTCGTAAGGCATTCGGGCCACCTCAAGGCCTTCAGGCCACCTCAAGGCCTTCGGGCCACCTCATGGCCCTCGGGAATCCTGAATATTATGCATATATGATCAGACAGATTCCATAAGGAGAAAACTCTTGATGGGGAGTTAGAGTAGGCACATTTTCCAGATAAAAATCTGAGCATATTTATCTGAAATAGAGGGTATGAAATTTCCCTCGGGATTACCATGTGAATTCACAGGAATCCTAGTTGAATAGACATACGAAAGTGGAGAGAAGATATCACGATGTATAACTGGTATGATTTCCATGTATAGTCTCTATATTTCCTAAAATTATTACGTATCATTTAATTTCTAAGCCAATGGGCCTTCTAAGGGTTCCCCCTCATCCCTTGAAAGTGGGTTATAAAAAATCAATAAAAAAGAAGTCCATCAGAATATTAGGGTAAAGTAATATATGAAACATTTATAAATTTAATTTGATAAAATAAAATTCATTTTTGAATTTCTAATGATGAAATAAGTATAGGGTTAATTTTTGGGAATTTTATGAGATTTTTTTTCATGAAAAGAGAAAAATATTGCTTTTTAGTTAAAAATTGCATTTTGTATAATTAATTATTAATGATAAATGGTACTGTAAATATTTTTTATGTTAAAATTAAACAAAATTTACATACAGTAATACAATTTAATTCATTATAATCAATTTCACTTTTAAACAGAATATAAAATCATTATAAACATTAGACACTTTTCCACCATTAAAAACCAGTTATTTCCTATCGTCAGCGAGATTATAAATAATATTTATTTTCCATCATCTATGAATTGTATTTAAAAATTTCCAAACACACCATTTTATTCTATCCAATGTTTATATTTTAAAAATACCATTTTATTTTTTGACCAAAATAATTAGTAAAAGTGATTAAAATTAATCACAATAGTTAAGTATTAATTATGATTAATTTGGAAGTAATAATTAAATTTATGTTCCAAAATATCATATAATGTTGTCCCAAACCCACTGGATGTCAATATTTCTTCATTAAACCTTCCACTAATGTTTTTTGATTGTTTTTTATGACTTTTGTTATGTAAAACTTGTGGAAACCTAATTCATATCAATAATTTATGTCTATCCATTTCCCTCTATATAAAAGCCTGCCAATTATAACCATTTATCACTACTATAAAACCTTTTATGTTAATCCACCATCTTCATGAGTAGCCTCACAAAAATTATTCCTCTTTCTTTGAATCCTCCCATTTGTCAAAAAGCCTCAGATAGAAGCCTTTTCGCATAAACAAAATGGGGTTTCTCGATTTAGAGGCACCAACTTATCTCATGCTCCATTCATTTATTTTTGTTATCCACCTCCTCCACTCTCTTATTTAATTCTTGTGTGAAAACTCCCATATCCTACATATTCTAGTATATTTTTAGAAAATGGGTCGGACCTACACATACACACACCTCTATCTAATTTATGTTTAACATACAGTTTCTCGGTACAGAGAACCACTGCCTCACGAATTGAATCTTGTACATTTTTTATTTAGCACAAATCATGGTTGCAATTTAGATGTAAAATATATTTATAAAAGTAATATATTATATTTACTATGTATTTAAACTTTTTTATTTATTTTACAAGACACAACCTGTTACTTTTCATTTGGTTTTAAAATTATAATATCGTTTGAGAAAGTGCGGACTACCACCCCCTCAAAGAGATGTGATTCATTCACACACAACATAAAATATATTATATATTGGTTTAATGGAATTATATGATATATATGATGTATTCATGAAAAAATAATAATGATATATATAAATACATATTTATATACAAATTTTATTTACATACATTCATTTAGTATGAAAATAAAAAATGAAACATAATTCATGCGTACATATCACTTACTGTCTCCATGAACGTTTTATTACATTTCATTCATACTTATGCTATAAATTATCAAAATATTCATATACTGAATTTCATACACTTTTTAATCATTATATAATTATAAGGACCAACTATATTAAAAATTAATTCACATGAGAAGGACAAAGGGAATATTACTTGAAGAGAAACATTATCATAGGATCATTAACAAGTGGGTAATATAATATCATAATGAAACCATATATGGTATTATGAATAATAATATGATTCTATTAATTTGGATTAATAATGTAATATTTATTAATTAAGATGTTTGTACAAGTATAGATAGTATCAAAACACAAGGTATGGGAATTTCATCTAATATTTAATTTCTATGAGATACATGCATTGTTCACAACTCTTTACATTAATTTGTTGTATATAATGATAAATATTAGATTCTATGTGAATTTTACATAAAATAATGGGAATCAATATACCCATATATGACACATCATTCATGGAGTTTGTCTTTCAAAATATACCAAATATGTTAAACTTTTTTGTCTCTATTTGACTTAATTGAGTCTCATATTTTTTTATGAACCTAAAATCTTCTTTGCGGTGTATACAATTTTATTTTACATGATATATCATGACTCTACTTATGATAGTAATATATAACTCATCAATTAATTTTCGTTTACTAAATGGAGATTATGATCCCAATTCACCATGTTATAAGAGTTTATTTTGAAAATATAATTGTTATTTTCTACATTGCTTAGGTTTAGGACTACCTTAATAAAATATTATGATCTATAATTCAATAATATTAATGATATTACTTCAACCATGTGTATTCAAGAAATCATCATTTTTCAATACCATTTTCATCCTTTTTTGTGCATTATAGAATGTTTTAGTAAAATTTGACAACCTCTCTCTTTGATTGGGAACGTATTGTGTTAAAAAAATTGTCTTTTGAAAATGTTTTAAAAAATGTCCTCAAAACATCCCTGAATATAATTCAAATAGAAAATATTATTTTAAAAATTGTTTTATTAAAAGATTATTTATATGTTAGAAACTAAATTTTCAATGAAAAATGTTTTCAAAATGTTTTATGCAATAAAAATCATTTTTCAAATAAGAATATTTTCCTTAAAAAGTGTTTTTAAAAGATATCTAAAAACTATTTCCCATATATGATAACATCCATTCATGTTAATCATGATATTATGAGTAATTATAAAATGTATCCATGCATATTCTTTTTTCAAAATATTATTTTCCGATGGAACGGCGTAATGAATAACCTTTATCTTTAACGGGATATATGATTATGATACCTGCTTCTTTTCTTGTGTTATGTTTACGATGAAATAATTATGAGAACTTTCTCTTTTCATAGGTTATGATATGATAACATGTTTATGATACCCATTTCATTTCATGGGTAATGGTATGTTTATTTATGATCTTGTGTCACATGTATGTATGATTTCATTATATGATGGGTGGGACCAATATCTTCGTCTAATGTAATAGGAAAAGATATATCTCTCATTAGATATATAGGGGTTGAAAATTGGTTTAATTGGTTTAGTACTACAGAGTTGGAATGAGGTTTTACTCAGTTCAGTAATACAGGGATGGAATGAGTTTTTACTTAGTTAAATAATACATTGATTGAATGGGTGTTCACTTGCATTAGTGAAGGACTTTGTATACTAAGATGGCCTTTGAGGTGACCCCTTGTAAACTATGTAAATAATTATATGCTTATGTGGTTCCAAAATTACATATCTTGTTACCATGTTATTCTTTCATGACATATGTTATTCAATTTAATATGCTTCATGTCATATGAACGACCAATCATTATGTAGTGATATTTGATATGCAGGGTATTATTCTTTCTTCATGATCATGTTGTCATACCATTATGCTCATGATTATGGTTACATGTATCCCCTATATAACTATAATAATAATTGATATATATCCTTTTTTGATTCCTTCCACAATGTTGTGAAGATATTTGTTATGTTTGAGGTGTCTAAGCGGGGTTCTAGTTATGAAGAACATAGTGGGAGATAATGTATCTCACTTACGTATCATTGTTTATATATTATTTGTTTCAAAAGGCACTAGATATCTTCAATCTTCATATGCCTATTTGTATAATGATTAGGTATTATGAAAAAGTTATGTAATGTCAATGTTTTTTAACCGAGGGCCGCTATAAGTTCAACACAATAATGTATACCCACTAGAGTTCTCCATGTAGCATGTGGTTTCCATTATCTAGTTAGTGACTATTTTATAGTCAACTAAAGTACATTCCATATTTAAATCCTCCACCATGGTATCCATACCCTTAATTAATATAAATAAACCTCTTCATTTCCCATATTATATAAGAACAATATATAGTTTGGTAATTTAATTAACCACAACATCTTATACTAGAAATTAAATCGAGGATGTTGTATTTATACCCCATTAATGACTTCTCTTCCTCAAAAACTATCTTCAATCCTTTTTACCAAAAAATTCCACCCACTGATCCGAAATATATTACTAACACTCATAATAGTCCTCATAGATCCATCCATAAAACCATATAATCCATAAAATTGTTCCTCATTCCACCAATGGACATTATAACTCTAGTCTTAAATCTACATTAGTAGCTCCAAATATTATGTTTAAGACTCTTTCATGACATCCTAACAGTCAATTAAATTCATGGGATTTGATATGTAACTCCATAGATGAGACACGTGAAAGAATTCATGAATTTATCGATTGTTAGAAGGTAGTTATAGAGGATAATATACTTTACCATATGCCTTAATGATCCAAAATGGTCCAACATAGAATGGTGATAGTTTCCCCAGATTCAATAATCAATGGTTCCACAACCATTGATTCACTCTACAAATTTCTATATCACCTACCTCAAACTCATAAGGTCATATAATCCAATTAAAATTTTACTTCTACCAGCTATATGTTTGGAACAACTTCTATTGAAATTTTGTACCTACATAGATGGTCTTCATGAGCATAATGGGCCTCATAACTAATACTTCACCTACCACATTCCAATATAACAGTCAATGACATGGCCCGTCATAAATATATTTAAAATGTTCCTTATGAATTAAATCCTGGTAATTATTATTATCTCTGACCTCATCCAATGTGTTGTGATCATTCCAAGATCCACTAATGTCTTGAGAATAATTTTGTTGTATATAAACTAATATGTGAATCACTTACTCAATTTTCGTGTCATTATGGTGATGATACACTATAATCAATATTATAAGAGTCCCTAAGGACTTCTATAGGCCCATCCAAAACTGCAATGTATAATGAAAATATATGTTATATTTAATTCTCTGGGGATTTTTTTATAATCATTCTATCTAATAGACATTCAACATTCCCATATAATTTATTAATTTTTTCTCATTTATTGGTAATAAATGGCATTTTTTTGTTCGATGATCGATAATAACCCGGATTTTTTCTTGAATCCTATACTTCCTTGGTAACCTTTTTAAAATGTATATTACGATGTCCTTTAATATCCAATGGGAAAAATTTTCTAATAGAAAACCACATTGATGTTTCTCCAAAGACATTACACTTTATTAGGAAATAATTTGTGGACCAAATCCACTAATTTTACTATTCAACATTAGAAACTAGAAAGTTCTCCATAATTCATGAAACATATTTTTCCCCATGATATACATCAATCATTTAATAATGGAATTGTCTAATCATATATTTCTATATGGGATTAAGGACTACAAATCTCCCATAATAAAGGACTGCATTAACATATTTCAAATATCATAATAGAAATAGGTCACATACAACTAGTTGACCCCTCATGGAAACACAATATTTGTTTTTTATTTAATATATAAACATAACCTATTCTACTATGTATGATATAATCTCTAATATATCACATTTTATCAATAAATAATCCTCATAATAGTCCATCCTAAAATTATCCAACAAAATTATAGGGCGCTACTCTACCTTCGAAGTCCACATAATAAGACCACGGGTTCATACATATTATGAGAAAGTGAATTTGTAATCGAATTATCATCACTTTGTTCATAATCAATCACAAATAAGAACATCTATAGATACTCAACCCAAGTCCTCTCTATTAGATTCAGTTCCCACTATGTCAATATATAGGTAAATATATTTGGTCAGTGAATATAAAATAACAAAGAATGAAGAGGTAGTTTTTCCATCATTTCAATGAATGGACCATAGTTTATTGCTCTAAGGCATAGTCCAGAAACAACTTCTAATGGGTTCACATTTTATTTCAACTATAATGTGAATCCTTGTCCCTCTACCTTAATTTTTTACTGAGAAAAATCTATCATTCTTCATAGTTAATAACATAAAAAGTTCAACGAAAATGAATTATCAACATTGGAGTTGTAATAATATTCTACATCATCTCATAAAATAACTCTTAAGACATTATCAAAATCTAAATCATTAATCCTTTCATTTTCAGGGCATTCATGGGTTTTGATAATTAGGTGATGTTTGGGGTTAATTATCAATTATATTATAATAATCCTAGAAATCTCTTTATTTTTAACATGTTTTGATGATATGTCTGTGATTACATCACCTCTAATTCCATTCGATTCATAGATGATCTTTACACATACACCACATGCCTGAATAATTTTACCTCATTAATCTATAAATGACAGATTGAAATCATGATGTACAATCAATGTTATAAAATTTTAATAATGACTATATCAATCATTTCAACACGATGTTTTCAGTTTATTAAGTGGATGAGGATGTTGTGAACGAATACCAAATGAACAAGTGGAAATATGGGTGGAACATATTTTTCCTTAGATATTTGAACACTACCAAAATAATCATTAGTCCAAATTACGTCACTATGTACTCTTATATCCCATTTGAACTCTCCAACACCATCATCAAGAATGTTATATTCTCTCACATGTATCTTGTGACATCCCAATCGCAGATCATTCTTTGAGAACCATTAGGCTCCCATTTACATATCGAAGAGATCAACCATCCTCAAAATCTTAATTCTTAATCACTATAATCTATGAAGATTTTAGGGATACTCCCCCGATTCATGGTGAATTTAATAGGTGCATGCAAGACAGAATTACTCAACCAGATATATCCCTTTTAATCTATGTCCTATAGTTGAACCATGATCACCTTCAAATCCATTAGTTATATATGATATGGGGGTTTTGAAATGTGTTGAATACAAAAATTGGATCTATCAAAAATTCAAATCCTATATTAGGGTTAATATCAGTGGAGCTATCTAAAAAAGTGTCATGATTGATATCAAAGATATGAAAAAAATATTTGAAAGCTACCACTAATACAACCAAAAGTTCCAATCGAATAATCTCCAGGGTGATAAACTCTGGAAAACTCATGTCTAGAATAAATCTACCTGATCCATGGTCTCATTAAAAATTCACCAAAGATTATTATTTCATTGGTAATAAAATAATACCATCTTATATAGAAATAAATGTTGGATCAAATATGGCCATCCAGTCTATACCAGAAATGAAATTGATTCTCACTATTTCCATAGATGACCCAAACCATAAACCAATATAGGACACTCTAGCATCTATGAAAAAAGACCCAATTGTATTCCAAAAAATATGTTGATGTAATGTAACTAAAATGAAATCTTTATGGGAAATTAATGTCCTATAATAACATCTCTAGATATGAATGAATATAATGCACCGATGTAATTGACGTTCCTAACATAACATATATATCTTTTTGTGTATCTACTAGTTCAATGATTAATTCTAATATTTTAACCCATTCATTATCATCTTGAGGGACCCTAGTTATTTGGAAGGATTTAGGATTTTATATTTGAATGGAATGAAATATTGGTCCATATTTCGGAACTATTATACCAAGGGTATGGAATAAGTTAGGGGCTTTAGCTAATGCATCCATGATTCCTATACTATAGAGTATGTGTTGTATCCTACTCTTCTAAATTATACAAAACATTTTCATGTAGAGTATGAACATCCTCCCTTATAATAATATTCCATCCAACATATTTTATAGTCCCATTATGATCCATCTTATTAATTTTGAAGGATGAATTTACAATATTTAATACATATCCAAATTTGTCTAAGGGATCACACAAATGTTTTAAATGGACTCTACCCATAACCTAAGTTATATATCTCCTTGCACTAATAATGTTATCTATGTAGGTATTTCATCTAGGTTAATATATAAAAATTAAAAATATTATTCTCTGGAGAGACAAATTTATTAAACTATAGATATAAAACGATAAAAATTAAAAATTGATATATCACCCATCACAATAAATGTTTATGATGAATAGTGAGAAAAAATCATCATATTAAATTTAGGAAATAATATTCAGCACAATAATAGGTTTATATATTGAACATAAATCATAAGTTCCTTGTCATGATCTATAAATACACCAAAAATAATATAAAATTGTAACTTCATTCCTATCAATGGTAGCTTAGAGTTTTATTGCATATGTACTATCAATGAACATAAAAACTCCCAAACCCGAGTACGAAAAAACTACTTCCTTTCTACCATGACCTAGGTTAGACTAAAAAAATAAATTAAATAATGACTTGTTTCCATTTTTTAATGTCGTGACATGAACCACTAATTCTGAAATCGAGTGTCACATGGCCTCACACTCTCTGTCCCATATGCAATAGGATACTGATAGGAATGAACTGTCTATTTCTATCATTGGAGAGACTATACCATCAAATTTAATTCCATAGATAAATATTTTAAAAATTAAATATAATATCATAGAGTAACATATTAATATAATTTAGATGATACGCTAGTAAAACAAATAAGTAAACATGCATCCAACTATGGAAACCCAAACTAATGTATAAATGTAAGCTTATAAAATAAAAAAACGTTTTGGTCCCCTCTAGACATTATCCCAGTTTTCTACCCACTCCCAGATTATCTTATCACATACCTTCCACATACCGATTACCCTTAATTTTATACTAATACATGATGTTTGAATGTTCATCAAGATTCACATACATGCTATGGGTAATAAATCTGTTTTTTACTCCACCAAAATGTCCTTAATAATTTCTCATTTATATGAATGTTATATTTTATGATAATAATAGTTTTTATTAGAGTTTAATATACATAACATCATTTACTAAATAATATGGCTCTATTGAATCCACCACAAACCTTTTATTGTAAAAAATTTGACTCTATACCATAAATATGATCTAGGGTCATAGAAATTCTTAATAAATAGCCACACATATGGAGACATGTCTCTTATCATTCTCAATGAATCAATAGATCAATTTACTCTGGATCAACAATGCATTAATTTCCACCACATTCCACAGAATCCATAGAGATTCAATATTAATTCATTAAAAAGGAAAATGATGCACCATACCAGTGAAGGGGTCCATTGTCCTAACTGTTGATTGTGATTCTCACTCACCCTCTAAGGAGTAATTATATCCTGATGGTTACCTATTATGAATACTAAGAAAAACCCCCTTTGTCATGGTAATACAGAGACTGTGGTAGATCATAATAAGATTATCCTAGCATGGAATTATGATTATATAGTATCCTCATAGAAAAACATGTGAATTTACAACATTAATGTGTTCACATTACTCTACCAATTCACATAGAATCCATTATTTTATTTGAATATCACAGTAATGCACACATCCATAAAAAATAACCATCAATAAATAACACAAATCATTCTAAAAAATAATCGTAACATTGAAAATTGTGTATATAATTTAATCAAATGAAAATGATCCACCTCCATAAAGGTTTTGATAAAGAACTGAAAATTTTATCAATGTATTTCATAATAAACCATGTCTCAAAACCATAGAGATCCTTTTTGTAAGACAATAATTTCAATTTTGGTTTTATTTAATAAATAATTAGGACATAGAATATAGAATCAAGAAAATTATAAATAAATAATGTCTTCGAAGAAGAACAATGCATAAGATGTCCATGGACGTATCAATTGATGGTATTTTGAGGCAAGGATTTCCAATAACACCAAATTCATTAAGGATTCAAAAATGAATCATAGATTTTGACCCAATTCTAAAATATATCATCATGTCTTTTCAAAAATCAATAATCCATCATCAATATACAAGAATAAATCAAATTCAACATAAGATAAATGAAAAATAAGGTTTCATTATGATTTCTCTCACTAATTTAAGTTTTAAACATCAATCAATCATTGTAATTTCATATTCTTTTATAGGGGTTTTCATTGAAAAGGATAATATTCCACCAACATATCATGGAATCATCAGTAGAATATAGTTATATCACTAAGATAATATCCAGAATAGGTATTGGGAGTTGATTTATAAATAATAACTCCAATTTACATTCATTATCAAAGGATTATCTTGGATTTATTATGAAATGTTTTACACACACTTTATTCATTATAAATGTACCAGGAATAGATTATTCATCATATATTCATGATATTAAAAATAAATCCATCAAGCATCTATACTCATAACCAAAGAAACAAATATATTATTTCATCGATATAATAAAATCTCAACGATTATGATCCGCTATATTGGTGAATGTTAAGAGATCTAGAGTAGATGAATTAGAATATTTAAGATCCAATATTGAGGATTTTAATTCCAAATAGTCTGACGGTGTTTTTATTTTGTTATTAAAAAGGGATTATAATTTGTGTAATTAAAATCTATAATGTTTCGTTAATGAACCCCTAGATATGATACACCATCCTGTTGTATGTTTATGTAAAAAAATACAGTCCCACTAGAACACCACCGGTTATCCAATGGATAATTCCCATACACCTTATTACCATTACCTTCTTGAATCCTCAACATTTGGATCATGAAACCTTTGTCACTAAAAATTCATCATTAAAAAAACAATTATAGAATAAAATGTGAGAAATGATAATTTCATTAACCTTAAAATCTCATGTGTAATAAACATGTGAGGAAGTTACATTCTCTTACGAAATCATCACCAAAAATTTAGAATTATAGATGTTATACTCCAAATGGATTCCTTGTATGAAATCTATGGTTATGTTTTCCCATTTACTTAAAGGTGTGTATAGTGGCTTCATCATCAAAATAGAATAATAATTTGAATCAATAACAATCTAAAAACATGTCAGTTGAGATACAAACACCTCAATATTCATCTTTATATTTTTCCATAATAAATTATATTTGGGATCAATATACATCAATATACACATAATACGGATAGATAATGTTCAGGTATATTCTTTATACAATATATATTTTTTGATTCTACTACAGGTATGACACATGCAGAGTTTATAAACCAGATCATTACATCACTATCATAGTTGACCTCATGAACATTACATACATTGTTTTGAATATCAAAATCCTCGTTATTCACCTCTTTTGTAATCACATTAATAAATTATTGAACATACATTTGAGTATGAAAATATTTATTTCCTTCCTTCATGATTTCTAGATCCCACCATTGAAAAAACAAATATATTGTACCCCTTTAGTGAGGTCATTCGAACTCAAATCATAAGAAACCATATTCTCTTTCCCAGGGTTGTAAAGTTTCATGCAGTCATATTAATGAATAAACAAAAAAATTCACCTTTGGTTCATAAATAGACTCATCCTAAGTTAATATATAATTTATGATATTATTATGAAAATATATATAACACCATTCACTATAAATATAATGCAACTCTATTTATGAGTAAAAATTAACTAACAATACTTCCAAGTCATAATCTAGTCAATTTTCACATCAATAACTAGTTGGATTGGGGAATATGCTACAACCATGTCATTATACACAATGAAACATACAAGTATTATATTCAATTAATAACTATAGGTCCAAAACCCTAGTCTACTATATATAAGTGTGAGCATGTGATCATTGATGAACCATTTCATATGATCCCAAAAACTTAACGTCTCATTAATCATTCCAAACGAACATTGGTCCCTTCTAGATCAACATTGTTATTGTATTTAATTTCTAAGAGAAATATCAATGAAACCATTGAAAGTATTTATTTAGTACTAGAGAATTATTGAACTCATTCATGGTGGTTAGTATGGACTATTATTTAATATATTGCTTCGTTGAGGAATCCACTAATATAGAATATATTTTATTTTCATGACACAATGATGCTAATTGTAAAGCTATAATTAGTTATTGAAAATTTATTCAGACAACATATTCATTGTCATGGATTTCTATAAAATCCATAAATGATCTCTATTAGGTTAATATATATTGCAATATTTAAAAATATCATTTGTAATGAAAACAAAAAATATATCTACATAGGCTATTATGACTGTTAATGAGATTTATTATTATATAGAAGGAATTATTGAGTAAAAATGGAATCACTATATATTAATTGTGTCTATAACTCATAAAAATGGTTTCTTCAATAATTACTCTCATTTTACCCTAAAATGATGATATGAAGAAAAATGTTACTTCATTTAAAAGTTTTGGAATCCATGAAATTAATCAAAACAATTCATCAATATAGGATATCAAATACCTCTTATTAATAGTAATATTTTTATGTTATTGATAATATGGGAAAATATGAATTAACACATTGGTATTCTTAACAAAAATAATACGTTCACCCTATTACTAAGAACATGTATTTATGAATCCATTTTATACAATCTTAGAGTTTCTTCCTAAATTCCTACCCCTCATTTAGGACCACACTATATGGATTGTATAAAATAGTATTATCACTTAGAAGGAGTTATATTATAAAATATAGATGAAAAATCATGGGAATAATATAAAACATTTCAGGAAATGCATCATTATATTCCCCAACAATAGACACATATTCAATTTTTATTTAATTAAAAACATTATAAATAAATACCATTACAAATATGTTTTTGTACTAATTTAATAGAATTAATTTTGATAGTATTTTCATACACATCCTTGAAATGATATATTATCATATGTTGATTGCGAATATCAAATTTGACTTCCTTATTTATAAATGGATAATTTTTCTATACATGAGAAGTCAACTAATGTAAAAAATGAAATTAAATTCAACAATAGAGAGAACAAAAAGACATGAAATAAGTGAATTCCCAAAAACATCTGTTGAAGAGGATTTGTATCATTGATATGAAATAATCGTACAATTAATTATAATTCATAAATAAATCTATATCTAATTATTTAGGTGGTGATATGGTACACATATAAATTTATTATGTTATTAAAGTATAGTATGAACCCTATGTAATGCATTTATAGTTAATAAATTTATAACAAGCAAACATTTTCCATTTTATCAAGGGTTTATTTATTTTCATAAGAATAATAATTAGTTTGCGTATAAACTATCAATAATCAATTTTTTAATCATATTATCTTGAAAATCACTCTATGATTTTCATAAAAGTTCCCAACTAGTAATAAACCAATAAAACATTCAATTATTCTTACATCACATTTAGATTATCATAGTTTATATGAGGTTGTATACTTATATTCTTCATAACATTTTCTCCTAGAATAATTAATCCATACTATGAACCTAACAGAGGTGAAAGAAAATTTCAACATATAAAATTTTCATCCTTTTATATTGAAATAAAATTTATATCCCTAGGGAAATTGAAACATATCAATGATTGATTTTGACATTCTCAATAAGTGTAAATGTGGGATATATATATTATAGAACATATATGGGAAACCTATAATCATAAATGTATAATAACATGATCATAAAATTTTTATACATACACTATAACTTATAGATCAAAAATAAACAGTAAATGAATAAATCATTGTATTAAAAAATACACGAGTTATAAGAGTGAAGAGTCACTAAAAGTCAATTATGATCTATATGATAATACCAATATCTGAAGACATAATACCATTCTATATGAAAAATTATACAAAGGAATTTCAGTAGTTAAATACCACATCCAATACCATCATAATATAGTGGGTCCCAGGATGGATTAGGGATACTCCAAATTTTATAAACATTGTTGAGTGATTATAAATATAGAATGGGTTCACTCCTCATTCCCTTTTAAATTACAAAATGAAATACAATAATTTTCCTGATTAATTAGAGGGAAATATAATTTTCAGGCCACACCTCACATAATGAGTATTATATATATGTCTTCCATCAGATCATAAAAAATATCATTTCATAGTATTATAATTAACCGCTGGAAAAGAAACAGGTGTGATGAGAAAATCCTTAAAACATTAAAACCATTATAAATTTAGGTAATAAAAGAGGATAGTATCATTATATAATTTCCTGAATAAGGAATAAAAAAACATAAAGGATTTTGAAATATAAGAAAATAATTTCTAAAAAATTTATAGAAATGTTCATTGAAAAATAAGAGAAAACATCCATTACATTGGGAATATTTTTAATTCCCAAAAATGATAAAAAATCATAATATGATATTATTTTTAATAACATAGACATATGTAATAAAATAATGATACTATATAAAATACATGGTGGATTTTATATCTTATTATTTTATAAATGATAAATATTTATTCATTCTATAATTCTATAAAATGTCCAATATAGCCCACTAAAAACAACATAATGATTCATTTCATAAAAAATTTAAAAGATAAAATATATAGTTTTAAGATAATGATAGGGGAAACGATATAGTATAATATAAAATTCAATAAAAATAATGTAAAAATGGTAAATAAATTTTCCCAACCCAAAATAAAAATATGATTTTTATTTCATAAGAACAATATTTTTGAGTTTTAAGATAATGATAGGGGAAAGGATATAGTATCTTAAATTAATAGAAAAAGTATAGGATAATATATATATATTTTTTGGTAGAAAAATAAGGAAAAATATAGATAGACTATAAAATATACATAGTGGATATTCAAACATGAACATTCCCAATTAATAATAACATTTTACATGAAACTAATTGCTAAAATCCTATAGTTCCTCGTATGTGCTATATAATACTAAAAAAATATTTCTCAAAAATATATATCAGAAAAATAATAAAATTTTTCTTACTATTTATAATTTTTACATAGCATTCGATCACCATTTTATTATGAATTTTGCACTAAAATAAAAAAAAATCGTTTAACTGTTTATCATACATGTTTTAATAAGTAAATTTGAGTCCATTTCAACTTGTTCATGGTTCCAACATATAAGAAATCAGTCAAATGTCATAAACATCATTTTTCCATTATCCAATATTTTATATAAATCCATGTAATGTGATTATGAGAAATTAATTACATTACTACATAGAGGGGGTAGTGTGCACATATGCATGACTAATGATTTCACTTTCTCTGGGAAAATAAGAATGAATGTTATATCATATTGTTTATCTAACTAACTAATTTTCAATAATAAATTTAATATATATTATGAAAACTAATTAATACAACTACATATGTTAGGTAGTGTTGAAAACATATGTATAATTCTTCGTAGAGATGGTAGTATGTTTGTACAAATATGCAACACTTCCCTTTCTTAAAAAATTGAAAAATCAATATATCACTATATTTTGTCTTTATAATATATTTATTATTTCATAAATATAAAATAATTTATTTAAAAACATTTATTCAATAATCCTTGAAGTACAAAAATGAAAATATAAATTCATATCTTTATGGAATAATTAGTATAAGCTTATGTAATAGCGATGCTCTCATTTCTCATTCGATGGAAAAGTTATAGAAAATAATTGTAACATTATATCAAAAATATCAATATGGTAAATTAAATAATTTCATTATATATTTATGGAAATAGTATATTTGACATATGAGTAATAATAAATAAACATTAAATAATCAGGTTTAGATGAAAACCTTTTATTTTATTATCTTCCACTCAACTACACCTTAATCCTAATTATGAAGGAATTTTGTTGTTACTATAACCTCAATGAAATGAATAATGATTTTGGAATTTTTATAAGTTTTAATTTTAAAATTTATTATTTTAAATGTTTCTGAAGAAGTGAATATAGTAATTCCCCTTGTATAAGTGAGAGGAGTGGAAACTTGGGAAATATTAATAACAATTATATATAATAAATTTAATACCCATTGAATGATTTTTTGATTATATCATATTTACTGTATAAGATATTTAAATTTTTAAATTCAGTCATCAAATTATTATTATATCAATTTTTGTGAAATTTTATTCTTTATATAATATTTTAACACTCTTATATGGGATAAATTAATTTTTATTTCCATACAAAAAAACCCATAAGACCCATTTTCAAATAATTTTTTTTAAGTGTGAAAAAGATAATTTTATTATTACATACCTTATAACATAAAATACATTAAATTTAATTTTTTTTGTAGATTATAATTTCTACAGTTATAATTATAATAACTAATTAATAATAATTAATTTATATTATTATGATAAAACAAATTATCCATATATAAAAAAATAAAAAAAACTTTTTTTACATTCAAATGATTTTATATTTATTTAGAACTAATTAATATGTAATTCAATAGTGGAAAGTGTTTTTATAAATTTCCTAAAAAATTTAATATTTTAATCACACAAAACAATATAAATTATTCATTAAATACAATATATATTACAAACATCGATGATTTTATATAAAATATTGTTGTTTATAAAAAAATCATAAAAACAATTCATTTTTATTTGTCAAATATTTAATAAATTCCATTAACATATTGTGATAAATTAATTTTTTGAATATTTTTAATTTATATCAACACTCAAACGCAATAAATTTAATAAATGTAAAAATTATATTTCACAATTTTTTCTCTAGGATCAATGATATTAACTCATGTAACATTTACTCTTTTTAAAAAATATCATATTTTGAAAAATTTATTTGACTATAAATTTATTTATTTCACTTTATGTTTTTTAGAATGTAATAATTAACACATTCTTTGTATTTATTGTATCATATTCTATCTAATTCGTTGGTTTTAAATAAGAGAAAATATTATAAAATCAAGAGTGTTAAAATTTATTGGATTTTCATTGAATCTAGTGATGATTTAAATGCAGATGAATGGAATTTGATGAAAAGGTAATAGTAAATATAGTTTTTTTCATTTGAGTGGTTAGTAATTAAACATAACAAATAGTTTTTATAAATTTTTTTTTTCATTAAATGGTAAACATGAAATTGGCTTCATAACATAGTTGGTGAAAGAATCAAAATTGTTTGAAATAATCATTTTTTAATATATAAGTGTTGGTGGTGATTTAGAAAGAGGAAATAATTAATAGATCACGTGAATTTGAGTAGTGGGTGGTTCTTAGCTGTACTAATGATTATCTAGATATTGATATCAAATAATTCATGTGATCTTTCTAGGATGGATCCATGTGATACTACTATACCATTTATTTTTTAAAATTTCTATATGCACTGCACCAAGGTCAGATAACCATACCAATGCCCAAAAAAACTTTTTTGTATATCCCCCACCCTATAAAAATAAGTTAGATTGGTTGGATGGTTGGATACCACCACTTCCCTACACTCACATTGGTAATATTATGAGATAGTGGCACATTTATACAATTTTATTTAGGTATATATATTATGAAATAATTCACAGTAGTACCTGGTTGATTTAGTACATGGGGTGGTCAAGAAAAGTAGGATGTGGTCATGTGGTTGATGTCCTTCATCTTCATAATACACCATTCTGATAGAAACAGATTTTACATTGATATAATACATTTTGTAAAATGATTATAAATGATTTTGGAATTAATCATAGGTTAGGGTAGGAATTATCATGACCTAACCCACATTTAACTCAACTAGATTATATATAAGTATTTAATTGTTAATTAATCATGTAATGTTCAATACTTGTATTTTAGAGTGGAAAAAATCATATAAGTGTCTACAAGTTTATTAATTATATTATTTGAAACCTATTTTCTTGTATTGTGGGTCGTACATTCTGAGAGATCATTCATGATTTCATGAATGGGTATTTTACATTCTAGGTGCTTGTTGGTGCTACAACCTGTCCACAAGAAACTGAGTATGATTTTATATCATTTTAAAAATAATTAAAATATAGGATCTCACTTATTATGTAGGTAATACCCACCAAGAAATATATTAACTATTTTCATCTGATCATATGGGGTTTGATGATCGTGTAAGGCCACATTAGTTTAGAGTGGGGTTGTTTTTTGTTGATTATTCCAATGAGACATTTTGTTCATTACATTGAAAAATGATTTAATTTAGTTTCTTGCATTTGAAAATTTTATTTTTATAGGGTCTTGGTTTTTTATATAATGTGGAGTTAATTGGTATTTTTCTCTTATCTGTTTCCATTAAATTATTATATCATGGGAAATGTATCATGTTTTCTATTTTATAACCTTGGTACTAGATTACAACTAAGATTCTTTTATAGGGTTCCATTATGGGTCATTATTTATATTCATTGTTATCACGGAAAGACCATTAGTTGAGAGGGGTCTTGAAAGAGTGGTATCAGAGATGGTTGTTGAGAGATATTATGTATATTGGAAAAAAGGCACTAGTTTTGAAAACATGGGTTGATTGGAAAAAATATTAATTGAACATATTATATGACCTAAATTATTGTAACCAACTATAACACATTATTTTTGGGCCCTTGTGATCTGATGAAAGGATCAATATTTTTTCAACATCCGATGTGAAATTTTGTTTCCTTCATGGAAGAGACATTGTAAATTTAAATAAATAATTTTTTATTTTTAACATTTTTAATTGGAAATCATTTTTTGTTAATAAAATCAACAAAATAAAATTTACATGGTTTAATCAATTCTATAATACCTAGATGAGGAAATTTTTTATCACTATTGACCTAATCTCAAATATTTAGATATGAACAATTGCTATTGATGTTTCATTGTTATTGTTTCTACTTCCTCAAGATTTATTCAAAATAAAATTTATATTGGTTATCGATATCATATTTACTTACCTGGATTTATACATGTCATATTTTAAAGGATGGTATTGTTGAGACCTTATGTGTCTTTTTTTATTTATGTTGTATAAGTTAGTATAAATTTTCTTCCTTAAGGAATATTAATTTTTAGTTAAATTATATGTTTCTGGGAACCCCTTGAAAATTTAAAATAAATATATAAGTCTTAATGTTTTGGCATTTTATATTAACGTGTTATTAATAATTTCAAATGTTATAATGATCTCGAAGATCAATAATTTATAAAATTAACTTTCTACAGTTTTATGTTTAAATAAATATTTAATTTGATAATATATGGTTTCATGTATTATTTTAAAAATTGTACGATGTATTCAATAAAGGAAAAGATAAGAAAATATAATCTAAATTAAAATTTTAATTAATGTACGTAAATTTTTTCCCATTTTAATTTATGTTTAATTTCTGTCAAAGAGTTATGAATAAATAATTTTTTTCATCATGATTATTTTTCCACCTAAAAGTTTTGAGTGATCAGTAAGATATGATTGAATCAATGATATTTTTTTTATGTTTTCTAGAATATTAGATTCACCATTTCTTATGATGACTAATTTTTTTGTTTTCACACATCTAAACACACACATACAAAATGAAAACATAATTTTAACATATCCATATCTCAATGTTCTAGGGATAGTTCTTATTGTGATTCAAAACGCACATAGATCAAACTACCCACTAGAATTATCATATCAGAATAAACAAAGCATATAAAACATTAAAAATATTGTTGTGTGTATTTATATTATGATTTTTTATCTACAAAAAATTACCACGCACTTTATAATGATCAATTATTTGTATGAAAACTGATAAGCCTTCCCCAATTTGATAGATATAGATTTATAGGGTGTGTTGGGTTTATATTATTCTTATATTCTTGCATGGACTAAATTATTATGTGTTGTATTACTCCAACACACTACATAAAATAACATCACTCGATTTCTATATCTTTATAATGAAATATTATATAAAAAAAATTTATATTTAGGTAGGGATTTATTCTTCCTCCATCTAAATTATGATCTTGACTTAAACCCTTGATTCTTTAATTTTTTTCAGAATGAATGACAAACTAGTTCGTCATTTTCATTAGAAATTTTTTTTATGAAATATCACTTGAATATTATTTATAGATATTATCTTTTTTATGGTATCCTTAATTTATTAATACCTTTATATATATTAAATTTAATATTATCCAAATTACTAGGATTCCTATATTTAAAACACTTTTTGATCCCCTTAATAAATGTTGTAGGAACTGCATGTTATAACAATCAAATAATATTGTAATTCATCCATAATAAATATATCACAAATTCTGTGAATAAAAAATATATATGTTTATATTCGTTATTCATGTCAAAATTAAAAATTCTAATTCCACCCCAACGTTCTATTTATTTCAATTTTACCCCCATATGGGGTCATGATTAATTTATTCCAAATGTATATTTAAGGGGATTTTAACTATAGTGAGTAATTATTAAAATATTTAATATATATTAGGTTATGTAAAACACAATCCAGACCAACAACATGATGAACCACTAGAAAAAAATGTGATATTGTGTGTTAATATAATAGGAAGACCCACCTCTTATATAATCAATCCATATTAAAACTATCTTGGGAATATACCGATCAATCTCTTATAACATAAATGGCCAATGATCAAGTACCTATGAACATAACTCAAATCAAACAAAATAAAATAATTTAATTATAATATTATTATAATTAATTAACAACATGAAATGAATAAACTAAAATAACAACTTATGAAATAGCAAAAAATCACAGGTTAGATGCACACACCACACATAAATAGATAAAAATAAAAATTCATTTTTCTACAAAATTGATCAAGAACTCACCATAGTAAAATATTTAACAACCAATACATGAACCATAATAAAATGATATTATTTTTTAAGACCCCTTAAAAATAACCAGAATATATACATTCATAAAAACATTTGTTAATAGTATGTACGCTTTTTCATTAATGCTCTAACATCATGAGAATATTCTAATATCCTTGTGAATAATTGTATTTTATATACATGACTATGATAATTACGAATTATAATGAGATGAAGAGAAAAAAAGAAATATTATTAAGGGGAAAACATACCAACACACTCTACAAAAACTGAACCAATGACACCCAATGATTTATGGGGAACTTTGGATGAGATGAAGTGGACTTTTAGAATACTATATTTTACATACATGGACCTTTATATATTTTTTATGTATATAAATGATTCAATTTTGTTTTCAAAGGTTCAAAAGTGCTTTGGAAGGTTTTTAATGAATTTTAGGGGTTCACCAATTGAGAACGTTTAATTAAAACCGTGAAACAGCTCCATAAAAGTATTAATCATATATAGTGGGAACTAGATAGGAACATGGATAGGAACTTGGCTTGAAGAAATTTTATGGATGCCTAAGAAAAACAATTCAAGGGTGGATATAGTGAAATATCATGGTTGGGGTATGTTTTTCTAATAATGAGATCCCATCATGTCCGGTGTTTTTTGTAGAAGTGGATCATGTATTTTTAGACCATTATTTCATAATAGTTCACCCAAACCATGAACCATTCATTGCTAGATCCTAAAATGGTTCATCTAATCCGATTTATCGCATAAACCACTCTTTTTCAACTAAACTTGTCATAACATGAATTCCACATCCTTTCAAGGATATGGGGACCAATCATTTTTATTATAGAGTGATTCATATGAGAATATAACCTTATAAGTGGGACATATTTTTTAAAAAGATCATGTAATAAGTTGTTTTCGTTAGATCATTTCTCCTCCTCTCTATTAGAATCATGAATCTAGTCCATTATGGATCTATTCAAAATCTATAAAGTTTTTTTTGTTTTGAGGTTTTATTGTGTTGTTTGATGGTAAAAATATCTATAGAATTTTTTTAGGAGTCTCTAGATAAGTTTTTGAAGATGTGGTTTCATTATTCAATTTTTAAAAAGATTATATATAGGTGGCTTCTCTCAAAAATCTTACTGATGAGAACCTAAATGATTGATCTAAAATTGATTTAATGGGAAGTGTTTTTTAAATACATCTTTGATTTCATGGAAATATCTAATGTGATGTTTTATTTGAAATTATGGATTTTTTTTTTGTGAAAAGGGAATTTGGTTTATGATTTTAAAATGATATTTTTAAAATTATGTTTTTCTTTTTATTCATTGAATGTGACTATAGAATTTTTTAAATAAAATAGATGTTTAATTGAAATTTAATGCCATGGGTTTTGGAATAAAAATTTGACTTGAGTTCATTTCCATCGATGTAACCATGTGTAAGGGGCTTGTTTCATTAGGGAACGTGGTTTCAGTACCCTTGTGATGACATAATATATATCACAGAGATTAAACTCATGAGTAAACAACCATTACATTTTAATGAAAGTGTAGTTTTTTTGATGTGTGGAATTAGTATTCAAACTGGAATTGGGGAAATTGGTATTTAAAATGGATTGATAGATTTCCTTGGAAACTATTTTGGTTTGGAAAACTAATTTTTTCATTTATATAAAAACCATAAAATTGTTTTAAAATATTTTATACATGTTTTATTAAATTTTTTATCCTATTGTTGTAAAATTTGAGATCATTGGAGGAAATTATATTTATTTCTGTACTCATCCCATTCATGAGAATTATTGATCATTTTCGGATACTTTTTATCTAGAAACTTGTAAAGGAAGTGTTTCCCAATTCTACAGAGATTCATCGTGATACATTGGGAATGTCATGGTGAGTTAGAGCATAGATAATTGTGGTATTTTCTATGCTTGTTTCTTAGATTCCACTTTGTAAAATTTTATTTAAGATGATTTTCTTGGATTTGTTCCAGACATATTTTGTACTGACGCATAATGTAGATTTTTTTTGTTTTTTGTTTTTTTTGTTTTTAGAATAAAATGTAAAACCATCCCCAAAATATTTATGAATATATTGATATTTATTTCAAGCCTTCAGTTTCTTGATGATTTCACGTAAGTCCCATAACACCCATCACCCCTTCCCTAGACAATGGATAAGGATTTCTATGTTACAAATTGAACAAGGTTGTTTTGTCTTGGAGTTAATAAATAATTCCATTTTAGTCCTTTAGTTGGGATTTTATCAAGAAGATGGGATTTTAATAAAATGAAATGTAGCGTATAACAATTCATTAATAAGCAATTTATGTTGAACATTAAGTTACTAGGTTTTTGGTTACATGATTATTTTGAGAAACTTTTAAAAGTGTAGCATCATAATTATGGGTTTAGCTGATGATAGGATTATTAAATAAAATGATATTAATGAGTTACCAATCGGAGTTAAAAACTCAGTTTTTTGAAATTATTTATGGTTTTCTAAGAAATTTTATATTTTTTGAAATAGTTGAAATTTGATAGATTTTCAAACAACATTGTGGAATTTTATAAATTAGTTTGAAAGTGTTAAATGATGAATCCTTAAAATCCATTGGTTTATATGTATGATGTGGTAAATTTTAAATTTCTAAGACGTCACTTACTATAGTGTGAAGAAATTTTGATATTTCTATTAGTTAAACAATATGGATCCCAATAGCCATCATATAATGCAACCAAAAAATGTTGCTGAGTAATGTGGTTACACCTAATCCCCAAGTAAACCAACCATTGGATCATACTATTTTCTACGATTTGAAATCCATAGATAGAGAAAAAATAATGATCCCAGATAAGTGGAACATTTTTTTTAGTTACATGAGCATAATCAACCAATTTTTTAGGATACCTCATAACCAAAAAAAAGATGATGTGTCACTAAATAGGATGAATTGAATATTTGATTTCCTATGTAGACTAGCGGAGCTAAACATCATGTTTGTAAAATACATGCTGAAGTATTTTAAATCATTTTTGTGGGGTTTATAAATTTTATGAAAATTTCACTAAAATATTTCATGGGAGGATTTTGAATAAATTTTAAAATAATAATTCTATACTCACCTATATATAATTTCAGGAACATCCGATTTATTTAGTTTGAAGTTGAATAATCTCTCTATATAATAGAATTCCGATAAATTTATTATTTTAGGGTTCTTTAAAAAAGAGGAGTCTATATGTGTGTCCTTGAAGGGATGCATTTTGAATCGAGCCTGGAACGATGTACAATGTAAAATATTTACATGCTTTCTATAACGAATCATAATGATATTGTAAATATAGATATGGGAGATGAAATATAAATTTCGAGTAAAACAATTTTGAGAAGAATATTGATACCTTTAAATATAAGTGGAAATACAAATTCCAAAAAAAATTAGAAGAGTGACCCATATTTACCATGTATTGGTATTACATTGTATTATATAGTGGGATCTATGAATTATCCTCCTAAAATAAAGAGTAATCCTAGATTATTTTACTGCGGTTCTGTTGAGCAGAAGAAGTAATATTTCATAGACCCACATAGAAAATGTCAAAATTGAATTCAAATGTTACATATTCATCGTTTTGTTATTTTGGTCCAAGGTTAGGTCATTGAGAGATATCTCACTCTTCTCAAGAGTCATATCTATTTATTGGACTAGTGAAACCGAATATTTCTCATTAGTGAAAATGATAAATCCAGTGATATTCAAGTGACACCTTGACTCCATAATCAGTGAAATATCCAAAGGGTTGTAAATTAAATATTTCAGTGAGTAAGCAATTTATTGGAACTACGTAAATACTCATGGATGATCAATTTGGAAATTTATAAGTGATAGTTACAATTATTTTTTAATTCTACCATAATTCAATATTAGATTGATATTGATGTGTAACAGTCATTTTTTAATTCTAGTGCTATTAATATTCTAGGTATCCATGATGAGATGATGCATTCTGTTTTCAAACATTAATCTACTCATGGATATAGAGAAATTCAAGCCATTATGTTCAATTCATTTTCAATAACTATTGATGCAGATGAATAAATTTTTTTACTATTATTGAGAGGGATGATTATAATGCCATATAGGTTACAGATTTGTTCAAAATCATTAATTCTCACATTGAGTATTATATCAAATGTGTTTGCTTAACAATTATACATGTTTATAAGAATATATTTGAAGGAGATCAAAATTTTAGAGAATGTGAAGTAGGATTATTAGCACCAGCGGATCGAACAATCTCATACTAGATGGAATCATTGACCATGAAATATATTCACGAGATCAAGAGTATAGATTTTCTGACTATAGTGGACATTTTTGTTAATGTTTTTCCTAAATATTTCTATGGGTATCTACCAAAATGTTAAGTGGATTTTATGATTTATTTCATTTCAGAGACCTATTTTATCTAACTATAATCATATCAGGTACATAAAAAAAATTGGGTGAATTTAATTTCATGTTAGAATAGTTGTAAATAAAAGTTTTAATTTTTCCTAGTACGTCTCCTTTTGTGTCACTGGTTTTTTTATGAAAATGGCATTAGTGAATCATAGTCTTCTTCTTTATTATCATAATATTAAAAATGCTACAATAAATAATCTATGTCATTTTACATGAAATTTTAATTTGTTAGATCAGTTGATGGGATCAAACTGGTTGTCTAAAAATGATCAGCATTTAGGATTTTTCCAGCTACAGTATTGAAGGATGGTGTTCGAAAGACATCATTCAGAATGATATATATCTATTATGATATCTGTTTTATTCTTTTCTCTCTTAATAATCCTCCAATCATACTTATTGAATTGATAACAGATATTTCAAATGAAACTAGTTTCATTCATGGGGGTGTCCGTGGATGATATTCTAGTTTTTTTATGACAAATGTGGATCAAATACCACACATGGAAATACTTTTGTGAATCTTATTGCAGCATAGTTTTTATTCAATGATATAAATGATTTGATTTTTGATACAATAGTTATGTTACCCAAGACATGTTATCTATGAAAAATGCATTTCAATGCCTCCATTAAATTTGATTTCCATAATCTCTTAGAAACCATGAAATAATGACTTTAAGATACACATTTCCCTTATCCAAGATAGTTATTATCAATATTATGTTCATGAAATTTGATGATTATATTAACCGATGTCAACTTTGACAATGAAATAATTCTATTCTGATGGATTGGTGAATGTAATAAGACTTCCCAAGATCTTATTATTTTTCCAACATGAGCACTAATATTTATATTCAAGAAAAACAAAAAATATTATGTGGGGTATTATGATGCTTTGGGACATTGGTTTGGGTTTGTTCCTATTCAGTGATATAATTTTGTTGCTTATGAATCAAAATACTTATGATTTCATGATAACAACTATCTAATTCATTATTTATAACTAGATGTTATATTCCATTCATTAAAGAAATAACATTATTATATTTTTGGTGAAAAAAATATGTGTTTAAAATCAAAATAATTTGAAATACATTTTCTCACAATGATATTTGACAAATAATAGAGATTAGGTTTCAATGATTGTTTTAAATTGAAATATTTTATAAATATTAAAGTTAACATTGTGGTCGATGCATTATATATAATTCTATATAATTAGTTGGTGAAAAAAAGTCCTCATATCAACAAAAAATATTTTCATTGATATTCTACATTCACATAGATTATAATGGTTGAGTTTTTTTAGATTTTCTTTTAGTTTCATTTATTCTATTTATGGTTGATAATATTACATATTCCAATTAAATTGATTCTTACTCTATTTATATGAAGTAAAGCCTCTATGGTGGGGATTCTATTAAGAGAATGAATCTTGTTATAATATCATTTTTTATGGTTTCAAGGTCATATGGTTGTAACATTGTCTTTTCTGAAAAAACAACTTCACGCATTCCTCCATTCATAATAGGTTGATCACCTTAAAACAAAATGTTGTATATGGAAGGAGTAGAACAATTTTGGTGCGTGTGCATGATTATAATAGTGTTTTTATTGAGATTCCACACTTGTCAATAGGTTAAGGCAGGGACATAGTAGCCAAAAGATATGTTGTAGTATTTTATATTACCCATGTGGAAATGGGATGACATATATATTTATTCTGGAACAACCCTATAAAGGATGGGTTAAAAACATGAATATATATGTGTGATGATGGATTTTCTTGAAAAATCACCCCATTTCATCGATATTTTTGAATCCTTTATGGGGAAAGACATTTAAAATATATTTATATGAGAAGTATAAAAAAGTGAAATGTAGTTGTATTGAGAGTATCATACCAAGATCTTAGGTCTCCACCTCAATTTTGGATATCCTTACCATAAGCTCGTAGGGAGCAGTTGACTATAAACATGAAGTATCATTCTCAAAAGCATGGAAAATATTAAATGTTGATACAAACAGTGGGGGAAATTCTTAGGGCTTCTGTAATGAATTTTGTGGGCTCATGGAAAGAGAATATACCATTAGAAATATTATCATATAAAAAATTTATCTTGTCTTGATACATATTTTTTTCATACACAAATATATGTGAATCTTTTTCATTCACACCATTATTCTATGGAATCAATTGAGAATTCACCAGTGGGACTGAGCCTTTTTCAGTATAAAATGGGTGAGATTCAGTTGATTATAAAGGGTGTGTTGACAATGCAGATTCATAAAAATCATATGTTAATGATTATCAATGATCATTATCATCCATGGTGAGTGATCATGTTCTCCTAATAATCATTCCAAGGACTCTACATTTTCATTTTATAAAGTATATATATTTATCTTCGTGAGGCATAGGTTCTTTTGATATAATTATATGGGATAGATAGGTAGTATATTGGTTGGATTTTCCACCACGGTTTATTTAATTTCATAATGTGTATAATGTATCTCAATTGGATAAGTATAATAATGATCGTAATAATGTAATTTGATGGGGTCACACTGAACTAGATTTTCATGTTACATTGCTTCAGGTGGTGATATGGATTTTTGATAGGAAAGGGAATGTATTGAATGGGAAAATAGTTGATATAAAGTGGACTTTATGGAATTATGGTTACATGAGGGGGATATTTGGGATCATGATAATAAAATGTTGGGCCAATTTACTGAACTCTTTCTAAAAAGTTGTTGTTTTTTTATTTCAATGGACAGAATGAATAATGGTGGACAGATCTTAGAACCCCTAGTTCTATGTACCTGACCATTAATTTTTGTATTTTTGGTATATAAAAATTATTGGGATATAATTCATGATGTTTTGGTTAGATTTTTTATATTTTTATTCTATTTTATAGGTGAATAGTTTGATCATCATTACTATAAACCATGAAACACCTCTGAGAAACCATGCTACTGAAATAATGGGCATTTGGTATGATAATTATTAAGTGCATAGTTTGGAAAAAAAAACATGTGACTTCACTTGAGATATCATGTATAGATGGATATAAGGGAATACAATCATCGGAACATGGTTTTTCAAACCATTAGAGCTAATCAGATTAGGTATTTTTGGATGCACTAACTTATACACAGTTAGCACAATGTTTTCCAAACCGTGCACCCTATCTCTAGACCATGGAAAATTAGAACAACAAATTAAGGATCTTATCTGATTTACTGCATAATCCACTATATCCACCCCCCATGTCATGACCATAATTCCTCTTCATACAAATTTTGTTTATACCAATCCATCTGATCTATTAGAGATTCTTAGGAAAATATATGAGTGTATGACGCCCAGATTCAACCAAAACTGCACATTCATGTTTGTTTTCTTAAGATATATTCACCTCCACTCTCATGGATTGTTTAATCCAGTATTATGTGATAAATTTCCAATTTTTAATGTTATTCATGATGATATTTTATTTTTTTTTCTAGGGGAACAATATATATGGATTTTTCATAGAGTTTCAAGCTGAGTTTTATTAAGTTCGTATGCCATTATTTTCTTTCAATAAGGTTAACATGGAGGTTGATTCTATCTCGAAACCCCTTTATTAGAAAATGAAAGACTAATTTTATAATTATGTACAATTTTTATATATATTTTATTCCTTGGGTCATTTTATGGAAACCACTTTATTAATGATCTCATGTAAATTTTAGAAACATTTATTTGTGAAAGGGGCCTTTCATTCGGGTTTTTAAAATGTTAGATTTAAAAATAATTTCTTGATTGGAGGAATGAAAAATTATTAAAAAATCATGAAAATATATTTTCGATTGAAATTATTGAATTAGTTATGGAAAACATTATTGGGGTGAGTTCATTTACATTGAAGTTATCCTGTGGAATTGGTGTCTGGAATTGTGGGACTCAGAATTCGTTACCCTATGATTACATAGTTGATCGAAAAGATACCAATAATGATTAGTGAATTATTAAATGGTCCTTCATGGTTGGATGCGTTTATGAGTGAAATGTGTATTCTAAATGGATATTGGGAAAAAAAAAATTATACATATTTGATTTCATTAAATGGAAAATTTTTGGAAAAAAAATTGTTTTGAGGTTTCATTCACACTTCTTCTGATTTTCTTAAAATTTAATACATAATATGCTAACATGTTTTACCCTTGTATCATGAGTTGGGAATTAATTGAGGTAATCCAGTTGAGTTTTTTTCTCACCCCCTACATGGAAATTTGATTTTTTTTATAGATGTCCTTATTGAGACATAGATAATGGAAAATTATCCCAGTTATTAAGTGATGAAACAAGATACTTTGGTCTTTAATTACTAAGTTGGAGCTTGAGGCATGTTGGGAGTATTTGAGTTTATTTCATAGATTACATTGTGTTTTTTTGGTTTTGGTTTCTAATTCTTACTTTGGTATTGGTGTTGGTTTAGTTGGTTTTGTTCCTGTTGTATTTTCTATTCATACACCTAGTATTGTATTTGTTTCGTTTTTTAATATGGATTGGTTATTTTATTCAATGGAAAATATATTCGCCCAAATATGTATCAATCCATTGGAATTTAATGAAATCCTTTGATGTCTTGGGGATGTCACCTAAGGCCAGTAACACCCAAGAACACTTCTGTAACAACCCGAAATTTTATAAGATACATTCTTTTTAATTTCATTCATATCTTTTATTGTCCGACACACCAAGATTATCTTGCGCAATACGCAACAGTGTATTATCTTGTAGTATACGCAACACTTTTCTAGGATCTTGTTACACACAATTTCATGTTCGTTTGATAGAAGTTATTCTATGCAACATTGATTGTATATATATATATATATTCAATGTATAAATAAAATATGGTTGGATTCTATTATATGCAACAACAAAGGATTTGTGCACTACACACAACCCTGACTTGGCTTGCATTACACACAATCACAACCTTCCTCGATAGCGTGTGTTATACACAATACCGGGTTTTACTAAACAATGATATATTATTATAATATTGTTATGAACTAGCCATTATAAATATTGTTAACTAAATTTTTAATTTTATAACATTATTATTCATCTTACACATTTCTAGAACATGGAATAAGAACAAAATAAATTTTTCGGGTAAAATAAGTATTTTTCAAAAAATGAAGTTTTGCCTCCTTTTGATGGCACACCCACTTTAAATCTAGTTTTTGACATGTTTATAAGTTTAATTTGACAAAATAAAAATCTTATTTTGAATCAGGATATAAAAATTTACATTAGATAATGTTTTGATATATTTCCGATAACTTTCATATTTTAATGAATAGTAAAAACACGCTATATTTTAATTAAAAACAACTTTTTTCATCGTAATATCATATGTGGTTAAATTATAATAATGAATGGTTTTAAAGTATAAATAGAATATATTTTTACCATTTAATATAATGTATGTCATTAGCATTGATTTTACCTTGAATTCGTAGGTTAAATCAATTCAATCTTTTACAATGTTTTAAAGAAAATCCCGTTTTCTTTCGACAACGGGATTAATATTAATTTAATTTCTGCATCTTTTGTGTATTGAATTTGGAAAAATGGATTCCATATTTGGAATAAGTGGGTCCAAATTATGTTAATAAGATACTTTTTATTTTTGGGCATTGTGAATAATAACTACGGTAAATTTTATTTACTATAGTTAAAGGTAAATCGGGTAATTAAGGGTAAATATAAGATTATAAAATTACCCTAACACTTGGAAAATCCTATTGTATGGCTAAACGTATACCCATAGAACCTAAGGGTCGGATTATATTCATTTTATGGACTTTGTTCCATGAAAATAATTTATTTATTATTAAAACCAAAGAATGTGACAACATGTCACTTTCTTAAATCTTATAAGTATAATAATTTTAGTTTAGTGATAAACTTCATGAAACTTCGAACATGAATAGTCTCCAGAAATCTAATACAATTATCTACATCATAGGAATTTATTTAGAATTTTTAGGGATTAAATAATTATCATTTATTATTACACAAAGATGATGCAGTACTTGTCTAATTAATGAAATATTGGTATAATTGATGTTATAAATGCCCAAATAAATGTAATTTGAGACTTTTTATGACTTAAATTAATTTTATAGGTTAATATGACATGTTATTGTTGATATAAGTAACTTGGTTTGAACTTATCGTTCTGTTATGAATTTCATAAAAATCATGTACTAGATAGTGTCAAAATTGACATATATTAGTTTTTAAAATAAATATTATATTATTAATTGTAATTTAATTCATAAAAATATAAGGTTCGTCCAAATGACTTAGATAAGGATATATATATTAATAATAAACAACTTGGGGTTCGTTTGGCTTGTTATGGTAATCTTATTAACCATATAGTGTAATAAAACAAAAATACCCGATAAAAGTTAAATTATTTAACTTAGAGTTAAATCTAATTGATAAGGTTAAAATAATAACCTAGACTTGTCTAAATCATATTGGATGACAGTATTTATACCCATACCCACTTTATCTTCGAAATAAGACCCTTTGGAACCATTATAAACCTAATTTGACCTTAATATAAAATAATATTTTGAGATTTTCCTAAGGTGCCCCTCTCCTCCCTTATAAAAGGGCACCTCCTCCCTCTCCTCCTCACACCAATTTGAGCATTCAAGCTCAGACAAACCCTGCCAAAATCTCTTCTCCACTTCCCTAGTATCATCCTAGAGGTCCTGGTCTTCTTTAAAGACCATCCTTAGTTCTTTATGTGGAGGTTAAGTGAAGGCGCGTCAAAAAGAGGTAATATCCATTACCGATCTTTTTCAATTTCATTCTTCTACAACTTCTTCTTATTTAGTTGTTTCATGATAAATTACAACATCAGTATTTCTTATATACTGATATGTTATTATAAATATGAAACAACTATAATTAACCTTCTATCAATCCTATGGAAAAATGAAATCGCCGTGCATGCGTACGTACAGAATACCGTCTCCACGCCATGGTGTAATCTATTTTCCACCACCACCATATTTGGATGGGTATAATGGTGTAAATAAGGACTATATATGACTATTATAAAGTTATATTGAAACTGAAATAGTATACATACACTTCAACACAATTCCACGACCATGGGAACGATATCATCGCTCGTGCGTACGTAAGGACTACCGTCTCCACGACACGATGAGATTCATTATCCATGTTAACCATTCCGGAATGATTATAAAGTATATATAATGAATAATAATGAAATATATGACATGGTAAATCTACTGGATTTATTTATATATATATATGTCATCTACTTACTTCCATTCAAGAAAATAAAGAAAGGAAAAGAGCGTTCATGCGTACGTACGGACTACCGTCTCCATGAATGGTGTGTTTCATTTAATTTATCTATCTATTATATATATATGTATATACTGAATATATATGATATATAAATCATATTTTATATTCTGGAAGTAAGTAAATCATGATATAAGTTATAATAATGTCAAGAACAACAAGTCCAAACACCTATGATAAATGAAACGATTTTACCCAAAATGCCTCTTTAACATGGAATTTACAAAAGAACGGGTAATATAAAGACATAAGTGAACCATATATCATATAATAACAATGAATATGATTATATAATAAGTTAATGACATTATTTAAATCATTATACAGGAGGATCAGATATGTACAAAGCATATCAGACATAAGGTAAGGGAAATATCACAATCTCATTTTTATCTGAGATTGTTTATACTTTGGTAATTACTGGGGTGTATTTTATCATCCACATCCATGTTTCATCAATATGTAATATTATTTCCATCTACCTACAATTGTTTAAATCCATTTTTACCCTTTGGTGAGTTTTTAGTAAAGGATATGAAAGGAATATTTGGCGTTTTTCGTACGAGGTACTTTTTGAATTTTCCGAAAAAAAGTACGAGAAGAATGTTTTTGTAACTTATACGGCATGAATGGACTTTTTAAAACATTACATCCAAGAAGCTTACTTTACAAGTTTTCAAGTTTATTTTTAATAAACTTTTTTTAGTTTAAAATTATATGGCATGTTAAGGAAAATGTTTTTGAAGTAGAAAGGATATTTTCCTCAAGAATGGAGTTCAAGTGTTTTATCAAAATTATTTTCCATCTAATATAATATAGGGTTCTGTTTATATCCCTATTATTACATTGATTTGATTATGTTTTGATGGATATTTTTTATGAATTCCTTTATCTTATATGAAATGTTTTATGATGTCACGATGTTTAAGATTCCCATTTTTATTACATGGGTTATGCTGTGATGTATGGTTTATGATTTTGTGGCACACATAAGAATGGTATCATTATGAGATGGGTGGGACCTATATCTCCCTCTTATGCATTGGGTAATGTTTTTATATCTCATGAGATAGAAATGGCAGGAATGGTAGGTTATACCGGTTCAGTGAAACAGGACTGAAATGAGGGTGACTCGGTTCAGAAATGGACTTTTTCCACTAAGATAGTCTTGGAAATGAGTCTTGACTAATAAGATATGATTCTCTATGATTATGTGTGTATTCCACAATGTTTCATGTTTTAAGTTATGATTATTGGGATTACATTTCAATACTATGATTTATCCCATTTTATGAAATTATATTCTCTTTTGCAGGTTAATATTTCCAAAAGATATGTTCTTATGTATATGATGTGATTGATATTTATTTTGTTTACCCTTACTGAGCATTTGAGCTCACCCTTTTATGTTTTCTTTTCCCCAGGATATAAAGAAAGGATTTAGGTTTAAAAAAAAGATAAGATCTTTATGGGAGATGTTGAAGATATTTCACCATGATTAGAAGATTACGTTACGAGTTTCCAAAGACACTAAACTATTACGGTCCTTGTGTGTGTGTTTTTGTTATGTAATAAGTATTCCGCAAAAGTAATGTAATGTCAATGTACGTCAAGCTTTGGGTCTCTACAGTTGGTATTAGAGGAAAGGTTTTGTCAACCTTTGGAAACTAGGATGCGAGAACTTTAGTGAGATCCCTAGAGATATTTCTAAGGTAAGTCTAGGGATGTCTCTATGGTTAAGTATACGTATAGGTTGTAGTCCTAGAATTGCGCTAACGATCATAGAATTTAACCTAAGATGTTAGATATTGAGGGTACTCCCCCTTTTATTATGTTGTTTTCCCTAGCATGATTTTTGCCTCTCACAATATTCTTTTTGGGTTTTAGACGATGGCTGGAACCCGAAGGAACCATGTTGATCACTGTAATGGACAATGCAATGATTGTCCTCCTGAACAAACAAATGTTATTGGAGATGGAGTGAAAAATATTATTGTTATACTTACACAAGCTATGAATCATTCTAGACTTCCAAATGAGAGGATAAGGGAACAATATTCTATTGAGTCCTTCATGAGGCAACGTCCACCTTCTTTCAGTGGGTCTTCCGATCCACTGGTATTTGAACAATGGATCAGTACCACTGAAAAGATATTTTCAGTTCTTCAATGTTCTGAACATGATAAAGTCATCTTAGCAGTATATCGTTTGGAAGGTAAAGCTGATCAATGGTGGAATCTTATCAAGAATACGAGGCCAAGAGATAAAATTGAGTCCATGGAATGGGACGAGTTCAAGAACTTGTTTTTCAGTAAGTACTTCCCTCGTATTCTTCGAACAATGATGGAAAAATAATTTCTTGAGCTGAAGCAGAAGGATGATGAATCTGTTGGTATATACGAAGCGAATTTTACATGACTTTCATGGTATGCATCTGGCATTATCATCCAACATGAAAGTAAAGTTGATCGATTTTTCAGTGGCTTAAAACCAAGTCTTAGAAGGGCATTAACTATAAGAGACTTCAGTAGCTATGAAGAAATTGTGCGTTGTGCTATCAAGGTAGAAATGGAAGTTGGTGTTACATATCCATCTCATGGTTTTGACAAGAAACGAAAGATGGAGTTCAAGGAGAAATCTCAGAATAATGGTGAAAAGAAGATGAATGTTTCCTTATGCACAAAGTGTGGAATGAAGCATGGTGGAGATTGTCTTAAAGGGACTAGAAAATGTTTGAAGTGTGGAAAAGATGGTCATCGAGCTACTGAGTGTCGAAGTAATGGAAAAAGTGTTTCTAATGATGTGAATAAAGAAAAGGCTGTAGAGAACGCACCACCAACACTTCAATGTTTCAAGTGCAAGGAAATGGGGCATTATGCTAATAAATTCCCTAATCCAAGGGTTAGTGATGATCGACATGAGCAACCACATAAGACAAATGACAAAGGGAAGTCACATGCGATCACCATTGGCGATGTTGAATATGACAACGATGTGGTGGAATGATTAAGTGTTTATGTAATGGGATTCCAAAATAATGTTGTATAATGGAGTATTAGAATATTTATGTATTGGTCTAATGTGGTATTCAAAGTGATTGAGATATTTTTGGAAATAAGATGATACGCGCATAATGAAGGGAAAATGAGAAAATGAAATGTTTAACAGTATTCATGAGCTCATGATTGATATAAGGACTAAGTGATATAATGGTTTGAGGATATAGAATTTTGAGGATTTTGGTATGTGGAAAGTGTTAACTTTTAACTGCATTTATGTTTTCACTAAGGTTCAATGGGTATTAAAGAGAATACATGATTAAGGCCTTTGAATGTTTGGAATGTAACCAACAAAACATATCTTATGATATATGGGGATCAACGATGGTATTAAATCTTTGGTAATCTTTTTCACAATATTATGAGAGTGGACTGCAGTATTATGGATAAGCCAAAATATTGGAATGGATTATGTTGGACATAAGTTAGTATTATTTAAGGATAAAAGTTTTTTCGATATTATTGATGGGATATTATAGTAATATAGTTTTAGAAAAAGGACAACCTGCAGGACGAGCGACAACCCATCGTGTCGGACAAGTCTATGGGAATCGAACCCACAACCGAAGTGCGACTGGCCTTTATCGCCTACCACTAGAATATAAGAAGTCCATGGTTAGTATAAAATAGTTTTATTTTATTAAGCGGTATGATATATGAAATATAAGTTCATTTTTGGAACCATATGCGATTAATCTAACCATAACATGGACTTATAACTTTTTCTAACCTTTTGTTTGAATGAGATGTAATGACCCATCATTCTATCACATGATCTGCTAACACATCACGAATAACAAAATCAACTTCATTTCTTTAAGGGATGAAGTGGAAATCGTTCAATTCACGAACAATAGTGAGATTGTACCAAAATCATGCAAGTATTTCTTTTAATTCATCATCTTTAGGGAAATGATATTGAAAGCCAAAAATGTTGTCCTAGTTCCCTTATATCTGATTAATCAGATGGTACCTTAGATCATCACAAATCAATAGCTTTGTGACTGTTGGCTTTTTTATAGCCATGTTCTCTACCACTCTCCATCAGAACATGATGGTTAGATTTCTCTTCCATGTCCATATTTTCTCCTATATGGAAACCCAGTGATGAGTTCATTTGGGTAACCGTTATATTTCATACTTTATTTTTTAAAGTTCAGTTTTGGTATTTCTTACTACGATGTGGGTTTTTATGAATAGTAAACGATTTATAACCCCGACGAATTTTGAGGGAGAAATTCATTTTAAGGGGGGTAGAATGTAACAACTTGAGATTTTATAAGATACATTATTTTTAATTTCATTCATATCTTATATTGTACGACACACCATGATTATCTTTCACTATACGCAACACTGTATTAGCTTGCAGTATACGCAACACTTTTCTTGGCTCATGTTACACACAATTTCAAGTTCGTTTGATATAAGTTTTTCTACGCAACATTGAGTGTATATATATATATATATTAAATGTATAAATAAAATATGGTTGGATTCTGTTATACGCAACAACAAAAGAGTTTTTCACTACACACAACCCTGACTTGGCTTGCATTACACGCAATCACGACCTTCCTCGATAGCGTGTGTTATACGCAATACCGGGTTTTACTAAACAGTGATATATTATTATAATATTGTTATGAACTAGCCGTTAGGAATAGTGTCAACTAAATTTTGAATTTTATAATATTATTATTCTTCTTACACATTTCTAGAACATGGTATAAGAACAAAATAAATTTTTCGGGTAAAATAAGTATTTTTAAAAAATCCAGTTTTGCCGCCTTTTGATAGCGCACCCACATTAAATCTAGTTTTTGACATGTTTATAAGTTTAATTTGACAAAATAAAATTCTGATTTTCAATCAGGATATAAAAATTTAAATTAGATAAAGTTTTGATATTTTTTCGATAACATTCATATTTTAATGAATAGTAAAAACACGCTATAATTTAATTAAAAATATTTTTTTCATCGTAATATCTTATGTGGGTAAATTATAATATTGAATGGTTTCAAAGTATAAATATAATATATTGTTACCATTTAATATAATTTATGTCATTATCATTTATTTTACCTTGAATTCGTAGGTTAAATCAATTTAATCTTTTGCAATGTTTTAAAGAAAAACATGTTTTCTTTCAACAACAAGATTAATTTTAATTTAATTTATGCTTCTTTTGTGTATTGAATTTGGAAAAATGGATTCCATATTTTGAATCAGTGGGTCCAAATTATGTTAATAAGATACTTTTTATTTCTGGGCATTGTGAATAGTAACTTCGGTAAATTTTATTTACTATAGTTAAAGGTAAATCGGGTAATTAAGGTTAAATATAAGATTATAAAATTACCCTAACACTTGGAAAAATCCTATTGGATGGCTTAAAGTATACCCATATAACCTAAGGGTCGGATTATATTCATTTTATGGACTTTTTTCCATGAAAATAATTTAATTATTATTATAACCAAAAAATGTGACGACATGTCACTTTCTTAAATCTTATAAGTATAATAATTTTAATTTAGTGATAAACTTCATGAAACTTCAAACATGAAAAGTCTCCAGACAGATAATACAAATATCAACATCATAGGAATTTATTTATAATATTTAGGGATTAAACAATTATCATTTATTATGACACAAAGATGATGCAGTAATTGTCTTATTAATGAAATAATGAAATAATTGATGTTATAAATGCCCAAATAAATGTAATTTGAGACTTTTTATGACTTACATTAATTTTATAGGTTAATATGACATGTTATTGTTGATATAGTTAACTTGGTTATAACTTATCATTCTGTTATGAAATTCATAAAAAACATGTACCAAATAGTGTCAAAGTTGACATAAATTAGTTTTTAAAACAAATATTATATTATTAATTGTTATTTAATTCCTAAAAATCTAAGGTTAGGAAAAATCACATAGATAAGGATATATATATTAATAATATACAACTTTGGGTTCTTTTGGATTTTTATGGTCAGTTTATTAACCATATAGTGTAAGAAAACAAAAAGACATGGTAAAAGATAAATTATTTAACTTGGAGTTAAATCTAATTGATAAGGTTAAAATAATAACCTAAACTTGTCTAAATCCTATTGTATGAGACTATTTCGATACATCTCCACTTTATCTTCGAAATAAGACCCTTTGGAACCATTATAACCCGAATTTGACCTTAATATAAAATCATATTTTGAGATTTTCCTAAGGTGCCCCTCTCCTCCCTTATAAAAGGGCACCTCCTCCCTCTCCTCCTCACACCAATTTGAGAATTCAAGCTCGGCCAACCCCTGCCAAAATCTCTTCTCCACTTCCCTAGTATCATCCTAGAGGTACTGGGATTCTTCAAAGACCATCCTTAGTTTTTATGTGGAGGTTAAGTGAACGCGCGTCAAAAAGAGGTAATATCCATTACCGGTCCTTTTCAGTTTCTTTCTTATTGAACTTCTTCTTCATTAGTTTTTTCATGATAAAGTAATAACATAAGTATTTATTATATACTTATATGTTATTATAAATATGAAACAACTCTAATTAACCGTATATACATCCTACGGAAAAAGGAAATCACCGCGCGTGCGTACGTACGGAATACCGTCTCCACGTCGTGGTGTAATCTATTTTCCACCACCACCTTACTTGGATGGGTATAATGGTGTAAATAATGACTATATATGACTATTATAAAGTTATATTGATACTGAATTAGTATACATACACTTCAACACAATTCCACTACCATGGGAACGATATCATCGCTCGTGCGTACGTATGGACTACCGTCTCCACGATGCGATGAGATTCATTATCCATGTTAACCATTAAAGAATGATTATAAAGTATATATAATGAATAATAATGAAATATATGAAATGGTAAATCTACTGGATTTATTTATATATATATGTCATCAACTTACTTTCATTCAAGACAATAAGGAAAGGAAAACAGCGTTCATGCGTACGTACGGACTACCGTCTCCATGAACGGTGTGTTTCATTTCATTTATCTATCTATTATATATATATGTATATACTGAATATATATGATATATAAATCATATTTTATATTCTGTAAGTAAGTAAATCATGATATTAGTAATATTAATGTCAAGAACAACAAGTCCAAACACCTACGATAAATGAAGCGATTTTACCCAAAATGCCTCTTTAACATGGAATTTACAAAAGAACGGGTAATATAAAGTCAAGAGTGAACCATATATGATATCATAACAATGAATATTATTATGTAATAAGTTAATGTCATTATTTAAATCATTATACAGGAGGTTTGGATACGTACAAATCATATCGGACATAAGGTAAGGGAAATATCACAATCTCATTTTAATCCGAGATTGTTTATACTTTGGTATTTACTGGGCTGTATTTTATCATCCACATCCATGTTTCATCAATATGTAATATTATTTCCATCCACCTACAATTGTTTAAATCCATTTTTACCCTTCAGTGAGTATTTTGTAAAGGATATGAAATGAATATTTTGTCGTTTTTCGTAGGAGGTACTTTTTGACTTTTCCGACAAAAGTACGAGAAGAATGTTTTTTTAACTTATACGACATGAATGGAATTTTTAAAACATTATTTCCAAGAAGCTTACATTACAAGTTTTCATGTTTATTTTTAATCAACTTTTATTAGTTTAAAATTTTATGACATGTTAAGGAAAACATTTTTGAAGTAGAAAGGATATTTTCCTCAAGAATGGAGTTCAAGTGTTTTATCAAAATTATTTTCCATCTAAGATAATATAGGGTTCTGTTTATATCCCTATTATTACATTGATTTGATTATGTTGTGATGGAAATATTTTTATGAATTCCTTTATCTTATATGAATTTTTTTATGATTTCACGATGTTTATGATTCCCATTTTTATTACATGGGTTATGCTATGATGTATGGTTTATGATTTTGTGGCACACATAAGAATGGTATCATAATGAGATGGGTGGGACCTATATCACCCTCGAATGCATTGGGTAAGGTTTTTATGTCTCATGAGATAGACATGGCCGGAATGGTAGGTTATACCGGTTCAGTGAAACAGGACTGAAACGAGGGTGACTCGGTTCAGAAATGGACTTTGTCCACTAAGATAGTCTTGGCAATGAGTCTTGACTAATATGATATGATTCTCTATGATTATGTGTGTATGCCACAAAGTTTCAAGTTTTAAGTTATGATTATTGGGATTACATTTCACTACTATGATTTATCCCATGTTATGAAATTATAATCACTTTTGCAGGTTAGGATTTCCAAAAGATATGTTCTTATGTATATGATGTGATTGATATTTCTTTTGTTTACTCTTACTAAGAATTTGAGCTCACCCTTTTATGTTTTCTTTTCCCCAGGATATAAATAAAGGATTTAGGTTTTTTTAAAAAAGTGAAGATCTTTATGGGAGATGTTGAAGATCTTTCACCATGATTAGAAGATTATGTTCCGAGTTTCCAAAGACACTAAACTATTATGGTCCTTGTGTGTGTGTTTTTGTTATGTAATAAGTATTCTGCAAAAGTAATGTAATGTCTATGTACGTCAAGCTTTGGGTATCTACGACTTCCAATGCCAACAAGTGAGGGTAAAGATCTTATCAGGGCTCTGTGTCCACATGAACCAAGATAATATGGATTATAGGGGGTTACACTCTAAAATCATTAATGGAATTATTGAAATTATTTCTCTAAAAACTCTACATGCGAGCTTGATGATTCTTAGTAAATACATATTGTCCTCCTAGCCTCAATCCTAGGATTTCCCATTTCGTTTTACCACATTCTGAACACAAAACACCATAAATGTATCTATTTTGATGGTTCCTAAAATATATTATATAAATATAAAGTATAATTCATAAAATAATCTACTCAAATGTTTGAAAATTTCAACATTCCCTAAAATTTAAAACCATCCATACTTCAAAACATTACTTACTCCCCACCATATAATTTCTCATTCTTGGGAATTCTCGATGGCCATTAACTAATCCTCCCTTTCTATGTTGGTTATTAATTCCCACTCCATTATTGTTTTCGAACCATGCATACCCAATAAACTTATAGATATCACCTTCAAGGATGATCACATAAGACCCTAAAAAAATCACAACTTGGATTCATCACAAAAATGTTGTGAATGTTATCATTCTTCTCATCTACACTGATACACTTGTGGTTTCTTCGTCTAAATAATCAAATAGATAGTGATGATATCCACCATAAACCTAATAATAAATGATTCAATAATCAATCCATGTAACCTACACCGTTGGAATTTTTTATCATAACATTATCCTCGCATTCTAATGACGTCCCTTAATATTATTCTCATTCAACTTCACCCAACACCCTTTTTAGCATCGATCCAATATAACAAATCATCTGAGATAAAAAAATAATAAGACAACCAAAATATTCTATATTTACAAATATTCATTCAACTAGGAATACATATCTACAATTATTATAATTTTATGTCTAATAAATACTCATTATACCCCAAACAACTCACCCATGGAGGTTTCTAACCAAATTATTTTTATAAAACAAGAATAAAAATTTAACTTCAATCATTCGACTTTACCATAAAAACAAAAAAACATCCACCGATGCTCCATTATCCACTCGATAATAATTATATGAACAAATATTATATCCCGTTATTGTATTAGCAATCCCAAATAAATATTTTAAGGATTTTTGGATAAATACTATGATCAAACCATAAACTCTTCAAACCCATAGTTATGACCACTCAAATCATTCAATATACACTAAATCAATCATTTTTGGGCCTCCTCCAGCCTTCATGCACCAATAGAAAGCAAATAGACCTCATCTGGTATGACATCTGAGCTCACACAGATAATTCCCTAAGGTTTTTGTTGAATTTTTACCCATGTATCCATCTATTATAGTGATCGTCAATCAATTTTCATTTTTATCATTTGACCCTCCATCACATGTGTGTCCCATAACTATAATAAACATTCTATGTCTCAATAATATGAGAATGGACAATGTTGTAACCCCAATATTTCTTTTTGGTTTCCTTGGGAATTTCTTTATCCATCATTGTACATAATGTCTTGATGAGATAGAGACTCCTCGCCGATTTGTGTCACTATAAATATAAAATGACTCCCACTCATGGTTCTTTGTAACACATTTCATAGATTCAATTGAAAATACAATGAAAAAACTACCAAAAATGGAAAAATATCTTTAAACTAATGATGGTTCATCCCACAATATTCATATTTATTCTTATAGTTCATAGAGTACCAACCTGAGGTGTCTCAACAAATGACATGTGTGTCTTCCATCCAAATAAATGTTCCCACCTCGATCACATCAAATTATAATTCTTTCATTTTGGTTGAAACAAGATCATTGTTATCAACATACATATTCTATCCACAATCACATTTACACCATTAAAAAATCTCATATCTTACATGGAGGACCTGTGACTCAATTCTCTCAAGTTGTTTATTTATACCACATTAGTCCTCATCATACAAAAATCTCTATAAACCTCAAGTGAATTCATATTTAATTCAATTCCTCCCCGATGTTCCTTTCCAATTAGGTAAAAATCATCCTTGGAGGATTTTAGTAATGGGACATCCCACTAAATAAAAAATATTCAACAAAAACCAATCAAACCCATCAATCTTACCTAATTACAATTGGGACACCTTAACAGTCCCTCCAAATTAATGAAGGAACATCCAAATATGATATGTTTAGTCACAAAATAAGTTATATCCAGAAAATGTGTATGTAATGTAGATTAACAAACATTCAGTGTGTTTGCATTTGTGTGCATTCGAAATTTTTACATGCTTCATATAAAACCAATTATAGGTTATTCTTATTTACCGAAACACCATTTTTTCATCATGACACAACTAAAAAGTATTCCCTTCTAGTACTATCTTTCTAAAGTAATACTAGATTCCTAAAACCACACAACCTAAATTAACACACATTACAAGGTTTCTAAAAGATTTATTAACCATATCTTAAAATCTCTTTGTAAAATATAAAATAAAAATATATATTTTTCATGAAATATTATTTATAAAATTAAACATATTAATAATTGAACCATTATTGTTTCTCGTATTTCATTGTATTTATTTATTTAGTATATAGAGTTTGATGGAAAATTAATGAAAATATATTAATCGAGTGTTCTACAAACACTTCGTGATGCGTTGAGAAAAATCGTGATGTGGAAATGGATTATGGAAAATAAAAGATGGTGATTTGATGATGTATGTGATGTAAATAAGGAATCTATTAGTGATGAACATAATCTAGAGCTCAAAATTGAAGTAATGGATTAAACCTGACTGAAAAGTGAATGAAATTAACATTGCACGCTGTGTAAATCACAGTCATGACAGGAAAGAGGAAGAAATGCAGGATACGAAGTTGGTCATGAATAAATCAATTAAATGATTAATTTCCCCCTCATTACACATCATGTACACCACATACATGTTGTATAACTAATATAGAAGATCACAAATAGGCTAGTATGACATAATTAATGGATAAAGACAATTGTATGACCTCGATGGACACTTGGATGACTTTTTTACTCATTTATGAGGCCATTGAAGTCACCCGATCACCAAGAATCCCTAAAAATACAATCCTCGTCCATAGGAGAAAAGAGCGTTTAGAAATAATTTACAGCTTCCATGTTCAATAAGGAAACATCAGCATTAGGTTTTTTATTTTCTTGTCTATTTTTCTACGAAACATAAATTGATATATTAAATTCAAGTGATTACATCTTCTTCCATATCACATTATCCTCTAACCCTACTCTCATTATCTCTCTCTACCATATTTCCATCATGCTCTATTTTTATAGTTCATTGGAATGTATAGGACTTCATGATTCCACATAGGGGAGGACTTGTGGTGTTTTTAATTATTGAGATTCAATTATTAATGTTTTAATTACATATATAGTGGATGTGGGGGTATTTCTTGGGTGTGTTGGTCACACTCCCTGAAATTAATTCAAATTCTATAAATTTTCATTCATTCATTATTTCTACCTAACATTCCCTCAGGAAAACACTTATTATGATGGAGATGTGGTTTTATAAATTAAATAAATGACATATTGTGGAGTTAGGACTTTTAGGTGCTTCATTCTCATTTGATGTGTAATTGAAATTTACTATTTCTTGAGGTGGTGTTTAATATTCCAAAAGAATGATAAATTTGAATACTCAAGTAATCAGAGGAATGGAATTCATCATTGGTGTTTTAAAAAACAACTTTACAAATTGAATTTAAATTGCATCAAAATACAGAATGAGCATGTGTTTCGAGACCTAGTACCAATTCCATTCTTCCATAATTTCATTTTTATGCATTTCCATCTAAATTTAGTTATTAATTCTACAATCATTATTTTAATTCATCATTTTACAAAAACCCAAAACCATTATATTTCTAAAAAATATAAAACAAAAAATAATTAGATTAGGTGATTTAGATTTAATGATTGAATTGACTGTGATGATTACTAAGTGATATCACCATATTCATCCTCTCTGATACAAAAATAAAAAAATTATTTTTACATGCCCTACAAAAGGAATCATTCAAAACCTAAACATTTTCTTATGAGATGTTTTGTATATAAAACATTTTATCTAAATTGTAGTTTTCTAATAATTTTTTTCATTATATAAAAATATAAATATCCCACTTTTCATGAGGTATTCAAATTCAGAATACTATGATTAGAAGACTACAAAGGGGTGAAACAACAACATTAACAACTATATGATAAATATGATTAGTATAAATGAGAAAAAATGAAATAATATATAGAAAAAATAGAACAATTGGATATCAATGTAAAAAAAGGACATTTTATTTAGTACATTTATTAATTGAGAAACCCGAACCAGAACTAGATTGTAATAAAAAACACATGGTGTAATAGATTTACCCACTATTTTAAAAAATTTAAACACCTGCAAAAGTAGAGGTTATTTTTTATTATCATTTCATCCATCTAACTCAGGCACTTCTAGTGGAGCTAGAAAACCATCCTATCTATGCTACTACCCATCTCCCTGAGGCTCTTTCCATTCATGAAGATATTCTAGGTGAACCAACTCTGGTATTTAACCCTTTATTACTCACAAAATCATTTAATTTTAGTGAATACAAATTGAGTATAAGCCCTATGGGTTAGATTTTCAGTAATCAGATGAATCATACCCTAGATGATTGTGAGTGAAAAATTAAACCAAGAGAAGAAAATCTAGAGCACCAAGAAGACATTGATTTTTTTTTGGATAGAGTACATGCAGATATCCAAGTGCATTTTCTTGAATAACCAAAGATAGAATCTACCAACACTAAAAGTAATATTTTTTTATTTGTTAATCTTTTTAAAATTTGGATCAAATTAAATAACTTAGAAACTCTCTATATTCTTATTCTATTAATGCAATATCCATGCAGAATACACTAGATAGATAAAGTGAGGGTGCACAAATGGAAAAAAAATAATGTGGATGATATATACTTCCTCTTACCCCACCATTCAAATTTTACATAATTGTGAGGTGGGATATGTCATACTATATCCATAGAGTCCTCATAAAAAAAATAAGAATAAATAATTACTTGTAAGAATAACATGTGGTGGTTGAACTCCATGAAACTCCACCAACCATAATACTATGGATAATAGTTAGTAGTTCTACTCTTGACATTGTAAGAACCCAAATCCCACATCAGGTATAAAAAAAAGAATTATATTTCAATTTTATTTCTAAACATTTATATTTCAACTTTGATTCTAAATATATGTATAAATTAGGATTCCTTGATATATCCCTCTATTCATTTTCATCTGGCATTAACAAGGACCTTGTACATAAATTTATTGTTTTTTTCAGTATATCATTATATAACAAATATTTATATAATTAAAAGGAGTAGTATTCCTATTTAAATTCATTATATTAAATTACCATAAATATGTCCATGAAATGATAATACATATCATGAAATGAATTACTATTGTTAAATCATACTGACAAAGCATATACAACCCAAACCTATATAGGTAAAAATGAAGCTTCATTGAAATGGGTGTACGAGTTTAAATTTTATATTCTATGACTCTCTAAATATATTAATTTTTTAACAGCTTGATATAGATTTATATTTCTATCCTTGACCACTTATAATCTTGAATTTTTATAATATATGAATTTATTTTGGAAAAAATTGAATCGATGTTTTTATTTTCATTTTTGGAATGAATAAATTATTGAAATGATAAAATAGATAGTTATGGTTGAACATGAGAAGTTTAATTTTAAAATTATTCATTTTTTGGAATGAGTTTATTCTATAAATGAATTTGTTTTATATTATCAAATTTAGGAATTTATAAAATTATTATCTGTTGTATTATTTATTTTTTTTGTGAATTTTCATGTGTAATTGTCCAAAAAATATATTCTCATTCATCAGAAAATTATAAACTGATATATGACATTCCATTCTTTAGTGTATTTCATGGAAGTCCATTTCGTGTTATCTTCTAGAACATTCATCTCATGTTATCAATCCTAGGAAGTGACATAATTAATTTAAACATGATTGAGGCATTTTTATTATTGATACCTTTATCCTTGGTCCCACCAACATATAAATCCTACATTGTAATATATAATCTAGGAATTAGTGTTTTATTAAAATCTTATTATATCAATTTCTATACAACTAATTGTATATCGCATAATATTTAACAGTTTTTGTGTGGGGGTTGTCATGGTAGTTGGGGATGTATATTAATTTTTATGAATTTTCATGAGACGTGGAGAAATGGTATTTTTATTGTTACATTATTATTCAACTATAATTATAAAAAATTAATAGAAAAATTGAAACTAAATAAATTGAATAAAATACGGGCTCTGTCTATTGTTGTTAAAATATCACCATTTCATTACTAATAATCTTATCATCGTTTATTGATACGTAATGGTTTTTATTTTTCTATTAAGAAAAAAATTAAAAAATTTAATGAATATAACAAACTAATATAATAACTGGTGGGTGATTCATTAATTAAGACGATTTTTATCATGTCCCTACAATGAGTTTTTCGGGAGTTGGAAGATGACATTTACAGGAGTATTTCATAATAATTAGCTTTTGATATCATGCAGTATGAACTAGAGTCAAACCATATTTTTGTACTTATATGGATTCATTATATACCAATATATAAAATATAATCCATTTTATATTAAATTATAATACCACATTATTTATTTTGATTTCAATGTTTACATGGTGGAGATGTTAAATGTCTTGCATGACTATATTGAGTGGCATGTGCTTGAGTTATGAGCACAAATATAATTTCATTTTCTACATTAGAAGATGAGTAAAAATAATTAAATGTTAGGTAAATTAAATTATTCAAGAACATTAATTAGAATTAAAATATAAAATTAGATGGAAGGAGAGTTTTCAGTTTTTCAGATGTTGAAATTTAAAATTATGTATGAATTGATTTATTTTAATAATGAGAAGATGGTGGAATTATTTTGAATAAAATTTTAATCTTTAATTTCCATTATAAAACATTTATTTATATCTGCATTGAAATTTAAATATTGGTAGAATGATATTTCTTCTGAAAAGCTGTTGAGATTACATGGTTGAGGAAAAGATATTTCTAAGTGTGAGATAATTTATAGAGTTTTATTTTTCATTAATTATTTTTAAAAAACTCCATGAATTTTTACATTAAATGAATAATGTTTATAGTATTTAAATTATATTTTTTTTGGCAGGATATAAAATTTTTATTTTAAATGAAAAAAAATATATGAATAGACTGTATTGCAAAAACATTTGGATGCATTATTATGTAGTGTAGAACAAAGATGGATTTCATAAAATAAAATATGACAGTTTGATGATGTATATGATTTCTACAAGAAATAGAAAAGTGAAGCACACAATATGGCACATGAAAATAAACAAATAGAATAAAAATAGGTTAAAAGAGATATAAATCAATATTAAACTCCATGTAAATTTCTTTCATTATGTGTAATATGAACAAATAAAGGATATAAATAAGACTATAACGTCATGAAATGTTTACAACCCCACAAATTATCGGTCTAGTATACTAGTTAAATTGTATATAACTCTTCTACATAAACACAAACATTCCAATCATACATAAGTAATGGATAATACATATTTTATCCCCATCGACCCGCTAGGATAAATTCTTGAGATATTGTTGGCATATTTATGATTCCATTGATGGAACACAAGAACCTAATAGCCCTTTAAATAATATCCCCGACCAATAGATTTTAGAAGATTTATAGATGATTCACTAATACCCTAGAATTTAGGTATACTACTTCATTATGTGTCTTATTTTTTTATTTTCTTATATTTTTGTTTCTAATGGAACTCACATGCTTATTTTTAATTAATGTTATTTTATCTTCTTCTTTATATCTTTATATTTCGAACATAATCTCCTTATATCAATCACCCATCATTCCATTATGATCTATGGTCATATTTAAATGGAGTGTGACTACTCCAAGGCTTTCCTGATTGGAGTATTCATTTTTTTGAATTATTTAGATTCAGTTACTCAAGTTTTTATTCTATATTTGTTGCATATGAGTGTATTTCGTGGGTGTGGAATTGTCCAGCAAAGACTTAATTCCAATTCTATTCATTTTCTGTGATTCATTATTTTTCCCTCCATTATCATAGGAAAACCCTTCATATGTTGTATTTAGGTTTTCCTAAATATGTGAAATGACATACGATAGACTTTGGTCTTTTAGGAATTACATTCTTAGTTGAGGTGTTATGCTATTTTACTATTTGAGGAGATGAGGATTTGTGTGATGAAGAAATTCTAAAATAAAACACTCAATAAATAAATTAAATTTAATTCATTGATGATGTTTCATCAAAAAATTCGGCAAATTCAATCCAATGAAAAAATAAATATCAAATAAACCCGTGTAACCATCCATATGACAAAGAACATTCATCCATAATTTCATTATATATTTATTTTCATCTGAATTTATGTTTTAATTCTGTATTCATTATATTAATTTCACATTCTCCAAAAACCTAAAAAACATTATTCTCCAAATTAATATAAAAATAATATTCAACTTATGGGAGTAAGAATTATTTATTTAACAAGCAATGATGATCCTCTAATAAAAGAACTCTAGTCATCATCCGTATTGTAATATTAAAATTAAATTTTTTTTCATATGCCCTGTGACATGGTTTTATCAATAAAAACAAAATTTAAAAACAAATGGGGACCAAATATATTTATTTAACATTTCAATACACATTTATTATGCACCCTCACCTAAAACTATCATTAAAACAAATATTACCAAAAGATATTTTCATACCCCCAAAATCCAGAGGAATTTTACATGTTTATTACTCATAACTAGTATCATCCATTATGTACCAAAAGTCATCAAATTCATGGATGACCCCACTCATTGGTCACCCTTAAATGTCAGAGTATACCAAGTCCAAAATCTGGTTTCATGCTAAGAAGGAGTTTTTCATCTCAACCTTGACACACGCACCCTTCAAAGTATTTTACCCATCATGAAATCCATAAATAAAATCACCTCAACAAAATGTAACAATAAATCCACCAAAAAAATTCCCAGCATAGGGACATATACATAGGATCATAAAAAACCATCCTACCAATTCCTAGGATTGACACAAAAACCAAAGTAATTGAAAACCACAAACATAATAGGTCCGAACTAAATAGGGGATATTACAGAACTCTAGTTATCTAAATTACACCAACCACCCATTCATTGGGTCATACCCCAAATTCACTAGGGTTCTACATCATTAGTATATGTAAATAAATGGATCAAAAATATTACATCCTTTTTTCTAAGACATTAAATTTAAAAAAATCATTGGTTAATGAAATATGATGAACATGATACATAGGTAATCACATAATATGTTTTATATATAGTTTTATATAGTGGGTTCCATATAAAACTAAAGAAAATTCATCCCATTGATTAATTTTAATTATATAATTTAACAAAAATATCACACATCTGATGTTATGTTAGATAAGGTGTAAAATACATTTAATAGAGAAAAACACTCTTTGATTTGTAATTGGAATTTTATTTAAAATATACGACACAATAATTAGGACAAAAAAGTTATAAAAATTTTCTTTTATCATAATTTATGGTGATCTGTTCATTATGGATTAACCATATAAATGTATAGAAACACTCAATAAATGGATAAAGACTCCTAAATAACCTAACTAGGTCATTTCATGGGTAAATATTCATCAAAAATCAGGCACATGATTAAAATGTACCTTATATGATAAATTAACATACCAAATTCCACTTATAATACAATTTGAATATAAAAATTCTATAAATTAATAACTTCAAAAATCATGCTCTACACTAGAAATTAAATCAAATCAACTATAAAAAAAAGATCATGAAAAAATACACATCCTAGGAAATGTGCACATATATAAATTATAGGGTAGAATGTGTTGGGAAAAAGTTCCATAAAGATTCCAAACACATTATTTGTATCTTCGTAACCATTCTTAAATTATATGATAAATTAAAACTAAATATGATACCACATTACAATTCCTGACATCGCTAATCCCCTTATGAGTACCTATATGTAAATAACAAACCAACACATCATCCATGCCTCCCCAAACACCAAAATCTACTGACTAGAATTATAGTTCTTTGATTTTATATTGGGGATATCAAACCAAATTATTGGAGTAAAACAATATTCTAGTCCCACCCCCATGCTCCATCCCATAAACCCAAGCAGTGACCAATTATCTGGATCCCACCCCAAACATGTAACATAAATCTAGTAGCATCAGCTCAAGGACCAAACTATATTGGTTTATAATGCAGTGTTTGAGTGAAAAATCATCAGTCTCACACCAAAAATCTCTTTAAAATAACCAATATATAATATTTAATGAACATGTGCACATGAAAATAGTATATAAAAACAACAATTTAAACTATTAAAAACAAAAAATATAATTAAATGTTGAATTAGTTTGTTGGGATCTCCAAGATATTGGTTCATACCCACATTTTCTAGTGATAGGGTGTCTCCACGCATGTCACAATAATTTTCCAACCATACCTTTTCATAGTATGGTTAAAATATATATTCCTTTTCCAAAATGGAACCATAGTGTTGTATACATATACATGGGGGCATGTGTCTACCCATGGGAATGGTTAACCCCATGATTAACAAAAGTCTCTCTCCCCTGACCATAAGGGGTTCTATTCACTATAGGATAACAAAAAACCCCTATAAACCCCATGGACCATGTTTAATGCATTTTAACCATAAATCCAGCATCATATGGGGGTTTTATTCTCAATGTGATAACCATTATTCAGAAAAAATTGATTTACTTCCTTCTAAATCAAAACTAACCAACAAACGTTTCTACATAAAACCTAATTTTTTTGAATACTTATAAACCATTCCCATAAAATTCCCTTAAAATATACCATTTCGAAATTAAAATTAAAAAACATCACATACATATTAATAAAACCATCACAAATTTCTAAATTAAAATCCAACATGATTTTCAAAATCCAAAACATATAATTTTGAAGATAAATTTAATAAACTAAATTCCTATTTCCATTTTTGAAATCAAAATAAAAAGATATTTTAAAAAATCATTTTTAAATAAATGATATAAATATTACCAATGAACCCCACTTTGGCATGCCTTTCATTGAGCAGAATGGAATATTGTAGGGGTATTTAACAATTGTGATTTATTAATGAAAATATAATTTCAACGTGTTTGAGTAAAAACAAATCTCTCATAATTATACGATTTACTAATAGAATAATAAATTTATATTTTGGGGAAATTTAAAAGGGATACATATATTAAATAGAAGATATACACTTTATCACTATCATCAAAACTATACATAAGTGCTCACACAAGACCAATAACTAATGATGACCTACTAGTGAACATAACTCTCAACCTAATGACTAAAATAATTAATTATAATCAATTAATAAGTAATATATAATATAAATCGTATTAAAAAAATTAACAAAAAAGGAAGAAAAAAAATTTTCCATCGAACTAAATGATCCAAACCTAAACTATGAACAATGATGTTTCATAGACCCATGAAAATCTTGGGGAATCTGCCCAACGAAAAGACTAATAAATCGGAACCATAACAATAATAAAATGAAATTAATTTATCTCAAAATCCCTGAAAACCTCACACTGTAACATAAATTCATAAAAAATAAATACTAAGTATAGATATTGTTACAGGACACCAATTCATAAGGAAGAACATAAACACTAACATATTGAGACCCTTCCTCCATCCTCTTGTGAAATCATCCTTAAATTCCATAACCAGTAGAAATAAGTAATAAAAATATATATGGATAATGATTATAAATATCTACATGAGTAGAATATTTCTAATTAACACCTTAAAAATTGAACCATAATAATCTCTAGATAGAGTGGGAACCAAGGAAGAGGTGGAATTGAGATACATAGTCTACAAAAGAAAATATGAAGGGTGACGTTTTGGGTTACCCCCTAAAATAATATTGAAAAATTTTATAATTATACTATTTAGAAACTTCACTAATGATCTGATGGTGACTACCTATAGGATAATGGATTCAGATAGTGTCTCTGGCCACTTTCATCCTCTACCAAATATTTGGATGACCCCTTTTGGCTAGCAGTCACATTGGCCAATCCACTATCTTTCCATTTCATATATGATTCGTCCAAAACCACCATTCCTATCTATTAAAAATTTATTCAACCTTATAAGTTCTCCTAAAAATTAAAATTAAAATAATACTTTCCTTTTTCATGGTTCAAAACCAATAAAATAGCTAATGAACCCCCTATTTTAAAAATTAACTATTTAATGGTTTGATATTTAAATAATCACATGAAATTAGGATACATCAATAATACATAGTATTACATTGTGTGTTTAGGGACTGAGATATGAATGGAATTTTAATCCAATCAGTGAGTTATAAATTAAGGATTTAAATTCATGATGGTAACCGGTGATACATTCTTATATTTGTTAGTTCATTTGGGGGTTTATTATAAAACCACATAAGCATCATATTTTTGTTAAAACATTTAGAGGTGTATATGTGTTTTCGTAGGGTCTAGGACTCCATATTTACCCGATTTCATAGAGATATGATATAACGTGAAAATTTAATTCATTAAGAAATAAAATTAATGTTTTGACCACATATTACATGGTAGTGGAATGATGTGAGTAACCCTATCTTTTATGTGTCATGGAATTAATATATCAAACATTTTTATAATTTTTTTTGTTATTGGTGTAGTGAGGGTTGTCTATGGGGATTTCCAGTTGTAGTTGACTAATTGGATCTGGTTTATTAGGATATGACCAATTTGTCAATAATTTATACATTGGGTAATGATAATATAATTTATGGTTCACGAGTTTGAGGTTGTTCCAAGAAGATCATGTCATGATAATGATGATATATGATCATTTCATTACTATAAATACAGTAAAATAGACAGTGAGACTAATGATATACTGAGTGGTTTAGTGGCTTAGATAAGTGAATAGAAATGAAGAGACCAACATGATTATAGTTAGTGTGGTACAATATATATTATAAGTTTTATGTGAGACTATTTAGACTCTTTTTCATGTGGGAACACAATAGTCCTAGATTGGTGAATACAATTGGGGCCTTGACATGCACGTATTTAGACTGGGTGTCGAGAAGTCGTCATTTTAATGATTGTAGGTGCCCTAGAACAAATATGAGTAATAATTATTAATTATTAAATCATGTATACGAGGATTTATTCATGAAGTATTCATACAATAATAATGTGGGTAATTTTTTTTCCTCAACTTATATGTTAATGTGATTATGTAATTTTCCACATCAATTGGTTATATTAGTTATTATAAATATTAAGAACTACTAAAGTATATAACAGTAATATTAGACATATCTAATATGTCATGATATATCACAGTAATAGGACATAATTGATATATGACTATCAGGATTTGGGGTCTCATAATTGTTGACACTTCATTTCATGATACATGAACTAGTTCATTAGAAGTAAATAGATAATGAAAAATGACTCTCCAATAAGAACATCACATGTTTCATGTGTCATTGGTTGTTTCAATATATGAAAATGTTTAGCAGTATCTGGACTGAAGATTAGTATCAATGTACATCATTTTTCCAATGATTTTATGCAAGATAAATACTGTATCATTTATGTTGGGGTGAGTCACCGTGTGTTAGGTGTCTCATTGATTGTGTACTATTGATTTAATGGTCATGAAATTGTTTATCACCTTTGAAAGGATTCGACATCCTGAATTAATTGAATTATATGGTAGTAAACTTTTAAAACACATGTACATGGGGAATAAATTTAGGTTCAAACTTAATGGTAATGTAATATAATCAAAACCGAAATGTGATTTCAAAAAGTGTGTATATTATATTATTATTTATTTCATGACACATAGATAAATTTTCAAATAGCATGTTCATATGAGATGTTTTTATTTCTATAACTTTTCTTCAACTACATTGGGTTTGGATGAATTTCTAGACCCCAATTATGGTCTATGGGAATTATATTGTGATATAGGTAAAAATTCATAGATGTTCACACATTAATTTTATTTAGAAACTTGTAATGTTCTAGTGAATTTTTGTTTTAGGACACGGGGAACACTACATCGGGATTCAGATATTTTTTGAGTTTCTATAAACTAAAAAAAATTAGATATATATTATTCATGTTTAGAATAATAATGGTTTAATTATTTATATGGTTATATTGAAAAATAATTTAGTTAATATAAAGAGAAATATTTTTTATGGGAAAATTTCGCATTTAATATTCAAGGGTTTTATAATATTAATGGGAGAAGAAATAATTTTTACATAATCATATTATCACACATAACATATTTTAGAGGATACTATTATGTAATAGAATATATATTATTCTAAAATTGATTTTCAACATAATATATGAAAAAATTAGTTTAAATTTTGTCATTTTAATTCATAAAATCACTTAGTGGAATTTTACGAATGAAAACATACACGTAAATAAAATATTATAATAAAAAAATTTGATTATTAAAAAAACATAATTATTTCCCTAATAATTTTCTTTGTCTTTTAAAGATATTTAATATAGTGATCTATATTCTTATGTCAATGTTACCCATTTAGAATTGACTAAACAATGATCACAAAATTTTGAATACATTGAAGACCACAAAATTTCCTTATTTTTGCACCACGATATATGAAATTATTGATAAACATGGGTTTCTAATATGTGTATATGATCGTGGTGGTTATTTGTTTTTTTATTCAATGAATTATAGCCGAAAATGGGTGAAATATGTATCTGATTAGTAATTTTGGAGGTATGGTTTTGATAGAATTAATCAAGATTAAATATATTTATAAGGTTCGTGGCATTATTATAATGTTCTACCCAACTAACATCTTTGTTTGAATGTTAATAATAAGGTTAAAACACTAATTATAATGAATTTGTCAGTTAATATACATTCTTGAACTTGGAACTCGTATTCCACACACCTTATATTTTATTAAGTTTAATTAAATTAAATTATTTTTTATTTTTTAATAGAGTGTTTCTATTGTCCCAAAATCATGATTGTTACTTAAATCTGAGATCACATGACTGAGTAATGGAAATTTCAAGATTTAATTTATTTTTCTTCATATTATTGAAAAAAATCATATAAATATACATAAATAAACACATACACTCATAAATAAATATAAACAAATAAGTGGTGGTGAAATTCATTGGAGATGGTTACTGGTGATTCCAGGATGACACAATTTCTTTTGGTGGTGTATCTAAAATTTCATATGAATATAGAAATACATTTTAATAAAAAAGGAAATAATGTAATAATGTATATTTTATATAATCTATAAATCGAAAGAAAACTATTTTCTACATATACCTGAAAAAAATCAACAAAAATGAATAATTATATGAACCATGTTGTCAACTAAATCTGCGTAGATGAATTCAACATCTCTCATGAGTGAGGTATCCTCCCACTACATGTGAGTGGTGGGATGTAAAAAAATTTAAATGCCTAAGTTTCTCTACATGCCATTTCCCAAATATGTCAAAACCCTAGTACTTATAGAATACTTTTTCAAATAGTAAAATTAATTAAAAAATTATTGTGAAATGTGTAGAGCTAATAGAAATGAAGGAATATATACAAACAGAATAGTAACATAACCGGTGGAATAATAATGTAGAAGTTATGAACTATAAGCTTACAAGTAAAATAATAACGTCACATATGAATGTAAAAAATTAAATTTAGGTATCACATACAAGAAAATATGATATATTTATTTTGTGGAATAAATATATAAATGTTTTAAAAATGATAAATTTAAGTGCTGGTATTTTTTGCAACTATAATTGTTTATTTACAATTTTTCAATTATTATAATGTCTTAAAATTAAATTTATATTTGGTAAATATATTTAAAAATTAATAGATCTTTGAACTATACATATTTGATAATTTAGGGAGACATTAATTATATTTTCAAAGTTTCATAAAATGAGTTATAATATTAAAATTTGGTTTCACTTAATAATTGGTGATTTTAATTAGAAATAAATATTTTTAATTTAGAAATTTATTTTCTAGAAATCATATCCATTATTGAAATATAAATATTAAATAATTTTTTGGGTGATGTTTTTGATATTGTTCAAAAATAGTTGGATTTTTTGTGAATAGTAAAATATGATATTTTATAGTATTTAACATTAGAAGTTAAATACATGAATTATTTATACATTGACATTGTAAAACCCATTATTTAGAACTCACATGCACTATTTAATATAATCAGCCAAAATAATCAAATCTATTTATAGTATTGATCCAAAATAATAAATAAATGAAGAAAATTATCAAAACAAACTTCTCCTCTCCTTATGAATACCACCCCTAAACACCTATTATCCTCACACCTTATAGGCATTAATATTTTGTATATTTAACCCAATTATATTCCAAATTCCATTCCTCATGTCCAAGACATTATTTTATCACCAAAATGTCAAAACCATCCTCCTTAAGAGTATCTCAATGAGACAATGTTATTGAGGTAAAATCCCTTTTCAATCCATTTTAATTTATTTGTTTCATTATTTTATTCTTCCATATCCTAACCTCCCCCATCAAAACATGCATAATAAAAATAATATCATATACATACATGACATTTTTTATGTTTATTGAATATCTACAAAACTCTTATCTTCTTCTATTATTCTAAAAAATATAAACATCGATGGTGATGTGTCAATTCACTACCATGGTGGATGAAGATTTGTTATTATCCTTTATTTCATTCAAGGTTTGTTATAAAGACAATATAATAGGTAAAGAATAATTTTATCATATATATTATATATTTTTTATTGTTTCAGAACTAATTTATAATCATTATAATTAAATAAAATGGAACTTGTTTTTGATGCTTGGAAATACTGTTGAAAAAAAAGCCAAACATTTATCATTAATGTTTTCTCTAATGAGTCATCCTCATGTCATTAATCAAAATGACATGTGGTTTTATTGGAACATAAGGAAACATATTAATAAAGTTTCATTCCATTTATGTTGTGCTTATTCCCATTGAAAATAACACCCTTAATTATACTCGATGGAACCGATAATAAATCTATGAAAAATCACTCCTAAAACGTAACTTATGATATTTATGTCATCAAAATGGCCATCAATTAACTTAAAAATGGTAATAAATAAATTATATGATAAAAATGATATTAATTAAGTAATTAATGAATATAATTTTATTATCCCAGAAAAAGACAACAAGTGAAAACACATTTAGATATAATTTGAGAGACATTACTTTTAAAAATATATCTAAAGGTAAAAAACTTTTTATTAAAGAAATATTATTTTAACTTATACAGAATATGTGGATTTTCTGGATTTTAGGATTCTGTATTTATTTCATTTTTTACTTTATAATTTTATATATTTATTTAAAAATAAAATTATTTAATTTTTGATTCAACAGCTTTGTAAAATGAAATGTGATTTCAAAATGGAATAATTATATTCCCCCAAGTTATTTAGGTAATTCAGGCTTTATATGTTAATAATATTTTTTGTTTCTTTGTAATTTTTTATTATTATTGGGGTTTTCATGAAAAACCAAAGAAAATTAATCATGTTATATATCTACAATTCACTAGGACAGGGAATGAAGTTAACCAGTTAGGTTTCTCGTAAGTTATTATGGGAATATATTAGGATTGTTATTCCAAGGGCCAGCATAGTGGTTACTCCCTATGTATCTTGGATAGACACAATATTTGAAATAGTGATATGAATATTACGTCCAAAGATAAATTTTATAATTTATTTTTCAATTGAAGGATTTTGTATGAAACATATTATTTCATAAGTTATGATAATGAAATTATGGTTTATTTGTTAAAGAAATAATATTGTGAAAATGTTTCCATTCATGGAAAAATGGTTTCCATCTTCCATTTATGTCCCGTATTAATTTTTTTATCATTAATAAATATTATAATTTTTTCATCCGGTCTATTTATTAGTTACGGATGATAACAATTCATTTTTATATTTGTGAAGTTTTATTAATGAATTACATTATGTTTTGTTATAAAATATTTTTATTTTTAAAATTGAAATTTAGTTGAATTTTCTAATTTTTAATATATTAGTTTCTATGTATGAGTTGTGACCTAATTTTCTATAACTATAATCCTAGAATATATTTGGGAATTTATAAAATCGTATTCTTTTTTATGTAACTAGAACGTGTAATGTTTAAGGTTGGGTCCTTATAGATGGAATAAAATCAAGGTGTAGATAACATTAGGGGTTTCGATAATGTTAATTGAACAGACATAAATAATTTTTTGTATTTGTTTTAAGATGAAATTAAATAGAATTTTAAGATTACCATATTTATTCATTTAATTTGTGTATTTTGAGAATTGTTTACAAAAAAATCAATAGGGAAGCCAATTTGGAAAGGAATCAAGAGAACGATGTACTTCGGAATTCGAAACAAGAAATGGTCAGAATTAGAACCAATGAGTTTTTGATTGTATTGGCTTTGTTGAAACTAGATATAAATGGTGGTAGTATCCATTCATTGCATTATATATATCATCCTTATAGGAATATTTCAGTGGAGGAAAATTTTATAAGGCAACACCATCAGTCATTTAGTAGAAGTTCATACCTATTGGTTGATGAAGTTTGGATTAAAGCCCTATAAAATATTTTTGATGTCATCTAGTGTTCATCCCAGCTAAAATATGTGTTTATATTTATAGTTATCAAGGTGAATCTGCACTATGGTGGCCAGTTTTGAAAAATATAATGCTTAAATATGTGAATGACTCTTTGGAATGGGATGATTTCAATTATATTTTCCTTTTCAAATATATTCCTAATGAAAAAAATATATGGATAGAAAATATAAAAAGAATTGATAAAGGGGGATTTTAAACATTATAAATACAAATAAAAAGTCACTAGATTGGCATGTTACAACCCAAATATTATAGGGTATCATGATAGTTAATTGAATCGTTTCAACTCATCACTCAACATAAAATATCAATTTCAATTTGATTCCCATAAATTAAAAATATAAGAAATACTTTTTCCATGAAAATTGAATATGGAAATGGATTTTTAGGATGATCATGTGTTCTTTAAAAACCAAAAAAATAAGTTTTTTTGGAAAGATAAAATAAGGAATTCTTTAAAGAAGATTGATGGTAAGAAATTTATGTCTTTATTTTGGGATAATTGTGCTAAAACACAACGTGGAATGCATTTTATAGTATAGTATGTGTTTTTAATGTGTTATTATTGCCGAAATAGCTCTTAATATAAATTATAAAATATCATGGTTTTGATGAAAAAAATATGATATATATATATATATATATTAAATGTAATGAGACAAGGGATTATGAAAATGAGTCGGAAAAATGGAACCTGAATGATGGGAAACCACCAAATATATGTACAAATGTGTGTGAAGATCCATTGTAATAAATCAACAGATGTTGGTTCATCTAATTAAGTGATATCATATAAATTTTCTGTTCACTTGGATATTTCTAATGACTAATTCGATTTGGGGTCTATAAATTCATTCATATATGAGAAATTGTTATGGTAAATTGGAAATTTCAACCCAATAAATGAATGAAGAACATGTGGTTAAAATAACTGGGTAAAATAGTCATTCTAAAAAATTATAAGAATTATTAAATAAAATTATGTGGAAATAATTTAACTACAAACCATGTTATCCTATCTCTAGTAGAATTTGATGTTATTCTGGGTATGTGTTGGATTTCTATTTACCATGGTAATAATGATAATAGAGATAAAGAAGTTTTGTTTTAGAAATAGTCTCTATTTTTAAAAAATAATTAAAACATTTCATTGAAAACAAATTAGAAAGCTATCATACTATTAAATGATTGATATTAATGTAATCATACCCATATTATTTAAAACATGTTAGATAGTCATTATTTTTATTTACCGTTGGTAAATAAGTATCTATAATTTATTTAGATGACTTTACTAGTATAACACATGATTGGGATGTTTATTTTACAATTGAATTAGTCAAAGATGCAAAACCTATTTCAAAAATCCATTATTATATTTCTTGATAAGAACATCTAGAATTGAAAAGGTAGTTTCAAGAGTTTCTAGATAAAATTAGTGTTTCAGTGCATCAAATTTTGGTTCTTCTGTTTTGTTTATTAAAAATAGTTATGGTTCTATAAGGAATTTTATTGATTATTGATAATTAAATAGAATCAATGTTAAGAATAAGTATCATTTATCTCATATCAATTCCTTGTTTAACTAGATCTGGGGAGATTTGTATGATTTTCAAATTGAGATAAATTTTTTGTACCATTAGATGACGGTGAATGAGGATGTCATTCAAAAAACAACATTTCATACTGGACCAGGGCATTATGAGTTTTTTGTGTGCCATTTTTTTTTTCAAATTTCCCTATTTATTTATGGAACTTATGAGAAGAATATTCTTTGAATATATATATTAGTGTTTTTGTTTTGATTAATAATATTTTGGATTATTAAAAATGGTATGAGGATCATAGAAAATATTTATTCTTCAAACTGTAAAAAAAATAAGTTATATGGGAATTAATAAAATATTATTTTATTGTTACAAGAGATTTCATTTCTTGGGATCGTAGTAAATAAGGATGAAATAACAGTTGATCATAAAAAAAACGTGGTTGATGAATCTCTATGGATGATAAGTTTTACTGAGATTAAATGTTTTATTTTTATAGTTTTATATTACCAAAGGTTTGTTAAAAACATATCAGGGTTATCTAGACTTGTAACTATGTTAATAAATAAATGGGATAAGTGTATTACAATTATAGAATGTGATATTTGTTTTCACTAACTAAAAAGAATATTGGTAAATGATCTAGTTTCTTCCATTCCTTCTAGAAAAAGAGTTTTTTTATTATATATAATTGGTTATTAAAAGGGACTTGGTTGAAAAATTATTAGGTAATTAATTACTCTTCATGGAAAATATGTTTTCATGAGATGAATTATCCCACAAATGATTTAGAATTAGTAGAATTAGTTTTCAAATTAACAATTTCAATACATCATTTGTATGGATATATGAATGAAATATATACTCATCATAAAAGGTTGAATTATATATTCACTCTAAATTAGTTGAACATGTGGCATATAATATTGAAATAATTGATAATGAATTGTTATTAAAAAATCAATTAACTACCTAGTTATGAAATAATAATGTCCAATTACTTCATTCAAAAACATCATGCTATATTAACCGTGTTACTTTTAGAACATGACCACTTGGTTAGTCATTTGATGTATTTTTTCAATGTATAGATTATGTAGAAAATTATTTTATTTTATTTTAGGTGATAGTGATGTAATATATGTTAGGGAGAATTACTAAATTTCATAAGGAAGTCCATGAATTACACAAAATGTTATAATTGGGTAAAATGGTAAGCTGCAGGAATTTAACATTGATTAAAATTGATTTTATTATATTTAGGAAGAGATACTATATTTATTGTCATTAATATTTGGAGAAAGTGTTATTAATGGAATTTCATGTTTGTATATTTTAAATTAATCCTGGAATATTCAAAAAGTATAAAGACCGTAGAAGTCTTACTAATGGGATTGAAAGAAATGATATATTATTGGATTTAACAATAGATGTTTGAACATTAAAATGGAAAAAGAAGAATTATAATCCCCAAAGGGGCTTCTTCAACATTTTCTTGTGACAAATTTTCTATTGGTAATATATATCTATGGATTTCATAGTCCTATAACCAAATAATTATCATGTTAACAATGTGGTTTTTGTTATTGTTAATCAACTAACAAAATCTACCAATTTTCCACCCGTCCATGATATTGTAATCTAAAATCGAAATTCATGACCATTACTCAATGAGATAGTATGGTTACATGGATTTCATCTCTCTATTATATTTGATCATAATCCCATATTCACTTATAACTTTTGAAAAGGCCTTCATATGTCATTGGTAATTAAATTAAAATGCAACACTTTTTTTCAACCACAATATGAAGGAATGTATGAGTGAATAATTTATAACTTGTGTGATATTGGTAGGGAGTGTTCAATGGATTAACAAGTATTTAGGGATATACATTTTTCATTGGTTGAGTTTCCTTATAATAACAGTCTTCATTTAATTATAATAATGCATCATTTTGAAGAATTATATAGAAAGTGTTGTAGAGCGCTAGTATATCGGGATGATGAAGGTAAAATAAACTTGATAGGACTATAGATGGTATATATAACTAAAATTAACATTTAGATGATTCAGTGACACTTGATGATTTCTCAATGGTGTTAGACAAGTTATGCAGAATACCCGAGGAATGGTCCTTCTTTTGAGGTAGGTGGTCATATCATTTTCAAAGTTTCTCAGAGGAAAAATTCAATTTATTTTGGTAATAAGGGGAAGCTAAGTCCTTGGTGAATTTGATATTATGAAATCCTAGAAATGTATTGATAGTTTCTTAGTGAGTTTCTCTACCACTGTGTTTGTCCCAAATACACAATTTTTTTTATGTTTCAAGGTAATAAATGTATGTGTTAGAATCATCTCACATTTGTAGCCCCATGATAGATTAGTTGAAATATATCCTCTCATATGGGGAATATCGTTTATAGATTTATGATTATACAGTAGATGAATCGTGGAATAATTTAATTCACCAAGTTAATGTATGATGGATAAATCACATGGTTGGGGAATAAACAAGGGAATCTGATAATGAAATGAGGGAAATTGGTCCTCAATTGCTTGATAAATGAATAAAATTGTGAGGATTAAATTTCTATAAGGGAGTGGAATGTAATAAAATACGTTTCTATAGAATAATTTTTTCTGTTGTATAATTTTTTAATAGTATATAATGGAAGTAGCCATATTTATAAAAAATATGAAATCAATACTAATGGAATAATAATCTAACCATTGGAATTTCAATGTTACATATTTGAATAGAAATACAGTCATTAGATTAAAAAACACCTATGAATTTATAAATAAAATTTTTGTATCTCATAAATGAAAATATGATATATTTATTTCATGGTATAAGTAAATAAATATTTTTTAAAAATAAATTATGTGTTGGTATTTTTTAAATTGTAAATGTATATTTTAAAATTCATAATAAATTTAATTATTGTAATGAAAATTTATTGTCATAAAATAGATTATTTATTAAATATTTTTTTGTATTATAATTATTAAATAATTTTATTATACCGTACATAATTTTTCATGGAGTCAAAAATCTGTTATAATAGAAAAATTGAATTTTCGTATAATTTATTGTGGTAATTGAAATTTCATTTTCTAATATTTTAACTTTTTTAAAAAAATAGAGTTCTTATTTTATGTCTATATGTTGAAAAATAGTGATATTTAATTTGTATTATTTTTCTAAAATAATAACATTTCAAGTGAATGATGAAATACAGTAGTTTACATCATTTAACATTATCTGTTGTGTACATAGTAATTTTAGCTAGTGAGCATGTGAGAATCCATTATATCAAACTCAATTTCATTAGTTACTATAAATATTCAAAAAATGTATAGTTTATTGAACAAATAATAAATAAATTATTAAAATAATCAAAAACACATTTCATCTATCCCTATTAAACACACCTTTCACAACTTATACTCCTCACACCTCCGATGAATTGAATATTGTCGAAATTCTTCCATATTACTTTAGGAATATTCTTCCGAATGTTCGAGACCAACAATTATAATAAAAAGGCATAAACCATGTTCCTTAAAGAGGTTCACAAGGAGAAAAAAACAAGTCTTAAAAACATCATTGTTTCTATTTTAAATTTTTTCTTTCATTATTTCATTTACCTTCTACTAACCTCCCCTATCCATGATGGAATGATAAATATAGAATCATATTTATTCTTTATTTTTATTGTGTTTATTTAATATCCATCATAAATCCTCTTATTTTATACTCTTATTCTAGTAAAATGAAATCATGGTCTATGACTTGTCGATTCATCACCTTCATGGATGACGATTCTTCATTTTCGACTATTTAACTTAATAATTGTAATGAAATGATTATTAGGGATAAAATATATTTTAATACATATTTTATTATTTTTTAATGTTCTATAACTAATTTATATACTTAAGAATTATATATTATTAATCTATTTTGTGATGGTCTGAAAATCCGCAAAAAATAGACCTTATTTTTATTAACAATGTTTATCTAATGAATAACTCTCATATTACAATAAAAATATAATTGTGATCATCTGAAATTATTAATACATATTCAAAAAATATATTTAAATGTCTTTATTTTTTCTTCAATTTTAAAGGAACCACCATAATTATACTCAATGGATTTGACTATAAATCAACAAAAAAACTCTCCCCAAACAATGATTCTTAAATTTATAACTCCTCAAAATATCCATAAATAATTATAATAAAGTGTTAATAAATACAAGATATGTGAAAAGGGTTATGAATTATTTATTTAATGAATTTTAATTTTATTATACATGAAAATAATTTTAAGTGTAGAACTCTTTTGATCATATGGTAAAGGACTTTCATTATAAAAATCCATATTTCTAACTAAATGTAATTTTTTGAAAGAAAAGTTTTCTCACATATGAAATATGAGTAGATTTTTCCAATTTTATGATGCCTTATTAATTATGTATTTCCATTAAATGGTTGAATAATTATTTTTAAACAAATATAATTAATTTGTGAGTGAACGGCAACATAAAAATTACAAGTTATTTAAAAATTGGAAAAATTATTCAAGAATGTTTATTTTATGAATTCATTATTTATGATGATAATGTTATGGTAGGTAGAAATTTTTTTATTATGAGGATTTGTTTTGTGATAAACTGTGGCTGGGGGAGATCATTATATCGAACCAATTAATTAGGTAAATAGATAGAGTTAACCTTTTAGGTTTCTCCTAAATGATTATGAGAATATGTTGTGATGGTTAATCCATGAGTAACCTCGATGGTTACTCCCTTTATATCCAGAAGAGGTACATTATACATTAAAATGATATGATAAATATTCTCGTGTTAAATTTTATGACTTATCTATGAATTCTATGGTTTTATATGAAACTTTTGATTTTATAAGGTATACTTAAGAACTTCTGTTTTATGTGAGAAGATATAACTTTGTGAACATGTTTTCATTTAAGGACAATTAGTTTATTTAATAAATTATATATGTTTCTGAGTTTTTTACACCCATATCATTTTTTAATATGTTTTTCATAGGGTTCTAGTGTAGGTAAATCTATTTTATAATTCATTTTTAATGTTGGGAATTTATATTATAGAAATAAATATTGTTTTATTTAAGAAGTTTCCTATAGTAAAAATAATATATTTAGTAAAAGTGTCTAATTTGAAATAAAAAATTTATATATATGAGGTTATGAACAAATTATATAAAACTCAAAAACTAATATATATTCAATAGTGTCTGAATTTGAATTCTAGTTGGATTAAATATATTATTTAGTGATTAAGGTCGGGTATTTATGGAATACATACATCGAATCATCCTTGGGAGTGTGTGGATATTGTTGATTAAGGATTGATCAAGTTGGGTTTTGTCATGATCATCCATCCCTTCAAGGTCCGGCTATTATTGTGGAATCTTTCTGGAGGTGGAATTAAAATTTCCCAAGAATTAGGGAAAAATTACAATAAAACATCATAAAAATTTACAATATATAATTTTAAATTATTATAAATATTTTCAGGACTTGTAGAAATTATTTTTTTTGATTTAAAAATATATAAATATGTTTTTAATATATAAAATACCATCATCTATAATAAACCACATGAACATATAATTTAAGTAGTTTTAATGAAAACTGGTAAATGATAATCCTCACACATGTCAATGAATGTTTGGTTTTAAATATTTTATTCATTAATTTAATTTTATTCATGAATATGTATGTAATAATAATTTGACAAATGAGTATTTTTGAACCATATAATACATATTTATAAGCAAAAGGGAATATATTCTGAGATATAAAATATATTTATAGTTGTTACACATTCTTAGGGATGACACATCTCATTCCAACATGATGATAAACACTAAACAATAGTTCATTTAATTATACAGTGTTCGTTAAAAAATATGATACATACATGAAATGAGTCAACAAGTTTTCATGAGGGTATATGTTGATCCATTATTTCCTCAATGGATGAATCATTATTATAGTTTCAAGATTTTATCACTTATTCTTTTAAATAATGGTTTCTTTTTTCATATATGTAATTTTGGTTAAAATTTAATTGAATAATAAAGTGACATTAATATATCAAATGAACATGTCCAATGAATGTTTTATCTATTTAAGAATGGAATATTTTTGAGTTTGGTCACATTGGGAGCTCATAGTAAATTAAAATGAATTTAGTTCATCAATAAAACTATTAGAAAACTCTCAAATGAAATATTATGTTCTAAAATTACATAAATTCCATGAATATTAATAAAATGAAATTCTTTGGTGCATGTTTTCCCTTGTTCATGCATCCTATTAATGTTAAGGGATTAATATGAAAGTTTTTGATTTGTAAAACTGATATTTGAATGAAAGAGCAATCCATTAAATTTTTTGTGATATTTTAATGGTCAACATTTATTAAATTAAAATTTTCATTTCTATGAAATGGGACACTACACAACAGGTCATGTATTCACGAGTTAATATAGTCATCTTATACCATGAAATAAACATATAAGTATTTTAACCATGTCACGATCAATGAGAATATTTTTTAATTGTCATTTCAAAAATATATCCATGCAATTGAGTATTATAAATCCAGTCTTATGGGATAATATGATATCATGAAATTTTAAAAATTTTATAATAATAATTCTATATTTCATAATAAAAAATTATTAATATGTAAACACCAATGTAAAGAAAATTATTTTATTGAAAATGAATAATAATAATAAAACAAAACTACAATCAATTCTATGAAATGAATAGGTCCAAAAAAAAGTTGCATGATAATTAAATGATTTTGCACAAAATATAATGAGATAAAAAGAAATTGTATGTGTTAGACATACCCATTCCTATTAAGTCACAATGTGATCAAATGAGTGTAAAAATGGGTCTTAGTGGAGATTCCCAGATGATTAATGTGACATATAAATTACACTGCTATCGTTAATTTCCAATTATTTTTATATGAAACCTAAACCCATGGATTTTATTTCATGTTGTATTATCCTCATACAGTTTTTGTTGAAAAAATAAAGCATATAATAAAACTAATTATGTTTACTCTGGACAACTATAAATTGAAAGATAGATTTGTATTGAATAATATTCACTAAAAATGAAATTATTCTATCATTATCATTGAGTTAACCTTAATTGATTGATACTTATACATTTAATAGTGTATTAAAACCACATAAATATTGTTTGAGTATGGTTCCCCAAGAATATGGGTCAATAAAATAAGATAAGTCAATAGTTATTTTGTAAAACATTTTATTGGATAATATATGAGTATAATGTTAACTGTGATGCCCAAGTAACCCAAACTAATTCTTTCTAATAAAAAAACGATTTAAAGAGAGATAATCAAATTTTATTCTTTTTACCTACCATGTGGCATGAAAGGCAATAATAAGATAAAATAAAAATAATTTAAGAACCATGTTGTCACTTTCACATCAATAATGTTTGTAAATTAAAATTAATAATATTTTAATACATATAAGGTATTTAATAAATTATGCATGTCATATATGTGTATTTAAATAAGGTATCCAACTTCATTAAAAATATAACTTTATTTCGTTGTGAATTCATTAAATATCTAAGAGTGAGTGACTCCTTCGTTATGTATGAGAAGAAAAAAAAATTATTTCCCATATTTTTGATTCACGTGGATCAATAACTAATTATTCAGTATTACTAAAAGATGTATATCTTTGATATGTAGATAAAATTTGATATTAGTATTTATGGGAAAAAATGTTTATTATGTTTCATACTGAATTAAGAGATCAATAACACATTAATTATCAATAAATAATGATGAATATAAAATATAACACTTTTTAACAAGGACGTAATGAAATATATTTTTTGTGTAAAATTAAAACTATTTCCCAAGGACATACCCAATATGGTATTTATAAAATATGAATCTATAAATAAATGTTTTTATTAGAAAACATTGTAATCATTTTTATGTTTGGGAAAGTTTATAAATTAAGATATGTTACAAATATTTCTGTTTTGGTTCAACAGGATATGTGTGAACTATTTCAAGTTGATGCTAGAGGTATATTCCTATACATCATTATATTTCATTATTATATTTTTGAAATGTATATTTTAAGTAAAGAACATGATTTTTGATAATATTTTAGTATATTAGGTTTTATGTGATGATGAATATGTTAAATTGGGATTCATAAATCAAACAATTATAGAGTGGATTTATTTAAAAAATCCAATTTCTGAGTACACATAGAAAACCAATATTGGAAGAGGTGGATCATTTATGAGTCAAACAATCATTCATTTCTTATTAAACAAATGATTATCATATTTCAATAACACATATTTCCTTATAAAATTTCTAAATATTTTATTAGAAAATGTAGAATCAATCACGTGTTTCAAAAAATATGATATATCTTCCATAATCATTCAAGAAAATGTTTTAAGAATAGTATCATTAATTCATAATCATATTCCATCTATAATTACAAAAGGGTGTCATGTAAGTTATAATGTCATGAAAATTCATTATTTCCCTAAATTCGTCATTATATTTAAAGAGTTATTTAATAATATTAAAATATAACAACATGCATTGTGAAAATGTAATTTGAAACTCAGATATTGGTCTTATATAATTTAAATATATTAACAACCCAATGTTATAAATGTTATTCATAATATACTATGTTTTTTGTGATTAAAACACTTTTGATAAATTGGGAATATGGTATACTTCCACGACATGTCCAAATTTCATGCACACTAGTAGGAATAGATACACCGAAATCCACATGTATTAGTATGAGGAATTGTTCTATAGACACATTATTTTCATTAAAATTAATACAATAGATTTCGTATTAGGTTTTTTTAATTAATAATCATGATCAAGGAATATTTTTTTGAACTAATGGATTGCAAGAGACTATATGAAAGTATAGAAATAATTTTTCTAAATCTCGACGTACTATTTTAAAATAAGTTACTAATTTAGGTCTATGTTTTCTATTAGCATGTAAAAGTACATATATTTGATAATGTATTTAAAATAAATAAATTCTAATGAAATTAAATTGAATTTCTCCTAATTCCATAGAAAAAAATGCACACTAAAAATAATTTTTTTGGCATATTATGTGATTCATAAGTTGAGTAGAACTACATGAACATTGTAATTGAATCTATGAGAGATGTCATTCTATTTAATATTTAATAATTTAATAATATTCCATTCAAGTAAATATATATAATATTTTCCTTAGATTTCACCACATTAAACATTTAACTATTATGTGTTCTAATATATTAGTTTTATATAATCAATAAAACTATAAAATTAATAAAAACTCTATTAATTAAAATGATATTAAAAAATGAAAAATATTACATTTAGATGGTATAACATTAATATTATTATAAATACAAAAAATAGTGATAAATAAAATAAATTTATAACATTTAATGGATTATTATGATTTTTTATATTATTAATCATTATGAAATAATATTGACAATACATGATGTTTAAGAATGTAGTTATTTAATAAAGGATTTTTTAAATATATATTCATTCAAAACCTACATTTATTGTTTTTAGAATTTTATTTTTAGAAAATTAAATTATTTTTTGAATTCTAAACATCAATTTCATTCTATAAATAATATTTTATATTTTATAGAAATAATTTATTTTTAGGGGAATATTAAAAAATTTAGTTTTTACTAAAATCATTACGTTCATGCCTACATCATGAAGTATAAATTTAGAACATATAAATTTTATTTAATGGAACAATATATAATTAAAAATTTAATAAATATTTATTTTCAAAACACCATTTAAAATTTAAAAGATTTTTTTAAACAACAAATGTATTTTATTAAAATAAATATTTATTCTGGTAATCACATAAAATTTACAATTAATTTGGTAAGATTTATTTTTGTTTTTATTTTAAAATTAAATAACATTTAATTTTTTTATGATAGACTAATATGTATAATGATACCCAAATTGATTGATAAATTTATTGAACTCATTAATTTTTTACATTAAAATACACAATTTAAAAAAATGAATTTTAAATTATTACATATGATAATTTTAGCGACGCCAAATCTAGTAACACATATCTAGTTTATACATTATTACATTGGAATAATATATAAGGAATTGTATCCAAAAGGACTATATAATTTATTATTCTTGGTAAATTCAGTACATACAATAAATTCACATTATATTTTAACACATAAAATAACTAGAGTATTTTCCATGAGAATACAACTAATCCCCTAGTATGTACCATTATATCAATAACAAGACATTTCATCGTATTAGGGAAAAAATTATATATAAAAATGTGTGACCTTAGATTATTATAAATTTTATGTTTATAGTGGATGCTATGAATAAATAAGATACAATAAATATGTAAATGCAAATAGCTAAAAAACATACAATTTAATGAATAACATGAGAATAATATAGAAAGAATAATTAATGATTAAATATTTACATAAATTAGTAACATGAGCTTCAAAACATAACCATGGATATTCTAACTAATTTAGTAATCACTTTGAATATAGAAATGTTAATTTATAATGATGGAGTACATAATGGAAGACATCTAAATAATAATGTTGAAGCCTTATTCCATAATATCTAAATAAATTGGTAAGGCCTCTACCATAACCAAATGTACCTTTTCACGGGATAACTATTGATGAATCAAGGGGATATAGGGGGCCATCCATATCACATACTAAGTATAATTCATTCATCAAATTAATGTATGAATCATAATAAATATAAAAATTCATATTAAAATGCTAAAATATGATATGTTAATACTTACACAAATAATAAAACACTATCATTATCCATCCAGAGTAAAATGTTCAATGATTATAAAATCATACATCTCTAGTGATGGTGATCATAAAAATTCCAGTGAAATATCAATGAAACATTTAATACAAAATATCATCAATTTATCACATGGGAAATAGAGGCTTATGTTATTGACGAATCAAAATAACTTGAAAAGTTCCTAATTTTTTTTTTCATAAAATTGACAGATTCATTTTTCAAATCAGTTTTATAAAAAAAACATAAAATACATTTTGAAAAATAATTTTATTTCCCCTCTAAAATTTTCATGTTTTCAATAAAACATTTATTCGTTATAGTGATTGAAAACTCGGTTCTTTTGGAACATGATAAAACAAATATTCCTTTCAAATTTTTAATAATAGAAAAATGGGCATTAATTTTAATACAACATAATTATTCAAATAAAAATATATTATAAAAAATATATAAATGGAATAAATTTATTCAAAAAATCATTTTGAACATTTTAAAAATATTTTTTAATATATTTTTTGAAAAAAAAATGTTTTGATGAAAAAGTATTTCTAAACATTGTGAAATATATAGTAGAATTTTCATAAAAAATTGGCCAATAATTTTATCTTTAAAATTTATAAAAAATGAACCTATTATATGATAATGGTCCTCAATAAAAATATCATAATAAAATATATTTATTTCAGTGTGGAAATATCAAATAATTCCCCAAAGGTATACTTAAACCAAAAAAATCTCTAATAATGATGAGATTATGAAATAAACTCATAACACTATTGTAAGATTCGAATCACAATTACCATGAAAAAAATAACATCCAGTGAAACACTAAATACCCTGAAAATTAATAGATTCATTATATAACTTATAAAAAATGGTTTTATATAAAATAAAAAATATAATTAAATGGGGAATATAGGATATAGGTCATAGAAGTATAATTCCGATGAAAGACTCATACCTTGAGTCAGACACATCATGTTTGTTATATATCATCAATAATAATTAACTAATATTAATTTTATAATTTCAAAAAGTTATATTTTAATTTTATTATACCTTTTATTTTACTTATTTGTATATTATGTACTGCTATTTAATCAATTTTTTTTACCTTAGGTGTTTTTTCAATATTGAATTATAGTGTCAAAAATGACTATAGTCTGTTGATAATTTTTATAAGAGGTCCTTATTTTATAGATATTTGGAATAATAATCAAGGAATAATTAAAATATTTATAAATAATTTATTATTTTATGAAAAATTATAATTTTTTTGAGAAATGAAATATATTACAATCATAGTGACGAGTGGTCGTACATACAGATGAGAAATATTTTCTATTCATCAGTGATCATCATTGAAAGGTAGTAAGTAATATTTTATCATTAAATAATTATAATAAGATCGCTACTACCATATTATTAATATATTTATTATTATATTTTTTTATAAATTAATTTTGGTTATGAAAAGACAGTTTCATAACATCCTTATAGTGGTAGTCCTCATGTGCACGAATGGTGTTATCATCTTTCAGGGACTGAACTTGAATAAAATAAAATGATATATAATCATTTAATAGTTATAATTATCTTATTAATATCAAGATTATCATATTTATATCATATATATTAATTATATTTATCCTTATTAACATCTATATAATGTGTTAATGAAAAACAAGTCAAATCGCTTCGTGATGTAGTTGTCCACTGTTCACTTGACAGACATTATCGTAATTCCTGTAAAATGTAAATTATAAATATTATAGTTATTTAATGGATCAATAGTTATAATTAAGTTATAAATTTAAAATATATACCTTACATTAATCATCATACCCATCAATTTTATGATTTCATGATGACATGTCACTTCTCTTTGTGAGGTGGTTGCCTGTCATACACATGATTAATGTTATCATTTCTAATTTGATGAAAGAGTATTTTAATATAGGTAATAAAATTACAAAATCCGATATTTGTATATTTTATAAATTTTTGTTATTATACATTCATAAACAAATAATATTTTAAGGATGTAATACAATAAATAAAACTGAAACTTATAGTTATTCAATTTACCTCTTCTGAGACCATCTCAATAGGATTATACATAACATATTACAAGGATGTATCCTTGTACAAAATAAGTCATCTCAAATGATGTTATATAAGATTTTATGTTTTATATTCATGCATTTAATTAATTAAAATGGTTTCAATTTTTTTCATAATAGAGGAGAGGATGTTTCCTTTTTTTTAACTAAGGTGAGTGGCGTAATTGTAATCATTGATAAGAAAAATGTATGAAAATTTTTCCAAAAAAAAAGATTAAAATGTAATTTATTATGGATACATAAAAATTTTAAGGTAGAAAAATTTGTATAAAATTAGAATTTAAAATGTTTTTTGACATTTTTAACACTTATCTTCTCAGTTTATCCTTATTTTAAATCATTTATTACCTTAACTAGAGAAAATAATTTTAAAATTTCTAATTATTCATTATAGTCAATAATTAACTTGACCTTATTAAATATTATTAATTTTTATGATTCAAAAAGGATAGATTTTATAAAATTCAAATCACATATATGAAAAAATTTATGAAAACATTAACCTCCCATATGTGATGATAAATCCAGTTTTCGAAGATGAAATGTTAAAAATTTTACAATGTTTTTCTATGAAATTTAAAATAAAAATTACACCAATTAACAAATGTTTATTAATGTATATATATATATATAATTATACTACTTTACATTAAAACCAACCTTAAAATTTATTTATCTTTATAAATATTTTAAATAGAATGGAATTTTTCTATTAAAATTCAATATTTTTCTCTATTCATCAAAGAAATTAATATTTTAAAAATTTTAAAAATATTCACAGAATGATAATATTGAAATTTTTATTTAAAAAAATAATTTTAATTTTTAAAATAAATTTCATAAATTTGCAGATAAAATTATGTTAATCTTGTAATATGTTATTAGAAATCATTTGAGAAAAATATTTTTTTTGAAAAAATTTCATTTTTTATTTAACATATTTATTATTTAATTTATAATAAATATATAGCCATTGAATTTATTTTTCCACATGTAAAACATATTATTTTATTCATTTAGTTACTAATATTCACACCAACAATGTAACTGCTATTTTATAATAATAATATTTTAATAGATGATTTCATTTTGTTAAAACCAGATATTGCCTATGTTTTAATCTATTAAAGGGATTGAATTTATTTAAAAATAAAGATATTATAAATTATAAGGGTTTTACATTATCATCAAATTTTCCTGATATGTTTCATACATGTTATTGAACATGATGTCGATATTTTAAAATCTCAGAGCGTGACATTGTACCCCCTTTAGAAAATTAGAACCTCAAAATTTAATCATTCTCTCTGAAGGCAGGAGTTTGATATTTCAATATACCATTCCTGAAATCCAAAATCCATAGAAATGTTAATTATATAACCTTTTGATAATATTTAAATATACATATGATGGTAATCTAGAATTATTATATAAATAGACATCCTTGTTAGGTAACATAAGTGTTAAGTGAATATATTTATATATGGAAGAATGTATTTGAAAATTAAAGAGATTATATTAAATAATTGATTTTATTCAATTGGTTGATACAAGGAAGGTTAAAAACCATAAAAATATAAAAAAATTTATGATTTAAATGGTCTTCAGTTCAACATAAATGAAGGTTTTATAATAAATTTTTTTTCAATATCTTTTTACTAGTGTTGATGAATTGCTTTACCAATTTGACTAAAAATATATGAAAATATTGTTACCTAATATTGTTCTATTAATTAGAAATAATTTCTATTTTGGTTTTGTTTTAACCATTTTACACTATATTTCTTACTAAAATAAATCAATACCAAAGAGTATTATTTCCAGAATGCCAAAAATTTACATTTAATGAATCATAATATATATATAAGAATGTTACAGGAATTTATATTTATTGATAAATATTTTACTAAACCAAATTTTTTTTCACAATTAATCCAATAACATTGAATATCTAACTAAATCCATTTAGAAAATAGTTAAACAGTATACTAATCAACAAATTTTCTCCCCTTATTCTATGTCTAATTTGTTTTAAGAAAGATCCCAAAATATAAATTATATTCCCCATAAAATATAAAGAGGCACTTAATGTCAAAAAAAATATATGTAAATACCTTAATCACTATAAAATATTAATGAAAACATATATATCCACATATTAAATCCCATGTTTTTTAATATATTATATAAATAAATACATGCATTATTTTTCAGTAAAGATGAGATAAATCATTAATCATATTACTAATTACATAATCAAAAACACTATTCCATATAAATATCATTATTATATCATCATCTAGAATATATTAATGGTTATCCTACTTCAATAATTTCCTTTTCATGAGGTCCAACTTAACAATGAATCACTTTTCGATGTCATTAATACCATTTTACAAATGCTGTCAAATACATAATGAAATAATAATACATTACAATCCTTATTCACACTATAATTCATATATTCATAACAACATTTATAAAATAATATTATACAATAAGTCATGAATCAATGATAAATAACATAAATCATTCAACTTCATATATGATAATAATATATTCCTAACCATGATCTCATAGCATACTTTGAGGTATATTCCCTAGATTATTGTGAGATTTATTTCTAAAGTACCCCAGCTAAAAATTTTGGAAATAATTCTCCTACATATTCTATTTATTACCATTGAAATCGTAATATTATTGGCCTTTTTTCATTAAATGAGAAGAATAATTTCCTTTTATGTGTGAACCGATGTGTTTCCTACCATTAGTATAACATTATTGAAAATAATTATTTCTCTCATTTCTATTATCTGTACTTTCTTAGTAATCCTAATCAACTCTATGTTACCATAAAATACATATTACTTATAGAATTATTTCTATATCATGATATCACATGATACCTTTTCCTTTTTTGATGATTATGAATGGGAGATTAGACTCATTTGAAATGTTTTCATAATATAATCAAATTAATGATTGTTCTATGTCAGTTGATAACGTTCATTGATATGGTTATTATTACTTATATTATGTTCCATTTATAAAAATTGGAATACACTATATATGATTATAAAAATTAGGAAACAAAATTTATAATCCCAAAAATAGTGAAACAAATGACATTATTTGAAAAATTAATGCATCGATAATATCTAAATCACAAATATGGTGTCGTTTAAAGTATCTATATTTTCAAATTCTTTATAATACTATTCAATGAAAATATTATTTATCCATATAATATCCCTAAATAATTTCCATAAATGTGATTAGTGACTCACATTTCCATGCACCATGTTATGATCAGGTCAATCCCTATCCAACCATTTTTTTTAATTATCGCTTGGTACATCTATTCTAGAAACATGTTCCCTAGTAATATCCATCCTAGGATTTATTTTAACAGAAACCCCATATAATATAATCCTTAACAATACATCCATATTTTCTTCAATAAATACCTCCAAATCCAATCATAGGGTTATGTTCCCTATCTATGTTTTAATAAATTTAGTTCTTATGGTTTCTACTAAGCTTCTTATCATACAAACTGTAGAGATTCCAACTTCAGAAACTCAGAGCATGTGACTTATTTATTAAATTTGAATAAGATACGATAAATCTAATTAAAAATGATTAAAAAATTTATTTAAATTTGTATGCTTGATATATACTTAAAATTTACATTTCATTTTATTACTTAAAATAAATAATGTATTTTCATTTAGGACACTATTATTTCTCTTAGAATATCATGGAATATTATTCACAAAACACATACTGTTAGCCTAGGTAAAATAAAAAATAAGACATGGGAGTGTTCAAATGCTCATTAATGGAAATAGTATAGAGGGCTAATAGAAGAAATATAGAATAATCACTATGGAATGATAAATAAAAAAACACCATATTGTATAATCATTAAAATCATCAAAATATAGAAGGCATAATTGATGATAAAATAATTCCATATATATATTTAATAACATGAGCTTAAAAAATTAACCACATATATTCCAACTAATCAGATAGTCACATGGAATTTCATCAAGTAAATAAATTATGATGTAATTCATAATCATGAACATCAAAAACATATTTTTGAGACTACGTTCAATGAAATCAATAAGAATTCTTAAGGCGTTATTTGGAACCAAATATAATTTTCTATTGAGATATACTGATGCATATAGATTCACAATTATTTCCCTCCAATCAAATACTATATTAAATAAATTTTACATGTGAACAGAATAATGAAAAAAACATAAAAATTATTATTTAAATATTGACATATGAAATTATAATACATACCCTAATAAATAAACATAGTTATAAACATTCTATTGAAAATTAGATAATGGAAATAAATTTTTATACATCCCATGTCAAATTGATCATAAGACATCTAGATAAACAATAATTAGGTAAGGAACAAAATATTATCAGGGTATTATTAGTAAAATTGAGGGGGCTGGACATTGATGAATACAAATTGATTAAAAATTTCCTTAAAAACATTTTTGAGAAATAGAACACTTAAATTTTTAAGATAACCTAATAAAAAGTCCACATAACATTTTAAAAGGATATTTTATTGAAAATATCCATTGGAGTCATATAAAACAATAATTGAATCATTGATTGGTCATTACATTGAAAAATTATTTTCTTGTCGTAGATAAAAAGAAAAAGATTCCTTTCATATTTTCAATAAAATTAAAATATTCCTTCTCATGAAAAAGAAATTAAGATTCCATTGTAGGCATTTTTGTAAATGTAAAAATTGAAAAAAAAATTGTCTTCAATTACTCATTTTTTATGGATAACATAATTTTATTAAAATATGGATTTTGATTATATATGATATCTGAAAAATATAGAAATAGATATGAGTTTTATTAAAAACATTTCCTTAATCATTTTAAGTAAACAATATTGATAGATGTTAATATTACTTGAAAAATTTAACAAGTAGCCATATTATAAGTAAATATATTGAGTTTAAGATATAAATATCAAATAATTTCACTTAGTGTGACTTAAACAAAATAATAATGAATAATTATGAAATTGTGAAACAATCAATTTTAATTCTGGTAACATCTGAATCATAATTTCCTTGAAATAAATAAAATAAAATGAAACAATGAATTCTATGAAGTGGAATATATTAACTATATTAAATTAATAAATGGTTGTTATATACACAAAAAATGGTAATTAGTGGTGAATATGGAAGATGTCCCACGGTAGTAAATGTGATAGGAGAAACCATTTTCTTGAGTGTCAATTGTCACGTACGTTCTTTAGCTTCTAGACTAATAAATATATGTTAATTCTTAACAATCATAATTACCCTTTTTCATTTTTATTATACCATTTATTTTAAAAATTTAAATATTATATAGAATTATATAATATATTATTTTACTTTAGATGTTCTGAAGATATTAAACATATGTCTATAAAATGAAAATAATTTCTTGATTGTTGGTCTAATATGTCATTTTGTCAACACCATCTCAGTAATAATCATGAAATAATTATAACATTTATACATTAATTATATTTTTTAAAACTAATCATAAATTATAGTCTTAAATATATAGTATTTTATGATCAAGGTGAAGTTAAGTCTTATGTATGCATGTGTAACATATCAGTTTTTCAGTGATCATTTTCAAAACGAGGTATGTCAGGACCAATCCCCTAGGTCCCATGCCATGAATAGTGAAATCACTTCTTCAATAGGCCAGGGTTTAGTGAAAAGTACTAGAAAGGAATATCCACCAAAAGGGAAGGAATTTCATCAATAACTGTGCACACATAGATATGGAACACTCTACAAAAGTATAACACAATGGAAGAAGAAATGTACAACCAAAACTAAATCTTCAACTGATTGTAAAATTATGTATTGAAAGTAATAGGGGCCGGAATACAAGCCCCACTAAAATTGGCTCATATGAAAATAGAAAAAACAACACCTGAGGTCCCTCGCCATGGATCCTACCTAAAGGGTAGATACAACTTGTCATGGTAGCTCTCCATGTTAATCGATCACCAATGTACACTGTCGAGTCCTATCTCACCAAATATTAGTCAAGTTTTCCCATCATCTACATAAGACACAATATGGTGAAGGTGAAGCATGTACATTGGTGAGTATAACAGTACACAGTAGGGACCCCAAGAACCCTAAAGTTCTATCATAATTCAACAAAGGAATAACTACAAATCATAATCTCAATCACAAATCACAAATCAAAAGACTCGGAACCCTGTATAACAAAAGTAAAAATGTACAGATAATTATTCGTACAACTATATCATCTAATTATGTCAATAAGGTTGAATACTGACTCACACAAGATCGATAGATGAAGACCCACATCGTATTGATAGGCACTGACCACACAATATCACTAAACGCAGTCCCACAAATGATAGGTAGACATTGACCCCCACAAGATCGCTGAGCACTGACCCACACGGGGTTGATAGGAACTGGCCCCTAATGTATCACTAAGCACTAACCCACAAATGATTGATAGGTGCTGACCCATACATGATCACTGAGCGCTAACCTATACAGGATCGCAGAGCACTGACCCACACATGATTGTTGAGTGTTGACCCACACAGGATCGGTAGGAACTAAACCCCACAGGATCACCCTCCATTTATCATGGCACAACTAGCCACTGGATTCCAACATATAGTACACTTGATTATGGTAGGATCCCCTCCTCATTCCATCAATCATATTTTAAACAGCTTGATGTCCCACAAAGAAATATCCGGATGAACCACTGCGTCCCAAGGGTTCCAACGCAACAGGTGTCACATAAATCAGATGCTCGACTTGTAAGTAAAAGGCATTTTAGTCTCAGGGGCCCAGTTGGATTCGAGTCCAATCCAATGTAACCGTTCTCCCACATTCTTCTAAAACCCATGTGGAATATCTCAAAAGTTCTTCCTCGTCCTATGGGCTCTAGTATCGTAGACGGTCGGTCAAATGGATGTCTGGATTAGGTGTTACTCCCATTTAAGAGAAATTGGTCCCAAAAAGGATATGTGTTCCGTTTTACCCAGTTTGACCAACCCGACCCTGCCCCATAGGTTTGGCCCAAAGGGGCTGGCCATGGCGCATTTTGAATGGGCCCAGTTAGGCCTACTGGGCCACGAGTTTGGCCCAGCACACCCACCCTAGCGCGGCCCGCCAACATGGTGTGGGTCTTCTCCCTTTCCAAATGGTCATGCCATTTGGGATTCATCAATCAGTGTTTCCAGTTAGCGCCACCCCACCTAGTAGGTTAGTTGGGCAGGTCACATGTAGATCCCAAGGACCACGGGTCTACACTCTACTATGAATTGATGTTATGGCCATCCTCTAGGGAACGCCATTGTAGCATTCCACCCAAATCCAATGCATCTGACGCTTGTCAGTCGATGCCTCCTCTGGTTTTCCGTGTCGTCGCATCGTCGATATATCCACGGGCCCCTAGCGAAGCTTCGGTTGGCCGATTTCTTTCTGGTCTGCACCTATAGGCCTCCTGAGACGGCACCTACACTGTGTAGTCCCCAACATTACCTTTCATTCTTTTTTTCTAGTCTGCCATAATGAACGTAACCAATATCGAGATCAGAGGAGGGTCTGGTCCTTGTTCGTTCATCCCACACCCTCTGCATTAGCATTATAAATGGATGAAATTAAATCATCAACAAGAGAAGAATAATTACAAAACTCTTTTAACAAAATCTATACCTTGAAGATGTTGGAAGATGGTGTGGACGAGGAAGATGGTTCTGTGTTCTTAGTGAGTTAGTTGGAATTCGTCGAACTCCAGATCGAATAATCTAAGGTGTCGATGCTCCATTCATTATTGGAGTAATTCATCCCTGTAACTTTTCCATAGTTTTCCCTCATGAGTCCACAATACACATTCCAACACATTGTTTAAATATAGTAAGAGATGGGTTTAACTAACCAAATAATTATTGAGGTTTATTCAATAATTCAATTAAGGAACCCATTAATCTTGTGACGGTGCAGTTACACAAGCAAGCGTAATCATCCATTAAATGGTTAGACATCCCAACTATCCTTCCACTATCATTCATTGGTTATAAAGAAAGAAATAAAATAACTCATTGAGTAGTTTTATTATTATTTTTGAAATTTCCAAAAAATAACTTTTTCATCCGACCCTTTCCACTCGATGTTTTGATTTGCCTAAGAAAATCTCATAACATCGAATTCAACGGTGCCCTTCGATTTTTACTCCAAGAAGTAGTTCAAAAGATAGAAATCACCACCCCCACATTTATAGAACTTACCTTAAAAAAATAAAAAATATTTTTTGGGATCTCTTGGCCTTGGAACAACATGCCATCAATTTTCACAAACTTGTAATAATTCTATTTAATTAAAAACATTACATGTAATTTCATGGTCTTTACATTATCCCCACATTATATATTTTCATCCTTGAAAGTTTCAAAAAAAATCAATAGAAACAAATGGGGGTATTGAGCACATATCTGAGCCTCTTGCTCTAATGTTCTCTCCTATAGGTTCTGGTGATACCACCAATATTGAAACATATGAGTTGACTGCCCACGAAGGATCTTCTCCTATCGATACTCTATCTAAACCGGGAACTCCATGAACATTTCTCCATTGTCAATGTCTAGCTCCCCCTTGTTGATAATGTGAGATAGATCATGCGCGTACCTCCTCAGTTGCGACACATGAAAAAATCATTCTACCAGTGCATTTGTGAGGGAAATGATTAGCGTTACACTACCTCACCTACAACACGGAGGATCTAGAATGGTATGTTGAACCTCAAAAAATATTGTCACCCCGAAAAAATCTCTAAAATCCTCTTCGGGTTGAGATCCATAACAATACATGGTATCCCTCCTCAAACTCCAAGGGAATCTCTCTTCTATCAGCATAAATGTTCCTCAAGTTATTTGTAGTCTTCATCCACTCTTGTATGGTCTGCATCTTCTCAGTGGTATCTCCTACCAACTCTGGACCAATAACTGCTTACTCACAAGGGTATTTCAAGAATGTAGGTGCTTTGCACGGTCTCCAATAAATGGTATTAAATGATTCCATGCCAATGGTGGAGTGATTACTATTATTTTATGTGAACTACACTAGGGGAATGAGGTCCTCCCAAATGAAGCAACAATAAAGGACTCAAGGACAATGAATGTTTTCATGAATCTATATGGTATGCTTCATATAACTATCTATCCAAACACATCTTGTAATCTCATCAATGGACAAGATGTAAAATGAGCATCATGATATGAAATGATCGTCGGTTGAACCATTTAAATCCTTACAATCTCTTTTATGTAGAGGCAGCCCAAGCCCTCTACCAATACATGCTCTCAGATGCGTAGGAAGTGGGCTGAGTGGGTGACTTGGTCAACGATCACCTAGATGGAATCGTAGTGCCTAGATGTAAATGGTAGTGCTGTCATGAAATCCATTGAGTTGTCATCCCACTTCCACTCTGGCACCTCGTGTGGCTATGTTTAACATGTTGGAACCCGGTGCATAGACATCACATGATGATAAGTGAGGCACCATGAAATGAACTCTTCCATTGCATTCATTAACCATGTCCTCTAGTATTGATGTTGGAGGTCCTCGAACATCTTTCCCACACTAGGATGTATACCCAAAGGGGATTTGTGGAAATCCCACAACAACCCCCCTCATAGCATTACTAGAACAATAGTATTCCCTTGGAAAAGGATGGCATGCTCAACACATTCAAATAATTTATCAGGATATAATTCTTAAGAATTATAAGCGTGTCGGGACTCAACGTCAATGTACCCAAGTTGAGCCTCCTTAACTTGCAGATGCAGTGGGGCAGTGACTAGCATAGGCTAGAGGTAAGGTACTCCATCACTATCCACAATGGATATCTGTAATGTGGCTATATATTCTGTCGCCTCACTCAATAAATATAATCTAGACTATAAGCTGAGTGCATCAGCAACTACATTTTCCTTACCATGAGTGTAGACTATATCAAAGTCATAAACCTAGAGGAACAACTTTCATCATCGTTGTCTTAGATTCAAGTCCTTCTATGAGATTATATACCTGTGACTCCTGAGATCGGAGTAGACAGTAAATTGTTCCCCAATCAAGTAGTGTCGCCACATCTTCATGGAAAAGACTAATAATGTGAAATCTAGGAAACGGGTTGAATAGTTCTTCTCATGTTGTCTCCAATGTCAAGACCCATAGGCGATCACCGCTCTCTCCAACATCCGGACACATTCTAGATCGGTTCCTAATGCTTCGCAGTAGAAAACATACCCAACACCGTCTTATGGTATCCTAAAGATGGGGGCACACTTCAATCACCTTCTATGATTCTGGAAACTCTACTAGCATATCTCCGGCCACAAGAAAGATTATACCATCTTTTCCAAAGATAAAAAGAATGATGATATACAGGAAAAGTCAGGTTTGATTCTCCATTAGTACTCATCCAATCCCATGAAACATATCACCTCGGTCACACTCCTCTGTGGCTCCCTTGAAATCACTTCTTCTATCTTTGACAGATCCACTACAACTCCATCCTCTGATATAATGTGTCCAAGATAGTGGACCTATCGTATCTAGAACATGAACTTCAAGATCCTTCCATAATGTTAGTTCTCTCATAGTGTATCAAGAACAATTTTCAGATGTGTAGCATGCTCCTCCTCTAACACTGAATATATCAAGATGTCTCCAATAAAGACAACCATGATGTCATTGAGGTATGGCTAGAAGATTTAGGTCATGAGCCTCCTAAACACAATTTGAGTGTTGTTCATGTTGAAAGGAATCACCATGAACATGTAGTGGCCATAATGGAATCTAAATGTTGTATTCGTTATGTCCCCATCCCATACCATAAGTTGATTATAAGATGATATAAGTCTTATCATTGAAAACCAATGTGCTCCCATCAACTATTTGAAGAGATCATAAATCATTAGTACATGGTACTTGTTCTTCACGATCACCTGGTTGAGGTACAAATAGTACATGAAAAGACTCAAAATCCATTCTGCATTCTTGGTGTACAAAATTGGGGCTTCCTATGGAGAAACACTAGGCCTTATGAACCCCTTACCCTGAATGTCCTCCTGTTGAACCCTCGACTCAATAAGCTCCATGGGAACCATCCAATATGTTCGTGTAGATATTAGTTCCATCCGGGGGTACAGATTGATATAGAAGTATACCAATATACGATGAGGTTATCCCAGAAAATCATCAGGAAGGACATCAGCATAGTGGTCCACCACTAGAGGATTACATAGACTCCTCTCATTAACTGGTCTGAGGGTAAGTCTTTACAACTGATTAGTGAACAGTTACTCCCTCCTTCGTGAATATATACATAAGCTATAGAGGTTCTCTTCTCAATGGTGAAGGAAAACATGTTCTCATCATCATGGTCACACTGCACTTTGTGTCTAAAATAGTTGATCTGAGCATGGACTGTGGATAGCAAGTCCATTCTGAAGATGACATCGTAAGGCTTTGACACTGCCAATAGAAGATCCCAGCCGAAGTTCTCTCCTACTATAGTATGCCCACACTTCCAAAACTAGTTATTAATTGTTAAATCATATCCTGTATGAGTCTCTAATCATAAATATCAATCCAACATCTCCATCCGAATGTCCGATCTCCGAATGAGTTCCATGGAAATTACAGTGTGACAAGAACATGGGTGTATAAGCTTTACAACTATGGTGGTGTAGAGATATATCTTACCTCTAGTAATCTCTATAGAATAGAGGTCATAGGCCTCATCCACCTAATGTAGAGCTCACCTCTGTCCACCTAATTCATGTGGTCGGGGTGGATGACCTGGGGGTGGTGGTGGTAGAACCACTAACCCTCTTCCACCACCTGATGCACAACCTTCTCCTCTACCACGTCCACCAACATATAAAAATAATCTCTTGAATATCTATCTATACCTCAGTGGTCCCTCAAATTCATGTTGATCATTATTATGGTAGGTCGGGTAGTCACGAGCCATGTGACCCTGCCCACCGTAGGTGAAGCACATTCTTCTACTTTTTTTACCCTCTCTGTCTTGTGTGCTATGAACCTCTGACCATACATCTTGGGGTCTCCCTCCTGAGGTTCTAGCCCACTTGGAACTCTGCTTCATCTGTCTACAACCAGTGGTAGATGAATCATCCACCTATCTTCCAGTGGTGTCTCTCACTATCAGTTCTTGCACAGCTAGGAAGCTTTTACCAAAAGTGGTCACTCATGCACTCAATCATGCATTGGGATATTGAGAAATATAGTTGATGATCCGATATCTCGTAGGGGACCCTAATAAACTTTATGGGACCTGATGAATGGTTCTAAAACCATATCAGTGGATTATCATGAGAGATTAGTTAATCTCACAGAGTACTGGGCCATTTTCAGCCAACCCGGAGAAAGTACAATAGCTCCTGAATAATCTATGTGTGTAATGTCGCTGGTACAGACTCTTCCCTGAAGAGGGTCTCAAACTCCAACAAATAGAGTGTCGCCCACTTGCGTGTCTGGAGCCTCAAGCTCCACCATATCCCTTTTGTTCCATGGAAGAGGCTAGAAGCTAGGATCACCATCTGGCCTGCTGGTGTCTCGACCAAATAAAAAACCCATGCCACAGCCTCCAGCCAGTCCTCAGCTAATAGGGGATCTGTCATGCCTTGAATATTCAAAGGCCTATGTCTCTGAAACTCAAGAAACATGCTCAGTCAGCATGCATGATCTGCTGGTGGAGGTCATTGAAACAGTTTCCCTGTGGGTGGTGGTGATGCTGGTAAACCACCCGAAGGTGATACCAATATAAGAGGGCCCAACACCGATGACTCATCGCTCTTTGGGATTTCATCGTGATCTATCACTAGAATCATGGATGGTTGTCTATGAAAGGGTATCTTAAAATAAACAGTTGTGTCATGGTCAATAAGTTATACCTGGTGAACTGAATCAATGAGATCAAAAGAAAAGTAGCATTTTCAAAACACCCGAAAATAGTGTTTTTGTTTACCGAGTCAAAATCAAAATTCAGGGTCCTAGTGTATCGATACATTAGATGCCGCACTAACACTAGACTCCCCAAAATGAAAACCTAACTCAAGATAGCTAAAATTATTGCTCCAATGAAAACATTGAATCGAGTTCTTTTGGTAGAACCGACCCCTTTGATACCAATTGTTAACGACCATTCTCCCGGGGCACATGCCATGACTACCCTAAGATCACCTTTTATAGGCTAGGGTTTGGAGACTATAATAAATATGTAATGTGCCTAAAAAGTGAATGAATTGCGCACACTTGGGAAAAATTTAACTCAATAGAAGAGGAAATGTCAAAACCCCACTAAAAACATCAACTGAGTGTAAATGTAAGTACTAAAAGTAATAGGGGCCAGAATACCAGCCCAACTGATATAGAAGTAATGAAAAAAATCAATAATATCTCCTAAGGTCACTGTCCAAGGATCCTACCATAATGGTAGTTATAGCTCGTCACTGAGACTCTCCTTGTCAACCTGTCACCTTCATACACCATTATGTCCTAGCTCCTCGAATCACAGTCGAGGGTTCCCGTCGTCTGGACAAGGAAGAACAAGGTGTGGGTGAAGCCTGTGCCATGGTGAGTATTATAATACTCAGTAGGTACCTAGAGACCCCCGAAAGACTCTTAGAATTCCACAAAAAAATAACCAGAAATCATGAACTCAATCACAAAGCACAAAGCAAAAGAATAATCTCAAAACAGTTATAACCTATGTAAAGAAGTAAAGATGATTACTCAGAAATATAGATCATCGTATTCTATCCAGAGACACTGCTGCTGACCCACACAGGATTGATAGATACTGACCAACACATGATGGCTTGGCCGTGACCCACACAGGACCACTGACCACTGACCCACATAGGATCGATAGGCATTGATTCACACAAGATCAATGAGCGGTGTCCAAAATTGGATAGATTGGTGCTAAACCACATAGTTTCTCTGAGCGTTGTACCACATCTGATCGATAGAGGTTTTACCACATAGGATTGTTAGGTACTAACCCCCACAAGATCACCCTACATTCTACTGGTCACATCCATCCACCAGATTCCCGTACATAGCACACATGATTCAGGGAGGATCCGTTCCTCAAGAAATCGGTCATATTTCAACAGGAATAAGGTTCCTTGTAGATGTAACCTAAGGAACTAATACATAACAAGGGTTCCAATGCAATAGGAGGCACTCCAATCTGCCACACATTTCTTATTTTATGGGTATCTTAGTTTCAGGGTCCTGGTTGGATTCTAATATGATCCCACATGGCCATACACCATCTTTCTCTCAAAACGCATGTGCTATAGCTCAAAGGGTTAGTCTTGTCCTAAGGGTTCTAGTGCCACATAAAGTTCATCAAAAGAACACTTAGTTTATGAGTTACGCTAATTTAAGAGAAACTGGGCCCAAAAAGGGTCGTGGTCCGGTCCGACCTGGTCAGTCCGATCAGAATTTCCACGCTGGGCCCAACCCGATGGATTGGGGAACGACCCGGTTCAGCTGGGCCATCTGTCTTGCTAGACCAAGGGCATGGACTAATGGTTGTGGGTATGGCCTGGCCCACCCAGTTGTGCATGGCCTACTGATGCATATAACTACCTGGAACATTGGATGGTTGCGACCCTCATGTTGGGAATGGGTCTCCTCCCCTCTCGAATGGCCTAGCCATTCGGGCTCCATCGATCAGCAGTTATGGTTAGTGTTGCTCCACCTAGTCGGTCCATTGGACTGGTCACCTGTGGAACCTGCAGACCATGGGTCCACCTTCTTCCACAGCTCTAAGCTGAGACCCTCCTCCGTAGTGCAGCAGCATAGCGCGCATCCCAACTCCAACATGGGTGGTGCTGATCGGTCGTCGCCTCCTCTGGAGTCGGCGCCGCCACACCGATGATGCTTTCGTGGACAATCGGAGATGGTCATGTGGTATGATTTTTTTCCAGTCTACCCCTACGGGCCTTTTGGTTCAATTCCTACAATTCACATCCCTCAGTTTCACCTTGTCATCATATTTTACGGTCACCCACAAAGAACATTGTCATACTGAGAACAGTAGAGGGTCTGATCCTTGTACAATCGGCCCACGCCCTATGCTATAGCATTACAACATAGATGAAATTAAATTATCAACAAGAGTATAATAATGATAAAACTCATTGAACAAAAACCCTTCCTCAAACATGTTGCTAGATAGTGAGCATGAGGATTACAGTTCTGCATTCGTAGCGTGTTTGTTAGAGTTCGTGGAACTCCGAATTGAATCCTCCAAGGCATTGAAGCTCTATTCTACTTTGGATTAATTCATCGCCAACACATCATCAGGGGTCCCTCTCTTATGTCCACAAGACCCAAGCCCAATAATTGATTAAATAGATGAAGAGAGGAGTCTAACACACCACATAATTAATGACATTCATTAATGAATTCAATTAGTGAACCCATTAATCTCCCAATGGTGCAGTTACATAAGAATGTATAATCGACCATTAGTGGGTCTGACAACCAAGTTTTCCTACCACCGTTGCTCAAAATTTACAAATAATGAGATACAAAAACTCCCTGGGTTATTTAATTATATTTTTTTAAAGTCCAAAAATTTTCTTTTCCATCCGACCCTTGCCAGTCGAAGCTATGATTCTCCTAAGAGAATCATGAACTTGCGAATTCAATGGGTCCGTCCAATTTTTAATCCAAGCACTTGTTCAAATGATATAAATCATTACTCACACGTTTACAAGATGTAACTTAAAAAAGATCAAAAATCTATTCTATGATCTCCTGGACTCTGTATCACATGCTGTCAATTTCCAAAGGCATGTAATAATTCCATTTATTTTAAAAATAACATTGAATTTCTAGGTCTTCACAATGTAAGTAATATTTTATCCTAATATAATGACAATAATATAATAAAAACCATATTATTTCATAAAAAAAATTATAAATCACCCATTTGGTTCGGGGATAAAAAGAGAGTCACATTTCATAGTGAAAATGAAAGTCCAAAAGTACACGAGTGATATTATCATCATTGATTGAGTGAAATATTATGAAAGAAAATGATATATTATATTTTAAATGTTATATATATATCATGAATATATCACGTATAGAATTTATAAGACATATATTTATTAAAACTATCTTTAGAAATGTAATTCCTTATTCAAAAATGAATCACAATGCCACACGAGAAGGTATTATGCCATAAACACAATTGATGGTATCATATACCCTAAATAAAAAAAATAAAAAAAATTATAAATGTAATATAATCAATTAATTTTTTTAATTTTTTATATAAATCATATATATACATTATATTTATCTTCATACGCAAGAAGAAGATCAATTTATGGAACTTTTATCACGTCAGTTCGTGAGGTTGTTTCTTCCGCACACATGAGTGATGCAATTATTTCCCATTTTAGGGAAGGGGATATTGATATAGGCAACTCCCTTGAAATAATAACATCAAATTATTCAAAAAAATATTGGCTTCATTATATTATAATATTCTAATAATATTTTATGTATGTTTAGGAATAAATAAAAAAAATGCATAGTTTGGAATTCTACCCATCCTCAGACAACCAATTTAGGGTTATAGATAATGTATTACTTGAACATATTTTTAAACTAAACAAAACCCCCTACCACGATTTTATGGAATTCAGTAATTTATTTTGGATTTTTTATGAGAGAAAGGGTTTTTAATGTGTGAATAATATATGAGATAAAATTTTCTTTTATACTTGAGGTGAGTGGGAGACATGTAATTTTTGAATGAAAAAAGTGAACCCATATTGTTCACAAATAAATTTTCAAAAAATGGAGTATTATCATTACTCGAACATTTTATGTTCTAAATATCAACATAAAATAAGTATTTTTTTGTTTTTTTTATTTTTAGCACATGTCTTCATATTTTTACCCCGAGGTAAATCGTTTTTACCTTAACCATGTTAAATAATTCTTACTATTTTTAGTACTAATTATTGTAAAAAATGTAATATGACCCCATTAGAATTTAAAAATTATTCTAACTTCAAATGTGGAATCTATTTTCCTAAATTCCATTAACAGAAGTTTTAAAAATTAATATAATATTATTCACATAGATGCAACAAGAAAGCGAGTTTCTAAAGATAAAATGTTTAAAAGGTTGAAATGCTTTTATTTCAAAAATTAAATGTATAATAATTATACCAATGACAAAAATTGGATAAATATATATATAATTTAACTACTGTTTCAATAATTCAATTTAAAATATATTTTGAAAACACAAATAATTTAATAAAAAATAAATTTTCAATAAAAAATCTATATATTTTACTTTTCATTAAAAATACTCTTTGAATAAAATTTTCTAAAATCCAACAAAATAAAAAAAATTAATTTATATTTCAAAATATAAGTTTATTTTTTAAAAAACTATTTGTAAAATTGTTAGAAATTAATTTTATTTTATGTTCCCAATGAATGATTAGACATCCTTTTAGAATAATACTATTTATTGTAAAGGATATATTTTTGCTCTAATTATTATTATTTTATTTATAATAAATATATATCAATTAAATTTATATTATAATCTTGTATATAATATAATATTAATAATTTATATAGTATTATTCAAACTCTCCAACATAAATTTTTGTTTTTAATAATCACATTTTAATAGAGTATAATGTTACATTCAAACCCAAAGTTGTCTTTATTGCATGATATGAAAGATATTGAATTAATTTAAAAATAAATATATCCCAAGTTCTTAAGGGGTTATGTTCTCTAATATTATTTATGTCATGTCTCAAACATAAAATTTAACATGATGTTACTATTTTAGAATCTATGTTTGTTACATTAATTTTGAAATTAAATATTCTTACTCCTTTAAATTTATTTCAATAATATTGTTTTAATATTTTTAATCAATATGTATAAAATATCAAATATAGGAAATTTTATTTTTTATTCTTAATAGATAACATAATTTGGTAAAAAATATTTACCATTAATGTCATAAATAAGTGATTAAAGAATTAAGAACATGTTAAAAATAGGTTTCCAATTGAGTGTTTGAAAGAAAAATTGACTTTATCCCTTTCCCCACTACATTATTTTCAATATTTATGGCCTTTTTCCATGAATAATTTAATGATTGTACTATAAAATAAAAGTCATTTATAGTAGTAGAATTCTCACCACTCATAAAAGGAGACTTTTATCACCCCTTAATAAAACTCAAATATTTAATTTTAGACATAACAGCAAACCTTGTATCGTATCTTAAAAAATCATTTACTTCCTTGTGTTTTGAGTTTAATGAAATTAAGAAAATCACTCTAATTTAATGGAATCGTTAAAAAGAAATTAAAAATTCTCAACTTTTATACTCAATTTTATCCTAAATATTCCTCCTTTAAATCATAATGATTCAACCAATATTTTCTTATACATGTGTTGTGAAATATGTATTTGTTTTATACTGAATATTTTTATTCTAATTTAATTATAATTAATCTCCTAACATCCTTTCCCTTAACAAAAAAATTTGACATCAATCATGAGTTTCTCTAGACTACCACCTATACAAAGTCATGTGTTTTAAATTCATTACCAACATTCACGAATATTTTATTGAATGATTTTAAATTATAAATTTTATTTTTATGAAATTATTAATATTTTTTGTAACAACAATTTGGCAGCCTATATAAATATGAATAATAAATAATTATTACAACATAAATCATATTAAACAAACATACTAAGGTGGAAAAGTAATATTTGTTCTATGTAAAAGATTTATATCAATTATATTCATATTATAATTGATTATAGATATGATATATATCAAAAATAAAATAAAATAATATTATTTTTCTTCATTCATAGTAATATTTTGACTAATATAATTCAGAATCATCAACTAAATTATGTTATATTTTTCATTAGGTCGAGTTGACCAACCAATTGAAAAATGATTACATTTATTATCATTAATGAAATTGAATGATAGTTTAATAATATAATATTATATAGATAATTAAATAATGTTATTATTTTTACATTTAATAGTAATCATATTACTAAACTTTCTACCTATGATACCACAACGTGTTTTTTAAATATCTTATGAATATTCCCTTCACAAGGATATTCTTAAAGTATCATAACCATAACTCTAATAATTTTTATATTACATAAAAGTAAATAATAATAATGAATTATTTATATTGTGTTAATTTTTTTTGATCTAATATTTTAATGAGAATTGAATACTAATAATTTAATCATGAAAACGGTTCAAAACTATCATGATTACTCACACCAGATATTGAAATTAAAGAATAACATAAATAGTGATTATAAATTAGGTTTAAAATTTTTAATAGAAATGGATGATTTTATTAACTTATTGGTTATTATTTTTATGCTTTTTATACATTACGTTAAATAATGTTCATGGAAGTCGATATATAAGTTAATAGTTTCATATCTCATATTTCATCAAGAATTGAGATATGATTTATATTCACCACATGTCACTTCATCATTGTGTTTTAATGGAATTTGAGTTTTTATACATTAGAAAATATAATGTATATTTAAAAACCCACCTCATGTATTTTGGTTATTTTTAATGGATTACAATGATATTAAGGATGTAAGAGTATTTATAAAAAATAATCTGTTCATTGAGTCAGAATAATTCATTTTCAACATTCTTTCATAAATATATTTTTCATCAAACCTAAAATTTATTTTAATTTTATTTCCATACTTATATATGGTTAATTAATTTTTATTGAAATTAATTTTACTTAATGGATATATTTTTCAAAAAAATTATATTTAATTTTTCAGTAATTCATTTCTTCTTTGACGAAAGTTCCACCACCTTGTACATAATTTTATTTTTTTCCAACATTCTCCCATTTAATTTGAGAAAATCATGGCTAGCATATACTTTTGAACTTATTATCACCTTATCCATTAATTAGTGAAATATTTTATTTCCAAATTTTTTATTTGGGATTTCATCAAAATGCATTTCAAAACAAAAAGAAGATATCATGAACCCTCCCTCATTATATTATGGATACACATTATATTTCATTCTTTAATTTATTACCTATATTATCCTAAAATATTAAATTTATATAGCTTATATATATAATAAATATAAACCTAAATTAATATACAATTAATTTTTTAGAATAAAACATGTTTTATTATCCCTTTGAAATTTAGACGTTTCGGTAAACACATTTTAAGATAATTCTCCATATTCATATTTCGTGAAATGTTAAAAGAATAACCTATACGATATATTTTAAATTATTATCAATAATTTCAAAATAATCACCTATATAATCTATTTGATTATTATTTCTCCTTGGTCTATATCATGATTTTCCTACATTTGAACTCAATTATCATATACTAGGTTTATTTATAAAAATATTAAAATTAAAAAAGATTAAACTATATAATGTTTTGGAAATGAAAATTATAATTCATTCTGTTATTCATTGAGACATGAATAAAGAAACCAACTACTATCCCAAAATTTTTATCTTTTATATGTCTTTTGAATGGATTCATTTTCTTGTATCAAACACGTATGAATATACATATTATTATATTTATTATTTGATGGTTGGTACCTTAAATATGTATACCTCCAAATAATTGGGTACTAACTTCATCTCAAGATATAGATTGTATAGTGCATAGGTTGTTATACTTAGTTGGAATCATAATGTGGTGGGTTTTTCCAAAATTATATATCCATCCAATTAATTTGGTAAAGATTTATATCTCCTGAGATTTTATATATGAGATTATGAAGTGAAGCTAACCAACCACATAAATTTTTACACTATCTTCAAGATAATAGAGAGTGAACCAAATCCATTATAATACTTATTCCACTATTTTTATTGTAGTGTGAAGTGGTTATAATCCACATTGGTATATTTTACACTCTTTTAATGAGAATTTATAGTGAACCAATCCTCTATATGATATTATCTACAATCTTCGTTAGAATAAAAATAGAACCTAATTCAATTTGGAACATTTTACACTATGTTTATTAAAATGGGGAGTAATTCCAATCCAATATTTGAATTTTTAAACAATGTTTTAGGGAATAGAGAATGATCCTAATACTATATGGGACACTTTTAAAAATTTTCCTATTAATTGGTGGAACCCAATCCATTATGGGACTATATCTACTAAATTTTAATGGTCATTGGGGTAATCTCTAATCTATTTTGGTAATTTAATTATTCATGTTTGTGGCACATGTTTTTTATTATAAGATCGTTAAATATCCTTTACATATTCTATTATTCAATAATTATCTCAAAATCGTATTCCATGGTACATTTTTTGTTCATTTAGGTAACATATTTTATAAATTATTAATTGACACTGCATAAATTCTAATGTTCATTTTATCAATAAATATCTCCCCTATAATCTATTTCAATTATTTTTATGATCTAACCCTCAATAACCATAATCACCTTAATATGAATTGGATATTTCATGTTTTTTTGTTTCTTATCATTTCGTTATTAATTTAACTCAATCTTTTGTGATAGTTTTAGTAGGGGTTCTAGAATAGTTTGAGTTTCATGAAGAGACCGGATGATTTGAAAATATGTTTCTTATGTAATTTCTCATTATTTGCACTAAAACAAAAGATTATCTATGCTATGTGTGATTATTATATGAGGTAGTGTTTAAATTATGGTAATGATGTAAAATAAATATATGTTTCTATTGTTCATTCACATGGTATTTACTATATAATATATTGAAAAGTAATAAATTTTTTTACAAAAATATATGATGAATTTAGGAGAAATACATATGAATTAGTCATATCTATACAATAGTACATTGGAATATAAATGATTAATCTACATTGTGCCTAAAAATGAAGGATCAATATTTTTAAGGGAATATAAATTATGATTATTATGAATAAATCTCTCTAAATCCATAGCGGATTTTCCTTAAAGGTTGTGAATAAATCATAAAATAATATGGAAGAAAAATGAAAAATAATAAGAATTTTGTGTTCTCAGAACTACTTAACGAATATATATAATGTATGGAAGAAAAATAAATGTAGCAGTGATGGCCTGGGGTATGCTCATGAATCACTTCTACCAACAAGTCTTCATCTCTTAAACTCCCTATCATATGGCCCTTTTCATTCACAAGATCCCTAGAAATGAAATTTTCACACAGAATAAGATGCCTTTAAACATGTGTGTAATAAATCCAATATATCAACCAATGTGTCTTTAAATAAGTAAACATAATGTGAAATAGTGTATTTCTTAAGATTAATAAATTCTCAAATAAACATACAAAGATACATATGTCGAGTCATCATGCGCTAACCAACACACTATGGAACCCATACCCACCAACTTCTACTCATTTTTTTAATGATTTTAATGTATATTAGCCCATGTTCATCCATTAATGTAATGTCTCAAGCCCCATTCTCATAGTAGTTTTTACAAAGAAAACTTCATACACCATCTAATGAAGGTCATTATCCCAAGATGAGCATAAGTCCTACCTAACATGTCTAAATGAATTTGATAACACCTCACCCTTATATAGAATTTATCCAACTAAGAATATTCTTGGTGGACTCTAAATTAAAATGAATGGTCTATTCCCCTTACAAAATAAATGTATATGTTCTGATCTGTGGCATCAAGTGATACAAAGACAATATCCATTTCCATGTCTTCACTCTCCTCCTCTAATGGTTCATCAAACCGAAATTGAAAATTATGGTAATATTCAAACCTAAATCATGTCTTTACATGATATGAAATAATATAAGTAATATTTCTTATAAAAAGGAACAATAAGAAATTTCATGGATCGATATCAATATCCTATATAAACACAAAATGGTAAAACATCAAAGATAGGGTTACATGGTCCACTCATTCATCCACATGAAATCACATATCATGAATGTTTTGTCAATAAAAAATAAATAATAATCATATCTTCATATGAAAGGACCTATATGAAAAGGTAAAAACATACAAAATGGTTTTTTACAATGTTCTCTAAGGATACAGAGTTCGATCTCACACATCAAGGATGCCAATTCTAGTTTTTGTTCATCAAGATATATATTTAGAAAGGAGACTCAAAAATATTTCATACCAATATGGGAAATTTTAAAATCATGTAACTTAAAGTTTCTTCTATGAAAACCGATTTTAATGTAATTTTAAGGATAGCTATCCAATTCAATGGATTCATTGTTAGAGAAGGAATGTATAATGAATTCATCATTGATTATAGAATAAAACTATTGTTCTAGTGAATATGAATTGATCCATCAAAAATCCATCATTAGAAAAGTGATTAAATGTGATAATAATGATAAAGTGATATCAAGATGATCGATCTATGATAAAATACATACAAAATAGAACTATTCATGAGAGTTAAGTATCTTCTTTAGGGGGTTATAATTTAGACATTGATACATCTACCAGTCTAAAAATAGTCATTAAAAACTAAGGTTTTATCATGATTCAACTATCAATAATAGTCCAAGATGTATATTCATTAAATTCATACATGTATAACTTCTGTATTAGTTTTTGGATCTTGATTTGATCGAGAAACAGCACCAAACTTCTAGATATTACATTGTTATTTGAATAAAGGGATAATTTATCAATGAATTATTATAAAACCATAAATTGATCTTATTTCCATGCTAACATCTCTAGAAAAAGTGATATGTTTTCTCAAATATCTAAAATTACTCACCGTTGTAGCACCACCAAATATTTCAAGGCGTGAAAACCCAACATATGATATATGGAAGTGCTCCAATATAAATGAATGAGGTAAAAAAATTAAAATAGGGAATATATAGGTAACAATTTTATATTAATTATGTTGTAAAATCACATGTAATTAATTGTCATGGGGTTTATTTAATGTTCCCCATTATTGGGAACACTATCAACCCTGTTGGGGACAACAACCATCCCACAAGACTATCTATTGGTATGGGGGTAAAAATTAGTATTTAAAACTATTGGGACCCCAATAGCTATCTAATGGGTTCTACTAGAAATCTAGATGTTTTTTCCATCAAACTGATGGTCAAGCCCGTCACGAAATTCTGAGTCAACAATTATAAGACAATTTTCACTAAAACCAAACATATTGGAACACCATATCAAAGAAGAACCAAAAGATAAAAAATTATTACATAACTATAACAACTTTTATATTGAAATAATTATATGATTTTACATTCTCACCAACAAATGACCTCTCATCAATAATAATTAAATTCAAAAGTTCTACTCAATAAATTTGGACGATTATGCCAGATCATCAGCATTTTTCACATATGTACCTCTTGGATTCATCATAAAAAATGAAATAATTTTTTATAAGGATATTGCCTTACCTTTAAGGAAAATTATTTCCCTATTAAATGATCTTAACATTGTGTTACACATAATATTTTTCTGAATTGACCTCAATATCCAAATAGTTAATGACATGTGTAGAATTATTATTTTACCTTTAAAGTTCAAACACATGAATCGCATAATATATACATAGGTAGTTTGAATTATGATTTTGGTGGTGCACTAATATCACCACCACTCTATAATCACATAGGATACTATATAGTGTGGTGATAGATTTCCATTCTTCGTCATATATTAGATCCCTAACTGAGGAGTTCTTACTGTAAAAAATTTGTTCCCTACAAAATAACTACAAAGGACACCTCCATTTGATTTTTGTAATATTTCTATCTATTCTAAGTTATGATTGTATCACCCTAGGTAAATAAAGAATATGAAATTTTTATATTTATCCATATTTGTAAATAAAATATTAATATTACTTTAAAGGGGATGCTATGCTCGATGGTGTACCCAACACGCAACAACGAGTTTCTTGGCAATCTTACGTTGCACTCTAATAATAAAATAATATTATTTTAAATGGTAGATAACATGTAGCCATTTTATGGGAGGGAATGGATAGAAATAAATAAAATATTATTATATATGTTTTTAAATGTTTTTACATTTATCCAATAAAATATAAAGGCTTAAAATACGGAATGAATTCAATTTTAGGCGTATATGCCCTAGTTTTCACTAAAGGTTCACTTATCGCCTTTTTATGGAGAATCGTCATTAAATATAGTTTTGTTCACTCTTATACATTCTATTGGACCAAATAATAATTTTCTTAAGAATTAGGACATCAAAATTTACTTTGTGTAAATTTTTGGTATCTTTCCGATAAAGTTCATTTTTTAATGAATACTGTAAAATGTTGTATTTTAATTCAAAACCTCTTTTTAATCTAATTTATTTATATTATTAGATTATCTTTTGAATTGGTTTTAAAGTGTAATTATAATATATGTTTACCATTAAATCTAATAGTGGTCGTTGGAATTAATTTCACTTTGAAATCAGACTTAAACTATTGTCAATCTTTTGATACTTATTGTTTCATAAAAACACGCTATTTTCTCTAACAACGGGAATTAATTATTAAATTAATTAATGTGACTTATATTTTTTGAATTTTTTAAAATAGACTTCATTTTTGAATTTGGAATATCAAATATATCTTAGGTTGAAATTTTGGGATTTTTCTGAAAAACATCAATTTTTTATGAATAGTGAAACCACTAAGTGGTACCTATAAAAACTGATTTTTCCGTTTAAATGAAATTTTTTCATCATTGTGTTTTGAATTTCAAAAATCCGACATACATGGTTGTCATTAAAATGTAAAATGTGGCTCAATGGAATAAAAATAATTTTTTGGTGAATAGTAACTTAATAAGTTTTTAATCGCGATTAGAGGTAATTAGTGTAGTTTATGGTAAGAATAATGTTTTAATAAAATTAAATTACCTAGACACATGTCTTACCCTAATTGGAAGTGTCTTGGACGACCATGACAATCCATGGGTCAACTTGGGGACCCCATGGAGCCACTTTGGTTGGAAAATGACATAAATATCTTTTTATTTAATGTTAAAGTAAAAATGACACAAACATGAGATGTTTTACTAAAACAATTTTTGCATGGGTTTATATAAGTCATATTTTTGACTGTAAATGGTCATTGGAAATCTAAAAATATTTCCAACATCATAGTATTTTTTTATAATTTTTAGACATTAAATAAATTAAATTATATATGAAATCATGATGATGCAGCGATGACCTCATTATTTAACGATTTAAATAAAATGGAAAGATAATGTAATATCAAAGAACTACACATGTCCAAAACCTATTGGATTAGTGTATTTCGAACCCGTATCACCTTATCCTCGAAATACATCAATGTGGGACCTTTAAAATACAAAAATCTTTTGAAAATAAATTATCATTTTGTAACTTTACAAGAGTGCCCCTCCTCTCCTCTTATAAAAGGCCCCCACCTCTACATCCTTACCCACACTACCAAAGCCTTTGGCTCGGCCAACCTCTGCCCATTTAATCTCTAAACATCCCTCTATAACTCCTTGATGCCTCACTTTGGGCATAATCCTTTCCAAGGAATCCTTTGAGCTCAAATCAACGGAAGTTACCCGACTTAAAGGTAATGTCTTCACTTGTGTCCTTTTGTTTTATTTTGCTTCTCCAACCCCCTAAACTCTTTTTATTAATTTATTTTTTAACAAATCCAGTATCTTAAATATACTAGTATGTTTTTATAAGAATTATTCGAGCTACACTTACACACACCTACATCTAATGGTTAATGAACATACTGTTTCCATGGATGGCGAATTTCTGCCTCCCGAAACGATGATTGTTCAACATTCTTCTAACACATTCAAAGGTGGCCATTAAGATGACACTATATTTATATATGATCTCTAATATGTTTATGTTTTACTTAAGATTATTTATTTTTCATTTATGGCATACCTTTATGGTTTCCATTATGGGTAAACGTGATATCTTCATTTAATGAAGTGCGGACTACCGCCCCCTCAAAGTGATTTGATTCGTTAATACCATTTGTGGTACGTATAAAGGATAGATTTAATGATATTATATATGATACCATACTGGAATTAAAATACTATTATTTATCATTATGTTTTAATTCCATTAAATATGAAATAGAAATGGAAGTAGCGTTCATGCGTACGTACGACTTACCGTCTCCATGGACGGTGCATTTCATTTCTTAACTCTAAATGACATGTAATATTATAAATGAATTAATATACTGTATATATATGATATATATGATATATAAATCATGAATAAAACTATGGATATAATGAACCTTTGACCACACGAACAACATGTAATTGTAAGAAGTCCACTTTCGACATAAGAACAAAATATCGACAAAACAAACATTATTAACTTAAATGATTAAATAATGTTTATGACATGGTAATAAGTGATATAAAAGGAATAATGAACTTGAAAAATATACTTAAGGAAGCAGAAATTAACTCAAGTTTATTATTCAGGAGATTAATGAACGATCGAGTCAAGTCGGACCCGAGGTAAGGGATCCTACACCTCTCTTTCTTTTTAAGTACACTCTTTTATGTCATTCCTTTTAAAGCTCATATTTCTTGTTATTGAGATGTTCTTTTATATTACTCTTACTTTTATTTTAATGTTCATGTGATGAGAGACCATATTCTCTCTCATCAATCCATTTTGGATGTTTTGAGTGGCGCCGTTAGGCTGCCGAGTTTTCGTAAGGGATTTTTCATCTCACTTTTATTCTCGTGAGATTTATGCTACATTTGCCACAATTTCAATTGAGTGGTGTATGTACTGCCCATTATTCTACTCTTTTTGTAATATAATTCTGTTTATGAGTACTTACATCAATTAAGTATTGTCTTTCTTTCATGGGGTGTATGTTTCGAAAGATACCCAAGTCGGTAAGGGAACCTTTCAGCCTCTTCTTTTTGAAAGACTTATTTTGTTGGGTCTTTTAATTTACATATTGTAATGTTGTGATATGTTCTTATATATCCTTATTGATGTACATTTTATGTAAAAGTGATGAGATACCATTTTTATCTCTCATCAACTCATTTTCTGAATTTTTGAAGTGACACCGTTAGGCTGTCGAATTTTACCAAGGGAACTTTTTAACCCAATTTAGATTTCTTTGGGTTCAACATGTAGTTATTGAATATTTCATCTTTTGAATATGTGTGAATGAACATTTATTGTTTTACACTTAATATCCACTTATATTGGGTGTATTTATATTTTTCACACATAATTTTGAGATTGATTTATCCTTAATTTAAGGATACCTTCTTTATAAGGGAATTCATCACATTTGACATTTCTATTGAGACTTCATTGTTTTTATGCACCAATTCACTCTTATATGGTGTATATAATGTCCTTTGGAATATTATATCATGAATACATTTATTCTCATGATATTATAAAGTTCTGACTAAATGTTATTCCTCAATTATTGTATTCAAGTGTCTCTAATTTTGGTAGAACCCCTTTAACCAAAATATCGCTTTAAATGTTTTAATTATTTGTTCTTATTAATATCCATGTTTTCAAAATGGTTTCAAGGATTTATTTATATGGATATTAATGGTTTAAAATTTTTAAATCTTCAAGGTGGTATGGGAAACTTTGATTAAAAAATCTCTTTATTAAATGTTTTAAATGGTTTTGGAAATGGTTTCTTTTTGAATGGATTCATTATTTCAATATACTAAGATGTTATATTGTGATTGAAATGTGGAAATGTTATTTTTCCTTTATGCATGTTTTATGTGATACGCTTATGTTATGGTTCTTGGGCATTGTTATGAAAACGGGTGGTTCCGTGATAAACTAAGGGCGGGTGAGCCCGATATAGCTCTCCAATGCATTGGGTAATGCAAAGGAGTGTAACGTTAAGGTTTCTCTGAAGAGATTTAGGGAATATACTGTGATGGGTATTCCAAACGTAACCAAGAGGGTTACTCCCTAGGTAAGAATTTTATGAATGACTCATGTTACCTTTATGTCTTATGATTTCTATGATTTATTCATGATTTGATGAGGTATGTTAAAGTACCTATGTTTTATGGGTAAAGTATGATTTCATTCATATATATATATATATATGAACTCATGTTTCCTTTCCATATTTTTATAACCCTTACTGAGCTTTTGATGCTCATCCCAAGTTTTTGAAATGTTTTTCATGGGTCAAGGGAAAGGTACATGATGTGATGATAGTGTCAAGGATGTGTCAGGGAAGAATCCATGTTTTATTTTAAATATGTTTCCATTGATGGGAAGAATGAATAATGTCTTTTATGAAACCACTTTGTTTAAATGTTGAATGTAATGAAAGTTTCAGGATCTAATTCTCTAACACTCTAAACCTGAAAAGATCCTCAATGTGTAATCTTGTAATAACTCAAGATTAAGTAAGTTTCAAGGCTGGGTCCTTATAGTTGGTATCAATGGTCGGTTTAGATAACTTTAATGTTTTGGGTATTGTTTAAGCATAAGTGGCATTACCATAATGGTTAGGATTTCAGAAAGAGGCCTAGTTTTAGATAAAGTGAATGAGTAAGTATATCTTAGTGTTTATCTTCCTCATTAGTACATGATGGTTTTTTTTGATATACTCACACTGACCTTTTTGGTTTTAGTAAATGGATGGATCTAACAGGAACCAATGTAACAGTGGATGTGAATGAAACTGTCACAGTTTTTTGAGCAAGCAACTGAATGCTATAGGAGCTCAATGAGAACTCTTGTGATTATCCTCAACCAACTATCTGGAGTCATGATTGACCACATAAACCATGGTGATTTCTATAAGGCATCATATATGCGAGAAAAAAATCCCTACGGAAGTACATGTAATAATCATAAAGGTATGTGTGTTAAAAAACCTATGTGTCAAAGATGTGGAATGAAACACCTAGGAAAATGTTTCAAAGGGACAGAAATATGCTATAGATGTGGAAATTAAGGTCATAAAGCAAGAACCTGCCATGGAAAAAGGAAGCATCCAGTTGACTCGAGGAATGGGAAAGAAGTTCTTTCATAGGGATCAATTGAATGTTTTAAATGTGCTGTGTATGGTCATTAGGCAAACACATGTCCTATGAAGATGTTTTGTGAATGGGATCACCAATAGCGTAAAAATGTTCGTTTACCAATACCTAATGCCATTCCGATTGAGGATGTAGAAACTGACAATGACCAATCAAAGGTATGTATTATTTCATGACTATTGTTTTCCTATTATGGAATATTAGGATATGATTGATGATTTTGATTGTAGGAAAGAGTTATTTAGGAATAAGTTGGAAAGGAATGGTTAATGGATCATGAAAAATGTTGAATGAGTAAGATGTCAACATATAAGGGCTTCAAGAGTTATGGTGAAATTCTTAAGAGTATTAAGTCTCTTTTGATGATGGGGTTACATTAGAAGAATTTTTATATTATGTGTAACCCTGCTGTTTAATATATGAAAATTTTATTCAAGGAATAGTTAACTTTTCTTTTGTGGACATAGTTATAAAGAGCCATTTGGGTTTATATGATCCTTACTTTTGAGGTAATTATGGGTTACTATATGTTATGATTTAAGTGAAAGGCATGAGATAAAATTGAAGTTAAATTATGTTATGGTTATTTTTGATGATTTCATCCCTTTTTGGGGAATGATTTGAGAATTATATAGTTTTGGAAAAAGGACAACACACAGACCATGTGACTACCCGTCGCGTCGGACAATGCTGCGGGAATCGAACCCACAACCAAAGTGCGACTGGTATTTATCGCCTACCACTGGACTACATGAAGTCCCTGGTTAGTTTGACTGATTCTTTTTAGTTATATGATTTTATGAATTAAGATTAAGTTTATTTTGGGTTATTTATATAAATGATTAACCTATCATGGAGGATATGTGATTAGGTTAATTACTTTTCAATACAAGACTTTAGGAGCAACTGATGTTGTTTGGAGATAAATGTTACGATTTAACTTGGAAGACAATGTGACTAAGTCCTTAAAATATTTGGGTTTCAATCTTAGTTTAGTTTAGTTTGAAGAATTTTTATGAAATTTTTTTATCGGATGGTCCTCATTGAACTTTGGGTTTTGTTGGACAAATTTTGGAGATTAAGCATAGATTTTCTTTTTAAAGGGTTATCCTTTTCTGGATTGTCTGACCTTGTACTAACCTTTATGGTTTTGGTTTCAGTTAAAGCCTAAAGACATGGGAAGTATATAGTTCTCTTTTTTGGATTAGTTTATTCACTAGAAATTGATTATAGTACTATTAATGTGAACAAGTCTTCCTAAGTACTCATCTTTTGGAGAAAATATGAGTTTGTGTAAGGAATCTAATAAAAGATGAAATTCAACATGATAAGTGATTATGTTTCCTTATGAATAAATTCCTCAATAAAAAGTAACATAAAACAAAAATTTTGTCTATTAACTTTTCCTACTAGGGAATCGAATACCGTTTAACCCATCACAAGTTTGTGATTTTCTTGTGGCTATCTTTCTCTTAAACATGTTTTCTATCACTCTCCATAAGAACATGACCCTATGTTTTCTCCCCCATGTCCGTATTTTTCTACATGGAATCCTAGTATGGGTTAACTAGGGTGACCTTTGTACTTATCTTCCTTTATTTTAAAGTGATTGTTTTACCGACTCTTGTTCCGGTGTGGGACGTTCAAGGATGTTTCTAAGCTCAATTTTTAAAATTGCGAGGATACAATTTCCAAAAGGGGGGAAGGGTGTAACACCCCAGGTAAATAAAGAATATTACATTTTTATATTTATCCATATTTTTAAATAAAATATTAATATTACATTAAAGGGGATGCTATGCTCGATGGCATACCCAACACACAACAACGAGTTTCTTGGGAATCTTACGTTGCACTCTAATAATAAAATAATATTATTTTAAATGGTAGTTAACATGTAGCCATTGTATTGGCGTGAATGGATAGAAATAACTAAAATATGATTATATATGTTTTTAAATGTTTTTAAATTTATCCAATAAAAGATAAAGGCTTAAAATATGGAAAGAATTCAATTTTAGGAGTATATGCCCTATTTTTCACTAAAAGTTCACTTATCGCCTATTGATGGAGAACCATCATTAAATATATTTTTGCTCACTCCTATACATTATATTGGACCAAATAAAACTCTTCTTAAGAGTTGGGACATCAAAATTTACTTTGTGTAAATTTTTTGGTATCTTCCCGATAAAGTTCAGTTTTTTAATAAATATTGTAAAACATTGTATTTTAATTCAAAAGATCTTTCTAATATAATTTATTTATATGATTATATTATCTTTTGAATTGGTTTTATGTTTAATTAGAATATATTTTTACCATTAAATCCAATAGTGGTTGTTGTAATTAATTTCACTTTGAAATCAGACTTAAACTAGTGTCAATCTTTTGATACTTATTGTTTTATTAAAACACGCTATTTGCTCTGACAGCGGGAATTAATTATTAAATTAATTTATGTGACTTATATGTTTTGAATTGTTTAAAATATACTTCATTTTTGAATTCGTAATATCAAATATATCTTATGGTTAATTTTTGGGATTTTTCTGAAAAAATTCAATTTTTCATGAATAGTGAATCCACTAAGTGGTACTTATAAAAACTGATTTTTCCGTTTAAATGAAATTTTGTCATCTTTTTTTTTGAATTTCAAAAATCCGACAAACATGGTTGTCATTAAAAAGTAAAATGTGGTTCAATCGGATAAAAATAAATTTTTTTGGTGAATAGTAACTTAATAAGTTTTTAATCGCGATTAGATGTAATTAGTGTAGTTTATGGTAAGAATAATGCTTTAACAAAATGAAATAACCTAGGAACATGTCCTACCCTCATTGGATGTGTCATGGCCGACCAGGAAAATCCATGGTTCAACTTGGTGACCCCATGGAGCCACATTGGTTGGAAAATGACATAAATATATTTTTATTTAATGTTAAAGTAAAAAATGACACAAGCATGAAATATTTTACTAAAACAATTTTTACATGGGGTAATATAAGTCATATTTTTGACTATAAATAATAATTTGAAAGATAAAGAGATTTCCTACATCATAGTATTTGTTTTATAATTTTTAGACATTAAATAAATTAAATTATTTATGACATCATGATGATGCAGTGATGACCTCATTATTTAACGATTTAAATAAAATGGAAAGATAATGTAATATCTAAGACCTACACATGCCCAAAACCTATTGGATAAGTGTATTTAGAACCCGTATCAAATTATCCTCGAAATAAATCAATGTGGGACCATTAAAATCCGAAACTCTTTTGAAAATAAAGGAACATTTTGTAACTTTACAAGTGTGCCCCTCCTCTCCTCTTATAAAAGGCCCCCACCTCTACCTCCTTACCCACACTATCAAAGCCTTTGGCTCGGCCAAACTCTGCCCATTTCATCTCTACAAATCCCTCTATAACTCCTTGAAGCCTCACATTGGGATGAATCCTTTCCAAGGAAGCCTTTGAGATCAAATGAAAGGAAGTTACCCGATTTAAAGGTAATGTCTTCACTTGTGTCCTTTTGTTTTATTTTGATTCTCCAACCACCTAAAAACTTTTTATTCATTAATTTTGTAACAAATCCAGTATATTAAATATAATAGTATGTTGTTATAAGAAGGATTCGAGCTTCACTTACACATACCTAAATTTAATGGTTAAAGAACATATTGTTTCCGTGGATGGAGAATTTATGCCTCCCGAAACAATGATTGTTCAACATTATTCTAACACCTTTAAAGGTGGCCATTAATATGACACTATATTTATATATGATATCTAATATGTTTATGTTTTACTTAAGCTAATGTATTTTTATTTTATGGCATACCTTTATGGTTTCCATTATGGGTAAACGTGATATCTTCATTTAAGGAAGTGCGGAATACTTCCCCCTCAAAGTGATTTGATTCGTTAATACCATATGTGGTACATATAAAGAATATATTTAATGATATTATATTTTATACCATACTGGAATTAAAATACTATTATGTATCATTATGTTTTAATTCCATTAAATATGAAATAGAAATGGAAGTAGCGTTCATCCGTACGTACAGCTTACCGTCTCCATGAACGATGCATTTCATTTGTTAACTCAAAATGTTATGTAATATTATAAATTCATGAATATACTGTATATATATGATATATATGATATATACATAATTAATACAACTTTTTATATAATGATCCTTTGACCACACGAACAACATGTAATTGTAAGAAGTCCACTTTCGACTTAAGAACCAAATATCGACAAAACAAACATTATTAACTTAAATGATTACATAATGTTTATGACATGGTAATAAGTGATATAAAAGTAATAATGAACTTGAAAAATATACCTAAGGAAGCATAAATTAACTCAAGTTTATTATTCAGGAGATTAATTAATGATCGAGTCAAGTCGGACCCGAGGTAAGGGATCCTACTCCTCTCTTTCTTTTTAAGTACACTCTTTTACGTCATTCCTTTTAAAACTCATCTTTCTTGTTATTGAGATGTTATTTTATATTAATCTTACTGTAATTTTTATGTTCATGTGATGAGAGACCCTATTCTTTCTCATCAATCCATTTTGGAAGTTTTGAGTGGCGTCGTTAGGCTGCCGAGTTTTCATAAGGGATTTTTCATCTCACTTTTATTCCCGTGAGATTTATGCTACATTTGACACAATTTCAATTGGGTGGTGTATGTACTGCCCATTATTCAACTCTTTGTGTAATATACTTCTATTTATGAGTACTTACATCAATTAAGTATTCTCTTTCTTTCATGGGGTGTATGTTTCGAAAGATACCCAAGTCGGTAAGGGAACCTTTCACCCTCCTCTTTTTCAAAGACTTATTTTGTTGGGTCTTTTAATTTACATACTGTAATGTTGGGATATGTTCTTATATATCCTTATTGATGTACATTTTATGTCCAAGTGATGAGATACCCTTTTTATCTCTCATCAACTCATTTTTTGAATTTTTGAAGTGACGCCGTTAGGCTGTCGAATTTTACCAAGGGAACTTTTTAACCCAATTTCGATTTCTTTGGGTTCAACATGTAGTTATTGAATATGTCATCTTTTGAATATGTGTGAATGACCTTTTATTGTTTTACACTTGATATCCACTTATATTTGGTGTATTTATATTTGTCACACATAATTTTGAGATTGAATTATCCTTAATTTAAGGATACCTTCTTTATAAGGGAATTCATCACATTTGTCATTTCTATTGAGACTTCATTATTGTTATGCACCAATTCACTCTTATATTGTGTATATAATGTCCTTTGGAATATTATATCATGAATCCATTTATTCTCATGATATTATATAGTTATGACTAAATGTTATTCCTCAATTATTGTATTCAAATGTCTCTAATTTTGTTAGAACCCCTTTAACCAAAATATTGCTTCAAATGTTTTAATTATTTATTCTTATTAATATACATGTTTTCAAAATGGTTTTATGGATTTATTTATATGGATATTAATGGTTTATAATTTTAAAAGCTTCAAGGTGGTATGGGACACTTTGATTCAAAAATCTCTTTATTAAATGTTTTAAATGGTTTTGGAAATGGTTTCTTTTTGAATGGTTTGATTATTTAATATACTAAAATGTTATATTGTGATTGAAATGTGGAAGTGTTTTGTTCCCTTTATGCATGTTTTATGTGATACGTTTATGTTATGGTTCTTGGGCATTGTTATGAAAACGGGTGGTTCCGTGATAAACTAATGGCGGGTGAGCCCGATATAGCTCTCCAATGCATTGGGTAATGTGAAGGAGTGTAACGTTAAGGTTTCTCTAAAGAGATTTAGGGAATATACTGTGATGGGTATTCCAAACGTAACCAAGAGGGTTACTCCCTACGTAAGAATGTTATGAATGACTCAAGTTACCTTTATGTCTTATGATTTCTATGATTTATTCATGATTTGATGAGGTATGTTAAAGTACCTATGTTTTATGGGTAAAGTATGATTTCATTCATATATATATATATATGAACTCATGTTTCCTTTCCATATTTTTATAACCCTTACTGAGCTTTTTATGCTCATCCCAAGTTTTTGAAATGTTTTTCATCGGTCAAGGGAAAGGTACATGATGTGATGATAGTGTCAAGGATGTGTCAGGGAAGAATCCATGTTTTATTTTAAATATGATTCCGTTGATGGGAAGAATGAATACTGTCTTTTATGAAACCACTTTGTTTAAATGTGGAATGTAATGAAAGTTTCATGATCTAATTCTCTAACACTCTAAACCTGAAAAGATCCTCAATGTGTAATCTTGTAATAACTCAAGATTAAGTAAGTTTTAAGGATGGGTCCTTATAATGATGATCCACTTTTAAGTATGATGGACTCTCTCATAGTTCTCTTGAAACTAAGTGGTCACCATAATGTAACATAAAAAGCACCAAGTCAGTAAATTGGTGAACTACATGGACTACCATATATTGCCTCTTAGGGTGTCATCTGAATCAAAACCTAGTAAAAAAATTATGTATGAAAAAAACCAATGATATGAGATCATCACAAGATACACTTAATTATAGAATGAAATATCTGAGAATATCCTCCAATGTATGTTTCTTCCACTCTGGTATTTTATTTTTCTAATGATATTAATTTGAATTCAATATCAATAGTGTCTCTAAGGCCTTATTCAACCTTTACCAAAACCGCACCACAAAATATTTTTCTTTATCTGAAATATTACACTTGGGAACCCCATGAATGTATACTATATCAAAGCCATAAATCATTCCTAGATCATCTATCAAGTGATTCTAATAAATCATAAAGTATTAAGAAAAATTTATTATCTTATTTACAATAACACAGTTGTTATCATGAATCTATGGGTTGCTGGGTAACCCCGTCACAATTTAAATTATGATATCCTCCAACTTGCATCGGGGTAAAATATTTTTTTGAAGAAACAAAAAATATGTTTGTTCTTATTAAAATTCATTTATAACATAAGGAATAAAAAAATTCTAGAAATACCCCTATTCATTGTTAACATTTAATACTATCACTTAAATTCATGGAATATCTTTTTCTCCCAAATATCCACCACCCATTTAGTGGTATGAATGTCTACCATTATCTCTTCCTTGATATAAGTAGGGACTAAAAAACTCTTACACACAAGGGTCACACCATCATCATCCAAAAACCACTTAGGTATCAGGTTACCTCTATCCAGTTATTCATACATAAATTAATTCTCAATTTATAAATCATGTCCATCATTTACCAGTTCTACAAAAAAATATTTGAACACTAATGGATCACACTTCATCGATCCTTAGTCATTGAGGGAATCCATCCTCAAATAAACAAAAAAACACATCATGTTACACTATTCCTATGAAATAAAATCACTATGATCTTGATCTTCATATGTCTAATTACTATGATCATCTTTAATGAAATTACCTTTACAATGAAAATAATCCATATCAATATCAAACATCTCCTTCTACACTTCAATGTTAATCTATTTCAATCTGAGGTCCCTTCTATGAGAATATGTTTATTTTCCTTGTAAAAAACAAACCAATCTCTAAAAAAATATTATTATAAAAACATAGAATTATGGACAATGGATTCTAATTCTTTTTCAGTATTAATATAGTTCTTCTCATGGGGTCATAGATGACATGAACAGCAATCCACTACACACTTCCTCTAAATTAGTACTTCCCCCAAAACTATTCATGATACATTATAGTATGAAATTTAACTAATCCCAGACTAAATAAGTATATTTATTGGGATTTTAATCAAACACCTCTTCCACTCAAGACGTATATCATTCGAATACTTTGACAACTCGAAATTCACACCCCCCTTTGGTAGAAAAATTATTGGTGTAGAGAATTTGGAAAATTCATGGATAAAACATCAATTATAACCCAAATAAACATATAATAGTTTATATCATGATTAGAATTATGGGAATTGTTTATTCAATCACTAGCTAAAACTTATCTGGGTCCAACATTATTCCTGTATTAGAAAAAAAATTCCGAATAATTTCTCCTCATTAATCCAAAAGATACAATTGTATTCTCCACTTTAAATCTAATGTGCCCAAAAAATACTTAGGACTACCTCAAAATTTTTTATCTTCTTCTCCATGGATGATGAATATATTTGGATGTAATCAATGAATTTTAAAACATACAATTCATGATAAGGGTGGATTATCTTATTCATGAGTGATGTGAAAACTACCAGTGTATTATTGAGTCAAAACAAAACCACCATGAATTCATGTATCCCATACCTTCCCCAAAATTTCTTCTTTGGGATGTACTTCACTACATTCCACAACTATTGATTTCTTGACCGGTGATAAAAAATCAAGAACTACCAAAATTCGAAAACATTTATTATTGATGTCTATTTATTTGAAAGGAAAATATTTTCTCCAGAAAAACAGGATTCGAGATTATGTAGTTTATGTGGAATTTAATTCCACCATCCCATTTCTTCTAGAACATGATAGGTGAACCCCATGTCCATCAATATGACTCAATAAATCTCTTATTATTTTATTGATCATGTTTTATCTTAAAATATATTAATTCATCCAGTGCTATAAGATTACCGATATCATAAATTTTTTTTCACCTAAAACTAGTTCTATATCTTTGAAAATACCACTATATTTATGAATTCTCGTGATGTTATCTGGAATAACATATTTGTAGATATACACAACCATATTAATGTAAAAGGGAGATTCCATATATCCTACCAATCGAGCAAAAAATGAAATCTACTTCATTATTGATCCATTATATATCCTATATGAACAAACTCTACTTTATCTTGGATATTATTCAATAGTAAACATGTACTTATCTCCCATATAAGATGTAAATGGAACACATAATCAAAAATGGTCAATTTTAACTCTTAATATGGATATACCATCCATTTAAACAATAAAATTCAAATTTATCATATCTAGAATCATTTATACACCTAAATATACAAAATTGATAATGATTATAGCACACATTTAGAATAATTAATGATTTTCCACATCAATTCCCAACTTTATATCGAGGTAATTTTACTCATAACAGGGCATGACTGGTAAGTCGTGTATAGAAGTAAATTTTTTAGATATAATTGAATATGAATCACCAATGCTAAAAAAGAGGTAGAAAATGTTGTAGTAGACAATACCTTATCTGAAATAGTATATGCCCCCACCATGAATTAATATTTGACCAACTATATTAGGTGTAGATATTTTAGCTCCTTAGACCTCTCTCAGCTCCACCATATTCTTGGATACATTAACACTATACAAATTTCCTCCACAATAAACATTCCAGAATCTCCTAGACCTGCTGAAAGAAGCCCATAATCAAAAAAAAAATAAAGGTAATTTTCCATTAATAAATGGTGGGAATCCACATAAAAATTTTAGTAGAAATTGTTTTAATTCTAAAATTTGTTACTATTGAATCACAATTAAGATTCTTCTCCAACAAAGGATACTAATGAAAATCAAGTCTGACAACATCTAACCTACTACCCTAATACCCTTAATCCACCTTCCACTTCATATTTCTAGATTAATATCAGGTATTAATTATAGTAATTTCTTTCAGTAGTTTGATGTGGAGTGGAATTACCCCTAATTTCATGTTCTCCTCTATCAAATTATCAATTTTCAAGGTATTATGAAGAACTTGCACAAGATTCATCATGTAAAATCACCTAACATTAATACTAAGCATTGGTCGAATTAATATCTCAAACATCAATTCCATTTGTTCAAAATTTGCATCCAATAGAGGATTAAAGCAATATTAATCAATAAAATTAGAAAAATAAAAATAGAATGTCATAAAACCCATTGAAACTATATGATCTATGAGAAATATTCTAGCTTCATCGTATCTAGAAAATATTTTATGATAAATAGATACTTTATGGTATCCAAAATAATACCTTGTCATCTTAAATAATTATTTTTATATTACGAAATCTCTAGGAAGGTCCTTGGAACATGGAGGATGCTATAATAAATCATCCATACTGAGATTTTCAAAACATCTCAAAAAAATTTGATAATATCAATTTAGTCTTCTATACATTATGGGACAATAGTACCATGAAAACTATAATGATTATATTCTAGGATGTCTTGATCATGATATTTCATAGACATAGAGATCTCCAACCCTTGAACTAGATGAATTAAAATAATAGGAGATATAATTATCTCTACTTCCTGATTCACTGAATCCAGTATAAGAGTATATTTTGGAACATTTTTATGCACCACTGGTGGTGGAATGGGAGAATCATAGACTACTATATCTAGTTTTCATGTCCAAAATCTCATTCGAATCAATTGTGATTTGAGGGAGGAACATTTTAAATAATTGAAGACAATAATTCTACATATATTTGAATCATATTATGGAGTCACATAATGTTATCCTAGGATTCTTCTCATTACCTATGTTATATCCCCAAAATAATTGAAAAATGTATCATAACTACATATAGGACACCCACACAAAGAGAGAGAGATATATATATATAATATAAAATAATTCTATAATTCAATTAATTTTTCAAAATGGCGTAAAAAACTCATGGAAAATAGATATATCACTCCAAATATAACACATGCCAATCCCAAATAGATATCACACATCAAGAAATTAAATTTCTTAACTAGTATACATAATACAAATATATATTTCATGTGATAATATTTTCCAAGTCATGATGCATGAACACACATTAAAAACTCATAAAACTGTAACAAAAATACCATCAATGATAACCTAGAGGTCTGTTACACATGAAAAGTCTGTGCATATAGAAAATCCCCTACTAGAGTCCCATGTAGTCTATATTTCTTCTTTATTTTCCTAGGTTAATCAAAAGAGTGGAGAAACAATATCTTGGATTTCATTTTCTAATTCCCTGACATGAACCATGATTTATAAGATAGATGTATATAAAACCTCATTTGTGCCTCATTTTATGAATTATATTACTGACCGGCATTATGGATCATAACATTGATAGTGAGGATACAATACCATCATTATCACACCCATGCACCAAAAATAGTTATAACATATAATGAATCATTGTAAATAATATTTAAGAAATTAATATCAATTAGAATACATGTAATATAATATATAACGAAATTGGATCTTAGCATGAAAACTCAAACCAAGGTACAAAAAGAGTGAAAAAATATAGTAAAAGTATTTTGGAGTAAGTCCCAGCCCCACCTGCAACTCCAAGCCTAGATATCCTAAAATCCACATTATAGGTCCCTTTCTTCTCAATTGTTCCATGATCATGAAATTTTTATATGTACCCTCATGGCCATGCAAGTTTGAGTAATAAAACCAATTGGACACCATGAATTCATTCTTTTCATAAGAAAGAATAATATAAAATAGTTTATGAAATGAAATATATAAATGATTAAATAAACCAAGAGTCACCCAATTTCATAATCACATTGTAATATCCAAATATTTTAGAATATATTTTTCAATGTAAATTTGTATTTATTAAATATCATGAATAATACGAAATAGACACTCTATATAAACTACATTATAGTGTTAAAATATTATGATGTGACAATGATCTCATAGACATTAGATCAGTGGGTATAAATAATACTAACGATATTTATGCAAAAAAATTATTACATATTAATAAAACTAACTCAATGGTAATAAATTATTTATAAATAAAAAAACATTTAATGAAAATAGAAATTTAATTTAATAGAAACTTTTTTTAATGAACATAATGTATTTTATCATAATAAATTAATTTAATAAATAATAGTGAATGATTTAAATGATACTTATAAATTATATATATAATCAAACTTTTAAATATTAAATTAATATTTTTTATATATTTTTTATGAATAAGAACGTTTTAAATCCTCATAAATATTTATATATATATTCTTAAATGATGTTTTCATTATGATTTTCACAATTATTATTGAAATTATTTTCTTCCACGTATAGAATTTGAACATCAAAATTTTATTTTGTATTTGGAATTATAAGTTCCAAATTTCAAAATTATGCTCTTTTATTTCTTGTTATTATTAATAGGGATCAGGTAAAAAATTATCACCTCTAAAAAATGGTAAATATTTTTAATCTAGGTTACAACTAATAGATAAGTCCATTATTTTTCATCACATTTCTTATTGGATGAAGGTAATTGTTAACATATAACTATCGAAAATAAATTTAATTGTTTAATAGGCAATTATCTATGAAGACGATCTATATAATAATTGAAACACAAAAAGCTACAAAATGTCACTCTCTTAGTTTTAAATATATATAATTTAATCACATATTTAAAATAACAAGTTATGAATGAATATAAATGAACCTTTTCAAAATAATCAAATTCTATTCATGATGGTAATTTATTTATTATGTTTAGTGAATAATTAATTCCATTATATTATTATCCACCACTAATATAATATTTATTCAATTAATTGAAAATTGAAATAAATTATTCTAAAAATATTAAATGTTATGTAATTTTACTGATTTATAGTGTTGCAAAAGGTTTTTAGACAAATATAACATTTTATTGATGTTTAATTGTATTATATTATAATTGTAAATTTTATTTATGAAATTTTAATAAAATCAAAAATATGGGGTCAAAATTGACCTTAATGATATTTTAGAAAGATAATATTTTATTAATATATTTAAAAAACCTATAATTATTGAATGGGGAATAGTTTGATAATTATATTACTAAATTTTCTCAACTAAAAATTTATTTTTTATTTTTCACATTATATGAAAACTAATAACCCTTTTAGTTTAAAAAGGATGTCACTACGTTAAAGGATAAAATTGGTAACCAAGCTGTTAATCTAAATGATATGGAATAAAAAACCAATTAAACATATAAATATTTATATATTGCTAGAATTACATTCACATAATATATTATCTTATAATAAAATTATTTTTTAAATCATGTTAAACATAAAGTGGCCTTATTTAATTTTAATTGGTTATGAAATACAAGGAGTTCCAATCTTCTCAATTAGAGAAAGGATCCCCTAATTTATCTTCTTATCCCAAAATTTAGATTAATAGGTTGACCATCCAATGAAAATAAAAAATTACCAAAATAATTATACACATACTAGTGGTCACGGTCTTCCCCAAATACCAACCCTTTGATACATAATAGAAGATCTAACGGAGTTGATTCTAAGAAGATGTTATCAAGTTAACTGGTCACTTTATTTATTGTTATACATATAACTCTTAAAAATCAATTATATAATTAAATAATTTGTAATTTAAGTATCACATATATACATACATTTTTTTATTTTTTTTAACCAACATTATTCACCCTTTTTATATAAAATTGGAAGTAATAGTACAAATCGTGCGTACGTATAACTTAGCATCTACATATAGTGATATAATTCATTTTAAATCACCTAGTATCATATTAGGTTATTATTATGAATTTAAAGATTATATATTATATTTATGGAAACATTATGGTTTTTAATTTAAATTTCATGTCTATCTTCTTACATTCCATCAATTGGAAAATAGTTATGTTGCTCAGGCATGTGTTTTGACTACCAGTTCCTTGAAGCAATTTGATTTAATTCTCACTCAAATTTTACATGGATAGTAATAGAGATTTATTTAATGAATATATAGGTCTTATATTTGATATTTTAATTATATTATAAATTTTATTTATTATTTTCCTCTCTTTCGTTCTATCTATCGTAAAATGAAAATATTTATCATGTGTAGGTACAAATGGTGGTCTCCAAGAATAATGTAACTCATTTCTTAATATATATAATTTATGAATATTTATATATATATAATGAATGAATTATATTTATATCCTGAATAAAATTCTTGATATCATATTACCACGATCAATGTAGAATGACCGAAACTACCAAATGAAATCACACATGAAAAAAGTTCCTGATATCACCCGGAATAATGATTTTAATAAATGCTTATTAAAAAATGGGTGATAAAATGTTAAATATTATCATATATGGTATTGTATATATACCAATGATATATTTATTGTAAATATATATTTATTAAACTTTATTTTCAATCAAATATGCCCAATTTAGACCCGCGGTAAGTGACTTTCAACTCAGTTTATGTTTTGTGAGACAAATTCCTTATTCACCAATTATTTGTTTTATGTAATGTGTATGATAAGTAAGCATTTATTTTATGATGGTTCTTATAAATTTTATTCAAAATTATATATCCATATATTTTTATTTCATCCATGGGGCTTAAATTTAAAAATATACTTAAGTGGAAAGGTTTTATATTACAATCTCATTATTTTCCCGGATTATTTATGATTGAGTTTCTAATGAAGAATTTTAGTAATCCAAATCTCAATAAACTCAATAATATTTATTCTCCATAGTTTATTTCATGAAACTACATTTTTTTCATTCATTTTCCCCTATTAACATACTCAATATAATTCAAAAATATTTTTAAATAAAATCAAGTGTATCCCTTTCTTCGTCTAGTAAAACTGTTTTATTTTATATTGATATTTTCTAAAAAAAATCATGTAGTTTTTTAGTATCACCAAATGATTTTTTAAATTATTTTTAATATAATATTGAAATTTTGAAACATGATTTAAAAGGAATCTTATTATTATTTTCTAAAATATTTACAGTTTATGTTTTTTTTAAAATGAATGAAATTAATGTTTTATTCTAACTTATATAGAATAAATGGAATTTTCCACCATAATTAGCACTATATACATTATATATTCCTTTACATTTAGTAATAGTAAATTTCAAATAAATGATTTCCAATGAGTATTGTAAACTGTTATACTTCTAAGGTATTATTTCATTGTTGAAATTTTATATTTTAAAACCAATATAACAATTCATTATTAAATGTGTTTTTATCTTAGATAACATAATTTGATGTTACCAATGATTTAATTTTTATATTATCCAATGATACCATCCATATTATTTCTTTTTATAATTTATGATTATGATAAAAAACATATGAAACACATTACTTTTCTATGGGTTATTTTATGATGAAATGATGAGAATTTTGTAAAACTCATTTTTTCCATGTTTTGTGCATGGTTAAATTTTCCTTAAATCCATTTATTTTTATTGCAACTTATATAATGCATTCTTTATGAAAATTTTATACTTTTTTATATTTTTCATTATTTGATTGGTGGTTTAGAAATTATATATTGTCTAATTCATTGGGTAAAAATAGAAATAACATGACATGAATAATAATCGAATAGGGATTGAACCTAGTTTAGTTAGGTTCAATGTATACTACGATAATCATGGGAGTGCCCCATGACTACTATGATTATTCCGGGAGCTAAACAGATACACTATAATAGTCTTATATGTATGACTTGATATAAATGTAATGATTTTCTATTCTTATGTGTAATCAATAGAATAATGTTTTCTTCCAATGTTATTCCCTCAAGGATCATGTGCATTTATTCCATAAATATTCATGTATTATGAAATACCATGACTTATGTTATGACTCAATATTATGATCTATGATATATATGGGATGGTTTATTGAATGTTATGTGTAGGTTTTCTTACCATTATTCTCATGTTATGTTGATATCTCCCTTAATATCCCATACTGAGAATATTTTATCTCCCATTGGATTTTTTTCCTTTTTCTTGGGTTATGATGAAGGGTAGTGAGTATGATATGTATATAAAGAATGTTTGATATGACGATTTTTGTAAGATATGTTGTAGTGAACTTATAAATGTGTTATTAATGTATCGAAGTATGAAAAATACAAGACCAATATGATTCACGTAAGGATTGTTATGTCATGAAATAAATATTAATCTAATAAAATGTAAAATCTATATATGAAAAGTTTGGGTAACTTTAGATGGAATCAAGGATAGATTTAGTATGACCTAGGAAATTGGGGAACACATTTCTAGCAAGAACCCTGAGGATAATTCTAATTAGAGGATAAATTTATAATTATTTGGTATTGATCAAAAATAACCTAGGTTTACATATGCTTTCAAATATTTTGATGAATGTCACGTGATTTAGTGATACTATAAAATAAACTTCATTATCAATTTTTTCATTTATATTTTTTTTAAAATTTTTTAATAATTGTATGAAATTATATGAAGTTGTGCTAATTTTGAATGTGATGGTTTGTGGAATAATTTTCCTCATAATTGACATGGTTTTATTGCATAAAGACATAAAAAAATAAATTTTTACTCACTGAACATTCTTAATCTTTGAATCATGCTAAAAATACCAACATGAACAGGTAGTAAAAAATATTATTTTAGTCATTCATGAGGCAAAACTAATATTATTTTAGTGGTTCTAATATATTAGTATCTAAACAAAATATCATTACGATTAAAAAGATATTATCAATTCTATAGTGTTTTTGAACTGAAAATGTTTATTTTTTCATTATATAGATTGGAAGGAAAATAAAACCAATGGTGGACTCTTATCACAAATACGACGTAACATTATAAAGTTAAATCCATAGAGTGTTGTGATTTTAAAATCCTATTTCTCAATAATTTCATTCCATTTTCTACACAAATTACGGTGTGGAAGGATATAAATTAGATAAAATAAAATGATAATTAATATATTGTTACCTATGATAAAAAAATTTGGAGGCATTAAAATATACTTATTTTATTAGCATCCAAATTAATTTATGGTTGATCAAGTCTTCAATTTTGTAAAACCAATTATTTAATGGTAATTGTAAATAAGAGACTAAAATAAAATTGAATAAATAATTTTATTTACTATTAAGATGGAAAATGAAGATTATATTTACTATCCATTCCATATTTTTAATAAAAGTTAAATATATAATTAAAATCTAATTCCAAAATTCACGAAGAGAAGAAGATTAAATTTTGGTTTTGATAAAATTGATGATGGAAACCTATGAAAAACAATTATAAGGGGGATAATAAATTTGTTATCTATCAAAATGAATATTATTGGGAAATTGAATTATTTTTTGACATTATGAAGTTGTCTAATGGTGTTAATTTAGAAAAATCTCTACAAAATGAACTATTTACACTAAAATATTTCAAATGCACGAATTGTAGAATTTTTTATATCGTATGTTCAAACCTGAAATTTAATGATGATAATCGATGTTAAAAACCACTTATTATGATAGAAAAAGGTAAATCACATGCAATAACTTTTAGAAATGTGAATTTTGATAATAATTCTTCTAATGGTACACTTACGATTCTCTCTATAATATTTAATGTCTTATTTGACTCTATTTTTTATCCACTTTCTTATATTTGAATTTTTTAATATGGTATCAAAATTAAAACAATTAAATCATTTAATAATAGTGAAAACCCATTACGGTTATGATTTAATCATCTCAAGTATATTATCCATATCTATTTGAATTTTGTTGGTATGTGATTCTTAAAATTCATGTTAGTCTCTATCTAGTTGAATTTGATATTATTTTTGGAATCGATTCAAATTTATTACATAAATATAGAATTAAATACTACGGAGGGGAAGTCATGATTTATGTTTTAAACCAAACTATGGGAATAAATTAGTTTTATGATAAAAATAAATATTTTATGGAAATCGAATCCATTATATGAAACATCATTTATTTTTAAACGGGGTGATTATTTTAGATGGTGGTGTAGAAACTCAACAACAATGGTATGACTATTCTTGTGGGAATTTTGATATCTTTCAAGAATAAATTCATTATCATCCCAAGAATCATGAAGATGATATCTCAGAAGAACTCGGACCTGGTTATACAACCATTTCAATACACAAAATTTAATGGCCATGAAAGAGTTTCTATAATTGAAAATTCAATTCTGAGAGAATCTGAAGATGGATTCAATCGTCCAAGTGATAATCCATGGGGTTTATAACTTCATTTATATAAAAAATATGCATCAATGGAAAACATCATATATTATCATTAACACAACAATATCACTATTAAGTGTATGTATGGTCTACTATGTATAAAGGAATTATTTTATCTACTTTGTGGGGCTCAATAACTTTAAAATATTAAATTTAATTTTGGATACCACATTTTGGAAACCATCAACTGAGGTTTATGAAGAAGGATATACCAAATAAAAAATCCACTACAATTTATAGGAATTATGAATTTATTATAATTCCATATTTCCATAATATGTCCCCATCATCGTTAATGATTTAATTAATAAAGAATTTATAAACTAAATTGACCAATTAAGGTATTCCTTATAGATTATATTCTTATTTTTTCAAAGAAAAAGGAATAGTGTTAAGCTAACATGGGTATTGTTTTAAAGATCCTAAGGAAGTAAAATCATTATCATATATTTATAAATTGTGAATTTTTGCAACAAAAACATACATTCATGGGTCATATAATCTCATGTGAGGGTATATCATTTGATCCTTCAAAAACATACACTATTAAACATTGGCACATACCAACCACTTTGATCATGATCCTTATTTTTTGGATTTACTAAATATTATTGCTGCCATAATGAAAATTTCAAAAATATTTTGTAATCGACATTCCATGTTAATATAGAAGGGATCTATGTTTATATAAAAATATGAATGTGTGATAATTTCAAGGAACTAAACTGATTTTTTGTCAGTGTTCCTGTGTTTACATTAACCTATAGTGGATAAGGTCTTGTAATATGTTGTGATTCATAAAATAATACAATTGGATGAATTATTGTCAATAATGTTATGGTCACAAATTATTCCTCATGCCAAATGATGGTTCATGATAATAATTACCCAACAAATGATTTAGAGTTATCTAGGAAAATTTATTCATTATAGTTTTGGAAGAATTATATTTGCGATGAAATGACATATATATAATGATCATAAAATTGTAAAGTATATTTATTTCATTAAAAGACATATATATGTACCAAGAATTATGGATGGATATTATTAATTCCTATGACCATTCAATACATTACCACCATTTAAAAGTGAACAAGGTTGAATATGGTTTCAGTTTAATGGATCATGGCAGCTTAACTATAACTAGAATCACAAAACTGCTAATATTATTTTAATTTTTAAAGTTTGGATGATTAAATATTGAGAGAAGGGGAGAAATATTATCTTGCTCAAATGAGTATTATACTATATAACTAATTAATTATTAAATATGTGAAGAATTAATATGTAGAGATACCGATGTTGGTGTGAATTTTTTATGCATTAAACCTAAATTTTTTAGGAATAAAAATGTCCAAGACACAATTATATTGTTAATTAATAAAATAATTGAATAAGGATCTATTGTAAGTGTATCATATTTCACCATTAATTATACATCCTGGATGTAAGAATATGTTTACAGATATGAAAGAGTATTTATTCTCAGAGAACATGATAAGATATATTTATGATTATACATCTTGGTTCATGGTATGTCAGCAATAAAATACTAATATATGTATTTCTATGTGGATTTTATAACCTTTACCAAAACTATTGTTGAAATAGGGAAAACCCATTTTGGCCTTTGTTATCAGACGCCCCCAAAATTATATATTCTGTAATTACATTTTGGATGTAGTCTATAGTATTAATAATTATTCAAAATTCATTTTCCATATAAAATATTTATCAAAATATTATCCTTCAAGAATAAATAATAATGGAATAATAAGGATTCATGGAGTACCACATTATATTATATCACATCAGAATTCCAGGACTAATTTGATGTTTTGTGGATGTCGTTAGCAAGCATTGGAGATAAAGTTGATTTTGAATATCGTGTATCATCATAAAAAATGATATCTCTAAGAGAACTATTTAAACCATTTAGCATATGTCGATATATTGTTCATGTGACTTTAACATAGTTGGTATAAACACCTTCCTCTTCTTGAGTTTTTTTACAACAATAGCTTTAACTCGAGCATTCATCTGGTTCATTATTAGGACTTATATGGAAAAAATTGTAAAAGTACAAATTCCCTAGATGAAATTAGAGAAAAGAAGATTTTCGGGCATGAGTAAGATTATAAAATAGTAGAGAATGTAATTTACATACAAAAAAAATCAAGGAATCTCAGAGCCGATAAAAAAATATGCTTACAATCATCGGTGTGATCATGAATTTGACCTTGGTGAGAAGGTTATTCTATGAATGACTTCTTGTAAAAATAATATGATATTAGGAAAAAAGGAATGATTATATGATGTTATATTGTCTATTTATATATTACTAATCATGTAGGAATACTAGATTACTGCTTTGTGCTTCTACCAGACCTCTTCTATGTTTACGACATGTCTCATATATCCATGATAAAGAAATTCATACCTGATCCATCACAAGTAATAAAATCTATTGATTTTTCATTAGAGAATGTTCATTCTTATGAGGAAAAAATTACATATCATTTATAATATAGATAATATTATATCAATAAAGATTTCCCACATGGTCAATGTTCTCAAGAGAATTTATAAATTCTAAGAATCTAGTTAGGAAAATAAGGATATAAAAACATATATGTCTTCATTTGTTTGTAATAGAGTAATTAACATTGAATAAATTTTCTTACTGGGGTCTCGATTTAACACCCGGTGTTTTATAATTTATTTCTCTTTAAAAACATTATTTACATCAATATCTTCTATAACACACATAATTGAGTTTAAAGAAAATGTGGTATTCTATTAAAATAGTATTAGTGCATATTTATCTCATAGCTATAGGATTGAAGGGTATGAAATGGAATATATAAATTATGAAAAGAATATGGTTACTTATTTATAAAATCAATTCTTTAGTTATAAATTAATTTTAAATAAATATAATAATAATCCTTTGGAAATATAAAAAATGTTATCTGAAAGCCCTTTTTCACAGGCAATTCATTTTTATCTAAAAAAATATTTAATCACTATTGGTGATTAATTTTAAAAAAAAATTATATATCATATATTCAATAAAAAAATTACAATTCAATTTATATTTTTTATGAATTTTATAATAATTATCATGTTCTTAATATTACAAATATATTTTTTCTAAAAATCCTCTCTTGTCGCATTTTGTGCGATTATTTCTTGATTTATTTTTTAATACTTATAGAAATAATAAAATTAAAAAATAATTCCATAGTTTAAATAAGGATGTCCAAATTCATTAAGTAGCCTCTTTTTTGTCAAAATGAATTGTAACCATGGTAATATTTATCCCCTCCATAAAGTTTATATCTAGGTAATCATGGTTAAAACTATGTGATATGGCCACAATATTTCATCCTAATTCATATATGATGATGTTTGTTAGACAATTATCACAATGGGATTGAAATTTATTTTTTTAGTTCATAATTTTACATTAAAATTTATAATATTAAACATAAAGCAATGACAAATAGAAAATAAAACTCTCCCCGTTTTATGTCTCTCTTTTGGGTTAACATTGGGAATAATGGAATTTCATGAATGAATATAAATGTGTATTTTTGTAAATTCAAATTAAATTCATGATGGAAATTTATTTTTTATTTTATAAATTAAATATTTGCTTTAAAATATTGTGTATTGCTAATATAGAATTAATTGATTAAAACTAAAAATAGAATGTTTGATTTTAAAAATAGCTAATGTAACATAATTTAAGTGAGTTATCATTTTAGATGAATATTTTAAATAAATATTTTAAATTTATATAGTTTTATAAGAACAAATTAGAATTCAAAAATATATTTTCGTATTTCAAGAGTAATTTAATAATTCATTTTAAAATTGACATTAATGACATATTGTAATAATAATAAATTGATAAATATCTAGAATTCCTAAAAATATTTAATAGGCACAATCATATTTTATTAAATAATATATTATTAAATTGACTAAAATTATTAAAAATACATAATGGAGGAAAATTGGATTATATGTGAAGAAACATTATTTCCTGAGTCCATTTATAAAGAAATTTTTTAATTATATATAAAATAAAAACCTTTAAAAAATAAAAATATTTTACTATAGTTAATATTATAAAATATTAACCAAGTGCTTAATAATAAACATTATGATTTTAAGATCACTTAAATGTAAATTTTTTTATTGATTTGATTTCAGCCCCATATAATATTTTCCTTAAATAAATATAATTTTTGAGGCATTTGGATAGTATAATGTCATTATTATATTTTAATCTTTAAAAATTACCAAGAGATCCCCTCCTATAAATTATTAAAGGGCACTAAACATTCTCTTCCTCACACTGCATTGAAAATCATAGAACTACCACACACTGCCGAAATTACTTATAAAATTCAATATCTACATTCCATAACTTTTTTATTCACACAAAACCAACCATATGATCCTTAAGATAATATCTAATATATTTGATTCAAAGAATATTTAATCACTTTAATCGATCACTTTCTTTTAAATTAATATTTTACCTTCTCAATGACTATTATATTATTCCTAAAATAATAATTTCACAGCCTTAAATATATATATTTATTTTTAGAAAAATGAAACCACATTTATTAACCATATTTATATCAAATTTTATATTAATTTATCACTTGTGCTTACATACAGCTTGTCGTCTCCTTGTAGTGATATTATTCATTTTCAATATTTATATTTTATGGATAATTAATATGATTTTATTAAAATTTATATAAGATATTTATGAACAGATTAATCTTAAATAATTATGATATCATATATACCATCATGAAATAGAATATGTTGGAAAAAAATAACCATCCTTGTTTTTATGTTTGGACTACCACGTCACTAAAGAGATGTAACTTGTTTCTCATTTTCATTTAACTAGGAAGGTAATAGGGATTGTTTTACATATCTATATTTGATGAATATAAATTAATATATAAATAGTTGATATATTTTAAATTTATACCTTAATTATTATTTTGATTATTACGGAAAAATATGATATGTACAATGTTAATAACTACCAAACCAAAACATTCATTAATAACAATGCAGATATCCCTCAAAATTGTGATTTCAATAAAAAATTAATTAGTAGGACATAAAAGGATATAAGTAAATAATAAATGGTAATTTATATATGAATATTTTTATATAATATATTTATAATAAACCAATATTTATTTGATAGAAGTTTTAAATATTTACTATAGAAGTCAGACTGTAGGTGATATATTTCTGTATGACTTTTATTTTTGTGAGACATGTTCCATATTTACAACTAATTTATTTATGTGGTTTTCATAAAAAGCATGAGTTTCTTTTATAATGATCATTATGATAATTATGGGGATTTAAATATCCATATATGTTTATTTATATCATTTTTATTTTATTAAAATGATACCAATGGGGTAAATGTATTAAGATAAAATTTCTATTTTTATCAAGATTATTTGAGATTATGTTTTTGAAGATGAATTATTACGATATACCTCTAAATAAACTCATAATTTTCAATCTATAATTGTAATTTATTGAAATTAAATCATCTAATATCAGTTTACTCTCTTTAATTTCTCATGATATGTCATGAAACATCCCAATGGGGCCATGTCAGGAATACCCACATCCCACCCCCAATACAACAAGGGTCAACACCTCACATTAAGTTAGAATATCACCAATATGGGAATCCTTAGCTAAGGTATTTATACACATTCACACATATCTATTCCCATGAAATATTAAAATTTAAAATATGTAATAAAACATGCATGAATACATCTAAATACCACTATTAATGTACCCCAATTATTACTGGAACGAAAAATGGTCCAAATACAATTCCACCAAAATGATTCTAAAAACAATTCCAACCTCAATGTATAGAAGATGAAAACAATCAAGGTAACATTTGGTACACACCAACATCATTATGTATGAAAAATCACTTTTTTGTCCAAGCAACAAAAATACGCCAAAAAGGGTATATCGTCGGTATAAGACACCATATAAGGGTGAGTATAAGAATACCCAATAGGCCCCACTTAAATCATTATAAAAATAACAAAAATAAAAACTATCATCTCAACAAAAACTATCATCTCAACATTGGTATACATTAATATCACATATAACTGTAATATATTTATATACTAATCAATGAAAAACCATCTCATGCTAATGGATCAACTGTAATGCCTATTTTGGTATCCTGATTGAAGGATCCAAAAAGAACTCATCTAGGAGAACACACTGCACGAGTCACATAGCACTAATAGTGTACCTCTTAAACGTAATACTCATTTGTCCTCACCTTTATATCTATACAATATAACTCTAAATTTTGAGATACATGTATGAGGATCACATCCAAGGTCATGACATATACTAACAACTCCACCAGAATAAACTCTCTATGTGGAGGATCAAACCCCGCATTGTGTTTGTCAGGAAAATACAAACAAATATCCATAGGTAATGATGATGACAAAATATCTCACTAAAGGAAAAATATAAGTAGTCCAATATCTCTCTCCCTGATGATCCAATAAAAGGGGTCAACATCATATATTTAAGGCACAATTCCATACAAACAATAGGGATTTCATCAAGGGATTACTCCATAACAAAAAATTCCATTCTTGAGAGGGTAAGATATTTAAGTCATATAGTTAGTGGTAAATGTTCTGTACTAGTAATAAATAGGGATTCCCTTTAGTACTATGGCTTTATTGTGTATCATGTCCCATGCCCATGTCTATTTCAGAGCATATAACTTGTCCAATCATATGTGATTCTGGTCATGTCTATGTACATGGCTCCTCCCATATACGCATGCCATGTCCATATCTATGTTAGAGTACAAATAATTTTAGTTCACATTTACTTATTTTTGTTTGCATGTACCAAAATTTGTACACATCTAGCAATCTGGTTAGTAACACACCATGTCACGAGGGTCACATGTCGTGTGTTAGTTAACATCTTGCGGTAACCCCAACAATGCACCAGGGGCTCCCACACTCCATTTTTTTCTGTGATACATTCCATGTATAGTGTTATTTTCAATAAATTTACTAATCTTCCACATGTATTTTCCCACTCTTCCATCCATCAATCTGTCCATTCACCTCACTGGATAAATTAGGAATCCCAAATAGTCGAGTCATTCCATAATCGATAAGAAATTTTCAACACTTCGATTATATTTTGGAATCATCCAAACAAGTTGTCCTTCATTGCACACCAAATATAAAATGAACATTATTCTAAAATTCAAACCCCTTCAATAAACATTCATCATAGATCAATGACATCTTCGATCATATCCCATTATTGTGATATCAATCCTTTGCACTGGGAAACAACTATGAAATTATTTATTTATCAATATTTGTTGAACCAGTACTCAAATATTATAATAAATTAATATATAAGACATATTGGATAAATAAAAGAAATAATTAATGGGGAATGAACCTCTGGATTATTTGGTTAGCCTCGATCAATATTCATTATACCATCAAATGAATAATGATAACAAAATTACTATATCTACAAATAATTCTCACAGATCAACCCCATGCCTATAATACAAACGATCGATGAATCAATCTATTAGTTTATTGATTTTTATTGACAATAGAAATAAATATTGTGTAATGAATCCATAGAAAACATCATCCTATGTTTAATTAGATTACTTTTTGGAAAATAATTATTCTGAACTATTTTTATTTGCCGGATCCTCTGGTTCTATTGCACACCAATAGATGATCTATGATATAGTTGTCACTCTCTAATGGAATCTCCTCAAACGCTCTCAAATTAATTCCCTCAATTTGTAGTTTTATGATTCTAACCATTCAAATCATTAGTTATTTATTTTAAATAGATATATTATTATGATGTGTAATGAATTAAATATATGTATCTATTAAATTAATTTATTTAATAATCCACTCAATATTGTGCCTCATCACATAAATCTGATTATTTACAGGGTTATACCGTTCTTATGGAAAAACCCAAGATATAAAATCAATATAGGCATAAAATTTCTAATATATGAATTTATTTTTGAAATAATTCCCTTTTTTAGGAAAATCGTGTCTTTGTTAATTTAATATATTTTATACATTAATAAAATTAATTACCTATACATGGGTTATTAGAATTTCAACGAAAAACCATTTCTAGGTCCAAAAATAATATATATAATGTTCTAAAAATAATAAATTAAAAGAATGGAGTCATTATATTCTCCACACCAATGAGGTTTTTTATCCCAAAATTCCAAAGAAAAAGTTTCAACATATAGATGTGGGTAATGAACACACATCTGACTGTCCGGGTTTTAGGTTATTTATTAAATGATTTCATTGCAGCCACTAAATATGAACTATGGGATATATATCCCATGAAGGATCCTATCTTTATAAACCTCAATTTTCACCATGAACTCAAATAAGGTATATAAATCCTTCATTTCCACCTCTCCGTAGTTGATAAAATCAAATGAATTGTGCAAGAACCTTCTCAGATGTGACACATTGAAGATATCATACAACATGTGTAATTGATGTAGTAGAGATAAGTGGTACACAACCTTACCTACTCTAAAATTTATCTGGTAATGGAAAATGAATATAAAAATATATCATTACACCCCCAATTAAATCTCTATAGTCTATGTCAATGTCAAATTCATATGAACACACAGTGTCCATCTACAAACTCCAATGGTCTCTCTTGTTAGCCTGCATAAAAATCATGATTTCTCTGCGTAGTTCTCATATTTTCATGGATGACATAAACCATCTCGGTAGTGGCTCATACCAACTATGGCCCAATAATTGTCAACTCTTCTAGGTCAATCAAACATAGTGGTGACCTATATGGTCACCTGTAAAAGGAATTGAATGGTTCCATACTAATTGTGGAATGGTAGATTTTAATGTAAGAAAATACCACCAATGGTAGTTGATCCTCCCCAATACATCAAAATAAAAACATGTAATCTTGTATAATGACCACCAAAACATGTATGGTACACTTAGTCTAGTTAGAGTTTTAGTGGTGAAATTTTTGACACAAATAAAACCGATTCTAAAAGGACTCCTAGAATCCCTTCTATATCCTAAACATGAAGTGATCATCATGTTCCAAATTGATAATACAGGGAACATCATGGAATTGGACTATCTCCAGTATATAAGGGCATCCAAGGCTATCTCATGAAATCTGATTTATTTTATCTAAAATTTTGTCATCTTAGTAAGTCATTATACAATCCCCTTTGTAGAATCATTTCCCTGGGATTTACGTGGTTACCCCGTCATGGAGTACATTGATATACCATCCCACATAAACTCTTGTACCTATAGAATTTGAGTTAAACACTTTGAAAGCTATTTCGTATCTTTCACTTGATGACAAGTAAGGAAACAAGAGATAAACTACGAAACATAATTCTTCATCACTATCCAAAAAAAACAAAAATCAGAGGTCATGGTACATATTTTACACACCTGGATGTACCACCGAAGGAGATATTTGAAACACTCTCATAAAATCCTACCACAAAATCACAGGTACCATTGTGGGTCCCCTAAAAATAATTATATTATCCCCACCATAAAAAATATATCAAGGGAATGTTCAATGTATATTTGAGTATATAGGGTCTTATATTCAGTATCTCAAACTTATGCCTCCCTGAATTGATATAGAAGACGATGGGTAAAAACCATGAATTGGAGGTCAACTACATCATCCTTATAAATATAGGATATGATCAATGGGACTAACTGCAATTACCCCACTCTCATAAACTATGAACATGATCTCATACTGAGAGAATATTCAATCACATTATATTATACAAGAGTATATAAAATCACAATGTCATATTAATGATAGAATTCTAGTCATTTCCACTATCTCCAGTTAATATTTCATAGATAAAATTTATAATTGAGACTCTTGTGGTGAGAATTTACTATAGACCACTACCACATATGCTAGTTTCGCTATATATTATGTGTAAAGAATACCCGTAATAACTCATTATCATGGGTCTTATAGTTTTACTCATTTGGTCTCAACTGATGTAAACCATAGGCAATCACCAAATGCACTACATCAGAACACAACCATTCCCAGTTCCAGATGCATCATATAACACATTGTACTCAATACCCTTCACTAGAAATATCATGATTGGAGCAGTCTTCAATATCTTCCTCAACCTATAATAGGCCTGATTGAAACCATCTATACAAATGAAAGACATCCCATTATAGGTAAATTATTTGATGATATTTATATCGTTGAGAAATATGTTAGGAATCGTTGGTTATATCCTACAAACCCAATAGAGTAATTGTCCTCTATCATGATCTTGGATGGTTCTCAAGATAGAACATCCTTGGCATTTTCCTGGACCACTATTACCCTATCTGATGAGATAATTGGTACTAGAATGTGGACCTCCTAAATCTAGAACTATAACATCAATACCTTCCCAAAAATTTGATTCTCTAGATGAATGAACAAAAACATCGTCATGTGTCTCACATGATCTTTATTTGATGCCGAGTATAATTGGATATCATCAAAGAAGAAAACCATAAACCGATCTGATAAAGGGTGAATGATAATATTCATGATAACCATGAACACTACTATTACATTTTTCATGACAAATGGAATACCCAAGTACTCATATTGATATTAGATACATAAAAACTCAGTTTACAATATATCCAAATCCCATTCTCACAATTATTGACTGGTTGATCTGAGGTCAGTCTTTATGAACCATTGTGCCACATAGAATAGATTGAAAATTCATCCATCACCAATAGAGGATTATTGTACTTTGATGTAACAATAGTTAGGAGATGAAAGTCCACACATTACCCAAATCTAATGTCTTTCATTCCAGTCGACAACACTAGGGATACAATATGTTCCCAACCATAAACATTGCTTAAACATGAGATATGTCAACAATTAAATTGCATTCCCATAAATGATCATTTCAGGTTATGTGTTTTAGAGAATTAGTTCATAACTCATACATGTAAACTGAAATATTACATGTATACACTTCTACTCACTATACATTTTATTTAATAAAACAGAAACTATTTAAATCATATGGTATAATTTAATGCTTAAACAACATGACTTTTCCTTGATCCCATCCTTGACTATATTCTTTTTTATGGCCTGTGAAAAACAATTAAAAACTTGGGATGAACATAAAAAACACAGTAAAGGATACAAAAGTAAATAACAATGTTAGTCATGGTATAACAAGAAAGTCATGAATTCATTATCGTATTGAAATATTATTCATCTTTAAGAGGTAGTAAATACATTTCACCAAAAATAAGTTCATTGCTTAACATTTTTGTAACCAAAATATTACCATAAATCCCATAGAAAGAGACATATAACAAATAAAGGTAACATGGGACATAAACATACATTAATGGAATATCCAAAATACCAACTTCCATACAAATCACTAAATGGAATATCCATAAGGCCGACTTCAAGACTCAATGCATTGGAGTCTATAACATAACCACATGTCCTTGGATTATCACGGATCCACTATTCTTTGGGTTATCTCATAACCATCTATCATTATTATATTATGTAATGACCCATCAAATGTCCGAGCACCATATATAATAAATACATATAAAATATTGTATATATTAACATTTCACAAAAAAAATCACTTCAATTAAAAAGAATTAACTTCAAGATATTCGAATATACAATCCATTTCAAAAACTATTTTAAACATTTAACAAAAAATAATTTTAAATCAATGTGTCCCATGCCACTATGAAACAATTGAAATAAATTTACATTTTAAATCATTCATGTCAATATAAATAAATTTTTAATGGCCACATAGAAATCATGTATATGATATAGAAGGTTTTAAATGAAAAAAACATTAATATATTTAAAATGATTTTTTAGTTAAATATTCCCTTACCACTTTAAAAAGAGTTGAACAAAAATAAATAAGGAATAAAACTGAACAAAATATTAAAAATCATGAGATTATACTAATTAATGATATAATGAGTCAACAGTTTTTTAAATACACATTTTACGATAATATAGGTGCATGAAAAAAAATATTCGTAAATGTATGAGATTAAGAACAAATCCCTTACAAAGATCCTATCATTATATTAAGGATAAATCAATGACAATATTATGTGTGAAAATATTAATAAAACCAATATAAGTGGAAATATAGTGTAAAAAAATAAGAGTTCATCACACATATTATTGTAAAAAAAACCCGTGACATGGATATTTAACTCAATGAATGGAGGTTGAGTTAAGATTTTCCTTATAGAGATCGTTTTGTTAATAAAATAGATCGATTATGTGTATTAAATATAAATACACAAAAAGAGAGTACAAATACAATATAGGATATCAGAAGTTATTTCAAAACTAAATATAGCATGACATAGTAATGATGTGGAAGATTAATCCAATTAATGGAAATTGGGTTAAGAAGTTCCCTTACCATGATCCTGACTCGTCAATTTAAATCGTCGGGTTCATGTAAATCGGGTAAGTCCTTTTGATTTGAGCCAAAAGGTTTTTTAAAGTTGACTTCTGCCCACCATAGGGATTATATGAGTAATATATGGATGTTGGGAGATTATTATATCTGATGTTGGACCAGCGAAGTGGCTAGAGAGATGTGAGGATATGGGTAGAGGTGGTGGACTTTTATAAGAGAGAGGAGGGACACTTTAAAAAAGTCTTCAAATATTATATTCTTATAAATGTTTATTCAAATTATGATGGATTAAATGTGATATATTTATAGGATAATATGCTTATGTGTCTAAATCCTCTCAACCAATAGGTTTTATACATATTTATGAGACAAAATCAACCTTGTATTTTTGCATTAACCCTTAGATAAAAACATTTAATATCACCGTGTCTTCTTGTATTTAAAAAACATATGGGAACTATAGTTTCTATAAAATTAATGGAGGACCATAAGTTGATAATTAATGAAATTTTTTACCATATATAACTCATTTGGCTGAATCATATATTTTTAGGACAAATATATCATTTAATAAAATTGTATTTTCTTAAAAACTCAATAATGTAAATTTTGACACAATTTAGAAATTGATTTTTTTTAATGTCATAAAACATGATTAATTCAAAAAAAGTTAATTAAATAATCCCTTATATAAAAATGTAATCCAAATTATTTTTGGATGTCATAGAAATGTTAAAATTATTGTTATTTAATAATTATAATATCATTTATTTGAATTATTCATTAATAAGGTAATCACAACATCTTAATTGTTCCATAACAAAATTTATTTATTTAATGTCTCCATATTATAAATAAAATTACCTGAGGTAGGAGATATTTTTAAAAATCGACATAATATTTATATTTGAAGAGATCATTTATATAAAACAAATTAAAATTGTTATAGTTACGAGATACATGTTTATGTTATACTTTTCTTTTAAATAAATTAAAAATTATATAATGTCTCTATCACACCCAAGTAGATACAAGGGGTCCTAAAATCGACCCATGGATTCCCAGGGTATTACATATCTCATAAAATAGGAATATGAAACGTTTTTGGGAATTTTATTAATATTATAATTTTATTTTTTACCTTTATTTACCTAATTTACCCTTTAACCATGGAAAATAAAAATAATTACTAAAGTTACATTTCATAATGTCCTAAAATAAAATGGAACCTATTTAAACAATTTATATTTTTATTCCAAATATGTAATACATTTTCTACATCATAGCACATAATTAACTATTAAAAAAATATGGATTTTATGAGAAAAATACCAAAATTTTAACTGATGTAAATTTTGATGTCCCACCTAAAAAAAAGTTTATTTTTTAAAATAGAACATATAAAAGTTCATTTTTTAAAAAATTAATTTACCTCCATCAAAAGGTAGTAAAATTAACTAAAAATATTTTTGTATTTAATGCTTAAAACTATATTCATTCTCATTATAAGAATCTAAAATTCATCGTACAAATGAAAAAACAATTAAAAAATAAGAAAATTCATAATATAGTTAATATTTTTCATTCAAGCCGATAACATTTCAAGGCTTTATATACTATTTAAAATAATATAATTATTATTCTATTATTGTTTGGTATAACTCAGTGTTATGTGCAACATTAGATTTTAGATAAACCCATTGATTCTTATCGGTTATGCTACAATAAATAGTATCCCATATAAAATTATATTAAAATTAAATTCTAAAACTATATTACATATGATGATGTATTATTATATAAATTAATAGAATGATACATCATTCCCCCGTTTTGTAAATTTCATCCTCATAATTTTATTATGGGGCTACAAAACTTCATTCAAAATCCCACATCCAAAATAGAGTAAATAAAAAAATCACTTTAAAAGAAAGATAGTGAAGTACAAAGGTCAATCATGCTAACTCATAAAACTAGGACTCCAAGTAGAAAAACATAGAAATGGATGGAAAACTAACCATCTTGTTATGATGGAGAGTGATACAAAACATGATCAGGATAAAGTTAACTACCAGAAAACCATAAACTTGTGATGGGTTAAAAGGTCTTGGATTTCCTAGTATGAAAAGTAAATAGAAACCATTTTTGTTTTCATAACATTTTGATCACATTGATGAATTTTTTTATGAGCATGAATAAGAACATAAGGAAATATACTTTCTTGTCCGTTAGAGTTTCATCCTTCAATATATATCTACCAAAAACATATATTTTATCCAAACGATTATTATTCAAGATGAATTACTCACACCTGATGTGCTATAATAAACTTCTATAGAGACACATAATCCAAAAAATATGAACTATATATTTCCCATGTATTTATACATTAACCATAACCAAAATGATTAGTATTAGATCATATAATCCCCAAATAGGATAATCCTATGTAAATAGAAATACTACTATTAATTTCTAAAATTTAATAAATAAAAAAAGGATTAAATAAGACCATTCAGTAAATAATTTTCCTTAAAATTATTAAAAATAATCAAAACTAAGATTGAAACCCAAAATTCAAAAGGATTTGACCAAATAGTCTACCAAAATAAATTTTAACATTAATATCATAATAACATCGACTACTATTAACATCTCATACATAAAAGTTGTTTACCAAATCACATGTTCTCTATGGTAGGTTAGTCAACTCCATAAATAACCCTAATCTCCATATGTCCATAATAAAAACACAGATTATTCCAAAATAAAATTCAATCATTACCACTTAAATGAAATATTGTAATATTTCATTTTCCTTAGTTGTATAGTGTTCCCAAAAGGTAAAAAAACATTCCAATATTACATTTTTCACATAACTACCAAATCATTTTCCTATACTAAGGATATTGAGTTGAAAAAAAAATATATTCCCAAAATCAAATTATTCTTATTCTATAAAACCATTTAACGAAAAATAAGAAGTCATACTAATCATAGAATTCATGTTGGCCAATTTTAGATCATAAATCCCATTCTAACATTGGTTGTGGGTTTGATTCCTAATGCTTTGTTTGACGTGATGGGTTGTCACATGGTCACTATTTTTCCATTTTTAACAAACTATATAATTTTATAAAATTCCAAAATAAGAGATAAAAATCCTAAAAAATAACCACAACATATTTTAACCTCAATGGTTTTCTCATAACTCACATTCTAAATCATATATACTGATAACCCATTATTTCACCGAAGGTGAATATGGTGAAAAATACAATTAGTTGCCTTAATATATCAAATCATAAGGCCTCAAATGGGGTTTAGAATAAATTAACCTTGCGATCTACCTTAAAATTATTAACTCAAGATAATGTATCTAACCCTTAATAAGGCATCATCATCTCCAATGTTGTCTAAACCATCAACTAATACCAACTATATGAATGAGATTTAAATGTTATATAATCATGAGATATGTCAACAATTGATAATAATTAACATTGAGGATGTTTTTAGGTTTTCAGTTATTAAGAATGAGTCAATACTCATACATAGAAACTAAAATATTACAACTATACAATTCTACGAACTATAAATTTTTTTCACATAACAAAAACTCTATAAAAACATGGCATCATTTAATGTTTAAACCACATGAATTTTCCTTAATCTCAAAGTTGTCTCTATTCTTCATTAAGTCATGTGGGAACAGTTAAATACATTGAATGTGCATAAAAATATCGGTAAGGTATACACAAGGAATTAAAATTGATAGTCTCTATATAACATGAAACCCTGAATACATTATCGTAATGTAATAATTTTCATCTTTAATAAATATTAAATATACTTTAATGAATATATGCTCATTTCATACAATTTTTGTTACCAAAAGATTACCCTAAATCTCCAAGAAAGCAACAAATAACAAATAAATGTTACTTCAGACATAAACAAACAGAAATTATATTTCCATACGATCGACTACCACAAATATCCCAAAATGTAATAGCCATATGGCCCGTATCCATACACAATGTATTAGAGGTTATAACGCAACCACCAATCATTGGATTATCAAGGAACCACTAATCTTTGGATTATCACGTAACCACCTATAATTGGTTTATCACGAAACCACCTGTGAAATATACAAGTACCATTATATAATGAAAACACAGAAAATATTGAAAATATAAATATTTCACTAATAAAAATTCATTTTGAATCATAATAAATCATTTCAAGATATTGAAATAGCAAATAAATTTAAAAGAAGTATTTAAATCATTAATAAAAGGCCATTGAATCATATTGTCTCATGCCACTTTGAAACATTTAATATATATTAACATTTTAAAACATTCATGTACTTATAAATAAATTTTGAGAACCCATTTTGAAAACGTGGATATTAAATATAAGGTTTTAAATGAATAAATCATTAAATCATTTAAACCAATGTTTTTGTTAAAGTGTCCCTTACCACTTCAGAAACAGTTGAATAAAAATAATTAATGAATAAAATTAAACAACACGTTAAATATCATGAGAATATTATAATTCATGATATAAATTCTCAAAAGGGTTGTATAACTACGTTACATGATTATTAGTTTTCCTAAAAACATGATATTCCTCAATAAAAGTAGATTGAGTTGAAATCCCATACATATATTGTATTATTTGATTAAGGACATATCAATGACATAATTATGTGGGAAAAAACTAATAATCCCAATATAAGTGGATATTCAGTTTAAAATAAACATATTTAATACACACATGTTTTTTGGAAAACCAAACCAATGACATGGATATTTAAATCAATGAATGGATATTGAGTTAATATTTTCCTGACAAATATAATTTCATTAATAAAATATATTTATTATTTGTATTCAGTATATATAAATGTAATGGAAGTATAAATAAAAGATAGGATATCAACATTTATTCATCATATAATCATAGAAATAAAAAATCGTGATGTATATGATTAACAAAAGGAGTGTAAATTGGGTTAAGAAGTTCCCATACCTTGAGCCCAAATCGTCGAGTTCAATTTTTATATTAATCTAAATCAGGTAACTCGTTTTGAATTGAGCCAAAAGGTATTCATGAATAGATATATTACCCAAATAAGGATTTAATGATGAAGGGAGGGATGTAGATAGCTTGTTTCTTGTGACGTTAGACTATTCAAGGGGCTTCAGATGTGTGAGTAAGTGAGTAGAGGTGGAGGCCTTTTATAAGAGGAGGGAGGGTAGTTTAGAACTGTCTTGAAATATTAATTTATTATAAATTTATTTTTAATTTATATTTTCCTAAAAGTGATATATTTCTTGGATATGATAAGGATGGGTCGAAATCCTCTCAACCAATACGTTGTGGACAAGTTAGTTCACCAAATTAACCTTAACTTTTATCCTTAACCCTAAGTTAAAAACATTAACTCTTACAATATCTTCTTATATTTTCATTATATATGTTTACTATAGTTGATATAAAATTAAACAGGAACAAAACATGGATAATTAATAACATTTATAATATTATATAATTATTTTGGCCAAATATAATATTTTTATAACTATTATATCATTTATTTATATTGTATTTGATTTGAAAACTCATTAATTTCATTTTTGACACAATTTAGAAACTGATTTTTAATAATATAATAAACACATGATTATGTCAAAAAAAGTAATTAACTCATACCTAATATGTAAATGAAATCAAATCTTTTTTTGGATTGAATCAAAATGATCATATACATTTATTTTGAAATTTATTATATCATTTATTTGAATAGTTCATTAATAAGGTAATCACTATAAAATCATTATGTCATACATAAATTTATTTATTTAATGTCTAAAAATTATAAATAAAATACCATGATGAAAAAAAATATATATATTTTTATAATGGATATTTAGGTCTAACATATTATTTATGTAAACCATACTAAATTTTTTTAGTTAGCATATACATGTTTATGTTATACTTCCATTTTCATTAAATTAAAAATTATCAATAGTCACTATCACCCCCAAGTGGATCAATGGTGTCCTCAAATAGATCCAAGGATTCCCATGGTTGAACATATCTCTTACAATAGGATTATGAAATGTTTTAGGTTTGATTTATATTATTATAATATTATATTTTCACCCTTATTCACCTGATATATCATTTAACTATGGTAAATTAATAATAATTACTAAAGTTACTATTCATAATGTCAAAAAATAAAAGGTACCTATTTACAAAATTTGAATCTTCATGATTCAAAATATGGAATACATTTTTTCAAATTCAAAACATAGTAGTTTCATTAATTAATTTAATATTATTTCCCATTTTCAAAACCAAAAAGTGAGTTTTTAAGAAGTAAAAACTATCAAAATATTTACATGTGTTTATGTCCTATATTAATGTGAAATTAATTAAAATGACATTAATTGGATTAAATGATCAAAACATAATCAAATTACACTTTAAAACCAATTAAATTTAGAATCTAACTATATAAATAAATTAGATGAAAATGTTGTTTGGAATTAAAATGCAATATTCATCACTATTCATAAAAATATGTATTTTATCAATAACATACAAAAATTTCAAAATATGGAAATATTGATGTCCCAATTCTATAAAAGATGTTTATTTTATCAGATATCACATATAATATGAAAAATAACTCTTTTTACAAAGGGTTCCCCATCAAATGGTGTTAAAACAACATTTTAAATATATTATAGTATTTTATGCATAAAATTGGATTCATTCTCATTATAAGACTCTAAAATTCATTGTATTAATGTAAAAACAATTATAAAATATATAAAAGCATAATATAGTTAATTTTGTAAATTCCCTCCAATGTAGTGGCTAGGCATTAACTACCATTTAAAATAATAATACTACGGTTGTATTATTTTTAGGTATAAATCAGTGTTGTGTGCAACGTAATATTTCATAGAAACACGTTGTTGCGTGTTTGGTTTGTTTTCATAAATAGTGTCCTCGTCAAACTAAAAATAACATTATATTCATAAAATATTACTATATATGAAAAAAAGACTAATAATATAAATAAATTGGATGTTATATATTCCTAAGGTGAAACACTGGTTATATGAAATCCCTTACTCTTAATTCCTCCTCATTCACCCTCATATCAAAATTCTCTACATGGGCCATCCAATATGTTGGCACATATAAGAGGGTAATTCTTGGATGTAGGTCAATGCCTTTATATGTCTCTCTTTGGGATGATATGCTTGTAACAACAACAAGAAATACATCCACATGCACTTCCACCAATATATGAAACCATAAAATCATAAAATCCAATGAAACAATTTCCATTCATGGAAAATAATGATTAATTATCTATCCCCTCCTATTCATAAGTTCGTTATATCGTGTATGGGCTTCCTTTTCTCCCAAAATGTAACACATATTCCCGTCACGGTGGACACACCGTATCCTCAACCTGAAACATTCTATCTAAGAATGAACTATAGATAACTACTCCATACTTAAAATTATGGTATTTAGAATTATTTATAATACATAGAGATATCAATGAAAAATCTCAACTCCCCGAGTTAGGTTATAATCTTGATAGAAGTGTCTAATTACTGAGTCAGCTCTCGTACGAGTCTCCATGTTCATAGGTTAAGCCAAAGGCCGAATCTAAATCTATAAATCATGAATTAGATAAGTGGAAACAAAGGAATAAATCATTCTTGTATCGATTCATAATTCATACAATTTAGAAAATAAATATATCTTACAAAGTATTCTCCATGGATCCTTCATATCATAATCTTCAATTTTATGTTTTTTCCTTTCCTATATCCTCCTACACCCTAAGCCATGTATGGACTACCTAGGGGGGGTGGTCATATTAAGTCATATGGTCTACCACTTCGTGCATCTATACCATCTCATCTATCAAATTTCCACACTTTGTACCTTTATTATCCGACGGATGCTTATTCCTAGGAATCACATCCGCTAACTCCATGTCAGTAAAACACCGGGCCAAACAATCCCTCATTATATTTCCCATTCCATCGCATGACATCACATCCACTTGTGAGGAAGACTAGAAAAGTTCTATGCTTCCAAAACCAAATAACCTCTATCCTAGACTCGACTCCTAAAATGTATCAAACATCAATTTCCAAGAATTTGGAGTTCTATCCCAATAGAAAATGTTGCATCTACTGTATTCTCAATACAGAAAACATCTATCCACATCATCACATCCAAGAAACTCACAGACACTAAATAATTTCCTAGTACCCTATATTATATATGAATTAATATGGATGTATCAATGGATCTATTTTCTGAAAATATTCCTCACAAGAAGGTATTATCCCTAAATAACTGATCATGAATAATATCAATTGTGTACCTATACGGTTTTCTGATCCCTGGTGAACACTCAACCATTTTTTATAATTTCCTACAGATTTTGTAGAAATTTTAAGGATTCCTACAACCGTCAATGATGAATATGTATAGACTTTATGAAGGGATTCAAACTCTCTCCCACCCATTTCTCTAGTGCCTCCAGGTGGCTTCTTCTCCTCTGTACTTGGAAATTTGGCGAATGGTGATGGATAGGCTCACCCCTGGTCCCTCTTTCAAGGAGGCTCCTCTATGGCACCTGTCAGGTATTGATATTTCTTAGAATAATTCGTCGAAATTCCATGCGGTTTCATCTTCCATATAGGATGATGGATCCCACATGCTCAAGGATTCAATGGAGTCCTTTGCGATGGTAGCCTTGGTTCATTATTGGACTCTAGTAGCGTGATTCGGTGATGATAAGCCTCCTCTAGCATTTGTTTCTAGATTGTTCCAGGCGATGGAGTTTAGAACTGCCAGATACTATGTCAATCCTAGATAGAATGACTTTCGGTGTCATTTTGGCTTCCAAGGCAGACTTGGTGAGCTTTTGGTTCAATATCCTACACTCAATGCGGCATTGGAGGTTTTTCCTCTCTTTGGTCAATGGATTCCCATGCTGGGAGAGAATGATCCAATGCGGTGGTCTGAATCTCACTTCTACAGAAACCACTAACCCTGATGAATTCTCCCTTCATTAAAGATATTAGGTATTCATTGCGGGGTTTTATATGCATCGATGAATGTAAAAAAAATATAGTAGGAATCATTGTTTTCATGGATTTGCGTCGAGAGAGATCCTTCTCAGCCACTCCAGGATCACCTTGTGATCAGGATCGAAGGAATACAGGATCTTCATCAACCACTGATTTATCCCACCTATCCTAGGTTATCCTACTACAACCAAATTTTAGGCCACTCTTTGTTGGTTTTCTGCAGAGCACGCATGAAGGGTCCCAATCCTCTAGAGGTTTTGAGGTCCAATGAAATGCATTCTCGCACGCGATTCCTTGATCCTAAGGGACGCGATGGAGGTAAAGGATTTTCATCTGACCCCCTATGAAGTTATCATAGGATTAATCTTCCATGAATCTTCCTAATTTTGATGGGTATGCTTCCCTTGGTCGTGATCTGGTTCTTGTCCACTGAGGCATGGGTGGGGATCTGTTGGCTCAATTTCATGAGGATCCCCCTAGGGATCACCCTAAAAAACGCTTTGTATTCTATTATTCATCTTCGCACTATGTATAAGGATAGATGGGTCCCTATGAAAATATGAATATCAGATATCATTATGAGGTAATTAGACCCGAGTTACCATGAGACCTCCTACCCTTCCTTGTCTAGGGTTCCTCCCCACCATTCCTTGACGTGTCAACCAGTGGAGACTTCCCCTCCATCATCACCATCACCACATTCATCTCTTTATTATCTATGATCTCAACTAGTGTTTCAAAATAATTATTAGACCATGATTGAAGGACAATATTTCATGTCTCGATAATCCACATGCAGGGCATTGTTCATAGGCGGAGCTTCTCCTATGGAAATCTCCTCGCATTTGAATACTAGTGTTCGAACCCATTATAAATCAATGTCTTGAGTGTTTTCTAGTGAAATATCATCTCAGCATGTTAAGGGAAAAAAATCTAGTGAAAAAGTAAGACTTACTCTATTCAATGTTTGAATCCTTAATATGGAATGTATGTGGCCTTGTGGCTAGGGCAAGGTCAAATTTCATCATCAATGAATTAAGTAATAGGCATGTTTCTTTCTTGGCTATTCTGAAACAAAAAATATTTTCTAGATAAATTCAAGAGAATTCTCAGAGGCTTAATGTTCATTGTTGTATGCATGAGGACCCTATGGGCTCCCAAATATGGCTTTTTTGGAAGTATCACATAAATTTATAACTTATGAGTGGATCAAATCAGTCATTGAATACAAATATTTCTGTTAGGACTCAAGTGTTTCTATTCTCCTTAATTTTCTCCATGTGCAACCCCCACAGTAGATGGGATAAAAAGATGGAAGGAATACATCCATGAAATTTTGGAAAACTACTTGGAAGTCCTCTCTTGGATGGGGAAATTAACCTAAGGAGTGTTTCATCAACCATGCAATGTCTTTATGCTAATCATGCATGGGAGGATCTGAAAGGAAGATCTATTTGGGGAAGAACAATGCATGATATTTATGGGCTGAATGTGAGTGATCATAGAACATGACCTTCATGGATATGGAAGATGACTCACCCATACCTGGAAACCATACATCATCACTATCTATGGCTTGTGGGAAGAGGGAACACAAATATTTGGAAGCGGGATTGGGGGTGGGTAGGCTGTGATTCTTAGGCTTCCCCGTCATAAATCTATCTTCTAATGAGGCAAGTTGTCATACCAACATTCACCAGGACATTCTTGATGTGATCCAACTTGGTATTTTCCGAAACATAGTTACTAGTGATGACCATGATTAAATTATTTTCACTGCCTCTACTTCAGGGTGTTTTTTCAATCAATGATTTCACACGTGTGATGAAGGACATTTCGAATGAAAACCCGATGGGTGTGATTCAATAGTTCAAGGAAAATCCCTCAAAATTTAATTTTTTATTGTGGCCTATGAGGAAGGAAGCCATGCCAACAGATGAAAACTAGAGACATATGGGACTAAACATGGCATCTAGGTGTTGGTCCTAATGGTATTCCAACCAAGAATTACTGGTGTATCTCTTCTATGATAGAGAATGTGACATAGATTTATTTCATGATTTTGGAGCCTTCTTCGGATGGAATGTCTATGATTAGATGCATGATAACTTCCTCAGTTCATGGTTTAGAGGTGCTTGTACACATGGGCCCCAGAGAAAATCATTGTCGGTAATTATAATAGAGGGATGCATGAATATTTGGAAGGCTAGAAATGATATTCGTCTCAAAAATATCACAGGGTCCCTGGTTAGTATTCTCTTCAAAATGAAAAATAATTTTCTGGATCTGATCAGGCTTTTTCTCAAATGCCACTCTACACTGTTTGTGAGTTCTATCCTCTCAAACATCTCCTTCGAAAACTAGTCTAGTATCGTGGGGTAGGGACGATGTGTCCTTTAGCCTCCTCTGATCCAAAGGATCAAGCTCAACATTGATGAGTCCCTATTCAGGGGGAGATAAAGGGGGTTGTGTCGTTCGAGACCATGATGGTTTTGTACTTGTTGTTTTCATAGCCTATTACGAAAGAGTAAATGTTCTTTAGGTAGAGGATCATGCCTTGGTTATGGGTATGTAATTATACATCCAATGGTGGATCACCATGACGATGGTGGAGACAGACTCCGTGATTCCATAAAAAGTAGTTGACGACCAAGGTATATTTCCCTGTAATATCACATATACTATCTGGATATGTAACTGCTCATGGGGAGTCATACAGAGATATCTAATACCTGGAGGGAGGGTAATATAGTGGCCAACAATTTTGCATCTATGGAACCATCAAAATGAAGTGTGTTTTCCTTCATTAACGTGGGTTCATATCTTAGTGATGGGATGAAATTTGATCTCATGGATGTGATGGGCTTCATTACATTAGAATATTGTGATGTATTTTTTGATTTTAGTGTATTGTGTTTTATCAAATTCAATAAAAAGATTAATTCTCAGTCTATAAAAACATAAATGTAGAGGAAGGTAAATCCTATTTGAAAAGGATCTTAAAATCTTACCACTCCAGAAGGATTTCTATCAGAACCATCATGTGATATTTTTGTGTCTTTATTAGGGGAAAAACTCATGTCATTGCCTCATGCTAGTCCTTAGATTCCCATGGGATGGGCTCTACTCAAATCCTAAAGCACATCTATCACTAAAACATAAGAATTATACTCATCCTATACACCTCATCTGTTTTCATTATGGGTACTGTATTCATCTTGATAGGTTGTTATATACTAGTGCACCACATGGATGTAACTCCTGAAAACAAGTCCATGTATTATTGCATCAATAATAAGGGGATCATCCACATGTTCATCATGATGAATCATAGTTGGAATATGTCATAGATGGATCATGAAAGAGACATGATGTACTATAGTCAATGTGTATATCTATAGAGATGACTCATGAAGGATTTGAAAACCACAACCAAATCCAATATGATCTACATTCTAATGTTTCCCCATAAAAAATATTTCATATCCAATTGGTTGAATGGTTGGTGATTCAAGTATTTGTGTATTGATACATTGGTCACCACAACAAGACTAGGGCCCCTATCCAAAAGGATGAAAATTAATCATGTAACCCAATTTCACAAAAAAAATCTCCTAGAATTCAGTCTTGAGGTTGGAATAGCCTTATATCATACCACTCTGTCGCAACATGTCCCGATGGGGGCTATGTCAGGGCTACATAAGACTACATCCAATTGGTCAGCTGATTTAGACTAGTGTTGAGTGGGCATATAACTCACATTGGAGCCCTTAACATGTTGTTCATAGAAACCCCCCCCCCAACACACACATCCACGCCCATGTAGTAAAAAAATATGAATTAATTGATAAAACATGAATTCATTAATATAAATATCAATATTAGATTATGATAAAAAAATACCCTAAAGAATATAGGGCCAAATAAAATCCCACAAAAAAAGTCTAAAAAAATTCCATCCTAGAAGTATTGAAGGGGACTACTGCGAAGGTTACAATAGATGCACACCTTGATCATTCCAACTCACTATTCTTGGCATTGTCCTGGTCCCACTAGAACGCCCAAAAATTTTCGATCATCAACATAATATAGGATAGATTTGGGTAAATCCCATGCATTGGTGAGTATAAAAATACCAAAATTGAAACCATGAAATCACTAAGAGTAAGATAACAAGAGTAATAGTCAACCAAAAATAAGTACATGTATACAACACATATAAAGATAAAATACAAATATACTCCACAAAGATTCAACATCTCATTGTAAAGTCATAAATTTAATGCCAGTATATAGATAATAATTAATGGTTCCATATAGTACTAATCCTAGAGAACATGCTCCACAAGATACATAACAATAATGACATCTTTCCAATATGTATTGCACATCTGGTCTCACCATTAGAAGTATACACTGTATGTATGAAGGGAACGATACATAGTTGAGGATCACACCCAAGACATGGGGTATACAAATAAATAAATATAAAATAACATTCTGAGTAACAGATCAGTTCTCGTGAAGTGTAACTCACAAACATAACAAATACTCCACTAAAGGTAAGATGATGATAGAGGATCTCACTCTAGGACTCATTAAAATATTTTGAAAACTCAATCCTAGAAGTCCCACTAAATGAATCTCTGTATTATGTGTAGAATGAAATTAAAAACTAACCATTATGGAATGGATCAATGGAAAATAAATAAAAACCACGTTCAATCTAAAGATGACGATGGATCTGAGCATTCTTCGAAGAGGTACACACCATATACTGGTAGTACATGACATTTCAATTCGGAACTATTTTCTCACCATGTATCCCAACATGTTCCCTTATTTTTGTTAGATTACATGGTTGGTGTAAGCTAATGTACTCATGGTCATTTTGAATTCTATACACTTACCCATGTACAACAGACATGGGTATATCTACATGAGAGTACATAGCATTTCTGAGCCCAATCACTTATTGTTGCCTATGTATGCCCTCCTCGGTACACAATGAGAATCCAAATCGAGTCACATGTTGTGTGATATGGTTCATCCACTGTGTGATATTTATATTATTATAAAAACCATAGCTTTTCACAAAGGGTCCCACATGGTATATAGCTCTACAATACACTCTATGTAATATTTAATAATCTAGAATCTCAAATCTGGATGACGAAAATTCGTCAACTCTTCCATCCATCCTTTTGAAGACACCCCTCACTTATAATTCATGAAAAATCCATCAAAATCATGTATTCATCGATCATTGAGTTCCTCCCCTTTAATTCCCATATGGAATCATCCAAATACTTCATCTATCATGATATTTCAATGTTATATAAAAGTGTATCCCAATATGTATAACGGTCATTCATACATCATCATAGCGTGATCCTATCATCAATCCAATAACAAATATGTTATATCAATCTGCTTCACCAAGAAATAAGTTAATATTGATTAATTTATCTATATTTTCCAAATTAAGTGTAAAATAAATATTGGTGATGAACACAAAATAATTATGGTAGATACTATGAAACACGTAAATGAGAAAAAATCATCATCCTTGCTCTATTTTACTTTTATCGTTATCTATTAAAATGACAAAGGAAGAGCCATAACAAACTAAGAAATTCTCTTGATAATCCATGAATATAAATCTCTTACATGAAATATTACTGATCTGTGAATTAATTTGTTAGTTGATTGATTCAAGTTCATCATTGAAATAAAGTACAACAAATGAATCCAAATAAAACATAATCCTTCATCAAATTTGTTCATGTTTCGGGTGAATAATGACTCTAACTTATAATTATTGGCAAGGGCCTGTAGTTATTTCACACATTGATCAATGAACGATGACCTATTCTTGGATACTTAATGGAAACTCCTACAAGATCCCCAATGGAACAACTCAATTTGATGGGTTATGATGATAACCCTATAGATCATCTATAACAAAATTTATTTGTAGATATTATTAGGTTGGGTAATTAAATCAATAAATTTATTTCCTCAATTCATTTATTTAAACATCTACCCATGGCCTTGCCTAATCTTAGATGTTTGATTATTTATATGGTTATACCATGCCTATAGTAAAACCCACACTCTGAACTCATGTAACTAATTATATATTGAATCAAATCCTTTATTTAAATGTTATTATAATTTTTCAGGAAAACAAATGCACCTATATTTTATTTATTTAATATATTTCAATAATTAATTTCTAGCACACTAGGACACCAAATATTAATTCATATCAGTGCCTTTATTCAATAATAATCAATATAATATTTCAAAAAATATTAATGAAAAAATCAGAGTTGTCACGTGACACTGAAGGATTTCTTAAAAGGAAAGTCCAATTTATCTCACTCTTCGATTGAAGAACAGTTTTATTCCCTTTCTATGTTTATCTAAAATGTTTTTTAAAACACTTTTAATATCACCCTATGATTATTAAATGTTAACTTTACTCATGATTGGGGTTTTTAAAAATGTTTCAAAATGAATATTCTAATTATATTCTGCACACGGTACATTTGAATTTTTTTATAATGGTATGATAATAATGTTTTCAGATTTACATATAGAGCCAAAATAGAATTTCCAACTATCAAGACTGCTCAATATATTGATTCTCTCATTAATATATTCCACATTTATTTTAAAAGAATATTTTTTCAATAATATTTTTTAAAGATTTATTTTTTACAAAACTACTCCATTATCCCTAGGTAATGCAATGATAATGTCATTAAATCATCATGAAACCCATTTATTTTCAAGGTAAACAATATGATGCATGTTTTTTTCTCAAAAATATATTTCTATATATATATATATATATTATTTTTATTATCTGATGGGTGGGATAAAAATAATAAATCCATCTAATTCATTGGTTAATGATTGATATCTCATGAGATAAATAGTACTAGAATGAGTAGTGAACTTTGTCTAGTAAGTTAATTTTTCCACTATAATAGTCTTATGACCAAACCCTGACAACTATGATGGTTTTGGGAGGAAAAGCTATCAACTATTACAATCTGGGTTGTAATCATTTTTTATTAGGCAAATTATTTCCCATTATTATATGTTTTACATATTATTTTTTATAATCCCAATATTATTCTCCCATAACTAAGGTTATATGAATCCTTTATCATATAGATCTTATGAACATCCATGTATTATTCCCTGACTCAATATTACAATCTATCATATGATGGGTATGTATTTTAAAATATAATAATCATGTTCTAAAACCCATAGGCTCATGTTATGTTGATATCTGACTTGTTGTCCCACACTAATAATTTCATCTCAACCTTTCATATGTTCAATTTCACATGGTTATTTATATAGGTATTAAGTATTATATGTATAATAAGGGTCCAAAGTAATAAATAATTTCTTGGGAGATAATGTAGTACACATTTCTTCCAATTTTTTGTGTATCCACATTTCAAAAGTTAGAAGACATAGATGATTCTAGTGTGGGTCATTATGTAATGTAATTAATATTAATATAATAATATGTAATATATGACATTAAATTTAGGGGTTTTAATATATATTTAACCAAAAATTAATCTATGAACCCTAACCACACCTACTTCGTCTCGATTCAAGTAAGGGTTTCAATGCCAATTATCATATGTTCACATTTAAAGAAACACCACCCTCACCACCCAGATAGTTTTTTATCAATAACATTGTATACATCAACCAAAAAGTAATTGTAATTCTTTGATGTTGGAATATCCCAAATGAAATGTCTTATGTATTTGGATTATACCTCACCCCAATAAGAAATTATACCATATAGCCAATGTAACAGCCTAATATTTTTTGAAATATATTTATCCCATTTAAAATTATAATTTTTATTTATTTTTAATTACAAATAAAATTGAGCCAATATTGTATTAAATAAAACTATAAGTGATCATTTACTACATGAAATACTGATTTTTATTATGTTATATGAATTACTTGTTTATCTAGAAAGACATGCAACAATTAGATTCTTTGATAGCATGCATGATACATGATAACAAGCTTCAAAAAACCATAAAATAATACTATTTTAAATGTAATATTTATAAAATGTATGTTAAATACAATGACATTAATAGTTTAAACTACTTTATTAAATATAAATATTTATATCATATTTAATATAAATGTATTTATAAACACTTTGTAACTATTGAATCAATTTTTTGTAATGTAATCATGTTCTTAATAAATACTATTTCTTCATAAATGATGATTATTTACTTAAGATAAAATATAATAATTAAATTTAATTGATAAAATAAACAAAATTTTTGGATTCATCATATCAAAATTCACTTATTGTGAAATTATATGGATTTTTTATCAAATGTTGATTTTTCATGAAATTAGGAAAAATATAAATTATTTTAAAAATAACATTTATATTCATAAAATTATGTATTTTAAATTCCAAATTATTATTTTCAGTAACATAAGTATTATTTCTTCAAATATAATATACTTAATGTTTTTTCAAATAAAAATTTTATTAGATTTTATTATATGTTATCTTTTTTTAAGATGTTATAAAGTATATAATATTTATCCACTTTAATAAATTTAAATAATTCCTAAGGAGGATAATTTTAGATTAAATTCATATATTACATTTAAAAAAATTTAATAGATATTCATACGATAGTTATTATTATACCTATATTTAATATGAAATCATCTTCTTCTAGAAAAATTCACAAACAGAAAACCCTTGATTTCATCCACTCTGTGGTTTTTTATTTATTTTTTAACACCTATTGAAACATTTTTGTAATCCCGAAACATAATTTTTGAAATAATAATTCCAAATTTTATTATGTTTAATATTTAATATTTTTCTAAATGGAATCTTATTTTGATAATTAGTGAAAAATACGGAATTTGAATTTAAAACTCCACTTTTTTTATTTTTTATAAAGATTAATTATATTTTCAATTTATTTTCATGTAAATTAGTTGAATAATAAATAATTTAATTTAATCTATTTCACCTTATTAACATTCATATGTTTTTAAAAAAAAAATTAAAAAAATTATACATTTTCTCTTTAAATTCATGCTTTCTCTTCTTGTGTAGTGGATTATTTTTCAATTTAATTTGAAAAAATATGATAATTAAATTTTTAAAAATAATTTAAATATTAGGAATAAAAATAATTTATTTTATTTAATATGTCCAACATAATTTTTTACCAAAATTAATAGTGAAAACAATGAAAATATTTCACAACTATAAAAGACAAAATAGGTGTACTAGGGATTAAACACAAATTATTAGGCTAAAAATGTTCTAAAACTATCAAAATTCTATTATCATGCCATATATAGAACATTAAACTTAAATGATTTATTTTGGACCATTATATGAGCCTTTTTAATTGAAAAAACATGGGATGAATTCTTTATTTCAAAAAAAATTGTCCAGCCCTGCTCACTTATAAAACGCCACACCTTCTCCACTTTTATATACACCTTATACCCATTATGGTTTGAATATTGCCTTAAGAATAAACTTAGATACATTCATAATCTGATATTAGGGCCTTATTTTAAATATAATTTTACCATATTAGGTCTTTTGTTTCAATCCTAAGGAGGATCCGTGAAGAAGATGTAATGTTCACCCATAAGGATTTTTGTTTTATGTCTTCCTCCAACATCATAAATTCTTAATTTAAACTGATTATATAATAACAATAGTATTTTATATATATTTATAAGTTCTTATTTTACGGTCATGAACTATAAAAATCTCCACTTCTATCAAATTTGTTATGAAATCATCATTTCTGTTTACGGTGGACAACCCCATATGAACTATTGTCATTTGATTGTCCATTTCACCTCTCAATGATTGTAATTAAGAAGGATTTATTATTTCTAATGATATGTGTAATTTTATTATTATTTTTTAGTTATTATATCACATATAAATTCATTATTTACAATTTTTGGAATATTATAATGTCACTCATTTTTACAGGAAGCAATTGCCTCACGAAGAGGTGTGATTTTGTTTTCCCTAAAAATATTCCTGGAAAATAATAAAGATAAATATGTTTGATATAAATAGAATAATTATTCTATTAATAAAATAGTTATGACTCTTAAATATTAATATATTATTTTCATTATTATCATTTTACTCACTATAAAATGATAACAACGTTCGAGTACCTGTGGATTATTGCATTCATAATGTATTGTAACTCTATCTATTCATCTTTAACCCACATTGAAGACATGTATAAGTATATAATATTTTATTTAAGATATTATAAGAATTTTTTAATATATTATATTACTTACATCTTTCCATAATGAGTGTTAATAAATGGAAATGTTAATCATGTATACATACATCATATCTTCTCTATGATCGTTACATACATCATTTCTCAAAACCATCTTGGATGAACTATGTTAAAAGTATTGTTGACATATGAACAAGATAATTATATCATGAATATTATTCTTGATATGATTAAATATTGATCAAATTAAGGTGAATGAAATTAACAAATCCTGACATATATGAAGAACAAATTCATTATTACAGTAAATATGACATTAATATGGAATAGTTAATAAATGAGAAATAAAATGGAAAAAGAAAATCATATATAGAATTATATTTTATATATTATTTCTATAAAATATTTATAATTACAATATGTATATTACAAAATTTTTTGAATGAATTTTATGGAATTCAAGGCTTGTTGTAATGGATTTCTAGTTTTTCTATTATTTTTGAGAGACATTTGAAATTTTTCCACTAATTTATCTTATGTGGTGTATTTAAATCCCATTTAACATTTTATAGCATGAATATAATCATTACCATGATTTATAATGGACCATTTTAGGTTATTATTTTTTAAGGATTATGATTAAAAATATTATCTAGGTGATAAGTTATATTTTAATCAATTTTCATTCTATGAAAAAAAACATTATGATATGCCCTAATATTATTTAACAATGTATATATAAAAAATTTTGAAATGTAATATCATAAATTAATTTATTCTCATTATATTTTATGTTCCATTATATATTTTTAATTCATGGTTCTCACAATTCAATTATACCAAAGATGTAATAATTCTAAGTAACATTATCATCATTTCTGGGGATTTTTTAGGATTATGTTACCAATGATAAAATACCAAGACACATAACCCCATAATTATCATGATTAATATTCTATTATTTTTTTCATGATATATTCACATAGTAGTGCCATTATACACTCTTTGGTGATAAATAATTGACAAAATTATTTTTAGAATTATATGACTTTATTTATCTCTTCTATCAAAAATATATTTAATTCCAAAAATAGGACTTCTAAAAATGATTGTATGATTTATTGTCATTATCCTATGTTCTTTAAGTCTAATATTTTATTTTGTTTTATATTTTTAAAAAATTCAATGTAATATTCATTTCATTTTAAATATAATTATAGTTTATCATTTACCAAAACTGTTAAAGTAATATATTTTTCCACATGCATGAAATGAAAATAATTCATGTCATCATGATCATTGTTTCAATGAAGTTTGATTTATAATTTTTCTTGTCTATTTTAAAATAATAATATTCAAAATTTTTATGTTTAGAAATTTCTGTTTCAAACAAAAAAGGATATTTTCCTCATTAATTGTTTCAAATAATTTTTAGAAACTCTTTTATATGATTTCAATGTTTTTTTCAATGAAAATTATTTTAAAATTTTGTTTGTTTAAAATTTTTAATTTAAATGAAATTTTATCTTCATAAAGCATATGTTTGAGGGATTTATCTTTAAAATTCATTTTCTATCTATGATGATATTCATCGATGATACCTATTTCTTATTGGGGCTTGATTCCAGGATACCATTATTATTCTTCATCTAAATGTTTTATGTTTATGATGGAATAATTTGTATGAAACATATTTCTTTTCAATGGGTTGTTCTCTGATAAAATAGTCATGAAACCCACCTATTTATCAAAGGGTTATGTCATATTGAAATGATGAAATGACTCTAAAATCTATCTCATTTTCATAGGTTATCATATGTGTATTTTTTTTGAAAACCGCTTTATTTTATCGGTTAAAGTATGATGAATGCTTTATAATATTGTGACAGACATATATATTATTTTCATTTTGTGATATGTGGGACTTATATCACCCTCTAATTCATTGGATAAATATGGATAAATCATTTGTAAATATACTATGTGTTATCATGATAAAAAGTTTACAATGTTATGTTTGATCCTTATTTCATGATCACAATGTTATGTTTACACTTATATTTCATGTCCATAATGGTATGTGTGGACCTTTTTTTCTTGTCCATAATGTTATTCATGGACATATCTTTTATTTTTTAAGGTTACTGGTGAAACTGTTTGGATGTCCATAAGTTTGTGTGGGGGCCTTATTTCATGTCCTTTACATATTGTGCGAACTTGTATCTACTTATACATGTTTTTAATGTTATAAGATGATGTGTATTCCAAAAATATATAACATATTCCAATTTTATGCTCTCAAGGGTCATGATATTTTATTATCATATGACTCATGTCAGGTAATAAAATAATAATTATTACATGTCTTAAAATTATGATCATCCATATGTAGGGTATGGTTTTCATATGTTAAGATCTTATAATTATACCCCTATGCTCATGTTATGCATATTTATATTCCTTTTTTACCTTTACTGATAATTTCAAATACCCCTTCATATTATTCCTTTCGATAGTTTATAAAGAATAAATTATAAGTTGGAGTAATAATGGGGAAGTTCATTATGTTATATATTTTTGATCATTCATGAATTAAGAATAATATGTTAAATTTGTCTAAAAAACCTACCAATTGTAGTCCTTAGGTACAAGTTTTTATAATATATTGACTATACATATAAAAACATGTAATATCAAAGAATGGTAATATTTTTTCAATAAAATACTATATCCAAAACACTCTAAATTACTATAATTTGGATACACCTACATCAATAGAAATTTAAATAATAACCTATACGATCTTTCTAGCCATATTCCATAGCCATATGCATGAGATCAGTATCCCGATCTAATGGTTCATCAAAGAAAAACTAAGAAACCCTATCATCATGTTACCATATCATGGTTCCCTAGGATATGAAATATAAAAAATATTTTAATGAAAGGATAAAAATGGAATATGGGGATATATTATTAGGAGGATATTAACAAATAAAATTATCAAACATCAAGGAAATGGTCTCAAGGGCCACTCAAAAACCCACGTGAAAAAACAAATAAAGAATGGGTTATCAAGAATATGAATAATTATTTAACTTCCCAAATCAATGTTTTTTCAAGAGTAATCTAAGGTACAAAAAAGGTTAAAAGAACAAACCATATAACAGAATCATAGAGAATCAGCTCACATGTTTTGAATGTATACTTCACTTATATTAAATGTGAATGATGACTAAAAATTAAACTCAATAATATTCAATGTTAATAATATTGGATCTTAAATAAAACACCAAAATTATTTTTCCAGTAGAACAAATCATGCGGTATTTAAAAGGATAATTCAGTAATTCCAGGTAATAATTTTCTACTAAGGAATAAATCACGAATTCAAGATCATTTCTAAATGATAAAACAATTTATATGTAATGAACATAGATCCATCACCAATATATAAAAAGTAATGTCATTCAATGTGAGAATCAAGTCGAATAGAATATCAATATGATCGATCTATGATGATTCCCCAAAAAAATCCTTTGTACATGATAATTATTTCTCCAAAAAATTGTTTATTCTTGACACATTAACACCTCGACAAATCTACCAATAAATAGTCAATTAAATAATCTTCAATAATTATTCATCACTAAGGAATATTAATATGAATTAGATAAAAAACTCATACACATAAAATGATTGTATTAGAGGGTTGACAATGATTATGTTTTGGAACAACATAAAATTTATAGATTTTCCTCTGAAAATTGAGGGATAAATAAATCATCATTAGATAATTGTTTAAAACATATTATTAACATACATTAGAAATGTTATGATTGTGTGTGATGAAACTTGGATGAGATAGAGACATATTTACAAGGACTGTTGATTTTTATCTCAACTAGATCAATACTATGAGTGATATGAGTAATAGGTTAAGATACCTAGACAATGTTCATAGGATTCCACCTTCAACCCATACCTTTAAAACTCAAGTGGATGAATTTATGTTTATTACATAAATTATGGAATCCTTTTTATAGAACATGAATGTCTATTTCCAATTCATAAATCATGGTTCCTAAGACATAAATGACTTCACGAACTTGTCAATCCAAACCATTATACATCCAATAATTCAATATTGAATTATCCTACATTTCCAATATAATCATCACCTAAATCTACCACTTCTTCAACCAGAACAATTTTGGTTTCCTAAACATGATACTAAAAAAATTCTCTATTCATCGTGGCATGTGGTTTTCCAATAAATTTATCCGAGGTCTTCACCAGATCCTACACCACCTTCCTTATACTTGATATCCCATGGAAATGATCTTATTCACCATTATGACATCAAAGATGTTGCATCAGATTCTATTTCTTATTTTAGTATCTTATATGGAATTTTTATAGAATGTTTTTGTTATGAATTAAATAATTTATTTCCATTATGTTTTTCTATTTGAAACTTTTCCTTGTAGTTATTCACTAAAATTTGAAAATCTTATTGATTTTTATTTTTACATCTACACATACATCAAATATAATTGTTTATAATCATAAAATTGTGTACTAAAAAAATTTTAATTCATATTATATAATTTGAATTGATTTTTTATAACTGAATTCTGTAAATTTTTTGTTTAACCTTCTAAATACTTATTTTAATCAGTTATTTATATCATATATATTATGTGATTAGATTAGATTAAAAAAATAAATTTATTTTATAATTATTTTAATTTGATTGTGATAAATTCTTTAAATAATAATTTAGAACCATTAAATTATCTAATTCTACAATTTCTGTTCGCAAGTCTATTTTTATAAACTGGGAGATTTATTTTAAATTTATTTAAACCTAAATACTTATAAAAACAGAATTCACACCCCCACCCTCTCAATTATTACACTCCATAAAAACATAAAATATCTATAATATTACATATTAGGGATCCTAGAGATATATTTAACACATGAACAGACAAAATATATTTAATTAGTTAAAACTCCTCCATTGGAAACACATGCATTCAAATATTTCATCGAAATTAATTTTTCCATCAAAAAAGTATTATCTTTCAACCACATGTTCAATATCATCATATCCATTTTCTAATTTCACCCATCCTTCATTATTTCATCAATATTAAACCACAGTCACTTTTAGAGACATTTTTCTGAATATATTCTAACGAGAGATGTCAACACATGGAATTGAATCATCACAAAAACCATTAAACCTTCTGATTCATAACTCAATGATGACAAATGTAAACATTAAAAACATTAGTTATATACATTACAATAACATACAATAATACTATAATGAATCTAATGTAATTATATTGATTCAATGAAAATCATGAAAATATCAAAATCACACTCATAGAAGGCTTAAAAATCAACTCATTAAATAGTTCATCATGTATATCAATTTTTTCATCAATTTTATTGTTAATTATTGCAATATATTCATTTTAACTCATCTTTTACATTATCAAAATTTCTATTTTATTCCTCCATGTTTTTTAGGTATTCAGATATTTATTCAGATTAATAATTCATGAATCACCGTTAAATCAACATGTCTTAAAGATTCAATTTTTTTGTGGCCTATCTAATCTGTAGATTTTATGCATGATGTGGTTTTTTATTTGGGTAATAATCCTCCAGGAATTGTAGTGAAATAAAATCTATATCATTATATTTACAAGTTAAATACAAAATATATTTATATTTATATATATACAAGGAATATAGTTTTCCCTAATAATAGGAAAACCATATTTTATTATGGATTTTTCATTATTATTATTCATTTTGATTATAAATAAATGTTATTCTAATTAAAAGGTATTACATCAAGTATCCTCTACCAATTCATATTATACATTCATAGAATAAACCTTTCTAATATTCCACAATTTTATCCATTGAATTTCCCTTAATATAATTATGTCATGTAGTATATGTAAAATACATAAAATTAAGAAAACCACAAATACATTATTATCATTAATGGGGAATAAGACATTAGTAAAGAAATAGTACAGTATAAATTCAACATAATTCAATGGTATAATAAATAGAAAATATTAGAATAATAATAGGAAAATTTTGATCTTCTTGATCAACCTAAATTATAGAACTCATGAATAATGTTGTAAAAATAAAATTTTTTAAATAATAAAATATCTATTTAAAAGATGAAATTATACATAAAATTGATTAAAAAATATATATGTATAATAAATGAATGTAATAAAATGAATTAATATCAAATAGATAACACAAATGACCGTTATAAATCTAACCATTGGAATAGTAATCATTTTTTGGAATCATATAAAATGAAATTATTATATCTTTAATCCTTAGTATAAGAAAATAAATGTTTTTAAAATAATAAATTTCATTACTGTAGTTTTATTAAACATAATTTTTTAATAAAAAAGTTATAAAAATTATAATTAATTATTATAAAGTTTTAGATCAAAAAATGGATTTATATTTTAATATTAGGTATTTTTTAAATTGATAATGTCACGACCCGTCCCAGTGGGGCCCGAGCCGCAACGCCCCATGCCCGCCTCCAATAGGGCAGGGGCTCGTGACTAGCACCGAGTAGGCATGCTACTGACATGGGAGGCATTGCCTATAAACCTCTGCACATGCACACTCATCTCCTAGCCCACATAGATGAAAATTAAAAACTACAGAAAAGAAAAGATGCATGCATACACTAAAACCCAACCATATAGTGCGACAAGAAGGTAAAGTAAGTAAAGTAAAACCCTGGGCCAAAACTACAAGACCACCAAAATGGAAGTCTGAAAAAAAGTCCAACCTATAGAAGAAGGTATTGAGACTGCAAACCGTCGCCGAAGGAACACACCTCGGCCTTTCTGATCTCATTGAACACCGTCCGGTCTTGGTCCGCCGAGAATCCTGTCAAAGGCTCGCTCGTCAGCACAAGACACGACATGTGCGGGCAAAGGCCGTGTAGGGGTGAGTATAAAAATACCCAGTTGGACACCCCGAAACCCACAAAGAAAGGTACAGTCATCTCTACACAGTATATGTCTATGGAACATATAACAAGAATATCCAGATATACCTATACACAAACGACCATCGTGATCCCGCCACTAGGATCCAGCTCGAATATTCCACTAAGCATACAACTGGGAGAGCACAATCCTAGGTCTGAATAGAAAGATACGAAGTACTCGTTCTGGGAGAACACACTCCACAAGTACCTTGGGAACAAGATTCTCAGATGGGGATCATAGCCAAGTCATGGGGTGATTCTGACAACTCAGTCTGAGCTAGTCTGCTTAGTAGAGGATTGGTGCCCGGGTAAAGTTGGTCACGTCGTTACCAAGAACTCTACCTTGGGTTTTTGGAATGAATAGAGGATCCGGCTCTAAGTCTCATAGAGGGGATTCCAACAACTCTATTCAGGAAGATATGCTGAAGGGATTATACTCATGTATAAAGGAATTGATACCAAAACCATTAGGGAATTACCAAGGGTACAAACCCTAAAAACTATTCCAAGTCACATAAGGCAAGTAGCTCAAGCCTTGAAGAAATTATTACACAGCGTGTAGTATGATTACATGTCATGTGACTTGACCCCGGGTACTGCCTGTGTTAACGGCCTGTGTCGTTCATTCAAGCAGTGCAAAAACCAAACTACACAGTGTGTAGAAAAGTACATGTCGTGCTATTTGACACTGGGTACTGCTCGTGTAAACAGATCGTGTCCCTCGGCTTGCCGGACAGAACGAAAACACACGACGTGTAGATGAAAACACATGATGTGTTCGAGCGCCTAAGCTCGCTCGGTGTATGTTGGCCATGTACCCGTACACGGTCTCTGCCCGTGTCCGGGTCGCCTGCCCCTGTACCAGTACATGGGGTATCCCGTGTATCAAGCCGGGTCTGGCTGGGGAGGGGTATACATGGCGTTTAAATGGCCGTGTACCCTGCCCGTGTCTGTGTACTCCCGGAGTACACGCCGGGTAACCCTACCGACGAACACACGCCGTGTATCTAGACTACACAGCGTTTAGTCGGTAAATTTCCAAAATCGCTATTCTTTCTCATCGTGCCTCGGATGATCTTCCAGATCTTTGTTTTCTCATCGGTTCATCCCAAAACTCTAGATACCCAGTCGCCTCGTCTCCGTGAAGCTGAATTTGTGGGTTTCGGGACTTCAATCAGCTCCAAAATCCGATTCTGGCCATCCAAGTGGAAATCGTCCAAAGAACGATTTCTTCCGATCTGCTTCGATCCGTCCACCGAAACCGTCGTCGCACCTCCGCAAGACCGCTGTTGTGCTGATCCTTTAGTTTGGGATCGTTGAGTTACAGAACAGATGTGCAACGATCCATTATTCATCACCCCACAATGAACACGAAGAACCCTCACAAAGAACGCGAGAATTTGGGGAAGAACACACAACAAATCAGGAGGGATGAACATCGATCTATGTTCGTGTCGATCTTGGTTCGTCACCGTTAGAAATTGAATGAATCCAAACGAAATTCAAGAATCAATTCCCCACAAATCCCTGCAAAACCCATCCTGTAAGAACGATCGATCCATGGTCTAATCTGTTCGTGGATTAGTCCGCGTTCATCATAGAAATAAAAAACGAGGAAGAATTAAAAATCACAACATCATCCTACCTGGATTCGCTGCCTTTGTCTGCGAATATCCGCTCGCCGCGTCATCGTTGCCGTCGAAATCCTTCAAGAACATCGTCTCTGCAGCGTTGAGGGTTTCCTCCAGAGCCTCCATAGCCTCCAGGGGTTTCATGGTTAAGGGGTTGTAACCCTGGACCCTGGCGCAAGACTCTTTTTAAAGATAATAATGATATAAGATTTAAAGATCTTGTTGCAGAAATAAAATATTTTTATTAAATTTTTTATTACTATTGCGTCCAGAAACCAGATTTCACCACCGAACTGCACTGGCCGAAGTTAGGCCTCTCCTAAGGTAAATTGATGTCCTGAACGCAATGGTGCCCTATGATTTCTGATCCAAGCACCCGTTTGGGAGTTATTCCACTTTTTCAGGAAAACTGCACGCGCGCCTAATTTAATTATTAAATTAAATATGAAACATTTGTTTCGGGTTCACGGGGCCTCGGAACTGCGCATCATCTCAGACCCTGGTCTCAAAACAATTCCCATATAATATTAAAATAATACATGGAAAAATATGGGTCATTACATCACCCCCACCTTAGGGCTTTTACGTCCCCGAAAAGCGAAAGCAAGGACTACTCAAAAAGATGTGGGTACTGCACGCGGATATGTGCCTCCTGCTCCCACGTGCTCTCCTTGAGATTCTTGTGCTGCCACCGGACACACACCAAGGAAATAGCTCGTCTACCAAGAATCTTTTCGTGTCGATCCTTGATCTCCATTGGGTACTCAGCAAAGGTCGCTCCATCGTCGATGTCCAACTCACCCCAGTCGATGACGTGCGATGGATATGCACGTACATCCGTAGATGTGGCACATGGAAGACGTTGTGTACCAGGTACCTCTGAGGAGGTAGAGCCAAGCGATATGCCACCTCGACAACTCTACTCAGAATCTAAAAATGGCCAACGAACCTCGAAGATAGCATGCCGCCTCGGCCAAATCTCTATAATCCCCATCGAGGTGAGACACGAAGAAACACATGGTCTCCCTCCTCGAACTCCAAGGGCCTCCGCCTCATGTCAGCATATGACTTCTGCTGACTCTGTGCAGTCTTCATCCACCCCTGGATAACCTACACCTTCTCTGTAGTAGTTCTCAGCATCTATGGGCCCATGAGTGCTGACTCTCATGGGTCAGTCCAGCAAAGTGGCGACCTACAGGGTCACCAGTACAGAGCCTTGAATGGTGCCATACCAATAGTGTAATGATAACTATTGTTATAAGAAAATTCCACCAGTGGTAGGTGATCCTCTCAGATACAACCGAAGTCAAGAATGCAAGCTCATAGCATATCCTCCAGGACCTGGATGGTCCGCTCTATCTGACCATCAGTCTGGGGATGAAATGCTGTGCTCAAGCGTAATTGAGTCCCAAAAGCTTCCTGTAATCCCTTCAACAAAATGGGAAGTGAAATGAGCATCACGATCTGAGATCATCGTGGATGGTACTCCAGGAAGTCGAATTATCTCTCGCAGTTAGAGGCGTCCCATGCTCTCTACTGATCTCTGCTCCTGTATGTTTTTATAAGTGGGCCGAATTGGTGAGTCGATCAACGACCAACCAGATGGCATCGTGTCCCCTGGACGTGCGTGGTAAACCCGTCACGAAGTCCATGGATATCCCATCCCACTTCCACTCTGGCACCTCAAGGGGCTGAGTCAAACCTGATGGAACCTGGTGCTCAGCCTTTACTTGCTGACAAGTAAGGCACCGAGATACAAACTCTGCCACACTCTTCTTCATTCCTGGCCACCAGAACGGACGTCGGAGGTCCAGGTACATCTTTTCCACGCCTGGATGCACCGCCAAAGGGGATGCATGGAATTACCTCAGAACCTCCTCCCACAATGTCACGGGTACTACCGTGAACCCTATGAAAAGAACAATGTGCACCCCTTCTTCTGATTATCCATCAGTAGCATCACCTGCAGTTATCTGAGCACGTAGAGTCTCACAACTAGCATCCTCACGCGGGGCTTCCGGGACTCGCTGTAAGAGTGGATGGGGAACAACTATCAACTGAAGGTAAGCTCCCTCATCTCCATCCACGAAGGACAACTGCAAAGAGACCAACTGCCTTGTCGCCTCATCCAACAACTACGAACTGGATTTCCTACTAAGAGCATCTTCCACCACGTTCCCCTTCCCATGAGTATAAATGATCTCAAGGTCGTAATCCTGAGGAACTCAAACCATCATCTCTATCTCAAATTCATATCCTTCTGAGAAAAGAAATATCTGAGACTCTTATGATCAAAGTAGACGGTAAACCACTCACCCATCAGTTAGTGACGCCACATCTTCAATGCGAAGACTACTGTTGCCAACTCGAGATCTTGGATCGCGTAGTTCTGCTCATGTGGCCTCAACTGGTGTGAGACATAGCCAATCACTGCTTTCCTCTGCATCAGGACACAACCATGCCCGGATCCTGATGCGTCGCAGAACACTACGTACTCGACACCCTCCTCCAGTAATCTCGTGATCGGGGCACTCATCAAACTCTGTCTCAACTATTGGAAGGCCTGCTGGCATTTCTCGGTCCATACTAAAGGTTGTCCCTTTCGGGTCAAAGCTCTCATGGGTGTTGCAATCCTGGAGAAATCATGGATGAATCTCCGATAGTAGCCAGCTAACCCAAGGAAATTTCGCAACTCCGTCATGCCCCAGGGTGGCTCCCATGCTAGCACTACCTCTACCATTGCTGGGTCCACTGCTACACCATCTTCCGAGATAACGTTCCCCAGAAAGTGGACCACCTGTAACCAGAACTGACACTTCGAGAGTTTCCCATACAACTGGTGCTCTCGGAGTGTGTCCAGAACCATCCCTAGGTGTCTCGCGTGCTCCTCCTCGGACGCAGAGTACACAACGATATCATTGATGAATACCACCACAAACCGGTCCAAATAAGGCTGAATGATCTGGATCATGAGTCCCATGAACACTGCCTGGGAGTTTGTCATGTCGAAGGGCATCGCCAAGTACTCATAGTGACCTTAGCGATATCTGAAAGATGTCTTTGGTATATCCTCATCCCGTACATTCGAATGGTGATAGCATGACCATAGATCAACGTTCGAGAACCATCGTGCCCCTCTCAACTGGTCAAAGAGGTCATAGATCCTCGGTAGCGGATACCGGTTCTTCACGGTCACCTGATTCAAGCACTGGTAATCCACACACAGCCTCAAGCTCCCATTCGCCTACTTGGAAAACAACACTGGGGCCACCCAGGGTGAAACGCTGGGTCTCACAAAGCCCTTCTTCTGTTGGTCGTCCAACTACACCCTCAGCTCACGATGCTCTGCAGGACCCATCTGATAAGATGATGCTGATATCTGGGTCATCCCGGGTTGCAACTCAATGCAGAAATCTATCTCTTGATGGAGAGGTAGCCCCGGTACATCCTCGGGAAAGACACCCTCATACTCAGCCACCACTTCTAGAAACTGGAAACTCATAACATCTGCTCCGCCAAGGGCTAGGCTAGACAACTGATGTGAAATCGGTTGTCCCCTCTTATGCACGAGTCCATCCTACTATGCCTGGGTCTCTCTTTCACCGACAAAAGGAAACCGCATCCCATCACTACGGACACACCGCACCCTTCGCCTAAAACAATCGATCTGGGAATGAACTGTGGATAACTAGTCCATGCCAAGAGTGACATCGTAAGGCCTCGACGCTACCACCATGTGGTTCCAACCGAAACACTCACCTCCAAGGGTCATGTCACAATGCCTGCAATGGTTTGTGATCTCTGAATCTTCTCCAGTCGGTGTTTCTAAGCATAAGGGTCGAGTCAATGGTTCAACTGGACTCTAAAGGTCTCGAACAAGATAAGTAGCCAAAAAGGAATGACTAGCACCTATTTCTATCGATATGGTAGCCAAAGTAGAAAAGACACAGATAGTACCTCTAATCATTCAAGGAGTACCTGGTTCATAAGCCTCTGCCGCCTGCAGCTGTCCCTGCCTCTTTCCACCATCTTTTTGAGCCTGGGGTGGACCTTCTAGGGGTGGTGGTAGTAAAGGGTCGAAATGCCGCCCACCTCCAGGTTCTCTCCCTCCTCCTCTTCCTCATCCGCTGCCTCGCGGATCTGCCTGCTCCACACATTGCCTCTGCCTCTATGGTCCACCCACTGCTCCTGTGTCAGCAGCATGGAGGGTTGGACAATCTCGAGCGAGATGTCCCCTGCCATCACATGAGTAACATCACCTCTCTTGAGGCTGGCTGGAAGCTCCCTGTGAACCCCGTATGGATGATCCCCTATCCTGGGATCTCCTCTGGAAATGTCTCCCATGCATGTGTCCCTGATGTAGGCTCCCTGCCGCCGAGGTCTCTGCTCAAGCTCTCCCACTGCTGACAACTGTCGGCTGTCCCTACTCCACCAGAAATCTCTCAACCCCCAAAGCCCGCTTGAGCACCCCAGCATATGTAAGAATTCTCGTAGGGATGATTCTAGCTAGGATATCTCTGTGCAAGGACCCGCTCAAAAGTCCGAGCTCTGAAGTACTGATCTCTGACCATATCCATCGAGTATAGTGAGATGTCGGTAAACCTCGACAAATAGTCCGCCACCGACATGGTTCCCTTCTTGAGCTGAAGGAGCTTCTGTATATGTACTACTCTCAGGGTAACTTGTGAAAACTCCTCTCTGATGATACGCTCAAACTCTGACCATGAAAGAGTCACCTCATCGTGAGTTTGGATGACCAAACTCCACCATCGCCCTGTCGAGCCCTGCAGCAGGCTCGCTACCAGGATCACCATCTGGTCTGTTGGTGTCCTGACCAAACGGAAGACTCTGGTCACTGCCTAAAGCCAGTCCTCTACTGCCTGAGGGTTAGGCTCGCCTTGAAACCTGAGGGGTCTCTGTCTCTGAAACTCGTGGAGTGCTCTCATCCTGCGCTCCTCCTCCACTAGTACAGCAGGCGCCAAGCACTTCTCCACAGGGGGCGGGATAACTGGTACGCCACATGGTGGTAGAACTGCGGGATCCAGTCCCTGTATCGAAGCTTCTTCACTAAGGGGGTCATCCTCGTGATAGAGTTTTTGGATCATAGAGGTTTCACATCGTGGAGGCATCCTCTTCAAGAAATAAGATGTATCACAGTCAGTGAGTATATCTGGAGAGCTGACTCAAGAAGGAAATGGAAACCAGAACCCATTCCTATATGATTCATGTACCATTATTTTCCCCAATGCAACCAGTGTTTTCATATTCCGAGTCGAAAAGTACATTATAGAGCCCTGGTGTATGGATACATTCTGTCGCCGCACCAACACTGGGGTCCCTGGCCTGAGAGCCGAACTCGAAACACTTAACATTGTTGCCCCAAACCTACTCACATACTATCTGTCATAAGGTATAACCGACCACCTCTGATACCACTCTGTCACAACCCATACCAGTGGGACCCAAGTCGCAACTCCCCAAGCCCGCCTCCAATAGGTCAGGTGTTGTTGACTAGCACCGAGTAGGGATGCTACTAACATGGGAGGCATTGCCTATAAACCTATACACACACACACACACACACACATCTTCAATCCAACAAAGCTGAAAAGTAAAAACTACTAAAAAGAAAATATGCATGCATGCACTAAAACCCAACAACAGAGCGCGACAGGATGGGAAACTACAGTAAAGTAAAACCATGGGCTAAAAGCACAAGCCCACCATAAAGGAATTCTACAACAAAGTCCAACCTGTAGAAGAAGCTACTAAGACTGCAACCAGTCACCGAAGGAACACACCTTGTCATGTATGATCTCACTGAACACCATCCGGTCCTGGTCCGCTTAGAATCCTGTCAAAGGCTCGTGCGTCTTCACAAGACATGACACGTGTGGGCAAAGCCCGTGTAGGTGTGAGTATAACAATACCCTGTATGACACCCCGAAAACCACAAAGGAAAAATACCACAAAGAAAGGTACAATCATCTCTACACAGTATATGTCTATGGAACATATAACAAGAATACCCATATATACTCATACACAAACGACCATCACGATACTACCACTAGGATACAGCTCGAAGATTCCACTAAGCATACAACTGGGAGAACACACTCCTAGGTCTGAAGAGAGAGAAACGAAGTACTCATTCCAGGAGAACACACTGCACAAGTACCTTGGGAAGAAGATGCTCAGATGAGGATATCATCCAAGTCATGCGGTGATTCCGAAAACTCAGTCTGAGTTAATCTTCTAAGAAAAGGATCGAAGCCCGGGTAATGTTGGTCACGTCGATACCAAGAACTCTAACTAGGGTTCCTAGAATGAATAGAGGATCCGGATCTAGGTCTCATAGAGGGGATTCCAACAACTCTATTCAGGAAGTTCTGCTGAATGGATCATACTCTTGTACAAAGGAATTGATACCAGAACCTTCAGGGAATTACCAAGGGTACGAACCCTAATAACTAGTCCAAGTCACAAAAGGAAAGTAGCTCAAGCCTTGAAGAAATTATTACACGGTGTGTATTATGATTACACGTCGTGTTCCTTGACCATGGGTATTGCCCATGTGAATGACCCATGTCGTTCGTTCAAGCCATGCAAAAACCAAACTACACGGCCTGTAGAAAAGTACACAACATGCTCTTTGACACCGGGTACTGCCCAAGTAAATGGCTCGTGTCCCTCGGCTTGCTGGACAGAAAGAAACTATACGACGTGTAGATGAACACACATGTCGTGTTCGAGCACCTGGGCTCGCTCCGTGTACGCTGGCCATGTGCCCGTACACAGTCTCTGCCCGTGTCCGGGTCGCCTGCCCGTGTACCAGTACATGGGGTATCCCGTGTATCTGGTCGGGTCTGGCTGGGGAGGGGTATACACGGCGTGTACGTGGTCGTGTACCCTGTCAGTGTCTGTGTACTCCCAGAGTACACACCGGGTAAACCTACCGACGAAGACACACAGTGTATCCAGACTACACAACGTGTAGTCGGGAAATTTCCAGAATTGCTGTTCTTCCTCCTCGCGCCTCGACTAATCCTTTGGATCTTCGTTTTCTCGTCTGTTCATCCCAAAACCCCAGATACCGGGTCACCTCGTCTCCATGAAGCCGAATCCATGGGTTTCGGGTCTTCAATCGGCTCCAAAATCTGATTCCGGCCATCTGAGCGGAAATCGTCTGAAAAATGATTTCATCCAATCCGCTTCGATCCGTCCGCCAAAACCAACGTCACACCTCTGCAAGACCGCTGCGGTGTTGATCCTTATGTTTGGGATCGTTGCGTCGCAGAACAGATGTGCAACGATCCGTTTTTATTCACCCCATGTAGAACGTAAAAAAGGCTCACGAAGAACGTGAGAATTTGGGGAAGAACACACAAAAAAATTGAGAGGGATGAACCTCGATCGATGTTCATGTCGACCTTGGTTCTTCAACATTAGAAAGTGAACGAACCCAAACAAAATTAAAGAATCAATTCCCAAAAAATCCCTGCCAAACCCATCCTGCAAGAACGATCGATCCGCGGGATAATCTGTTCATGGATTAGTCTGCGTTCATCATAGAAATCAAAACTGGGGAAAAATTAAAAATCACAACAACATCCTACCTGGATTCGCTGCGTTTGTCAGCGAATATTCGCTCGTCACGTCATCGTTGCCGTCGAAATCCATCAAGAACGTCGCCGCCACCGCATTGAGGGTTTCCTCCAGAGCCTCCAGAGCCGCCAAGAGTTTTCAGGGTTATTGGGTTGTAACCCTGGACCATGGTGCCAGTCTTTTTTTAAAGAGTATAATGATATAAGATTTAAAGATCTTGCTACATAAATAAAATATTTTTATTAAATATTTTATTACTGTTGCGTCCAAAAACCGGATTTCACCACCGACATGCGCCAGCCGATGTTAGGCCTTGCTTAATGTAAAATTGTTGTTCTAAAAGCAACAATGCCCTCAGATATCTGATCCGAGCACCTGTTCGGGAGTTATTCAAATTTTTCAGGAAAACCGCACGCGCGAATAATTTAATTTTTAAATGAAATTTCAAACATTTGATCCGAGCTCACTGGGCCTCAGAACTGCGCGTCATATCAGAGCCTGGTCTCGAAATAATTCCCATATAATATTAGAATAATTCATGGAAAAATCCGGGACATTACATATAATATATTTTAATGAGACAATATTTCATTTTTAAATGGGTCATGAAATCATTTATAATATTAAAATATGTATTTTTTATATTCAATTTAAAAATTAAATTTCACATATATTGATAATTTTCTCAACAAATTGTATTCTGTTTTTTAATTAAAAAATATGAAAATTCATTAGGATTTTGTTTCTAAAATATTAAATTTTTTAGTGAAAAAGTAAAATATATTAATTTTCAGTACTTAACATTATAATCAAAATAGAAGAATTTTAGGGTCATTGATGATGTAAAGATAAATTATATCAAACATACATACACTATTAAAATTCAAAAGTAAATATAATAAAAATTTTAATAGTATATAGCGAAAATAATTATGTAATTAATATTATAATAAAAAACACCCCTGAACACTACTTCTCATCATGTCTTATTATCCTTAAAACATGACAAATAAATAAAAACCCTCTCAAAATCACTCTCCCCATTACGTTGTGATGATTTATCACTAAAATAATAATTCCATGTTCCTTATGGGGTCTTCCAAGAAGGTGATATTAGAAAGACAACATTATCAATCAAACTCTGTTAATTTATTTTCGTCTTCTAACTTCTCCTTGCATACTTCATCTAACCATGCATAATTATTATATTCTATTGAATATACCAGAATTTTAAATTTATAATGGGATATATTTTATCCACCCATTTTTATTATATTTAATTATTCGATGTAAAATGAAAGCATTGTCTATATTTTGTCGGTTAACCACATTCATGGACTATGTGTTTTAAATTTACACAAATTCCTTCATGGATTGTATAAATAAAAATATAAATTTTTTAAATGAACAATTTTTGTATGTTATATCGTTTATCACATTATGGAATGAATATATGGCTATAATATTAAATAAAATGGAACTATCTTGTGATGGTAATAAAATATTAAAAAATAATCTAAACATTTACCATTAATGTTATATAAAATGAATCTTCAACTTATTTGGAAAAAATGTAATCTAAAACCATTTAAAATTAATTATTTTCATGAATAATGTTCATTTAACTTCCATCATTATATTACCCTTTTAATATAACATTAATAATTATAAATAAGACAACCCACGATGAATCCATTAAACAAATGCTACCATATAAATGAGATTGAATTCAATAACTCATCGTAGTATCCATTAATGAAACTAATAAAAAAATTAGTCAATTATATTCATAATAGTAAATAAATTAGTTAGTTAATGAATCTATGTCCATTATTGCGGTCTTCTAAGGAATGAATTGTACACATTCATACATAATGTAAGGGTTATCTCTAAGCATATATAGTTCTTTTAGGTAGTGCTTTATCACTATTTTCATCAAATTATCTCTTTATTTTTCATATATAATTCTCAAATATTATTTATATATTATCCAAATACATATATATAGAGAAAAATTAATCTTTATTTGATGTGTAAATATATGTTTGAAAATGTTCCCTTCTCAACTCCTCTCAATTAGAAAAATTGATTAAAGGGAACATCTCTATTTCATACCCCTAATCAAGTACACACCATGAAATTATTTAAGAAAACAAATTTTATAAAATCACTCATTTTATTAGGGAAAAATATTTTAATTCATTTAATGATTTAGGGAAATAGTTATTCATTTTTACTCTTAAAGGAATCAATATTATTTTCATTAAATATGCAATTAAATTCCAAACTTCTAAAGTTATCTGACTACTATTTTTCATGTTTTCACTTATTCTGAAAATAATTATACATAATTTGATATTATTTTCCCTTTATGATTTTCTATGAATGATTGAATCCCTTACTGCATGAATACGATTATGATATGCCATTTGGTTATGCATTATGGTATGATAATGAAGTCCATTTCTTTCATTGTAAAATCCTTTTTATATGCATAATCATTGATTTATTTATGTGGAAAACATATTATTTTAAATGTTATTATTTTTTTGAATATATATCTAAAATTAATTGGGAAATATTATAGTATCATGGGATTATGGAGTAAACCTAATGATTTATGGGACTATTCCTACCATGTGATATCGTCTTGGATAAATTATTTGACACATGTTTATGTAATGTTATTTATTTCTCCCAAATTCATATATTTCAGTGATCATATGATTCCATGTTATATATTTTATTTCTACATATGGTTAATCGTGAGTTTTTATTTCTATGTAATAACATTATTCCTTCTAAATCCGGATTTTATCTCCATTTTTATGTTTTCTACCTTAGTGGTCATTTTAGCTCACACCTATTCTCGATGTAATACACATATTATAATATGATGATATATGAGTATAATATGATTGAGTTGGGGAGTATGTTTATTACTAAAATAACACATTGTTGAAACTGAAAAGATGCATCCCTTATTAGACCATATATAAAAACATGATCATGGAGTGCAGATCGTTTCAAAGAATTCAAATTGATTGGTCATCATGATCAAAATAATATATAGATCAACATTTCTATCCATTTGTTTTTATTATATATAAAAATTAATTATGTGTTCATTTTGGAGAAAGTAATTAAATTTACAATAACTCTTTAATGTGTTTCAAACACTTTCATTGTCATGCAAAAAAGTTGTGGAAGAATGAAAATGTAAAATACAGATGCTCCACGCATACATGATCCCCCCCAAAAGTAAAGGCACATTCATGAATCACCATAAACAAATGATATAAATTCTATGTTTCATGATACATCGTATAATCCTATAAATATCGAATCAACTCATCATTTTTGAGGAACCTCTTTGTTTTGAGTGAGGGATCTATAACTCACACAACTTGCGGTTGTGTGCATCATGAAACCCCCTTGTCCTAAATATGAAATAAATTTCCTCAATTAAGTCCCAAGAATCATGGGATTCATCTTATATGTTTTCTCAAAACATTATATATTGTGATCAAAATTTTGGGCATCTTACCATATTTCATGAAACTCTTTCTGTGCAATACAGTAATGTTGTGTGACACAGGGTTTTTTTCTAAATATCACTTGTAGGAAATGCCTCACACAAATTTTTACCCCATATAATTCCATGAGTAGAGATACTATTATTCACTCCCTCGAATACATTGAGTCAACATATTACTCTTTGTACCATTTTTGTTCACCGAGTTTAGATTCTCCTCTTGTATTCATATAAATCCTTAAGTTGTAATACTCCCCAAGAAAATTTTAAAACCCCATCACAAGATTCCTATGACAGGTCAAACTAAAAATGTATTATCTAATTTAATTCTCACACCATCCATTACTAGTAATAATTCTATTAGTAGTCCTCACTAAAAGATGTTAATCTAAATCATACACTATGGGGAAAGCATAGGATGCATCATGTTGTAATCATGATATTCCTTATGTGTCATGAGTAATATGCCTCCAGCCATGATCATGAGATTAACCACTTATTCCTTTGTACCTAACACTAAATTTTATTACACATTATATGAAAAAAAATAAGAATCCTCCAATGACACACATGAAATTATGTATTTGTCATGTATAAAATGCCACATTTCGTTATCTAGAGTTGACTCCTTCAACATCACTAAATTACATTAAAAATATATATAACCTATATGATGAAAATTAAATGAATCCTGTGAGAAGTACATGTTTCCTTATGTATTAAGAATATGATGCCTCATGTAATGATCATGAGATATCCACCAAATATCAACCGTTGTCCCCATCCTTTGGTATATGCCCCCAATCACATTCAAAAACCCATTCGATATTTGCTATTATCAATTGGACTAAAAATAGGAAGAAGAATGGTTATATAAGTGGATAATTCATACACACCACATCCCTTCACATGAAATTAAACTATAACCATATCCTTTGGAAGTAACATGGGATTTCCTCTTATACATGTATAAGGTAGAAGTATGGGAGGCTCAATGCATAAGCCATACACAACACATTTTTCTCATGATGTTTAACTATAACCATACCCTTTAGAAAAAAACATGGAATGTTGTGTGTGATAAGTAAAAGATGGATCATGAGAAAGAACCCATGTAGCTCCCCCACATAACCTTCATTTACATCATCACTACACATAGAAACACTTGAGATGCTCCCATGTGTAAACCCTAATAATACCATCACAACACAGAAAGTTGAACCCAGGAATAAATCACTCATAAGCCCCAATAAAACCATAACATACCCAATATAGTTCAAGGGAATATTTATAGTGTAAGCCCTATTCCGTCCATTTTTTATTCCTCTTTCATGATACGCGCATCCATTTTTTATGATGCTAAACTTCATTGATCAGTCTTATCACATAAACTTTAACTATGACATCAAACTACATGAGATTTTATATTATTTCACAAATATGCTAGGAAGTATGACTATATGAGGTTCAAAACTGATATCGAGAGTGTTAAATCGTCCCCTATATGGAAAAACACCACCAAATCCCATGTTTGATATTCTACCCCTTTTAAACACACTTTATAATACCCCATGTGTGAATCATTCCCCCCATAGGGACATAGTCTATAAAGTCCCATTTGCGGAATATTTTCTTACAAGTCCACACTACAACAAATACCAAGTGAAAATCACCCTATATGGACACACTATGCTAAGTTATTTTTTTTAATTTCACCCCCTTGGGAACATACATAATGGAAACCACTGTTTGAAATCACCCCCACCCCCTTGAGACACACCCCAAAAAATCGAATTTGTGAAATCGTCCCTTAACTGGACACACATTACCACCCAACAATTCATAAAGGACATTAAAAATGAACCATACCAATATCTACAAGATTTTAAACTTATGACCTAATCCAAAATTCACACCCAATTTAATAAAAATGTCTGGTCTGAGGAAATAATCCTTGTAAGACTTACAACCCATGGAGAATATACCTCATGTCTGACAGAGGATGCCTTAGGTTCTATTCCAAAAATTCAACATATGATATTCCCTAGACATTAAAAGTATAATATAATACATGTTACCAACACACAAAATATATAGAGATTCCCAGAAATGTTTGATATTGGAACCTACTCTGACCAACGATTTGTTAATTATTGGAGAAACCCATTATAATTAACATGTATCCACCTTGATATATAATTGAGAATGACTCCCATGAACATAAATAGAATCTATGGAGGATTCTTAAACTGTGCAATGGATCCAATGATGAATACATGGAAAAAGGGGTTTGCACGTGGTCATCGTTCTTTTGATCAATGAGACAATATCACAAACCATGGTGGAAGAGGCCAACCAGCATTGTAAAGTAGTAATTGTGTGAAGGAAATATTCACTATTGTGATAATGAACACCCCAAATGTGAAATAATAAGAAATAGATGTCATATTATTGTTTAATTTTGTCTAATCATGTACATATTTTTCCAAATGGGTGAGTCTTTTTCAAACATTCAACTGTATTTAATGAAAATGTATTCATCAAATCACATTATTATTATAAGGCCCCAGCCTTAAACCTTACTTAATCTTGAGTTATTATAATATTACACATTGAGGATTTTTTCAGGTTTATATTTTTATAGAATTAGATCATAAAACATTTATTACATTCCACATTTAAAAAAAAGTGGTTACATAAAAGATAGTTTCCATTTTTTTCCATCAACGGAAACATATTTAAAAATAAAGCATGGATTATTTATTGACACTTCCTTGACACTATCATCATATCATGTACCCTTCCCTTGACCTGTGAAAATCATTTCAAAAACATGGGATGAGCATAAAAAGCTCAGTAAGGGATATAAAAATATGGAAAGGAAAATGACTACATCTATAAATATTAATGAAATCATACATTACCCATAAAACATAATCATTTTATCATACCTCATAAAATCATGAATAAATCATACAAATCATAAGACATAAAGGTATCTTGAGGAATTCATAACATTCTTACGTAGGGAGTAACCCTCTTGGTTACGTTTAGAATACCCCCCCCACAGTATATTCCCTAAATCTCTTCGGAGAAACCTTAACGTTTCACTCCTTCGCGTTATCCAATGCATTGGAGAGCTATATCGTGCTCACACGCCCTTAGTTTATCACGGAACCACCTGTCTTCATAACAATTCCCAAGAACCATAACATAATCGTATCACATAAAACAACCATAAAGGAAACATAACATTTCCACATTTCAATCACAAGATATCAATAAAACACATTTATATAAAAAACCTTATGAAAACCATTTTCAATACGAAAATAATAGAAAAGTAAAACATGGTATTTATTTTTCTTTTAAAAAGAATGTATGGCTTGTAGAGGAAGCTGAAACTCAAATAATGGTCATGGCGGCAGAGAAGTCATTGTCACCGCATACGTATGACAAGAACATTCCCTTTTGTCGTTTTGTAAAATGATTCGTATAACAAATATTCCTTTAGGATAAACATAAAAGTCAAAGGGGTTTATACACCGTATAAAAGAAATTTGTGTATAAAACAAAATTTGCCTCAATAAAAGGAGATTGAGACGAAGTCCCTTTAAAAGACGGTATCCTTGGTTTAATGACAAATCAATTACATAATTATGTGTGACAAACGAATATACCCTTTTTAACAGGAATGAAATAAAAGAGTGTACTTGAAAAGAAAGAGAGGAGTCGGATCCATTACATCAAGTCCGACTTGTCTTGTTTTTTTCTTTATATATATAAATAATAAACATTGGTAAATTTATAATTGCCTAAGGACCTCCTTTAAAGATTATTATTGAGTTCATATCACATATTATAATGATATAATAATTGTTTAATAATGTTAGTTCATATCAGATGTTTTTGTCGTTGTTTGGTACATGAGTCAAAAATGAAGTTGTTTGAAAAATAATTGCCCATGTAGTTATAAGTAAATAATTTTTAGAATAGTATTAATGATTAAAATATCATATATATCCAGTACATATTTATTTTATACTATTCCATATCATTTGGAGATAAAAAACGAAAAGCACCGTTCATGGAGACGGTAGGCCGTACGTACGCGTGAACGCTACTTTCATTTATATTTCGTATTTAATGGAATGGTATAATAATGATATAAAGTTATATTATAATTCCAGTATAATATCATATATAGTATGATAACTCCATCCTTTATACGACCCACATATGGTATTAACGAATCAAATCACTTTGAGGGGGCGGTAGTCCGAACTTCCTTAAATGAAGATATCGCGTTTACCCATAACGGAAACCATAAAGATTTGCTATAAATGATAAAAACAGATGCTTAAGTAAAACATAAACAAATTATATAAAATATATAAATATAGTGACATCTTAATATCCACCTTTGAAGGTGATATGTGATTGTTTAACAATCATTGTTTTGTGAGGCATAAATTTGCCATCCACGGAAACAGTTTGTTCTTTAACCATTAGATGTAGGTGTGTGTATGTGTAGCTCGAATCCTTCTTATAAAAACATACTAGTATATTTAACATACTGGTGTTGTAACAAATGAAATAAATAAAAAGAGTTTATGGGGTTGGAGAAGCAAATTAAAACAAAAGGACTCAAGTGAAGACATTACCTTAAAATATGGTAACTCCCTTTGGTTTGAGCTCAAAGGCTTCCTTAGGAAGAATTCTGCCCAATGTGAGGCTTTAAGGAGTTATAGAGGGATGTGGAGAGACAAAATGGAAAGGGTTGGGCCGAGCCAAAGGCTTTGGAATTGTGGGTAAGGAGGTAGAGGTGGGGGCCTTTTATAAGAGGAGGGGAGGGGCACTCTTGGAAAGTAAAGAAATGTTACTTTATTTTAAAATGAGTTTCGTATTTAAAATGTCCCACATAGATATAATTCGAGGTTAAGGTGATAAGGGTTCGAAATACACCCATCCAATATGTTTTGGGCATGTGTAGGTCATAGATTTTATGTTATCATTTCTTTTTATTTAAATAATTTATTAATGAGGTAATCGATGCATCATCATGATTTCATAAATAATTTAATTTATTTAAAGTCTAAAAATTATAAAAAAATAATATGATGTAGGAAATCGTTTTATCTTTCCAATGAAAATTTATAATAATAAATATGACTTGTATAACCCCATGTAAAAATTGTTTTAGTAAAACATATCATGTTTGTGTCATTTTAACTTTTACATTAAATAAAACGTTATTTATGTAATTTCCCAACCAAAGTGGCTCCATGGAGTCCCCATGTTGACCCATGGATTTTCTTGGTCGGCCATGACTCATCCAATGAGGGTAGGACATGTGTCTTGGTCATTTCATTTTATTAAAACATTATTCTTACCTTAAACTACAATAATTACCCCTAATCGCGATTAAAAACTTAATAAGTTACTATTCCCTAAAAAATTATTTTAATCCCATTGAACCACATTTTACTTCTTAATGACAACCATTTATGTCGGATTTTTTAAATTCAAAACACAAAATGGAAAAATTTCATTTAAACGGAAAATCAGTTTTTATAAGTACCACTTAGTGGTTTCACTATTCATCAAAAATTGATGTTTTTCTGAAAATTACCAAAAATTCACCCTAAGATATATTTGATATTCCGAATTCAAAAATGATATCTATTTTACAAAATTAAAACATATAAGTTGCATTAATTAATTTAATAATTAATTCCCGCTGTCAAAACAAATAGCGTGTTTTTATGAAACAAAATGTATCAAAAGATTAACACTAGTTTAAGTTCGATTTCATAGTGAAATTAATTCCAACGACCACTATTTGATTAAATGGTAAAAATATATTCTAATTTCACATTAAAACCAATTCAAATGATAATCTAATCATATAAATAAATTATATTAAAAATAGGTTTTGAATTAAAATACAACATTTTTCACTATTCATTAAAAATTGAACTTTTTCGGAAAAAAAAAATTTTACACAACGTAAATTTTGATTTCAAGATTCTAAAGAAGAATTGCATTTAGTCAAATATAACACATAAAATTTTCAAAAAGTGGATTTAAAAGTGGTTCTCCATCAAAAGGTGGTTAATCGACCTTTTAAAGAATATAAGAATTTTTAAGCTTAAAATTGGATTCATTTGAATTTTTAATCCTCTAACATTTATTGTAAATAGTTAAAATATTTGAAAAACATATATAATAATTTTGTAGTCAGTTCTGTTCATTCCCTCCATTACAATGGTTAGGCGTTAACTACTATTTAAAATAGTATTATTTTATTATTAGAGTACAACGTAAGATTCCCAAGAAACTCGTTGTTGCGTGTTGGGTACGCCATCGAGCATAGCATACCCTTTAAAGTAATATTAATATTTTATTCACAGATATGGGTAAATATAAACATTTCATATTCTATATTTACCTGGGGTGTTATATCCTTCCCCCCTTTTGGGAATTTCATCCTCGCAATTTTAAAATTGAGCTTGGAAACACCCTTGAAAGTCCCACAGCGGAACAAGAGTCGGTAAAACAATCACTTTAAAATAAATAAAGATAAGTACAGAGGACACCCGAGTTAACCCATACTAGGATTCCATGTAGGAAAACATGGACATGGAGGAGAAAACATAGGGTCATGTTCTGATGAAGAGTGATTTAAAACATGTTTATGAAAAAGTTAACCACAAGAAAATCACAAACTTGTGATGGGTTAAACGGTATTCGATTCCCCAGTAGGAAAAATTAATAGACAACATTTTTGTTTTAAGTTACTTTTTATTGAGGAATTTATTCATAAGGAAACGTAATCACTTATCATGTTGACTTTCATCTTTTATTAGATTCCTTACACAAACTAATATTTTCTCCAAAAGACGAGTATTTAAGAAGACTTGTTCACATTAAGAGTACTATAATAAACTTCTAGAGAATCACCTAATCCACAAAAGAGAAATGTATACTTCCCATGTCTTTAGACATTAACCAAAACCGAAACCAAAAAGGTTAGTACAAGATCAGATAATCCAGAAAAGGATAACCCTTTATAAAAAGAAAATCTATTCTTATTCTCCAAAATTTGTCCAACAAAACCCAAAGTTCAACGAGGACCATTCTATAAACAATTTGTCCATAAAATTCTTCAAAGAAAACCAAACGAAGATTGAAACCCAAATATTTGAAGGGTTTAATCAAAAAGTCTTCCAATGTACAAATTAACTTTTATCTTCAAATAACATCAGTTGCTCTTAATGTCTAATATTGAAAAGTAATTAACCTAATCACATATCCTCCATGATAGGTTAATAAATTTCCATATATAACCCAAAATCAACTTACTCTTATTTCATAAAATCATCTAAATAAAAAGAATCAGTCAAACTAACCAGGGACTTCACGTAGTCCAGTGGTAGGCGATAAATACCAGTTGCACTTTGGTTGTGGATTCGATTCCCACAGCTTTGTCCGACGTGACGGGTTGTCACATGGTCTGCGTGTTGTCCTTTTTCCAAAACTATATAATTCTTATAACATTCCCCAAAACGAGATAAAATCTTCAAAAAATAATCATAACATATTTTAAACTCATGTTTATCTCATGCCTTTCATTTTCCATCATAACATATAATAACCCATAATTACCTCAAATGTAAGGATCATATAAACCCAAATGGATACCTTTATAATTATTACCTGAACTTCCACATCGATTGGTCATCTCGTACATGATGCATTATAGAAAATACCAAGGTTCAAGTAGTTTATCATGACTCCTTGATAGTTGGTTTAGAACAACCACGAGTTTCCTCATTGAATCCCCCATTTCATCCACTCTCATAATCAGAGAACCACCACAGTTTCCTTCAAACCTATTTTCACTTTGGTGCCTGCTAGATCCATCCATTTATTAAAACCAAAAAGGTCAGCGTGAGTATATGAACAAAACCATCATGTACTAATGAGGAAGATAAACACTAATATATACTTACTCATTCACTTTATCTAAAACTATGACTCTTTCTGAAATCCTAACCATTGTGGTAATGTCACTTATGCTTATAGAGTACCCTAACCTCTAAAGTTATCTAAACCGACCTTTGATACCAACTATAAGGCCCCAGCCTTAAACCTTACATAATCTTGAGTTATTACAAGATTACACATTGAGGATCTTTTCAGGTTTAGTGTTTTAGTAAATTAGATCATAAAACTTGCATTACATTCGACATTTAAACAAAGTGGTTACATAAAAGATAGTATTCATTTTTTTTCCATCAACGGAATCATATTTAAAAATAAAGCATGGATTCTTTCTTGAAAATTCCTTGACACTATCATCATATCATGTACCCTTCCCTTGACCTGTGAAAAACATTTCAAAAACATGGGATGAGCATAAAAAGCTCAGTAATTGATATAAAAATATGGAAAGGAAAATGAGTACATGTATACATATGAATGAAATCATACTTTACCCATAAAACATAAGCATTTAAACATACCTCATAAAATCATTAATAAATCATAGAAATCATTATACATAAAGGTAACTTGAGGCATTCATAACATTCTTACGTAGGTAGTAACCCTATTGGTTATGTTTGGAATACCCACCACAGTATATTCATTAATCTCTTTGGAGAAACCTTAACATTTCACTCCTTCACATTACCCAATGCATTGGCGAGCTATATCGAGCTCACCCGCTCTTAGTTTATCACAGAACCACCCGTCTTCATAACAATGTCCAAGAACCATAACATAATCGTATCACATAAAACATGCATAAAGGAAACATAACATTTCCACATTTCAATCACAAGATATAAATAAAACACAATGAATTAAAAAACCTTATGAAAACCATTTTCTATACCAAAATAAAAGAAAAGTAAAACATGGTATTTATTTTTCTTTTAAAAAGATGGTATGGCTTGTAGAGGAAGCCGATGATCAAATAATGGTCACGGCGGCGGAGAAGTCATTGTCGCCGCATACGTATGACAAGAACATTCCCTTTTGTCGTTTTTTAAAATGCTTCGTATAACAAAGATTCCTTTTGGATAAACGTAAACGTTAAAGGGGTTTATACAATTTATAAAAGATAGTTGTGTATAAAACAAAATAAGCCTCAATTAAAGGAGATTGAAATGAAGTCCCTTACAAAGACCGTATCCATGGTTTAAGGACAAATCAATTATATAATTATGTGTGACAAATGAATACACCAAATATAAGTGGATATTAAGTGTAAAACAATCGTAGTTTATTCACACGTATACATTGAACAAAATATTCAAGGAGTACATGTTTATCCCAACGAATCAAATTTGGGTTAAGAAGTTCCCTTGCAAAAATTTGACAGCCTAACGGCGTCACTACAAAATTCAAAGAATGAGTTGACAAGAGATAAAAAGGGCATCTCATAAAATGGACATAAAATTTAAATCAATATGGATATAGAAGAACATATCCCAACATAATAGTATGTGAATTAAAAGACATAACAAAAGAAGTCTTTTAAAAAGAGGAGGGTGAAAGGTTCCCTTACCAACATGGGTATCTTTCAAAACATACGCCCCGTAAAATAAGGACAATATAACATTGATTTAAATACTCATAAATGAAATTATATTACACAATGAGTAAAATAATGGGCAGTACATACACCACTCAAAAGAAAAATGTGGAAAATGTAGCATAAATATCACGAGAATAAAAGTGAGATGAAAAATCTCTTACGAAGAATCGGCAGCCTATCGGCGCCAATTAAAACTTCCAAAATTGATTGATGAGAGGAAATAGGGTATCATATAATATAAACTTAAAGTTTACATAAAGTGGAATATAAAATAACATCCCCCAACATAACAAAGGGGAGCTTAAAATAAGTGGCATAATGGAGAGTACTTAAAAAGAAAGAGAGAGGTTGGATCTCTTACGAAAATTCGGCAGCCTAACGGCGCCACTCAAAACTACCAAAATGGATTGATGAGAGAGAATAGGGTCTCTCATCATATGACCATAAAATTTAAATTATGATTAATATAAAATAATATCCCAATAACAAGAAAGATCAGATTTAACATGAATGACATAAAAGAGTGTACTTTAAAAGAAAGAGAGGAGTCAGATCCCTTACCTCAAGTCCGACTTCTCTTGTTCGTTTCTTTATAGTCCTGAATAATAAACTTTGGTCAATTTATAATTGCCTAAGTACCTTCTATAAAGATTATTATTCAGTTCATATCACATATTATAATTTTATAATAATTTTTTAATAAAGTTAGTTCATATCAGACATTTTTGCCGATATTTGGTACATTAGTCATAAATGAACTTGTTTGAAAAATGATTTCCCATGCAGTTATAAGTAAATAATGTCCAAAATAGTATTAATTATTAAAATATCATATATATCCAGTACATATTCATTTTATACTATTTCATATCACTTGGAGATAATAAATGAAAAGCACCGTTCATTGAGACGGTAGGCCGTACGTACGTATGAACACTACATTCATTTCTATTTTGTATTTTATGGAATGGTATAATAATGATATAAAAGTATATTATAATTCCGGTATAATATCATATATAGTATCATAACTCCATCCTTTATACGTCCCACATATTGTATTAACGAATCAAATCACTTTGAGGGGGCGGTAGTCCGCACTTCCTTAAATGAAGATATCTCGTTTACCCATAATGGAAACCATAAAGATATGCCATAAATGAAAAATAAAGAATCTTAATTAAAACATAAAAATATTATATATAATATATAAATATAGTGACATCTTAATGGCCACCTTTGAAGGTTATATATGAGGGTTGAACAATCATCGTTTCGTGAGGCAGAAATTCGCCATCCACGGAAACAGTATGTTCTTTAACAATTAGATGTAGGTGTGTGTAAGTGTAGCTAGAATACTTCTCATAAAAACATCCTAGTATATTGAAGATACTGGATTTGTTACAAAAGAAATAAATAAAAAGAGTTTATGGGGTTGGAGAAGAAAAATAAAACAAAATGACTCAAGTGAAGACATTACCTTAAAATCGGGTAACTCCCTTTGATTTGAGATCAAAGGCTTCCTTGATAAGACTTCTTACCAAAGTGAGGCTACAACGAGTTATAGAGGGGTGTGGAGAGACAAAATGGGAAGGGTTTGGCTGATCCAAAGGCTTTGGAAGTGTGGGTAAGGAGGTAGAGGTGGGGGCCTTTTATAAGAGGAGGTGAGGGGCACTCTTGGAAAGTAACGAAATGTTACTTTATTTTAAAATGAGTTTCGGATTCAAAAGATCCCACATTGATATAAATCGAGTTTAAGGTAATAAGCGTTCGAAATATACCCATCCAATAGGTTTTGGACATCTTTAGGTCATATATTTTAAATTATCATTTCATTTTATTTAAATCCTTTATTATTGAGGTAATCGCTGCATCATCATGATGTCATAAATAATTTAATTTATATAAAGTCTAAAAATTACAAAAAAAATACTATGATGTAGGAAATATTTTTATCTATCCAATGACTATTTATAATCAAAAATCTGACTTGTATAACCCCATGTAAAAATTGTAATAGTAAAACATCTCAGGTTTGTGTCATTTTTACTTTTACATTAAATAAAAATTTATTTGTGTCATTTCCCAACCAAAGTGGCTCCATGGGGTCGCCAAGTTGACCCATGGATTTTCATGGTCTTCCATGACTCATCCAATGAGGGTAGGACATGTTTCTAGGTCATTTCATTTTATTAAAACATTATTCTTACCTTAAACTACACTAATTACCCCTAATCGCGATTAAAAACTTAATAAGTTACTATTCACCAAAAAATTATTTTCATCCCATTGAACCAAATTTTACTCCTTAATGACAACCATCTATGTAGGATTTTTTAAATTCAAAAAAAAAAGATGGAAAAATTTCATTTAAACGGAAAATCAATTTTTATAAGTACCACTTAGTGGTTTCACTATTCATCAAAATTGTAGTTTTTCAGAAAATTACCAAAAATTCACCCTAAGATATATTTGATATTCCAAATTAAAAAATGATGTCTATATTACATAATTAAAAACATATAAGTTGCATTAATTGATTTAATAATTAATTCCTGCTGTCAAAACAAATAGCGTGTTTTTATGAAACAAAATGTATCAAAAGATTGACACTAGTTTAAGTCCGATTTCAAAGTGAAATTAATTCCAATGACCACTATTGGATTAAATGGTAAAAATATATTCTAATTTCACTTTAAATCCAATTCAACAGATAATATAATCATATAAATAAATTATATTAAAAAAAGGTTTTGAATTAAAATACATCATTTTTCACTATTCATTAAAAATTGAACTTTTTCAGAAAAATACCAAAAGTTTACACAAAGTAAATTTTGATGTCCCAATTCTAACGAAAATTATATTTTGTCATATATAACACATAAAATTGTCAAAAAGTGGATTTAAAAGAGGTTCGCCATCAAAAGGTGGTTAATCGACCTTTTAAAGAATATTAGAATGTTTACGCTTAAAATTGGATTCATTTGCATTTTTAATCCTCTAACATTTATTGTAAAAAGTAAAAATATTTGACAAACATATATAATAATTTTGTAGTTAGTTCTGTTCATTCCCTCCATTACAACGGCTAGGCCTTATCTACTATTTAAAATAATATTATTTTATTGTTAGAGTGCAACGTATGATTCCCATGAAACTCGTTGTTGCGTGTTGGGTACGCCATTGAGCATAGCATCCCCTTTAAAGTAATATTAATATTTTATTCACAAATATGGATAAATATAAAAATGTCATATTCTTTATTTACCTGGGGTGTTACAATTACAATTGTAGAATACTGGAATCTCTATAGATTGTAATGGAGACTAGTCTTGTTATTTTGGGGGATTAGTGTTTAGAAGAGTTATTAATAATCGTAGGGATAATTCTATTACCTTAAATAACCTTTATTGAAATGTTTGGAATCATATGATAAGAAATAATTTTCCTATATGTGTCATTACTTATATATTATGAGTTTTTTTATATTCTAATTATCTAGGTATTGAAATGCCTAATTTTATTTATATTTTTTAGTTAATGGCGGTATATAATGGAACCTATTCCAACAACCAATGTGATAGGAAATGTGATTATTTCTCTAATGAGATTCCAAGTTTGATTGGAATGGGGTATCATAACATCATGATAGAACATGTTCAATTGGATCAAGTGATGAATTAAAACACAAATCTTGTAAATCCCTTGCTTCTCCTATGAAATATAGAGCTTTGGATGAATACATTATGTGAAAATGGACTCATAACATTAGTGGATAATTTGATCCCCACATAACATAAAAATTTATTTACTCTATTATGAATATATAATCTTTCTTTTAGAACTCATAAGAAGATAAATCTGTGATGCCTATCTATAATATTGATGGGGAAGCTAACCAGTGAAAAAAACTGATAAAAAAATGATTTCTCTAGAGGAAAATGAATCCTTGTTGTGGTAAAAATTTAATAAATTATTTTTTAATTAGTTTTTTATTTATGCTCTCCATATTAATATATACACGGAGTTCCCATTACATACAAAATTAAGGTCATTCCATCGAGGCATATGAGGAAAATATTACCAGGATTAGATGGTAGAACACTTACATTTTCATAAGAAAAAAAGTTCATAGTGGGACACTTACTTAATGGATTACGTTGAGTCTATAAAAAGTATTAGTGATTAAATATATTAAGAGCTATGATGATATTGTATGTTATTCCCTAGATGTTGATATTTTGATTGGTGACTCTTTGTCACCTTGTGAGATAAAAGATAAAATGTAGAAATAGAAATTAATATTGGTGGATAAATGGTTAAATTATATGGAAGAAATAAATTGCAACATCCCACATGTAAGAAGGATTGGGAGAAGCATCCCATAAATTTTCTAAAGGGAACTGAGAGATTCTTCAAATGTAGAAAATAGTAAAATCATGCTAATAATTTTTCAATGGATATAAATAATTCCACAAATTTGGAAAAATGATGTAATGTTTAGATCGACACTCATCTTATAGTATAGTGTTTCTACTATAAGAAATATTCAATTTGTCTGAGCCGCTGCCATAAGCTATGTTTTTTGGAGACATTAATCATCTCCCACCAACATGGTTTTAAATAATAGAATATATTATCACTACTACGGAATTGGTTTCAAAAAATAATATACTAATAGTTATAATGGTTATTTATTCATGAAGAGAGAATTTACTATTGTATTATTATGTTGTGAATTAATTCACATATTGAATGTTATTTAGGACTATTAAAACAAAAACTCAATATACAAATGATAAGATAAATGTTAGTAGATAAAATGGGGAAAATATTTCATCTAATATATATAACACCATCTTGGTAAATGTTTTTGGATTCAAACTGAAATAAAATATCATCTCACAACATTTAATAGATCTCTATGATATTTTGGGAATGGATTTTCTATAAATATATAAATCCAAAATCCAATTCTAGTATAAATAGATCATTATTCACATATTAATGTATCCTCAAATTCTATACAAATGATTTGGGGATTAGGAGTATCCTCTAGAATTTTTTTCATAACCATGGATAATATTTCAAAATGAAAAAAGATATATAACTCAAATGATCGAGACATTGGAGAGGATTATGGTTGAAGGAATTCTCATTATGAGGGTTTATAATGTTGTGTTACCTAAAGAGTTTATATAACATCCCTCATCATCTCATTGGCTTGAGAGGGTTGAGGAATTCTACTAACCCTTAAAAGATATTCCCAAGGCGCCAAAGGCTAGAAATAATTGTTGAGGACTTCGATGATAAACTGGGAAATGATTTTTCCTTGATATAAAACCAACCAACCAAGCAATACACTATCAAAAACTACATGATGCATTTCGACAAAATTACCAAACCCACACATTATCAAAAGACCAAAAAGATTTCTATAATAATCCCACATTCCAAATATAACCTAGCCCAAATTAGAGTACCAAGAAGAAGACTACAACAACACTCCAATAGAAATAGGACACCATCTATAGCTTCAAACCAAACTCCATGTGCCATGCACCACAACATCAACAAATCATCAAACTGGATCTCTAGAAAACATAGATGCTTTATTCATACATGTGTCCCGGAATACAACATCTGCAAAAGCACCCACGTTTCAAAGCATGGGGGGAGTAAAAATAATCAATAGGTTCTGCCCAAATGAATTTCATAAAAACTCTACTATGATGAAAATGTTAACACAGTTATATAAAACAGTTTATATGAAACATTCAACAGTGAAACAAATTACAACATGCCAAACCCTTCATTATCAAGACATTTCCATAAAAATTCATGAAACAAAAATGAAATCCAAATAAAAAATCCAAAATAAATTTCAAATTTTCACATTAGCACAAAAAAACCCATCTTACAAAGCAACACATTACAAGGCAACCAAAATGGTGGATCTACTGTCCACCCCATTCACTACATTTCGAACTACTAGTACTTCCCTCCAACTAATCTTATAATGGTTTCCCTTCCATACACTACCCATCACCTTTTTATTGCGCTATTTACTTCCCAATTCCACACAATCCAAAAAATCCATACACTTAATTTCCAAACAAGCATTAAACACCATGGCCACAAAAAAGCACACCATCATTCCCATCACATACCAATTCACTTAAATAAATCACCATTTTTTGAAAACACCCTTTCACTAATTTTCCATACCCAAACACATTTAAATAAAAAAATATTTATTGAAAACCATATTTCACAAAACATTTTTCATAATCAACCACTGACGATTTTAAAATCGATATTTTAAAATCAGACAACAAGCCCATCTTTTCAATAATTAACCATTTTTTTCCAAAATCCCTCAAATCACCACCAAATGGATTTCCAATGAAATTAAATAATCATTATCTCAATTAATATTAAAAATAACCAATTAATCATACCCAAAACAATAGTTCTATCCAAGTGGAGTCAAGAGTGAAGACACATACAAATAGGGTTCCAGGGAATTAGACCGATAAGAAACATCACCCCAATCCGTGGAATGCTCCAAAAAATGCTCTAGATATCCAACCGTATCATCAAAAAAGCCTAAATATCAACACCCCATGAATACACAATCGTAGATCTACAGACGACGTGTGTATATCAAGAAACCGAGAGAGATGGAGATGTAGATCTAAAGAAAACCACAAAGAACCACGAGAGGTGACTTACACGCGAAGAACTAACAAAAAACCATTAAGAACCCCCCTTGAATTTCTTAAAAAATGTGTTAGAGATCACCATAAAACATTTCTAACCCAAAATCCCATGTGAGTGTCAAGTGGGAGGACGTTTGGAACTAAATGAGGTAACCCCTTTGGAGCCCAGATTTATAAAATCCGTTTTTATGTGGTCGCACGGTTAGCCCACAAGGTTTGGAAAATCATGTGTTATCCTTGAAAAGGCCACTTCCAAGAGATAAGTGGTTTGCACTATTTGGAAAACCATGTAAAGGCTGTGTGAAGCCCACTGTCTCCACCAACACAGTTTCCTGGAGAACCTGCACGGTTTTCACTAACCGTACTCAAACCGTGGTCCATTAGAATATTATCCATACTTATATAAAACCATTCAAAAATATTCTAACCTCTTCCCAAATCATCTCAAGCACATTAAACGCATTAAAAGGCATTAAAAAGGAAAAAAACCCTCAAACATTGGGTGTACATTCTCCCCACCATTTGACATTTCATCCTCGGAATGTTAGGAACCCTAGATTTGCTGAATGAGATCAGGCCGTTTCTCAGTCATCTCTTTCTCCCATTCCCAAGACTCCTATTGAATCTGACCATGCTACAAAAAAAAGAACTGAATTCATGCTTTTATCGGGAAATAATTTCTCTTGCCTATCCACCATCTGCACTCGCACGTGCATTAGACAAACATCTAGTTCTTTCTCAACTTGATACCAGTGAATCACTTTGTCATGATCTGATTGATACTTTTTCTACTACAACTCATGAAATGTATTTTAAACCACACTTAACCATGGTGGTAAAACCGAATGATAATACACCTCTTCGATCCACTCATGTATCTTAGAAGGCCCAATATACCTCACTGATAACTTACCCTACTTCCCAAACCGACTATATCCCAACCAAGGAGAAATTTTCCAAAACACAGGATCACCAACCTCGAACAACAACAGGCTTCTATGATCGAACGCATATGCTTTCAGAGAACTTTGAGCAGTCTTCATCCTCTTCATGATCAGCTTTATCTTTTTTTATTCTCTTGCACAAGGTTTGTTCTGATCATCAATGTCAAGCCCATTTCCACCCATCATAGTATAGAACGACAGAGATGAAAATACAATGCCTCATATAGATGCATATTTGTTGAAGACATCAAGCTGTTATTAAGAGAACTCCACCAATTATAGGTTCTCTTCCAATGAACAATCAATATCCGTTACACAAGCCCTTAACATATCCTGCATGATTTTTATCATCATCTCTGATTGGCCATCCGTCTGAGGATGATACACTGTGCTCATCATCAACTGTGACCCAAGGGATTACTACATGGATTTCTAAAAACGAGATGTGAACCTAGGATATCTATATTATAAATCAAAACTAGAACACCATGCCTTTTTACCACCTCCCGGATATAGATTTTGGACATATCCATCATAGTATGAGATTAACGAATCATGATGAAATGGGCCATCATTATGAGATGATCAACAATCACCCATATGGAATTGTGTTTCTTAACCATTCTCATAAGACCTGTCTGAAAATCCATTTATATCTTCTCCTTTTTCCACGCTTTGATAGGTAAATACTACAACATTCCTTCTATCCACTAATGATTTACCGTGAATTTCTAACAAGTGATGCATCTCGAGACAAATCTGACCACATCTTTTTTCACACTAGCCCCCCAAAAATGTGCATTCAACGCCTTACACATCATCTAAATTCTGGGATGGACAAACCACCTGGAATGATGATAATCCATGATAATTTCCACCTGAAAGGCCACTGGTAACACTATAACATTCTGAAAACACAAAAATAAATTCCAATTCAGTTCCCAGTTCTCAATGGTCTCCCCATCATTCAGATTCAACCCCATCTCTACACCCTCGGATTTTGATGAATCTGCCTCTTTAACCAAACTATCCATGTCGATAGCCAATGAAACTGGAAAGAAGATAGCTCTTCCACCTAGTTCCTCATATTCTAACTTCATTTTGGTAATGGACAAGATCAACATCCATTTATCTGATGCTTATTTCACAAAATGAGAATATGATTATATAATTAAGGAATCATCCTACGAATTTCCATAACTCGGTGTGTACATTAACTCGAAATCAAACATCTAGATATATTCCATCCATCTCATTTTCCTCAAGACCAAATCACTTGGTGATAATAAATTCTTTAAGCTCTTATAATTGGTAAGCACTATAAATATCTCACCCAAGAGATAATGACACAACTTTTTTAATGTCTGAACCACTACTGCCAACTCAAAATCATGTGTGGTGTTTTACTTCACATGTAACCACCATTTTTGTGAGCCATATACAACCAAATTATCCCCTATCATGAGAAAACACCCGAACCCTAATATGGATTCTTCACAATACAACACGTACCCTTTCCCAAGTTCATGAAAAAACAATATTATTGGTGATGTAAGGAGGAACATTAACTATTCAATGAATTAATAGCACTACTCATCCCTTTGAATTAGAATAATCTTCCTTTTAAAAGAATTCATTAGAGAATCAAATCGTGAGAAATCACGAACAAAATGTTGATAATACATAGCTAGACCATGAAATCTCTATATCTCAAAAACATTATTTGGCTGTTGACATAAGATAACAACCTCTATCTATTCCAGATCAATGAAACAACCCTATAAAAATAAAATTCCAAAAGAAACGAACCTCATGTATCTGAAATACACACATTGATAATTTGGAAAACAAACGATGATCCCCCGCGATCCCCAACACGATCGCCAAGTTCTTCTCCTTATCTACCCTTGTCCTCAAATACACTACTATATCATCCACAAATACGAACCTCAAGGAATATAGATATCTATGATATATTTGATTCATCGATGCCATAAACACTGATAGTGAATTCATTAAATCAAAGTGCATAAACAGATACTCATAATGCCCATATCTAATTGTAAAAACTATTTTCAATGTATCCTCCTTCCTCAGCCGCAATTTGTGATACTCTAACCTCAAGTCAATCCTAGAGAACCATTGAGTACCTCTCAACTGGTCAAATAAATAATAAATTCATGGAAGGGGATATAGATTCATTATCATAACTTCAGTTGGACCATGATAATCAACACAGAGCCGCATAGTTCCATCCACCTTTTAACAAACAAAACTGGAGCTGCCCACAATGACCTGTTAGGCCTGATTGACCCTTTTTTTCAAATTATTCCAACTACACCATTAATTCATGGAGTTCTGTTGATGCCATTTTTTATGATGGAAGTGATATAGGACTGGTCCCCAAAAGGAGATCAATTGTAAACTCTAATTCTCTCAATGGTGACGAGCCTGATAATTCATCAATAAATACATCCATAATCTAATCCAGAACTATGGGAAGAACACTCTTCTAAAAACCATCCACTGATTCTTACGATAAAGCATCTAATTGATATGATATCATTCCAATATCTTGTGATAGAAAATTTTTTGTACATACATTTTTATTCTTCTCCCCCACTAAAGAGATATTAAACCCCATCAGTTTCGTAAAATCAAACGTTCACACATAGAAATCGATGTGGTTCATAAACATCGCCAACCAATCTAGTTCCATGATTTGATCATAAGAACCCATCTCCAGCAGTGAGAAATCCCATAACAATTCAATATTTTCCACAACTATGTAACATGATCTACAGAGGAATGCACGAAAATCTATTTGACCTTGAGGAGTTCATAGATTTAATATAGTTGGAATAATTTACACATGTATACCCAACAAATCAACAATGTGTGAAGCTATAAAATAATGCAAATCACCCATATCAAACAAAGTATGCATCAATGTTAAATCTAATAGAATCATACCACTCACCATGGATGGTCCTAATGGATCATCTACAAAAACCCACACCGCTCCAAACAACTTCTTTCTTTCCATGATCTGCTCTTTATTACCCTATTGAGGCATCGTGTTATTCTGAGAATCACCATGATCCGCATTACTCTTTTACCGAGGGGTGTGCTCTTGCCCCATATAGTCGAGGTATAAGACCCATGCGACCCCTGGGGAGGGTCATGGACAACCGAACTTCGAACATTCAGACAATAATGCTACAAATTCCCCCATATGTTTACAATTATGATTTTCTTCATGATGTGTGGTAAAATCCCGCTTCATGTGGCTTGTAGAACCACATTAAAAACATCTCATCTTAATCTGAGGATTTAGATAAAGATTCACCAATCCTATAGTGGGATTATGAACTTTATCTCCCCCCTTGGAAATAAGTGTCCCTTTTCCGCATGAACCCAGCATTCGAGTTCTTACTATTCCCTATGGGTACCAACATACCTCCCATGCATGTACCCCCAAAAGATCCCACTCCACCAACCATAGATCTTTTCACTATTTTTGTGTAATCATATATACAAAGAACTGTTATCTTGGTATAAATTTCCTGGTTCAACCCAGATTCCAAAAATTGTTCCCTCAATGACATACTACCCACCACCTCTGTTGCAAACCATACAATGATAAAAAACATAGCCACATATTCCTTCATCTTCATGTTCCCTTTCATCAAACTAAAGAAATATTTTGTATAATGAATTCTAAGCATTGGTGGGAAGATATGTATATCAAACAATTCTTTAAACCCCTCCCATGTCACACTTTGGACCATTCCAACATGGGCTTCCATCTCCATCCACTGCATGGAATGATCTTCCAGCATATTTGTGTCTAACCTCACATTCAACTCTTCATGGGTTCCCAAGAAGTCAAATATAATATTAATTCTGTTTTGCGATGCTTCTTCCATTTCTAGTTCTAAATAAATCCTAAAAATGTGTGGATTATAACTTTGAAACTGAACTGAATGATCAACATTCTTTTGTTCGTACACTTTATCTCCATATTACATATCTTGGAAATCATTCCTTATACTCTACAATAGTTTCTAGTTCACTTTCAGCTCATGTGCAACCACATTTTCAGCAGCTTCCTCCAGTTGATCTCTTTGATGCCTACCTGGTGCCATTTCTATCAACACAAAACTACCATTAGTTTCACTCCTTTAAATAAGAAGGGTATTCAATTTTCTATTTCAATGTATTGAAACTATCACTACCAAGCTTTCCACAAGTTCACATTTCCAATTATACAATATTTTTTAAAAAATCCACTATGTCGAGCAATTAAACCCATTTTCAAAATACCACATGTTTTTATGTTTCAAATCATTCAATTTTGAAACCCAAAAAAATATTCAAAATCAGCACATTCATATAACACAATATATCATTATACCCCTAATCAAATATGAAACCTTGTTAGAAGTCATTCCTGTCATGAAAATCATTCTCATCCCATTGGATACACCCACAACAATGTGATTTCCAATGCCAATAACTATATCCAAACACTTATGTACACAACTCCCTAGTAACGTGATGTTCAACATAAAAGGGTTAGCTACATTCTTTTTATTCTATGAATTCCATGTTCCGACAATTTTTCGCCTTGCTACCATCCCAATTCTAGGAATAGACTTATAACAGACGTCAACACCAATACCAACAATCAATAACAAATGACCGAAAAACTATTCTCACATGAATTCTATGGACCGAACGAACTAATACCACCTGTAACATCCCACCCCATCTCATTGACATGACAGGGAAGTGGAATTCGACTCAACTATAAGAAATGTTTCCATGGAAACAAAGGCTAGCAATAATTGTCGAGGGATTTGAGGATAAATTGAGGAACAAATTTCACTTGAGATAAAACCGACCAACCATCCAATCAACTATAATCAAACTAAATTATGCATACCAAAAAAACAACTAAACCCAGGAATTAACAAAAGAAAACAAACATACCCATAAAAATCCCACAAGCCAATTAAAACCAAGACAAAAATCAATGTACAATGAAGAAGACTACAACCAAAATCTGACAGAAATAGGACACCATGAATTGATCCACACAATTCTCTATGCTCTAAACACCACAACAACACCAAATAATCATGAGAAAACCGTTAGCAAAATAAGACGCTTTACCCTTACCTGTGTCCCGTAATACAACATTTGAAAAAGAACCCAAGTGCAAAAGAAGGGGGTGAGTACATATAGTCAGTAGGGTTTACCCAAATGACTTCCCTATATATTCTTCTATGATTAACCCATTTTCAAATTTATATAAAACAGTTTGTATAAAAAATTCTATAGTGCAAAAACATACAATAATAAAAACACTCCATTACCAAGCCGTTTCCACCCAAATTCTCAAAACACACAGGACAGCCAAAAAACCATGCCACAAGCCATTTCACCTTTACACAATATCACAAGGAATATAATCTTTAAAAAATCACATAACAAGGCAACCAAAATGGTGGAGCATCCCTCCAACCTGTTTTCTACATTTCCAACTAGTGGTACATCGCACCCTCTTATCATTTGATGGTGGCCCTTTCATTCACTATCATTCCCATTTTTATAGTGGTACATCCCATCCACTTTCACATGATCCACATAGGCCCTAAAACGTATTCACCCAACAATTATTAAGAACCAAGGCCTCAAAAAGCACACAGTCATTCCCATCCCATTCCCACTCACTTCAATAAACCACCCATTTTTTGAAAACACCATTTCTGCAATTTTCCATGCACAACCCCATTTCAATAGACAATATCTTTATTGAAAACTGTATTTCAAAAAAAATCATAATCAACCACTAACTATTTTAAAATCTACATTTTAAAATCACCCAACAATCCCTTATTTGCAGCAATAACTAATTTTTCCCAAATTCCCCCAAATCACCGCCAAATGGGTTTTCAACAAGATTCATATATCATTATCACAAATAATTTTCATGAAATACAAATAAATCCTACAAAAAAACAATATTTCTATCCATGTGGAGTCAAGAGAGAATTCATATATGTTTAGGGTTCTGGAAAATTCGACACACAAGTAACTACACCCCAGTCATGAAAAATGCTATATGAAAACCACTGAAGTCCTCCTTCCCTATCATCAAAAAGCCTTAAAATCAACACCCAAGGAAACCAAAACCTTATATCTACAAATAACAGGTGTTGATCTAGAAAATTGGGAGAGAGTGCGATGTAGATATAGTGGAAACCACAATGAACCACGAGAGGGGACTTACCCGAGAAGAACCGCCGTCAGTCCACCATGAAAACCCTTATTTTTGCTACCTAAACGAGTGGGAGATCACCGTTAACATTTGAGAAACCAAAATACCTAGTGAGGATTAACTGGGAGGATGTTTTGAGCGAAATGATTCAACCCCAAGGTAACTTGGATTTAATACCCCCAATTTATTTGGTTGAATGGTTATCCTACATGGTTTAGAAAACTGTGCGCTAACAATGCACATGCCACTACCTCAAGAGATGGGGTATGGATGGTTGCCTCACATAGTTTGGAAAACCATGCTCATGCCATGTGAATCCCACTCTCTCCCATACAAATTTCTTATAGTACCCACCTCGTTTTCCCAAACCTTTGTAAAACTGTGATCCCTTAGAAAATCCCCCAAACATATTCAAAACCATTCCAACCTCTCATAACCTCTTATCAAATCATCCCATTCACTTTGAACACATAAAAAGGAATAAAATGGCTACATAACTTAAACTGGGGGTGCTATAGTTTACATGTCTTCCTCTTGATAAAGATATTGAGTTATCAATTGAACATATACCTATATCTAATACCATATTAAATACTCCTTACAGGATGACAACTAATTAGTTGGAAGAACGAAGAAGGATGTTACAATAGAATCTGGAAAAGGGTTTTATACACCCTACTACTGCACCATTGGGTGTCCAAATCTTATTCATCTACAATAAGAATGGTTCAATGTTTCGATTTCATTAATATAATGAGCTCAACAAAAACAAAATAAAGAAAAATTATCCCAATTTATTGATAGAGAAGTTGTTTGGTCAACTACTTGGGGCCACATATTTATCTTTATTGGACCTTTTATAGATTTATTTTCAATTAATTAGGAAGAATAAATTCAATCCATATTATATTTTTGAATGATGTATGGAAATTTTGAGTTCATAATGATTTTATTTTGACTAAATATTTATCAAGTAATTTTCATTTACATAATTATTAATGTCATTATAGATTGCCTTGATATATTTGTGAAAGTATTTATAGATTAAATCCTAATATAACACAAGAGAGAGGTGGATCATGGGGGAATTTCAAATTATTCTATAGAATATTATTAGGGATACAAGGATTAATATGTATTGTAAATGATATTTCTAGACATAGGAAGTAACATTATTATTGAATACTATCACGAGAAAATTAATATTTGTGTACCCTTCTATGAAAAGTTTAATGATTGAGTTTCATATGATAGAATATTAAAAAGTGATATTTATTTTCTATGGTCTAGATGGGTTTTAATAGATATTTTAAGGAAAATATAATGATTTTAAAACTAAAAAACCATGATGACATGGAATCATGTAATGTTTTTCTCGATGAGTTAATTTGAATACTTATTTAGTGTGTTAAAAAAGGATTATCTTTGCACTAATACTAACATTACCCAAAAGTTGAGAACACTTCAGGGTATATTGAAAAGAATCAAAGAAGGGAATTTGATATGTACTGATTAAAAAGAATAATTTTATAGTGAACACCTCAATAAATCATTAATTTCATTAGAAAAAAATATAGCATGCATGATATAGAGTTTGAGATTGTGAAATCCATATTAAAAATATAGAAGCATTATCCAATTAGGGAGATGTGTGAGATATATACTAAACATAAGATCATTATATATATCTATATTAATAGTGAAAGAACATAACCTATGCAAGAATACATGGTAAGATATCATCAAAGATTATGACTACTCAATCCACTACCATCAAAGCAATTAATATTATTTGTGTGTTTCTCTAATTATAAAGGATTATTCAACTTTAAAAATGATGACAATTTAGAATGATTTAGTATTGTTAAACCTAAAAATGATGGACATGAGAATAAAAAGGAATGAACATCATCATTTTGTTCTCAAGTGATTTGCCATCAATACAATTTAGAAAAGATAAATGATTCATAAAGAGTTGATATAGAAAATGAGATGAACATGGAAGCTATCGGAAATGAGAAATCATCGGTGTTCAAAATTAATACGGGAGGAATCATAATATTTGGGACATGAATATGTCTATAGTCAAATACCATGATAAATAATGATACATTGAATGATATAGATAACATGGCCATATCCATCCAACCCCGGAGAACAATGATGTATCATGATCTCAAAGAGAACTATAGGTGGGACAATAAGAACAAGAATATCATGTAATATGAAAAAAAGTTCCTAATATATAATAAATATAATTCTAAAAGGAAAATGTATAAGGGGATGATGAAACTTTCACCCTAACCTATAGGGAAATGGTAATTCATCACCATGGACATTTTCCATGGACTTAAAAAATATGAAGAAAATAATTCTATATGCGTTATTGTGTATCATCATATAAAGAATAATAATTTTATTTTAGTTGAATATAAATTCTCACTTGATCAAATATCTTGGATATAAATTAGAAATCTTTTGAGGCTTTATAGTGTACCATTTTTTGGAATCTGGTCATGAATGAAGAAGTACCTCTTCCTTTTGAAATAGAAACCAACATTATCTAAAAAATTTGTTGAAATTCATTACTACTTGTCACCTAGAAATAAATGGCCAATATTAATGAGCTATTACAAAACATGAATATATGTTGATAGAAATATTGATATAGTTCAAGGAATGATGTTACCAATATAATCCTCTATTCATGGAATTTTGCAACATGGTTTTCCATTCAACAATCCAAATGGATTTATAAAATTAACTATGTGGAAAGAGATATTGAATACATTCATTACAGGATGACTTTGTTGAATTTATGTTGTTGGGGCTTTAAATGGTCTGGGAAATGGAAAAAAAGGAAAATACCATTCAGGATCACATTAGGGATTCCCTAATTTGATAGAAGAGCTATGCCAATAATCATTTCTGAGACCTCATGTTTGAGGTTAGTGATAAGTCAATCCTATATATATCTCCACAGAATAGATTCATGATATTTCTGAAGAATGGAATGTTACGTCCCAGTTATATCAGCCATATTTATATTCATAAAAAAACATATATTTAGAATATTGAATATCAAATACACCAAACAAATCTCAAGTAAATGACGATTTCCATATGACCCTCTAGAAGAAATACATACCAGTTCCCTCACAGGTATTAAATTTTGAAGTTATATAGTTTGAAAATGATCTCTCTTATGAGGATCATCCAGTGAAGATCTTGGACTATATAAATAATGATTATCTAATATGGAAACACACCTAGCCAAAGAAATATGGAGAAAAATAAGTATGTGGAGGAAAAATTTGAAGTGGAGGAAGTGATAAAGTAGAATTACCCTCAAATGTTATCACATATGTACGTAAAAAAATATTGAGGGTGATTTTTCAGAAGTAGAGAAGAGTGTAACAACATTAAATTTTATCAATTTCATTTCCCTTTTAAATATTATGTCTTGTAGTATAAAGAACAGACATCACATAGATAAAATAAACCACATACTATTTTCCTATATGAATAATAAAAATGGAAGGATACTAAACCAATATGAATACTGAATATTACAAAGGGGAAATAAATTGAAAATATGATAATAAGTATAACAAATTGTGGATCTCCCATATATATGAGAATGTCCACACTCACAAACAATGCAAAATAAATAAAACATTTTATTTACAACATGATATTAATTTTAGATATGAGTTTATAGAAAATGGTATAAAATTAGTGTAAACTTGTAATGAATAGAATATGTGGTATTTAATGGTTATTTGGAAGTCGAAAAAATGTTATAAAATTGATCATTGGAATACTACCATGGTTTTTTGATAACTAATCTAATAGTAAGGAATATTAATCTAACCATTAGAATGGTAACATCACTAATAAAATTGAGAAATAATATTTATGTATCTCATAAAATGAAAATAAATATATTTAAATCATTTTACAAGTTCAAAATTTTGTAAAAATGAATAATTAATTTTCTTAAAATCTTATAAAAATTAAATGTTTTAATTTTAATTTTATAACAAATATATATTTAATTAAAATAAATTAAATTACATATAATGGTCTTATATATTAATATTTAATTTTATTATAATTATAATATAATTTTATTAGCCCATTTCTAAATATGTAAAATGTTCGTAAAATCACTAATAATAATAAAATTTAAAATTTTAAAAAAATTGAGGGTTCTATTTTAAAATTAATTTTCCCATATTTAAAAATTAATTTTCCTAATTTTATTTTTATTTTTTGAAATAATAACACTAAAAATATTGAGGTTAAATATTTTATATTTTCCAAAATATTTTTTTTTTGTGAATACTAGAATACAATATATTGTGGGACATAACATTATAAGTTTAATGCATAAAATTTATATCCATTTATGATATAAAAATCCAATAGATTAAACTAACATGTTCTATTTTATTAATAATTACATAAATCAACACTATTCGCATTCATAATATGATGTAATATACTAATGAATATAATAATGAGAAACACCCCCTCCTCCCCTTATAAGTACCACCCCTCTACAACCCTTCTCCTTAAAACTTATAATCCTTCTAGAATTCAAAATATCATATAAACTATCACCTCCTCACTATATCCATGTACAAGTGCTTTTGTTCTCACCAATATTGGAATTCTATGTTCTATAAAGGGTCATTCAATGAGGAGATATTCAAGCAGTAACATTGTGAAACTACAAATATTAATTTCTTTTCTACATATAACATATGATATCCTCCTTAAACCAACATATAATAATAATAATTGTATCATTTATATATATAAATTTATCATTTCTATTTGAATATATTTTATCCACCCAATCTTTCATGACCTCATATTCATAGAAACAAGAGACTATTTCTTATATTATGTTAGATAACAACCTTCATGGATGATGAGTTCTAATTTTATACTAAGGCCTTAATGAAATTTTTTAATTAGAAATTTATTTTTTAAAATTAATTAACTATGTATATTATATGGGTTTTAAAATCATAGAACCATTATGTATTCATAAAATTTAATAAAATTGAATGAGTTTTAGATGGTCGGAAAAAGTGAAAAAATTAACCAATCATTTCCCATTAACATTTTTTTAAATAAATAATCCACATGTAGGAAAAATATTATATATATGTCCATTTATAAATATAGAATTTCATTAATACCATTTAATTTCACATCTAAATTACTATTTCAATTTTACACGAACTTCCCTAATTATACACAAGTTAAATGACCATGAAACCATGAAACAAACTATCTAGGAACTACAAAATTGAACTCTATAACTCCTTGAAATGTATATAAATGAACATAATAAAATTATAATGAATAAAATTAATTTGTAAGAGGTTATTAATTAAGAAATAATTGAATATAATTTTATTTTCCATGGAATTATTTGCTAGTTAATAATTTATTTGTACAAAATTTATGTAGCCCATTTGAAGCTCAATATTTCCCTTTGGTAGCACTTTATATCTATTTTCCTCAATTTATCTCTTCATTATTATTATATACATATCATATATTATATACTTATTTTTCAAAAATATATATCTAGATCAATTAATCTGTCTTTTATGTGTAAACACATGTTTTAAAATGTTCATGTTTTCATTTACCCTGGATATGAAAATCCAATAAAGGTAACTCCCCTATTTTTTATCTCTTTTCATGTACATTGAATAAAATGTTTTCAGCCACCCATATTTTCTAAAATAACTCATTTTACCAAGGGAAATGATTTCGTTTAATTTTTTTATGGTAATACTTATTAATTTATCATATTTAATGTATCTTAATTCTTTTCCATAAAATAACCCTTAAGTGAAACATTTATAATGTTATATAAACACTCTTTTTCATGTTTTCAATTTAGTTAAACATTTTTATTCATGATATATTCTTATTGTTCCTTTATAATTTTTCAATAATTATATAATCCATTATATCATGGAAACCATTATGATAACCCCATTGGTTATTGTTTAAGACATTATAATGAGACATATTTATTTTTAAGGATAATACTTTATTCCTTATACATGATTTCATTATGTGACACACATATGCATGTACATATTATGATTGTTGCACAAAAATAGTGGTTTAATGAATTGGGCAATTTATCCATCTAAGTGATGTCATTTATGGGATTATGGTGTAAACATAAACCAATATGGGACACTTCAAACCATGTGATATCATCATGGCAGTCAGCATTGTCCAGTGTTTATGTCGTGCTATATATTGATTCCACATTCCTATGATACCATGATCACGTGATTCCATATTCTAATTTTTTGTCTATTTATGTTCGTTTATGATTCATTACATTTCTGATATCAAGTTATACCTTCTGACTCGTTTTTTATGCTTTATTTATACATTTTAAACCATGGATATTTAGTTAACCCCTATTGTAAATGAATTCCCCATGTTATCTTATACAACGGTGTTATCTCAAAGGTATTGAAGATATCACTATATAGCTTACTAAAAATTGGTTTTATTCTTTTTTCATGTTTTATAATTATATACATAGTCTTAAAAAATGACTTGGATTTTTTTCAATCCTTTATTTTTATTTGAAAAATATTAATGCTAAAACCCATATAATAAAATGTGTCAATGTATTGGGTTTCTATAACAAGTATCTCTTTTTTTACATAAATTTTTTAAAATAAAACTATTCCAATGTCATCGATATATAATTATAATATTTATAATGATAAAAATTATTAGATACACTCTATTCCAAATCATTATTACTGGATTTCTTGGCATAATAATAAATCTCAAAAGAATTGATTCATCTCAAATATAATTCCAATATAAATAAGAAAAATAATCCAATAAACAAAATATCATAGTGATAATAATATTTATGTAAATATATGTCATGAAATACGTCATATATTTAGAAAAATAATTTCCATTTAATTAAACAAATATATTGGATAATAATAAATTCTTCATACGATGAAAATTTTATGTAAAATAGATGATAAAACTAATTAGAATCTACTAAATATTTATAACCAAGGGTAACAAATATAGGGGTGAAATAGGGGGTTACCCCATTTAATCATTCTCAAATATTCTATTTATATTTTTGTATTCATCCACTATTAGAAGGAACTATATTCAGCATGTATTATTTTTTAATTCACCAACACTAAATATCATTATCATATTCTAAAATTAAAATTTGTATGGATATAATTATTTTACATGTTTAACCTACACTAGGTTACATAAAAAGGATCACATATTCATTATTGTGCTATTGTACCCAAAATATAACACAAATTGATGTTTTATTAAAGAAATGTTATGTGAGGTTTCTATTGAACAAGAATATTAATTTCGGCATGTTTTGGTATAGTCTCTAGCCACCATGGAACAACACCATTAGAGTGGTTTGGGTATTATCCTATATTATCCAAAGGGTCAATACATCTCCTCCTTCATGCTCAGCACAAGAAGAGATCAATTTATTTTATTGTATGTCCCTAATGAGTTAATTTATAAAAATTATATTCCAATTTTAGAATTTTTATTATATATCAAAATTTATTATGTGATTATCTAATATAATCCATTTTCCAATTCAATATATCAAAACAAGAAATAATGAAATTTTTCTGATGATATTTGAATATTTTATTCTCAAATAAAATTAAAATAGAAAAAGTAATTATATTATTTGGATTTAATAATTAAATAATATAAACTGTATCCAATTCAATTCCTATTATATACTACAAAAATAATGATATAATAAATATTTCTAACATATTTTCTCTTCAATATTACAACAATTCGAAAAAACAAAATCCTCTATATCCAAAAATACAATGATTCTATTGTTTTTTAAAACATTTCTTATTTTATTTCATCCTCAGTTATTTTTATCATGGTCATTTATTCTAATATCATGGTTCTATCAAGAATGTTTTTCCTTTTTCCAACCATCTCCTTAGATTTCTAGTGAATATATTTTATGATGAATTTCAAATAAATTTAATTAATTAAATTAAATATATTATATTTAGAAACCTTCTCTAGAATTATCGTCAAGATAATAATCAACATATAAAACCCTTTATATTTTTAATGTTTCTTCCAAAATTTAAAAATGGTTGAAAACTACCGTATTATAAACCATGATAGAAGTCACTATATTTCAACAATCACAACACACCAACTTTCAATGTAGTGTGAGTAGTTAGTTCTTTCTTTATCCAAAAGTTGAATAAATAAATGATGGAAACCATTTTATATTGATCTTTAATTAGGATTACAAACTCACTAGGTATTAAATTTAATAATCCTACCTTTATTTCCACTATGATGTTCACATCTTGAAACTGATGTACCCATATTATGTTGTATTATCAAATGTATCTTATTATTGATAATGTATATCATAATCTATGGATGGAAATAACATCAATTAAATTATATGATTGATAATGGAAAATTGACTATCCCTTATGTATTATATTTTCCCACTCAATTACTCTTCTGTATTCTGTTTAATTCTGAAAGTTTAAATTTACATTTGAGGTTACCCATTCTTTAACGTCCACTGATTTTAATAAATATTTCTATCTCATAAATTTGATATGAAAAATTTCATGTGATGCAGGTAACACTAAACATAATTGAAAAAATTCATTTTTAAATATTATAAAATGAAATAAATTAATATTATATTAAATGAAATTAATAAAATAAATTATAATGTAGAAGGGGACAAACACACAAAATCAAATACATTGATTGTGTAGAATAAATTCAAAAGCAACTTGTTCAATATTTTTTTTAATATTTTGATTATTCAGAGGAATGGTATGAATATATCATCTTGATAATATTTAATAAATAAAATAAATATATTATATAAATTGTTTTGACAAATTATATGAAATTTAAGTCTACTATTTCTTGGATAAATAGAAATGTATTATTATCAAACGTTATTAATAATATATAAGTTTTATTTTAATGTAATAATTTGTATTTATGTATTAATCTTAAGGAAAATTATTATTAATAAGATTATAAAAATTAATTATCGTTGATGAAATTTTTAATCAATTGGTTATAAATAAAAATAAAAAATAATTTAATGGTATATTTTATTTTTTATAAAAACAATTTTGTCAGTAATATATTTTTTATTTTAATTAATTAGATAAATTATTATGTAATACATCTTTTATGAATTTTTTCTAAAATATAATTAATAAGTCAAATTAAAATACAAAATTTTTGTTTTAATAGATAATGAATCTAAATAAAATCATTATTATTATTACTAACAAATTACTTCTAAAAAACAATATTTTTTCAAAGATATTAGAATTAATTTATTTCACTTCTTGGAATTATATCTTTCTAAATGTATCAAATATTTCAAATTGGAATTACCGATGTTAATTAATTAGGTAAACATGAATTTTTCCAATATTTAATATTTACAAATGTAAAAATAGTATGACCATACTATGTGTTAAAATGGTTAAAGATGGGGTTAATGTAAAAGATAAGGACTCAAATATATTTATTTTTTAAATTAGATTAAATGATTATATATACACCCTATCTTAACATATAGTAAATTGTAGGTCCATTTAGTGACACTTTTAAAAGAAAATTATTTATTATTATTTTATAACATTGAATATTTTCAAGGGTTCCATTCATATCATTTATAAAGTATAACACATATTTCCCACCTATCCATACATATTGGGCACACCTGATCTACAATTTCCAAACAAAATAACTTCAAAATTTCCACACCGCATCCTTTAGGTCTTGTTATCACCAAATATTCTATCTTATTATGTCTTAAGGTGTAAACTAAATGAAGGTACTGAAATAAGGGTTATCCACCTTAATTAAGTTATTTTATATTATTTCATCATAATCCTACAAAAATTATTCAAGAAATATAATATTAAAATTATATAAGTTTATTAATTATAAAAAAATTCATATTAATGATATAATTTTATTCTATATACTTTCAACCAAATATAAAATGATATCATCTATTAGGAATACATTTGGACTACCTTCTAAATTATGTGATATATTTAATTTCCCATTATCTTACCTCATGGATAATTATATTGTTTTATTTAATGAATATGTATCATATTTATGATATAATTGTGATAATGAGGTGATGAATATATATCTCTCTTCCGTTTAATTTTCAATATGTTAAATGAAAACATCTTCAATGTCTACATGTGGACTACCACCTCATGAATAATGTATTTCATCTTTCATCACATTTTTACAAGGATTTTTCTAAATGTTTATATAATTTATAAATATAAAAATTTTGACTTGATAAAAAATATATAAATAATTAAACCATGATAAGGGAATAATTTTGGGAACCATTGAACTAATACATACATGGAAATACATTTACAAAAAAATATTAATTTTATTGTAGGCTTATTATTATATTTTTTGATATAAATTACAAAAGAACAATTTATGGTATATTTTGTAATAATATTCTTCTTATATAGATGCATTATAAATATAATGTAATTATACAATAGTTTATATCTTCAATAAATCATTTCAAGAATTTATATAGGGTTTTATATATCAATATTACTTTTAATTGGGATTATTAATGTTCAAATATGTATTGGGGAAATGTTAGACTCTATCCCTCTCTCTTTAAACCCATATCTTTTATTCAAATATACTAATTTATTGAATTTTCATATGGTCTATAAATTTACCCCCCGAATATCTCAAAATACTGAATAAATATTTTTATTAAAATAATTACTGATTTCTTATTTTAAGTCAAACATATTTTTTTCCCATTCAAATATTATTTAAAATAGTTAAGTAATGTTTTTTCTTATATTCAAAAATGTTTATTTAATGTCTTTTGGAACCATTTTTTCTCTCTTTTTAATTGTTTATAAAATAAATACATCATTTGTTTTCAATGCGGGTTATATTTCACATTTTTTTAATGTGTGAATATAATATTTGTTAATGTTAACTAAATGAATGGGTTTTACCTTGATAATGAGTGATATTCATTATAATTATTCCCATACACAGTTTCTTGGCTTAAAAAAACATAATTTTCCAATTTTTCACATAATTTTTTTAAAAGTTATAATAAATTACAATGTCCTTTATTATGTTCCATGGTTATTTATAATTCATTTATAAAATATTTTTTTATCAATGTCAACATCATTTTAATTATAATATTCTTCATTGGGTATATTCTCAATTTATGACTTAAATGTTCACTCAATATATCGTATATGATTAATGTATGAAGAAATATTTATGGAATCTATTTTCTACCAATTATTATGCTTTGATGAAAGTATAAATTTTATCATAATCTTGTTTAAAACATTGGTGTTATTCTAATTTGGTGACTAGTATACTCTAAATTGATTAGGAATCCATTTAAATGGGTAATCATTGATATCTCGTGTGATAATATCAAATTAATTTTGGATTTAGCCATATGCATTATGATACATTGTACACTATTATTATAGGAATTTAGAGTTATCCCAATATACTATAGGAGATTGTCCACTATGTTTTTTTGGAGTTACGAGTGAATGAAATATACTATGGGACTACTTCCACTATGTTGTAATGGTAATGGAAGTTATCCTAAACTAATGAAATTATTTTATATGAATGTGATTATGGAACACACCTATGTAAAATTATAATAATTATTATATGATCCCACAGATCCTGATTGATTATTAATTATTATGCACTCTTCTAACTGAAATATTTTATTATGATAATTTTTTTCATGACCCCTTATTTATGATATATGAATAATTTGGTTTCAATTTCATATGTTATTATATGTATTTAACACACATACAATTTTATTATTCTCACTTATTTTATTTTATTAATTTCTACTATCTTTACCTTGACTAGAAATATAAGCTCCCCCATTATTCTTTTTCATTTTTCCATAGTTTATGGAAAAACGTGTAAAGAATGATATTTATAATAAATATAATATGTGAGAATAATATTATTCTTGATATTGATTTTCATTTATGAAATATGATTATTAAATATATAGTCTCCAAATACACTAAACTTTTATGGTTATGGATTATGAAATATCATGCAATCTATAGGTTTTTCACCAAAAAACATTATGGAATATTTATGTACGTTTTTCATGGGTAGCACTTCAACTATCAGATAAGGGTTTAGATATTTTATTCATATTTTGATATGAATAATATATTGTAAGAACATAAAGAAAACACTGCAGAACTGAATGTGATTTTCTATAATCAGAATGTGTTATAGGGTTATACGAAAATATCAGATTTTTGGAAAGTATTTTGAGTGATTTTAATAATAATATAAATTATTATTATGATTAATTATGATTTATTATTACATGATTAAATATTGTATTAGTTGGTTGATAGAATTAGGAATATTGTTAATATTGAATGTTTCAGGAAAGGAAATAATTTTATTCATAAGTATCTGAATTACAGGGGATCATGAATGAAAACCCTTATTTACATACTTACAATAATCACTCAAACTATGAGTCATGTTTATTTTTCAAATGATAAAAATAATAAGACATGTACCATTGATTCATTATTATAGAAACATCCTCATACCTATAATGGGACCTCTGTTCCTATAATTTCAAACCAATATATTAAGACCACTGAGAATATATTTTAAATTCCCTAATTCCAAGAGCATGAAAAATATTAAATTGGACATCTAACATTTGGATGATAAATTATATAAATTGTTCTCTTATTTATAATAAACGAAAGATAAATAAATGGAATCAATTTAATAAGATGAGTATAAGAGGTTATTTTATAGTAATATCATTCCTTAAACTAAAAGTAATAAGTTGAAATGAAATTTTGTAAACTAAAGTAGAAGGATGATGAATACAGATGTACATATGAGGTGAAATTATAATATTTCTGAGGTAAACATATGGATATATCATCAAACAAAAAGGAAAATTTGATTAATTATTTTTTAGCATAAAACCATGTTATAGAAAGATGATAGTCTTACTATATTTCTGTAGTTATGGAGAACTCATTTTTTGTGGTCTAAAGGTAAAAATCAAGACTAGGGAATCAAATTTTTATCGTTTTTTAGTTCATGGAGTTAAAAATGTTCATTCAAGAATATTCTAAAAATAAAACCCATGAAGGAATGAAAACTAATATTACTTCATGTTTGAATGTTTGTAAATATTTATGGGTTAAAATTGACATAAAGGGACATATATATGTTTCGTAGGTGGAATGAAAGGGATTTGGAAAATGAATCCTCAAGGGATATTAAGAGAACATTTTATAAAATGAATGGAATAAAAGTTCATCTAAATACACCACACACACTACAATGATTAAATATATTTTTATGTTGTAATTTTGAAATATAGTACATGAATATGAGGGTCAATGATGAAAATTTGGGTTAGTAACCTCACTATCTAACAGAGCATGGTAATTATAATGTTATTAGAACTGATGATGTGGGTCTGGAGAATGAAGTAGTGTAAGTTATACATATCATCAACTCAAGAACATCAAATGTCATATTTTAATCATGATCTAACAAATATTTTTTAATTGAATAATTTTTTAACTATTTGACAGATCATCTTTAAAAATAAAAATTTGAATTATATGTTTAAAATCATAACAATTTAATGACTTCATCTCAGCAAAATTTCACATATCTATAAATTTTTTTGGGAATATGTTTCCTATAAATATTTTTATTCTCCCTCTAGTAGAATTTTAATTTATTTTTTCCATGGATTTTAACTCTCTTTATAGAACCCATATTAGTTCCAAAATAGGAGAAGTGACATTTTATATTCTAAATCAACCAACAAAAGTATATTAGCATGTATAATATCATGAACGTCGCTAGAAAATTACTACATGTATATGGGTAATAATAGTTATACATGGGGTGTATTTATATCAGAGAGTTTTGGACCAATTAATCATTAATTATATTAAAAAACTGTTGCAATATATCAATGTATTTCTTTATGAGTCTCGTAGTCTTCCACTAAATCTTGATGTTGTGTTGTTTGAGGAAATCATACATCATTCTTTTCATATTTATAAAACTCTATAAAGAATGACCAAAATTTACATTCATAAATTCATGAAAAATATCTACTAGAATTAGAATACTATATTAATTCCTTCATGTGCTTCTTAATGTGTTGAACCTGTACATTTTTTACATGAAGCATGATGGGTCAATTTTTCGATATAATGATTGTTATGATCTTAATTAGATAATGATCAATATAATGTACCTTCTAACCTATATTAATGAATTGATTAATAAATTTTAAGGGTATAAATACCTAAATAATATTATCTTTGTTTTAGATATCATAAAATAATTTTTAATATGGAGTATATATAGAATATAAAAATTTATATGAGGTATGGACATTAATATTTTATAGTAATACAATTTGGACTTACCGATGCACTATTTATCATTGTGGATTTAATGAATAGAGTATTGATATAATAACTTGAACATTTCTTGTTCTTAATTATAAATAATATTACTAAATAATCTAATAGTATGGTAGATAATGAAGATCTATTAGGGATGGTGTTGAAGACCTTGAAAATGATAATATTTAAGAAATATTAAAAATGGGTGAATTCTTGTCATAGAATGTATCGTTCATATGTTATGCAATTAGAAGAATTGGAATATTTTTTGATACATAAAAGATAGTGTTTTTCAGAAATGACATGGATTAACAAGCACATAAGCCTCATCCCAGTTGGTGAGGTCTCTATAAGTGCATCCATGAGTCCCAGGTTCAAAACCAGACGTAGGGATAATTCTGGGTTAATGTAGCTGTATTGAAGCAAGAACATTAAATGTACTATAGAAGTCACTATATAAGCATTGCACGGGTAATGTAGCATGTATTGTTTTGTACTGTAGCATCTGGGACTATTCCCATTGGGCCACCGATTTGGGCTTGGATTACATAAGGCATTATGGTTAGTAATGCTTTCGGGTCACCTTTATGGCCTTCGGTCCACCTCAAGGACTTCTGGGCCACCTGATATGAAGATGCCCAGTTAGATTCTACAATGAACTAGCTCTAGAGGAGTATCCAAGAGCAATACTCATTCACTACAGTAGCTCTAACAGACATCGAAGATTGAGAGGGAATGGAATTTTCCTTGGTATCGGGCCTATGCATAACTGCACATGATAGCTAGCCCAACAACCATGCAAAGATGGAGTGCTGATCCCAACGTGGATGCAAAAGAGGGGCAGTTTCTTGTAGTCATAGTATGTAGGAATTCCTTAAGACCTATGAGTTATGTAATGTCTCCAAGCCTATGGAATTGTAATCTCTATGCCTATGGTCCTTGTAAGGGTTCTTCTTCATCCATTGAAAGGGGGGGTATCAAAAATTCAACAAAAAAAAGAAGGCATTCCGGCGATTCAGGCATTGAAAAACCTCTATGACTATGATTCATATTTTTATTACATCAAATAAATACTATTGAATCATTGTAATAAATTTATCATGGTTATCAAATATGATATCTAAGTTCACACAGAAGGCATTCATGTTCATTTATGTAGGGGAAATGATTGGAATTTCAAGGAACATTTGAAATATTTATTCAGTGCACCTATGCTAAAAAACTATAGGGGATATGGATTTGTGATATATAGTAATTAATAAAATAAGTAAATTGGATTTTTTGTCATGAATAATGACTTGGTTGTAGTATATATGTCAGAAGAATTTATGGTTCATGACATAAAATACCCAATTAACAATTTGGAGCCAGAAAAAATAATATTTTTCTTTTAAACTATAGATACATTATCATTAAGGTGAGTGGATTAATATATATATATATATATATATATATATATATATATCCTAAAATATTATTATATATATTATCATAAAAATATATGAATATGTTCCAATGTATGTTGTGGGTGTCGATTAATGATTATGAGTGCTCGATACATTAAAACCTATTGAAGGTGAATATGGTGGTTGATGCTCTGAGTCAAAAAGATCTTGCTATATTAAAAAACATGTGTATCAAAATTGATTTCAAAAAAATGGTTTTTTGGAATTTTTACCTTTAATAATAAGCTAATGGGTTAAATTATCCCTTCTTAGGTGAATGTTTAAAAATAGATTTATGTGATGAATAAAGAGGTGAATAAAGATCATTTGGTTCTAATCCTGAATTTTATTAATGACACAATGAAAACTATGATATTAATTGAATTGGAAGTTTTAGGAACCATGTATATGCCCCAATAATAAAATAATTCACGGAAGAAAATTTGGATAATCTACACAACTCACTATTCTCTATTTATTATAGGAGTAAAAGGTTGTTTTAATATCATACAATGCATTATAGTAGGTTAGAATTAATAGGAACATTTTTGTGTATGTATTTTATATTCAATTTTGTCAACAGGTTATGGATGCACATAAGATGTTAAAGTGGGTGATAAAAATAGTATCCATACCTATATGGAAACATGAAAACATCACAATTGACTTTATTATAGGACTCCCAATTTCATTTTAAGGATGTCATTCCACATGGATAATAGTTGATCTCTTTATAAATTCAATACATTTAATTTCAATTAGATTACATTTTACTCATTACCAACATTCTAGGATATAATAAAAGTAAGTGGTAAGAATTTATAGAGTGAATCTTTCAAAAGTATTTAAAAATGGTTTTTGGTTTACCTTAATGTTATATTCATAAGGTAGAATTGAATATGGAGATGAATTTTTTCATTCCAGGCCTTCCTTAGATATATTGGATGTATGAGAGAAGAATTAAAACCCTAAATTATAGATGGAGATATATAATTATTAATTTCAAAAGAGGTTTGGATCAACATCGTTCTCTTATGTTGTATCCATGCAATAATATCTATCAATAAAGAATTTAGATGCCCCCAAATGAATAACTCTTCCTAAAGAAGTGTATAACTAATTTTATTTAATAATACAAAAGAACATCAAATTCTAGGACGTGATCATGGTAGGGAAATGGTAGGTAATGTTCTCATAGGTTGATTGTATATCAGGGTTGATAAGAGTCAATAGAAAAGTAATAAAAATAATTGTATATGGGATCTTGATTTTGATGTTAGATATATGTAATTATTTTAGATATGTAATTGGAACAAATTTGAGATATTTGGGAAGAATTTTAAGGTGTTTAAATAACCAACCCATCATACAATCTATATCCATACTTGAACTGATTTTCCACTAACCCAAAGAGAGTTCACAATCTCCACAGGATGGTGACAAGCACCCGAGCATTAACAAATAGTTGTCGGAAATGATTTTACCCTTGATGTATTAAAATAATAGATTATAATTATAAAATATCATTAAATATATATATAAATCAATACATTTATGTCATAGTAAAAAGTGGCATTAATAAAACTAATGGTGAAACATAACTACCAAACCCCACATCCTGGGGGTCCAAACCCACCAAACATGTCCCAAGTCACCCACACTTAGTCTCCCCTACAAGAACCAACAATGTATGGTGAGAGTATTTACAACTACTATAATATAATAAAGGTCTGAAAACCCCAAAAATTTTCATGTATGGTTTCAGATAAATATACCCTTAGGATTCCACCCAATATTACATGTAGTTACCTCATAAGGTAATTCAAATATGCTAAAATTGGAGAAAAAATTAGTACAAAAGATAATTATTTTAATGAAGAGTTTTAAAAATTTAAAAACATTTTTCAAACTAAACCTGTAAAAATTTCTATTTTACAATTTTAAAAACAACACATTTTATTCAAAATAAATTAAATCCATTTAAAAGTTAATCCAGAAATGATAAGAATATTCACCAATATGGAATGAAAAAAAATCAATAAAATATATTCAATGTTTATACTAGTAATAAATCCAAAAACAATGGCATCTCTAGTGCCAAATTGTGGCAACCAATGCGGTCATATATCGATATCATGTTTGAGAATTTCATGGGTTCTTCCTAGGTATGATGGAGAGTCCACAAAATAACAGCTAATCAATACAACATGAACAATATTCGGTATTACAAATATTATTATGGGACTAAGGCGAATGAGTTCCAAAAACACACACTCTCCTAGATGCAAGTCCATATACTTAACCCTTCACATTCTCTTTGGATCTACTAGAAGGTTGTGAGTAAACTAGTGAATCATATATATAGTACATCTCAATATACAATCCAAGTTACCATGACGAGTTAAAATAGGTGAGTGAGGTAACTATGATATAAGGATCACATAGGGATCCTTTTCATGCATGGGAACTCACCCTAACAACACATATAACATTGACACCGCAATTCCATCAATGTAAATAATCAAACATCCCACACAATATAATGGGAAGTTAAAAAGGAAATTTACACAAATGGATTATTATAGGACAGGATCACCATAAAATTCCAACTGAGATATCAAAAATCATTATTTAAATTAAATAATTTCAAATAATTTCAACATCCAGAAAGGGTATCCTTATTCACATACTTTCACTTTTAATTATAAATATTCAAAAAGGGAAATTAAAACATCAATCATTCATTTCTAATTCCATTAAAACAATTCAATATTTAATGTGTATCAATACCCACTTCATTTCACAAATCATCATTAAAATTCAAAACATACCGTTAAAACAATCATCAATTCATTCAAAATCATTTTAATCAATTAAATATATAAAAGGGTAATAATAACTCCTTCCTTTCACAAATCATCTTCAAAATTCGAAGTGGTCCATTAAAACAATAATAAATTCATTACAAATCCTTTTAAAATATTCTATATTTAAAAGGAAAATAATAATCTATTCTTTTGAAAAAAAAATCATCATTATGAGGATAAATGGTCCATTAAAACAGTCAATAATTAATTACAAAACCTTTTAATTAATTCAATATTTAAAAGGGTAATAATGCATGATCCCTTACAAAAATATTCATTAAAACTCCAAATGGTACTTTTAAATGATCATTGAATTTAAAGAATCCCTAGAAAAATTAAAGGATGTACTGAAATTTACAAAAAACATAATGAATTTCGAAAAATGGGTTTACACCCTCATTCTATAAAGAAAAAAATGTATTTCAAAAAACCCTAGAGAGCCCATTTCAAAAAAGAATCATAACCATTAAAAAGGGTTCCTTTTTCATTTATTAATTTCATGCATTGAAATATATTTTCAAAAAAAAAGTTCAATTTACTTAATTTAAATCATGAATATTCATTTTATAAATGAAAACCCATGTTAAATCCCACACACACACCAAAATATATGTTTTATTAAGAAAATAAATTTTAAGGAATAATATGGAAACCATTCAATTACACAATCATACAATAATCCAAAAATATAAGTTATAGTTGAATCATTTAATTTTTTTAAAGAATTTTATAAACCTTACCTATATGGAGACTCCATTTTTGAGTGGCAGCCTATTGGTCTATATCATCTTTGATGAGGACTAACATATTGTATTTAATCTTGTAATAAGTATGTATGATCACTTCCATAGTAATTTTATTTATTTAGTAAACATGTTTCAATATAACAACTTTTATTGGATCATATAACCTTTTCCTTGTTAATTATTACCTCAATACACCTCTCAACCATCCCGTGAAGATCCTCTTGTCTAGTATTGACATCTAGTTCCTTTTCTAAGAATTATTAATTTTAATCGGTGATGGGTTCCCAATAATCACAATGCATGATTTCATTTCCACTCCATGGTATATCATATTATCCACCTCATTTTCTGAATTCACCATATGACTAATAGGTGATTCCCCTCATTTTTTTTCTACCTCATTAGTGGTATATGTATCCACATGATTGTTGGAGCCTTTATACTTTCTAGTGGATTTTTTCTACAATATTGTAAAAAAATTTAGGGACTATACGATTAATTGAGGAGCATGTAACCTAAGGAATTTGTAAAAAATAATCGTATTTTTTTCATCATGGCTTCCCATTATGCATAATAAATCTCTCTGAATCAATGATAGATTTATTTCCCTTCCATGGGGAGGATAGAAGATTTTCCTAAACAATTTCCACTTCTTTGGACTCCTTTGGGTAGTCCAATGTATAATTCATATAATATTTATAACCCTCTATCCCCAAAAGGGGTTTCTCTTTATTAACATCCTCCACATATTTCCCTTCATCATAATCATGATACTATTCTTCTCTCAGAACTAGAAACTGATTTTTTGAGAGAAAAACAAAGAGTTGTTTTATAACAAGATTAGGAAAAAGTGTGAACTTTCTAACCACTTTGAAATTCTCCATAATCAGAATTCCTAGACCATCACATTTATTCATTGTGTCCCTTTCATGGGGAACACTTCCCATCAATTTCACAATCTGCACAAATGGGATGGGATCCTAAAAGAATCTCAAAAAATCTTCCTCCAAACCATCTCCCTATAAAGCATTCTTGATACCCAAATCAATTTTTTTTTGAAAATTTCTTCAACCTTGAGATTTAGGTGGCATGGATTCATGACTTCTTAATTATTTCATGAAATAACATCATCTTTGGTACCCATATTTTCACTCTCATATATAGGAATTAATGGGGGTACACACATAGAGTGTACTGAGACACATCGGCATCATCGGCTAGCCTCATGACCTAATCAAATGCAACTTGATTAGAACAGAACCTATGAATCATGTCATACATGTGGGTGAAATATATGTTTTCCCTTAACCTCAATGGAAATGGAGTCAAAGGGATCCTTGAAAACATCCTCTTCAACACAAATCCTTTGAGCTAAGGGATTACAAAAATCATGAGTACGAGAGTCTGAGCAAAATAAACAACTAACCATATTATAAATTAGTCAAAGTATCATCAGGTCATACAAAGTTAGTGGACGACCAAGGAGAGTAATCCACAACTCAATAGTTTGAGAGTCTCACTACACATGGGACACAAAAGTTCATCTATAAATATAATATTGATCATCGTCCATAGAATGCAGAGCATGAGCCCAGGAATAAATCAATACATTCTCATTTATCAAATGGATCTGCAAGTTTCATGAGTCCAACAACCCCAAATATACCCAACTGAGAAGGTTCCATGTTCAGAAACCAAACTCGAATTAGTAATTTACATAGGGTCATTTCATCCCAAATTAAGCAACAGATGTGAGATCTATAATTGATGAGTCCCCTGTGTAATCCATAAAAGATCTCAAAAGTGAAATAACTCTTTTAATCTAATAAAGAACATTAGTAAAGACAATAGTCTTTATAAAACATGGTAAGAAGGATTATTCATTGAAGGGGGGGTGAAGGAGCGATTATGAGGGAACACGGGGAAATTAGAGGTATCCCCCACCATCAATCCCTATCCAATTCTCCTAGAGGGGGGGGGAATCAAAACCACTGTCTACACCAACAGAACTAGGAGGAATCGATGAGAGAGCTAGTCCTCGACGAAAAAGAGACAAATCTCAATATTTCACCATAATACCATTTTAATGTTCATTTAATTTTTATCCAAAAAAATGGATTTTGTTAATTCAAAATAATTGTATATAAGCAACTTCAAACCCATTCATATCTTTTGATATTCAATTCGAATGGAAGTTGGTCAAAAAGAATTTATGTGGAATAAAATGGTTCAATTTAAAAGAACATGTGATAGAAATTAGGATACACATTTCAATAAATTATCTAGTAACAATGAATTTCAAAATTTAAGGAAAACATAAAACCATCTACATGGAAATTATGGAATTAAGCCGCAATAATATAAGATGTTTTGCTTTGCATGGAGACCACCAGATCTAAGAAGATAGATCTTAAAAGAAGAGAGAGAATATCTTTGAAGAAAATAACAGATAAATAAATCAATATCCAACAAAATTAAATGTTGGTATATACTTTAGGAAGGAATAAAGAAGTGAATGGAAATCCATGATCAAGAAGAAAAGAACTCTCCATAAGATGATCACCACATCAATTAGTGCTTTGATAATCCAATATATGTGTTCTATGAAGAAAAAAATGTCTTTATAAGAATCCAAATATTGCTAGAATCTATTTAGGTTTCAGTGTGAAGAGATTAGGTTAAAGTAGGGGGGGATTGATCATTAATTGCAATTCTCATATGTTTAATTACCATTTTCACAGTTTCCTGGGTTATGTTGTAAGAATTTCACAAATAATTCCCAAATTGTTCATCCAATGTAGATCCACTAGAATCATTTCTTGGTTTTACTACATAAATTTTCTTATTGGGTCCCAACCGTGCAACCCCTGTACTGCCCATACTACACAATTTTTCAAAACATTCTCAAACCATCATCAATCTATGAAAAAGCCTAGATACATTCCAAAATTATTGGAAAAACTCCAAAACATCCTATAAAGATACAAATTCATTAGTTAGTTACATAATTTTGACAAAAACACAAAAATATGTAATGATATGTTACAAATCCTGCACAATGAAACATTTTTTCTATACCAATCATCTAATCCAAATGATAGAACATGATTACACAATAAGAATTTCTTCACACACCTAGTGAGGTGAACGTTCCATGGTCTAGAAGTGAGAATCACCCAAAGGATAACAAAGCAAACAACTCCACAATTAAAGAAAAATATCATCACACATATCTAATTAGGAGAAATACTATTGTCATGGCACAGGTTTCCCCATCATATAAACATTCATCAAAAAGGTATAACATAAAAAATCCTTCCCTTAAACCCAAAGAAGAGACTCCAGCCATCACCTAAGCAGAAACATCAATGTTCAAAAATCCACATGTATGGTAGGAATATAATAATGAACCCTTCCATGTTTAAGTACTCAATGGTAGTCTTGGATTTTTAAATAGATCATATTTCCATGATTATCTCATTAAACCAAATTCCAGCACCACCATGTGACTAGTTTATCAAAATGACACATCATTCTATTTACTAAAGTACCTTCCAAAGTTCTATCCAATTCCTATTGTAATGATAAAACAAAAATATATTAGTTCACAATAGGGAACTACACTATCATAGGGGAGGTTATCCAACACATCATGATTTATCTCTAACTATCTGTAGAAAACAAGAGGACTTCATGGAACAAAAAACAAGATATCATGATATAAAACCATTATTTCATTAGAATTTTAAATCATACCCAGACCATATTCCACAAGATATCAACACCGAGATCAAAAAATAGATGGATTCCAGAATAAAAAAGTCACAAGAAGGAAAAACTCAACCAATTTCCAAATCGACTTTAGAAAAAACAAGTAAAATCAACTTCAACTGCATTTGGAGACAATCAATAGGCCTCCAGAAGTTCCTCCACAACATTAAAAGGATTACTCTGAGTCTAATGAATGAATTCATATAATTGCAAAGAATCTTATTCCTCGTAGCCTTGAAGAAGATAATCCAAACCAAATTTTCTATTTCGAATCACCCAATATAGGGAACCACCTGAGGTGACCTAATTGGACACTCTTTTTAAATACTATGGGAGATTTTCAACACAACTTCTTAAAATAACCCTATTCTCCACAATCGATACACTTAGTAGTCGTCTTTTTTATTGGGGAAAATAAAATTCTTGAAATGGGAATGTCGAATTTGTCCATTCCTGTGGATTTTCTGGCAACACATCAGCTAAAAAAAATCCATTTCATGCATTTATGGATTAGAGATCAACCATTCTGCATGCATGGATGTAACTAGTTATAGTTTAATACCATTTATATAAGACAAATCTTTAATGAATTCATTACCAACAGGGCTAGGTATTAAACATACCAAACATGAGAAATTATTGACATACATTGAATCTAATAGATCAACATTATTGAAACTCTAAAACTCTAGATAATTATCCTTATTCACTTCTATTGGATACTACTATTGAATGAATACTAAACTGAATAATTACCAATAAAAAATTTCTAACATGATAGAGGTAATACCAATCCCAAACCACTCTTGTCCATGTCACTCAAATAAGTATAAGAGAGACATTACCTTCAATGATTTAGGAGTCTTGATATTATAGAATATCACATAAACTTGCTTATCAAAATCCACTTCCTCTAGAGAACAATTTTCACCATTATAAGAAGGTGGAAGACAATTGAAGAATTCATGGATAGGGTTTGATGTTTGTAATATAACCTTCTCTTCCAATCAATATGGATTCTAAATAGAGTCATTGAAAAGGGATTCATCTTATATAAATTGTGATGAACTACTCGGATGATCAAACCATATGAACAAAATTATATTTTACCCGAAGTAATTTCTGGGAGATATTTCTGAACATCAAAAAACACAAGCATATTATCTTAGGCATTAATGAACACTTAAAAAGAGCCCTAAAGGTTTAAAAAAATACGGAACCCATTTATTATAAATGTTATTGATTTCAAAACACATAATATTTAACCATTTATAATACATTATACATTACCTTTAATAAAATAAATCTGTTGACAAATAAATTTCAATTTCAATAAATATTTACTACCATATAATTTTACATAGTTTCAAAATCAGTAACCCCTTTCTCGAATTAATAAAAACATTTCCATTTTTGTTCATTACAAACAAAAACCTAATCTTAAATTTTGTTATCTACACTACATAAGAGTATTAAATAATTTCATTTTCAAAACAAAAAATTCATTAAACTGACATTTGGTAATTGAAAACATTTATCAAAGAATATACCAAATGTTTTTAAGATGACAATAGGTTTTCATAAGTGATTAAAAATTATTAATAAGTGATTAAATTTGAATCAAATCAAACAAGAGAAAAAAAACCCACATCCATAACCCACATAACCAATATAACATAAGTGATTTCACTTATAAGGAAATGGATAAGGTATCATGTTTTGAAACAAGTTAGGATTGTAAAATTCATGGTCCAATGGGCTACTAAACCACAGAAAACCTCAGACTATTCCTAGTTGGATTTCCAGATCATCCACACCAATTTTTCATACTTTACTAGATTGTGAAAACATGGATTGACCATGTTCATCATTCAAGTCTAGTTCAATAACATATAAGAGATTCCCAAAATCTAAGATAGTTTCCATGGAAATATAAATATAAATTATCATCAACAGAAAATTAACTCAAAAAAAGATCCATGGCCACACATCCCTGGTAACTGAAGTCTCCCCCTAAAGGGGTGGTGATCAAGCACCCACTCAAAGACTACCTCTTGAGTACCTATAAATTTTTTATATCTATACTATTATGAATCGCCCTAAATAAAATATGGATTTCTATGTTATGTGTTTCCCTTTAATGGAAAACCTTATGTAACGTCATTTGTAATGAACCGACATGGTATACCATCTAAACCGATACCTTGGATACATATCCCCAAACAGAATATTGTTACCAATCTGAATGGATTGGGGAACAGAACTCTGGCATTATCAAGTAATTTTTGGGATTTATTTATTCCTCAAATTAAATCAATAATGTAGAAAAATAATAAAATATAATCACATATATAAATCAATACATACATGTCATATTTCAAAGATACAATAATAAAACTAAAGTGGAATCATAACAACCAAAAATCAAATCATGGTTGTCCACGACCACCAAATGTGTCCCATTTCACTCACCCTTGGTCACCCAAACTCTAATCCCCAATGAAAATAGGGAGAACAAATTCCTAATATATGATAATAAAGGGTATGCAGAACCAAGAAATATAAAATCAAGGTGTGGGATAAAAATCCAATTAATATTACTCCAAAGTTTCTTTATGGTTACTTCATTAGATAATTAAAATATGCTAAATGTGGAATATAAATATTATTGTAATTTTATTAGTTTATTATATAGTTTTAAACATTTAAAAAACATTTGTAAAAGTAAACCTATAAATAAACCCATTTAAACATTCAGAAAAATAATAATTTTTCTCAAAATATATGAAAGGAATTTCACATGATAAGGGTAGATAATAAATATACAATATGATTATGCACTTGATGTGGAATGAAGAAAAGCAGTAAATACAATACAGTCAAGTTACATAATAGAAATAAATAAAGAAAGAAAGGAATCTCTATTTCAAAATAGTGACAACCAACGTTGTAATGTATCAAATCAAGTTTATGGATGTCATTGATTCATCCTCCTTATTATATTGAGTCTATATCAGAATAAATAGTCAAATACATCATGAGAAATTTTCATGCTAACGTATAGTATAACATGTATAAAGAAAACTAGTTACATGCACACCCACCATCTTGGCAGCATGTTCATAGCCCGAACCCTTCACATTATATATAGATCAATTAGAAGGGTTTTAGGTTACTTGTGAATCTTATATATTTAAAATCTTATCTAACAGTCCATGATCCCATGACTAGTTATAAGAGGTGACATGGGTAATCAGGTTTTGAGGATCACACAAAGACCCTTATCAAACAAGGGAACATGCCCTAATAACACATCTCACTCTCACACAAATTCCCTCAATGTAAATAATCCATTTTCTAAACCCCAATAGTGGTATGTAAGAAAAAAAAGGGAATATAAAGGAATTATTATAATATTGGATCATAATAAATTTCCAACTAGGTTGTTAAGAATCTTAATTTCTGTTCAAATCCTTTTAAATAATAACATCATTATTAAAGGATACCCATAACCTCATCATTTAACAATTCATTTATAAAATTAAAAACAGGACATTAAAATAATCATAAATTAATTCCAAATCATTATAAATAAATAAATATTTAAAATTTTCATAATACTCACTTGTTTTCACAAATCAGCATTAAAATTAGAAAATGGTCCCTTAAAAATTTATGAATTCTTTCCAAATGTTTTCACACAATTAAATATTTAAAATGGAAATAATACATACTTCCTTTCACAAATCATCATTAAAATTAGAAACATGCAATTAAATCCATCATCAATTCACTCCAATGCAATTTTGTCAATTGAATACTTAAAAGGGAAATAATGCCTACTTCCTCTTAGAAATCATCATTAAAATACAATACAAACCATGAAAAAAATCATATATTCATTCAAATTCCATTTAATCAATTGAATATTTTAAAGGGTGAAAATATCCACTTCCTTTCACAAATCAACATTAAAATTGAAAACAAGACATTAAAAAAATAATTCATTTCAAAGAATCCCTAATGAAATTAAAAGATGTTTTACATTTTTAAATGGACTAAATAAACTACACAACATGGGATTACACCACCTTTTCATGAAGATAAATAATTTATTTCAAATAACCCAATAAAAAACATTTTAGAACAAATTAAATATTTTGAAAAAACGTGTTCTTCATCATTTTATAAATTCGTACATTGAAAACTCTTTTTGGAAATGTTAACTAAATCAATTCATTTATTTCAAAGCATGGATGTTCCTTTTAAAAATCAAAACTCAGTCCAATGCCCCCAACTTCCACAAAATATCCTTTATATTAACTTTTAAAATAAAACCAACATAATCATGGAATTTATTATTTCACAAAAATGTGAGAGAAATTAATGTCAAAGCCATTTAATTCATCCAATATTCAATTTAAATGAAATTTTTTCAAAGATTCATTTATTGGAAATCAAATGGTTTAATTTCATAAAACATGTTAAATACATAAAAAACATGTATCTATGAATTATCTATAAATAATGAATTAAAAATGATATAAAAACATAGAAACGCCAACTATGAAATTATAAAATCCAATAGAAACAATCTGAGATGTGTTGCATTTGATGAAGATCATTGGATCTAAGAAGATTGATCATGAAAGAAGAGATAGGAGATCAGTGATCTAAAACTATACATCAATCAATCAATATCCCAAATAAGCAAAGGATATCATATCCTTTAATAGTAATGGATAAATAGGAGAATAGTGATATAAGGTCAAGAAAACACACACCGGAAGATGAACAATTCTCCTATCGTCACATCAATCCTCTAATATATGATGGTTGGGAAGACAAAATGGATCTTGAGGGATCCCAGAATCTAAATAATCAATTTATGATTGAGTGGGAATATTTTTGGGTTTATTTGGGGTGTTTTGGGCCTTGAAGTAAATTTTTTCGATGATTAGTTATAGTGTGCATGGTATCCAAGGTTATGTCGCACATTTTACACTAACCATGTGCAAATAGTGTTCCCAGAAGAGAGCCATTGGATGTTTTGCATGGTATGGCTGGAGAATTTATCAAACCATGTGTCATTCATATGACCGCATACTGTATAGCATGGTCACTTTTCCAAACAATACTCAAACCATGCACAAATTTTTAACTGACCCAGAAATGTTTAAAAAAGATCAGAACATCTCCAGAAATGATCTGTGAAGATTAAAATTCATTAGGTAATCATTTCATTATGATAAAACACATAAAATTGGTAATTTGATGTTACAATCATATTCCCTGATATATTATAACCTGTGATGTTGTTGATTTTATCGATATATAAGTTATCTATTAGAACTTCTTCTGAACCTCTACTATGTTCAAAATGTTTTCTATGTATCTATTTATTTGATGTTTGTACCTTATACTTCACATATTTTTATCTCAAATGCTTTATTATTTGAGTAATATCTTTCATATAAGGAACAAGTGGGGGAGATTCATGATCAGAATGACAGGGTTGTATGGAACAAGGCCCCTCATTTGGTCAAAGGATTGGGGTGAAATCACCAATTTCAAGATTTTCATAGCGATCCTGATGATATGATGTGGCATAGGTACCCAATTTTGTTCCATTTATGTAATAAAAATTTTGAACATTAAATTATAATAATAGTTGTATAATGTAAATATTTGAGATTTTATAATAAATTTCCCTATTAAAATCGATGTGTTTGATATATTTTTAAGCCTAAAGATTCAATAAATATGTAAATAATTCCTTCTTAAATATTATAAATTCTTATATAATAAGTGATAGCTAAATTAAATTTATAAATGAAATGATTTTGGGAAAAAACAGTTAATGACACAAAATGAAATACTAATAACCCTAGATAATATATTTTAAAAAAATTTGTTGAATTGTAAATTTATTGAAGATTAGTACATATGAATAGTGTTTCCTAAAAATTCATTGATAAAACTCAAGAAATAAAATCATGAAATTAAATTAATGACATAGTTCGGAAATGATAAAGACTGATAGTATTATTATTCTTTACTAAACATATATTTCTTTTTACAACCATTGTTACTATTATATTAGTTTATTTGGATGTTAATTTTTTATATTTATGTATTATAATTATATAAAATAATTTTTTTCAAATGTGAAAAACTAATGAACATTCATAAATTTTCTATCAATTGGATATAAATTATTATAATTTAATTTAAATGATAAAAATGTGTCTTTTCAAAAAAAATATTTATGCATAAAATGTTTCGTTGCCTCATTCAGAACCCTGAGAGTATGCAGTGGGTGCCCCTATTATCTCTTCAGGTGGTCTTTCAATCTTTACATGTATTGTGATACTCCAATAACCACGCTATGTATAAGGATCCCAATCCATCCACCACCCTTCCTAAATGCCTCCATTTTATGCCTGATTGGGAACATGGTATGATGATTTTTATGCTCTGATAGTCAGACTAATGATCTATGTAACCTGATCTCACCATGAATTTGTATTGAAGTAAATGTGTCAAGACCACTGGTAGAGTGGTTTTGGATCATTGTCGGGGGATAAAAATAGATGTTAACTGGATGATGTTTTTGAATCCTGGACTACGTTTTTCTTTGTCTGTAATATCTTAGGAAATTCATACTGATCTCTATGTCAGGGACCATGGAACTGGGAAGTTGGACAATCTCTTATTCCAAAGGGCCCCTATGTGAACCATATGAAATGCATTGAGCAAGTAGATACTAACATCCTGAAGAAGGTAATTTCAACCAATAAAAATCATATGGTAGATGATATTTTCAATTGGTTGAGAAATAGCTTATCGAGATGTAAACTAGCTAAACTAGTTGTTCCATGGTCAGGGGGTACAGAAAACACTGACCCTAGGAAATCTGAGATAGTCACAACATTGTATGCGGATGTTTCTCGGATTGTACATGTTCTGGAAGTAGTGAATAACTAGAGGCTTAATTTCTATATACAAGAGATACCATGAAAACCGGGGCAATGTGTGAAAGATGGGGGAAGTGAAAACAATAGGTTGACCCTATCTCGCATTGATATTAATAATCCCTTTGATGGGTTGGAATCTGAGTCTTCTGATTACAATCTATAGCGATTAGGGTTCTTCTCAAGGACAAAGTTGCGGGGTGGAGAGTGTGATGGAAAACATTTAGAGGAAATTTCAAAGGGAGGATCCAGAGGAAGGATCCACAACCCAAGAATGAAAAAGGGACCAAAAGTTTATAGGGACTTAGGTAGTTGTATTGTTAGAAAGAGGGGAAAATAAAGAGGTCTCAAGAATTAATAGTATCATCCATGACTTGTTCATACAAGTTCAGATAAAAAATGAGGGACCATTGTAATAGATGATGAATCTTCTAAAATGTAATAGAGGAAGGAGGGAATCTGGAAAATTGTATGTTGGATTAGCATAGTTGAAGGATTCTTCTGTAAAGAAAATTCCCGAGGGAAGGTGTGTTGTGTGGTCAAAGTTTCTCAGCTCAAAAAATATGTTATGGCTCATGATTCCTTTCTAACTATGACTCAAGGAACATCATGATATGATGCTGATGTTGGGGAAGCTTCATTAGTTAATATGGATTAATCAATATGGGATAATGATACAATGATTCTTGAACACCCATAGGATATTCTCATGCACTCCAAGGAAGTGTTTTTTGAGAAAAAAATTATCTTTCAATAGTATAAGGTGGATGAGGAGAAGATACATGGAAATCATTTCATGTGGAGGTAACCAAGTAGCATGAATTTTGGATAATCAAGCAACAGTTAAACCTGACTAGAGGCTTCAATTCTAAGGAGATAATAGTGAATGATTTCATGTAAGAGTGGGACATGGTGGCCAATCAATTTGGATTTTACATCAAGGAATATATGGTTAAACAGGTACCAGATCGTTCCTTGAAATTATATAGGTTTGGCGTATCTTTTCATTTTATGTTATCCTTTATCAACTTTGTCATATTTTAAAAGGTCTTATGCTCTCGGTTTTATTTTTTTTCATAGTTTTTCCATAAAACTATTTTATAATAAAATATTTAAAATTCATGACTTGTAATGACAATTAATCATTTGTTTATTTAAAAAAACATGTTTCTCAAAAAAAAATTACAGCATCGTGTGTGTGGATATTATAATGAATTATTCCCACCAATAGGAATTGATTTCTGAAAAAATTATTCTATATTTTAGATTATAATAATAATTATTAATTAATATATTGAATGAAATTTTTATCATTAATGATTAATTTCCGTAGTAAAAAATATTACAACAACGGTAAGGGATACAAGGGTAAATTATGGGATTAAACTAAAAGATAAGTCTTAAAATATTTCTAAAACATTATTTACATTGAAAAAATGCATGGATTTTTACCCAATATTATCCTATTTTATAAACATTGTCAATATTTTTTCACTTTCCCTAGGAAATTACATTATATTATTTAGAGACATTGAATATTTACATGGGTCTCACTCCCTTAACTTATAATAGATGCTTACCGCTTCTCACATATTACAGTACATATAAGTCTATATTTTGTAAAAATAACAACCAAAATAACGTCGAAAATTTATTGATCATGTCATATAGGTATTATTCTCTCCGAACACCATTCTATGAATTTTTATGGAATATACTAGAAGAATATACTCGAAGAATTTGTTATTGTCATTACTAAGTACATTTATGGTTATTTCTTGTTCCACCACCTATAAATAATATATTAATATATTAATATAATTTTATCAGTAAATTAACTATAAGTAATCATTTTAATGATAAATGTATAAAAAATCCAATATAATTTCATTCCAATGATTATTGAGAGCATTTCTCTTGTGTACATCTAGACTACCACCTCCAAGATGAAATGTATTTTATTTTTCATTATTGTATCTCACATATGATTACATAAATGTAATTGATAAATAAATATTATTTTTATGAGAGAATTATTATTTTTAGTATAAACAAATTTCATTCCTTTTGTTATTCCCCTTACAAAATGAAAACATCATTTTTGGGTAGGTTTAGAGTATAACCTATGTTGATGATTTATTTCATTTTTCATAGCCACAATATATGGATTATTATAATATTTAATAAATAGAATTAATAGTTTACTTATAACAGTATAAATATTCTATAGATGTTGAAACTATAACTAGAATGAAACAACTAAGACCATCAAAAAGAGACATGAGTGAAAAACAGAATAGTGAACACCAAAATATTGATTTTAGTGGAAAATTGAAATAAATGGGTTATTGGAAATGAATCATATCTAATTAGATAATTATGAATAAGTTTTAATATTTATATTTAATAAATAATTATTTATTATAAAGGTTATTAGATCATGGAAGAATCAATTCATAACATGAGGTTAGGATTTATGCTACAATATCATTTTTAATCACGATTGTTCAAGATTAAAGATTCTATGGGGAAATTCCATAAATTATTTCATAAAACCCATTTATTAAATTAAACTATATATATTTTTATTGTTTTAAATTATTGTTTTCATTTTTTTCATTTTTACTCAAAACACAGAAATAATTTTTTCATAAAAATATAAACTTATTTTATCATTTAGAAATGGAAAATTTATCTCTCTTATCCTTACATATTAAAAAAATTCATGAATGTTATTTTGGACTCACAACTAATTATGTGAAGTCATTTTAATTCATATTTGACCTATTTAATATCTTTTTAATGGTGTTTTGACTTTTCCCACCAATGGTTTATATTTCATTTTTTATAAAGTCATAGAAACAATATATTTTTTAGAGTTTACCGATTGAAAAAACCATCCCACCATTATGTTTATTATTAATTATTAATATACCTTTATATGATTCCACGGTGTAATAAATAAAAATATTTCCAAAATTTAATGGGATTTTTTAGTTTTAATATATTTCACAAATAAAAAGATTTTTCACATTTAAATAAAATATTAAATATTTTCTATTTTTATTTTTGATTTATTTTTACATCCTTCAAGGAATCGTATGCTTCACTATGGATTTTATCCACTAATATCATCCATGTTCTTACTACATATGGATTATAATTCTAATATGAATAAATATATATATATAACATTCTACTTTTTCTCTAGTTATACTTCTATGAAATTATAAATGTATATTAGATCCTCTGGAACACTTATGTATAGTTCTCATTATGTGAGGTGTGGGACTAGAACATCATAGCCCTCTAATAAAATTTTAATGATTTATATCTCATTATTTAAAATAAATTTAATTGTGATTTAAACCCAATCCACAATGTGATTTTATCTACTTTTAATATAAATAGGGATTGAACCCAATCTACATGGAGACTAAATCAACAATTTCATAGTGATCAGGATAGTAATGCATGACTATAGATATTTTTTTCTTTGATAATTACACAACCAATGTATTTGAACACATTCTTATTCTTATCACATTCTATCATGGATCAAGATTTATAATTTTTAATTCCTCATTATTGTAAACTACATTATTTTGATTAATAGTAAATTATTTCATGACCCATTATTTTTTATCTATTCCTGATGGGGTGTATGTTTCATAACTTATTATCATGATCTCATTCATTCTTTGTATCTTATTCTAAATTATGATACTGAATTTATGTCTCACAAGCTCATAACGACTATGAATCTACTCTAACTCTTTATAATGATTAAATTTCTCCGCTGATAAAAATAAATTTAGTAATAATAATATATCTAGGAATGGAACTATATGAGAAGAAATTTGATGAAGATATTGATGATATTTCCTGAAATAATTTGATTATGTATTTATTGTAATGACCCAAATTTATATCCAATAAATTTCCACTTATTATAGTTATTTGACATATTATAAATCACATAAAATTGCGTAGATATGAAAATAGAAACATTATAAATGAATAATTAATGTAATATGAGGTATTTCTAGAGGATAAAGAGCCCATATCGATGAGATAGTAACTTGACCTTTTGAATTGTAGTATGAACGTTATAAATAGAAAACCAACCAAATGAAAAGTACCCTCAAAAATGAATGTTTAATTATAATATAGGAATCATATAAGTGGAAGTATGGTATAATTATATCATGATATAAGTAAATGGATATACTAATCATTATTAATTTATTATTGGTTTTTTGTTAATTTATAAATATTTAATTATAATTTTATAATTTATATAATGATTTCAAAAAGGTATTTTTAGTAAATATATGAAAATTTCAAGATTTTGATTCCTTATGATTATAGGATAATTTAAGGACACTATAGTTTTGTTTTCAATGTGTTACAAAATAGGTTATAAAATTAAAATTAGAAATTTTCTATTAACGGTAGATTTTAATTATATATTATGTTTTTCATATTTACAAATTTATTTTCAAAAAACTGAATGAATTTTTCAATTTTAAACATATAAAAATTGATTGGGTTTATTTTTGGGATTTTTGGGAAATAGTTAATTATTTTGTGAAGGGTAAAATATCGTAATTTACAATATAAGTAAATAAATGAATTTTGGATTCATGATTGAGTCATGTATGATGCAAGTTTCCATTTTTTCAAACTCACATGCACTAATAACAATACTAGTCACAAGAATCCCCACTATTGGTTGTCTTGAGAAAATAACAAACAAATAAATAACTTATTCAAAATACACTCCTCTCCTCTACTATAAATACAACCCCTCACCACCTATTATCCTCAAACCATCCAAGACAAGAAACGTGTATAAATTATACGCAATAATCTACCCAACCCATCCCACATGTCTAGGAGCCTTTGGTGTAATGTCCCGACCCAAATTACCCAGATTCGGTGCATTATTACATAACATTAGCATGATCACCAAAGAGAATGTCTCGAATGACTTATTAGTTCAGTATCCTTTGAAGTACTAGATACATTCATAAGTATTACATTACATAATAAAATGGAAAACTACAACAATATTGTCTCTACAGACAACACTGACATCCCATAGACTATCACTGGAGTTCAGTCATAATATACTTCTTTTCATCTTGGGAAAAATAAAACATAGAAAGGGGTGAGCTCAGATGCTCAGTAAAGATAACATTATAGCGGAAACTTTCATAAATAAACATAAACATTTAAGGCAATGTATAACTAAAAAAGCATTTTAAACTTGATCTTCAGCATAATATGGAAAAAATAAAATTAAATAATGCCATTTACTTATTCACATGGATATTCTACTAGTCAAATAATCACATGCAATATCCATAACCAGTTTCATAATGATGGAATGAATAATTCTAGACTATCATATCCACATAGTCAAGGCCTCGTGCCAATACTACAAATAATACATTGTCAAGGCCTTGTGCGAAGACACTAGTTTGTCTCATGAGACCTACCGATTCATCTAAGAGCTATAGTGGGCTCCATGCATCACTTACTAAGTCCAATGCATTCCTTATATGTAATGTTTGAAACATAAGATAAACATTTGTATTAAAATTAGCATACGAAATGTCAATACTTTAACCACAAACCATGAATGGTGTAAAAATAGCACATCCATAGACAAACATAACTCATTAGATAGAATATTAAAGATTTTATTGTATCATATTAACCTCAATCAAGAATAATGAAGGATATTGACATAGATGAAGATAATAATTAAATCTATTAAACAGAAATATCCCCCCTCTTCTTGAAATCATTTAAAAATAACACTATTTGTCAATAATTCATTTAAAAATAGATTTTAGATTCAATGTGTCCCATACCACATTGAAACTTTTAAAAGGAATTTTAATTTTAAATCATTAATGTCCATATAAATAAGACCTTAAAACCATTTTTAAAACATGGACATTAATGAGAAAGATATAGAATAATAAATATTTAAAACATTAAAAATGATATTTTAGTTAGAGTTCCTAACCAAAAGAGAGACACTTGAACACAAATAATTGAGGAAATAAAAACTTTTTAATGTCATAAGAATAAAGGGATTATTGATATACTATGTCAAAGTACATTATATACACCATATAAAAGTGATTTGGTGTATAACAACAAATAATTCTCAATGGAATGTAATTTGATATGAAATCTCTTATAAAGACCATATCCTGAAGTTAAGGATAAATCAAAGACATAATTATATGTGACAAATATAAATAAACTAAATATGATTGGATATTCACTGTAAAACAATCAGAGTACATTCAAACATATTCTTGTAAAAACAACACCAATGAATTAGATCTTTAACTCAATAAATGGAGATTGAGTTAAAATTACTCTTATCAAGTTCCGATCGAAGACTTGAGAATTTATCAATGGAGTGATTATGTGTATCAATAGTCTACACATATATAGGGGATTGGAAATTATGACATAATAAAATAAATAATGATCCCACATATAATCTTGGTGTAAAATAATCAACGATGTATGTGTAAAGCCGAATGAGTTGAAATTGTAATTTCAAAATCCCTTATCGATTTGGTAACATACGAAACATACACCCATGAAAGAAAGATCATACCATGATGATGTAAATGTCTATAAATTAAGGTATATTACACAATGAATAAAATCATGGGCAGTGCACACGCCACATGAAATAAATAAGTGGTGAACAATGGAAAGCTCACCGAATTAAAAGTGAGATAAGAAACCCCTTACTTTGTAATTTTTCCTTGGTCGAGGTTAGTTTAACCTCATGTATAATGGAGAAATAATTGTTATTTAATTATTCAAGAATAATATACATTAATATGTTATCATATATGATCTTTTAACATTGATTTGTTAATTATATTTTAGTATTATCATCGTTTCGGGTGTTAACGGTTTCGTTTTCCTTTATATTCATTGTTATGTGAGACATATTTGTTATGAATGGATTGCATATTATTAATATACATAATTATATTAAGTATTTAAACATTATTTTTAACCATAAAATGAAAATTATTCTTGAATGTATACGATGGGGACTCATTCTAATCTCGTTCATGGAGACAGTATTCCGTACATACGCACGAGCGACAATATCATTCTTTTGATATTAAAATCGTATATAATTGGATGGTATATCATATATACAGATTAATTATAATTTTATATTTATTATTTACTTCAATTACACATAATTATTATACCCATCCAAATAATAATGTTTTTAATAACAAATTTCACCACGACGTGGAGACTATAGGGCGTACATACGCACATGTTGTGACATATCATTAAAAGGATGGATAGAATACAAAATATGGTTGTATTGTATTTATAATAACATCATAGTATATAGAAGATAATTGAGTTATTATTTTAGAATGTAAATAACAAATAAAGAATAATTGGAAGATGAATGGAACGTGAAAGAGGGTGGTGAAAATGTTACATCTTCTTTGGGTTATTCCTTTTGATTTCACCAAAAGGGCTCCATAGGTTGGTGTTCAAACTAAATAAGGCCTCTAGGATGAATATAGGATCGTTGAGATGGTATTCAGGTAGTGTTAGGTCGATCCAAAAGTATTTTATGGTGTGAATTAGTGAGAAGGGGAGTGACCTTTTATAAGAGGGGTGAGGGGAACCTTAGGAAAAGCTAGAAATATTATTTTATAATAAATTCTTATTCGGCTTATAATGTTTCCAAAGAAGATTATTTAAAGTCTATGGTGGGGATGGATCTAAAAACATTCAACCAACAGATTTTTGAATGTTTTGGGTCATTATATTGAACTTATCGTATAGTTTTAACTCTTAGTTAATTAGTTTGACATTTACCTTGTCACTTTGTATTTTTATATTATATAGTTAATAAACTTACAATATATATCCAAGAAACCCCAAAGTGGTCCATTAATGATACACCTATTGTGATATATTTCCTTTTTCCGATCCTTAGATTTTTATGAATAGAATATCAATTAATAATATAATATATGTTTTAAAAACACATTTATGTCAATTTTCACATTATTTAATAATGTATTTTTGTTAAAGTTTTACAAACATTATTAATTCGAACAAAATTCATTTAAGAATTAAAAACTTGTGATATTAAACAATAAAATTCGTGTATGTCATCAAAACATTCAAATTATACTTATTTTATCATTTATAATACCAATTATTTGATTCTATCATTTATAAAAAAATACCGCATCATTACTATGTCATAAATAAATTTAATTATTCAATGTTTAAAAATAATAAATAAAATAAAATTATGTATGAAATCTTTTTATATTTCTAATTAATATTTATAGTCAAAAATTTTACATATATAACCCTATTTAAAAATTGTTTATCTAGAAGATATATACTTATTCTAGTTTTGTAGTTACTTTAACTTAATTAATATAAAGTGTTATTATAACTTACAAGTGGCTCCATGGGGTCCCAAAATCGACCCAAAGATGCCCAGGTAGGACATGTATCAAAAAATAATGTTAGAACACGTTTTAGGGTAATTTAATATTATTCTAATATAAGGTTTTACCCTTTTTTACCGAATTTACCCTTTAACCATGTTAAATAAAATATTTACCGAAGTAATTATTCAAAATGTCTAAAAATAAATTCAGATATCTACACAATTTGGACATCCTAATTCAAAATATGGAATCCATTTTTCCAAATTCAAAACACAAAAATAGAAGAAATAAATTTAAAATTAATTCCCTCTGTCAAAACAAAACACGTGTTTTTAAGAAATAATTACTATAAAAAGATTGACACTTGTTTAGTTCTGGTTTAAATGTGAAATTGTGTCCAATGACCAAAATTGTATTAAATGGTAAAAATATATTCTAAATATATTTTAAAACCACAAAAAATTCATAATTTATCACTATTAATTATTTCGATTAAAAAGTGGTTTTTAATTAAAATTTAGTAAATTTCACTATTCATCAAAATATAAAAGTTATCTGAAAAGTACCAAAAATCAACCCTAATCATTTTTCGATATTCCAAATCCCAAAATGAATTCCATTTTGAAAGATAAAATTTATAAAATTTTAAAAAGTGGGTATTATTATTCATAACGTCTAGTTTGATTGGTTGGGGTGTGTTTGAACTTGAAGTTGCGTACAACACACACTACTATATAATTCAAAGAGATGTGTACTATGGAAGCATGGAGTGTGAAATTCTCCCCTCCTTCAATAAATCATTCCCTCCCAATTTTTTAAAATTGGCCTTGGAAATATAATGGAATGTCCGACATCAGAAAAAAGAGTCAATAAAACTATCACATTAAAAGAAATAAAGAGAAGTAAAAAGGTCACCAATGATAACCTATACTAGGATTCCATGTTGAAAAACATGGAAATGGATGATAAACTAAGTTTCTAGTACTTATGGAGAGGGATAGAAAACATGATCATTAGAAAGTTAACAATAAGAAAACCAGAAACTTATAATGGGTCAAACGACCATTAGTCTCCCAGTAGGAAAAGTAAATGGAAAACTTTTTTTGTTTTATGTTACATTACATAAAGATGAGGAATTCATTTATGATATTTACTAAGAACATAAGGAGATATACTAAATTTTTAAGTATTGTTTCATTCTTTAATAAAATTTTACCACTGAATCATTTTTTCTAATCGATGATTATTTAAGAAGACAAAGTCACACTGGAAGAGCTAAAATAAACTTCTATAGAATCACATAATCCATGAAGGATAAAAAAATTATTTACCTTGTATTTATAGATTAATCAAAACCAAAATGGTTAGTATAAGATCTTATGATCCCCCAAAAGGATATTCCATTAGATAAAGAAATAGTAATCTTAATTTCTAAAATTAAACTAGCAATACCCCAAAGTTAAATAAATACAATTCAATAAACCATGTTCCTTAAAATCCTTCAATATAATCCATACTATTATTGAAACCCAAAACTAAGAAGAATTTGGTTATGCAGTATTCCACGTTAATTTGTATCTCCAAATGACATCTACTACTATTAAAGTCACATACATAAAAGTAATTAACCTAAACACATATTCTCTATCATAGGTTAATCATTTCCATAAATAAACAAAATAACTATAAATCCACAATAAAAACATATATAAAATTACACCATTACTCCTCAAATAAAATCCCATAGTATTCAATTTTGATTGGGCATATAGTGTTCCCAACAAAGCGAACATCTTCCAAAATAACATATATCACTTAATCACCAAATAATTTTCCTATATTATGGGTATTCATTTGATAATACATAAGATCCCAAATCAACTTATTATTGATCAATAAAATAATTTAACTAAAAATAATTAGTCACACTAACTAGGGACTTCACGTAGTCCAGTGGTAGGAGATAAATCCCAATCGTACTTTGGCTGTGGGTTCGATTCCCATAGCTTTGTCCAACGCGATGGGTTGTCACACGGTCTGTGTGTTGTCCTTTTTCAAAAACATTATTGTAACACATTACCGAAATGAGTTAAATTCATCAAAATAACTATAACATACATTAACCACAATTTTTATCTCATACCTTGAATTTTCATCCCAATATATAATAACTTGTAATTTCCTCAATCCCAATGATCATATTAAACCAAATGGTTATTTATAACTATATCTACATGAGAAAAGATATGGATTCCTCAAATATCATTCTCACATGGAAAACTGTAGAGTTACAAATACAAGAGAAAATTATTCCAAAGTAATCCCATCAACAAGAAGCACTAATACATTTAAACATTTCTCCATCCATTTATTTCCACATAGCTTCTTCTTTGACAAAGAAAATATCCTTTAGAATAGGGAATTCACTCGGGTAATGGCCAAGTCCCCTAAATTTAAGGCAAATTACTAAAAATGGAATCTTGGGACAATTTTTATCTTCTTCCATAGAACACTTCATTTTTCTTCGATAATTCTTCAATTTATGTCCTTCTTTCCTGTAGGTAAAGCATTTCTTTGTTCAATTGAGACTTTCCTGGGTGTGTCCTTCCACATTTACTACATAATGGAAATTGAGGATTCTTCTCTCCATGGTCTCCACTGCTAGAGCTCTTATCATTCATCACATTTCTCTTCGTTGTTGAGTCCTGGAGTTGGTTAATATATATTTTTTTGATCATATTTTTGGAAAACTAATTTGTCGTGAACATGAAATCTATTATGCCTATCAACATTCCATTTTCTATCTCATTTCCACCACCATTCCCACCTTGTACATCATTATCAATGTTACTATGACTTCCTTGTAATCCATCCATTGACTAAAACCAAGAAGCATTGTGTGAGTAACAGTAGTCATAAAATCATTAAGAGAATATCATAACACCATATTCTCAATTTGAGACACCTTTGGATTAACCAAGGTCATTTATTCTCATCTTATATTAAATTATTTCAAATCAGGTTGTAAATAAAATGTAAATTATCCTAAGCATATCCCCCGAGAGTGTCTTAACCAAGAGTGAAGTAAGTCTCGTCGTTGTGCACCAGTTCCCGTTCGAGTCTAGCTCGATGTGGTGTTTTCGGGTTTTACCCCTAGGTACATCTATGATAGAGCCGCCTATACCTGCTCGTATCCAGACAGTGAATTATTTCTTGGAAAACTCAAAAAATCTGTACAATCCCAAAATTATAGGAAGTTCCTCTATACTAACCCTCAAAGTATATCATAGAGCTATGTTCTCTAATTAGTGTTTATCTAAATCTTGTTTCCATGGTTTTTACTAAACTTCCTCTGATACAAATTGCAACGCCCTGACCCAAGTTACCCAGAGTCGGTCCATTATTACATAACATTGGAATGATCACAAAAGATCAAGTCTCGAAAGACCGATTAGATTAGTAGATTTGGAAGTACTAGATACATTCATAAGGTTTACATTACATCATAAAATGGAAAACTACAACAACATTGTCTCCATAAACAACACTAAGATCCCATATAATATCCGAGGAGTTAAGTCATAATATACATATTTTCATCCTAGAAAAAACAAAACATAGAAAGGGGTGATCTCAGTTGCTCAGTAAGGATAACATTATAGCGGAAACTTTCATAAATAAGCATAAACACTTAAGGTAATGTATAACTAAAACAAGACTTTTAAACTTGGACTTCAGCATAATATGGAAAAAATAAAATGAAATAATTCAATTTACTTATTCACGTAGATATTCTACTAGTTGAATAATCACATACAATATCAATAACAACATTCATAATGATGGAATGCATAATTCCAGCCTATCATAACCACATAGTCAAGGCCTCGTACCAAGACTACAAATAAGATTTTGTCAAGGACTTATTTCAAGACACTAGTTTGTCTCATGAGACCTACCAATGCATCGAGGAGCTATAGTAGGCTCGATCCATCACTTACTAATTCCAATGCATTCCTGATAAGAAAATATTGAAACATAACATAAACATTCGTATTAAAACTAGCATATGAAATGTCAATATTTTAACCACAAACCATTAATGGTCTAAAAATAGCACATCCACATTCAAACATAACTCATTCGATACTATATGTAAGATTGTATTATATCATATTAACCACAATAGAGAATAATGAAGGATATTGAAATAGATGAAAATAATCATCAAAACTATTAAATATAAATATCCCCCCTTTTCTTGAAATCATTTAAAAATAACACTATTTGTCAAGATTCCATTTAAAAATATATTTTTGAATTAAAGTGTCCCATACCACTTTGAAACTTTTAAAAGGAATTTGAATTTTAAAACTTTAATTTCCATATATGTAAATCCTTAAAACTATTTTTAAAGCATTGACATTAATGAGAAAGATTTAGAATAATAAATATTTAAAACATTTAAAATGAAATTTAAGTTAGAGTTCTTAACCAAAAGAGAGACACTTGAATACAAATAATTGAGGTAATAAAAACTTTTTAATACCATGAGAATAAATGGATTCATGATATACTACGTCAAAGTACATTATATACACCATATAAAAGTGATTTGGTGTATAACAACAAAGAAGTCTCAATGGAATGTAAATTGAGATGAAATCTATTATAAAGATCGTATCCATAGGATAAGTATAAATCAATGACATAATTATGTGTGACAAATATAAATACACTCAATATTATATGATATTATGTGTAAAACAAGAAGAGTAGATTCACACATATTCTTGTAAAAACAACACCAATGAATTAGATGTTTAACTCAATAAATGGATATTGAGTTAAAATTAATCTTATCAAGTTCATATCGATGACATGAGAATTTATCAATCGAGTGATTATGTGTATAAAAAGTATATACACATAAAGGTGAGTGGAAATTACTACATACGAAAATAAATAGTGATCCCACACATAATATTGGTGTAAAATAATCAACAAAGTATGCGTAATGCCGAATGAGTGGAAATTGAAATTTCAAATTCCCATATCGATTTAGTAACTTATGAAACAAACACCCATGAAAGAAGGATCAAAAAATGATGATGTAAATATCCATTAATTAACATATATTACACAATGAATAAAATCATAGGCAGTGCACACAGCACATGCAATAAATAAGTGGTGAACAATGGAAATCTCATGGAATTAAAAGTGATATAAGAAACCACTTACTTTGTACTTTTTCCTTGGTCGAGGGTAGATTATCATCCTGTATAATTGTGAAATGATTATTATTTAATTATACAAGAATCATATACAATAATATGATATCATATATTATATTTTAACATTTATTTGTTAATAATGTCTTAGTATTATCGTCGTTTCGGGTGTTAACAAATTCGTTTTCCTTTCTATTCTTTGTTATGTGAGACATATTTGTTATGTATGTAATGTATCTTATTAATATCCAGAATGATATTAAGTATTTAAAAATTATATTTAAACATCAAATGAAAATTATTCTTCAATGGATACAATGGGGTATGATTCTCATCGCGTTCATGGAAACGGTATTCTGTTCGTACGCACGTGCGACAATATCATTATTTCGATATTAAAATAGTATATAATTGGATGGAATATCATATATGAAGAATAATTATAATGTTATATTTATTATTTACTTCAATTACACATCATTATCATAACCATCAAAATAATAATGTTTTTAATAACAAATTTCACCATGACGTGGAAACGGTAGGCCATACGTACGCACGTATGGTGAAATGTCATTAAAAGGATGGATATATTACTGAATATGGTAGTACCATATTTATAATAACATTATAATATATATGAAATACTGGAGTTATTATTTTAGAATGTAAATAACAATGAAATAATAAGTGGAAGAAAAAAGAAACTTGAAAGAGGGTGGTGAAAACGTTACCACTTTTCCGGTTCTTCCTTTTGATTTGATCAAAAGGGCTCCATAATTTGGCTTTATAACTAAGGTAAGGCCTCTATGATGAAGGGAGGATAGTAGAGAGCATATTTGGGTAGATTTTGGATGTTCCAAAAGGATTTGAAGGTGTGAATTAGTGAGAATGGGGGGTTCTCTTTTATAAGAAGGGTGAGGCGCACCTTAGGAAAAGCTAGAAATATTATTTTATAATAAATTCATATTCTGTTAGTAGATTATTTAAAGGATAAGGTGGAGATGGGTCGGAAACCATTCAACCAATATATTTTATTCAGGATTGGGTCATTTTATTAACCTTATCTTTTAGTTTTAACTCTTAGTTAATTTGTCTGACATTTACCATGTCACTTTGTATTTTTAAAGTATTTAGTTAATAAATATACCATATATATCCAAAAAACCCCCAAGTAGTCCATTAATGATACACCTGTCATGAAATAAGTCCTTTTTCTAATCCTTAGTTTTTTATGAATATAATATCAATTAAAAATATAATATTTGTTTTAAAAACTCATTTATATCAATTTTGACAATATTTAATAATTGATTTTAGTTATAGTTTTAAAAACTTTTTTAATTCAATACAAATTCATTTAAGATATACTAACATATAATATTAACCAATACAATTTTATATGGAATCAAAACATTAAAATAATATTTATTTTATCATTTATAATACCAATTATTTGATTCTTTCATTAATAATGAAAATAATGCATCATTATTGTGTCATAAATAAATTTAATTATTCAATGTTTAAAAATTATAAATAAAATACCATTATGTAGTAAATCTTTGTATAGTTCAAATTAATATTTATAGTAAAAAATAAGCCATATATATCCCTATTTAAAAATTGTTTTGATAGAAGATATATGCTTATTCCATTTTTGTATAAACTTTAACTTAATTAATATAAAGTCTCATTAACAGATTCTAGTGGATCCATGGGATCCCAATATCAACCCAAAGATTCCCCTGGTCGGATATGTATCAACCAACAGGGTTAGTACACATTTTAGGGTAAAATAGTATTATTATAATATTATTTTTTTACCCTTTTTTACCGAATTTACTATTTAACCATGGTAAATAAGATATTTACCGAAATAATTATTCAAAATGTATAAAAATAAAAGTTACCAATCTACACAATTTTGAAATCCTGATTCCATATATAGAATCCATTTTTCTAAATTCAAAACACGGAAGTGACAGAAATAAATATAAAAAATATTCTCGTTTTCAATACAAAAAGCGTGTTTTTAAGAAATAATAACTATTAAAAGATTAACACTTGTTTATGTCTGGATTAAATGTGAAATTACTTCCAATGACAAAAATAGTATTATATGGTAAAACTATATTCTAAATATACTTTAAAACCACTCAAATTCATAATTTATCACTATTAATTATTTCGATTAAAAAGTTGTTTTTAATTAAAATTTAGTAATTTTCACTATTCATCACAATATGAAAGTTATCAGAAATGTTCCAAAAAATCACCATAATATTATTTAGATATTATGAATCCAAAAATGAATTCCATTTTGAATGATAAAATTTATAAGATTTCAAAAATTGGGTATTACTATTCATAAAGGCTAGTTGGATTGGTTGTGGTGTGTAAGAACTTAAAGTTGTGTACAAAACACGCTACTGTATTATTCAAAGAGATGCGTACCATGGAATCTTGGTGTGCTACATTATCCCCTCCTTCAATAAATTGCACCATCAAAATTTTTTAAAATTGGGCTTGTAAATATAATGGAAAGTCCCACATTAGAAAAAGAGTCAATAAAACTATCACTTTAAAAGAAAGAAAGAGAAGTAAAAAGGTCACCCAAGATAACCTATACTAGTATTCCATGTAGAAAATTATGGAAATGGATTATAAACTAAGTGTCAAGTTCTGATGGATAGGGATAGAAAACATGACCAGGATAAAGAGAACAACAATAAAACCAAAATCTTGTAATGGGTCAAACGGTCATTAGTCTCCCACTAGGAAATGTAAACGGAAAACTTTTTTTTGTTTTAAGTTACATTACATAAAGATGAGGAATTCATTTATTAGACTGACTAAGAACATAAATGGATATAATTAATTTTTATGTAGAGTTTCATTCTTTAATAAATTTCTACCACTGACTCATTTTTTTTAAACGATGATTATTCAAGAAGACTTGGTTTCCCTGGATGAACTAGAATAATCTTCTATAGAATCACATGATCCACGAAGGATAAAAAATATATTTACCTTGTATTTAGAGATTAGTCAAAACCAAAATGGTTATTATATGACCTGATGATCCCCCAAAAAGATATTCCATTAGTGAATGAAACACTAATCTTAATTTCTAAAATTAGAACTACAATCCCCCAAAGTTAAATAAATATCATTCAATAAAAAATTTTCCTTAAAATCATTCAATATAATCCAAAATAAAATTTAAACCCAAAACTTAGAAGAATTTGGTTTTGTAGTCTTCCACGTAAAATTTTCTCTCCAAATGACATCAACTACTCTTAAAGACGCATACATAAATGTAATTAACCTAATTAAATATTCTCTATTATAGGTTATTCATTTCCATAAATAACCCAAATCACTATAAATCCACAATAAAAACATAGATAAAAATACACCATTACTCATGAAATTAAATCCCATAGTATTCTATTTTTATTGTTCATATAGTGTTCCCATCAAAGCAAGCATCTTACAAAAATAACATTTATCACTTAACCACCAAATCATTTTCCTATACTAAGGGTATTCATTTGTTAAGACTTAAGATCCCAAATCATCTTATTATTGATCAATAAAGTATTTTAATTATAAATAATTACTCACACTAACTAGGGACTTCACACAGTATAGTGGTAGGCGATAAATCCTAATCGGACTTTGGTTGTGAGTTCGATTACCACAGCTTTGTCCGACGCGATGGGTTGTCACTCGGTCTGCGTGTTTTCCTTTATCAAAAACTATATTTTATAACATCACTAAAATGTGGTAAATTCCTAAAAATAACCATAACATAATTTGACCACAATTTTTATCTCATACCTTTAATATTCATCCCAAAATATAGTAACTTGTAATTTCCTCAAACCCAATGATCATATAAAAAATTGGTTATTTATAACTATATCCACAAGGGAAAAGATATGTCTTCCTCAAATATCATTCTCACATGGAAAACTGTAGGGTTACAAATAAAAGAGAAAATTATTCCAATTTAATCCCATCAACAAGGACAACTAAAAGGATTTTTTTCATTTTTCCAACCATTTATTTCCACATATCTTTTTCTTTGACCAAGATAATATCCTATAGAATAGGGCATTCACTCGGGTAATGGCCAGGTCCCCTACATTTACAGAAAATGACTGTAAATGGATTCTAGGGATCATTTTTATCTTTTTCTATAGTACTCTTCATTTTTATTTGACAATTTTTCACTTTATGTCCTTCTTTATTGCATATAAAGCATTGATTTGTTCAATTGAGGCACTTTCATGGGTGTCTCCTTCCATATTTCCTGCATAATGGAAATTGAGGATTCTTCTCTCCATGGTATCAACTACTGGAGCTCTTATCATTCATCACATTTCTCTTCTTTGTTGAGTCTGGGAGTTGGTTAATATATATACCGTTGATCATATTTTTGGAAAATTTATTTTTCATGAACACGATATCTTTTAGGCCTATCAACATTCAATTTTGTTTCTCATTTCCACAATCGTTCCCACCTTGTACATCATTAACAATCTTACAATGACTTCCGTGGAATCCATCCATTGACTAAAACCAGAAAGCATTGTGTGAGTAACAGTAGTCATAAAATAATTTAAAGAATATCATGACACTATATTCTTAATTTGAAACACCTTAGGATTAACCATGTTCATTTATTATCATATTATATTAAAATACATCAAATTGGTTTGTATAGAAAATTTAAATTATCCCAAGCATATCTCCAATGAGTTTCATAACCAAGAGTGATGAAATACCCGTTGTCGGGCATCAGTTCCGACCCGAGTCTTGCTCAAAGCAGTGTTTTCAGGTTTTACCCCTAGGTACATCTGTGCCAGAGCATCCTCAACCTGCTTGTATCCAAACATGGATATATTTCATTGAAAACTCACAAAATCTACACAATAAGAAAATTCTATGAAGTTCCTCTATACTAATCCTCAAAGTCTATCTTAGGGATATGTGCTCTAATCAGAGTTTAACAAAATCTATTTTCCAAAGTTTGTACTAAACTTTCTTTGATACCAACTGTAATGCCCTGACCCCTGTTCCCCAGATTCGGTGCATTACTACATAACATTTTCATGATCACAAAAGATCAAGTCTCGAAAGAACGATTGGTTTAGTAGCCTTGGAAGTACAAGATACATTCATGAGGTTTACATTACATCATAAAATGGAAAAATACAACATCATTGTCTCCATAGACAACACGGAGTACCCATATAATATCCCTGGAGTTCAGTCATAATATACTTCGTTGCATCCTTGGAAAAATAAAACATAGAAAGGTGTGAGCTCAGATGCTCAGTAAGGATAACATTATAATGGAATATTTCATAAATAAGCATAAACATTTAAGGCAATGTATAACTAAAATAAAAGCCTTTTATAGTTGGAGTTCAGCATAATATGGAAAAAATAAAATGAAATAATTTCATTTACTTACTCACATGGATATTCTACTAGTTGAATAATTGCATGCAATATCAACATCCACTTTCATAATGATGTAATTCATAATGTAATACTATCATAACCACATTGTCAAGGCCTCGTGCAAAGACTACAGATAAGATTTTGTCAAGGCTTTATGCCAAGACACTAGTTTGTCTCATGAGACCTACCGATGCATCAAGGATCTATAGTGGGATCCACCCATCACATACTCAGTCCAATGAATTCCTCATATGAAAAGTTTGAAACATAACATAATCATTCGTATTAAAACTAATATATGAAATGTCAATACATTAACCACAAACCATGAATGGTATAAAAATAGCAATTCCATAGTCAATCATAACTCATTCGATACAATATAGAAGATTTTATTGTATCGTATTAACATCAATAGAGAATAATGAAGGATATTGAAATAGATGAAAATAATCATCAAAACTATTAAATATAAATATCCCACCTTTTCTTTAAATCATTTAAAAATCACAATATTTGTCAAGTATCCATCTAAAATAGATTTTTTAATCAAAGTGTCCCATACCACTTTGAAACATTCAAAAGGAATTTTAATTTTAAAACTTTAATTTCCATATAAATAAATCCTTAAAACCATTTTCAAAACATTTACATTAATGACAATGATTTTGAATAATAAATATTTAAAACATTTAAAATGAAATTTTAGTTAGATTTCCTAAAAAAATAGAGACACTTGAATTCAAATAATTGAGGTAATAAAAACTTCTTAATATCAAGAGAATAAAGGGATTCATGATATACTATGTCAATGTACATTATATACACCATATAAAAGTTATTTGGTGTATAACAATAAAGAAGTCTCAATAGAATGTAAATTGAGATGAAATCTCTTATAAAGACCGTATACTTTAGTTACAGATAAATAAATTACATAAATATGTGTGACCAATATAAATACACTCAATATGATTGGATATTCAGTGTAAAACAATAATAGGACATTCACAGATATTCTTGTTAAAACAACACCAATGATTTAGATGTTTAACTCAATAAATGGTTATTGAGTTATAATTACACTTATCAAATTCATATCGATGAATTGAGAATTTATAAATGGAGTGATTATGTGTATCAAAAGTATATACACATAATGGGGAGTGGAAATTATGACATAAAAAATTAAATTGTGATTCCACATATAATCTTGGTGGAAAATAATCAACGAAGTATGCGTAAAGCCGAATGACTAGAAATTGAAATTTCAAATTCCCTTATCGATTTGGTAACTTATGAAATATACACCCATAAAATAAGGATCATATAATGATGATTTAACTATAAATAAATTAAATTATATTGCACAATGAATAAAATCATGGGCAGTGCACACACCACATGCAATAAATAAGTGGTGAACAATTGAAATCTCATAGAATTAAAAGTGGGATAAGAAACCCCTTACTTTGTACTTTTTCCGTGGTAGAGGGTAGATTAACCTACTGTATAATGGTGAAATAATTGTTATTGAATTATAAAAAAATAATATAAATTAAAATGATATTATATATGATCTTTTAACATTTATTTGTTAATAATATCTTAGTATTGTCGTCGTTCCGGGTGTTAACGGAATTGTTTTCCTTTATATTATTTATTATGTAATCCATATTTATTATGTATGGAATGTATATTATTAATATCCAGAATGATATTAAGTATTTAAACATTATTTATAGACATCAAATGAAAATTATTCTTGAATGGATATGATGGGGAATGATTCTCATCGCGTTCATGGAGACGATAGTCCGTACGTACGCACAAGCGACAATATCATTCTTTTGATATAAAAATCATATATAATTGGATGTTATATAATATATACAGAATAATTATAATGTTATATTTATTATTTACTTCAATTACACATCATTATCATATCCTTCCAAATAATAATGTTATGAATAAAAAAATTCCCCACGACGTGGAGACGGTAGGTCGTACGTACGCACGTATGGTGACTTGTCATTAAAAGGATGGATATAATACTTATTATTGTCATATCATATTAATAATAACATCACAGTATATATATGATTCTGGAGTTATTATTTTAGATTGGAAATGACAATTAAAGTATAAGTGGAAGAAGGAAAGAACTTGGAAGAGGGTGGTGAAAACGCTACCTCTTCTTCGGGTTCTTCGTTTTGATTTGATCAATATGTCTCCATAGGATGGATTTCTGACTAAAGGAAGGCCTCTAGAATTAAGGGAAGAAATTTTATTGGGTATTTGTGCAGTTTTTTTCCGAGCCAATAGGATTTGTAGGTGTGAATTAGTGAGAAGGGGGAGTGCCCTTTTATAAGAGAGGTGAGGGGCACCTTAGGAAAAGCTAACATATTATTTTATAATAAATTAATATAAGGTTTGTAATAGTTCAAATGGTTATTATTAAAAGGATAATGTGGGGATGGGTCGAGAACATTTCAACCAATAGATTTTAGACTGGTTTGGTTCATTATATTAACCTGATCTTTTAGTTTTAACTCTTAATTAATTAGTTTGACATTTACCATGTCACTTTGTATTTTTATATTATATAGTTAATAAACATACTATATACATCCAAGAGACCCCCAAGTGGTACACTAATGATAAAAATATCATGATATAAGTCATTTTTCAAATCCGTAGATTTTTAGGAATAGAATATCAATTAATAATATAATATTTGTTTTAAAAACTAATTTATATCTATTTTGACTATATTTACTAATTTATTTTTTAAAAGTTTTAAAAAAATTATTAATAAGAACCAAATTCATTGAAGATATCATAACATGTCATATTAACCAATAAAATTCGTGGATGGCATCAAAACATTCAAATTTTATTTATTTTATCATTTATAAAACCAATTATTTGATTCTATCAATAATAATGAAAATATTGCATCATTATTCTGTCATAAATAAATTTTATTATTCAATGTCTAAAAACTATAAATAAAATACCATTTTGTAGGATATATTTTTATATTTCTAATTATTATTTATAGTAAAAAATATAACATATATAACTAAATTTAAAAATTGTTTTTCTAGAAGATATATGCTTATGACATTTTTGTATTTACATTAACTTAATTAATATAAAGTGTCATTATCACTTACAAGTTTCTACATGGGGTCCCAAAATCTACCCAAAGATGTCCATGGTCATACACGTTTCAACCAATAAGGTTAGGACACGTTTTAAAGTATTTTAATATTATTGTAATATTATTTGTTTACCTTTTTTACCCAATTTACCCTTTAACCATTGTAAATAAGATATTTACCAAGGTAATTATTAAAAATGTCTAAAAATAAAAATTACTTATCTACAAAATTTTTACATCCTGATTCCAAATATGGAATCCATTTTTCCAAATTCAAAACATAGAAGTGGCAGAAATTAATTTAAAATTAATTCCCGCTGTCAAAACAGAAAACGTGTTTTTAAGAAATAATAACTATAAAAAGACTAACACTAGTTTATGTCCGTTTTAAATGTGAAATAATTTCCAAAGACCAAAATTGTATTTAATGGTAAAAATATATTCTAAATATCCTTTAAAACCACTCAAATTCATAATTTATCACAATTAATTATTTTGATTAAAAAGTTGTTTTTAATTAAAATTTAGTAATTTTCACTATTCATAAACATATAAAAGTTATCAGAAAAGTACCAAAAATTCGCCCCAATCTTATTTCAATATTCTGAATCCAAAAATGAAGTCCATTTTGAAATAGAATATTTATAAAATTTTAAAAAGTGGGTATTACTATTCAAAATGGTGAGTTTGATTGGTTGTGGAATGTTAGAACTTGAAGATGCTTACAACACACGCTACAATACTATTCAAAGAGATGTGTACCATGGATTCATGGGGTGTTACATTTGGTCTTAACAAAATACCAAATAATTTCCTCTAAAAGGTCTTGTCATAGAGGATAACTCAAAAGGTAAAAATCTTAATTCTTTCTTTTATTTTATTTTCAATTTATTTTATTTTCTTATCCTTCCATCCCCGGCCCTATCCAAGTAGGCATGCTTACTCTAATAATAATTATATAATTTAATACAATCATGGTTTGGGATGATCCACCATCAAAATACTTCCTCTATATCTTTTTTTCTATAAATGAAAACATCACCTGTAATGTGTCAATTTACCGACATCGTGGATGATGCATTTTCATTTTCCCTTAACCCAATTAAGGCTGGTCATATAACAATAATTACAGTTAAAAAATATTGTATTATATATTAATTTAGTATTCTTGAAACATTATATAGACATGATAATAATTAATAAGACAAAACTATTTCGTGGTGATCCAAAAACATCAAAATGGTCTAAATGATTATCATTAAAGTAATAACTAATGAATCATCCACATATCTGGAAAAAAAATATAAGACCATAATATATTATTTATTTTAATTAGTAATAATATTTTATAATATACACATTTTACATGAATTTAGTAATTATAAACAGGGGAACTGATCATGAATACCAATAAAATGAACAACCCAGAACGATGATGTTGAACTCTATAACTCATAATAAAGGACATAATTGAACATAATAAAACTACAATGAATCAAATACAAGTATAAACAGTTATTAATTAATTAATTAACATATTTATTTTTATAATATATGAAATTATGGTTATGTGTAGAACACATTGGGACATAAGGTAAGTGTTTCTTTCTAAATCTCTAATATCATTAACGTTATGATTTTCCCTCTATACACTAATCTAATTATTCATTATTTTTATATAATAATTATAAATTATAGGTATAAATTCAAAACTCATTTATACAAATAAATTAATCTTTCATTTATGGGGATATATACGTCTTACAATGTTTCCTTTTAAATTCATTATGATCCGCAGTCCGAATTAAAGGGAACGTCACAATTTCATACCCATTTATTACGTACCATCCTTAATCTATTTTAAGACCCCATTATTTTTCTAAGGTAACTATTTTTTCATTTACTGTTTTATGAAAACAATAATACTAATAATAATTATTTTTTCAAAAAGAAATCATCACTGAAATGTAATATAGGTATTTATCTCTAGAAATCATAAATGATTTATTAGAGTATTTCCATCTATTTCAACAACTGTATTGAAAAATATGTTTTATTTAGATTTATCACATATTATTATCATAAAAAATGTTTTTTGAATGGTTTAGGATCATTTTGACATTGTATTTTCTATCTTGATAACATTAAATATGATTCTCAAAATGGTTAGTGATTATGTTTAATGATTGGGGAAAGTCATTTACATTAGATATGTATATGTTTTTTTTGTTTCAAACCATTCATGAGAGGAATGAATAGGACTTTTAAAGTTAATATTTTGGAGCTCTATATACCCTCAAAGGATTTTTAGGCCTCATGTGGTAAAAAATATATGGACTTTGCTGAGGCCTCTCTGATTTTTAGAGAGGGTTTTTGATGATGCCTTAACAATTTTTAGATGTCATGGACATGGCCATGACGTTATGTTTTATATGTACAACATATTAATTCACTCATAATGATATTATTAATTTATTATACATTTATATTATCTACTAGTATAATACCCATGGTTCAGCTTCTTTCCCACGTGATTATTTATTTGTTATTATATATTTAGCTTTTATCCTTTTAATATCATTTTAGATGGAATTTATTTTTACTCCTTCAGCTTTATTATTTTTTATTAGGTAAATATTTTTTAATTAAACATACTTAGAATCTTATCTCACCCATCTATTATGTTTTATTTCCCATGGTATATATCGATGAGTATTATGAATGACTTTCAATGGTAATCTAGAATTTTTTGGGTGTTCCCACTGAAATTTATATATTTTTTCCTTTCATATTGTAATAAAAAGGTATTGTATGTAATATGTATTTTGAAACAACCAAAATAATTGGTTTTTAGGGTTCTAATATTGTATATATGTTAGTTTATTAATGTAAGTCACCAACTTCGTGCTACTTGGGTATGGTCATTACCATTTTTATTAGAGGAAGTTTAGTAGAAACATTGGAAACATGATTTAGAAAACACAGATCATGGAACATACCCCTATGATATAATCTGAGGAAAATAATATAAAAACATCCTTTAATTTTGGTAAGGTATAGATTTTGTGTGTCTCCCTAAAAATAAATCATTGTATGGATATAACAAGTTCATGTGGTTCTATAATAGATGTACTGAGGAGAAACAAATCCAACAAGGTGTCTCGAGTTAGACTTTGAGTAAAAAGGTACAACACAATGAACCATACTACATAAATGGTTTGAAAATCCAAGGTGATATTCTTAGAATAATTCAATTTTTTTACAAACCATTATGAAGGAATTAAAATTTAGAATTTCATCAATGAATCCTTGTTTATTATTTTGAGATAATATTTGCATAAATTTTCAATAAATATTAATTATTTACATAGTTTGAGATTATGTATTATAATTCATAACAATATTTAGTGTATTACATTATTTGGAAATGGTTCTTAGTGTACATAAAGGAATACATGTCAAAGCATATAACCCATGTATGGATTTATCTCTTATAAATGATTAGGATATTGGTACTAGAGCTCCAATTGGTGATGAATAACTGATAACTATACTAGAAAAGATAAACAAGGTAATGATCAATGACCAAACCCATATTTAGCATCTTGGACCATGAAGTCGACGGGATATGTTAGACCACTCTATGAGAGAAAATCCTTCATCATTTAATGGGACTATAAACCGATTTGTAGCTGAGCAGTGGATAACTTCATTATATAATATAATTCATTATATTGGAAGTAACAAAATGGAGATGGTTTTCATCATAGTTTATCTTCTATTGGGAGATAAGGATCAATTTTGGTCATTAGATAAAAAAACAAATGAGGTGGATGATATTAAAATTATTTATTGGAGATATTATTTGAAAAATTTCCGAGAAAAAAATTTTAATTGGTGATATAGAGCAGATATAGAGAAGAAATCCTTGATCTTGACACCCAAAGGGGATGAAAACATTTCAATGTTTGAAGCCAATATTACAAGGATAGAAAGGAAGGATGTTGACTATATACGTAATTCAATGATAAATATTAATCGATTCATTAATTATTCAAAACCCTTCCTCTTTATGACACTGGTCACCCTAAATTTCTCATAACACGAAGATATATTCTCATGTATAATCAAGGAAAGGAAATAATTCTCTATGTATAATGACTTTACCGGAAAAAAGGATGAATATAGTGGTGAATGAAATAATTTATAAATTGATGAAAAAATGTCAATTTTAAGATATAAAATACATTTGGAAGTAAATACTTTGTTTCCTACGTAAAAGGAAAAGTAGATTGTTAAAAGTTTATCATGAAATGACATCATCATAAACATTAAAAATGAAAGAACGAAACTACCAATGATCAATGGTAAAATTATAGGGGTATTGGAAACAATGATAATGATTTTCCTAGATGTGAGAATATTATTCCTTAGAAAAGTATAAGGGAGCATGGCCAATATTATTTGATCAAAACTATGGTGTTTGAAGTTATGAATTTTTTGGTGGAAGGTTCTTCAATCATTTCATCAAATATATAAAATGATTTATTTGATTTTTGATAATTTCATTATCTTATATCTACCCATTTTTTCAAGAAAATTATAGATTTCACTTTTTATTTAATAATGGATTTTTTCAGTCAAAAATCTTAAGGGAAGTATCATTATAATAAATTTGCCTCAGTCAGTCCCCTTTAGGACTCATAACCATGATTTAGTTTCTAATCTTCTCACCATACAATTGATTTACATTGATATAATCCTTAGTATGGGATATGTTTCTAAATAATAGGTGAAAATATATTTCAAAAAATAATGAAATCATGATTGGTTTGGAATACGTATAATACCTTTCCTTTATAGAATAATCCTCATCATTTGATTCATATTTAGATCCACCCCCATTCTATCTTCTAAATGAATTTAGTGGGGAGGATGATAGTGAATTATTATTATATAATGAAATAAATATACAAATTTGTTATGTACATATTGTGGAAGAATATATTGATTTATTTCAAGTGGATTTCCATGGACATCCACGAGAGTGAGAATTTGATATCTCTACTGATTTATTTCATGGTGAAAGACCTATATAAATGAATCTATATAGAATGGACACTGTCAAATCTGTATAACTGATGAAAAAAACAAGAGAAATTGTGTGGTCATTGATTCATTTTATATAGTTTTTCTCTGTGGGGATCCCATATTCAATTTTTCAATAATATTGATGGATCCATGATGTTCTAAATTAAATAGAGAGAAATCAATGTTATTAAAATAATCAATATGTATCATCTACCTCTAATTGATGATATATTTGATCAAATTCAAGGAGCCCAATATTTTTCTTGAAGATTTACCATTATTCTAGATATCATAAATTTCATGTGAGTGAATAAGATATTATAATTAAATCATTTTGAACGGGATTTAATGTTTCTTGTTTACAGTAATTCCATTTAGACTATGTAATTATCTCTCTTTTTTCATGGTTCTAATGAACATAGATTTCATGGAATATTTTTAGGATTGTATGGCATTATTTATTGATTATATCTTCTTATAATCTAAATTATATAAAGACCATGAGAATCACTTAATGATCATTATAAATTCTCTTAAAACATTAATTATATGGGAATAATCGAAAGTGTAAATTTCTTCTTCAATAAGTTTATTTTCTTTTTATTTCTATGTATGGAGTCATAGTTGATCATACAAAGAATAAAGTAGATCTGGAATGGACTAAACAAACAAAAATCACCATGTTGGATAGTATCATTGTTTTGTTTGGTCACAATCAGAATTTCATTTAGAATAGCACCATATTACATAACCTGTTAACCAATCATACTCATAAATGGGATATGTTCATATGGATAAAATAATGTGAATAATGTTTTAGAGAATCGAAAAATATAATTTTGAATTATCTGATCATGACTCTACCAAAGGGAAATGGTGTATTTATGATTTATAGTGATGAGTAAAATAAATGACTCAGATGTGTCTGTATGTTGAGTGATAGAATTATAACATATAATTGGGGCTGTTAAAAATCCAGAAAATAACTTTTCAATTCATGATCTTGATTTAGAATCCATAATCATTTCACTGATGATATGTAGACATTATCTTTACGGTGAATGATGTAAGATATTTATATATCACAAGATTATAAAATATACCCCCTATTAAAGGTAACACAACATGTGAAAAATGGTATGGCTTAAGATACTCAAGGATTATAATTTCTCAATACACTACCACTCATGGGAAGGTGAATAGTGTTTGAGAGTCATTGAGTAGGAAGGATCATGAAGTTATAAACAAAATGATGACTCACAAGGATCCTAAGTATATGGATCTCAAAATTTTCAAATATAGAAATTATCACAGGTGGAAAAAACATCATTAATTTTACAATTTTTCCCCAACCTTATTTTTTATATTGGTTTAAAAGTTCTAAGTATGACTATGAGAAATTTCAAATTAAAATTAAAGATATAAATGTTTTGAGTTGGAAAACATCGTGTATGAGTGTGGAATTATGAAATTTGGGGAAATGATTAATATTCCCTCTATAACTATGCTAAATTGGGTGTAATTTAATGATTTGTGTAGTTAAAAATTACTTTATACAATATTGTACAAAAACTACACATTTCCTAGTTCTAAGGGATGATTTTATACTATAGAGACTTTCACAACACAATGTTAATGAATTCATCACACTACAGGGATAAACTCGTTCAATTTTATGTGATCATGATCAATGATTTAAATCTAAATTCATGAAAATTATTTAAAATTATTTGTACTCGGATTTTAATTTAAGTACTATTTATCAACATCAAATAGAAAGGAAATATAAATGGACAATTCAAACATTATAAGATATTTTGTGATCATTTTCACTTGTCATTAATGGCATGTGGGGTCAGTTTATACCATTGGTTGACATTTTCTACAACCATAGATTCCATTCAAGTACTCAAATAAAACCATATGAAGGATTTTATGGAAAGAGATTTCGTACACCAACATGTTGTGATTAAGATGGTGAAAGGAAGCTTATAGAGCCAGAACATTTGGAGGATACAGTAATAGAGGTAAAGACTATTGAAAACCATTTCAAATTGTTTCAATCGGGAAAAAGAGCTACTCTAAAAATCATAGGAAGGATATAAAATTTCATGTGGGAGTTCATGTTTTCTTGAAAGTATCTTTATGGAAGGGTGTTATACGATTTAAGAAGAAAGGGAAATTAATACCCATGTTTTGTAACACCCCATGTAAATAAAGAATTTGAAATTTTCATATTTATCCATATTTGTGAATAAAATATTAATATTACTTTAAAGGGGACGCTATGCTCGATGGCGTACCCAATACGCAACAACGAGTTTCTTGGGAATCTTACATTGCGCTCTAATAAAAAATTAATATTATTTAAATGGTAGATAATGCCCAGCAGTTGTAATGGAGGGAATGAACAGAACTAAGTACAAAATTATTATATATGTTTGTCAAATATTTTTACTTTTTACAATAAATGTTAGAGGATTAAAAATGCGATTGAATCCAATTTTAAGCGTAAACATTCTAATATTCCTTAAAAGGTCGATTAAACGCCTTTTGAAGGAAAACCTATTTTAAATCCACTTTTTGACAATTTTATGTGTTATATTTTACAAAATAAAATTCTTCTTTAGAATCGGGACATCAAAATTTACTTTGTGTAAATTTTTGGTATTTTTCCGATAAAGTTCATTTTTTAATGAATAGTGAAAACTGTTGTATTTTAATTAAAAACCTCTTTTTAATCTAATTTATATATATGATTATATTATATTTTGAATTGTTTTTAAAGTGAAATTAGAATGTATTTTTACCATTTAATCCAATAGTGGTCACTGTAATTAATTTCACATTGATATTGGACTTAAACTAGTGTCAATCTTTTACTAGATATTGTTTCTTAAAAACACGCTATTTGTTTTGATAGTGGAAATTAATTATTAAATTAATTAATTCCACATATATGTTTTGAATTTTTTAAAATATACATCATCTTGGAATTAGGAATATCAAATATATCTTAGGGTGAATATTTGGTATTTTTCTGAAAAACATCAATTTTTGATGAATAGTAAAACCACTAAGTGGTAGTATAAATACTGATTTTTCGTTTAAATGAAACTTTACCACTTATGTGATTTGAATTTCAAAAATCCTACAAACATGGTTGTCATTAGGATTTAAAATTTGGTTCAATGGGATTAAAATAATTTTTTGGTGAATAATAACTTTTAAGTTTTTAATCGCGATTAGAGGTAATTAGAGGAATTTAAGGTAAAAATAATGTTTTAATAATATTAAATTACCTAGACACATATTATACCCTAATTGGATTTTTCATGACTGAAAAAAACAATCCATGGGTCAACTTGGGGACCCCATGGAGCAACTTTGGTTGGAAAATGACATAAATAACTTTTTATTTAAAGTTAACATAAAAATGTCACAAGCATGAGTTGTATTACTAAATCAATTTTTAAATGGAGTTATACAAGTCATATTTTCAACTATAAGTATTTATTAGAAATCTAAAAATATTTCCTACATAATGATATTTTTTTTATTATTTTTAGACATTAAATAAATTAAATTATTTATGACATCATGATGATGCATCGATTACCTCATTAATAATGGATTTAAATAAAATTAAAAGATAATGTTAAAATTAAAATTTACACTTGTCAATGACCTATTGGATGAGTATAGTTATAACCCTTACCACATTATACTCGAAATACATCAATGTGGGACCTTTAAAATCGGAAACTCATTTGAAAATAAAGTAACATTTTGTAACTTTCCAAGAGTGCCCCTCCTCTACTCTTATAAAAGGCCCCCACCTCTAACACCATACCCACACGTCTCAAGCCTTTGGCTCGGCCAACCCCTTCTCATTTTGTCTCTCCACATCCCTCGCTTACTCCTAGAAGCCTCACTTTTGGCAGAAGTCTTCCCAAGGAATCCTTTGAGCTCAAATCAAAGAGAGTTACCCGATTTTAAGGTAATGTCTTCACGTGTGTTCATTTGTTTTATTTTGTTTCTCCAACCCCCTAAACTCTTTTTAATCATTTATTTTGTAAAAACTACAGTATATTAAATATACTAGGATGTGTTATAAGAAGGATTAGAGCTACACTTACACACACCTACATCTAATGGTTAATGAACATACTGTTTCTGTGGATGGTGAATTTCTGCCTCACGAAATGATGATTGTTCAATATTCTTTATACACCCTCAAAGGTGGCCATAAAGATGACAATATATTTATATATGATATATAATATGTTTAGGTTTTACTTAAGCTTCTGTATTTTTCATTTATGGCATACCTTTATGGTTTCCATTATGGTTAAACATGATATCTTCATTTTAGGAAGTGTGGACTACTGCCCCCTAAAAGTGATTTGGTTCATTAATAACATATGTGGAATGTATAAAGGATAGATTTAATGATATTATATATGATACCATACTGGAATTATAATACTATTATGTATAATTATGTTTTAATTCCATTAAATAAGAAATAGAAATGGAAGTAGCGTTCATGCGTACGTACAGCTTACCATCTCCATGAACGGTGCATTTCATTTCTTACCTCTAAATGTTATGTAATATTATAAATGCATGTATATAATGGATATATATGATATATATGATATCTAAATAATGATTATAATTCTAGATATAATATATATTTTAACACATGAACAACTTGTAAATATAATGTGTTTTTTTACTCAAGTAGCAATGATCTACAAAACGACCATTATTAACTTAAATAATTACATAATGTTCATAGCATAGTAGTAAGTGATATAAAAGGAATAATGAACTTGAAAATGTTTATTAAGAAAGTATAAATTAACTCACGTTTATTATTCAGGAGGTTGAAGAATGATCGAGTCAAGTCGGTCCCGAGGTAAGGGATCATACTCCACTCTTTCATTTTAAGTACGCTATTTTATGTCATTCCTTTAAAGCTAATATTTATTATGATTGGGATGTTCTTTTATATTAATAATACTTGACATTATATGTTCATATGATGAGAGACACTATTTTCTCTCATCAATCCAATTTAGAAGTTTTCATTGGCGCCGATAGGCTGCAGAAATTTCGTAAGGGGCTTTTTATCTCACTTTGTGTTTTCGTGAAATTCATGCTACATTTGCCAATATTTCTTTTTGAGTGGTGTATGTACATTCCATTATTCTACTCTTTGTGTAACATAAATTAATTTATGAGTATTTACATCAATTTTTTATAGTCCTTCTTTCATGGAGTGTACATTTCGAATGTTACCCAAATCGGTAAGGGAACCTTTCACCCTCATCTTTTTAAAAGACTTCTTTTGTAATGTATTTTAATTTACATATTTTTATGTTGGGATATGTTATTATATATCCTTATAGATGTAGATTTTATGTCCAAGTGATGAGATAACATTTTCTTTCTCATCAACTAATTTTATGAATTTTAAAGTGATGCGGTTAGGATGTCGAATTTTACCAAGGGGACTTCTTAACCCAATTTCGATTTCATTGGGTTCAACATGTAGTTATTGAATACGTCCACCTTTGAATATGTGGGAATTACCTTTTATTGTTTTACACTTAATATCCACTTATATTTGGTGTATTTATATTTTTCACACTTAATTATGAGATTGATTTATCTTTAATTTAAGGATAGATTCTTTATAAGGGATTTCATCTCATTTTACATTTCTATTGAGAATTCATTGTTGTTATGAACCAATTCACTATTATATGGTGTATATACTGTCCCTTGGAATATTATATCATGAATCCATTTATTATCATGATATTTTGATTAAATCATATTCCTCAATTATGGTATTCAACTGTCTCTCATTTTGTAAAAACCCTTTAACTAAAATATCGTTTTAAATGTTTTAATGATTTATTCTTATAAATATTTCTCATTAATATCCATGTTTTCAAAATGGTTTTATGGATTTATTTATATAGATATTAATTTTTTAAAATGTTAAAATATTCAATGTGGTATAGGACATTTTTATTTCAAAATCTCATTATTAAATGTTTTTAAAGGATTTTGAAAATGGTTTTTAGAATGGATTCATTATCTTAAAATGTTATATTGTTATTTCAATGTGGGAATGTTATCATTCCTTTATGATTAAGTTATGTTCTATGATTATGTTATGGTTCTTCGGCATTTTTTATGAAGACAGGTGGTTTCGGGATAAACTAAGGGCAGGTGAGCCCGATATAGCTCTCCAATGCATTGGGTAACGTGAAGGGGTTAATCTTTAAGGTTCCTCCGAATAGATTTAAGGAATATACTATGATGGGTATTCCAAACACAATCAAGTGGGTTAATCCCTACATAATAATGTTATGAATGCCTCAAGTTACCTTTATGTCTTATGATTTTTATGCTTTATTCATGATTTTATGAGGTATGTTAAAGTGCTTATGTTTTATGGGTAAAGTATGATTTCATTATTATGTATATATGTTCTCATGTATCCTTTAAATACTTTTTATAACCCTTACTGAGCTTTTTATGCCCATCCCAATTTTTTGAAATGTTTTTCACAGGTCAAGGGAATGGTACATGATATGATGATAGTGTCAATGATGTGTCAAGAAAGAATCCATGTTTTATTTTAAATATGTTTCTGTTGATGGAAAAAATGAATACTATCTTTTATGTAGCCACTTTTTTTAAATGTGGAATGTAAGAAATGTTTTATAATCTAATTCTCTAAAACTCTAAACCTGAACAGATCCCCAATGTGTAATCTTGTAATAACTCAAGATTAAGTAAGGTTTAAGGCTGGGGCCTTATATGTTTATTAGATCTTTCGAAATCCTAGAGGGAGTTAGAGTCGGGTCATATCATTTAGTGATGTCGTCTGGCCATTTTTATATACACAATGTGTTCCACACCACATTGTAAAGGAAGTGCATTCCAGACCAGACACATCTTCTCACATTTATAGGAATAGATTTTGAACCTGATTTATCATGATATGAAGTGCCTATCAAGAATATTGACACTATATAAAATGTTTTGATGAATCAGATGACTTTTTTAGTAATGTTAAATTGTAAAAATAATATAATTAATGTGGCAACATGGGTACAAGTAGAATTTATGATGAATAACTATAATGATCTTTTCATGAGGTCACGTTCTATAAATTATTAGGGAGATTTTTTTTGTTGAAGGGGAGAATGTAATGATTTAGAATTCTATCAATGAACCGTTATCTTCATATAATTTTTTCATATAAGATAAATCATATAAAATAACTTATAAATACCAATGAAAACATTTTAAATTAAGAATTAATGAAATATGAGGTATTTCCCATTACCAAGGATCCTATAGTGACTAAATTGTAACTTGACTGTGGGAATTGGAATATGAATCTTATGAGTAGTAAAAATAACAATTGAATAGTAACATCACCCATGAATGTGTTAATAAATTGTATACATATTATAAATTATTTATTTATATAGTTATATCTTAGTTTATAAAAATAAATTTTTTAAAAAATATTAATTAAGTGTAGGTATTTTTGTATGTCATAAATATTTAATTAAAATTCTATAATTAATATAATGATTTAAAATAAAATTTATTTTCATGAAGTAGATTCATATATTAAGACTCTATTATCTTATGATTATAGGATAATCCTTTTATACCATAGTTAATTATTGAATGTTTCATAAAATTGGTCATTATTTTAAAATTGGAATTTTTCAAATAAATGATGATTTCAATAAAAAAATGAAATTTATCATATTTAGATAATTATTTACAAAATGATTTATTTTATGAATCCTAAACATAAAAAATGGCTACGGTAAATTTCTTGTATTTTCTGAAATTGTTTAACTTTTAGTGAATAGTAAAATATGTTATTTTATTGTTCAAGTAAAAAAATGGATATTGGAGTCTTGCATGTGTCATTATTGATGTATGTGTCCATTGGTTTGAACTCACATATAATAATTACTATATTAAATCCTAAAAACCCTAGTTGTTTCTTATCGTGAAAAAAATTATATACAAATAAATAAAATATTGAAAAAACACTCGTCTCTGCCACTATAAATACCACCCCTCACCACCTATTCTCCTTACACCATCAAATCCATTGAAATTAAATAAATTCTACCCAACACACTTTCCAAGCACATCCCCCCATGTCTAGGATCCTTTGGTCTCAAAAAGACACCAATACCAATCACCTTGGGGATGTTCTCATGGAGGATAATTCAAGATCTCAAAATATTCTTTCTTTTCTTTTCACTTGTTTTCAATTTCATATATTTTATTATAAATACCTCAACTCCCCTATAAAAAGAGACATAATAACATCATTATCAGGTATATACTATAATTATATCATTTTAATGGAATATCCATAATCAAATACAATTCGTTTTCATTTTCCATTAACTCCATGTATTATGGTGAAAACAATAATTATGGTTAAAAAATATTGAATTATATAGATATTTATTATTATTTATATACTATAAATACATGATATTAATTAATAATATGAAAATATTTCCAGACAATCGAAAACCCACCAAAATTATCTAGATGATTATCATTAAAGTTCTATCTATTGAATAATACTCATATGGGGAATGTATTAAACTTATCATGTTATTGTAGGGGCCCACTATATCTACTTGATACATCATTAGTTTTCAAGAGACAAAACATATACGGACTTTGCAGAGGCCTTGTCTATTTAAGATTTGGTTTTGGCCATGGCCTTAATCATTTTAAGATGCCTTGTCCAAGGCCTTGATGATATTTTTCATATGTTCATAATATGAATTTAGTCATTATTATATTAGTAATTTATTATCCATGTGAATATTCAACTAATAGAATATCCAACGCTAAACATAATTTTCATCATATTTTTAAATGGAATTATTTATTCATCTTTTATATATTTCATATTATGATGAAGATTATGTTATAATAGCATGTTTTTTAGTCATCCACCTTGACTTAGAGTTTATTTTATCTTCAGCTATATTATTTACCCTTACTGAAAATCTAATCTCACCCCATCATTATGATTTATTTTCCCCATGTTATGAAGATGAATATTATATTTGACATTAAATGTTAATATAACAGTTTATTGGTGTTCCAAATGGAATATATATATTTTTTCGATTGAATTTGTAATGCTAGGTTCTTCAATTTAATCCAGCTTTCATAACTACTAAACTGGGTAGTCCTTTGGGATTTGAGTCTTATATTTTTGTAAATTAATTAATTTAAAGTTGAAGCACTAGGATACTTATGTGGGGGTCAAGAAATTTATTCTCCAATAAAAAAATTATTAAATTATGGGGTGAAAAATATTTTTTAAATAAATATTCCTTTTATAATTTTTTTATATGTCTGTATGTTATCTATAGGTTGGCTCAGTAACATTAAACTTCAGTTTCATTGTGAGAATTGTTTTTGTTAATTTTATATATAATGACATTTCCAAATTACAACTATTTACCACTTACTATCATTAAATGTATATTTACGTATTTTTCTAGATAGTATAAAATGTCATTAACTTATAATACAATTTATTTTTTTGTTTATTTATCATCCTGGGGAACTTTGTGTTTTATAATTTAGTACATTACATATACCTCATTGATAATTCTTTATTGTCTTAGATACCATTACATATTTTTTCCATCTACTAATTCATCATTTTTTTCCCATTACATGTCAATTTTATTAATATTAAGGATGGTAATTCACCTTTGATTCATGTAATTTATAATCCCAAGACCATTATATTATAATATATCTAATCTATCACTAAAAATATTCGAACAATATAGGTCTTCTCCAAAAATCATCATTTATACTCACTTTTAAAATACAAAATCTGAAATATATCTATAACATCCTTAAATCATAATTATCTAATTAAAATCATCGGAAACATTTTTTATTATTCTTTTATGTTAGATCAACTCATGAAAAAATAATAAATCGTTTCTAAAACATCAATTGTTTTAGAAAAAAATATTATCATCTAGAATATCTCTCTTGTAGAATTATTTCTATACATATATTGAATAAAAAATCCCTAACAAAACTTACAAGAATCATTCAACCTTCATATAACATCCATGAAAAATAAACTATAGTGATTGTTAACAAATACATCAGATAACCTCATACTTATAGTTAAAACCATAAGGTATTTTTTATTTTTTATTCATTTTTTATTAAAATATATCATGTCTCCAAACATCATCTATTGCATCACCATGTATGGCCTATTATATCATTATGTCTCCATGTGATAAATTTTTCCCACTTTAAACTCATTTATTGAGATTATAATATTAAAGAAAGAATATTTCGATAATATTGTGAACAATTTATTTAAACCATACTTTCAACGATATAAGATTCAATAAAAATAACATTAATTCATAATATCAAATATTATGAGTTATTTATATATTTTTATCAAAAATCCAATCACATATTACTCATTTTCAAGAATATATGTTTAAATATAGATAATGTTTTGTAACCAAACACTCTTAAATTTACTCATTAAATTCCAAATACATATCCCTGCAGTAAAACTAATAACATAGTATCTTTTAATTTGATATAAAGTGTTCCTGAAAATCATTATTTTTATTTATAAGATTAATTTATTTTTAACTCTATGGATACAAATATTTACATCCAATAGCGTCATATAAAATATATTACTAAAAATATATTATTACATAAAAAACCACTTATTATTCCAATACAGAATCTCAAATGATTTCAATTAATGGAATAAAATCATATTAAAAACATATGACAAGTGTTTTTTATTATATAAAATATTAAATTTATTTTAGGAAACATTATAAGATACAATATTATAATATATATAATTTTAGAATTTTATTTCATGGGTACATTAATTAACTTGAATCTCACTGATATTTATAAGACATTCATCTCTACCATATTTGTAATAAAATTTTATATATTAGATATTAGTAATATAAACAATATTATTCATGCAAAATTTATTCTATTAAAATAATAAAAATTATAAATGTTAATTAAATTTATTTTATCACATATGTGTGAATGTAAGAAATAAATTTTTCATTTTTTGGGATGATAAAATAATTTTTCATGATTTTGATTACATTTTATTTATTATTTCCTAGAGATAAATTCTTAATATCCATCAAAATTACTTTCTCACTTTTAATCTTTTTTACTTATACATGAATAGTGTTTAATATAAACTTGTTATTATATAAAATTCAAAAAATAAAAACATCTCTTAATAATTATTTCAAAATTTGATCTATTATTAGATTCCAATTCAATATATCAGTTATTATATGAAATTTCTTCCCAAATATCTTTATTTAAATAATTGAATAGATTATTATACATTTTTACACCCCCATTAGATTTCAAAAAAATAGGTGTTCATCCATTGTAACCATTATTATTCCCAATTATCCAAAAAAGGTTTACTTGTCCCTTTCTAAATCACATAATTAAACAATTGGTTTAGACCATACCTTTCTTACAAAGATACTATCTACATATTTGGTAAATCATGTAATTATTTTTTAAATCCATTCATATTTTAATTCAAAATGAATTATTGAAATATATCAAAAAAATGGGGATAAATACAATGGCTGGATCAATATTTATTTTTCATCCTACACTCTCAATATCATTTACATTCTGAATCTTATTTTTTCAATGAGCGGATATTAATTAACCCACAATCAATATAAAGGTGAAAATTATAGTAGAAACATCATATCTGTTTTTATTTATATTATTATTTGTATATCCATTTAGTTTATCGATAATTTTAAAAGAATATATATTCTAATTTTTTAAATATTTTGAATTCCAAAGAAAATATTTTCAATGTTGATATATCGAGAAACTATTTAATTTTCCAACCATAAGAATTCGTAATTTTAATAGTATCCTTTATAATTGGTTATCATAATCCAAATAATACATTATATTATTTGGGAATAGTTATTAGATATTTTTAAAATTCATGGAAATAGAAAAAATTTAATTATCCATTCAGTAATATTCCTCATATATAACTATAATGATAAAAAAAATTAATTTTTCAACAACTAATTATGAAATCATTTAATAATGACTTTTTTATTAAAAAATTTGAATATTTTTTGTATATAATTTTACTAAAATAACTACCCATGTTATATTATATTAATTAGAATACCATGATCTATATTTTTTAATTCCTTATTTTAGCTTCACTATATTTCCCTCCACATTGTTATTTTGGTTTTCAGTCATATCAATTATATTATATATGAATCTTATATAATTGAGAAAAAACATTAACAGGAAAAGGTAATTAATTATTATAAACCCATTCAATTTATAATCTAGATAGTAATGTTACATTGATTTTTGTTTGCAAAAACACAAAATTACATATCTTTACTTTTATATTATTTCTGACCATATTTTGAAATCCTTATATTATATAATTAATAAATTAGTGCAAATTTTTAGGGTTACCTATATTGATTGATTATGGTCAAAAAAAAGTTTTAGAAACATAATATTAGAGTTCCACATATTGTGATATCGTAATATAACAAACGTTAATATTACCCCTATATTGAATATCAACCTAAATTATCACCAGGTGACTAGATGGGTTTTTCTATAATTTATTTTTAATTTATAATAGGAATGGTGATATCTCAATTTGATGGCTCTATCATAAACCACAATTTAATATTAAAACGTATTCTACCATAAATAATGATATTTCCTATAACTTCAAAAAATAGAATAAATAATGTGTATCATTTTCTCATAGATTTTATTTTAATATAATTAATAGATATATTGACATAATAGTAATTAATATACTCTTGTTCATTTAAAAAAATTAATTATCATAAATTTCATAATATATTATAAATATCATAGAACTAGATATGAAACCACAAAATTAATATAAATGAAAATCAAAATAACTATTACCATGTTGTACAATGAATATTTATATAACCGAATTTCTAAGATCCATTTTGGTTATTTCAGAAATGATAAATTATATAAATAATAACATTTCATTTTGATGTATAAAAACAAAAATAATGAATCTAGGAGATACTTAATTTATATGATGTGAATTATCACCTCCCAATGTACCCAATGGTTATATAAATCACCAAACATCACGGGTAGTATTACTCCATCACATTAAATTCAAATATAGAATTTTCAGAATGTGTGGAATAAATAATGGGTGTGTTTCCTAGGATTATTCAATGGAATATTAGGAATAAATCCGCTTAAATTTATTATTCCATTTATTATTTCTAAATAGGTATTAAACGATATTTATTTTGTAATGGTCATGGACCGTGATTCAAAAAATATAATGTCATAATGGCACATTACTAGAGTGTTTAAAAGGGATAAATGTGGAAATGGGTCATTTTTATAAATTTAGAATGGTTTAAAGAAATTAGTTCTAATGGCACTGTAAGAACACATATATTCATTTTAGATATTGATCTTGATTACAGGGGTTTTGGGGAAAAAGTGGTGTTTTTTGAAACATTAAGGAGTACATGTTGTGTACCCAGTTGTCGTCGGTAGCTGTGTCCTGGTCGGGAAATGGCCAGTACAGGGTTGTGTGGGTTGATCTCAAGACAACATAAAGCGTGGACAAATAAAGTCAAGCACACAATGTGTATCTTTAAATATCATAAAAAGTTTTTTATTTGATAATTTAGACTAGGGTCATTTCTAATTTATAGAACCTCATTCTTTTAAAGTTATCTCATCCAGGATTGACCGAAGAGCGCCGATTCTTCTCTGATCCCCCGATCAATCATCTATGCTCTGAATCGAACACTATTTATTGTGTTGGAATCGCAATGGAGGGCGGAGGTTAAACTATATTGAATTATATCCTTATTTTTTAGCAATATTGTGTTTCATAGTGCAATCGGAACCTAGTGTTGTGAGACCACATGGGGAATGAACATTGTGGGTTTCCCTAGAGTGTATGTTATACATTTCATATTTTGAGAATATAGGGGGATAGATGTGATTGTTCCCTCGAAGTGTTTATAGTTCCCAGTTCCATGACCATAAGGGGAATTAAACATTGAGTGCTTCCTCAAAGATTTTGTAGTTTATATTTAAAATACCACATGATGAATTGATTGTGAGTGTTTCCTTAGAGATTCTCTCTCTAAGCTGAACTAGAGGGGATAGAGTATGAGAACTTCCCATAGTGTTTCTTGTGTTTTTTTTCTTGAATAATTTGTAAATGTAAATGAATGTAGTTGAAACTGGTTGACTGTATACTTTGAGTACTTTCTAGTTTATGACATCATATTGCATACTTCCTGCTATATATATTCACTAAGAGTTCGCCACAGTTCATTGGGTGCTCACCAACTAGGATTCTTCTCACATGTGTTTGGGACATGTTTTTGGGCCCAAATAGATTCTATTGTTGTTGTTCTGGAAAAGGGGAAGGTCCCTTCTACTTCAGGTATGTGACTGTTGTGGAGTATAGGGGCTAGGGACCAAGAAGAGGATTGTGATGCTGTTGGTGTTTACGTGTTTTCTTATTACTTGGATTTATTACTTTATTCAATAATTGTGAATTTTTTTGGATTCTTTACTAGATACTTTTGACATGTATAATTAATTAAATATATATGTTGTAGTTTATTAATTACTTTTACTCTTTCCTTGTTTACTTTGTTTATATAATTACAACTTATTCTACAATTATACTTTTTTCCACGATGTTACTTTACCTATGATGGAATAGTTTCCCTACTATCACACCCAAGGACCTCTCTGCAAGTCGACAACCCTTGTCTTTTAGGGAAATGCGATTGAGTCCATGAAAAAAAAACGTGGTAAGGGGATCCATTACGTGGCACCATGAACCGGTACATTACAACATGTAATCAATTGAATTCTTTTTTTCTTGACTTAATATTAGGATCTTGTTGACATTGATCGGAATGTATAGGTAGTTTGTAACCAGATGTGCTCGGGTGTAGATAACCTATGTATAGGGAAAAGCTAATTTTCCTCAATTATTGATATTTCTCTAGTTTTTCATTTATTACAGTGGATTTGATTTCACCATTTGGTGGTTCACTTGTTTTGTGCTATTATTGTGGATATTATTTAGGTTCTATTTCTATTTCAACCAGATAAGATGAGGGTTTTCCATCTCATGAATCATATATGCACCTGTTAGAGATCACATTTCATGAATTCATGTCATTCCATTTAGGGTGCAGTACTGAATGAATTTTGTTGTGCTAGATGTTGTGCTAGATATGCATGTTGTTATGATAGATTCCTTGCTAGAATACCATCGGATTGATAAGGACTTTCTAATGTTTAATGATTCATTTGAATGGGTGCCAAACATTGGTCCCAAAGGTGTTATGGGCCCTCATGGATAATAAATTGGTGGATCTTGTATTTGATTGCACTGTTATTCTTGTTATATACACGATTATGAGTCCGTGATTTGATTCATGGGTAGTATGGGCCCCCACAGAGCAGAATTTGGAACATTAATGTTCGTTTTAGTGTTTTTATGGGGTTCCGAAGTAGTTTCTGAGGCATACTATCAATAAAACCTAATAATACACGCTATGTATTGATGAATACAGTCCATGTATCCTTCTATTCAGTAAGGAAATGTTTTTAAGTACACGCCATGTATTGTTAAACCATGTGACTGATTGTGTGGGCAGAGACATGGGGTTGAGTTTTTTTTTGTGGAACCCACTATGTACCGGATGTATACGCCATGTTTTAGTTACCATGTTTCTATAAATGAGACTAACGACATGGATCGATGAATCCTAGGTTATACACGTCGTGTTGTGTTCTTACCCGCCATGTAGAGTATACCATGTGACTAACTACATGGATGGTTATGACCTAAGGGATACACGACTTGTCCCGGTCACACATGCCATGTAGATTTACCCAAGAAAAAGTTGTGTATATTAACGAGTATAGGAACTCAGGAATGGGGAAAATGATTCAATTACATGTCGTGTCTGAAGGAGAACACGCCGTGTGTAATGGTGTTACACGGCCAAGTTTGGCTGAGGTACAGACCCATGTAAAGGATTTTGGTAACATGTCATGTAAGTTGTTATATATGTCATGTATCCATGCATTATAAATAATAAATTTCTTCTTTACCATATTTATTTATTTCACTTAAATGTTACAGTTCTTGATAATCATAAACTAATGGGTGCACTTTAAGAAGTAGTGTCATGTCACTGATATCTCCACCGGTAGTATTCTAGATCTAATGAATCGATTAGACACTAGACATTGAAGATAATGGACTACCTTTAGATCCTCCCATCATGCATGTCTTGGAACCAGCTATCATTTGGATACAGGTGTCGATGAAGAGTTCTGAGGAGGCTTCATGAACTTTATGCAGACATTCAAAGGAGAACCACATCCTACCACGTCAATGGAAGAGTTGACGTAGGTGTTTCAGTAGCATCATCCTCCCTCCTTCTTATGGGAAAAAGGACCTCGGTCTATATAGTCATGGTTAGAATCCATGTTTCATATCTTTTAGAATATAGAGACACCTCAAGAGAGGAGGGTGAAGCTCGCAAATTACATGCTTCCGGATTCTGGCATGAGATGGTGGGATGTGATATGACATGCATGATGCTAGTAGGTTATTGCTAGGAATGAGTTCCATCCATCCTTCAATGATTACATCTACCTGAAGACATTGAGTTCCTATTGATCTTGAGAATTCATGAGTCTATATTAGGTTAATTTCTTAGTCATGGAGTATTCCTATCACTTCACAGATTTGCAGTGCTTCACACCAATTCAATGGGGGTGATGAGTTTCTTTTGGAATGGATGTTTGAGGATGGTCTATGGAACAACATCTAATCTCAGATTAAAATCTCCAGTTAGACTTCCATAACTTCTATAGTGAATCAGGCACTGATAATAGAGCGCAACCTGATGGATTCAGGAGGTTTAAGCCAGGGTGGCTCGGCATCATGATTTGGATGACAGCAGGAAGCTCGACAGGGAGTCTACCTGTGGAGATCCGAGTAGGAAGAATACTTCTTTAGGACTCCAGGTGGTGTGCTAATAGCACGGGGAGAGAATGAATATGTGGCCACACTACCTGATATACCCAGTTGAGTACCGATCTAGTGGCAAGATGGGCCATCATCAGCGTTTCTATCAGTTTTTTTCACATGTAGCTGGTGATAGGTGTTCGGTTTTGAATCCTCATACTAGTGGAGGACAACCAGTCACACATAAGTTTGGGAACTAGAGTTCATCAAGACATTCAGTTTGAGGTGGAGGTAATGTCCTCAGTTGTTAAACACATGGGTTTCGACAGTTGCATGGTTGGTCAGCTTAGGGAACACAAATAGCATCACAAATCCACGTCGTAGGTAAAGCTTTTTTCTATAGAGCAGACCCATCATGATAATAATCCTAGACCCTTTACTATGGGATATAAAATTCTAGTGTCCTCTGTTTTAGAATCTGTACATTCGATATAGGGGCTTCCCGTAGTTTCATATCTTTTTTTGTTGTGGAGATCCTTGGACCATGTATCTTTACTTCTGCTGATATCATGAAGCTAGACACAACGTTGGGGACTATAATGTCTTGTGTATGTCAGAGCAAGAAGTTCCCTCTTGAGGTTTGTGGGTGTAACTTATTATGGTCCCATTATGTCTTCGATATTATGAGCTATGATGCAATTCTTGGAATGAAATGGTTGGTTCACTTATATGTTGTTGCCGTTTTTTATTACCGTAGGGTGAGTTTCACGTAACTAGAGGGTAGGACATTGATACATAAGGGGAATGGGATGTCCAGGTCAGCATAGCAGGACCCATGCATCTTGGGTTAGGAGGAGTTATAGCCCATATTGTTAGTATGTGTCTAATAGAATAGAGGACTTTATAGATGGAATTTCCTCTAGTGGTGGATCGTTTCAGATATGTATTTCTAGGGGAATTTTTAGGTTTTCCTCCAGAGCGATAGCTATTTTTCTCTATTGGTCTTGTTCTAGGAGTGGAACCAATGTATATAAATCCTTATATGATGGATACACTTGTGTTATAAGAGCTCAAGAAGCAATTGGAGGAGTTGCAATAAAAGGATTTCATTCGACCCAGTACTTGTCCTTAGGGTTTTTCTGTCCTTTTTGATAAGGAAGAGGAAGATTCCATTAGAATTTATGTGGATTATATGAAGCTAATCGAGTTGACGTTCAAGAACCAGTATCCCTTTCTAAGTATTGATGATATCTTTGATCTTCTTTGAGGATCCAGTGTATTCTTGAAGATTTACTTGAGGTTTGGTAATCATCAGTTTCACGTTAGACCTTCAGATATACCTCAAACATCTTTTTGGAGTAGGTATGGTATATATGTGTATGTGGTTATTCCATTTAGTCTCACGATAACACATGTAGTTTTTATGGAACTAATAAACTGAGTGATCTATCCATTCATGGATTCTTTCATGGTGGTTTTCATGGATGATATCTTGGTGTGCTCTCATACATGACCAGACCATGCTACCAATCATGAGATTGTTTTGAGTACACTGAGAGAGAATCAGTTATAAGCCAAGATCGAAAAATGACTAAACTTAATAGACCAGATTCCCTTCTTGGTTCATGTCATCTCTGAGATAAGAGTATCAGTAGACCTAATTAATTTGAGGGTAGGTTTTTCTTTGCTGCATCTGAAAATAAATCTCACAGGAACAGAGTTTTCTAGGGTTATCTGGTTACTAAAAGCGTTTTATACAGGACTTTTCACACATAGCGGCACCACTGAAGGGCCTGACTAAAAAGTGTGTGATGTACCTGTGGACAAATTCTTGTGATTCAACCTTTCAAAAGCTAAAATGGAAGTTGAATTCAGCACCGATTCAGGTTTTTCTAGGGCTAGTAAAGAGTTACATTGTTTTCTATGATCCAGCAGGTATTGAGATGGGATTAGTGCTTAGGTAGGTCGAATGAATTGTAGTGTACGGGTCTTAGCAGCTGAGGCCATGTGAGAGGAATTACTTGACTCACGATCTTGAGTTGGCTACAGTTGTTCATGTGTTACGCTGTTGAAGAAATTTCCTTTAGGGAATGGATTTTGTGGTATACACTGAGCAAAAAATTCAAATGTGTATCTTCAGTCAGTGCGATCTGAAATTCCGATGGCGAAGGTGGGTTGAATATCTTTATTCCTTTGATTTCGAGCTTTCCTACATGCCCAGAAAAGGAAACACAGTGGCTGATGCATTGAGCATGAAGACTCAGATATATGAGGTTCTGGAGGCCAAAAATTAGTTGAAGAATATGGTCCTATTTTATGAGATGCATTTGGAGGTGCACGACAGTTAGGGGAAGACATTTTTTTATCTATAGATGTTACCTCTACTTTACATGACTGACTGAAAATGTGGAAGATTTCAGATGTTGAAGGCCTAGTCCAATGGGAGTGTGTGTCAGGAGAGAACCCTATTTCGGGATGGATAGAAGGAGTGAATGAGATATTTAGTTTTCTAGTAGCGTATAGGTGTCAGCAGACAAACGCGAGGAGATGATTCCAGTTATTTATTCGTTATTTTGGGATGCTCATCCTAGTGTCACCAAGATGTATTGAGATCTACACCGTCAATATTGGTGGCTAGGTATGAAGAGAGATGTTGCTGGTTTTTTAATGAGGTCTTCCATCTGTCAGGTAATGGCGGAGAATCAGTGACCATAATGGCTTCTACAGTAGTTACCCTTTCCTAAGAGGAAGTGGAATGATGTCGTGATGGAATTCGTGACAGTTTTTTCAAGGTCATCATGAAGGAATGATGCAGTTTGGGTGGTCATTTACGAACTCATGAAGTTTGCGCACTTCTTATTGATCAAGGAGACCTTCAGGGTTGATGATATGGAAGGTTTTTACATTCGAGAGATTGTTTGTTTACACAGGGTTCCACATGCCATCATTTCATAAATAGACGCCCATTTTACTTCTCAGGTCTGGAAGGTACTACAGAAGGCTTTGTGTACACATGTCTATCTGAGTACATCTTACCATCCCTAGATAGATTTCCAGTCTGAGTGTACGATTCAGGTGCTGGAGGACATGCTTCAAGCATGCGTCCTATATTTTGGATGTTCTTGGCTAAATCACATACCTATGGTGGAGTTTTTTTTCAGTAATATATTTCTAGAAACTATTCAGATAGTACCTTACGATGCTTTGTACGATAGGACAAGCTGATCTCCCCTATGTTGGCTGGAGGCAGGAGAGGAAACTATGATGGGAATCATCTTATCTAGGAGACCACAAAACAGGTGGAGTTGATTTTGTAGAGGATGGATACTGCACAGTAAGGATGGAAGTCTTATGCTGACTGATGGTGTCGACATCTAGAGTTCCTGGATGGATACCACGTTTTCCGACATGTCACTCATAGGATGGGACATATGAAGAATAAGAGACAATGGAGGAATTCACCGAGATATGTTGGGCCGTTTGAGTTTTTGGAGAGATTCGGTCTAGGAGCCTATCGTTTGCAGTTAGCTCAGATGTACCAAGCCATGCATGACATCTTCCATGTTTCATAGCTACATCGTTACTTCATAGACATATCTCATGTTTTTCAACCTAAGGAGGTTGAGTTGGAGGTAGAAACATCCTTAACATAGAATCCAATTCATATTGATGATTGAAGATTTAATGTCCTCTATGGCTAGTCTGTTCCTCTGGTACGGGTGCTATGAAAGCATGGTATAGTATAGGATGTAACATGGGAGAGGGAGACTGATGTGTGATCACAGTGGATAAAGCTATGAAAGGTTTCTAATTCTTCATCTTCTTAGGGAAATTCATGGAAAAATTTCATTAAGTGGGGGGTGTTTGTAAGACCCCAGATATTCATTTCAGGTTTCGATCTTGATTTTGTTGTTATTGAGAAAATTGTAGTATCTGTAAATTTTAAGGAATACACCCCCATATACATAGGAGTACATGTCTTCTATATAAGAGTACACGTCGTGTACTCAGTTGTTGTGGGTAGCTGTGTACTGACCGTGTTACGACTACTACATGGTCCTGCGTACTTACTTGGAGACCGCCTAAAGCAGGGCTCGGTAAAGGCATATACACGTCATTTATCTATATAGAACATGTTTTTTATTTTTATTTTTTTTATAAATCGTACTAGGGTCATGTATAATTGACAAAACCTCTTTCTTCTAGTGTCATCTCGTCCAGGAATGATGGAAGATCACCAAGTCTTTTCCAAGCCCTCGATCGACCATATGTTCTACGAATTGATCATCGTCGATTGTGTTGGAATCACATCGGTGAGTTTCTTCTTCTTCTAGTGCCTCTTTTCTTTATTTCTCCTCTTTCATGAGATATCCTTAGATGGGGTTTCTTGATGTTTTTATTGATCTACAATGTTCTCGGTCAATTAGAATGCATATGTTCAACTATATCGAACGTACAACATTGAGGTAGGTGGTTTGTGTCTTTATGTAGATGTCATTGAGTTATATGTGAAAAAAATTCTCAAAACCCTGGTATGGGGTATTACTTTTTTAGGGAATTTAACCATATTAATGCCCTCCATGCATTGTTTGCATGAGTATGGGTGTTTGATTATGAATAGGGTTTATTACCTAGCTATGGATGTGTTTTCCCATGTTTATTTGATAGTGGTCGTTGGGTATAGCATTTACTATTAGGATGTTTTTTTGTTGTCCATGCCTAGTAATTTTACGATGGAGTTGATATTATATGGCATGATTATGATATGAATTTTTGTTGCTTATCCAAGTAGTATTTTGAGATTCTCATTGGTTTCTAGATATCGTTAGTGCATGATGGTGATACATAGGGATGTGGGAAGCTGGTGTAGTGAGACCATAGAGTGAATTGATGTCGAATGATTCCCCATAGTGTATTTTATACTTTTCACATTGCGAGACCATAGGGGGGATGGACATGAGTGATCCCTCGGAGTGTATGTAGTTCCATGTTTCGAGACCATAGGTGGAATTGGACGTTGAGTGATTCCCCTGAGAGTCTACAATTTATCAATAAAATACCACAGTGGGAATTGAAATGAGTGATTTTTCAAGAAATTCTTTGTCTAAGATGAAACAGAAGGGTTAAAATTTGGGAACATCCTAGAGGTTTTCTTGTGATTGTTTTGTGGAATAATTGGTTACTGTAAATGAATTTTTTGGAAACTATATGTTTTTTTTTCTTTTTGTAACATCATTTTTATTACATCATTTTTCATACTTCCTATAATATATATTCACTAAATGGTAGGCAATGATATTTCGGTGGTTGCCTAATGGGATTCACCTCGCATATATTTAGGTCATTATTTTTGGCCCAAACAGATTATATTGTTGAACATATAGATAAGGGAAAGCACCCTTTTACATTAGGTAATTGACTAATGTGAAGCTGAGGAGAAAGGGACCTAGAAGAGGCTTGCGATGCTGTTGGAGTTTATGTTTTTTATTTGTACTTTGGTTTTGTACTGTATTCCATAATTGTGACTTGTCTGGATGCATTCCAATATTCCTATTACATGCATCATTGTTTACATATATATAATGCAGTTTTTTATTTACTTTAATTATTCTGTTGTTTACTTATTTTATGGAATCACCACTTTCTCTTATGTTATACTTTTGATTATGCTGTGTTTCTCGGCCAATGAGGTCATAGTTTCCCCAATATCACACCCAAGTCCCTCGCTTCTATTCACCACCCTCTGGCATTTATTGAAATGTGCTTGAGGCCATCTGACCAACCGATTACGGGGAACCTTTGGGTGGCACCCAGAACCATGATGTTACAGTCATGACCCAATCCCAGATTGAATACATCCAATCTACAAATGGGGCCATGTATTACCCATAATTATGGAATATTAAAGGAATGAGGAATTTTTCTTGAATCAAAAGTATCACATATAAAAAATGGGAGATATCCATCTATGAGGACATGAGGTGGCATATAATTTTACAGTTCTGTGAATCTTTATAATAGGACATGATAATTACTACCCCTTTTTAGTCACTATTATTTATCTATTTTTCTTTTACATATATTATATGTGGTACATATTGATTATATTAGTGGAAATGATCATGGGAATGCAATAATAGGATTTCATTTTAAGTAATTCATGGATATTTTTTTCTTTTGTAGTTGATGGTGAAATTCTAAATATCTATAAATGGTTATTCAGGTGTTTCATGGCCCGACCCAAGATGGCGCTCAGGCCACAAATATCACAAGACCAAATTTATATTGTATGGTTTGGTTACCAAAATAGAATCCATAACTAACATTGTGAGTTCTTTTCCTTTGAACCTATTTGCATCAAAAAACTGTCTTAATGTGGATGTGGATATGGAAATAATAAATGATTCAATATAATTAGAATGTAAACCAAGCATGCATAACATCTAGGTTCTACAAGAGTATGAAAATGGAAACTAAAAAATAAATGGGTATAATACTTTCCCAACCATAAATATTTAACAACCTATTGAAACTACAAATTTAAATTATTTAGATATCCTACAACATGAATCCCAAGCTACAACCACCGTTTGTGGTCCAAATGAATAGGTATCCATAAGCTCGCATTAAGTAACCACCAAACTATCTATCATCTTCATAAGACATGAAATGTGTCGAAAAATACCATGAAGGGGTGATTATATTCATACCTATTATGATTCAACAAAATCTGGAGTGGGGATAGTAAGAGATTCAATAAGAAAAGAATGACAATAGATTTAAAATAAAATTAGAGTGAAGATCTCAACTAAAACCAAGAGTGAAGGACACCACAAAAAAGAACAAGGGTATTGACATGGTGAGTTTATGAAATACACATCAACTCTTCACCACCTACATTTGTAGAGTAGACTCATCCAACTACAAGAATCTCAACATAGAAATCCCCTAGAATAACATAGGTGTATTCACCTCTCATGGAAGTAGAGTAACCAAATACCAAGGTTTAGATATATAAGAATATAAACATACTCAATATAAATAATCCAAAAAGTTCGAATAATGTTATTACCATCAAGAAAATATTCCTAAGAATAAAATTTTCCAATAGTTAAAAAGTTTTATCAATGATACCCATCATCTCACACGTTTTCCCAGAATTTACATTCCATTCATGTATCACCTCTTCATTGTGCCTAATAGTCTATGGGAAACAATATCGATGTATATGAACAATTACCTAGTAATGTTGGAGGTATCCACACTGGTATTTATGGACGACTACGCTTCCCAGCTCTATTATAGGGTAAAACTCAGTAGTCATTGAATACCCAACTGCCCATATAAACTAAACATAAGAATTATATAGCCATCAAGGACACCACTTCCCAACTCTACTAGAGGGTACAATTCATTATTAATCAAGTAATATACTATACAACTCTACTAGAGGGAAAAACTCGGCTGTCATCAAGGAATCAATTGGCTACCACTCCCAGAGGGTAAAAATCGGTAGTCCTTAAGGACTCCAATGGCTAGTACTATTTGAAGGTATATGTTAGTGGTCTCTGGTGATCCTGTGGGATCATGGCCATCATATATCATCATGAATTTAGGAATCATGCTTGGAAAATATTATAGTGTATCTACAAAGTCACAATTGGGGCAACCATTGGATATACAAAGAAACAACCTCTGAATTGCATACTTGTGGGTGATAATATGAGTTAAAATGAAGGAGATAAAAAGCCTCGAATATTCATAAAAGTTAACCAAGGGATTCAAGACATGTGAAGGATCCCTCTTGGTGTGTCGCCCCATTCCTCCACATAGACTTCCCTTGGATAATTTATAGAACCATGTCCATGTATCAGAAAATTATATATAAGTGGACTACAAATCATGTATAGAATAAATAGGATTAGGATGTATCCTTTTAGTAATGTATTTGTAAATTCATCTTGTGTATGTGTACTTTAGTACATGTTTTACTTATTCACGTGGCGTGCCACCCATGTGGTCTGGCCATTTCCTTGTACATTATTACGCACCCATGTGTCTGGCCATGTACTCCCACACAGAGTCCCTTATGTGTGGTATGTCACACATCTTTTCCACCTAAGTAATGAGTACACAGCATGTAGGATAGATAAACATCATTAAATCCTTATGATTGCATGAAAACCTTTCTAATTAACAAATGGGGCTACACATCATGAATTCATTCGTATACAAGTCGTGTAGTTAGGTTTTTCTCAAATATCTATGTAAGCTTCCCATGATTAGAAGATAATATATCACTTCCTTTCTTGCATTATTCCATCTGTAAACATCGCACCTATGTCAGATCTGTCATTTTCATCCATGATTCACTGGAAATTTGAATCTAGTGGTCCTTGGTGGCTCCATCATTCATCTCATATTCACTGAATTCCTAGGTTCATCTTGTCTCTATAGATTTGATCTATATTGTGATAAAATTCCCCTAATGGATCCAAAATAACTCATATAAATTCTCTATATATGTATTTGTTCCTCATTCTATTTTTTTGGGATTTTAGGGCTCAGATCAGGCTCTGTACAACCCAGAAAAGTAGAATCGGGACTGTGGGATCCTAATAGTGATGAACATTAATAAAAATTTTGGATAAGCATTCAAAAACAATGTTTTAACAATTTTTTCCATGTTTTAATGAATAACTATCATGAACACTAATACTATGGTTATTACCAAAAGAAATAACTCAATTAAAATGGGTGTGTTGGCTCATTTTCAACCCAAAATATGTATAGATCGATAGAAGGGATCGATCTTCTCTATGAGTCTCATTAAGAAGTGTGTAAACCACAAATTGATGAGTTCAACCTAGATATTACATAATTATTATTTGAATAATGTTCATTCTAATGATCAAATAAATTTTTTATGTTTTTTGTGTCTCAATATTATTTGACCAAATGTTTCTTCATCATCCTAGTTGATTCGCCAATGAAGGAGGAATGAGAATCTCTAGAATATTACTAGGGTTTATGAAAAAAACATAGAGGTGTCACCATAGTGATAAATTTGTATAAATTTCTTTTGGGTCTAAAATTAATTTAAAAAATTATTTATTTATTTATTAATCCCTTGATAGTTCCTCCATTAAGTGAGGTGTCATAAATCCTTGCACCGACCCATATTCTGTCTCACATACGGTAAATAATTCTTTCCAAACTAAACTCAGGTCTCATATTTATGATATGATATTTCATTTATTATTTATCTCATTTCCTTTATGAAGTTGAAAACCAAAATATTAAAAATATTAAATATTTTTATAAAATTAATTCTAGACACAACGGGCCAAAAAATCAGACATCATCTCATTTCGAAGATATGGAATTATATATATATTAAAGTGATAAAATTAAACATAGGTCACTACCTTATTCCATACTTCATTATTATCATGCCCAAAAAAATAAAGAAATAAACAACTCGAGAAACAGAGCTCACTCTACACTATCCCGCTCCCTGGAGCTTTCCTGCAAGTTCCCACGCTACAAAAATACATAGACCAAGGTGATGAATATCCACATATTGTCCTCTCTTATTGATCCTCGATCAACAATGGGTGATCCAAAATTGTACCGGCATACTTATTTCCCATCACTCCCTGGTCGATGACATGAATAGTGTCATGCCAGTGTATTCTAATATGGGACAGATGGAAGAAATTGTGAACCTACTTTATCTGTGGGGTAGGGGGATGTGGTAATACACATCACCAATAATGTTCACAATCTCGAATGAACTAATGATACTATGGGATAAAATTCCACCCCTTCCAATACCCCACAATCCTCTTCATGGGGAGACCATTTGTAAAATTAATATTCCTTTCTCAAACACCAAGGGCGTACGATGGTGATCTGTGTAATATTTATGTTCATGATAGGCCATCCTCATCCACCGACGTATGTCATGGACCTTATCTAGTATCACATTCCCCATCTATGGTCCCCCAAGAGATTTTTTTCACTGATCTCTTCCTATAATTATGGTTTCTTCTAGGATCTCGTGTATATAGTCATAAATGGTGTCATTATGATGGTAGAGTGGTAGATATTGTTGTATGTAAACTATGCAAAGGTAATGTGACCTTCCTATCTCAAATAGATTTTTAATATAAAACTCCTCAACATATCATCCAATACCTGGATAGTGTGCTCGATCTACCAATCATTCTGTGGTGAAAGGTTATCCTCATTAAAATTATGGTCACCAATTCCACCACCAAGATTCTCCATAATCATGATGTAAATTGTGTATCATAATCATAGACAATCTTTAAGGGATCCCCATAGAAGAAAATGATCTCTTATATTTAAACCCTTCATAAACATTCAACTGAACTCAGCTCCCTAATAGAAAGGAAGTCTTCAAAATTTTTGATTCATTCAAATCTCACCCTATTGGAATTAATGATATTCAATGTTCTTGGATGCTATGTGAAATGTTCCACAGATATTCTATTCCATTTTAACTTAGGGATCTCATGGGACTATAACTGACCTATGGGAACTCATTTCTCAGCCTTCACCCACTGACATATGGGGCACTGATAGAAAAAATCATTTATGCTCAACAAATTTTGGAAAAACTAAACTATCATTGGATGATTATGTTCATATTCAAAAAATAGGGATTTACATCTAGGGGAGGTGTTTTTAACTCCCACATAACCTCCTCCCGCATCATGACTGGAACAACCATCTATCCTTGAAAAAAGATATCGTGATTACCTCATTTAATATATTCATCTAGTGAACCACCTATGGATATAATGTCACATAACACATCAAATTTTATGTCTCCCAACTGAGACTCTCTCATATGCTTGTGGAGGGAAGGATTGAACTCCATTAGTTGGAGAAATGTTATCCCCTCCTACTCCATGAGGTCAAATTGTAGGGAGTTCATCTAGTCTAACGCGTCCTTCACAAAGTGCACGTAGTAAATCCATCTATGTTCATCTACTACAATGTTTCCCTTAATCAGAATATATACCATCTCAAAGTCAGGTTATAGTAGCAATTCCATCAAGCTTCACTATCTCAGGTTCAAGTCTTTCTATCTGAAAACATACAGGATACTTTGATGGTCTGACTAAACCAAAAACAACTCACCAAAAAGGAACTACCTCCTCATCCTCATGGAAAATAAAATTGGTTATATCTCTAGGTCATTATTTCCTAAGTTATTCTCAATGGATCACAACATCCTTGACCTATATGTGATAACTAACTAATTCTACATCAACAAGCAGCATAACCCATCTACTGAGAATCATAATACACTACAAACTCAATGCATTCTTTTGGTAGTCTCAACATAGGATCATTATTTTGCATCCACCTTATCTCCTCAAAGGACCTCTCTCACTACTCAGACTAGAAAAACAACTTCCATTTAAAAATTACGGTTGTCAAATATGCTAAATATATATATATATGTTCTCCAAAAAATCATCCCATAGAACCCCACCATCCCAAAAAAAATATGCACCTATAACACACTCTTGGGTGGCTCCCAATAAAGCACACCATCATTCTCATAGGTTCCTTGTCTAAACTAAGATAAAAAAATTAAATTCCATAGAATGTGTACCTTGTGAATCATGAAAAGGAACTTCTATAGTTTACCATAAATTTTGTTCTCACGAATAAGATATGGGTCCAACTTCATGTGCTCTACATGCTCCACCACTATTGTATAGTAGATAAGTATTTAATCATTTTAGATGACAAAAAATGGACCAAGTATGGATGGTATAAATAGATCATCATATCCAAAAAATAGTGGGGGGTTTTTTCATTCCAAAGGACATCACTAAGAACTCATAGTGTCCATAGAGACTTCAAAATGGAATATTTGGAATATCATCCTCGTGAATCCTCAAATAGTGGTATATGGACCTGAGATTGATCTTCATGAACCATATTTCACCTCAAAATTATTTGAAGAGGAAATATATCCTCATAAAGGGGTATTTTTTCTTTATCATGGCCTGTTTTAGGTGATTATAATACAAGAAAATCCAAAAACCCCACTCTCCCTTTTTTACAAACAATACGTGACCTTCTTGTGAAAAAACTAGGAAAAATTAAACACTTCTCTTGAATGTCCTTTAACTATAAAAAATATCAAATGTTGTAGTTGGGGCCAAAAAAAAAATCATGTAATATATGAGAGATATGTAGGGATGAATGTTGATAAAAAAACAAAATCTCTGACCTCAATGGTTGTCTAGAAACATCCTTGTGAAAGATTCCCATGTAATCTTTCAGAATTGAATGATTACAAATTCCGTATGTCCTCACTCCACTAATGACTATAAATGAGAAGTAATGGGTGATTTGTTTCAGAATCATGCGCACACGAACCCATTTCCCTTCCATTATATCCCTCTCGCCAAAGAGGATAATATCATCCCATTGGTGCGTAGGAATATAACTTGTTTGTGGTTACATTAAATCTATGCTCAGACCATGAAAACCCAATCAATACAGAAGATATCATTGGATGCCATCAGGATGAACAAAAAGTCCCATGTGGACATCTATCCTCAATGAGATATTTCAAAATTCCCCTATATAAATTATATTGAATAATCATTCCATGTAGGATCCTCGAGATAAAGTTGTTATGAAAGAACCTCTGTTCAGAGATCCAACTCTCACCCTTGGATTATTGACATAAAAAATTACGGGAACCTATCTCTACTAATATGGAATAGTGATTTGAAAATACACAGATCGTGCCTCATATGATGTTTTATCCTATGAAGTTATAAGCCTCTAAATCCTATAGTTTTATGATACCCTTACCAATAGCTCCATCATCCAATCGTGGGCTACCTATTGGTGGTGGTGGAAAGATCTCATGGCTTCTCCACCACCCATAAAACCACATGTTACTCTTGCATCTTTTACTCCTTGTGGACCACTCTATATTCACCTAGTATATCCCTACATCTCATGACCTTACACCTATTCCTAATTATAAATGTAAATACAAGGCTGACATCCCACTGACTGAAATCTTCTAGTTTCTTCAATTGAATCAGCTCTGTGATACCCACTGCCGGCTCCAACATTCTGGTGTCCCTTTGATATAAATATCTTTATCACTTATTCTAGCTCTAAAAAAATTGTTTATGTGGGGATGAATAAGTAAAACAAGATATCATGAATCCCTCTATAGAGTCTCTACTCAATATTTTTCACTTATAGGTAGCCTTCACAGTTCATGTGAATAGAGTTTTGGGTATGGTTTTTGAATGTCGATGCTTACTCAACCACCATCATCACATCCGGATCTAGATCCTGAAGCTCCTAAATGAGAAATGACCACCAGATGGAGGGGTATAACACATTAGGGGATAGATACTTGATGTTAATCCATGATAGTTTTGACTCATCATGAACTTTCATAACAATGCTTGACCAATTCCCAGTTTCTCTATGGAAATATCCAGCTTCTAGTGCAACAAATTGATCTACTAGGGTCCAAATGACCCTAAAGATATAGACCATTTACTGTATTCAATAATCTATTGTCTAAGGATATATAATGAAGTGGTATCTTAGTGGCATTGGGTGTAAGAATATATGGTGCGTGATAAGCCTGTGAGCATCCTCAACATTCTCTATGGGGATGATCAACAGGTGAACCTGTGATGGTGATTCAACCTGGACACCTATAGGATGAATCATGCTAGATGTAACATGAAATGGGGCCTCTTATCTCAATACTTCATTATCATTATACATAACTAGGATAATGTTAAAATTATTTCATGGAGGAATTCAGAGTGGTACAAAGTAGTACCATGGTCAGATGAGCATATATATATTTAACTACAATTGGGAGTTAACTCAAGATGGAAATTCATTGATTCAACCCTATATGATGCATGTAACATTAATCTATACAACCAATGTCTCAATATTCCATGTCGATAAGAAGGTAGTCGTGTTCCTCATGAATGGATATGTCAGCCACACACACCATCAATGGATTCCTTAACCTCATATCATTTCTCAATACCCATTGATAATATTTCATAAATCCCAACCAAATATTCATAGGGTTACTAGTCAAAAAAGTTTCCCAAGGATAAGACCACCTTTGAAGAAAATATTTCACAACCATACCCAAGCCTGGGATAGAGTCGCAACTACCCCAAGCCATCATTCATAGGCCAGAAGATGGAGACCACTGCAAAAAACATAACTAACACTAGGAGGCCTTTTCCAAAGTAATTGCATGGACACAAACAACCATTTCCTTGTTGAACAACATAGGTAAATTGTAAAAGATTCAACATATATTGAATGAAAACCATGCATGAAAAATCTCAATGGTGTACAAGAGTATGAAAGTGAAAAATAAATGATTACAGTGACAAATTCATGCACAACTAGAAATATGTCCCAACCATACCAAATAGAAATAGTAAATAAGAAAGGGAAGCCAAATCCTTAATCTCATGTTACAACCACCATACACATTCCAAAGTATGAGGTTTCCCTATGCTGCTTTCAACTGAATGCTAACTTATTTATTGTCTGCATAATACATGCCATGTGCTGATAAAGAGACATCAATACATTGTGTATATAAAAAACCCGTTAATACTTTTGCACCTATTTAAGGAGAATAGACTCATCCCAACAGGATAAGATATCAAATACATGTGGAATACCACATGAAAATCTACCTCTTGTGGATGGTGAGTAACAAGATCCAAAGTGTGGATTCAGAAAAATACTTATATTCATAGAAAAATTAAACCAAAATGATTGAGTAATGGGATCTATATCTCACAACTCATCCCAATAATACTATTATCCAAAAGATCCAAATATCAATCAACGATGCCCAACTTCTCACATGTCCTCCCAAAAGTAATCGTCTATGTCATGTTACTAATCTTCACTCTTCAAAATAGTTAAGGGCCCACAACCTTGAGGTAGTTGAACTGATACTGGGTACAACCGAAGTGATCCACTCAAATATTAATAGAGGAACCACATACCAGCCCCATTGGTGTGTAAAAAAACTATAATCGAGGACCCCACTTCCCATCTCCACTGGTGGTTACAACACGGTAGTCATCAAGGACCTCATTTCATAGATCTACACGAGAATAAAACTCATTAGTCGTTGATGACTCCACTACCTAGATCCACTTTAGGATCTAGCTTGGTAGTCATTGAGGAATCCAATGCCTAGATCTACTGGAGGGTAAAACTCGGTAGTCATTGAGGAATATAGTGCCCCACTCTAATGTATTGTACAACTGAACAGTCATAAAAACTCAACTGTCCAGATCTATTAGAGGGTACAAATCAATAGGTTATGAGGGACCCACTTCACAACTCTACTAGAGGGTACAACTCAGTAGACATCGAGGACATCACTACTCAAATCTAATGGTTGGTACAACTCAGTGATCATCGATGTATTTACAGACCAACTCTAATGGAAGTCAAAACACTATATTCATCAAGGACTCCACTTCGAAGCCCTAACATAGGGTACACCGCATTATTCTATTTTGATACTATATAATCTCTATTGATAACGAGCATTTCATAGCCATGATTTTTTTTCAAACATTCATCATTTTTTCTCAAAATCCATAATTGGGGGAACCATAACATTATACATGAATAAACACTCTATATAGGACACTCACAATAAAAAATCTGAGTTCAAAGGAATGATGGATGAAGGTTCATTGCTTTCTAAAAGGAAACCAAGGGATACAATGAGTGTGACAATCCCCACATGGCATGTGGTCTCGCTCCCCCACCAGGCCTTGTCAGTGGAAATTACTCCCTTTTTAGTGTATACTAGTACACGACATGTTGCTTCACATGGGGTGTTTCCCATGTGGTATTGATGTGTCCATGTACTCTTGTAAATGACCATGTTATTGGACTTTTAATCCCACATGGAGTCCATCCCATTTGATCCATAAAACATCTAATCTTATTTGGGACAATTTACATGGAGTGGTGGAGGGAGACATTTTGTGCAGTCCTTCTAATTTCTTAAAACTTTAGCCACCTTACATAATGGGATATACACCATGTGTTCATCCTTGTACACAACATTTACTGGGGTTATCCACATAAATATAGATATATTTCAATTGAATCAAATCTAATTCGTCCCTTTTTTTCTTTTTTTATTCCCATAAACATAAGACCTTGGATTGATCTATCGTTTTTGGCCATCATTTTCTTGACATAAGATTCTAATTGTGAGGGGTAAAAATCATAAGGAAACCATGAAATTTACAAAATAAGTCTTTAATTCCCAAAGATACCATTATGTTTATATTTATTTCCTATATGTTTTGTGGAAATATTTTTGAAATATCATGTTTCACAAAGTATGTTTATATGGGTATCAAGGATGTCTATTTTGAAAAATATTTCATACGTTACAAGTATTCTTGAACTACTGTTCTCATTCATTAATATTTATCCCTTATTTATATTTTTTCTTCTCATACTATGTTTCTAAATATATTAATAAGTTATAATGATGTGTACGAAAAATAAGGAAGTCATGTTAACTGTTATGAATATTTTTCAGACAAAACATGTTTTATTTAAAAAAATAAATATATTTGAAATAAATAGGTAATACTTTTTTTATCTTCTCAATATTAATGTAGAGTTATATGTTTGTATTGTATCCCAATTCTTAAAAAATATAAACATTTAAAATATCCTCAATATTAAAGTATGTTAGTTACTGATTAAAATTCAATATTATGAAATGTAATAAGGTCAACTTCTTATAGTTTGTATTAGACGATATTTTAAATAACCTTAGGGGTTAGGATGATGTTAATAGAATATAATAAATTATTTTTAATATATGGTTAATTTGAAATGTTATATAATTTAATTATTTCCACTTTTCACTACCTAAGATATGTTTTTTCAGAATGGTTTTCCGAAGAAGAAACAAGGAAACTAAAGATGTGAGTCACCAAAAGAATCATATCTTTCCGAATCTATATTCCAGAATGGTAGGAATTGGAACTTAGTAGATTGTCACGGTATTGTATTAGCTGAAGTAGGCAATAAATGGTTTTTTCACTGATTCAAGAGAAAATATAGGGGTAACACAATGTAACATGATGATAGTGTAACATTTTATGAGCCAACAACCTTCTGCATTTATGGGATCATCAGACCTGGTAGTCACTATTGGTTGTATTAAATCCCTTGAAAAGATATTTGATGTTATTGGATGATCAAATTATCAAAAGCTAATTACTTCCTATAATCATTTCTATAGTGAAGATGATCAGTGGTGGTCAATTTAAAAAAAATATTAGAGATATAGAGGAGATGGATTATTTATAGTGGGATGAATTTAAAAGACTTTTTCTTGAAAATATTTTCCAATGGTAGTGCAATGGAGGATTCAGAATAAATTACTTTTATTGATTCAAAAAGAAGAAAATTTCATGGTGTTATATGAATAAAGCTTCACCAGACTAGTGAGGTATGATACAAATCTTAATCTATATTTTGATAGAAAAATCAATATATTTTAATTAGTATTAAAGACAAGGTATCGAAGGGCATTAGCATCCTATGAATTATGATGTTATGAGAAACATTTTTGATATTCTTAGAGGGTAGAGATGTTGTTTTATTATTATCATGTGCACATTGACAATAAGGAAAAGAAGCGGTCCATATGGAAAGTGATGTGTGATAATTAAATAATGAAATTTTATGGTATGAAATATCAGTTTCTAGTTTGGGAAAAGTGTGAAAAAAGAACACTATGGAATTACATACCATAAGTGGGATGTGTTTTCTATGTGTTAAGATTGGAAATATTGCCTGATATTTTAATGAAAATGATCCAAAGAATAATCAAATTAAGAATACATTAATGTGTTTTTAATATGTACAATTGGGTCTTTATGAACATTTATACCCAAAGAGAGATCCAAATGATTCAAGGAAGGAAAATTATAAGCCGCAAGGTGCAGTGAGATCCTTTTTATCTACATCAGCTGACGTTGGTCAAACCAATGAAGTTGTATCAGGTATATCATTTTTTAAATCATATTTTTCTAAAAAATTTCTTGATATATTTTCTACACAATAAATTATTTTTTAGGAGTTTTCTTTTAAATTGGAAATATCACCTCAATAAATGAGACAAAAAATATTGTTAAAACACCATATTGAAATTTCATAGAAAATAGGAATTATAATAATCATTCTATTATGATCTATGGAAATAATTTACCTGAAAACCTTGTGGTTTTTTACTTAGTAGATATTTATGTCATTCTAGGAATGGATTGTATTTCTATTTATCATGCTAATATTCACTATGGATGTGGATAAGTTTTTTTCAGAAAGTGTTTCAATTTTTATTCAAGAACAAAACTATATAATTGATAACATATCATAAAGATAAGAAAATATTGAAAGATGTAAATGAAAGCTATCTTGATCATATTGTTGAAAATAATAGCATGATAAAGGCTTCATTCAACCTAAAACTTCACAATGTGGGGCTCTTGTTTTTTTGTAAAAAAGAAAAAGCTTTGATGATACATTTCATTGATTATAGATCCCTGGATAACATCATTATTAAAAAAAGTTTCTTTTTTATCATATCAATGACTTGTTTCATCAGCTCATGTGATTCAGTACTTCTTCGAATTTCACATGATATTCGGATTCCATCAGTTAAAGGTGGATGACATCCTGAAAACTGCTTTTTATATTAGATATGGGTATAAATAATATTTTTATGCCATTTGGGAAAACTAATTCTCCTATTGTATTCATATATCTTATGAATAGAATATCTCACGAGTTCTATGTTAAATTTTAGTTGTGTTTATAGAATAAATTTTTCTATTTTCTTAGAGTAAATTGGAGAATGAGAGACATCTAAATATTTTTTTAAAACCATAAAGGAAAAAAGAAAATGTATGGAATGTTAAAAAAGTTTGATTTTTGGTTGCAACAAATTACTTTTCATAAGAACATTCTAAATACAGATGCAATAATTGTTGAGTCTTCCAAAAAGGTGGTTTATGATTGGCCAATACCTAAAAATGCTAGGGAGATTTTTAGTTTTATTGGATTTGAAGGTAATTAATGATGGTTTGTTAAACCCTTTTAACACTAATATATCCAGCTTACTATGTTAGCATGAAAATGGGTAATATTTATTTGGATATAATAATTTTGTTTTTGATTTCTAGAACTGGAGAATCGATTCATGAATGCTCCATTTTTGACCTTGCCTTCCTGAAATGGTTAGTTTTTCATCTATAATGATTCTTCATTGAAGGGACATGGTTTTGTTCTGATGAAAAATGATCTTGTAATTGTTTAGGTTTAAATAAAAATAAAATAACATGAGTTAATTTTTCCCACACATGATTTTGAATTGAAAGATGTGGTTTTCTGCTTTGAAAATTTCAAGGAAGCATTTATATTGAGACAAATATCAATCATATACTAATGACAAAAGTATTAAGCATATATTGAATCATATAGAATTAGACAGTAGTCATATAATATGGCTTGAACTGATAAAGGATTATTATTTCCTAATCAACTAACAACAAGGAAGGGAAAACAAAGTAGCAGATTCCTTGAGTCGAAAACATTATGCATCATTAACCATGTAACATTTGGAACATCATCCCCTGATTAATGATTTGATGAATTTTGGCATAGAAGTTATTTGTTGAGGAAGTAGATTTGTTTTGATTCATGTTTCAGCACATTGTACATTATCAAGCATTATTTAGAAAGTGAATAAGGAAGACCGCTACCTGTAGTAAAATATAGAATTGGTTAATATGTGTAAATTTCTTGAATATATCATTAATAAAGATTGTGATTAATAATTTTGTAAAATTTTTTGTGGCCCTTGTGATTCTCTATTGAAGAAATAATTGTTGTGTGATGCACAAAGTTCATCATTTTCACTTCATCCTAGTGATACTAAAATGTACAATAACCATAGGGGGTATTACATGAGGGATGAAATAAAAGGGATATGGTAAAATTTACTGTGAAATGTTTGAAATTTCAATACGTTACAGTATTGTAGACCATATCGAAGGTGATACTTCATGATATGATAGTTCCCAATTTAAAATAGGAGAATATATCAATGGAATTTGTTTTGGGTCTACTAAATCCTTCTTTAAAAAATTGTGCAATATGGTTTATTGTTTACTTACTGACTATGTCTTCAAATTTTATCACTACTCATGATAAAAAAATTTGGCTCATAATTCACTATTGTATCTCAATTATATTGTCAGATTACATGGTGATCCACTTTCCATTGTATCTAACTATGATCCCAAGATCAACGCTATATTTTTTAAGGTATTTTAGTTGACCATGGGCACAAAATTAAATTTCAGTACAACTTTTCATCCTCAATCAATTGGGAAGTCAGAATGAATCATTCATACATTGGTGGATATGCATCGGTATTTTTGAATGGACTACAAGGGATGTTGGTATCAAAGACTTTATTTAGTTGTGATTTCATATAATGACTCTTTTCATTTTAGTATACAGATGATAAATTTCTAGGCATTGTATTGGAAGCATTATAGAACTTCATCTTTTTTGGATGATGTTGGGGAAAGGATGTTAACAGGACCACAATTAGTAAAGGAAGTGTCTGATAAATTTAACATGATCTAATAATATATGAGGACATATCATAGTAGGTAGAAATGTTATTTAGACCACAAGAGGAAAGATTTTTCTTTTGAGTCATGTGATCATGTTTTTCTTAGAATCTCACCATAGAAAAGTGTTATAAGTTTTTGTATGAAAGGAAAGCTAAGTCCAGAGTTCATTGTACCTTGTCAATTTCTGAATAAAGATGAACCATTAACCTACCGAGTATCTTTTCCTCCATGTTTAATTTACGTATATAATGTTTTTTATGTTTCGATGTTGATAAATATTTACCAAATTCTTCTAATGTCTTGAGTCCAGAAGTAGTTTAGTTGGATGAGAACCATTCTAATGAAGAGATAAAAGTTCATATTCTTGATCATAGGGAACATGTATTGTGGAATAATTTAATCCCCTAGGTAATGGTTATTTGTTAAACTACACAGTTTAAGAAGAAACATGTGACTATGAATATTTTATGAGGGAATGGTGGCATGACATGTATAATAAGAAAATTAAATTATGAGGGTGTAATTTCCATAATGTGGGGATAATGAAACACCCCATGGTTTTAAAAATAAATAAATTAAAATTACTGAAACATTATTTTAAATATATAGTTATAACTAGCTTTTAAAAATATTTTTCTGCTTCTATAATTTGAATTTCAAAAAATGATCATATACTGTTGTGATCAGTATGCTATTTGTAGTCTGAAAAAACGAACTTATTTTTTGGTGAATAATAACATACCCTTATGAATGCTAATATGATTCTAGTGAATAGAAAATCATATTATTTTTCTATTATCATAAGGTTATAAGACAGTGATATGTTAATTAATTTTTCAAGGCATTAAAAAAATATTTATAGATTTTAAAATTTTTATTTTTGAATAAATTATGATTTTATTAATAAAAATAAAATAATATTATATAGAAAATTATTTTCCTAAAAATGGAGATCATTTTTGAAATCTAAACATCGAAAATGGTTAGGGTGATGTTTTGGGATTTTTCTGAAATTGATGAATTTTTTATAAATAGTAAATTATTATAAATTATGATAAATGATAAAAAAGATTTTACTAGATACTAATTGATGCAAGGATGATGTAATCCAACATGGTTCGAACTCACATGAAATTATTACTATTTGGGTCAAATGAATCTATATTATTCATTGTCTTGAGAAATTTTTTAAAATAATGATAAAAACAATGAAAAATCCTTCCTCTCATCCACTGTAAATATCACCCTCATCCCCTTTTCCTTACACACCTCACAATACTTGGGAATTGTCTATATTCAGCCAAATACCCTCTTAAAGGCTCTTCCCCATGTCCAAACCCATTTGGTCTCACTAGAATTCCCAAAGGAAAAGCCTTAAGGAGGATCTCAAGGAAACGAAATCAAGAGGTAAGAATCCTCTTCCTTTTTCAGATGTTTTCATTTCAATTCCTTTCTTTTCGTATACTCTATTCCCCTTCACGTCTTGTAATGAACTGGAAATTCCATGTAATTTTTTTAATTATTTGGGATTAAAAACTGTCTATGGAAATTGATGGTGTGTGATTCTGAGGCCCGGTGTGCTCGGAATGGAATTTTGAATGTTTTTTAAGGGACGCTTCGTAAATGTGCGAGTGGAGTTTTCTAACTTTTCATCCAGTGCTCAGAATTGAAATATTAGGGAAATGTTGAATATGCAGTGCCGAGATTCTCTTAAGGGAAGCATCACTTCAACCGTAGTAGGTCAGGTGATGAATTTAGTTTTTGCAGAATTTAATGAAATAATAAAATAACATATAGATTTTTATTTTATTTACTTTTTTCCATCCACCTGTTGAGCGGTGGGGGACGATACCATATAAGTACTCGGATATTTAATATTGGATGTAAAATGCCTTGTTTCACATTAGTTGTGTAACCAACCCTACAATAATTAATGTGGAACATTAAATACATCAATTAATGTGGCACATTAATTATGTCAATTAATGAACCTCATAAATTCTTCGGTGTTACTCACCCTTTTCCCCCACTATTTCAATGAGTCTTGGGGTAGAGTAGTTTGTACAACTTCATCAATTGAGGATCCTCTGAAAAAGTAATGTGACACCTTCCACCGATGGAGACGGAGGCTCAGGCGGCAACGAACCGGGATCGATGAACATTCTCAGCTTCATCAAACACAAAATGTTCATCCACCACCATGATGTATCCCAAGAATTTCGTTATACGGGTTTTTAGTGCATGATAGTGATACACAAGGATGCGGGAACCTGGTGTAGTGAAACCATAGAGTGAATTAATGTTGAAGGATTCACCGTAGTGTATTTTATACATTCACATTGCAAGACCATAGGGGAGACGGACATGAGGGATCCTTCAGAGTGTCTGTAGTTCCATGTTGCAAGACCATAAGAGGAATTGGATTTCGAGTGATTCCTCTGAGAGTCTTTAGTATATAATTAAAATACCACAGGGGGAATTTATATGAGGGAATTTTCAGAGAGTCTTTGTCTAAGATGAAATAGAGGGGTTAGAATGTGAGAATATCCCTGAGGGTTTCTTGTGTTTGTTTTTTGGACTAATTGGAAAATGTAGATGAATTTTTTGGAAACTGTATGATTGTTTACATTGTGTACCTTCATGATTATTACATAATTTTCATACATCCTACTATATATATTCACTAAAAGTTAGGCAAAGATATGTGGGTGGTTTCCTACTGGGATTCGTCTCACATCTGTTTGGGTCATTATTTTCAGCCCAAACAGATTATATTGTTGCACATATAGATAACGGAATTCACCATTGTACATCAAGTACATGACTGATGTGCGGATGAGGAGTATATGGCCTAGTAGTGGCTTGCAATGTTGTTGGAGTTTATGTTTTTTCTTTGTACTAGGGTTTTGTATTGTATTCTAGAATTGTGAATTGTCTGGATTCTTTCCTACATTCCTATGACATGTATCATTGTTTACATGTATATGATGTAGTTGTTTATTTACTTTTAGTCTTCTGTTTATTACATATTGTATGGAATCACCACTTTTTATACTGTTATACATTTGTTTCTGATTTGTTTCTCTGCCAATGAGGGCATAGTTTCCCTAATATCACACCCATGTCCCTCTCTAATAGTCAGTGCCCTCTAGCCTTTGGGGAAATGCGCTTCAGGCCATGTGACAAACCAGGTACGAGGCACCATTGGGTGGCTCCCAAAACCATGATGTTAAAGTCATGACCCAATCCCACAATTAATACTCTCAGTTTACAAATGGGGCCATGTATAAACCCTAATTACAAAATCTAAATGGAATGATGTTTTTTCATGAATAAAAAGTATCACATATAAAAAAATGGGAGACACCCAGCTATGAGGAAAAGAGGTGGAGTATAATTTTACAGTTCTGTGAAGCATTATAAAAGGAAATGGTACATCCTACACCTGTTTTAGGCACTATTATTTAACTATTTATCTTTTCCTCATATTATATGTGGTACAAATTGATTATATTAGTAAAAATGATCATAGGAATCCTATAATATTATTTAATTTAAAGTAATTTAAGGATATATTTTTCTATGGTAGTTTATTGTTAAATTATATATATCTATAAATGGTTATCACGGTATTTCATGGCCCAACCGATGATTGGTCTTGAGCCGCAACTATCGCATGTCCAACTCTATAGGATAGGAGTTGGTTACCAAAATAGAAGTCATAACCAACATTGGGAGGACTTTTCCTATGAAGGTATATGCACCCAATCAACCGTCATTATATGGGAGTGCATAGGGCAATAGTAAATGATTCAACACAACTAGAATGTAAACCAAGCATGCATAACATCTAGGTTGTACAAGATAATGCCAATTGAAATAAAAAAAAGGGGTATAATACATTCCCAACCAAAAATATGTCACACCCTATTGAATCTAAAAATTTAAACTGTTTAGATATCCTAGAACCTTATTCCCAAGCTGAAACCATAGTATGTGGTCAAAATTACCATGTATCCATAATCTCATATAAATTCACCTCCAACCTATATATCATCTTCATAATACATGAAATGTGTGGAAAAATCTCATGAAGGGGTGATTATATTCATACCTATTATGATCCAACAAAATCTGAAGTGGGGGTAGTAAGAAATACCATATGAAAAGAAAGGTAGTAGCTGTAATATACAGTTACAGTGAAGGGCTCAACCGAAACCAAGAGTGAAGGTCACCTTATAAAAGAACAAGGGTATTGACATTGTGAGTTTATGAAATACAAGTAAACTCTTCACCTCCTATAATAGAAGAATAGACACATCCAACTACAAGAATCTCCACATAGAAATCACCTGGCATACCATAAGCATATTCACCTCTCAAGGAAGTAGAGTAACCAAATACAAGGTTTAGATATATAAGAATATAAAAATACACAATAAAAAGAATCCAAAAAAGTGGGAATAAGTTTGTTACCATCAAACAAATATTATGAATAATAAAATTTTCCAACAGTAAAAAAGTTTCATCAAAGATACCCCTCATCTCACACGTCTTCCCAGAATTTACATTCCATGTCATGTCACACCTCGTCATTGTGCCTCATAGTTGAGGGGAAACAATGTCGAAGTATAGGAACCATTCCCTTGTAACATTGGAGGTATCTACTCTGATATCCAAGGAGGAATACATTGGCCAGCTCTATTGTAGGGTACACCTCAGTAGTCATTGAGTACTCAACTACCCATATCTAATAAGTGTATGAATTATATAGTTATCAAAGACACCACTTCCCAATTCTACTAGAGGATACAATTCAATAATTTTCCTGTAATATACTATCCATCTATACTAGAGTTAAAAACTCAACTGTCATCAAGGAATCCATTGGATACCTCTCCTAGAGGGTAAAAATCGGTAGTCCTTCATGACTCCAATGGCTAGCACTATTTGAGTGTATATGTTAGTGGTATCTGGTGATCCTGTGTGATCATGGTAATCATAGATCATCACCATTTCTAGAATCATGTTTGGAAAATTCAATAGCTTATCTATAAAGTCATTACTAGGGTAACCATCATGATCTATAATGAAACAAACTCTAGATTTCATACTCATGGGTGATAATCTGAATTCAAATGAAGAAGATATAAAACCTCTAATATTCTTAACGTTATCCAAGGGATACAAGACATGTGAAGGAACTCTCTTGGTGTGTGGCCCCATTCCGCCACATAGACCTGCCCCTGGATAATACATAGAACCATGCCCATGCATTATTAAATTCTATATAAGTGGACTTCAAAGCATGTCCAGGATAAGTAGGATTAGGCTGTATCATTTTAGTCATGTATTTGTACATTCATCATGTGTATGTGTACTTTAGTACATTTTTTACTTATTCACACAGCGTTCCACCCATGTGTTCTGTCCATTTCCTTGTAGATTAGTACACACCCATGTGCTCGACCATGTACTCCCACACAGAGTCCTTCATGTGTGGTCTGTCACACATATTTTCAACCTAAGGAATAAGAACACAACATGTTGGATATATACGCATCATTCAATCCTAATGATTTCATGAAACCCTTTCTAACTTACATATGGGGCTACACATCATGAATTCATTTTTATACATGTCATGTAGTTAGGTTTTCCTAAAATATCCATATAAGCTTCCCACGATTAGAAGATAATATATCGCTTCTATGCTTGGTTTTTTTCATCTTGTTAACATCACAACTATGTCAGATCTTTCATTTTCATCCATGATTCACTGGAAATTGGAATCTAGTGGTCCTCAGTGGCTCCATTGATTATCTCATATTCACCACATTATTCGGTTCATCTCGTCTGTATATTTTTGATCTGTATATGAAAAAAAAATCCACTAAGGCCTCTAAAATATCCCAGATAAATTCTCTATACATCGATTTGTTCCTCATTTATGATTTTTTTTGTGATTATGGTGGTCATATCAGGCTCCATACAACCTGAAAATGTATAATCGGGACTATGGGGTCCAAATAGTGATGAAAATTAATAAAAATTTTGGATTAGGGATCAAAAACAATGTTTTATCATTTTTTACATGTTTTCATGAACAGCTATCATGAACATTAATATAGGGGTTATAACAAAAAAAAATTACTCAATTAAAATGGGTATGTTGGATCATTCTCAGCCAAAAATTGGAATAGTGATAGAAGGGATTGATCTTCTCATCAGTTTCAGTAAAAAGTGTGTAAATGACAAATTAATGAGTTCAACCTAGAGATTACATAAATATTATTTTAATAATTTTTTTTCTATTTATCCAATGAATTCATTTTTTTTTGTCGTGTCTCAATATTATTTCATCCAATGTTTCCTCATCATCCTAGGTGATTCTCTAATGAAGGAGGAAGGATAATACCTAGAATATTCCTAGGGTTTATGAAAAAAAACATAGAGGTGTCTCCATAGTGATACATTTGTATAAATTTCCTTTAGGTATGAAATTAATTTATGAAATTATTTATTTATTAATTAATCCCTTGAATGTACCTCCAATGAGTGAGGTGTCCTAAATCCTTGCGCCAACCCATTTTCTTTCTCACATAGGGTAAATACTGCTTTCCAAACTCAACTCATGTCTCATATTTATGATACTATATTTCATTTATTATTTATCTTTTTTCCTTTTATAAGTAGAAAACCTAAAGTATTACATATATTTAATATTTTTATAAAATTAATTATAGGCACAATCGGCCACAGAATCACACATCATCTCAATTTGTAGATATGGATATATATATATATTCTAGTACCAAAATGAAATATTGGTTGCTAAATCATTCCATACTTCAATATTATCATCCCCAAAAATAAACAATAAATAAACAACTAGAGAAACAAATCTTACACTTTACTATCCTGCTCCCTAGATCTCTCATGCATGTTCCCATGACACCAAAATATATAGACAAAGGTGATGGAATATCCACATATTTTCCACTCCCATTGATCCCCGATCACCACTGGGTGTTCCAAAATGGTATCAGCATAATTAATGTTCAGCACTACCTGGTCGATGACATGAATTGGTCTGTGCCGGTATCTTCTAATAAGTGACAGATGGCAGACATTGAGAACCTACTTTATCTGTGGAGTAGGGAGAAGTGGTAATCCACATCACCAATAATCGTCAAAATCTTGAAGGACCTAATGAAACTATGGGATAACGCGCCTCCCCTTAAAAACCCTCAAAATACTCTTCAAGGGGAGACTATTTGTAAAATGAAGTATCCTTTCTCAAACACCAAGTTTATACGACGGGGATCTGTGTACTATTTATGTTCATGATAAGACATCCTCAACCACCTAGATATGTCCTAGACCTTATCCATTCTCACATGCCCCATCTATGGTCCCACAAGATATTTCTCACTGATCTCTTCCTATAATAGGGGTTTCTCCTAGGCTCTCATGTACATGGTCATAAAAGGTGTCATGATGATGGTATAGTGGTAGCTATTATTGTTTGAAAACAATACAAAGTTAATGTGATCTTCCTATATCAAATGGATTTTTAACATAAAACTCCTCAACATGTCATCAAACACCAAGATAGTGTGCTCGATCTACCCATCAGTCTGGGGTGAAAGGTTGTACTCATTTACATTAAGGTCACAAATTCCACCACCAAAAATCACCATATTCATGATATAAATTGTGTATCCTAATCAGAGACAATCATTAAGGGAACCCCACAGAGGTGAATGATCTCTTGTATTTGAACCATTCATAAACATTCCACTTAACTCTGTTCCCTAATAGGAAAGAATACTTCTAGATTTTTGATTCATTCAACTGTTACCCTATTGGAATTATAGACCGTCAATGTTAATGTATGGTATGTGAAATATTCCATGGTTATTCTATTCCATTTTAACATAGGGATCTCAAGGGACTATAACTGACCTATGTGGACTCACTTCTCTATCTTCACCCACTGACATGTGGGGCACTGATAGACAAAATCATGTATACTTCATATAAATTAGGGAAACCTAAAATACCATTGGATGATTATATACATATTGAACACATAGAAATTTACATCTAGGGGAGATGTTTTTAACTCCCACATAACTTCCTCCCGCATCATGACTGGAACCACCATCCATCCTTTTAAAAAGATATTGTGATTCCCTCATTTAAAATATCCATCTGCTGAGACACCTATGGATATCATGTCACAAAACACCTTAGATTTTATGTATCCCAACTGAGACTCTCTCATATACTTTAGGAGGGAAGGATTCAACCCAATTAGTTGGATACAAGTTATCCCATCCTACTCCACGAGGTCTAATTGTAGGGAGGTCAACTACTCTAAAGCCTCCTTCAGAAAATGCTCATAGTACTACCATCTAAGGTCATCTACTACAATGTTTCCCTTACTCATAATATATATCATTTCAATGTCATATTATTGCAAGAATTATATCAAGCATCACTATCTCAGGTTTAGGTCTCTCTTTGTGAAAACATACTCGATACTCTGATTGTTTGACTAAACCAAAATCCACTCACCAAAAAGGAACTGTCTCCTCATCCCCAGGGAAAATACTAACAGTTCTATCTCTAGGTCAATATTTCCTTAGTTAACCTCAATGGATCACAACATCCTTCATCTATATGTGATAACTACCTAATTCTACATCAACAAGTAGAATATCCCATCTACTAAGGCATCATAATACACTAAAAACTCAATGCATTCTTTTGGTAGTGTCAACATAGGATCAATCATTAGCATCCACCATAGCTCTTCAAAGGACCTCTCTCACTACTCAGACTAGGTAAACAACATCCCTTTTAACATTATGGTGGTAAAAGTGGCTAAAATTATATATAACCTCTCCCAAAAAACATCTTATAGTACCCCTCCATCCCAAGAAAATATGCACATCTAACACACTCTTGGGTGGCTCCCAAGAAAACACACCATCATTTTTCATAGGGTAGATGTCAAAACCATGATGAGAAATTAAATTCCATAGAATTTGTACCTCATAAATCATGAAAAAGAAACTTTGATATTTTCCAATAAATTTGGTTCCCCCGAATAAGATATGGGTACACCTTCAGGTGCTCTACATGATCCACCTCTAAAGTATAGTAGATGAGTATGTAATCAATTTAGATGACAAAAATGGACCATGTATAGGTGGAATAACTAGTTCATCATATCTAAAGAATAATGGAGGATTTTTTTCATTCCAAATTACATCACTAAGAACTCATAGTGTCTATAAAGACTTAAGAATGGCATACTTAGAATATCATCCTTGTGAACTCTAAAATTGTGGTAGAAGGACCTGAGATTGATCTTCAAGAACCATATTACAAACTAAAATTAATTGAAGGAGAAATATATCCTCATAAAGGGGTATTTTTTCTTTATCATGGCTTGGTTTAGGTGATTATAATACATGAAAAGCCAAAAACCGCACTCTCCATTTTTTAAGAACAACAGATGAGCTTCCTAGGAAAAAATGGGCAAAATGAAACACTTATCTTGAAGGTACTTTAACTTAAAAAAATAATGATGATTGTAGTTGGGGCCAAAAATAATTCCGTGTCATATATGAGAGCTATGCCAGGATGCATGTTGATAAAAAACACAATCTATGACCAAAAAGGTAGTCTATAAACATCCTTGTGAATGATGCCCACATATTCTGGAAGAATTGAAAGAATCCAAATTCCGAAAGACCTCACTCCACTAATGACTATAAATGGGAAGTACTGGGTGACTAGTTTTAGACTCCTACTCACAGAACCCCTTCCTGTTTTATTAGATTATCTCTCCAAAAAATGATAATATCGTCTAATTATTGCATAGGCATCTAACATGTTTGTGGTGAAATTAAATCTAAGCTCAGACCATGAAAACCCAATCAATACCCAAGATAGAATGATTTGATTCCATCATGATGAGCAAAAGGTACGAAGATAACATCTATCCCGGATGAGATATTTCAAACTTCTCCTACATTAATTATATAGAAGAATCACTCCATGTAGGATCCTCGAGATGAAGTTGTTGTGAAAGTACCTTTATTAGGAGATCCAACTCTCACATTAGGATTATAGAGATAAAGAAATAACTGGAACATATCTATACTATTATCGAATAAAGATTTGAAAATACACAGATCGAACCTATAATAATGTTGTATCATATGGAGTAATAATCCTCCAAATCCTATAGTTTTTGGATTCCCCAACCAACAGCTCAATTATCCTGTCATGGGATGCCTATTGGTGGTGGTGGAAGGATATCAATGAGTCTCCACCACCCATGTAACCACATATTCCACATACATCTTTACCCCCATGTTGACCACCCTATATTCACCTAGGATATCCATACTCACAGTGTTTTCTTTACCTTGTCCATATATCGGCTATCTTCTTCTATTCCTTAGCTTGTCTGGTCTGGCAGTCCCATTCCATGCGACATATACTATCACAAGGAAAGAACCAAATCTCTCTAGATTACACAATGATCTATGTAATCCCTACATCTCCAGACCTTTCACCTATGCCAAATTATAAATGGAAATACTAGGTTTACATCCCACTGAATGAAATCTTCCAGTTGCTAAAATATAATTAGCTCTATGATGCCCACTGCCAGCTCCCACATTCTGGTGTCCCTATGACAGAAATATCTTTATCACTTAATCTATCTCTAAAACCCTTTTATAGGTGGGGATGAATAGGAGAACCAAGATATAATGAATCCCTCAGTAGAGAATCTAATCTATATTTTTTTCTTGTAGGTAGCCATCAAAGGTCATGTGAATGTATTTTGGGTATGGATTTTGAATGTCGTTGATTACTCAACCACCATCATCACTTCCTGTTATAGATCCTGGAGCTCATGAATCATAAATGTCCACAATATTGAGGGGTATAACTTTTTAGGGTATAGATAATGGATTTCAATCCATGAGATTTTTGACTCATAATGAACTTGCATAACAGACCTCGACGAGTTTCTAGTTTCTCTACGGAAAAGGAAAACTTCTTGTGAAACCATGTGATCTAATAGGGTCCAAATGACCCAAAAGATATAGACCATTGAATCTATTAGATCATCTAGTGTGTAATGATATGGAATGATGTGGAACCATAGCGGCATTGGGTATAAGATCATACAAAGTGTGATATGCATGTGTGCATTCTCAACATTCTCTATAGGGATGATCTATAGCTGAACATGTGATGGTGATTCTACCTGGACACCTATAGGTGGAATCATGCTAGATGTAATAAGAAATGGGGCCTCATGTCTCAATACATGATTATCATGATTCGTAACTAGTATCATGAAAAAATGATGTCGTGGAGGAATTCAGAGAGCTGCTAAGTAGTACCATGGTCAAATGAACATATATATATATATATATATAATATCAATAGGGAGTTGACTCAAGAAGGAAAGTCAATGATTCAACCCTATATGATGCATGTAACATTAATCCATAATACCACTGTCTCTATATGCCATGTCAAAAAGAAGGTAGTTGTGTTCCGGGTGAATGGATATGTCAGCCGCACACACCATCAATGGATTCCATAACCTCATATCATTTCTCAATACCCATTGATACTATTTCTTAAATCCCAACCAAATCATCATAGGGGTGCTAGTATGAAAAATGTCCCAAGGATCATACCACCTTTGAAACAAATCATTCATGACCAGACCGATGCCTGGGATAGAGCTGCAACTTCCCTGAGCCTTCTTTTATATGTCAGAGGATAGAGACCACATCCAACATTATAAGTAACAAAATTAGTCCTTTTCCAATGTAAATGTATGGACAAACACAACTGTATCCATGTTGTAAAACATAGGGAAATTGTAAACTATTCAACATATATAGAATTAAAACCATGAATGAAAATTCTCAATGGTGTACATGAGTATGAAAGTGGAAAGTAAAGGATTACAGTGAAAAATACATGCCCAAATATAAATATGTCCCAACCTGACAAAATAGGAAAAGTAATTAGGAAAGAGAAGCCATATCCTTACTCTCGTGTTACAACCACCGTACACAATCCAAAGTATGAGGTTCACCTAAACTCCTCTCAACTGAATGATATCTTATTTATTGATTGTATAATACACGTCGCGTGCAGATAAAAAGAGATCAGTATAGTGTGTGTATGTGAAATACACGTTAAATATTTTCCACCTATATAAGGAGAATAGACTCATCCCAACATGAGAAGCTAACAAAAACATGTGGAATACCACATGTATATCTGCCTCTTGTGGATGGTGAGTAACCAGTTCCAAAGCATGGATAGAGAAAAATACTTATATACGTAGAAAAAATAAACTAAAATGATTGAGTAAGGGGGATCTATCTCACAACTCATCCCAAGAATACTACAATCCAACAGTTCCAAATATCAATCAATGATTCCCAACCTCTCACATGTCCTCCCAAAATTAATCATCCATGTCATGTTACTCATATTCACTATTCCAAATAGTAAAAGGGCCATAACCTTGAGGTAGAGGAACTGTTCTCGGGTACAACCGAAGTGATCCACACAAATAGTAATAGAGTAACCAATTACCAGCTCCATTGGTGGGTATAACATATATGTAATTGAGGACTCCACTTCCTAGCTCCACTGGTGTTTACAACATGGTAGTCATCAAGGACTCCATTATGCAGCTATAGTCTAGAATAAAACTCGATAGTCATTGATGACTCCACTACCTAGCACCACTATATGATACAACATGACAGTCATTGAGGACTCGAATTCCCAGATCTACTAAAGGGTACTACTCGGTAGTCATCGAGGAATCCACTGCCCCACTCTACTGGAGGGTACAACTCGATAGTCCTAAAGACTCCACTGTCTGGATATATTAGTGGGTACAAATCAATAGTTGATGAGGGACCCACTTACCAACTCTACTGTAGGGTAAAACGCAGTAGACATCGGGTACTTCACAACTCAACTATAATGGAGGGTACAACTCAGTAGTCATTGAGGTACTTACAAACCAGCCCTAAAGGAGGTCAAAAAACCATAGTCATCATGCACTCAACATCCTACTCAACCATAGGGTACAACTCATTAGTATATTGTGATCCTATATAAACACTATCATTAATGAGAATTTCATAGCAAAGTGTTGTCTTTGGAAGATTCCACATTGTCTCTCAAAATCCACAATTGGGGGAACCATCACATTATACATGAATAAACACTCTATATAGGATACTAAAAATCAAAAATTTGAGTTCAAAGGAATGTTACATCAAGGGTCAATGCTTCATATATAAAAAACCAAGGGATACATGGAGTGTGAGGTGCCCCCACATGGCGTGTGGTCTCTCTCCCCCACCTGGCATTGTCAGTGGACAATACTCCCTTATTAGTGTATATTATTACACGAAATGTTGCTTCACATGGCCTTCTTCCCATGTGGTATTGATGTGTCCATGTACTCTGGTAAATGACCATGTTCTTAGGCTATTAATCCCACATGGAGTCCATCCCATTTGATCCATAAAACTTCTCATCTTATTATGGAAAATGTACATGGAGTGAAGGAGGGATACATTTTGTGCAGTCCATCTAATTTCATAAAACCCTATCCACCTTACTTAATTGGATATACACCATGTGTTCATCCATGTACACAACATTTACTAGGGTTATCTGCATGAATATAGACATGACGTTTACAAAATAAGTAAGTAATTCCCCAAGATACCTCTATGGTTATATTTATGTCTTATATGGTTTTTGGAAATATCATTGAAATATCATGTTTCACAAAGTATGTTTATATGGGTAACAAGGATTTATTTTTTGAAAAAGATTTCATACATTACAAGTATTCTTGGACACCTATTTTCATTCTTTATTTTATATCCCTTACTGAGAGTTTTGTTTCTCATCCAATTTTCTTAAATGATATTCATAGGTTATAAGTATGTGAAAGAAAAATAAGTAAGTCATGTTAAATGTTATGAATATTTTTCAAACAAAACATTTTTTATTTAAAAAAATATATTTTGGAATAAATAGGTAATATTTTTGTTTATATTCTCTATATTAATGTGGAATTATATCTATATATTGTATCCCAATTCTCTAGAAATTATAAACATTTTAAAGATACTCAATATGATAGTATGTGAGTTACTGATTAAAATTTAATATTATGAAATGTAATAAGCTCGAGTCCTTATAGTTGGTATCAGATGATGGTTCAAATAACATTAGGGGTTAAGATGATGTTAATAGAATACCATAAATGATTTTTAAACTATGGTTAATTTGAAATGTTAAAGAATTTAATTATTTCCACATTTCATCAACTAAGATATGTTTTTTTATAATGGTATTCCAAAGAAGAAACAAGGAAACTAAAGAGGATACTCACCAACAGAACGATATCCTTCTGTAACTACAACCCAGAATTGTAGGGATTGGAACAGAGTAGTTTATAATGGTAATGTATTATCTAAAGTAGGAAATAAATGGTTGTTTCATTGATTAATGAAAAAAACCAGAGGTACCACAATGGAACATGATGATAGTGTAACATTTTATGAGCCAATAACCTCCTGCATTTAGGATATCATCAGACATGGTAGTGGCTAATGGTTGGATTAAAGCCCTTAAAAAGATATTTTATGTTATGGGATGTTCAAAATATCAAAAGGTAATTATTTCCGATAATCATTTTGATAGTGATGATGATCCGTGTTGGTTAATGTTAAAAACAATATTAGCAATATAGTGGATATGGATTCTTTATAGTGGGAAGAATTTATTAGAATTTTCCTTGAAAATATTTTCCTAAGGTAGTGCAATATAGGAATGAGAATAAATTACTTGTATTGATGCAAAAAGAGGAATATTAAATTGTGGTTAATGAAGAAAACCTCACCAGACTAGTGTGGTGTGATACCAATCTTATTCTGGATTTTGATAGAAAAATCAATAGATTTTACTTAAGATTAAAGCCATGGTATCGAAGGGAATTGGCCTCCCGTGAATTCAGATGTTATGAAAAACTTTTTTGATGTGATGAGAGGGTAGAGATGTAGTTTTCTGATTATCATGTGAAAATTGAAAATAAGTAGAAGAAGAGGTCCATATGGAAAGTTATGTGTAAGAATTAACTGATGAAATTTGATGGTAAGAAATATCAATTTCTAGTTTGTGAAAATTTTGAAAAAAACAATTGGGAATGCCTTTCAAAAAGTGGGACGTGTTTTCGATGTGGTAATTTTGGACATATGGCCTGATATTTTAATGAAAATGATCCTAATAATAATCTTGATAAGTAAACATTATTGTGTTTTTAATGAGGATAGTTAGATCATTATGAAAACTTCTCCCCAAAGAGAGATCCAAATGATTCCAAGAAGACAAATTATATGCAGCAAAGTGTAGTGAGATCCTTTTTCTACGTCAGCTGGCGTCGGTCAATCCAATGATGTTATATCAGGTATATTGTTTTTTTAATCATATTTTTTCTAACATTTTGTTTGATATAGTGTCTACACATTCCATAAATTTTTAGGATTTTTCTTGTAAATTAGAAATATCACCTCAATAAACGAGATATAACATATTTTTAAAACACAATAAAGAAACTTCATAGAAAAGAGGAATTATAATAATCTTTCTATTATGGTTTGTGGAAAGACTTTACCGAAAAACCTTGTTGTTTTTTCCTTAGTAGAGATTTATTTCATTCTAGTAATGGATTGTATTTCTTTTTATAATGCTAATATTCACTATGGATGTGGAGAAGTTTTTTTCAGAATGAGTTTCATTTTTTAAATAAGAACAAACCCATATAATTGATAACATTGCATAATGAAACGAAACTATTGAAATATGTAAATAAAAGTTATCTTGATCATATTATTGAAAATAAGGGAACTGTTTAGATTAATGATGTTCTAGTGGTAAATGAAAACATTAATGTTTTTCCTGATGAGTTTCATATCATGATGCATGATAGGGAAGTCAGATTCACAATTTACACAGTTCTTAATGATAATCTGATTTCAAAACCCCCTTATCAAATGTCTCAAACAAAACCTATTGAATTGAAAATTAATTTGGATGAGTTTCTTGATAAAGGCTTCATTCAACCTATAACTTCACAATGTGGTGCTCTTATTTTTTTCGTTAAAAAGAAATAAGGTTTGATGAGACATTTCATTGATTATAGATCCTTGTATAATATCACTGTTAAAAACAAGTATCTTTTGCCTCATATTAATGACTTGTTTGATCAGCTCCAGGGGTCTCAATACTTTTTCAAATTTCACTTGATATTCGGATTCGATCAGCAGAAGGTGAAGGTGGATAATATCCTAAAAACTAATTGTATACTATATATGGGTTCTATGAATATTTTTTATTCCAATTGGGTTAACTAATTCCCATGATACATTCATAGATCATATGAATAGAATATTTCATGAGTTCTAGGTTATTTTTTATTTTTGTTTATAGAATAAATTTTCGTATTTTCTTAGAGTAAATTGGAGAATGAGAGACATCTAAAGATATTTTTAAAACCATAAGGGAAAAGAAAATTTATGGAGAATTAAAAAAGTGTGATTTTTTTTACAACAGAATAATTTTCATAGGAACATTGTAAATAAAGATGGAGTAATTGATGATCCTGCCAAACAAAGTTGTTTATGAATGGCCAATACATAAAAATGTTACTGATATTTTTAGTTTTATTGGATTACAAGGTTATTAATGATGGTTTGGTAAACCCTTATAACACTTATATATCTAGCTAACTATGTTAGCATGAAAATGGGTAAAATTTATTTGGATAGAATAATTTTGTTTTTTATTTCTAGAACTGATGAAGTGATTAGTGAATGCTATATTTTTTTCCTTTACTTCTTGAAATGGTTAGTTTTTCATGTACTGTGATTCTTCATTAAAGGGATATGGTTGTGTTCTAATGAATAATGATTAGGTAATTGTTTATGATTAAATAAAAATAAATTTTCATGAGGTAAATTATCCCATACATGAGTTTGAATTGACAAATGTGATTTTTTTCATTGAAAATTTTGAGGAATCATTTATATGGAGAAAAATATCAAACATATTAAGACCATAAAATTATGAAGCATATATTCACTCATAAGGAAAAAAAATAGTAGGCATATAAGATGGATTGAACTGATAAAGGATTATTATTTCCTAATCAATTAAGATATAGGAATATAAAACAAAGAGGTATATACCTTGAGTCGAAAACATTTTGCATCATTAACCATGTAACATTTGGAACCTGATCCCTTAATTAATGATTTGATGACTTTTTTAATAGAAGTTATTGGTGGAGGAAATTCCTCTATTTTGTTTCATGCTTCATTACATTGAACATTATCGGATAGAATTATGAAAGTGAAGATGGAATACTACGACCTACAGTAAAATATATAAATGGTTAAATGGGTAAATTTATAGAATTTATCATTTATAAATATTTTGAATAATAATTTGGTAAAATTTTTTGTGGGCCTTGTGATTATCTTATGAAGAAATAATTATTTTGTGATGAAAAAAGTTGTTCATTTTTACTTCATCTTGGTTGTACTAAGATGTACAATTACCGTTAGGGGTATTACTAGTGGGATAGAATAAAAAGGGATATTTTAGAATTTACTGTATAATGTTTTACATTTCAATAGTTTAAAGTATTGAAACTTTAATCGAAGGTGATGGTTCACCCATATGATAGTTGCAAAGTTAAAATGAAAGAATATATCAGTGGAATTTGTTGTGGGTGTACTGAGTACATCTTGAAAATACAATGCAATATGGTTTATTGTTTTCTGACTGGCTAAGTCTGCATATTTTCTACCTACTCAAGATAAAACTTCATTGGATAATAATTCACTATTGCATCTCAATTAGATTATCAGATTACGTGGTGTTCCTCTTTCCATTGCATGTGACTGTGATCCCAATATCACTTCTATCTTTTGTTAGGTATTTTAGATGACCTCGGGCACAAAATTAAATTCCAGTATAACTTTTCATCCCCAGAAAAATGGGATGTCAGAATGAATGATTCAGACATTTGTAGATATGCATCTGGATTTTTCAATTGACTAAGAGGGTAGTTGGGATCAAAATCATTCTTTAGTTGATATTTTATATAAGGACAGTTTTTAGTCCAGTATACAGATGAATAATTTTGAGGCATTGTATGGGAATCATTGTAGATCTCCATATTTTTTGGATGATGTCAAGGAAAGGATGTTGATGGGACCACCATTAGTAGTGGAAGTGTTTGAGAAATTTAAGATGATCTAGTCAAATATGAGGAAATCTCAGAGTAGGCAGAAAAGTTATGCAGACAACAGGAAGACATATTTTTCTTTTGACTTATGTGATCAGAGTTTTCATAGAATCTCACCATAGAAAAGTGTTATATGTTTTGGTAAGAATGTAATGCTAAGTCCACTGTTCATTGTACACTATCAAATTCTGAAGAAAGATGGACCATTAAACTACCGATTATCTTTTCCTCCGTCTTTAATTGAGGTAAATAATGTGTGTTATGTATCGATGTTGATAAAATATGTTCTAAATTCATATCATGTCTTGAGTCCATAGGTAGTTCAGTTGGATGAGATCCTTTCTTACTAAGAGAAACCAGTTCAGATTCTTTATCATAGGGAACAAATATGGTGGAGTAATGTAATCCACCTGTTAAAGGTTTTTTTGTTAAACTACACGGTTGAAGAAGAAACATGTGAATATGAATATGTTATTAGGGAACAATTTCCTCACTTGTATAATAAGAAAATTAAATTATGTGGGTGTAATTTCCATAATGTGGGTATAATGCAACAACCTATGGTTTTAAAAATAAATAAATTGAAATTCATGAAACATTTTTTTAAATAGATTGTAATAACTAGCTTCCAAAAATATTTTTTCCACTCCAATAATTTGAATTTCAAAAAATGATCTTCTTCAGATGTGATCAGTATGTTATTTGTAGTCAGATAGAACCAACTTATTTTTTGGTTAATAGTTACATATATTATAAATGGTAACATGAATCTAGTGAATAGTAAATCATATTATTATTTTATAATTTTAAGGTTATAAGATAGTGACATGTTAAATAATTTTTCAAGGCATTAAAAAAATTAGTTATAGATTTTAATATATTTATTTTAGAATAAATTATGATTTCATTAAAAATTTACATAAAATATTATATAGAAAATTATATTCAAAAATGGAGTTCATTTTTGATTTCTAATCTTCGAAAAAATGATAGCTTGATGTGTTTGGATTTATCCGAAATTGATGATTTTTTAGGAATAGTAAAATATAATAAATTGTGATAAATGATAAAAAGTTTTTTAACTAGATAGTATATGATGAAAGGATGATGTAATCCCACATGACTCGATCTCACGTGAAATTATTACTATTTGGGTCAAATGAATCAATACTATTCATCGTCTTGAGAAAATTATTATAATAATGATTAAAATAATTAAAAATCCATCCCCTAATCCATTATAAATATCACCCTCATTCTCATTTTCCTCACACACCTCTCAATCCTTGGATATTGTCTATGTTCTGCCAAATACCCTCATAAAGGCTCTCCCACACGTACCTTTTGGTGTCACAAAAATTACAATACCAAAGGCCTTAAAAAGGATCTCAAGGAGAAGAGATCAAGAGGTAATAATCCTCTTCATTTTCAAGTGTTTTCATTTAAATTCATTTCTTTTAATATATTTTATTCTACTTCACATCATGTTAAGAACCAGAAATTCCATGTAATATTTTTTTAATTATTTTGGATTAATACAAGTCTGTGAAAATTGATTGTGTGTGATTCTGAGGCCTGGTGTGCCCTGAATGGAATATTGAAATTTTTTATGGTATGTTCATTAAATGTGCGAGTGTCTTTTTCTATCATTTTACCTAGTGATCAGAAATGAACTCTGTGGAAAACGATTAATCTTCAATGCCGAGATTCACTTAAGGGAAACATCACTTTGACTACAGTATGTTAGGTGAAGAAGTTAGTTTTTGTGGAATTTAATGAAATAATAAAATAACTTAGACATTGTTATTTGTTTTCTTTTTTTCCTACCACCTGTTGAGTGGTGGTGGTGGGGACCACAGAGGTAGTCAGATATTTAATATGGGATGTTAAATGCCAAGTTAGCCTTTAATAGTGTAACCACTCCTACTATAATTAATCTTGAACATTAATTACATCAATTAATGTGGCACATTAATTTTTTCAATTAATGAACCTCATAAATTTTTTGGTGTTACTCACCCTTTCCCCCTCTATTTAAATAGGCATTGTGTTGAGTTTTTGGCATGACTTCATCAAAAGAGTATCCTCTGAAAAATTAATGTGAAACCTTCCACCGACCGAGATGGAAGCTTGGGCAGCAACGAACCGAGACCGACGAACGTCGATGGATTCATCTAACGCAGAATGTTCTTCCACTACTGTGATGTTTCCCAAGAATCATGATTTTGGGGTTGTTATTTAATTCATTAAATATCCTCAATTCATCCCATCATTATAGAAATTTCAGGTGGTCGTCACGGGGGATTTGAAACTGGTAAACAATTATTGTAATGTGATGTATAAATTCCTCCTACATGTTAAAATTCTAATGCACAGGGTGGAGGCCAACCAAAAAAGGATAGGACCCTCCACCGCTTGATTTTCATTGGGTTATTTAGAGACGGGTTGTTCTAACATGACAGAACCTTAAAAAAAGAGGTGCATAATGGTGATGGCATCCCATGAGAATAGTAGATGCATCTGGAAGGAATAACAGACAACCTACGCTCACCTTCTAGTCCACAAAAGATAATCTGGAATGGCACTAGTGGCGAAGGCGGCGGCCGGTGCTCGACGGCCGAAGAAGAGGTAGGCACTACGGCGGGCCTGAAGGGGCGACCGACAACCAACCGACTGAGTTAGAGAGGTAGAAATCCATCGCGCTCTGCATATAAAGATCCACAAGATTGATGTCGTGACAAGAGGAGAAACCTTGCCCCGCAGGTACCATGGACCATGTGGAGGAACTAATTGAATAGTCGAATAGATTTTATTGAGCCGTTTGGGGAGATGGTGGTCACTCGGCTGGTGAGCTATGCCGGTGCATCAGTGTACATCCCCCAACGGGTCGTGCCCAGCTGGCAGGCTGGGCATGTTCTCAACTTACTGGGGCAATCTCAAAGCTGCCCAGCACAACCAGGTCGGCCTAGGTCGGTTCGGCCGAGGCCGCGTCAGACACAGACCAATTCAGGATATGTCAGTTCGACCGGGTCGGACCGGACCTGAACCAATTTGGGACAGGTTGCACTTACATGACTATACTCTATGAACCAGACGTTCATTTGATGAACCATCTATGGGGATGGGATCCGTAGAGCAAGACAGGTTTTTAGAGATACTCTATGATAGTTTTGGATAAAATTGTTGTACGACCTAGTTTGATTGACCTAAAATCTAACCAGGCACTCGGTACTAAAATAAAAATACCATATAGACCGGGAATCTAGTTGGCACGTCGTCTATTTCATTGAAACCCTTATGAAGTGGTGGTTCATCGGCTTACTTCTCCGTGGGACATCTGCTAGTTGAAATATGACTGATGGATTGAGGAGTGGTTTCTACCAGAGACAGGCATACTATGAGTGGGAATCTTGTAACTGGCTAAGATATGATGAATAAATAGTGAGTCCGTGTTAATTAGCACACAATTATTATATTTGAATCAGCACTCAATGATTCAGTGTGAATTTGCACATGATGATTTTGTGTGAATCATCACTCAACAATTTTGCGTGAATCCACAACCAGTAATTCTATGTGGATCAGCTCCTATCGATCATATGTGGGTATTGTGTGGGTTTTTACCTATCGATCCTCTGTGGGTCTGCAATGGTTCCTCTTGATAGAGTATGATGATCTAGACTTATGACTAATCATTTGTACGAAAGTACATTGGTTATAACTGGTATAAACTGTGTCTTTTTCTTTCTTCATTGTGATTGAAATCATGCTTGTGAGTTTCCTTTATGTAATTATGAGAGAACATAAGGGGTCTCAGGGTCCCTATTGTGTATTTTAATACACACCCCTAAAAGGGAATCCCCCATACCTTATTGTGTCTTGTGAAGACGAAGTGCATCCTTGACTGAGACTCAGGATCTAGGACTAGATGGTGCATGATGGAGTCAGTTTACATGGAGAGCTGTGGATACGAGTCGTACCAACCCTTCAGTTAGGATCCCCTATGGATGATCTCAGCAGATGTTTTCTGTTTTCAGTTGTAGTTGTATATTTCTAGTTGGGATTGTATTCCGGAGCCTTACTTTCAGCACAAACATTTACTATAGTGGTTTTACTTCATGGCTTCATCTTGTAGCATTATCGTCTATGTTATTATACTTGTTTAAAGGAAATGCATTCTCATTTTGGGGATACGTCTTTTTGTTTCTAGTCTCCATCCTCTGGACTATGGAAGGAAAGCTTGGGTTAGTCACAACATGAGACCTGGGGGGCGGGCTGTGACAAAGTGGTATTATAGGATTTAGTTATACCAAAGATCTAGGACTGTGATGTTCCTAATGGAGCAATAGTGTAATGTTTTTTTAGTGTGGTTTCTAGTTCTGTGAGTCCATTGTTGGTCTGGTGTCTAATGTATCGATTCACCGGGACCCTGAATTCTGATTTCTGACTTGGTGCACAAAAACATAGATTGCATGTGTTTTTGGAACTATTTTAACATTGATATATTTTGAGTCAACTCACTAGTTAGAACGTATTCACCATGGAACACCTGTTTATTTTCAGGATGCTTCCATATAGATAGCCACCTAGGATTCCCTAGAGAGTACATGATGATGGACCACTGAGCGATGAGGATTCGGTGTAGGGTTCTCTTACTATGCTGTCACCTTCATGTGGTGTACCGACAACAACACCACATGGTGGAAAGTAGTTGCCACCAACCCCACTAGCGGACAGTGCACGTCGACTGAACACATTTCACATGTACTAGCGGAAGAGGCCCCCCTGGTTTCAAGGTGAGACAGATCCCCAGGCAGTTGAGGACGTGATAGAGGCTATGGCTAGAGTTTTTCACCTAGTTGGGACACCAACAGAGCTGATAGTGATCCTAGCTTCTTGTCTATCCATAACAATTGAAGGAAGATGGTGGATCCTGGCACTCCAGTTACATGATGAGGTGACAGTCACCTGGATGGAATTTTGGAGCCTCATCAGGGCAGAGTTCATTCTAGTGACACTACGCCCTTTGCATATCCAATAGTTACCACACATACATCAGGTCATCTTATCAGTGTCCCATTAATCTGGGGATTCAATGACCTCTCACGCTACTCCACCGACATGGTATAAGACCCCCTTTTTAGGCCATGGTCCTTATAAAAGGGTCTCCAGTGAGATATTAGAGTGTCTATGATATTTCTAAATATACTGACGCATGCTAGAGCACTCAAGTGAGGATAATTGGTGGAGAGATTCCTGGCTAAGTAGGCGCAAAAAGTGAGAGACACCACCAAGAGACACATAGATGAGTCATCTGCAGTAGGTATTAGGCAGATGATGGAAAGGTCTAAGTGGACTAGACCATACGGTGGGTGACCCCGAGATGCAGGGTCAGAGGTGTGCAACTCACGTGGAAGAGGAGTTCAGTAGGGAGGGAGACAATGCTCCACCTATGGTGGGTAGGGCCGCATAGCTCGAGACTACCCCACCCACTGAACTGAAGATTAACAAATTGTCTAGGAACTACCGAGGAAGTGGAAGAGGTTCGAGTGAGGAGGTCTCCAGGGTGTCAAACGTGTCTGGGGAGTAGGTCATGCAACAGGAGGTGGGTGACGATTTGATGTTCTACTACCACCACCACCAGGTGGTCCACCTCTACAATATGGATGTGGTGGACAGGGGCGAGCAAAACTATAGGTAGTAGAGGCCTATGAAGATGGTGCTCCTAGGATTATTAGAGGTACTATATGTGTCAATTGCACCCTAGCTACTATACCCATAGACACAGGTTCCAGTAAATCATTCATTACCATGGAACTCGTTCGGAGATCAGAGAATCTGATGTAGCCATTATATGAATCATTCCTATTAAATATTCCTCCAAGAGAAGATTCGAAGACAACACAATATTGAATATTTTGTGAAACCACGCTAGTAGGTGAGAGCTTCAACATGGATCTCCTAGTAGCAGTGTCATGGCCTTACGACATCATTTTGGGTATGGAATTGCTATCTATAGTCCATGATCAGATCGACTAGTTTAGGTGCAATGTGTGGTGTTTCCACAATGATGGGATTAGGATTAACTCCACAGGTGAGTAGGAATAAATGGCAGCATAGGATGGACTATCTCGGTGGAGGGTACATCCAATTACTCATCAATTGGCTTGCCTCACCCTCTGAGCAGTTTAGGCGAGGAGTCAAAGTTCTCCTGTAATGGTGGACCAGAATGTTGATGTATTCCCTGATGATGTTCCAGGACTACCTCCTCGCAAATAGGTGGACTTTAACATTGAATTGTACCTTGGGAATACATTTATATCAATAGAATCATATTAGATGGCACCCATGCAACATCATGAGCTAATGGTACGATTGGAGGACCTGCAGAGAAAGGGGTTTGTAAGCCCCATTTTTTCTCCTTGGGAATGCCCGATCTTATTCTCCATGAATATAGATTGGAGTCTAAGTATTTGTGTGGATTACTAGTTCCTTAACTAGGTAACTATGATGAACATGTATCCCCTTATAAGGATCGATTATCTCTTTTAGAAACTGAAGGGTGCTCGATGGTTTTCGAAGATAGAGCTCAGATCAGGCTGTCACAAGCTCAGGGTACAGGATGAGGACGTACCGAAGATATCCTTCAAATGTCAGAATGGCCATTATGATTTCTTGGGGATGCCTTATTATGTGACCGACACTCTAGTAGTGTTCATGGATCTCATGAACATGATCTTCCATCCATACCTCAAACACTTCATGGTGGTCTTCATTGAAGACATCTTAATGTACAAATGGTCAGAGGATGAGCATACCATGAACCTATAGATAGTTCTGGATTCACCCTAAGAGCACCCGATTTATGGAAAGCTCTTGATGTTCCAGTTTTGGATACGGGAAGCCCACTTCCTAGGGCGCATTATCATGGAGGTTGGATAAGCAGTGGATATGACAATGATAGAGAAAATGCTTCCTTCGAATCCACCCAATAGTGGGACCGAGGTGCGGAGTTTCCTATGATTGGCATGGTACTACTAGAGATTTTTTCCTGACATCTCCAGGGTAGCAGTACCCTTGTCAGCAATGACCAAGAAGGGGAAACTTTTCCTGTGGATAGAGAAGTTCTAGCAGAGTTTCTAGGAGCTGAGGAAAAGATTGACAAGTTCCCCATCATGAGGCTACCAGAAGCGGGTGTGGTGTATGTTGTCTAATGTGACACATTAGGGACCGAACATGGTTGTGTAATAATGCAGGACAAAGTGATGATCACCTACGTCTCATGTATGTTGAGACAGAACAAATAGAACCACGATACCCATGACTTGGAGTTAGCAACAATGGTCTTTTGCGCTGAAGATGTTGCTGCCATACTTGATTGGAGAACGTTTTAAAGTATAAAATGATCAGTATAGTCTCAGGAATATCTTCTCACAGAAGGACCTGAACCTGAGATAGAGAATATGGCTAGATTTCATCCATGACTATGAATGTGAGATAGTCTATGATCTTGGGGAGGGGAACATAGTAGAAGACACACTCAACAGGAGCTCTGGTCTGCAGATGATGATTCAGGTTACAAAGCATCTAGCCCCATGGCAGATATCCTTTGTAGAGGGAGATTGAGCATCTTACCTCTAGTCAATGACTATCACTCCCCCACTTCTTCAGCGAGTTCGGGAGGCAGAGCATGGGGACGTGGACTGCGAGGTCCTATGTGCTCATATATCCTCATGGTGGGCTCCTGATGGATTTTTTGAAGATGGGGCATATGTCAGCCTCCTTAGAGGAATCAGTGTGGTACTAGTGAAACTTTGAGAGGAGTTGTTGAGGGATTTTCACAAATTTACTTTGACGGTATAGAATGGTGTGGTAAAGAGGTACCGAGACATCCAACATCAGTACCGGTGGATAGGAATAAAGAATTCAATGTCAGAATTCATTTCATGATGCCTCACTTGTCAGCAAGTGAAGGCCAAACATCAGGAACCAGTGGGATTCGATCAACCACATGAGGTAGTAGAGTGGAAGTGGGATGGTATCTTCATGAACTTCGTGGTAGGGATACCATGTACACCTAGGGGGCATGATTCTATCTGGGTGATCGTTGACCGACTCACCATGTCTACCCACTTTTTACACATCTGTGAGCTGGTATTAGTAGAGAGAATGAGACTTCATTTTGTACATGATGTTTTATGAATTCGTGGAGTGCTGTCGACGATGGTCTCAAATCTCAACACATGTTTTACATTCCTATTGTGGAAGGGATTACTGGCAGCCTTTTGGACTCAGTTACGCCTGAGCACTGCCTTTCACTATTAAACATATAGCCGGAAAGAGCAAACAATACCGACATGTGAGGACATGCTTCATGATTTTTTCCTCAACTTTGGTTGTAGTTTGGATGACCACCTACTGCTACTGGAGTTCTCATACAACAACATTTATCACTCCACCATCAGCATGGTACCATTTGAGGCCATGTACGAACAACCATACAGGTCACCCCTTTGATGGACTAGCCCAGGGGAGTCAGTACTCATGGGTATAGAGTTGGTATAGGATACCATAGGGAAGGTGTAAATCTTCCTGGAGAAGATGAAGAATGCACAAAGACGAAATATGTTTTATGAAAATAGAAGACATAGACCGTAGAAGTTTGAGGAAGGAGACCATGTCTTCCAACGGGTCTCACACCGATGAGGACTATTGTGGTTTGGATGGGGTGGAAAGCCCTCTTGGGGTTCATTGGACCTTTACAAATCCTCAGTAGTGTTGGTGTGGTGGCATACCTTCTAGATATTCCCCCACAGATGCACCTAGTGCATAATTCTTTCCATGTGTCACTACTGATGAGATACGTGCATGATCCATTAAACATTATTGATTGTGGAGAGCTTGACATTGATGATTGGTCGATGTTTTCATAGTTCTCAGTTGAGATATAGGATCGACAGAAGAAATTCCTTCATGGTCAATCGATTCCTCTGGTGTGAGTTTATTGGTAGCATGGAAATCACTAGGAGAGAACAAGGTCATGGGAGGCTCAAATATGTGCTCAGTACCCCTATTTGTTCCCTTAAATTTATTGTAGCTTTCGGGGAAGAAAATACCTAAAGTGGGGAGAATTTAAAAACAAGTAAATTCTATTTAATTTGTATTAAAATATTTGGGGTTTATAATAGTATACGAAATTTGTCGTCACATGATTCTGAGTGCTGATGTGCCCAAAATTTAATTTTGATCTTTTTTAAGGTATGTTCAGTAAATGTGTTGTTGATGTTTTCTTTTTTTTATGTTGTTGCTCGGAATTGAAATCTGAGGACACCGTTGAATCTACAACACCAGGATTCTTTTAATGGAATGTTCACATCAACCACATTAGTTCGGGAGAAAATTTTAGTTTTTGTATCTTTTAAAAAAATAATAAAATAACATAGAGGTTGTTATTTTATTTCTTTTTTTCCTACCACCATTTGAACAGTGGTGGAGGGGACCACGGAGGTAGTCAGACATGTAATATGGGATATTAAAGGTCTAGTTACACATTGGTTTCATAATCATCCCTCTTGTAATTAATGTGAAACATTAATAAGCCAATTAATATGGCACATTAATTACGTCAATCAATGAAACGCATAAATTCCCCGGTGAGTTACTCACCCTTTTCCCCCCTCTATTTAAATTTTTCTTGGGGTATATTTTTTAGAAAAGCTTCATCAAGTGAGGAACCTCTTCCAATGTGACACGACGCCTTCCACCGACGGAGACATAATAATGAGAATCAACGAACCAAGATCGAAATATATTGACGACATCATCGAACGCAAAATCTTCTTCCACCACTAATACATATCAAATTAATTTTGAGGTAGGGGTTTATATTTAATTCAAGAAATTACCTCAATTCATCCACTTGTTCATAAATTTTCAGGTGGTCATTGTCGGGGATATGAATAGGGTGTATCATTATTTTAAAGTGATATATAAATTACTCACACTTATTATAATGCTAATGAGGAGGGGGTGGGCCAAATGAACAAGGCTCAGACCGTCTGCTACTTGATTTTCATTGCATACATCGGAGGAAAGTTCTTCCAACATGATGGAACCTTTATACCGAGAGGTGCACAATGTCAGAGGCACCCCAGGATGAATGTAGGCATGTCCGGAAGGTAGAACGGATCACCGGAGCTCAACCAATTGCCCACAGAAAATTTGTCGGCGCGGCACCAGTGCAGAGACACTGGAGACCAATTCTAGTGGCGAAGGTGGCGACTGGCGCTCACCATCCAGGGAAGATGGCGGTGCTGTGGAAGACCCGTAGAGGTGACAGTCAACGAGCCGGTCATGTTGGCGAGGTGGCACATCATTGCGCACTGTGGAGAAAGAGCCGCAACATTGAAGTAGTAACAAGAGGGGGACCCGCTCCCCATGGGTCCCATGGACCACCTGACAGAACAAAGTGGAATATATAACTAAAGAGTTAAATGTATATTCTTGAGCCATTCTTGTAGCCGGTGACCACTAGACTTGCGGGTCGGGTCAATGCACCAGTCTGTGTCGCCCGACAGGGGGCGCCCAGTCAGCGGGCTGGGCCGATCCCACCACGGCCATGCCCAACAGGGAACGACCCCACCTAACCAAGACGGACCTCGCCAGTTCGGTCTAGGTCGGGTCAACCCAGACCTGGTCGGGGCAACCGAAACTGGGTCAGTCCACCAGGGTCGGGCCAGACATGGACCCATTCAGGACCAATTACATTTAAATTACCCTACCATGTGAACCTGATGTTCGTTTGACAAACTGTCTATAGTGCTGGGATATATGGAGGGAGAATATCCATTTGACATACACCATGATAATTTTTTAGAATATATGAGTATGGTTGGGTTGGGTCAACCTCGAATCTAACCGGCCCCTCGACACTAAAATACCAATAACTTATAGACCAGATGTCTAGTTGACTAGACGTCTATTGCATTGAAACCCTTATGACGTGGCTGCTCATCAGGTTACTTATTTGTGGGACACTATGCCTGTTGAAATAATAATGATGTCTTTAGTAGCGGTTTCTCTCAATGACAAGCGTACTATTAGTGGGAATCCTGTGACTTGATGAGACGTGAAGAATGACATGCCTTTATGTGTGAATCTGCACCCAGTGATTCTATATGAATTAGTACATAGAAATTCTGTGTGAATCAGCACCCAACAATTCTGTGTGAATCAGAACCCTCTGATTTTGTGTGAATCAGCATCCAGTGATTCTCTGTGAATTAGCACCCAGTGATTCTGTGTGAATCATCACTAATCGATTCTATGTGAATCAGAATCTATTGATTTTGTGGGAATTAGATCCTAGCGATTCTATGTGAATGAGCATCTAACTATCCTATGTGGGTCATGCAGGGGTTAGTACATATCGATCATGGGTGGGTCAGCAGCCGTTCCTCTTGATAATGTAAAACGATCTAGCCATATGACTAATCATATATACTACTGTACATTTGTTATACCTGGGATGAGTTGTGTCTTTTGATTTAAGATTTTTGATTTAGATCATTCATTTTGTTTTCCTTTTTTTAATTATGAGGTATCTTTGAGGGTCTCGGGGTCCGTACTGGGTATTGTTAGTCTCACCCCTACACGGGCATCTCCTGTTCCTTTTTATGTCTTGTACATATGATGGGTAGCTTTGAATAAGACTCAGGAGCTAGGACCTGATGGTGAAAAAAGGTGACAGTTGACGTGGAGAGTTGTGATGACGATTTGTACCTACCCTTCAGGTTGGATCCCCGGTGGAGGATCTTAAGAGATATTTTTTTAATTTAGTTGTAGTTGTATATTTTTTGTTGAGCTTGTATTTTTTCCCCTTACATTTAGTACGCACTTTTACTACAACAGTTTTACTTTAAAGTTGAATCTTTTTTCATTCTATTTTGTGTGTTATTTTTGGATTAATGGAAATGCCTTCCTATTTTAGGGATACACCTTTCATGTGATAGATGCCAACCGCTAGCCTATGAAAGGCTGGTTTTGGGTAGTCTCGACATGGGTCCCAGGGAATGAGTCTTGAAACTTCTCCAAGAGGTATGAAATTTCATAAATATTATATATTATCTATGTTATCATATTCATGTAAAATATTCTACATTTTTCTTCTCCTCCTCTCACTCTTATTTTGAAAATAAGAACACCATTCGTGATGTGCCGATTTACCATAATCGTGGACGATGTGTTTCCATTTTCCATTACATCCTTAAAAGGTGATCATAAAACCCTTCTATTGGATGAATTATAATTTAATGTGTTTTTTAAATCTATTTTATGGTCTATTATGTACTTATATAATTGAAATGAATTTATATAATGAAAAAATTTCATGAATATCATGGAACCGAAAAAATTGATCTAAACAATTATCATTAATGTTTTATCTAATGATCCATCATTATATATTATAACCAAATGACTTATGGTATTATTATAGATTCTAAAATAATATGAATACCATTTCATTTCAATTCTATTATTTCATATCCATACGATAAGAAAATCAAATTCAAATCACCCATGGAAATCATATAATGAACACACCCAGAACAATGGAAAGAACAAAATACCAATAATTAAAGTGTGAATTAATGTTATTAAATGATCATATAAGATTATATAAAAATGAATATGTTTCATTAAGATATTAATAACATTCTTTTAACCATTATAAAAGATATTTATACATGTTTTATTTAAGTCAATCTCAAGATAATAGAATATTTAACCCGATTTCCATTCATTGGGATGAACTTATACTTAATTATTTACAAGGAATTAAAATTTCTATGTGATGAATTATATATATATATATATATTATTATGTGTATCTACAGTGTATAATCATATTACATTCTTTCTATTGATTCTCATATCAATTATATGTTATTTATAAGGGACTTTTCTTATAAAATCATCATTTAAAATTTTGTTTTGCAAAATTCAAAATATATTTTTATGCAATTATTCATGTTGTATGATAATTTTCAGGATCATAAGAATTACTTATGAAGACGGGTGGGACCTATATCACTATATAGTTCATTGGGAATGATTAAGTTGGAGGTTTATCATATGTTTACTCCATCTATAGCTAGGATGTCTACACCATAAGGTTATCGTTAGGGTTACATTGTAAGATAGTTTCTAGGGTTAAAAATCATAATATAGACATGAATGTTACAATATAAGAAATTTATTCCCCGTGATACCTTTATAGTTATAGTTATGTTATGTATGTTTTGTGGAAATCTCATGGATATATAATGGTTCAATAAGTAATTTTATATGGGTTAAAAGTATGTCTTTTTCGAAAATGATTTCATACAATACAATTATTCAGGGAAGAATTATTTCTTACCTTATTTTATATCAACTACAATGATTTTTGTTCACAAACCATGTTTTGAAATAATCATCATAGGTTTTAAGGATGTTTAAGATAAATAAGGAAAATATGTTAAATGTTATGAGTATTTTTCAATGAAAATATGTTTTATTTAAAAAGTTTAATATTTTGGAAGAAATGGAAACTATTTTTATGGTATCTTCTCTATATGAATTTGGAATAATATGTACGTATTATATCCCAATTCTCTAAAACACTATACTGGAAATGATCCTAGATCTAATAGTACGTGAGTTCTTGACTAAAATTCATGATCATGTAATGTAATAAGGTCGGGTCCCTAAAGCACTATCTCTATCCACTTTTGGTCTACATAATCATCTCCATTTTGTTTTGTACAAGGCTCAGACCAACCTTAAACGTCTCACATATTACAGTCCGATATAGTGGATAACAACAAAAGTTCCCATATAATTATTCAAATAAATCCATATGTTTGTAATTTTAATGTATATTATTATAAAAGGACTCCCCCAATGGTTGGTGATATTCCCATAAGTTATAGAAATCCATCGCCCATGCCCTCAACATATCTTCCAAAATTTATATCATCCTCTTGGATTGCTCATCCTTCTATGGATGATATGTCATGATCATCATCCACTAATTCCCAAGGGACTATTTCATGGATTTCTAGAAATGAGATTTAAACCTTGGATCTCAATCTAATACACTTGAAAATGGAACCCCATGCCTCTTTACCACCTCTGAGAAATTGATCTTAGATAGATCCTCCACCGTATGAGAATCAACAATTGGGATGAAATGGGCCGACATTGTGATCCTATCCAATGTCACCAATATGGAATCTTGCTTTTTGAAAAACTCATGGGAGACCTGTAATAAAATCAATAACTATTTTTACCCCTTTCACATTGTTATTTCTTAATACTGAAACATACCATGTTGTTATGGATTCCATTCCTTGGATTATTGAAAAGTCAAGAATATTGATACAAAATCTATGACCTTATTTTTCAAACAAACCCACCAAAACAAGGATTGAAACTCCTTCTACATTTTCTAAATTCCACAATGGATATCCCATCTAGAATGATGATAAGAACTAAGGATTTGTTCCTGGGAATACATCGATACAACCATATGATTCCAAAACAACACTAAATTCCCAGCCTATTTCAATACCTCAATGGTCTAATGACGATTTTGTTTTGACATCATGACCACACATGACGAATTGAAATTTTCTGAGTCTTTTATCAAAACAACTAGGTCAGGAACTAAGGATAACAAAAATAAATTGACTACATCACCTCTATCATCACAATATATCCTTATTTCGAATATAACTGGAATTAACTACAACTAATCTGATGACTGTTTCACAACATGAACATATGGATTCCAAATTATTGCATCTTCCACTGAATTTCACTTACCCGATGCGTACATCATGTCAATGTCAATCATCTGGAAATAGTTTATCCATATCCTTTTTCTCAAATTTATATCCCTTGGATGTAAAATATGCTTCAAGCACTTATAATTGGTATACACCATGTATTTGTCATCGAAGAGATAATGATGTGAGATTTTCAAAGCGTGAACCACTACTGCGAACTCCAGATCATGTGTTGGGTAGTGGTTTCTCATAAAAACTCAACAATCATGATCCAAATGCAACAACATGATCCCCTTTTATGAGAAAAAAACTGAAACCTAACCATGATTCATTGTAATACACCACATAACCTTTCTACGGTTCTAGAAAAACCATCATTGGTACTGATGTATGTCGATCCATAAGCTCTCCAAATGATTTCTTGAACTTCATGTCCAAATTAAGTGAAATATTCTTTGTTTTAAATGCTATAATAGGTGATGTTTATCTTGATATTTTACAAAAAAAACTATTGATAACACCAATAATGAATAAGAAATCTTTGTATCTCAAAATCATTCTTTAGTAGTTTCCAATAGATAATGACCTCTATATTTTCCAATAATATACTAAAACAATGCTCTCAAAGATAACATTGGCAAGGAAACAAGACTCCTATATCCAAAAATAACATTTTAATAATTTGGAATACAACTGATGATCCCCAAAGATTCCAAACACTACAACTATGAGTTTCTCATGCTCTGCCATTGTCATTAAATACAATAGTATATCATCTTGGAGTAATACCACAAAATAATCCAGGCATATCTGAAATATATAATTCATCAATTCCATGATGACCACTTGTTCGTTATTAAGAAATAACGGAATAACTACATAAACATAATGGTCATATCTAATCCTAAAGACTATTCTGTGAATATTTTATTTTCACACCCGTAACTGATGATATCCTTATTTCAATTAAATCTTGGAGAACCACTAAGTTCACCTAAACTAGTGGTTCCTCTAAATATGTGGTTTCTCAGATGAACCATTTTTTAGATCCACCAAGTTTACATTAAATTCCATCAATTCTACCGGTTCCTTAGAGAAAGTAGAAAGTGAGATAGGACTGGTCCCTATAAAGAGATCAATTGTAAACGAAACTTCTCTCATGGGTGGAAATCTTGATTTTTTTAGGAAATACATCCATAATATGGTCAACCACTTCTAGAAAAATTATTCTCAAAACCTCTTCCATTGATGCCAAATAATATGTCCCTAATTAATATGATATATTCCTCACTACTAGTTCTAATAATATCATTTCCTCCACCATCACATTTTTTCCCTCTAAAGTGATGCTCGACACAATCACCCATTATTAAACTCGCAGTTCATGCATAATAGTCAATGTGGGACTTAATCATATCCAACCAATACAAACATAGGATTACTCTATGCACATCTATATCAAGCACTAATAAGTCCCACATCTACTCAACCTCATTCTCAATTGTGAAACATGATCTACACAAGAATTCACGACACTCTCTTTAACCTAGAGAAGTGTGATGTTTTAAATTATAAAGAATCATTTCCCCAATTAATAAAAAAACCAATGGAACCATAAAAAATTAATGAATTAGAGGCACCCATATCAAAAAACACATATATTAAGGTAGAATTCAAAACAATCATACCATGCACTGTTGATTCTCCCAATTGATCATCTGCCCCAACATGCTCGGCTCCAAACAGTTGTTTTCTTGACACAAAATGCTCTTTATTACCATAATGAAACTACCCTCCCCAATGAGTCATGTAATTCATTGAATCACCATGACTAAATCAGCTTTGTTGTCGAGGAATATGTTGCTTCCCCCACCCCATAGAGGGGTATGATTCTGGTGACCATTGAGGAGTATCACAAAAACCTGACCTTAGAATATTACAGAAATTTCACTGGAGATGAACCATATGAATTTAATTATGACATGATTAGGTTTTTTCTGGACAATCCCACTTCATTTGGCATATTGAACAACAGTAAATTTTATTTTGATTACTCAGAGGCATCGGAGGAAAATTCACTGATCTTTCCATCAGATTCTTATCCATACTCCCACCCAAAAAATGAGTTTCTATCTTCCGCTTGATTGATGACATAGAGTTCTTACTTTCCCCCAAGGGAATCAACACACTTTCTCTGATTTTATCCCCTAATATATCCCTTTAATACACTGATGACCTATTCACCAATTCTATATAATCACTTATATATGGAATCAAAATTTTGGAATGAATTTCTATCCACATATCAGATTCAATTATACACGCCTTAAAGAATTCTCTACCCACCACATTTGGTGAAAACTGCCCATAGATTATAATCATAGCAACATATTCCATCACCGAAAGTTTCTACTACCTCATACTGAATAAATCTTTTTTTCAGAATTTATAACGTATGAACGTAGAATTATTTGTTAAAAAATTATTCAAATCCCTCTCATGTCATTTCTTGGTCCTTTCTAGCATGGAATACCAAATACCACCTTTTAAATGTAGTCTCTTCCAACATGAATTTCACTAAAATAATTTTCATCTTTTCCGATTTTCCTAGGAAATTTATGATTCAATTCATCCTACTTATCCATTCATCAACCCTTTACGATTCTGAATCACCATAAAAATGGGTGGATTCTACATTGTAAATAGAACTGAGTGATCCACATGACTCGTCTCCTCAATTCAATTCCCACATTACATATCTTCAAAATATTTTACTATGCTTTGAAATCTATGCCAGTTCACTAAGGGCTCAGTTGAATCCAAATTTTCCATAATATCTTTTTGTTGGTTTCTACGTCGCCTACCCAATGCCATTTCTATTGGAAGAAAATAATTACCATTTGGCTCACTACAAAAAACTAAAGTCATGCAATTTAAATTAAATCACATTAAATTAATCACAACCATGATTTCAAAAATTTCTATTTTATAATCTTCAACCAATTCGAAAAATATTCTATGTTTCAAAAACTGACCGATATTTAGAAAACCACAACCACTCTCTTTTATAAACTACACATTTGAAATTAAATCCAGATTTTAAAAAAAATAATAAATTCATATCACATAATAAATCCTGATGCCAAATGAAATATGAATTCATATGGGGAAGACATTTTATTCATGCATTCCGTGCTCATCTCATTGGCTACACCCTTGACAATGAGATCACACTCCTATACGTGTCTCCAAAACAGTTGTATAGCTATCTCCTCGGTAACTTGATGTTTATAATAAGAGACTTAGCTACGTCCTTTTATGCTATAAATTTCATGTTTCATCAATCGTAACCCTTTATACATTCCCAACTAAAGTAATAGAACATGATGGAATGTCAACTAAAAGACTGGAAACCGATGACAAGATATGAAAAATAGTGACATTACTTGCACATCCAAGACAGAACAAGATGATATCACTCGTAATGTCCCACCAATACCCACTATATTGGGAACGTCATCGAATTCTAATTGGACATAGGAGACATCCCCAAGGCAGAAAAGGATGGAAATACATTCTATTGGCATCAAGAACCAGTAGGTGATGATTTACATTTCTATAAAACAATCAAACCAGCATACCAATATTGATTACTACAACATGTTGCATGTCTAAAATGTATCACATTCCTACAATACCAAAATACCAATACAACCAAAGCACAATATTCATAATCCGAGTAACAGGATGACCACAAAACAACAAATTCCAATGAATCTATGACACATATCCCCAACTCTACACCAACCTTCTTGCTTCATGAACAATAATACTTCAAAATAATCATGAGGTTCCACAAATAGAAGGATATTCTTTACATTTAGAAATGTTCCGGAATGCAACATCAACACAAAGAACCAAAGTCACAAAGTAGTTCTTGAGTAATTATTCTTAGTTGGGTTTTCCAAATTACTTCCCTACACATGATAATATGATATAACCATTAGAATAGTTTATATAAACAATTATACAATTCCATTTAAACAAATCAAACAATTATATCAACAATCCAAACACATCCTTACCCAAATCAAATCATCCAAATAAACCCCATCAAAAGAAACAACCCAAACAAGTATTTATCCGTTATATAAACAATTATGCCATTTTTTGAATTTTTTTTCACAATCCATTTAAAAAAATCATCCGTGAATATTATTTTCAAATTATCATTTTAAAATCCAACATCAATCACATTACACAACTGTAAATTTCATTCATAAAATCCACAAAACATCACAAAATGGGTTCAAATCGGATTCTCTCCTCACAAATATTCAATCACAATAGATAAAAATTAATTTGAATTTTAGTCTTTCAAGATATACCAAAATGGAGATGATAGTGAAGCCACCTACCTTAGTATTTCACCCAAATTGACAAACCAGACACAAAATCCGGGTGTAACCTCCATAAAAACACCTTATATCTCTTTTACTAACAATAAAAAGCCCAAATATCGTCATTTTTTTCAACAAAAACAATAGATCTACTTATGGAGGATGTATATATTATAATCTGAGAGGGAGAAGATATCTAGATAAAACCAAGAAGCATCCAAGAGAGGATACATACTATAGGATTATTTCCTTTATCACACAACGAAACCCCTTCAATACGCTTCCAAAATGAGTGAGACTACCTCCCAAACCTCTGAGTTGAAGGAATACCATGTAGGGTTATTATGGGTTAATTAATAAGTGTTTTATGTTAAATCAATAGAGATACCATTTCTAATCACCCCTTTGCTAATGCCGGGCATGGTTAGCCCCACAGTTTGACAAACCATGTGTTAAATGTGCAACTTCTAATATCACAAAGGGATCCCTACATGGTTGCCTTATATATTTAGGTATATCATGCACCAACTGTATAGAAGACCACTATCTCAAGTATCATAGCTTACCTAGGATGGCCATATGGATTGGAAACTGTGCACCCACCCCGTTGCCTCTTCCTCACAATTTAAAGTTACCTGGGTTTTTTTCATAGTTTCACCTAACCATGATCAAACTATACCCCCATATAAAAGATTTTAAATCTTCTGAAAACTCATCCAAACTCTCCCAAACATTACCCAACAACATTAAATACATAAATATACATAAAAAAGATTACATTTCTCAAACTGGGTGTACAATAGGCATAATATTTTATACATGATAAAATTTCACATATTTATTAAATGGATGAACAATAACCAAAATAAAATAATTATCTAGAGATTTATATGGTAATCCCAATAAAAATTACACATATGTATTATGAAATAGATTTTCAGGAATTTGGAAAAGGATAAATAATCCCCTTTGATGGTTCTCTCACACCTTCAACTTATTGACATATCAAACATATCATCATAAAATAAGTAAAATCCTTCACTTTTTCTTCCAGCTATTAATACTACTAATGCTTTCAGTAAATATTAGTACTATAAAGATGAATTGAAAATAATGATATATGATCTTCATTCGATGATAAAATCATCAACTAGGGGTAACCAAGGACACCCAGCCACATTAAAAATATCATAACAGTTCGCTAAAAAAATTAATTTCACGAGACTCAGCCTTATTATCAAACTTTCTTCTTTCTAAAAAACTCAATCTTCCTTATGAGAATTCATAATTATTTATTAAATGGATGAATTCAATAACAATAAAATTTAAATATCATGAGTTTCTTCATTAAAAAATTCTAATCCAAAATTTGTTAATATGGAAGGAAAATATCTTGTCTTATGTTTTTCATATAAAATAATCCACTATCACTCTGAATCAATGATTTGGATTCCTTATTTTATTTTCCTAGAAGATATTTAATCATGCATTAATAATACATTATCAGTTCAAACCATCTTATTATAATTATGTTAAACTATTTTTTGAGATAATATATACTTTAAACATATATGGTTATTATATATTTTACATTTAACTGAATATGAAATATTTCTCCATGTATTTAAAAAAATAGATACATCCAATTAATGATAATGTGAAAGTTTATTCTGAACATGAATTTATAATATTGACATTTCAAATGAAATTAAATTATCATCATGCATCTATAAACAACCAGTCCCTCAGAAGAGGCAATGTTGTAAAAAAACTCATTATTTTGAGAATGTCTGGCTATCACTGCACTATTAACAAATTCACCTTTTAAATTATTAAAAAATTATTCATATTTAGTTACTCATAGATATGTGATCCAAATTAAATTTAAAATACTTATAATTATTGATAACTAAGAAATGTTTTTAATAAACCATTGATAATAACCTTTTAATTTAAGAATCATAGAAATTTCAATCACATGTGTCACCCTAGTCCACACATCTAGCACCATATTGTTTTCAAGATAAAAAATTATACCATCATTATAAAAAATAGGTCTATAAAAAGAAATTATTTTGTTTCTATAATTAAAATTTTCCCCATTCTCCATAAAAAAAATAATTGTAGATCAATAGTTATATCATTCTAATATTAAACATAACATAGAATAAATAATAATTTCACCAATAAAACCAACCCAAAATATATCCAAAATATATTTGAAATTTTTTCCCATAAGATATAAGAATACAATTGGTGAAATAGTAAACATGACTGGAATTTCAAGTAACACATAATTAACATTGCTAGCATGAATCTATATCATCGAAATGTTCTCAGCCATCATTTATGAATAAAGATATTAATAAAAAATATCAATCACTATAAAATAATTTGGTCACTAAAGAAGATTAAAATATACATATATATGGGGAGAGAAGTTATTTTTTAGAAGTAATTTTAATGAGAGCCTTAGAATCAATGAAATTGATCATTTAACCTTCATGTATTTTTAAGAAAAAATTAGGTGGACCCCAATGTGATATTTTTTTAGATTAATAAAATAAATTTAATTTTACTCTTGTAACCTCTATTTCAATTCCAATGAATATAATGGAGAAATTAAATAACAGGTTTTTCAAATTTTATTGGCCTCTAAAACTAATAAAATTGTTGAATAATCTTTCTAATCATTAATAACGTTATAAAAAAATGAAATTTATCCATATATTCATTTAATTATACCACAATACTAATCTAAACCACATTAATCTTTTCAATAATATGGGAAATATAAATTACACATCTATATTTAGTCAACATGTAATATTATTGATTTATTATTATAAGAATGAACTATTTTCGATATAAAAATTCAAAATCTATTTTAATAGTAAATATAGCTTCCACAGGTCTATATTATCTATATTCTTGATAATCATAAATCAAATCCATACAAAAATTAACATAAAAAATGGTAATGAATTTATAATTATATAAAAATTACTTCAATGTATAATCATAGTATGATTCCAATAAATCTAAATTTCCATAAAAATTCGTCATTGAGTTTTTTCTAAAAAATCTACTTTTTTAGGTAATATTTCTATTTTATTAAAAAATTTCCATTGAAATAAAGTAGTATTTCAACCCTCAATAAAATAATACTTTGGAATTATATGAGTGAATAATTAATTTTTCCCCCAAAAAATAGGATGTTTATATATTTTCTAATTAAGTTCTAAATGACTTGTACACACCTCTCTACATATTATGTTGGTGATTCCCATCATTAATTCATCTAATTATAGAATTATCAATATATTTTCCTATATAATTGTGTTTAAAACAACTCAATACCTACTAATCGTATTTGGATTTACATTTATAATGATTAATTTATTCAAAATCCTGATACAAATGTATTGATATACCACACTGATAACACTTTCCAGGTTTCAGAAGACACTCCTGCTGATTATTCTTACCATACATATATGAAGAGGTAAATTTAGGCCTTTTACCAATAAATTTAAAAATATTTTCTTTTCCCATTTCTATCTAACTAGACCACTTATTATTTTTTTTATTAAAAATTTTACAAACTCTCTATCAACCCCTCAAAAATCCGTACAACATTCTTGTTGAATTTAAATTAATTATATTCTAAATAAATTCAAAAAAATGTTTGCAATACCAATTAAATAATCACAATTTTAATAACATATTCTAGAATAAAATCTAGTGAACACATAACCAATCTAATAAAATTTGATTCATAGGTAGAAATAGGGTCCTTGTACTTTTTATTTTATTCCAAAAATTTCGGTTCAATATTATGTTAAAACACCTTTGCGAAACTGTTCTTGAGGAAAAGATTGTAAATGTTATCAACTCCATGCCATCATGTACATAATTTTTTTGGTAATCTTAAAAATACCCAACCACAGATCTGTATCTCCTTCAAAATGATATCGGGATATAATTACCTTTGGTATTTTAGAACTTCCCAAAAAAAATATATTTTCCAAATCATTGTTTTGTATTCAACTAAAATAAGATATGATGTTCCACCAAATGATTATGTTTTTTTTCTAGAAATTCCCAATTAATGTCATGTTATTTTATAGAGTGTTTGGTAGATTTCATTCTTAGGTACCACCATTGATTTCTATATAAAATTAATATAACAGAACTAAAACATTTTTGGGTTCCAATTCCAACCATTCTAAATTAATGATTCGGACGAATATTATAATTTGGATTCCATTACACTTAATTAACCATATTTCATCTATATAATACCATTCTAAAAAATAAATTTATTATTTTAATAAATATATAAAATATGATTATATTCAGATGATAATATAATATATATATATTAACATCTTATAAATCTATTTTCTTAATCATATCCTAACATCAAAAGTTGTCTAAACCATTCTTCGATACCATCTATAATGACCAAATCATGAATTAACGCATAATAATAAGGTTAATGGAAATGATTTAATTTTTTAAATTAACCTAATAATGTAGTTTTATATTTTAATATAATTAATAAAAACTCCTAAATAAAAAACACCATGTAAACAAGGTAAAAAATTATACTCAATGTCTACTTTCCCCACAAAAAAATTGTTTTCATACATTTAAACGCTTATTCAATTCAAAACATGGTCTCCTCATTAATGAAAAATCCTAAAAATGTTAATATAAACATTTTCATAGTTCTTACATATAATTAGACCCACTAAAAAATTTGGATTCCATTTTTGAAAAAAAATATGTAGTACCCCTAGTTTCGGGTACATAATCCCCTTTCTTGATGTTTGGTAATTGGTGTGTCTTTTATTGGATTTCCATAAAATAGAGAGTTTCCATAAAATATAGTTTTTCAATAAAATATATATTTTCCACAAAATATAGGGTTTCCATAAAATAGAGAGTTTCTAAAAAGTGGGGGGTTTCTAGAAAGTGGGGTGTTTCCATAAATTGGGATGTTTCCATAAAAATGGCTGAAGGTGAAGGATGGAATAATTTGGGTGGGTTTTATAGGTATTGTTGGGACCAAAAGGAAGGTTTCATGATCCATACATAGTTGGCATAAACAGTGTAGTCAAGTCTTGTGCAAAGGTCAAATCTAGATCTTATTTTCTAGGAGCTTACTCATTTATTATATATTTTTTCGTGTTGGCTTCAAAACGCACCTAAATCAATATTACTCTCTCTATAATGCTGGAAAACCCTCCCCACATGAGTTGAAGGCATTCCAGAGCCATCCCTTGGTGATTTCGAGTCCGATTGTTGAGGTATGTCGACATTATTTACGTATTTGTCATGTTTTCTTAGATCTTATTAGATAAACTTCTTAGATCCCCATTCTTTCTCATATCTGAACCTATAGTGGGTAGATCTACGTTTTTGGAGAATCGACCCGCTTCCTTGTGCGTTCTTCGTCTGTTGTTAAAGATCCATCAAAACCATCATGGTAGGTGGCTTCACTCTCGAATCATCTTACTCCAATTGAATGGATTAGATTCAAATTGTTTTATTGAATATGAAATATTTAGAAAAATATTCCATTGTGATGATTTATTTTTTTTGTGAAATTTCGTGATCTTGGTGACAAGTTGTGAAAAAGGGGGTTTAATTTAAAATGATGAATTTAAATTATGGTTTTTCTGGAATTGCTAAATGTTTGATGAAAAATGTGTTTTCTATAGTTATGATTTTCAATAAATATTGAGTTTTATTGAAATGTTTTGGAGTTGAAATGGTTTGGCATTGAAATGGTTTTGAAGGAAATAGTTTTCAAAAAAAGATATTTTTATTGAAAGTTTTTTATGGCTTGCTTGTTGGAAATATGTGTTGTGTGTTCATATTGCATATATGGGGCTTCGTTGAAATATGAACTTATACTTGGTTCCAATGGATTAATGGAACAATGTAATTTCATATATGGGGCGTGGTTGAAATATGACCTTGTGCTCAAGGCCAATGGATTAATGGCACATGGGAAACAATTACCTTGTGACAACTTGGTAGATTGATGAGAAACCAGTCATTAGTATGGAACTATCAAAATGTAGCATGCATGATTGGTTGAATGGGTTTGAGTAATAGTTGGGTATGCCGATATAGGGATATTTGGAAATGGTTGTAAAGATTGTTTGGTTATTTTTCTGGAAACATATCTTTCTAGAAAAATTGGTTTCAATCACACTTGTATGGTTTTCGGAATGAGTGGTTTTGGAAACCTGGTTATATTTAGTAATAAACAACTTTTGAGATATTGTTTTATATAAAACATTTTATATAATTTTTGCTACCTCTTCTATCCTAGTGGCATGAGTAGGGAAGTCATTGTGTAAACCTACTGAGTGTTATACTCACCCCTACTTTGGCACTTTGGTTCTTTTGCAGAAGCTATGTTTCGGGATAGGGGCAAAGGTAATTTTTCACATGTGTCTAGCACTACCACATGATGTTTGGGCTATTTGGAGATTTTGGATCATGGAGCTTGGGGAGTCTTGAGTTTTGAGGTCTTTGGAATGTCTTGTGTAGTTTTTATTATGTGTACTCTGATACTTGGTTATCCTTCTGTTGTTTCTTACATGGATGTGGTTTTGAGTGCATGGAGTTGTTGAGTTGTATTTTTTTTGTTCATACGTCATATTGTGGATGTTTGGTTATGATTGGTAGGTTTATTAGTTTATTTCGTAAAGTGTAGATCATCCTCCACTTGTATTTGAAACGCTTCGGCATTTGTTGTCAGCCTTTGGTGTCTTGGGGATGTGGCTTAAGGTTTTGTAATGACTCATTGTGCTCTAAAGCCAATTAGAATTGGTGGGTTATTACAAATGGTATCCTTTCCTCACAATTAGTCATAGATGTTTCTAGTTTTGAAGATGAAATCCCTTCATGTCTATTCCTTGGGTGGGAATCTTAGAAAGGAGTTTGATTGTCGGAACATGAAATATATGGCATAAAAAGATGTAGCTAACCATTTTATGTTGAACATCATGATACCCGGGAGTTGGTTAAATAAGTTATTGGATACACTTCATGGATTTTGAAATCTTATTATCATGGGTTTATCCAATTAGACAAGTATGACATGCATTATATAGGAATGACTTCCCACTAAGAGGGCATTCATCGTTTCGAGAAATTAATTTTTTGAAAAGTATTGAATTGGATTTCAAATGAAATATTTTGAAAAGGAATATGATTATTGTATTTTTAAAATGGTTTAATTTTTAAAAGCATGTGAAGTGGTTTCAAAAATAGTTGAACTTGGTAAAAAGGATGATTTGGAAACAATGACGTTATAGTTTATGTGATATAATTTGAAATGCTAAGCCAATACTTTCTAGAGAGTGATATTAATGGAGTTTCTTGTTATTTTATAAAATGGCACCTGGTAGGCATCTTCGAAACCATCTTAAAGAAGCTATGATGAATGTGTTGCACCCGAACCACTTGTGAACCAAGAGATAATACAGAATATTGTCTAATATTTTGAAGGTTTGGAAAAAGGGAACCTAACGAATGAGCCACAACATGTGGATCATACCATCAAGTTCATGAAGCAGAATCCACCTAATTTCGTGGGTGATTCCAAACCTGAGAAGGAGGAGGTGTGGTTATGTAGGATGAATCATATCTTCGACTTCATCGGCACACTAGTAGAGCTAAATGTCAAACTGTAAACGTATATGATTGACGATCTTGCACGTTAGTGGTGGGATTTAGCGGTGAAGGCTAAATTGGATGAAGGAAATGAATGGTATCATTTTGAGAAATTGTTCAACAAACAATTCTATCCAAACTTGTTCAAGATACATGAAATGACATACTTCTTCAGCATGAACCAAGAGTCTCTCTGTCACATAGTATGCGGGTATATTCATGAACTTAGTACGCTTTGCACAGAAGTTGTGGTAAGTTCCTCTTTGAGGGAACACATCTTCGAATCCAGGCAACAGCATTTGATTCGATCAAAGATTGCAGTACTTTTTATTACAGACTTTACAGATATAGTCAAAAGAGAGATTGTGGCTATGAGTGATATCTCGGGATCTAGGGGAGGAGGCATTATGATACCTATATAAAGTAGTGTGAAATCAACCACTAGGAACAAGAGGAAAATGGACACCTATTTCCATGGAGCAAGTGGAAATTAGAAGCCGACGACTGGATCAGTAATCCTTCCTCCATGACCCCAGAGAAAAGTAGGTTGTTTTTAATGTGGTTATCTAGACCATATAAAGCGAGTATGTTTGAAAAAGCCTAGATCATGTCACAATTGTAATAATATGAGACATCTTAAGTGCTATTGTCACAGTACTGCAAGGTCTGGTGCTTGAGACACTTCTCACCTATCGCAAGCCTTGTATGCTTCGACTAGATGAGGACAACAGAATCAGTCTCATCAACAGAGAAGATCTATCCATGGTTATTCTATAAATATTTTGAACCCCCAACCTGGGAAACCTGAGTAAGGAAACAATGTGAACAGTATAGTGATGAACCAATTGTATGGAGCTGATTAGATAATTGTCGATGATCTTTCTAGACCTTATATAGTGATAGGTACGATTCTTTTAAATTATACCTTTCTGCAAGTGTTGTTGGATATTGGTTCATCACATTCCTTCATTTTTACTCGTGCTTTTGACTTTCTATGTTTAAAACATGAATGGATGACTTATGTTTTGAAACCGAAAAATACTCTTTGTGAAAGAGAATGTCAATCCTTTCTGTGTTGAGCATGTGCTATAATTGTTAATGGAGCTGAGCTAAAATGATAATTTTAGATGTTGGATATGGATTCATATGATCTAATCCTTAGTATAGATTGGATAACAACATTCAAGACTCAAAATGACTATTAAAGGAGAACAGTTAGTTTCATGACAGAGGACGGCATCAGGCATCTCTTTTGAGGAGACGAGATTGTAATGAAAGGTGCAAAGAGCTTTTTGGAACCAATGGTGGGAATGATATCTTACAAATTGGCAGCGTTGACTTTGGTATATGTGAAAGAGATTGAGGACAATTGTTTTCCAGTTGTTGATGATCAATGTCCAGATGGGTTTTCCATGAACATCTCAGAGTTACCACCTCTATGTGATGTGGATTTTATGATTGATCTCCTTTCGGGGAACAGTCCTATTTCCCCTCCATCTTATATGATGGAACCAATAGAGTTACAGGAAATGAAAGTGTAGTTAGAGGAGTTTGAAAGAAAGAGTTTCATTTGACCCTGTACATCTCCATAGGCGGCACCAGTTTTGTTTGTGAAGAAAAAAGATGGAACTTTTTTATTGTGTGTTGATTATTGTAAGCTGAACCAAGTTATGATAAAGAATAGGTATCCAGCTCCATGGATTTATGATCTATTCACTCAATTAAGGAGAGCTCAGTTGTTATCCAAGATTTACTTGTGATCAGGGTATCACTGATTGAGAGTTGAGAAAGAGGATATTCCAAAGACATCTTTGAGAAGAAGAGATGGCCACAATGAATATGTAGTCATGCCTTTCGGGCTAAAGAATTCACCAACAGTCTTCATGGCATTGATGAATTGGACATTTCAACAATATCTAGAATCTTTTTTGTGGTGTTTGCAGATGACATTTTGGTCTATTCAAAGACAAGGTCTGATAATGAGGTGCACGTGGAAATAGTGTTAAAAATGATGAGAGATCATTTTTTGTATGCCAAATTATCAAAGTGTTATTTTTGAATACAATAAGTACATTGCCTTGTCCATGTCATTTCAGAGAAAGGAGTTTCTTTTGTTCTTGAAAAGATAGAAGCCATTATTTCTGGAAACATCCAAAGAATGTGTTCAAGATACAATGTTTTCTTCGTATATCTGGTTACTACCGACGCTTAGTGTGTGATTTATCACGAAAAACATCACCAATGACATCTATGAAAATGAAGAATTCTCCACTCCAAAGGAAGGGGATTTTCATAATTCATTCCAAGAACTGAATGTTTAGCTTACTTCGGCACAAATCTTGATCTTTCTAGAATATAGACAGGGGTATGTGGTGTATTCTGATTCTTCAGGATCGGGTTTGGGTTGTGTTCTCATCTAAATAGATCACATGGTTGCTTATGGGTCAAGGAAGTTAAGGGTGAATGAGAATAATTACCAAACACATGATATGGAGTTAGCTGTAGTCTTCAATTCATTGAAAATATGGATACATTTTCTATATATTGAGAAATTTATTGTGTTTACGGATCACAAAAGCATGGAACACTTTTTCTCACAGCAAGATTTGAATTGGAGGAAAATGAGATGGATGGAGTATCCTCAAATGTTTGACTTTGACATGATGTACACACAAGGGAATGGATATTTGGTAGCAGATGCATTGAGTTTGAAGTCATATGCTCAGTTGGAAAAAGATGCTTCAGATGAATGGTAGTTAATGTCGATCTTAACCGACATGCATGTGGAATGTGAAGACCCGGGTGATGTTGTATTTTTCTTTTCTTCTACGATTGTTCTTGATTTAGTAAAAATGATCAAAGGGGTACAAAAATATAATGCAGAATGTTTGGTTGAAAGTTCAAAACACAATAGTGGGGAGAACTTTGAGGGCCAGAAATCGGATGAGTGTTCATTTTTGTGTTTCATAGATCAGATGGTTATATCTATGGGTTTTCAAGAAAAAATCCTTCATTATTATCACCATTCAATATGGGTTGTACATCTAGATACAAATACAATGTATAAGTCATTGAAGGTGCAGTTATGGTGGAGCGACATGAAAAGGAAGGTGACTGTGTTCGTCTCGCGATGCCTAACTTGTCAGCAGGTTATAGTAGAGCATCAGAGACCAGCTGGTATATTACAATCATTTCCCATACCTGTGTGGAAATGGGATCATATAGAAATGGATTTTGTTACAGGTCTTCTTAGAACGATCCGGAAACACGATACCATTTGAGTGATAGTGGATCATATAACCAAGTCGGCCCATTTCACCCATATTCTTGAAACTCATGTGGCAGAGGATCATTCAAAAAACTATATCTTAGAAGTGGTGAAGAGTAATGGTGTACCAGTGTCAATAGTCTTAGATATATATGTGAGGTTCATATCTCATTTATGTAAATTATTACAGCTATCCCTTGGAACTCAGTATAATATGAGCACTGTGTATCATCCTCAAACAGATGTCCAATCCAAGCGGATAATATAAACATTGGAAGACATGTTTTGGGCTTGTGTTGTGGATTTTGGTGGCTCATGATAAGAGAATATACCCTTAGTGGAGTTCTCATACAATAAAATCTATCAATCCTCGATACACATGGCTCCGCTTGAAGCATTGTATGGGTGTCCTTGTTTTTCTCTACTATGTTGGGTGGAAACGGGTGAAACATCACCAGTGAGGACATTAATTGTCCATGAAACAATATAAATGATCCAGTTGATTAGAAAGAGGATGGAGACAACTCAAAGTCTTCAAAAATCTTATGCAGATCACCGTCAAAGACCATTGTCGATCATTGTGGGTGATCATGTCTTCTTAAGGATCTCTCCAAGGCTTGGACATCGTTGTTTCGGGAAGCAGGGAAAGTTATCTCCTAGATACATTATCCCTTTTGAGATAGAGGAACGGGTTAGAGAGGTGGCATATCGGTTGGCTTTACCACCATGGTTCTATTCGGTTCATTATGTGTTCCTTGAATCATAGTGGAAAAAGTATCACCCTGATTCTGACCATGTGATCAGATGGGTTCACGTTGAGTTTGAACCGGATTCATCACCAGTACATATTCTAGTGCAGATCATGGATAGACAAGAGAATTTCTTGCGTTGTAAAAGCATCAGCCTAGTGCAGGGTATATAGAAAAATGCTCAGATTTAGGAAGAGACTTTGGTACATGAGATTGAAATGAAAGCGCAGTGGCCAGAACTGTTTTTTCCTAGCAAGGTATTTCTACTTTTCGAGGATTGAAGGACTAATGGTGGGGATAATGTAGTACCCTCGGATTCGGGTACAGAGCCCCCATTCCTCACATTTTTTAATTTGAGTGTCTAGGATTGGATTTCCATATAATATAATGTTTTCAAAAAATAAAGAGTTTGCATAAAATAAAGAGTTTACATCAAATAGTGAGTTTCAAAAAAATATAGAGTTTCCATAAAATAGAGAGTTTCCATAAAGTGGGGTGTTTCCATAAAGTGGGGTGTTTCCACAAAGGGGGTGTTTCTATATTGTGGGTTGTATCCATAAAGTGGGGTGTTTCCCTAAATTGAGATGTTTCTATAAGAAGGGTTAAAGGTGAAGGATGAAATAATGTGGAGATTTAAGGGAGTTTTTGGACAAAAAGGAAGGTTCATTATCCATACACGGTTGGCACAAACTATGTGGTCAAATGTTGCCCAGAGGGCAAATCATGATCCTGTTTTCTAGGAGCTTACTCGTTTTAGCTTTATTTATTTTATTTTGGATTCAATACGCCCCTAATTCTATATTACTCTCCCTAGTAGGTTGTAGAAACATCCACCCATGAGTTGAAGCCATTACAGAGCCTTCCCTTAGTGATTTCGAGTCTGATTCTTGAGGTGTGTCACCATTCATTACGGATTAGTCATGTTTTCTTAGATATGCTTATTTCTACTTCCACGATATCCATTCCTTCTAAGATATGAACCTATAGTGGGACGATCTACATTTCTGGATTCCAAATATTTCAAATCTGAGTCATGATCTTGGTTGGAAAAGTGATCTAATGTCGCTCTTTGAGAATTGACCCGCTTCAATGTGCTTTCTTCGTCTGATTTTAATGATTTTCCAAAACCTTCGAGGTAGGTGGATTCACTATTGAATCATCTTTCTAGAATTTATTTTCTTAGATTCAAATTGGTTTAATGATTTTTAAATACATGCGAAAATATTCATTTTTTTATGATTTATGGTTTTTGAGAAATTGTGTGATCTTTGTGAATAGTTGTGCTAAAGGGTGTTTAATTTAAAATTATGATTTAAAATTATGGATTTTATGGAATTGAAAAATGGTTGATGAAAAATGGGTTTTAGATAGAAATTTATTTCTATAAAATTAATGTTTTATTTAAATATCTAGGAGTTGAAATGGTTTGGCATTGAAATGGTTTTCATGGAAATAGTTTTCAATAAAAAGGTGTTTTTATTGAAAGGTTTATTTTGGCTTGATCATTGGGAAAATGTGTTGTGTGTTCATATTTCATATATGGGGCTTGATTGAAATATTACATTGTGCTCGGGGCCAATGGTTTAATGGAAAATAAGAATTTCATATAAGAGGCATGGTTGAAATATGACCTTATGCTCAGTGCAAAATGATTAATGGCACATGGGAAATAATTACCTAGTGACGACTTGGTAGATCGGTGAGAAACCAAACATGAGAATGGAACTATCATAACATAGCATGCATGGTTGGTTACATGGATTTGAATAATGGTTGGGTATGACGATATAGGGATATTGGGAAATGGTTTTAAATATTGTTTGGTTATTTTTCTAGAAAATATCTTACTGGAAAAATTGGTTTCAATCTCACTTGTATGGTTTTGGGAATGAATGGTTTTTGAAACATGTTTATATTTAGTTATAGAATTATTTTAAGACGTTTTTTATATAAAAAAATTTATATAATTGTTTCTTAATCTTCTATTCTAGTGGCTTGAGTATGGAATTCATTAAGGAAACCTACTTAGTTTTATACTCATCCCTACTTTGGTACTTTGGTGCTTTTGTAGATTATATCTTTCAGGATTGGGCCAAACCTAATGTTTCGCACGTTTTTAGCACTACTTGTGATGTTTGGGCTATTTGGAGATTTTGGAGCATGGAGCTTGTGGATCATGTTGTCTTGAGGTCTTTGGAGAGTCTTGTGTAATTTATCCGCTTCTTACTCTGATACTTGGTGATCCTTCTTTTATTTCTTACTTTGATGTTGTTTTGAGGGAATGAATTTGTTGAGTTGTCATTCATTTGTTCATGCGTCATATAGTTAATGATTGTTTATGGTTGGTAGGTTTATTGGTTTATTTTTTAAAAGGTAAATCATCCCCCACTTATATCTGAAAACCTTCGGCATTTATTACTAGCCTTTATAATCTTAGGGGTATAGCTTAATGCCTCGGAATGACTCTTTGTATTCTCATGCAAATGAGAATTTTTTGGTCATTACATTTTTTACTGTATGTGATATAAAAATTAAATACATATTTATTTATATTTGAAAATCATGAAATCCCATAAAAATTCCTTTTTTACCTAATAAAAAATCACCTCAAGTAATCATTTTCTTACAAACAATATTTATCATTTACCAAATATTTACATTAATCGTCTCATTAAAAAAATTAATGGAAAATAGAATACTCATGAGGGTTTCTTTTGAATCATGGCCACTTATGAATATAATTTCACGGAATACATTCTTTTTACCATTAAAATGGGGATTGGAATTAATTTAACCAAAACCATATTATCATTACTTATGAAATGAAATGAAACCAATCAATAATAATTTTGATGTTTAGAATATTTGTACAGTTACCCTAAGAAAAATATTCATATCATTATTACAACAATTATTGTAAAAGGAATAACCTATGAGGTTAGAAATCATATACACTCTCCGACATAAAAAATCTTATCCCATTACATTGGAGAAAAATATCGGGCCAACCTATCAATATTAACAATTTATAGGGACTCAAATATATATATAAAACATTAAAAAATTATACCCATTATAAAAACTCGTAAATTATTTTTTCATCCCATATTTATTACCACTTTTTTGTTTCACGTAAAAATAATAATATAAATCATATTTCGTTGAAGGCACATTAAAATATTTCCTAAAATATTCGAAATTAGGATATTGTTTAAAAAAAGAAAATTTTTATGTTAATATTTTTAACGGATAATTATAATAATTGTGCTAAATTAGTCTCATGTCATAGCATCCTCGATTGGGTCAGTCATGTATGATATGCTATGTACGAGGCTAGATGTTGCTTATGCATTAAGTGCGGTAGGCAGATATCATGCTGATCCAGGAGACCTCCATTGGATGGCAGTCAAGACTATCTATGTTAGAAAAAACAAGTCCTTTCACACTATTAAAAAAATGTCAAAAATAACATGCCTGGGAAGCTTTTAAATTTATAATTTTAAAAACATCATAATTGAAGTAAAAAAAAAATTGAAATTAAATTAAAATAATATTTTAGCGTATTAATAACATATATAATATATGATAAAGAACATGGATATGGAGGAAATGGATAAGAAAAATAGTAAAACACTATAAAAAATATTTTACATAAAAATAAAATATCTCAACTAAGACAAGACACACAGATAATTGAATTATTTTATTAAAATATTATGTTAAAATTTTAATTTTTTTGGGAACCTATTTAGGTATTATTCCAATATTATTATCCCTTTAAAATAATTCATTATCATCAATTATATGGTTGTTAAATTTGTTATGTTCATGTTGATTGTTTTGAGGATATTATGTTTATCTTCCAAAAAATGTTTTGGGTGATTGATTATGGTCCTAGCAGTAATGGATTTATAATATGATGAACATTATTAATGAAATTTTAATCAATTTTATACATTATATTAATTTTTATAACTAATAATTAAATGAATATATGAAAATTTAATAACATCAATTTGTGGTGGTGGTAATCAAAATATATGAAAGAGTGGTGTTCTTATTTTCTATTAGATAGAAAAGAAAGAAGGTAAGTAATTACATATATTTATTGTAATCATAATTATTTCATGATTTTTATATTTATTTATATATTCATTTAATGCATTATAATATCCTTCCTTGTGAGGTGGTCAAAAAATTTTAAACACATCACTTTGTGGAGGTGGTAGTCCAAACCTAGGCTTCAGTGATGTTTTCATTTCCCATATTATAGAAAAGGATATAAAACTGGTTTTTAATATAAAATAGTAACATATAATTATATATAATATTATTATTTTATAAATTCCTCGTTGTCATAGAATATTTTAATGACTTCAATGAATAAATAAACATGAAAATACGTTTTTATGGGTTATATATCTTTTTCGAAAACCCACCACTAGCCAACACATTAGAAAATCAGGATTGACTTATGGTGATAGTAGACCCCCTAGGATGTTGTAATTGATGACACAAATGTATTTTTTTAGTATTTTTAGATAATATAAGCTCAATGTATGTTAATAAGATAGTAGAGAGGGTTCCCTTTTATAAGTGAGGTAGAGTGAGAACCAATAATTATTTATAGATTTAATTTAATATTTACAATGATTCACTATAAAATTACACTAAATATATCCCAATTTAAATATGACATGTTAAGGATATGAATTAACCCCTTAAATTATATTTTTGAAGAGATTGTTTCACCCCAAGAATAGTTTCAACTTTAATGAACCTGTTTTAATTTATACCATGGTATTAATTTTTTATAATGTATTCTATTAATTAGGATCAAAATTTGAAATGACCTCATTATTAAATAATAACCTCCTATTTTCAATGAATTTAATCAATATTTTATTTAAATTTCTTATTATTGTTAGGAATAATATTTTCTAAAAGTCTGATAAATGTAATGAAAAATTATTTTAAAAAAATATGTTTTTATGTCTCAAATTTAAATTTTACCAAAATTAATTTTAGTTATTATTTATGGGTAATTAAATGGTTTTTTAGTCAAATGGGACTACATTTACTTCAAAATAAATCAAAAATAGAATTTTATTTCTTAAATACTTGAAACAAAATGGATTTTATATACAAATATTTTTTTTCAATATTAATGTAGAAAATAAAAATATTTAGAAAAAATACCAATATTTGACCTGAAAATATATCTGATATAATCATATCAAAATAGAATTAAATTTTAAAAAAATTATTTTTTATGAACTATAATCATAATAATTAGATAAAACCATATAACACATAGAAACACATTATTTGGAATAGAACATCCAATTTTTTATTTTAAAAACTAAAAAATTTAGTGTAACAAATTATAATCAATAAAATATTATCAATAATATTAATAATACTATAAATTTATTTATTATTAACATTACCTTTGTTGAAACTATACACGAATCATATATATTTAGGTCATGTTGCTTGAATGTGTTGTTGAGAAGATAATGGTATACATGGGGTATGTCATGGAAAAATGTGTTCCTTGTATATATATATATATATAAATATTTGTGGTGATATTTGATATAATTTTGATCTTTTTGGATTTAAATTGAAGCTGAAAATAATTATTTTTTTAAAATTATGTGTATGATGAGATGAAATATATTAATATTATTCAATATAAAATTTATGGGACCTTAGATTTTGTATTAGATTATTTTTATAAACATTAGTAATCAAAATTTTAGGGTCCCGGTTTAGATTTATAGACTAAACGGGTTCTTGATGAGTTATATTTTTTCTTTAATCTCACATGTTCTATAGAGAAGTTCCATGATTATTTGGAATTATTCTTCTTAAACGATATGTCTATGTAGTCATGTAGGAACTATTTGGTTAAAAGATATTAAAAAACGATCTCATGGGAAAAAATTTATAGCCATTCTTGAATCAATGATTTATATTCAAATGATGTTGTTTCTTGTAAACAATGGTGTTTTTATTTTCAAATGAGAAATATATCTATTTTTATATTTTTAACATTTTTAGACATGTTCATTGATCACCCAACATGCTTTTAGATAAGGAGTTTATATATTGAAATTTGTAGTCTGTATTACGACCAAAAATTTGGTGTAATGTGAATTCAGTTATATTGAAAAGGTATTCCGAGATAGTAGAGATAATATAAATATGATAGAATATTCTTTAATATAACGTTCTTATTGGGGGACATGAAATTAATTTTATTATTAATATTGTGAATATTATAACTCTTTCAACAATGTAATCTATATATTTAAATAACATAATATGACTATCAGAATAGTCATAAAGATCTTGTTATAGTATTTATTAACCATCTAGGTATGTGTGTTGTCTAATTTGTTATCGCAATAGTGGTATAAGTCATATCTCTATTATATGTCTATCTACCCAAAGAACTAGTATTTAATCAAAGTTGAATGGACATCCTCCAAAATTTTAAATGAAAAATATTCACTTGACTTTTGGGGCATCAATAGTAGTCTAATAAGAAAACAATTAGTACTAAAGTAGTTATATAAGATAAAACATTTCTAAAATTCCTCATCCCAATAAATGATTATATTGATAGGGACATACAAATAATTAAATTTTAGGTTTATTGAGGTTGAAATTTTGTCATAGATATCTTTATACTGAATAATAAGAATATATATATGGCATATAAGTGTTTAGATTTATGACGTTTTTTCTTTTCCACCATATTTTTTGATAATGATATTTTAATTCATTCCACATATCAATAATCTTTCTAGGTTATTATCATAGAGTAGTCTGAATTCATATGACACTAGAAATAATAATTTTGGCATGGGTATGAATAATTTACATAGTTTTATGTCGGTGGTTTAAATTTAATTTTTGATGTAATATATTCTATTGAAATATAATATTGAGGCTGATTCAATAATAATATTTCATTTTTCATGTATTTTTTGTATATTAAATAGGTAAATTTATATTTTTATCAGAACATTTATTTTATCATAACCTCAATATGGAACCATGATTGAATTTTTAGAGAGAGATAGAAAGTCATGTAGGGTATTAATGTGTTAATTCATAATTCATTTCCACATTTTGGTAAACCATAATTATTTAACAATTTATGCCCTATAAAGAGGGACTACCTTGTGTGGTTAATGAATTTTGGGATCTGATTTCAAATTAGGTAACAATATTTCATTTAAGAAATTATAATTAGTTTATAAAATATCCATACATGAGGGATCATACCTATTATAGTGGTCCATATTTTAAGGAATTTATTAAGTTACAAGAAAATAGAATCTATATGAAAAACAATTTATAGAGATGATTTGTATGTATTATTCTATCTGTGTGGCAATCCAAAAAATTATTTATAAATAAATAAAAAGGCTTATTAAGATTAATTTTAGAATATCATCATATACCTCTTTAGTATATATATACTATAATTTTTTGTGGTGGTGCTTGTAGTTAGAATGGGTCGAACATTAGAAATTATTATTGGTAATTATAATTATAACATCTATACATAGATGTATATTTATTATATTTAAAAAATTTCAGCTTATTATCAGTGATGATCCAAATAAGTATATTATACTAACACATTTTCTATATATTCAACGTATTTAATTTTAATAATCGAGTTTGTTTATATATCTGTGGATTTTTTCATTATCTCATAGATAATTAATGTTTTTTTGGTAACTAAAATTAACATTGGAGGAATATGTTTGGATTTTAATTAGATGAATATATATACATTATTCAAGGGTTTTATTTATATATGTGAAAAGAATGAGATATTTTTTAGGAAAACTAAGAAAAATATATATAAGAATTTCATTATATTATATGAGAATATAATATATTACACAATAATTCACACCCTAAAACCATAAAGGTTGAGTATATTTTAAGAATACATAATAAATAATTTTATTTTTTGATAGATCTCAAAATATTCAACAATATGTTTCTCTCACTGTACACTTCTTTGACATCTCATACATAATACCATTATTATAAACATGTACAATGGAAGCCAAAGAAATTATGTGATAATATTCTCATTAAGGTTAAAAATATGTTACTTCAATAAATTTTCTTATGCGAGCATCATATATTCATATGTGTATGATAACATAATAAAAACTTATTAATGGCTTAACCAAGAATTCAACCATCCTAAATCACGATTTATGGAATAAATATTTCACATTTTAAAAGAAAATAGTCATAAGGGTATGAAAAAATAATTAATCAATCATAATCCATGAGAGACATTCATAATCATAAGATAATTTTATAGAAATTATGTAATAATCATAATGATATAAATTAATTTCATTAATAAATGATTACTACCCATGCCATTATCACATAATGAAAAAATCATGTTAATGGATTCAGTTCACTCCAAAAACTATTTTAATTCATTAAATAGTACCCCTAGGAATCCACATTCATAGTATATCATGAGTTATAAATCATAACCCAAAATATTATAGAAACATTTATTTATTTACTCACATATCACAAATGTAAAAACACACAAATATTTCCCACATGACCATAATGTAATTTATGAATCATCATTTAATCATTAACTTAGGGGAATCAAATGGTATTATATATTCATCATTAAAAAATAATCATCATAGTTCATATAGGTAAATAAATGTAATTTTAAAATAATATCACACCCCCAATGAATCATAAAAATCCATAAAGGATAGTGTGAATTAAGATACATGTCTTATAGAAAAATAATTAAGATATCATTTTAAATTCAATAGAAAACATCCGAGTTGTTTTGGTAAATTTGAAAACTAAAATTCTAAGATAATTAGGAATATGTCTTTATTTATAATGTTATTGAAAATTATAATGGTAAATTCAAAAAATTAAAGTACAAATTCGAGGGAAAATCCATTCAATTAATTTATTTTATAAGAAAACACCACTTTCAATCTTTTTTAAAAAGTCAAAAATGAGTCCAATGGAAAACATAAGAAAATATTCATTTTATAATTTTAATTAATGTAATATATTGTTTATATATACTTATTTTAAAATTTATATACTTATTTATCTTCTATAAAACATTTTTATGAATATGGATGTGGAGGAGAATTATTCTTGACTCAAAAGGGGGAAATAATGTTTTTCTTTGAATAATATATTTTCTCTATCATTTAAGGTACCAATAAGGGAGGAATTTAAAGAAAAGTGAAAAAACTAAAAGTACAAAGAGATGAAATAAACAGATTTAGTTTTATAGATAAGGTTCATATATTTTCCCCAAATGAAATAAAAGTATAAGTAATCTTCATTTACCATTGAGACTACATTATAAACCCTTACCCTGGGTCTGTACATTCTTTATAAACACTCTTATGTAACTATATAGTAAATATATATTTATTGTAAATTTCTAAATATTTTATATTCCTAATTTTACTAAAATAAAACATTCCATTATAATTTTATCTTACCCATTTGTTAGAAATTCTTTATTAAAATCATTATTCAGAGGAATATTGGTCAGTTCTCCTTTAATTTTTTAGTTCAATAATTATATTCAATGGACCATGGTTGGTGTATCATAAACTCTAGACTATTTGTAATGTTATAAGTATCTTGTTTAATAAAGACATTAACTTTTATAACCCGTCATATAAAGTGCATATGACACATTAATTACATCTATTCATTGAGATAGTAGATTATATTCATGAATGAGTAATGTAATCATTTTCCAGCTATTGGAATGAAATAGTAGTAAGCAATATTATTAATTACTAGAATTTAAAATAATAATAAAAATAAAAACATAGTAAATAAATCCATATATATGAAAATAAATATGTGGAAAACCTCAAAAATGTATCACATCACTTCATTGAGGTATTAGTCCTCTCATATACATAAACATCCCTACCATTACACATAGGATGAAAATGATTATTGAAATAGTTTTATCAATAAAATAATTTTTTTCAATTTATTAAAATTATTTCACTATATATTGATATTTGTAAAATATATTAGTATATTAAGTTTGAATGACACTGCAAATTTAATAATAAAGACACTTACCTTATCTTTTGGAAAGCATTTTTGGAATAAACATTATGCATTCAAAGGATTAACTTTTTGGAAAACCACTATGTCAAAGATGAAAGAATGTAATTTTGGAAAATATAGTATTTGGGATTATGTGATAAAAGTGGTTCAAATAGTTTCATGTTGGGATGGTAACAGGATATTATTTTATTAATTATGGTGGTGGATCTCTTATAAGTACTGACAAAATTAAAATATAATAAAGAAATATTATACTACATGTGGCAACATAGAAACCAAAATATTAATATAAGATAATGATTGGAAAAGGTCCAGTTATCCATTAACATTTATCTTATATTTACATATATTTTTCTATCCAATTAATTTTAAACCTTTCAAATCCTTTTACCCCATATTATTGTGACCATGTATTATTAGAGTAATTATTCAAAATAACCCAAAATAAAAATGAAAATACTTCTAAAGTTAGAGATTGATATTAAAAATATGGGAACAATTTAACTATATTTAATTTCAAAATTTATAGTATATTAATTTTATCATTAACTTATAACTCCTAAAACTAATCTTAGAACAATTAAAAATTTTAGCCTAAAGAGAGTTTATTATAAATATATTTCCCGTAAAAACCATGAAATGTATGTTAAAATAATATATCTAAAATAAAGTTTGAAAATTTATTTTAAAAAAATCATTAGTAGTGATTAATTTAATTTATTAATATACAAATAATATTACATGCGTAAAATCAGTTTTTAATTAAATCTTCTCTTTTTTACATTCATTGGCTTTTATTTTCATTTCAAACCAATTTTTAACCAATGAATTCATTTCTTACAAGTGTATACAAAAAATAATTATAATTTTGACACAATGAAATACTTTTTCAATTAAATTTTTTTATAAAAAACATTCTCATAAAAATTATATTTTAAAACAATTATTTATATTCAATATTATTTCGGATATTAAATAGAAATTTTCATACAATTTGATTAAATTTAAATAATTTATTGTGATTAATTTCATTACGTTTTATCAATTTTTACATTAGATTATGGATGTAATCTTCACGTGATATAAAAGACATATATATTATATATAGTTGTGTTCTATAATCTCTTAGTTTTTATAAGGTCTTGACCTTAAACATTACATAATATTTATTTAAATAAATAATTCACATTGAGGATCTTTTCTAGTTTATAATTATAGTGAATTAAGACATAACTATTACATCTCAAAAGATTACAATGCATACACTTCTATATAGCTTCTATTTTTTTAATTATATATAAACTCTTGAAAAAAAATAGTCATGTCTAGTTGCATTTTTAGACAGAATGACTTTTCCTTGATCCAATCCAGGAGCCTATTCATCTTTTGGTCCTGCAAAAACATTTCAAACCTTGGGATGAGCATAAAATGCTCAGCGAGGGTTATAAAAAAATAAAATAAAACAGTTGATCATGAATACATACAAAACATGAACTCTTTTACTCACCTCATGAAATCAAAATATTTTATGAATAACACATAAAAATCATAAATCATAAAGGTAACTTGTGGAATCAATATCATACTTACATTGTAGTTATCACAGCTATAAAGGGATCTACTTTGGAATACCCATCATAGTATATTCCCTAAATCTCTTAGGATAAACATTCACATTTACATCAGTCATGTTACCCAATGCATTGGAGTGCTATCTCGGGCTCACTCGCCCTAGTTTTATCACGGAACCACCCGTATACATAAATAATGCCCAAGAACCATAACATGATCATAACACATAACATTAGCATAATGGAAAGATAAAATATCCACATTGCAATAACGAAATACCATTTCAAGATATTTAAATAATAAATCCATTCTCAAAATAATTTTCAATACCAAAATACTTAAAAAGAGTATATGGTATTTATTTTTCCTTTTAAAAACATTTCGGCTTGTAAAGGAAGCCAATGATCAAATAATACTCGTGACGGCGAAAATGTCGTTGTCACCGCTTATGTTAAGAAAACATTCCTTTTTTTATTTTAGTAAAATGATTCATATAAAAAGATTCCCTTGGAATGAAATGAAAATTCAAAGAGGTTTATACACCGTATAAAATAAATTCGTGTATAAAAATAAATAAGCCTCAATGAAAGGAGATTGAGACGAAGTCCCTTACCTCATTTCTGACTTGACTCGGTCATTTGTTAATCTTCTAAATAAATAAGTAAAGATAATTTCTAAATTCTTAAGAGCCTTTTTAAATTTTATAATTTCTCTTATATCCCCTCTTACCATGTTATAAAAATTATGTAATCATTTAAGTTAATAAAGTTCATTTTGACGATATTTGGTACTTGAGTCAAATTTAACACCTTATATTTACCAGTTGTCCATGTCATCAATAGTACATTATATCCAGAATAAAATGAATTATTTAGATATCATATATATCATATATATCAGGTATATATATATATATATATAATTATAATAGTACATATCATTTGGAGGTTAGAAATGAAATGCACCATTCATGGAGACGGTAACCCGTACGTACGCATGAATGCTACGTTGATTTCTATTTCTTATTTTAATGAAATTAAAACATAATTATAAATAAGTATAATATAATTCCAGTATAATTTCATATATAGTTTCATATATAATGTCATTTAATCCATCCTTTATATGTCCCACATATGTCATTAACGAGTCATATCACTTTGAGGGGGCAGTAGTCTACACTTCCTGTAATGAGATTATCGTGTTTAACAATAATGGAAACCATAAAGGAATGATATAAATGAAAATTATAGAAGAATAAAGAAAACATAAACATAATATATATCATATATAAATGTAGTTCCATTATAATGGAAATAATGAGAGGCGGTAAGAGATAATCAAACAATCATCATTTCGTGAGGCGTTAGTTTTCCATCCACAGAAACAATATGTTCATCATCCATTAGATGGAAGTTTTTGTAAGTGTAGATTGAATACTTATCATAACTACATATTATTATATTGAGGATACTGGATTTGTTACAAAATAACGGAATAAAAATAGTTTAGGGGTTGGAGAAGTAAAATAAAAAAACAATTTAATAGGAATCGTTAGCTTTAATTTTTGTTAGTTCCTTTGGTTTGAACCAAAAGGACTTCTTGAAGTGCCTTCTGTCTACGTTAAGACTTCTAGTGGAGAAGTGGGATATAGGGAGATTAATTGGGAAGATTTTGGTCGAGCCAAATGGCTTGAGAGGTGTGATTAATTGGTTAGAAGTGGTATCCTTTTATAAGGTGGAGGATGTGCTCTTTAGGAATGTGTGATAATATTATTTTAATATATAATGATATTCGGTTTCTAAAGGTCCAAAAATCCTTATAGGTGAAGATAAGAAGACTCATTGTCGATATAAAATCATCCAATTGTACTTTTAGAGGTTTTCGATAATATTTTAATCATTATTATCTTATTTATTTAAATCATTTATTAATAAGGTAAATACAACATCATTATTGTGTCATATATAATTTAATTTATTAGATGTCTAAAAATTATAAAAAAATACTATCATGTTGAAAGTAGAATTATATTTCTAATTAGTATTTATATTCAAAATTTTACTTATATAACACCATATAAAAATTGATTTACTAAAAAACTTTTATTTATGTCATTTTTTGCTTTACTTTAAATTAATTAATCTAAAGTGTCATTATCATTAATTAGTGTCTCCATGGGGTCCCAAAATCATCCCAAGAATGACCGTGGTCGGCCATTACTAATAAAATAAGGTTTGGAAAAGTGTTATGGTAATTTTTATTTTTTATAATATTCTTTTTACCTTGAATTATTCTATTTATCTTTAGCAGCAGTAAATAAAAGTCAAAATTTTCTATTCACAAAAAATTATTTTAATCTTATTGAACCACCTATTACTTATTATTAACAAAACATTATGTCAGATTTTGTAAATTCAACTCACTGAAGCGGTAAAATTTCATTTAAATGAAAAAGTTAGTTTTTATAACTACTACTAAGTGGTTTCACTATTCACCAAAATATGAAGTTTTTCAGAAAAATACAAAAAATTCATCCTATTATATATTTTATATTCCGAATTCAAAAACGATGTTTATTTGGCCACATGAAAAACATAAAAGTGTCATTAATTAATTTTATGAATAATTCCTGCTGTTAAAACAAATAGCCTGTTTTTAAGAAATAATAACTATCAAAATATTGACATTTGTTTATGCCCAATTTCAAAATGAAATTAATTCCAATGACCAAAATTGGATTAAATAGTAAAAATATATTCTAATTTAAATTTAAAACAAATTAAAAATATAATATAACCATATAAATAAATTAGATTAATAGGCACTTTTGAAATAAAATACAATATTTTCATTATTCATTAAAAATGAACTTTATTGGAAAAATCCCAAAAATTTACCCAAAGTAATTTGGTATGTCCCCATTCTATATAAGGGTTTTATTGGATCAATTAGAATGAATTAATTTTACCAAAACTATATTTAATAACGGTTCATCATTAAAAGGCGATAAATCGATCTTTAAATGTAAATTATAGCTAAGATTATATTCATTCACATTTTAAGCCTCTAACATTTTATTGGATAAATGTAAATACATTAAAAAATAATTTATAATCATATTGTAGTTTGTTTTGTTCATTCCCACCAATACAACAGCTAGAAGATAACTACCATTTAAAATAATAATATTATGGTATTTGTGTGCAACGTTAGATTTCAAAGAAACTCGTTGTTGTGTATCAGGTACGCGATCGAACATAGAAAACCCTTTAAAGCAAAATTTATATTTAATTCACAAATATTAAAAAATATGAAACTCTATTATTCTTCATTTACCTGGGATGTTACATCCTTCCCCACATTTGAAAATTTCTTCCTCTCAAATATTATTCACTTATCAAAATAACTGGGGGTAGTTATCCCTCATAGAATTTTCAAATTCGCAAGTTGCCTCTTCAATCATTGTTTTTCCACAAAACCTTTACCTGGTGAATTACCTTATTCTGCAACACGTTCTCTCTATGGTAAAAAATCTGAAATGGTTGTTCTTTATAAGATAGATTCTCATCCAACTAAACTACCTCTCGGCTCAAAACATGATATGGATCTGGCATATACTTTCTCAACATCGAAACATGAAAAACATTGTGTAACTGGGACAAACATGGAGGTAAATCCACTTTGTACTCAACTGATCCAACCTTTTCCAGGATTTCATAAGGTCCAATGAATATCAAACTCAACATTACCTTCTTACAAAAACACTTCACACTTTTCAATGGAGAAACATTGAGGAAGACATGATCACCTACCTTAATAGAAAGATCCTTATTCCGGTTATCTATATAACATTTCTGTCTGCTCGGAGCTGTTCTCATGTGCTTCTGAATCAACTGAGCTTTCTCTACCAACTCTTCTACCAATTCTGGTACCATCAACTTTATTTCACCTACTTCATCCCAAAAAGCTGGAGTTTGACAATGCTTTCCATTTAATGTTCCAAATGGATCCATCTATATAATGATATGATTACTGTTATTATATAAAAATTCACCCAGAGAAAGATGTTAGTCCCAACTTCCCTCATAATCCAGTGAAAAATCATGTAGCATATCCTCTATGGTTTTAATTGTTCTTTTGGACTACCCATATGATTGAGGATGAAAAGTTTTACTAATATTTAATTCAGTACACAACGACTTCTGAAGGCCTTTCCAAAAATTAGAAGTAATACTGGGATCAGGATTAGATACAAAAGAGAGGGAAAATCCATGGAACCTGACTATCACTTTATCAAACAATCGAGAAATTTGATCTAGAGACAATGTATATAAAATAAGAAGGAAATGAGAAAATTTATCCAATCGATCAACTATAACCCAGATTGCATTACTACCTCGAGATGTATTTGGTAATCCCAAAATAAAGTCCATGAATATATTTTCCCATTTCCACTTTGGAACCACTAGAGGATGGTGTAACCCTTTCAGTAACTGCCTCTCTGCTTTAACCGGCTAGCAATTCAAACACTTTACAGTAAAATCAGCAATATATTGTTTCATTCCATCCGACTTGTAATACTCCCGAAGATCTATGTGCATATTAGTACTATCAGGATGAACTGAAAACGGGGAACTATGGGTTTCACATAACAACTCATTCTTCAACTGTGAATCACAAGGCACACAAAATATCTTCCCTAACCTCAAAACACCATCATTATGAACGTTAAAATCTGGAAAATAAACCTTTTGAACCAAATCTACCTTTTTCTTCAACTCACTGTATTTTTTCTGCGATTGCTTTATTCTGTCTGATAGAAATGATTTCACTAATGCCTGATACAACTTCATTTGATGGAACAATGTCTTCTAAAGTAGTTTCAAAAGAATTCACCAACCCTTTCTGCTTGTAGTCTGGCTTCTTTCCTTCGGTTGATTTCTTTGATAGACACTCATTTTCATAATGACCCATTTCATTGCACTTAAAACATTTTAATGACTACAAAACAAATTTTTTCTTTCCATTACCCTAATATTCTTCAATGAAATTAAAAGAAGTGTGTCCCATTTTACGACATCGGTAGCACTTACCATAATTCAAACGACATTCCCCATCACGGATTTTACCACAATTTTCACAAACTAGAAGCTTATGTTTCGTACCATCAGACATTTTTGAAGAGTTCTTCCCTTTTTCCTACCACCTCGACCTCTTATTCTGTTGTTTGTCAAAGAATACATGATCATCGAAAAATTCTATTTCCACCTTCTTCGCACAACGAACAAGTTTTTCATAACTTTTGAACTCATGATAAGCTAAATCACTTCGATACTTTGGATTTAATCCTAAGTAAAAATGGTGGATTTTACTACCAATATACCATATGAAATTTGAATCATACCTTTCCAGTCTAGTGAATTTTTCATCATAAGCAGCCATTGAGTCATCATCCTGCCTCAATTTAAGGAGTTTTACTTCCATCCTAAGATGAACCAATAGAGGAAAATATTTCTCAAGAAACATACCTTTGAACTCATCCGAATCAAGAGCATAAATCTCCTCACTATCCCTGATATTTTTCACTATCGACCACCACTGATCAGCTTCACCTTCAAAATGGTAAACAATGAAACTAACCTTTTTATTTTATGAGAAATCCATGGAATCGAAAATCATTTCAATTTCTTTAATCCATCCTTCTCCTGGCACCGGATCAGATAATCCTATGAAGGATGGGGTATGAGGCCTCATGAAATGCTCCACTACTGACATGTTTCTCTATGATTGATATGGATGATCTCGTACATGGATAACACCACCATTTATAGCTTGAGTCAACTGTGCCATCATTGCAATAAACTATTCAGTTACGATTTTGACCATCTCATGTTGCAAATTTGGAAGGTTTTCTTCCTCCTGATGTCATCCCTACACAGCTTCACTATTTCCTCTATGGAAAACCATTCTGAACGTAGAAATATCTTTGGTGAAGCAACATGGTAATCTGTAAATGCTATATGATTTCAATATTAACATAAATTACTTTATGGATATTAATTTAATAATACCCTAACTCCTAAAGTTATCTAAACTGACCTCTGATACCAACTATAAGTATCCAACCATAAACATTACATAATATTTAAATAAATGAATAATTTACATTGAGTATCCTTTCAGGTTTATAGTTTTATAGAATTAGAACATAACTATTACATCTCAAAAGATTACAAAGTAAACAGATCTACACAGTTTCCATTTTTTTCATAAAATAAAAACACCTGAAAAAAGAGTCATGTCTAGTTCCATGTTTTAGAAGCATGAATTTTCCTTGATCCCATCCTTCACCCTATTCATCTATAGGTACTGTGAAAACATTAAAAAACTTGTGATGAGCATAAAATGATCAGTAAGGGTTATAAAAAAAAAGAAGGAAAACATTTGTTCATAAATACAATCAAAACATGAACTCTTCTACTTACCTCATGAAATCATAAGATTTTATGAATAACACATAGAAATTAGAAATCATAAAGGTATCTTATGGAATTCATATCATACATACAGTGTAGATATCACATCTACAAAGGGAGTTACTTTAGAATACCCATCATAGTATATTCCCTAAATATATTTGGAGAAACATTCAAGTTTACCTCCTTCACTTTACCCAATGCATTTGAGTGCTATATTAGGATCACCCACCCTAGTTTTATCATGCAACCACCCGTATACATAAATAATTCCAAAGAACCAAAAAATTATCATAACACATAACATAAACATAAAGGAATGATAAAATTTACACCATGCAATAAAAAAATATCATTTCAAGATATTGAAATAATAAATCCATTCTCAAAATGATTTTCAATACCAAAATACTTAAAAATAGTATATGGTATTAATTTTTCCTTTTAAAAACATTACGTCTTGTTAAGGAAGCCAACGTTCAAATAATAGACACGGCGAAAGAAAGGTAGTTGTCACTGCTTACATTAAAAAAGAATTCCTTATTGTCATTTAGTAAAATGATTCATATATTAAAATTTCCTTTTAATGAAATGAAAAGTTAAAGGGGTTTATACACCGTATAAAATAAATTCATCAATAAAACTAAATGTTTCTCAATGAAAGGAGATTGTGACGTAGTTCCTTACCTCGTGTCTGACTTGACTCGATCGTTCATTAATCTCCTAGATAATAAAATAAAGTTAATTTATAATTGCATAAGAACCTTTTTTAAAGTTTATAATTCCTTTTACATCACTTATTATCATGTCATAATCATTATGTAATCATTTAAGTTAATAACATTCATTTTGTCGATATTTGGTACTTGAGTAAAAAATTAACACCTTATATTTACAAGTTGTCCATGTGATCAATAGTCTATTATATCCAGAAAGTCATTCATTATTTAAATATCATATACATCATATATATCCAGTATATATATATATATACTTATAACATTACATATCATTTGGTGGTCAGAAATGAAATGCGTCGTACCTGGAGACGGTAAGTTATCCTTATGCATGAACGCTACTTTCATTTCAATTAGTTATTTTAATGAAATTGAAACATAATGAAACATAGGTATATTATAATTCCAAAATAATTTAATATATAATATCATATATAATATCATTAACTCTATCTTTTATACGTCCCATATATGTCATTAACGAGTCATATCACTTTGAGGGGGCGGTTGTCTGCACTTCCTTTGATAAGATTATCACTTTTACCCATAATGGAAACCATAAAGGTGTCATATAAGTGAAAACTATATAAGCATGAATAAAAAAACATAATATATATCATATATTAATAATGTTCCATCATAATGGCCACTATTATAGGCGAGAGGATAAAATTGAACAATCATAGTTTCGTGAGGCGTTAGTTTGCCATCCACAGAAATATTATTTTCTTCATCCATTAAATAGATTTGTGTGTATGTGTAGTTTGAATCCTTCTCATAAAAACATCCTTGTTTATTTAGGATACTGGTTTTGTTACAAAATAATGTAATAATAAAATTTTAGGGGTTGGAGAAGTAAAATTAAAGAAAAAAAATTATGAGAAATCCTTACCTTAAATTCAGTAACTTCCTTTGGTTTGAACCAAACAGACTTATTAAAGAGCCTTCTGCCTACTATAATGTTTCAAGGGGGAGTAGTGGGATGTAAGGAGATTAATTGGGTAGATGTTGGATGAGCCAAATGACTTGAGAGGTTTAGGGAATTGGTTAGAAGGGGTTTCCTTTTATAAGGGGGAGGAGGGGCTCTTTATGAAAGTGTGATAATATTATTTTATTATATAATGATATTCGGTTTTTAAAGGTCAAAAAATCATTATAGTCTAGGATAAAATGACTCATGGTCGAAATAAAATCATCCCATAGGAATTGGACATGTTTTGGATAATATATTAATCATTATAATCTTATTTGTTTAAATCATTTATTAATGAGGTAAATAATGCATCATTATTGTGTCATATATAATTTACTGTATTCGATGTCTAAAAATTATAAATAAATACAATCATATAGGAAATAATTTTAGATTTATAAATAATATTTATATTTGAAACAATGACTTATATACCACCATATAAAAATTAATTTACTAAAAGACTTTTGTTTGTGTCATTTTTGGCTTTTCTTTAAATTAATTAATCTATAGTGTCATTATCATTAATAAGTGCTCAATGGGGTCCCAAAATCAACACAAGGATGCCCATGGTCGGTCATTAATAATAAAATAAGGTTTGAATAAGTGTTAAGGTAATTTTTAATTATTATAATATTCTTTTCACTAAGAAATTACCCTATTTACCTTTAACTACAGTAAATAAAAGTCAAAAGACACTAGTCACCAAAAATTATTTTCATCTTATTAGACCACATTTTACATACTAATAACAACCATGTTTGTCAGATTTTCGAAATTAAATTCACATAAGTGGTAAAATTTAATTTAAATGAAAAAGTGGGTTTTTTAACTACAACTAAGTGGTTTCACTAATCATCAAAAATTGACGTTTTCAGAAAAATACCAAAAAATCAGCCTAAGCTATATTTGATATTCCAAATTCAAAAATGATATTTATTTTTCCAAATTAAAAAAATGTTCCATTAATTAATTTTAAAATTAATTCCCTTTGTTAAAACAAATAGCATGTTTTTAAGAAACAATAATTATCAAAAGAATGACACTTCTTTATGTCCAATTTCAAAGTGAAATTAATTTCAATGACCAAAATTGGAATAAATGGTAAAAATATATTCTAATTACACTTTAAAACCAACTAAAAAGATAATCTAACAATATAAATAAATTAGATTAAAAGGCACTTTTGAAATAAAATACAATATTTTCACTATTCATTTAAAAAAGGAACTTTATCGGAAAAATCCCAAAAATTTACACAAAGTAAATTTTGATGTCCCCATTCTAAAGAAAGATTTTATTTGGTCAGTTAGAATGTATTAATGTGACCAAAACTATATTTAAAGAGGGTTTGTAATTTTAAGTCAGTAAATCGACATTTTAATGTAAATTATACTTAAAATTAGACTCATTCACATTTTAAGCCTATAACTTTTTATTGGATAAATGTAAATACCTTTAGCAGTCATATATAATACTATTATAGTTTGTTTTTTCATTCCCTCTAATACAACGACTAGGAGTTAACTACCATTTAAATTAATAATATTACATTATTAGTGTGCAACACAAGGTTTTAAAGAAACTCGTTGTTTCGTATTGGGTACGCTATCAAACATAGCAACCCCTTTATGGTAAAATTAAAATTTACTTCAAAAATATTAATAAATATGAAAATATCTTATTCTTCATTTACCTGGGATGTTACATCCTTCCCTCTTTTGGAAATTCCGTCCTCCCAATTTTTATTCACTTATCAAAATATGTTGGGGTATTTATCTCTCATTGAATATTCAGATTCCCACGTTTCCTCTTCAATCATATGGTTTTTTCACAAAACCTTTACCTAGTGAATTTCTTTAATCTGCAACACTTTCTCTCTATGGTCAAGAATCTAAACTTATTGTTATTAATAAGAGAGATTCTCTTCCAACTGAACTACCTTTGGGCTCAAAACATGAGATGAATCTAGCATATACTTTCTCAACATCGAAACCTGAAAAACAGTGTATACCTAGGACAGACTTGGAGGTAAAGCCACACTGTACGCAACTGATCCAACCTTCTCCAATATTTTATAAGGTTCAATGAACCTCATACTCTACATTCCCATCTTACCAAAACACGTCACAATTTTCCATGGAGAAACTTTGAGAAAGACATGATCACCTACCTCAAAATAAATACCCTTCCTCCGGTTATCGGCGTTACTTTTCTGTCTTCTCTGAGCTGTTATCATGTCCTTATGAATCAACTAAACTTTCTCTGCCATCTCTCATACCAATTCTGGTCCCATCAGCTTCCTTTCACCTACTTCATCCCAAAAATCTGGAGTTCGACAATGCTTTACATATAATGCCTCAAATGGATCCCTCTGTATATTTTAATGAAAACTGTCATTATATGAAAATTCAACCAAAGAAAGATGTTGGCCCCAAATTCCTTTATAATCTAGTGAAAAGCACATAACATATCCTCCACGGTCTGAATTGTTCATTCTGACTGTCGATCTGATTAATTATGAAAAGCAATACTAAAATTTAATTCAGTACCCGACGACTTCTGAAGGCCTTTCCAAAATTTTGAAGTAATCCTGGGATCACGATCAGATACAATTGAGATGGGATCTCAATGAAACCTGATTATATATTTAATATACAATCTAGAAATTTGATATTGAGACAATGTATCTCGAATAGGAAGGAAATGAGTAGATTTCGTCAATCGATCAATTGTAACCCAGATTGCATTATTAACTCATGATGTCTTTGGTAATCCCACAATAAAGTCCATGGAAATGTTATCCCATTTCCTCTCTGGAACCGATAGAGGTTAAAGAATCCCTTTCAGTAACTACTACTCTTCTTTAACCTGATGAAAATTCAAACACATTACAGTAATGTCAAGAATATCTCTTTTCATTCCATGACGCAAGTAATACTCGCGAAGATCTATGTACATCATAGTACTCCCATGATGAACTTAAAAAAGGGAACTATGTGCTTCACATAACAACTCATTCTTCAATAGTGAAACACAAGGAACACTTAATCTCTTCCCAAACCTCAAAACACAATCATTATCAATGTTACAATCAAGAAACTTACCCTTTTGAACCAACTCTAACTTTTTCTGCAATTCACTGTATTCTTTTTGCGATTTCTTTAATTTGTCTGATAAAGATGATTTAAATAATGCCTGATACAACTTCATTTGATGTCCCAACATCTGCTTTAGTGGTTTAAAGGATTTCACCTCCACTTTCTGCTTGTAATTGGGCTGCTTTCCTTCGGGTCAGTTCTTTTTTGGACAGTCATTTGCATAATGACCCATTTCATTGCACGTAAAACAATTACTGATTGTATATCAGATTTTTTCTTACCATTACCCTAATATTTTTCAGTGAAATTACGATCCTTGTGTCCCATTTTACCACATCGGTAGCACTTACCATAATTTAAATGACTTTCCCCAACATGGTTTTTACAAAAAATTTAACAAACTGTAATCATAAGATTCTTTCCATCAAACTTTTTTGAATAGATTTTCCCTTTTTCATGCCACCTCTACCACTTATACTTATGTTTTTCAAAGAATAATTAATCATCAAAAAACTCAATTTCCACTTTATCTGAACATCGAAAAAGGTTTTCATAATTTTTAAACTCACGATAATCTAATTCCCTTCGATACATTGGATTTAATCTTGATTAAAAACTGTTGACTTTACTATCAAGATCTCGTATGAGATTTGGAGGATACCTTGCCATTTGAGTGAATTTCTATTCATAAGCAGGCCCCGAGTCATCCTCCTACCTCATTTCCAGGAATTGTTTTCCCATATTATGACCAACCACAATAGTAAATCATTTCTCAAAAAACATACCTTTAAACACATCCCCATCAAGAGCATCAATCTCCTCACTATCCTTGATATTTTTCACTATCGACCACCACTGATTATCTTCACATTCAAAATGGTAAAATAGTGATACTAACCATTTAATGTTCTCAACAACCCATGACATTGAAAATCTTTTCCAGTGCTTTAACACACGCTTCTGCTAGCATCGGGTCCGATGATCCTCTGATTGATGGGGGATGTTGCCTCAGGAAATGCTCCACTACTGACATGTTCCTCTGTGGTTGATCTGGCTGATCTCGTACATGGATACCATCACCATTTATAGCCTAAATCAATAGTTCCATTACAAGGCCCCAGCCTTAAACTTTACATAATCTTGAGTTATTACAAGATTACACATTGAGGATCTCTTTAGCTTTAGAGTATTAGAGAATTAGATCATAAAACTTTCATTACATTCCACATTTAAAGAGAGTTGTTACATAAAGATAGTATTCATTTTTTCCCATCAACAGAATCATATTTAAAATAAAACATGGATTCTTTCTTAACACTTCCTTGACACTATCATCATATCATGTACCTTTCCCTTGACCTGTGAAAAACATTTCAAATAAAAACATGGGATGAGCATAAAAAGCTCAGTATGGGATATAGAAATATGGAAATGAAACATGAGTTCATATATACATAAGAATGAAATCATATATTACCCATAAACCATAAGAACATTAACATACATAATCAAATCATGAATAAATCATAGAAATCATAGGACATAAAGGTAACTTGAGGCATTCATAACATTCTTACGTAGGGAGTAACCCTCTTGGTTAAGTTTGGAATACCCATCACAGTATATTCCCTAAATCGCTTCGGAGAAACCTTAATGTTTCACTCCTTCGCGTTACCCAATGCATTGGAGAGATATATCAGGCTCACTCGCCCTTATTTTATCACGGAACCACCCGTCTTCTTAACAATTCCCAATAACCATAACATAATCGTATCACATAAAACATGCATAAAGGAAACATAACATTTCCACATTTCAATCACAAGATATCAATACAACACATTTATATAATAAAAACATTATGAAAACCATTTTCAATACCAATATAAATGAAAAGTAAAACATGGTATTTTTTTTCTTTTAAAAATAAGGTATGGCTTGTAGAGGAAGCCAAAACTCAAATAGTGGTCACGGCGCCGTAGAAGTCGTTGCCGCCGCATATGTACGACAAAAACATTCACTTTTATCGTTTTGTTAAACTATTCGTATACAAAAAAGAATACTTTTGGATAAACGTAAAAGTAAACGGGTTTTATACACCGTATAAAAGAATGTTGTGTATAAAACAAAATATTCTTCAATAAAAGGAGATTGAGACGAAGTCCCATACCTCTGGTCCGACTTGACTCGATCGTTCATTAATTTCCTAAATAATAAACATGAGTTAATTTCTACTTGATTAAGAACATTTTTCAAGTTCCTTATTCCATTTATATCACTTATTACCATGTTATGAACATTATGTAATTATTTAAGTTAATAATGGTCGTTTTGTTGATCAATGGTACTTGAGTCAAAAGTGGACTTCTTATATTTACATGTTTGTTCACGTAGTCAAATATCCATTATCTCAATAATTATATTCATGATGTAGATTCCATATATTTCATATATATCTAGTATATACGTGCATTTATAATATTACATAATCATTTAGATGTAATAAATGAAATGCACCATTCATGGATACGGTAAGCCGTACGTACACATGAACACTACTTTCATTTCTATTTCATATTTTATGGAATTGAATCATAATGATATAAAGGTATATTATAATTCCAGTATAATATCATATATAACTCCATCCTTTATACGTCCCACATATGGTATTAACGAATCAAATCACTTTAAGGGGGTGGTAGTCCGCAGTTCCTTAAATGAAGATATCGTGTTTACCCATAATGGAAACCATAAAGGTATGTCCAAAATGAAAAATACAGAAGCTTAAGGAAAACATAAAAATATTATATATCATATATAAATATAGTGTCATCTTAATGACCACCTTTGATGGTGTTAAAAGAAAGATGAACACTCATCGTTTCTGGAGGCAGAAATTCGCCATCCATGGAAACATAATGTTCTTTAACGATTAGATATAGGTGTGTGTAATTGTAGCTCGAATAATTATTATAAAAAAATCCTATTATATGGAAGATACTGGTGTTGTTACAAAAGAAATTAATAAAAAGAGTTTAGGGGGTTGGAGAAGCAAAATAAAACAAAAGAACACAAGTGAAGACATTACGTCAAAAATGGGTAACCGTTTTTGATTTGAGCTTAAAGGATTCCTTGGGAAGACTTCTACCCAAAGTGAGGCTTCTAAGAGTTAGAGAGGGATGTGGAGAGTCAAAATTTTTAGGGTTTGACCGTGCCAATGGATTTGGAAATGTGGGTAAGGTGGTAGAGGTGGGGGCCTTTCATAAGAGGAGAGGAGGGGCACTCTTGGAAAGGTATAGAAGGTTACTTTATTTTCAAATGAGTTTCAGATTTTAAAGGTCCCACATTAATGTATTTCGAGGATAAGGTGACAAGGGTTCGAAATATACTCATCCAATAGGTCTTTGACATGTGTATGTTATAGTTTTAACATTATCTTTACATTTTATTTAAATCGTTTATTAATGAGGTAATCGCTACATCATCATGATGTCATTAATAATTTAATTTATTTAATGTATAAAAATTATAAAAAAATATCATGATGTAGGAAATATTTTTATATTTCTAATGACTATTTATAGTCCAACATATAATTTATGTAGAAAAAAATAAAAATGTTTTACTCAGGTGATACATTCTTTGTTATATTTAACTTTCTTTAAAAATAAAAAGATAAAAATTCACTTTCCCACAAATGTGACTCCATGGGGTCCCCAAGTTTGGCACAACGCATCCCATGGTCGGAAATGAGACAACTAGTAGCATTAGGATCAATGTTGGTGTCATTTTTTATTATTATGATATTACTTTATTATCCTTAACTACCTGATTACTCATTAATCATGATAATTAAAGATAATTACCGTCATTACTATTCATAATGTACAAAAACAAAAGAGTCATGATTAAATAATATTTAACTTATGATTAAAAATATGTAATCCATTTTACCAAATTCCAAACATAGAAATTTCAATAATTTATTTATAAATCATTCCCGTTGTCAAAACAAATAGCGGGGTTTTTTTAAACAATATCTATGAAAAGATTGTCATTAGTTTATGCCCAATTCAAAAGTAAAATTAATACTAATGACCACCATTAGATTAAATGGTAAAAAAATATTTTATTTAATCTTTAAAACGAATTAAAAAGATAATCTAACAATATAATTAAAATAGATTAAAAAGCAGTTTTCGATGTAAAATGGAGTATTTTTCCCTATTCATTAAAAAATGATAATTGTTAGAAAAATATCAAAAAATTATCCATTGTAAATTTTAATGTCCCAATCTTAATTAATAAGTTTATTTTGAAAAATATAGCTTATAAAAGTTTCAAATGTTTTATTTAAAAAGGGTTTTCCATCAAAAGGCAGTAAAACAATATTTTTAGAATATTAGCATATTCCATGCTTAATATTGGATTTATTCTCATTTTAAGCCTCTAAAACACTATCTAATTCATAGATAAAAATATCTATTATTCATTACTTACTTGGGATGTTACATCCTTCCCCCCTTTAGAAAATTGCGTCCCCGCAATTTATTTACATATCGAATAAGTGAGGGTATTTATCCCTCATTGCATTTTCAGATTCCCATGTTTCCTCTTCAATCATGTGGTTTTTCCACAAAACCATTACCTGATGAATAACCTTATTCTGTAACACTTTCTCCATGCGGTCTAGAATCTAGACCGGTTTTTCCTCATATGATAGGTTCTCTTCCAGCTGAACTACCTATGGACTCAAAACATGTGATTGATCTGGCATGTACTTCCTTAACATGGAAACATGAAAAACATTGTGTACCTGAGATAAGCTCGGAGGTAAAGCCACTCGGTAAGCAACTGATCCAACTCTCTCCAGAATTTCATATGGTCCAATGAACCTTGGACACAGCTTTCCTTTCTTACCAAATCGCATCACACATTTCCAAGGTGAGACTTTGAGAAAAACATTATCACCCACCTCAAAAGAGAGATCCTTCCTCCTGTTGTCCGCATAACTCTTCTGCCTGCTCTGAGCTGTTCTCATGTGTTTCTGTATCAGCTGAACTTTTTCTACAAAATCTTCTACCAATTCTGGTCCCATTAGCTTCCTTTCACCCACTTCATCCCAGAAAGCTGTAGTTCGACACCGCTTCCCATATGACGCCTCAAATGGTGCCATCTGTATACTGGAATGAAAACAGTTATTATACGAAAACTCATCCAAAGAATGATGTTGGTCCCAACTTCCCTGATAATCCATCTAACAAGAACGTAGCATATCCTCCAAAGTCTGAATTGTTCGTTCTAACTTCCCATATGATTGAGGATGAAAAGTTGTACTAAAATTTAATTCAGTAACCAATGACTTCTGAAAGCCTTTCCAAAAGTTAGAAGTGAACCTGGGATCACGGTGAGATACAATGGAGAGTGAAACTCCATGTAACCTGACTATCTCTTTAAGATACAAACGAGAAATTTGATATAGGGAAAAAGTATCTTGTATAGGAAGGAAATGAGCAGATTTAGTCAAGCGATCAACAATAACCCAGATTGCATTATTATCTCGAGGTGTCTTCGGCAATCCCATAACATAGTCCATTGATATGTAATCCCATTTCCACTCTGGCACTAGTAAAGGCTGGAGCATCCCTTTCGGTAACTACCATTCTTCTTTAACCTGCTGACAAGTCAAACACTTCACAGTAAAATCGGAAATATCTTTGTTCATTCCATCCTACCAGTAATACTCCCAAAGATCTCTGTACATCTTAGTAATTCCAGGATGAACTGAAAACGGAGAACTATGAGCATCACATAACAACTCTCTCTTCAACTGTGAATCACAAGGTACACACAATATCTTCACAAATCTCAAAACACAATCATTATCAATGTTGAATTCAGGAAACTTACCCTTCTGAACCAACTCTACCTTTTTCTGAAACTCACTATCTTGCTTCTGTGCTTGCTTGATTCTGTCCGATAGAGAAGATTTCACTGATACCTGAAACAAAATAGAAGAAAATCCTGCACCAAAAACTTATATTCCCTAGTCCATCAAATCCTTAACCAAAGGATCACGTTCCAAATGCAACATTTTTAATGAAGCATTACTTTTTTGACTCAAATCATCAGCCACTTTATTTTCTTTTCCCAGATGGTAATGAATTGTACAATCATAATCCTTGATTAATTATATCCATCTCCTCTGTCTCATGTTCAATTCTTTCTGATTGAATATATACTTTAATATTTTGTGATCGGTATATATTTCACACTTTACTCCATACAAATGATTCCTCGAAATTTTAAAGCGAAAACAACAGCAGCTAATTCCAAATAATGTGTAGGGTAATTTACCTCATGAATTTTCAATTGTCGTGAAGCATAACCAATTACCTGAACATTCTGCATTAGGACACAACCAAGTCCATTCAATGAAGCATCACTTTAGATAACAAAATCAATATTCCTGGAAGGTAGTGCCAAAACTAGAGCATTCACCAATCATATTTTCAACTCCTGAAATAAATCATCACATTCTTTTGTCCAGATAAACTTAACACCCTTCCGATTTAGCTTGGTGAATGGACTAGATAACCGTGAAAAATGTTCAATAATCCTTTGGTAGTAACCTACCAAACCAATGAAACTACGGATCTCGGTTACATTGGTGGGTCTTGGCCATTCTTCCACAACCTTTTTTTTCAGGATCAACAGTTACCCCATCTTTAGAAACAATATGACCAAGGAAAGAAAATTGTTGCAACCGAAACTCACACTTGCTGAATTTCCCATACAATTTATTTTATTTTAATGTATGAAAAATAACCCTTAAATGTCTTTCAGGCTCCCCTTTACTTTTAGAAAACACCAAAATATCATCAATGAAAACAACCACAAACATATCCAAAAACTCATGGAAAATTATATTCATTAAGTCCATGAATACAGCAGGTGCATTGGTTAGCCCAAAAGACATTACTACAAATTCATAATGTCCATATCTTGTACGAAATGCGGTCATCAGAATATCTGCTTCCCTTACCTTCAACTGATGGTACCCCGATCTCAGGTCAATCTTTGAAAAATATTGAGCTCCCAAGATCTGATCAAACAAATCATTGATATGAGGGAAAGGATATTTGTTCTTAACAGTGATGTTATTCAAAGAACTATAATCAATGAAAAGTCTTCATAGAACCATCTTTCTTTTTAACAAATAAAATAAGAGCACCCCATAGTGATGTGATAGGTCAAATGAAACCTTTCTCTAATAAATCATTAAATTGCTCCTTCAACTCTAAAAGTTAAATTTTAGCCATTCGATAAGGGGGTTTTGAAATTGGGTTAACATCGAGAACTAAGTCAACAGTAAATTCAAATTCTCGATCTGGTATAATTCCAGGAAACTCATCAGGGAAAACATCAGGATACTCAATTACTACTGGAACATCATTAATCTTAACTCTTCCCTTGTTCTTAACAATATGTGCAAGGTATCATTCATTTCCATCTTTTACAAGTTTCTCGGCCTCTTGATATGTTATCAATAGTAAGGGTTCATTCTTGTACACAAACTGAAAGTCATTCTAAAAATAAAATTTCTTAGCTCTATAGTCAATCTTAGCATGGTAAATAGAGAGCCAATCCATACCCAGGATATCATAAACTCTACTAGAGGTAAAACAATAAGGTTCACAAGTAGGTTATTTCCACGGATAAGGATAGGAAAATTCTTATAAATTCGTTTTGCCTCAACATTTCCCCCAGGTGTTTTCACCATAAGTTCAGGAGTCAATTCTTGAGATTGTATTCCCATTTTACTAGAAAAGTTTTCAGATATGAAAGAATGTGTAGACCCAGAATCAACCAACACATTGTCATAATCTGAAAAAACAAACAAAGTACCTGATACAACATCATTTGATGGCCCAACATATGCTGAAGTTGTTGAAAAGGATTTCACCACCCATTTCTGCTTGTAGTCTAACTGATTCCCATCACTCAATCTCTTTGTCGGACACTCATTTACATTGTGACCCATCTCATTGCACTTAAAGCATTTCACTAACTGTAAATCGAATTTTGACTTACCATCACCTTGATATTTTTTAGTGCAATCACGAGCCTTATGTCCCATCTTACCACATCGGTTGCACTTTCCCGAATTCTGGAGACATTCCCCAGCATGCCTTTTACCACATTTATCACAAACTGGAAACTTAGTTTTCTACCATCAGACTTTTTTAAAGAATTATTTCCTTTCTCCTTCCACCTCGGTCTCTTCTTCTGCTGGTTGTTAAAGAATACTTGATCTTCGGCAAACTCCATTTCGACTTTCTCAGCACATCGGACAAGCTTTTTGTATCTTTTAAACTCACGAGAAGCTAAATCCCTTTGATATTTTGGCTTTAACCCTGAGTACAAATGATTGATTTTACTATCAAGGTCTCAGATAAAATTTGGAGCATACCTTGACAATCGAGTGAACCTTTCTTCATAAGCAGCCACTAAGTCTTCATCTTCCCTCAATTCCAGGAATTGTTTTTCCATCCTATGTCGAACAGCCTTAGGAAAAATACTTCTAAAGAAACATAACATTGAATTCATCCCAGTAGAGAGCATAAATCTCATCAGTGTCCTTGATATTTTTTACCATCGACCACCACTGATCTGCTTCACCCTCCAAACGGTAAATAGCAAGACTAACCTTTTTATTGTTTGAACACCCCAGGACATCGAAAATCTTCTCCAGTGCTTTAATCCACCCTTCAGCTAGCCCAGGGTTAGATGATCTCTGAATGATGGGGGATGTTGCCTCATGAAATGTTCCACCACTAACATGTTCCTTTGCGGTTTATATGGCTGATCTCGTGCATGGATACCACCACCATTTATCACTTGAGTCAACTGTGACATTACTGCAACAAAATATTCAGTTCCAATTCTGACTATCTTCGGATGCTAATTCGGAAGGTTATTTCCCCCTGTACGCCTTCCTACAACAACTTCCCTATTTCCTCTGCAGAAAACCATTCTGAAGAAACATGTCTTAGATGAAGCAACTTGGTAATCTTCAAATTCTATATCATTTCAATTTGACCATAAAAAAATATTTTTGGATAATCATTTAATATAATTATAACTCCTAATGTTATCTAAACCGACCTCTGATGACAACTATAATGCCCCAGCCTTAAACCTTACTTAATCTTGAGTTATTACAAGATTACACATTGAGGATCTCTTCAGGTTTAGAGTTTTAGAGAATTAGATCATAAAACTTGCATTACATTCCACATTTAAACAAAGTTGTTACAAAAAGATAGTAATCATTTTTCCCATCAACGAAAACATATTTAAAATAAAACATGGATTCTTTCTTGACACTTCCTTGACACTATCATCATATCATGTACCTTTCCCTTGACCTGTGAAAAACATTTAAAAAAACATGGGATGAGCATAAAAAGCTTAGTATGGGTTATAAAAATATGGAAAGGAAACATGAGTTCATATATACATAAGAATGAAACCATACTTTACCCATAAAACATAAGCACTTTAACATACCTCATCAAGTCATGAATAATTCATAGAAATCATAAGACACAAAGGTAACATGAGGCATTCATAACATTCTTACGTAAGGAGTAACCCTCTTGGTTACGTTTGGAATACCCATCACAGTATATTCCTTAAATCTCTTCGGAGATACCTTAAAATTTCACTCCTTTGCGTTACCCAATGCATTGGAGAGCTATATCGGGCTCACTCACCCTTAGTTTATCACGGAACCACCCGTCTTCTTAACAATTCCCAATAACCATAACATAATCGTATCACATAAAACATCCATAAAGGAAACATAACATTTCCACATTTCAATAACAAGATATAAATACAACACATTGATATAATAAAAACATTATGAAAACCATTTTCAATACCAATATAAAAGAAAATTAAAACATGGTATTTATTTTTCTTTTAAAAAGAATGTATGGCTTGTAGAGGAAGCCGAAACTCAAATAGTTGTCACAGCGTCAGAGAAGTCGTTGTCACTGCATACGTACGACAAAAACATTACCTTTTGTCGTTTTGTTAAACTCTTTGTATAAAAAATGATTCCTTTTGGATAAATGTAAAAGTCAAAGGGGTTTATACACCGTATAAAAGAAAGTTGTGTATAAAATAAAATATGCCTCAATAAAAGTAGATTGAGACGACGTCCCATACCTCGGGTCTGACTTGACTCGATCATTCTTTAATGTCCTCAATAATAAACATGAGTTAATTTATACATTCTTAAGAACCTTTTTCATGTTCATTATTCCATTTATATCACTTATTACCATGTTATGAACATTACGTAATTATTTAAGTTAATAATGGTCGTTTTGTTGATCAATGGTACTTGAGTCAAAAGTGGACTTCTTATATTTACAAGTTTGTTCACGTAGTCAAATATCCATTATCACAATAATGATATTCATGATGTAGATTCCATATATTTCATATATATCCTGTATATACATGCATTTATAATATTATATAATCATTTAGAGGTAATAAATGAAATGCACCGTTCATGGAGATGGTAAGCCGTACGTACGCATGAACGCTACTTTCAATTCTATTTCATATTTTATGGAATGGAATCATAATGATATAAAGGTATGTTATAATTCCAGTATAATATCATATATAACTCCATCCTTTATACATCCCACATATGGAATTAACGAATCAAATCACTTTGAGGGGGCGGTAGTTCGCACTTCCTTAAATGAAGATATCGCGTTTACCCATAATGGAAACCATAAAGGTATTCCCAAAATGAAAAATACAGAATCTTAAGGAAAAAATAAAGATATTATATATAATATATAAATATAGTGTCATCTTAATGGCCACCTTTGAAGGTGTTAAAATATTGTTGAATAATCATCATTTCGGGAGGCATAAATTCGCCATCCACGGAAACGGTATGTTCTTTAACCATTAGATGTAGGTGTGTGTAGGCGTAGCTCGAATCCTTCTTATAACAACATCCTAGTATATGGAAAATACTGGTTTTGTTACAAAATAATTAATAAAAAGAGTTTAGGGGTTTGGAGAAGAAAAATAAAACAAAAGAACACAAGTGAAGGCATTACGTCAAAAACGGGTAACCCTTTTTGATTTGAGCTCAAAGGCTTACTTGGGAAGACATCTGCCCAAAGTGAGGCTTCTAAGAGTTAGAGAGGGATGTGGAGAGAAACAATTTGTGGTTTTGACCGAGCCAAAGGTTTTGGAAGTGTAGGTAAGGTGGCAGAGGTGGGGGCCTTTTATAAGAGGAGAGGAGGGGCACTCTTGAAAAGGTATAGAAGGTTGCTTTATTTTCAAATGAGTTTCGGATTTTAAAGGTCCCACATTGATTTATTTCAAGGATAAGGTGACAAGGGTTAGAAATATACTCATCCAATAGGACTTTGACAAGTGCAGGTTATAGTTTTAACATTATCTTCTCATTTTATTTAAATCGTTTATTAATGAGGTAATCGCTACATCATCATGATGTCATAAATAATTTAATTTATTTAATGTCTAAAAATTATAAAGAAAAATATCATGATTTAGGAAATCTATTTATATTTCTAATGACTATTTATATTCCAACATATCATTTATGTAGATAAAAATAAAAATGTTTTACTCAGGTGATACATTCTTTGTTATATTTAAATTTCTTTAAAAATAAAAAGATAAAAATTCACTTTCCCACAAAAGTTATTCCATGGGGTCCCCAAGTTTGGCACAACGCATCCCAGGGTTGGCCATGAGACAACCAGTAGAATTAGGACACATTTTGGTGTCATTTTGTATTATTATGATATTACATTATTATCCTTAACTACGTGATTACTCATTAATCAAGATAATTAAAGATAATTACCGTCGTTACTATTCATAATGTCTAAAAACAAAAGAGTCTTGATTACATAATTTTTACCTTATAATTACAAATATGTAATCCATTTTACCAAATTACAAACACAGAAATTTCAATAATTTATTTAAAAATAATTCTTGTTGTCAAAACAAATAGTGGGTTTTTTTGAAACAATATCAATGAAAAGTTTGTCATTAGTTTATGCCCAATTCCAAATTGAAATTAATCCTAATGACCACCATTATATTAAATGGTAAAAATATATTCTATATATAATTTAAAACCAATTAAAAAGATAATCTATCGATATAATTAAATTAGATGAAAAATTAGTTTTGATGTAAAATGCAGTATTTTCACTATTCATTAAAAAATGAACATTGTCAGAAAAATAGGAAAAAATTATCCATTGTAAATTTCAATGTCCCAATATTAAATAAAAGTTTATTTTAAAAAATATATCTTATAAAATTTTCAAAAGTTTCATTTAAAAAGGGGTTTCCATCAAAAGGTAGTAAAACAATCATTTAAGAATATTAGCGTATTACACGCTTAATATTGGATTTATTCTCATTTTAAGCCTCTAAAACACTATCTAATTCATAGATCAAAATATCTATTATTCATTAATTACTTGGGATGTTACAGCCACCACTGTAACAAACTATTCTGTTCTGATATCGACCATATTAGGTTGTTGATTTAAAAGGTTTTATTCCTCCTTATGTCATCCCAACATAGTTACCCTATTTCCTCTGCAGAAAACCATTCTGAATATAGAAATATCTTAGTCAAAGCAACATGGTAATCAGTAAATTCTATATGATTAAATATTAACTTAAATTACTTTATATATATTAATTTAACAATACTCTAACTCCTAATGTTATCTAAAACGACCTCTAATACCAAATATAAGGACCTAAACATAAACATTACATAATATTGAATTAAATAAATAATTCACATTTTAGGATCTTTTCAGGTCTACAGTTTTAGAGAATTGGGAAATAGCTGTTACATATCAAAAGATTACAATGTAGACACTTCTACACAGTTTCAATTTTTTTCATAAAATAAATACTCTTGAAAAAAAGATTCATATCTAGTTCTATGTTTTAGACAAAATGAATTTTCCTTTATCCCATCTTTTACCGTATTTATCATTAGGTCCTATGAAAACATTTCTAAACATGTGATGAGAATAAAATTCACAGTAATGGTTATAAGACAAAGTAAGAATACATTTCTTCATAAATACATACAAAACATGAAATCTTTTACTTACCTCATGAAATCATAAGATTTTATTAATAACACATAGAAATCATAAATCATAATAGTAACTGGTGGCATCTAGGTTGTACTTACATTTTAGCTATCACAAATACAAAGGGAGTTACATTGGAATACCCATTACAGTTTATTCCATAAATATCTTAGGAGAAACATTCATGTTTACCTCTGTCACATTACCCATTGCATTGGAGAGCTATCTCGGGCTCGGCCAACCTAGGTTTATCACGGAACAACCCGTATACAAAAATAATTCCCAAGAACCATAACATGAACCCAACACATAACATAATTAAAATGGAAGGATAAAATTTCCCCATTGAAATAACAAAATATCATTTCAAGATATTGAAATAATAATACCATTGTAAAAATCCTTTTCAATTCCAAAATACGTAAAAAATAGTATATGGTATTTATTTTTCTTTTTAAAAAAATTACGGATTGTTAAGAAAGCCAAAGATCAAATAATACTCACGATGGCTGAAAGGTTGTTGTCACCACAAACGTTAAAAAGACATTCCTTTTTGTCGTTTAGTATAATTATTCATAAAAAAATATTCCCATTGAATGAAATGAAATGTAAAATGGGTTTATACACCATATAAAATAAATTCCTATATAAAACTAAATATGCCTCAATGAAATGAGATTGAGACGAAGTCCCTTACCTCGTTTCCGACTTGACCTGATCATTCTTTAATCTCTTGAATAATAAACTAATGTTAATTTCTACTTTCTTAAGAACCTTTTTCAAGTTTATAATTCCTTTTATATCACTTATTACCATGTTATAAACATTATGTAATCATTTAAGTTAATAACATCCATTTTGTCAATATTTGGTACTTGAGTCAAAAATGAACACCTTATATTTACATGTTGTCCATGAGATCAATAGTCCATAATATCCTGAATGAAATTAATTATTTAGATATCATATTTATTATATATATATATAATATATATATATATAAACATATTATCGTACATATCATTTGGAGATATGAAATGTAATGCACCGTTCATGGAAACTGTAAGCTGTACGTACGCATGAACGCTACTTTTATTTCTATTTATTTATTTTAATGTAATTAAAACAAAATGATACATAGGTATATTATAATTCCATTATAATTTAATGTATAATATCATATATAATACAATTAACTCCATCCATTTTATGTCCCACATATGGAATTAACGAGTCATATCACTTTGAGGGGGCGGTAGTACGCACTTCCTCTAATGAGATTATCACGTTCACCCATAATGGAAACCATAAAGGCATGATATTAATGAAAATTACAGAACCATAAAGAACTCATAAACACAATATATATCATATATAAATATACTATCATCATAATGTCCACCATGAGAGGCGGTAGGAGATTATCGAACAATCATCGTTTCGTGAGGCGTTAGTTTACCATCCACAAAAACATTATGTTCTTCATCCATTAGATGGAGGTGTGTGTAAGTGTAGTCTGAATCCACATTATAAAAACATCCTAGTATATTAAGGATACTGGTGCTGTTAAAAAAGAATGGAATAAAAAGAGTATAGGGGTAGGAGAAGTAAAATAATAGAATACAATTTAAGAGAAATTGTTACCTTTAATTTCGGTAACTTCCTTTGGTTTGAACCAAAATAACTTCATGAAGTGCCTTCAGCATAAGGTAAGGGTTATAGGGGGAATAAATTGATTTAAGGAGCTTAATTGGGAAGATTTTGGAAGAACCAAATGGCTTGAAATGTGTAAGGAATTGGTTATAACTGGTCTCATTTTATTAGTGGGAGGAGGGGCTCTTTAGAAAATTGTGATAATATTATTTTATTACATAATGATATTTGGTTTATAAAGGTCCAAAATCATTATAGTAGAATATAAGATGACTCATGGTAGAAATGAAATCATCCAATAGGAACTGGACAGGTTATAGATAATATTTTAAAAATTATAATCGTATTTATTTATATCATTTATTAATGAAGTAAATACTGCATCATTATTGTGTCATAAATAATTTAATTTATTTGATGCCTAAAAATTATAAAAAAACATCTACCATGTAGGAAATATTTTTATCTATCTAAATAATTTTCATTGTCTAAAAAATGACTTATATAACAACATATAAAAATTAATTTACTAAAAGACTTTTGTTTATGTCCTTTTTGCCTTTGCTTTAAATTAATTAATCTAAATTGTCATTATCAATAATAAGTGTCTCCATGGGGTCGCGGAATCAATCCAATGATGCCCATGGTCGTAAATTACTTATCCAGTAATTTTTGAAGAAGTGTTGAGTTAATTTTGAATGATTATAATAATCTTTTTACCTTAAATTACTCTATTTACCTTTAAGTGCGGTAAATAGATGTCAAAAGTTACTATTCAACAGAAATTATTTTCATCTTATTGAACAACATTTTACTTTCTAATAACAACCATGTATGTTGGATTTTTGAAATTCAATTCACAGAAGCGGTAAAATTTCATTAAAATGAAAAAGTCAATTTTTTTAACTAATGCTAATCGGTTTCACTATTCATGAAAAATTAGAGTTTTTCAGAAAAATCTCAAAAATTCAGCCTAAGCTATATTTGATATTCCAAATAAAAAAAATGATATTTATTTTTCCAAATACAAAATATAAAAGTTTCATTAATTATTTTTAAAATTAATTCTCATTGTTAAAACAAATAGCGTGTTTATAAGAAACAATAACTATCAAAAGATTGACACTTGTTTATGTCCAATTTCAAAGTGAAATTAATTCCAATGATTAAAATTGGATTAAATGGAAAATATATAATAAAATTACACATAAAAACCAATTAAAAAGATAATATAACAATATAAATAAATTATATTAAATGGCACTTTTGAAATAAAATAAAATATTTTAACTATTCATTCAAAAAATGAATTTTATCGGAAAAATCCAAAGCATTTACACAAATAAAATTTTGATGTCCCTATTCTAAAGAAAGATTTTATTTGGTCAATTAGAATGTATCAAAGTGACCAAAACTATATTTAAGGATGGTTCACCATTAATAGGTGGTAAATCGACCTTTTAATGTAAATTATGCTCAAAATTAGATTCATTTACATTTTAACCCTCTAACTTTTCATTGGATAAATGTAAATAAATTTAACAATCATGTATAATCATATTGTAGATTGTTTCGTTCTTTCCCGCCAATACAATGGTTAGGAGTTAACTACCATTTAAAATTATAATATTATATTATTAGTGTGCAATGTAAGATTTCAAAGAAACACATTGTCATGTATCAGTTGTGCAATCGAACATAGCAACCCATTTAAAGTAAAATTAATATTTAATTCACAAATATTAATAAATATGAAAATATCTTATTCTTCATTTACCTGGGATGTTGCAGTTTTATAATCTACCCCCTGATAAATAGTTCACCTTCATAATTCAGTTGTTCAAATTCAAATAAAATAGAGAGAACTCTACATTGTTAGTCATTGAGTTACCAAATTACATTGTTGAATTTTGGATTCTTACAATGAATCATAATAATGTTATTATTTTATATTCATATAACTTTATCTGTACGATATAATATTTTCTAAGGTGATTTTCTATAAGAAATATCCTCTAGTGGTACTATATATATATGTTATGTGTGAAGGATTGTGTATTTATTTCTCAACAATAGATAATGGAAAAACATCATGTATATTATATTTGAGTGTATAGAATCTATAATATATAATCATCAATACTAAATTGAATAACAATCACATAGGGACCAATATATTTCAGCCTTAACATTCCATTATTTCAAAATTACATAACAATATTCCAAGGATATATTCAAATCAATATTATCTCACCAGCATCAAACTCTAAATATCCCAAAGGATTGTTCGCATAACATTTTTGACAACTCAGTGATTGCATAGTGTATTTTTGAATACATGTGACTATATCTTCTATTTTTGTTGCTATATTAGACTGTAATATTTATTTCCCCAACTCCATTCTATCATGATGGAGTTGAACACAACATTCCATTAATAGACTGAAAATGATCCATATAAATTCATGATTGAAATAATTTTTTTTGTATCATTTAATAAAAATATTTATTTGTCTAAACCTATTTTTAAATAAATTTCAAAATATATCATCATATATTATAAGGTTCAAGTATTATTTTGATACTATCTATCTATCTGAGGATGGTATCTAGTTCAAAAACATAACTCTATATTAAAATATCATTGACAATATCTCTTTTTCATTGAGGTATACCTCAGTTATGAATCAAATATGGTTAATATTCATAAACTATGAAATCCTATAAATTAATTAACACATGACACGGAATGATGATAAATAGCCAAATACTCTCTTATAGGGATAAAATATTTTTATTTCATAATGAGATCGACTAAAAATATAACTTTCCCAATATATTTCATAGGGAGTCCCATGAAAAAATCCACAGTGATGTTTTCTTAGTTCCACTTGAGTATAGGTTATGGTTCAAACATCCACTTAGTTATTTTTCACTCATCCTCTCCTTTCTGATATACAAAGTAATGATATATATACACTATGATATCTCTCTTCATGTTGTCCCATCATAATTTCTCATTTATATCTCTATTAATATTAAAATTTCCATAAATAATAAAGAATAATGACCCATAATCTTCCCCTAATATATCTATTTATAATTATGTTGTCGAGGGGATACATAAACAGTTCCTAAACCAGAACATTCAATCAGTATTATGATTGAATGTAGAAACATATTTTTACTTATTTTCATCTCTACATCTTCCTTTTGTACCTATTTATTATTTAGATTAATCTATGGTTTAAAATTTATCTAAGAAATAAATGTTCTTCCTCCTTTCCATTCAATTTCAATGTTGATCCTCTAAAATCCATAAATACTGGATCCCATTAATCCAAATTATGGGAAAACTATAATATCCAATATGAATGAGATCCTAATCCACCTCATTTTCCATACCAATGTTGTAATGTGTTCAGAAGACATAATCATTAATCAAGTATAGCCATATCATTTGATGAAAATTCAAATATCTCTATGATTATATAATCATTAACATTTTGTAATCAGTATTATGACTCACATTTCACCATAAATATAATTTCCCAACATCATTAATGAACAATGATCATTTTCAATTCAAATTCATGAGTTTGGTACTTTTTCTCATAATCCATAAATTAGTGAGACACATAAGATACAACCATGTAATTTTTCCTGATAAAATATCACATTATTATCTTGGATGAATCACTATTTATTAAATAATCCATATCCACAATAGGTCAGTGTCATCACTAATTAACTAACTCATATTCTCTCTAGTTATTTCATATTCTATTCACATTCATCTGTCTATAAGAACTTTTATCCATTCTCAAAAAAAATTGTTTGTGGATGTGATATATATGTAAAACAATTCATGATTCTTTCATTCCATTAATTAAACCAAAGTGAACTTTATATCATTTCTTCCATGTTACTATTATCCTATGTTCAATAACTTAAATATTTTAGTTACTTATTATTATTTTGTCTCTTATAATTATGGGACACCATGTCCATACATCATATTTCCAGAATTCACAATTACTACATTTAGAATAATGATTCTCTTTATTCATGGTATCCAACAGAATACATAAATGATCATGAAGATATTATTCTATCCTCGAATATAAATTAATATAATTTATAAATAATAAATTAAACAAATCCAGGTAGTCTCTACCAACTCTAAATATTACATCCCTAAAGATATCAAGACCCTTAGTAAGTCAAAACGACATCCCTAAGAAATCACAATGTTCATACCTCATCTAGAAGGCTTTTTTGTATATTTCATTTTTTAACCCCAATTTTATTATATTAATATTTTATAGAAAGCAATTGAATGTATTAATTTTTTATAATAAACCAATAAAATCATCAATATAGTGTATGTAATACTTTTTCTTAATGGTAATATTAAAAATTTATCAATTATATATGAATCTACCCTTTGAAGAAACATCCTTCTTAAAAAACTAATATTTTCACACAATTTAGATTCACAAAACGGAATGACCCCGTTATTATCATTATCTTAAATTTTAATCTAATCATACAACTCTATCAGGTCCATTTTATATGGATTCATTATAATATGCATGGAAATGTGTATAATTCATATTAAAAAAATCCTCATGATTTTGGGGAATACAAACAATTTATTCAAGAAATATATTAGTATATTCACCCACAATATGAATGAATTGAAATTTTGATTTCTACCAAACCATTTTAGAAATGTACACCTCATAATGGGATATAAGACCTATAAAATGGAATAAATATCAATATTAAGTTCATATTCAGCATTGCAATGATCGAAAAACATTGGTCTATATAGGATATGATGTGTGACTTCCCCTATATGGTAATTATTATTGGTTCTACCCAAATAAAAAAACCATGGAAAAAATGACATCAAATTTCATTAAATGGATATTCATAACATTTCCATGAAGCAGACTCCCATAAAAAATACATTTGTATATATTTATTGATGATTAGTTATTAAATAAATGAGGCTGTCATATGATACCCTTATAAAATCATGAAAAAAAATTATTTTGTTGAATCCTAATTAATTATGAAAATTAATTTTTATAATGGTTCATAAACATACCATTCCCCACCTCATTCTTGCAACCCATATTACTTGTTTTTTTAATAGTTTTGTACATAATATCATATCATGGGAGTTTATTTATGTTCATTATCATCATTAACCCTAGGATAAATTAACTGGTTGGCATAATTCTTATACTCATTATTTTTATATCATTAGAGTTTGAATGGTGAATTTAGATGAGATTTCTCTATAATCATTTAAAATAATTTTCTATTTTACTCTCTTCTGTAATCAATTTCTTTAAATCTATCTTCTATAATCATGAATCATTTACGTGTTCCTTAGGGAAAATTTTCTCCCTCATTCTTTTGAAACATTTGGAATAATGAAAGATTCATTTTCATCCATCCAATGGTTTTATTATTATAAATTTCTTGGAACTCAATTTTCATATTCTTATCAAAACTATGAAAATAATGGGAATATCAAATCCTCATTTTGTCTTTAATATAATAAAAAAAAATTTCCCTTTCTTCTAATTTCCCTTATATCAATGACTGTCCAAAAAAATGTTCTCATGGCTCTAAATAATTGATATATTTTCCTTTTACGGAATATTATAAAACCATATGCATACCATGTAAGTATTTCCGCATAATTTTCATTTAAACCAGCAGATTCATCATCCTTATATATAAACTCAATGAATTCCCTTTTCAATTTAATGAAAAATATTTTAGGTGGAGTACATAATGAAAATTATCCTATTAAACTCGTCCAAAAAAATCATGTAAATTTCATTACCTTGCGTCTTATTATATTAAATATTACAACATTAATTTGTTTCTCCTTCCAAACAATACACCGCTAAGACATCTTATTCATGCTCTGAGAAATGATCCATTCATCATACACTAGTGAAATGAATAAAAATCCTCACACATAAACAAAAAGAATAAACATAAGTAAAACAAACATATTAAAATATTAGTCTATATATTTAGTAATGGTAAACATAGGATATTTAAATAACTGATCATATGTGAGAATTAGATAACAATAAGAGTATGACAACATAATTATAACATATTATTGTGATTACCAATTGGTAAAAGATAATAAATAATGAGTCACTTTAAAAATCTTTAGAATTTCGAAATATATATTCTATAATTGCAAGTAATCCAAATTAATCAAAAATGATATATGAAATAATACCTTAATAATATACACATTTCATTGTAATCGTTCAACTACCATAAGCATAAAAAATCATTTCATTAGAAGAGGTCACTTCAAATACCATCATCACATTTATTACAAAGTTCTATAAGGAATTGGATACACTCCCAAACCTATTTTCATTCAAAAAATATTTTTACCAAACATAAAATATTCATTTTATCTTGTGATATTCCATTAATTAAAATTATCATTAGATGGATATATAATTTCATTTGTACACATCGCATAATGTAAATAATATCTATTTATGGAATACGATCATTAATACATTAAACATTGCATCATATCATCATTACAATTTTGGAAATATATTTATATCAAGGAATCATCCTTAATATATCATCGACATAGAACATATATGTAGATAAATTTAATTTTATTATATTATAATATCTAAACTCAATCATAAAAATCCATAATATATCTTTTTATACTTGAAAATTTCATTTTATAAAATAATTTATAGTACACTTTTAAAATCAAGAGGAAACAACCCCTTTATTTCCAATTCATTAAAAAACACTAGATAATGTAGAATTTAATTTTTTTAATCCATTGAAATTTGAAAGGTAATATTTATTTAGAAGTAATTACATGATCATTATAAAATACATTCATGTCAAATAAGTGGAAATAAAATAGAAATTTATATTTTTTGTAATGATCCCATATTGGGTCATACAGAAAAAAATGCAACTATATTATTTAATAACTTGTAAATATGGTATAATGTTTTTTAAAATTATTAAAAATTTAAAAAATCCATAAAATACTTTTAAGAATATGTGCATGAATGAGAATGATTCATGACCTAAAAATTAAAAATAATATTGGATTTTTTTAAAACATGATTTCTATTATTTCACATATTATATTAATAAAAAAATAATAAAAACATGAAAAATATTTAAAATATATTTTAAGAAAATATATTGAGTTTAATATATAAAGATAATTGTATTTTCCTAAATTAAATTTATTCATAAAAAAATAAAAAATAAAAATGAGATTGCAACAAAAAATATTTCTGTCAGTCCTGAAATTCAGGGTATACAATCTAAGTTTACTATTTAATAACATTTGATTTATTATACATATATTACATAACTATACTCAAAATGATTTATAAAACACTATATTTTATTTTAATTTCCAATTACCCAATTTTAAAAATTTCATTATTAAAATAAATATTTAGCTGAATGATAATATGTTTTTAATGCATGTGTTGGTTAAATGGGTCTGTATCTATGCCTTTTCCATGGATTAATAATCACAATAAATATAATCACATTTATGAATCATATATATTAATTATATTCACTTTTATAAATATTAAACTGTTCTGGTGATAATTAATTAATTACATCACTTTGATTAGATAGTAGTCCTTACAGAATCATGAGTAATTTTGTTATTTTCAAATTAATGGAAAGAATGATATTTATTTAGTAATATATCTTTATAGAATAATAATAATATGATAAATAAGATATATATTCATTAAATAAATCCATGTTACTGTCTATGTAAAGAGTTCATGAAAATTCATCCATGTATCTTTGAGGAGGTTACAATTTACACATATGGACGAACAATGATATTATTTCTCATTAGAAGGAATGGATGTTAAGAATAAATCTAATATTAACATAAAAACATTATAGTCGAGTAATTATTCGGATTTAGTTGTCTTAATATCATTATATAATATTTTTAGGATGTTATTGAAGAATGAAAATCTAAATATATTGCTCATGACAATTATTTATTATTTTGGAATCAACCTTTGTATGACACCATAAACATTCAACGGTGTGACTTATGAGAAGAAAAAAGTTCTATAACATGGGGATATAATTGAAGGATATTTTTTTTAGGGGTAATATAAGATAGATGTTTCAAAATTTATGAATTCATTAGAGGAAGATGTCATTATTTCACCTATTAGGGGAGTGGCCCTTATTTAAATACATACAACATTAAAGTATTATATTTCATATTTAAGTGAAAGTGGATGAAAGGAAACAAAAAAAATTTGGTAAGAAATGTTGGTAAATAAATAATCATAAACCATCATATTTATTAGTGTTTTATATATATTTTTATTCGTTATCTTTAAGTCCCCCCCCCCATTTATTCATTTTAATCATTGATAAGGTTAATGAGTTTTACTATAGTATCTATTAATTATGAACCAAAATCAAATTGACTATAATAATAAAATTTGAAATCATGATTCTAAATGGGAAACCATTATACCATATTAAAATTTTTTATGTATAAATAATTATGTTTAAAATTAGCATTCAAAATGCGAAAATTTCTGTTTATAGAAAAATTGATTTTTATATTTAAAGTTGAATTTATTTTCATTATTTTACTATAAACATCCTTTAAATGAATATAAAAATATCTTATTGAATATATTATATAAATATTTCAGTAACTCATTAATTAATAGTAATTAATTAGATTTATTAATGTAAAATCATATTGAGAAATAAAAACTGTTTTCTAGAAAAAAATCTTTCTAACTTCAAACGCATATATTTTCAATTATCACAAATTGATAACCACTGAATTGATTTTAAAAAGGAATAACTTATTTAAATATTTTTAATAATCTTAATTAATTTCTAAAAAATAATATATTAAAAAATAATTACACTATATTGATTATTTTAAAACAATTATTTTCTATCAATGATATTTACTAAGTGAATTAGAATTTTTTTAATGTTATAATTTATTAAAATACCGTATAAATAGTTTTATTGTATAATGTTGATGAATCAATAAATTAATTCATACATATATTACTACTAATGGAATAGAAAAAAATAATTTATAAAAGAGAAATATGTTAAAAAATATTATGGTGTTACTGTCTTCATTTCATCTTGTTTCAGTTACATGGAGATTGTGATGTTTTCATTTATCAATGTAAATGCTATAAATTTTTTAATTATTCATAAAAATTTTATTGAAACCAGTCCCTATCCTAATGATTTAAGACATGTGGGGGGATACATAGTCTCATATATTGCTCAAGGGGAGTAATATTGAGATTAGTTCATGAAATAGGAAACGAAAAATGTTCAAAATATATTCAAGGGGATTGCCTTCATTTTGTGGGAATCAAAAAATTATTATTATTATAAGTTTATAAAAATTGTAGAGTAAAAAAATATTATAAAATTCCATTTTAAATGTCATTATTACTTCAAAACATGTAAATTATTGACAATGATCTTCAATTTGGGGGCCTGCATATATATTTACAAATGACAATAAACTAGTATCTCCTTTTACATATAAAAAAATCAATTGTATAACATTAAAAATGAAACAATTTCATAATGTAAATGTGAATCAATAATTAAATTATTACGCTTAAAGTGTGGTTATTGGTGTAAACAATGGGTAATCATTTTTAATCATGCATCAAGAGACCCATGATCAAAAATAATAAATTTGATATTTCTATGTTTTTGTAGAAGTCATTTCGCAAAAACAATTGTTGGTAATATAGTGGAACTATAGTAATCAAATAATTCACATGAAACATCCATTCATGAAATATTATTGGGCCTTTGGTCCCTAGGAACTCTAGAATATAATATAATTTAATCCATAGTTCCTTATGGCTACAATTTTTTTCTGAAGATTGATATGGAAGGATATGGGGAAATGGATTTAGAAAACATGAAGGAAGTACATCATGAAGACAAGTGGGCATCACCGAGTTGATGAACTGAAAATTTGGATGGAATATCTATAATCCATCAACTCCCCATATTTCCCCATGTATAGTTTATATATGAGTGAAGGGTGCCCAACTAATTTCTATCAAGTTGTATGACCAATCAGATGTAGTAACTCGATAGGCAGTCGATGTAGTGGGGTTCCCCATAAAAGTGTTATTAGGTTGGATGGTTGACAACCATATTAGACTTATAGAACCTATCATCTATCCCCCTAATGACATGATTCGGGTAGTTGGATGGGTGACCTACTGTGGTGAAAAAAGTATAGCATAATGCATCAATTCTTTTTAGGGGTTATTAAAAATATACATTAATTACATATTTCCATGACTTTTGAAAATGATGTACAATGTACTCAACAAGTGACATGGAATTTTTAAGGACACACTATTGGGAATTAATGATATATTATAGAACATTTGGACCCTATGAATTTATTCCTTGTAATAAATTTGTGTTTAAATTCCATTTCAGCCATCATAGATAATATAACATGTCTCTAGGTGATTGTCATTCTTTAGTGGGAGGCATGAGGCTTAATACGATAGTATATCCTGGTGTGTTTATTTTTTAGTTACTTGTATTACCCTCTATTGAAAATAAATTAAATAAACAGAGATACATTTAATATTAATTAATCAACCCATTTTTTCATGTGATTAAATTTTGTCCCTACGTATTCAAATGACTTGTAAATATATCGGAAAACTAAAAATCAATGATACTAAAAATATAAATTATTAATTAAAATATGTTTCTAAATTAAATGATAATTTTACAAGAATGATAAAAATATTCCTATAAAATTCAATAGTTGTTTTTTATCAAAATATCCAAAGAAGTTTCTAGAGTAAAATCTATATCCTTGGAAGCTGTGTTGCATCTACAAAATTATTGTATAAAAACATCAGAAAAAATATGTATATATCCTCTATTGTATTCCATGTAATTTAATTACAATTTTTTAATGCATAATTCTAAAAATTATAGAAGTACGGTAGGTTCTCATTCAAAATTATTTGAAAAAACGAAAATCAATATATAATTGACTAATTAGAAAATAATATTTATATTTGAGCGAAAATGCTAAATTATTGTTACTATAATTAACATTGAAAAATAATAATCAAATTCCAAATGATAGTATTTGTGTTTTCCAACAAAACATATTACCTATATTAACATGTAACATAATAGAAGGTTCATTTTCATTACTGTACAATAGTGTTATAATCAAACCACTATAATGTAATTATTCACTTAATTTCTTATTTCTATAGAAGACTATTTTTTAGTTAGTACTAATGAGTTTATAAAATAAATTTTAGGTATCCATGAGGATATATTTTAGAAGATATATTTTTATTTTATTTGACTTAAAAAATATCATTTAAATTTAAAAAATATTAAAACTATGCAAGAACATTAATTCAATTAAAAATTTCATTCAAAATTGATATATCCATGGATTTGATTAACTATCACATTAAGAAATTATTATAAATATATAACATAATATCATAGACATAAATTTATAAAGTAAAATATATTTTCATATAAATTTTATAATGAAAATGGGATCAAAATTATTTTTATTAATACAATTTTTCAACACCAAAAGATTTAATTTTATCACACCATGGAAAAAGAGTATATGTTAAACAATAAAATATATATGTATTTTTAAAAATATTATTTGGAAATTATTGAATTTTAATTCCATAGTTTTTGTGAAAATACATATTCAAAATAAAAAAAATTCAAAAATGAACTATTAGAACCAATTTTAAAAATCATGATACTCAAATAATCTATATAATAAATAAATATTCTTCAAAAAATTAGTCGAACTAATAAAGCTATAGTTTTGTTAATATAATTTCATTCCTCTTGAATTTAGTTTTAGAAGAAATGTCATTCACCTTTATTAACAACTACACCAAACAAATATTACTTATTTCAAAAACAATCAATAAAATTCCTAGACAACACATAATACTCTTTTTCTTATTCTTACATTAAAATAACATAGTTATTATCATTAGTTGTTTTAGTGTTGTTATTTTTCTTAATCAATGACATATACTCACAATGTTTTACATGTCTACATTAAATATAACCTATTTCAGTTTATTTTTCATGATCACCCAAAAATATTTCCAAATAATAGTATCTTTGTGTAGTATAAATGTTATATGATGTATTAAATTGATGTTTCATGTCTTCATGAAAATTTTGGTGGCTAGTTTTAGTACATCATGTGTATTTATCATCCAAATTTGTATTTTCCTCCTTGTTAATAGAGGATTTACTATTTGGAATTTCATATAAATAATTTTCAAGGAAATTAATATAGTTTTTGGTTCTATATTTTAATGTATTAAAACAATTACATGAAAACATTTTTTTTAAAACATCATCATCTAAATGAAAACACTGTACAATTATTTATTTATTAATTATACTAAGAAGATTACTTCACCTAATTTCATTAAAACTTATAGGAATTATCATTGGTTTTAAGGATAAAAATTTTCCATAAAAAATTATAAATATTTTAAGTCTGTTTTACTATGATTCCAAAATAAAATTTTATATTTCCAAAAAATTATTAAAATTCACACACTATTAAAATATATAACAACCAGTATTAATATCATAAACTCATAGAATAAAAAGTTTAAAAATTCTTATTTGATATATTCTATAATATTATATTAATATTTTTTTCTCTATTCAATAAAAACATTTTTTGAGGAGATATAGGGAAAAAACATGTGATAAAAAATTTTATTCTCATGGTATATGAGGTAAACATGTATTCACCTAAATTTTTCAAAAATAATACACATATCTAATATTAGTATGATAAAAAATTAACTAGTGGTCATAATATGACATATTAGTAAATTCTATTTTAATTTTTATTGTATAATTTAGTATCTTTTATTTTCGCTTGATTTAATAAGGATTCATGGTACATTATGTGGAAATCTAAATTACATATTTTATATGTAGAAGGTAAAATGACATATTTTTTTTAAAAGGTCATTGGAAAATATTCCTATGATTCTATCGGTCCATGAGTGAGGCATTTACCTCTTGTTAGATGTTTTTTTGGAATCATATGTGTTTCATATTTCAATATTTTAAATAATTAATTAATATCATGTGCATTGTTTTTTTATAGAGGAATATTGTCATATCATTCTAATAAAAACACAAGAAAACAAAAAATTAATTTATCATTAATCCAAACATGGTGTTTCAATTAAATTTATATTAGTGTTATCTTTAAAAAAAATTATCAATCCCATTTTCGACACATTTTTATAAATCAATAGATCCCTCTACATTTTTTAGAGTATGGATGCATAATTTCAAAATATGAGTTGCAGATCAATTGAGAAAAAATGTTTCTATTTTCAAAACATTCATTAATGTATCAATTTTATTTATTTTTTATAGATAACAGTGTGTTATTGTTTCTCTATTGACTTATTCTTCACATTAATTAAATACCATGGAAATACATGTGTGATCTGGTTTATTTAATTTCATATATTTGGTTGTATTTATAGTAAATGATGGGTAAATATATGTTATAACCAATTTTAACAATAATATATATTGAGGAATAAGCGTAATGTAATTTTATTACATAATAAATTCATTCCCCCAAACATACTCCCATATTGGTTGAACAATTAATAATGGAGCCTTTCATCTGGATGTTTAATGGGTTTTCTCTAATATTATATATCCTTGAAACTATGATTAATGAAAAATTAATTCTATTACTGTGTATAATATGTTGTCATAAATGAAAATATTAAATGAAAAATTAATTCTAATCACTTTAAAGGAGGTGTTTATTTGTGTGATTAATAAACTCATCATTGATTAAATGACTAATAAAAAAATATAAAATCAATTACAAATAACTTAATATATAATCTAAATCATTCAATACCTTATAAGTATAACTATCCAAGTCATTTAATATGAAACATATACCATGAAAATTCTTCATGCAAATGAGATATGAATTATTTAATATATATGAAAAATAATAAATTTTCAATGAAAAGAACTATTTTTTATTATAAAAAAATTTATTGAATTAAAATTGAACCAAATCTATACATTAATAGTTTTTTATAATTGGTAATTTATGTGTTATGTGCAATGTGTAAGTTTGGTGAGTTTAAATTTCATATTAGAATCATCAATCAAAATTTTTGAATATTACTATTATATTTTAATTCTTGGTTAACATTAATTAGAAAATGGATCTCAAAACTATATCCATTGATTATATTAAAAGAACAATTGATAATTTTCATATAAATATGAATGAATATATTATTTCAATTGAATATGTGAGGAAGGGGTTGAATTTTGGGGATAAGAAATATCACATTTTGGATGATGATATATAATATAAAGAAGTTGATAGTCTATTCTTATTACTTTTTATTCATATAAAATGTAGTAAAGTAAAATAAAAAGTGATACATCTACCTGAAATTATTTATGCGTAATATTTTCAAATCACAATAATAAATTTCCAATAAACATTTTAATAAACATAATATAATGGGGATAATCCTAGGATAACTATCATGAAAATGGTAAATTATGGAAACATTTAAAAATGTTGATCTCAAAATTAAATATATGCCTCTCATGATGTTGAAATATTTGATGATTTTATTACTAATGTCACCCAATATTTTTATGATTGAGTTATAGTTTTTATTCCCATAAAATTTAAAAATTAGACGAATAATTAATATGAAATTGATTATAAATAATTTGGTAAAATTAATGATGAACATAATCAAGTATTTTATGATATTTATGTGAAATGTTGTATTGAAAAGAGAAAATTACAGTTTTTTAAGCTTGGAAAATTATATATAATATAAATAATTACATATTAATATATTAAATAATGATTTTAATACTATCTAGAATATAAATTTTATAAAATATGTAAAATTCATTAAACTTAAACTCAATGTTTGAGTTAAATAATAATTAAATGATGTATTTTCATCCATGATGAAATAAAAGAGGAAATTTATTGAGTAAATAAGTGTAAGAATATGGAAGATATAATATAAATTGAATATAAAATTATATTTTCATCATAATCATAAACATTTGGTAAATTTCTATAATCTGGAAGATTATCATTATGCAATGAAAAGGATAAAGTGGAATGTTAATTAGAAGTGTTAAAAGATACATTTTAAAATGAATCTTGTTGGGAAATATATATTGAGCATCTCATTTCATATTGAAAATAAATATGTGATTATCAAAAATAAGACATGATCGTATAGATAGTGGTAATCCATACAACCATACCAATTCTCGGATAAATATTTGTGCTAGTTGATCCAATGAGAAATATACTTGAATTGCAATGAAGTGTGAAATCTTTGTAAGAAGATCCACAATAACCCAGATAGCATTGTTTCCTTCGGATGTCTTGAAAAGTATATTTACAATGTCCTTTGTGATGTTCTCTAATTTCTTTGTTGGTATGGGTAATGGATGCATCATCCCTGTAGAATTTTTCCTCTCATCGTTCACTTGTTGACATACCAGGAACATTGATGTATACATAGTGATTTCCTTATTAATTTGATCCCACTAAGAATTTTTTCAATGATCTAGATACATATTTTTGTTTACTGGAGGAAAGGATAAATTTTAACTATGTGCATTATTCAATAGAACATTCTATAACTCTATATTTAAATGAACACATAGTCTTGACCCAAATCTCACAATTCCCTCTACATTAACAATGAACTCCGAGGAATTTCCTTTTCTGATAGTTTCCTCATTCTTCTAAATTCAAACATCTCCCTTTTAAGCATATTTAACAATTCCAAAAGATATGGATGACCAATCATTTTTAAAGGATTGATGATGTTCCCTTATTTTTGATTCCCATGTCCTTCCTCATCATATCTATGAAGATTGGATCCTTTCAAATTCTCATAAATGATGTAATTTATGGGTCCATTTTACTTAACCCATATGAAATTGTTTTCACATTCCTAGGGTTGTAATGTATTGAGAAGTCATAGTATTCGATCAGCTCTGACAATCTTCGTTGGTGCATGTTCAACTCTTTCTATGTGAACATATACTTAAGGATTTTATAATCCATATATAATTCACATTTCTCCCCAAAGAGATAATGTGGCCATATTTTTAAAGTGAAAATCAATGTAGCCAAACCCAAATAATTTTTTGATAGTTTTTCTCATGATTGTTTATTTCCATGAATCATAGGGAATGATTTTTTCATTTTGTACCAACACAGAGCCTAGGACCTTCTTTAAATCATCAATGATTACCAAAAAAAGTTCTCTACTTCTTGGTAGTGTGAGCATAGGAGCATTGATAGGTCTCCATTTCAACTCCTTAAAGATATATTCACATTCATCACTCTAATAAAATATGACTCCCTTCTGAGTTATCATAGTATGAGCGGTTGAAAATCGTGATAAATTTCTCACAAATCATTGATAATATCCCCTATCACAAGAAAGCTAATGATATCTAGCATAGATATTGGCCTCGAAAATCCCTCAAATGAATTTAACATGGAGGGATCCCTAGATATCCCACTACTTGTGATGATATGTCCCAAGAATGAGACCCCTTTCAAACGGAACTCAATCTTTCATAATTTTTCATATAGATTATCCTATCACTAGGTCTCCATTACAATGACTAGATGATCATCACACTCCTTTATGGTTTTAGAGTATATTAAAATATCTTCAATAAATATTGCCACAAATTTTTCAATATAATATCATAATAATAATTTAATATACTTTGTGAATATTTATGGATAATTAGTGAGTTTGAAAGGCATTATAATGAATTCATAGTGCCCATACATTGTTCAAAAAGTTGTATCGGGGATATCCTCCTTCTTCACCATTACATGGTAATATCCTGACCGCAGATCCTCCTTGGAGATGTATTGACCTCCACGTTGCTGATAGAACAAGTCATCAATACATGGTAGAGGATAGTTTTTTTTATTGTGATTCTTTTTAGCTCACGATAATCAATTAAAAGGTGCAATGACCAATCCTTTTTCTTAATGGAGAGGACTAGTTCACCCCATGGTGAAGCATTTGGGAATATAAACCCATTATCCAGGTTCTCCTATAGTTATTTCTTTCACTCCTCCATATCATCAATAGACATTCTATATAGAGTCTTCGATATTTGAAAATCCACAAGTATAAGATCCATCGAGAATTTAACATATATTCTAGGAGGAAGATCATGAAATTCATCGAGAAACACATCAACAAATTCCGTAACAATAGGAATTTCTTCAAGGATTGTTACTTCCATAGACTCAATCATCAGAGAAATATGTGTGTTCTTAAAGGGAAGTAATATCCATGATTGAGATGATGGTGCTGAAGAATAGTCATCCTCCTCCATGAACATGTATATAATTGGGGGCCAATTCACTATATTAAGAGTGATTTCACTATCACATCAATTTATGTTGGCTCTATATAAGGAAATCCAATCCATGCTAAGAATTATATCAACTTACTCCAAATGGAATATGGAAATGTTTTCCGAGATATTACAAACACAAATTGTGACAAGGGAGGAGTTATATTCATGTGATTTAATAATTTCCCCACTTTTTATTCTCACAGTCATATTTTATTCAATGAGTTTTGTTGGTGTCAGTATATTTATATTAAAAATATTCAATATAAAAGATTTTGTAGAACCATTATGAAAATGTATGTTATCTATTATTTAATGAATAACTAGTGTACATGTCTTCACTTCCTTGTTGGAATTTTCTTCAGGACTACTGATGGTAAAATCTCAACCTTACTGCCTTGGAGGTTGTTGGATGCCTCTGAAAACCCTTTGCTTAGGGAACTAGTTTGAAAAGTGACCTAGTTAACTATATTTTAAGAAAATAACAATGTGTTGAGGGTTGAATTGGGAAATAATCTATTTCCCACCTAATTCATTTCTTCACCCTCTATAAGAAATTTTGGATATTATTCTTTCCAAACATTGGAATGCGGGGTAATTCAATTTTTTAACAGCGTTGGATTTATCCATCGGACAACTAGAGTTTAAGTCCAATTTATACTTCATATACCTATAATACCCATGAGATTCTCAAATCTCCCTTTTGAATTTGTGTTCACATGATACAATGTCCCCACAAATATAAAAGTCACATATCACATAGGCATTCTATAGGCTACTTTTTATCCAACCAAATAAGCAGTCAACCGTGAAATTAGGGTTTATATCAAAGGCATATGCGTTTTGTGAAATCCTTGTAATGTATTCCTCATATGATCCAAGTGATTAATCATATTTTTTCATGAATGAATGTATGTCATTTTCCATTTTATGTTATAGGGTGAGAAGAAAATAATTACCGAAAAATATTTTCCATAAATCCTTCAATTCCAGTGCCTCGATCTCTTCTTCATACATTGTATTTTTTATCAACGTACACCATTGATTATAATCACCCTATATATGAAGATAATCCATAAGAACCATCCCTTTTTCAAAACATTTGATTATGGAGAAGATATTCTCAATGGAGTTGATCTATAATTCCACGATTGAGGGATCAGATGGTTAATTAAAATTAAGAGGCCTTTTTGTCATGAAGACCTCGATTGCGGCTTGTTATTTAATGGGGGTGGTGGCTGAAAATTCCTCTTGACCCTTGTTTCAATTAAAAACATTGTTTAACTGAGATTTTATCATGAATAAGTTTTCAATTCCCGCTCTAATCAGATTGGTCATCTTATTAGAATAGTAATCACATTGATCATTGCATCAGTTGTTTGCTCGATTCCTCCTTTTATCAGCAATTAGTTGGAATAAAAGTAAACATATAGGTAACATAGAATGGAAAATCCAATTAAAAAACAGATAACTTATAAATTACACTTATTTCATTAAATTATAATTTTATAGTCTTCAATCTACGTTGTCTATGATCTACTTCTAATCCTTTATTCATATGGGTATTTTTGTCTTCCCTTATCAATGGTTCATACTATGCTTATGAATTTTCGAAAGAATATACCCTAGGATTTTCAAACTAAGAGTGTAGTAAGGAATGATTTCACACCATACTTCTCGTTCAAGTCTTGATCAATGTGGTGTTTTCAGGTTTTACCCCAAGATACATCTCTGATAGAGCTACCTCAAGTTGTTCTTTTCCAGATAGGGATATATTTTTTTTGAGAAACCAAATACAATATACTCACCAAACTTTTGGGATTCCTATATTATACATAGTATTATACCTAAGTAAATAACTAGTGTTTTTAATACTAATCGAAAAAATTAGTAAAACTATCCTCTTATAAGAACAATAACAACCCTACACATTATTACACACTTAAACAAGATTTATTAATCATCATTCAATTAAAAAAAATCTAAGGATTGAAATTTCCTGTGTCTTGGTAAATTAGGATCATTAAATAACTATTTAAAAAATAATATAAAACATATTTTTTAAAACCTATTTTACATGACCATAACATTCCATATTACATAGTATTGTATGGGAGAACCTGAGAACATACATAAGAAAAAGATGAGCTATAAAGCCTAGTATGGGAGTAAAAAAGGCACAACATAAAGAATACAATACATGGTAGGAAATCGAAATATTAATGGAGTATAGAATAAAAATGAACATACAATCATGATATAACAAGATATCATAGCATGGTAATGTGGAAACAACATAAAAAATGATATTAGCTTGGGGAAAAGGCTCATTGTTCATTGATTATCTTGAGTAATCCCACATTGCCATTGACATAGAAAAATTAAAGACAAATTTAAAATGAATTAGATTGATTAATCCCCCATTTTGACAAGGTGTATCAAGAAACTAAACATTACACAATGCACTAGAGTGCTATTTGTGTGTACCCTTTATAAACATTTCATTTCAGGCATAAGTATTCCACATGAATCATATAACATGGAATCATTAAACATAAACATTAATTATAAGATAAAAAATGTTTAATACATTTGAGAAACTATATAATAAATATTTATATGTGAATAAATTTTAATACCACTAATAGAGAAATGAGCACGGTATTCAGTACATGATGATTTTGGCCTGGAAAATCGAGATCAATTTTGGTAGCATAACAACATGAAATAATCATTCATAAAAATGGTTGATAGGAGATAAAAGGTTATATTATCACATGTACATGGAATGGAAATTAAGGGAGTCATATACATACATGTCCCAGCACATTATATTTCGAAATTGAAGGCGTAACATAATAAAGAAACTTGAAGAAGGAGGAGAAATGGAATAACTCTTATGAAATTTTGGCATGGAAACAGGTGTACATGTGAGGGATTAATTATAGATAAATACGTATATAATAAATAAAAAATAATGAGGGAACTATGGAAGAGGTTCTAAATCATAACCCAATATTTTTAATTTAAAATAAAAGGGTATAGAAACATAACTAAACATTGAATAAATGAGAAAGAATAAATTCCTTTCTTGAGTATGTGACTTGAAGAGCTTTAGGAAGAGATTATTGAGAGACTTGGTTGCCTTGTGAGGTTCCTAGAAAGTGTAGGGAAGAGTAAGGAAAATAAAAACTGGTTTTTTGGTAAAGATATATTGGAGCTTGAGTGGGATTATATATGTAATGAGAGGGGAATTTTTTAATATTTTTCAAGAATTGGTTTTGGAACATATATAATAAAATATTCAAAACAACAAACCTTCATTAGGTTTCATCCCATGGGTTTATATAAAGGGAAGTGGAAAATATTAATTTATAAGTCCAATGGTCGAATGTATTAAAATATTTGGGTTTCTTTTGTGGAGGGGAGTCACACTATCAAGGAAATCATTTTATAATGTTAAAATATTTTATAAGTCTTGGATGGTAGACTAAGGCATTGTAAAATTAATAAAACAAATATAAAATAAAAATATTTTAAATTAAAAACATATATTGTCCAATAATTACTTTTATAGAATTTTATTACATCACAATTAAGTTATTATGATGTCATAGAACACAATTTATATATATTCAGAACTTCATTTTCACCCAAAAAATAGATTGTCTCAAAAAATAAAGAAAAATTATCTTTTGGATAGTTCAGAAATTCTAATTCAAAAAATAATATTCATTTTATCTAAATAAATTTCAAAATATTATATTTTTCACATTAAAAATAAAATCGAACAATTATGGAAAATTAATGAGTTCTAACAAAAATAGAGTTTTCAAACCCTTAAAAAAATAATAGTATTCATAAAAATTATAAGATAATTTATATTTAATAAATATTAATTTAGATATAATATTTTTATTATATATTATTTCATTCAAAATTTTATTAATTCATCAAAATATATATCTTAATGGAATTTTAATTTGAATTAAAAATAACAATTGTTCTTCAAAATCCAATTAAAAAGTAACAATAATAAAATTAATGTATATTCTTTATTATATAAAAAAATAATGAACATAATCATAATGGGAGGTTCTTTTTACATAACCTTTAATTACACCAGAATATGATTTGCGTTTATGGTGTGAGATGGTGGGGATTTCTTGAGGTTTTTTGGTGATCATTGTTTGGGCCATGATCTCGATGAGCATGAACTTCTCCCGTAAATAGATTCACTCATGCTTAAGTTATAGCATATCGTCTTGAGCTTGGTCTTTGGAAAATCCCAAAAATGATATTTCCCTTGAATGATCTGATAGGTAGGCTTCAAAGGGAACTATCCAATTGGTCTAGGAAATCACTTCCTTTCATTGGGTCAAAAGGATTTGATAAAACCCTATATATATACTATCCATGTGAACACTATTCAACAACAATATTAACAACGTTAATCATACCTTAAGATTATTTAAACCAAATAACAATTAAAAAAAGAGTGAATGTGTTTTATATATCCTTAATAGTTTTAATTAAATATATTAATGGAAATTTTATTCATGAATGTTCGGGTTGTTACAATGAAAAGTTCCTCTTAGAATCCATTTACTCATTGTTAAGATATAGTTGTTCATGGTCATATATTTAGAACATTAAAGAATTTTTTTATTTAAATCATGGATGTGCGCATACAAAATATATCTGACGCCTTCCATTAGTGGATAACATGGGTAATATTCAACCTCATCATCTACAGTAGTTCTCACCATGACCATATTAATAGACGATATGTCCTTGGGATTTTATATATTTGAGGTATGATAAAGTGGAGAGTGGATTTATCCAAGATATCCCCCTTCTTCATGAACCTATGGATTAGTATACACATGGTGCTGGGAAACATCAAGGAAAGAGAATAAAATGTGTAAATTTTGTAACTTTTATTATGATATAGTATCAATGTGAGGAAAAAATGAGAATATTAAAGGTGTCCTATTTATATAATATGACTTCATCTATTATTTAATCAAAATATGAGGTCTATACTTTTTTATTAATACATTAATATTCAATAATTTTAATATTTTTGGGATTTAATTTATATTAACATAGTGTTATTTATTAAATCTATATGTTGGTCTAGTTTTTGTGGGTTTCTAGGGATTTAACGACAGTTTTTCAAGTTAGTAGAAGA